>BSYR01000017.1:24920625-26377500 GCA_030270665.1 Hibiscus trionum
ATATTTAACTTATCAATCGAATCCACAAATCCACCATAGCATATTATTCGAATGACCTCAATTTATCATTCAAAAATCAGAATTTCTCATTTCATAATCACATACATTCGAATAGGGTTACTACCCAAATTTCACATAATCGAACTTGTAAGCATTTCATATGCTTCATATCATAATCGGATAGGACCAATGTCCACATATCATAGCACTTCATTTCATAACATATTCAGAAAGGATCAATGTCCACATAGCTTAGCATTTCATATCATATCATAATATGCTAAGTCGCACAATCTTTTATCCACTTCATAAGCTTAATTAACTTAGCATGTTCCATTCAATTCATGCACTTCATATCACATGGTAATTCATTTCATTTCTTTAATATGGTTTCATAGCTCATACATTTAATTTAACGTTTTGCCCATGGTAGAATAGTCGTAACAGAAATTCGAGCCATCGGAAGGGTAATCACACATATCGGAATTTTGTTGCCCGCGGCAACGTCATAAATTGCACAAAGCAATATCAAAGGGGATGCCCATAGCATCGTGTGTCTCGAACAGCAATCAAGATCACACATCTTATCAAAAGTACACAAAGTACTATCAAAGATTGCACAAAGCAATATCGGACGGTGAGCTCAGACTCTAGGCATGCCGTTCTTATCTAAAATGTCCAAACGACCAAAGGCGTAATCTTGTTAAGTGATTAGTCCATTTATTCATTTCATGTACATTTTTCGGAATTCACTTTGCACACTCATTCCATCATACATCATGCATGGCAGCAACATCATTCATACATAATCATATGCATTTTCACGCATAGCATAATCATATCATAGGGCAGTCCACATATTCATTTAATCAAATATGATCAAGAATCCATTTCATGCTTTTCTATCATACAATCATTCACATGGGCAGTCCACATTTGCACATACTTAAAAAATTATCAAAATCCAATTCGACATACAATTCGTGGCATTTAACATTATATACAACAGCCCACATATCGCACACAATCAAACATATATCGCAAGTTTCAATCATGCATCCAATTTCCTTTATATCTCCTTCCCTTACAAAACACATTACCGGATATCATTTAGTCCGATTTCATGCATATAAAACATAAATTGCAGAAAATAAAGTGGTTCGGACACTAGTCTCAACCCTAAGATAAAATTACACTCACGAAAGTTACACTCACGATCCTTAAGTTTGATCTCGAATTGAGATGCCTTTGCTTCTTCCTTTCGAACGATCGATCCTAGCTTCCTCCGAAGTTTCTTCGCTATTCCGATCTTAACTCTCAACATTAAACAAATACACTATATTAGGAAGCAATTCAACCATAACTACTTCACAATTCACGCATGAACTCCTAACTTCAATTCTGACTTTTTCATTAAACTAGTTCGAGGACTAGTTAGCGTTTTAATCATAACTTTTTAATTACTAATCCAAAATTAACTTATCATATACCGTTGGAAAGGTATTAAACCCAATTTTTCAGTCACATTAATCTCATATTTTTATCTTATTCAGGTTAATACAGTTTATTACTTAATTATACTCATTTCGGCAATTCTGGACAGTATGCACTGCCCGACTTTAAAAATTCATATCTTTCAATTTACATACTGAATTTTAGTTCCATTTTCTCTCAATTATTCTAGACATATCAAAGTTTATACAGTATAAATTTCAGCTTCAAATACCCTATATTCGATTTTTGGTGAATTTCCAAAGTTACTGTTTTTACATTGAACACCACTGGACAGATTTCTTAATTTATACTTTAGCTTGAACATACACTTAACTACATACTTGAATCTAAATTTCTTCATGGTGTGACTTATTCTACTTTTCCATAGTATTTTTACAGTCCATGTAAATTTCCAATTTCAACATTTAGGCATGCAAATTACCGATTTCTTCAAATCAGTCCACAATCTTCACAACTTTCGATTTCATGACCATCTTTAGTTCTAGTCAAAATATCATCTTTCTAATTCATTTTTCCAGAAACCAATGAACTCTTATAACAAAATGTTCATTCCTTAACAAATTTCTCCTAGTAAACATTTTCAGATTTTGATTCTTAGCAAACTTTCCAAAAGTTCCAGATTTTATATTTCTTTCAAAACAGTATCCTTTTTACTCTATTCATGTGTTCTTGAAAGGTTTTCACATTTTTCCATATTTTATCTTGTTATTACATTCAAAACTCATATATCTTCATGTTCATATAAATCTTAGGTTTGCATGCATGATTTTTAACTCAACCGAAAACTACAAAGAGTAGGAGACTTACTTTCTTTAATCTCTTGACAACATTAGCTACTTTCTTCAATATCCTAGCTTAATCTTCCTTCATGCAACCGAAAATTTCACACATTTTTGCTCTCAAAAATGGCTGACTATTGAGCTTCTCTCCTCCCCCATATTTTCCCTTTCTTCACGGCAAAGAAGAGCAAAAGTGGGAAAGGATGACAAGCTTTCATCATATGGTTGATTTGATGGCTTTTCAATTTACCTATAAGCCTTTTTTACTAATTCATTTATCCTTGATTTACTAAGGGCAGCCCCAAGGATAATTTACCTTTTACATGCAATTTTTACTATTTAAGAGTCTTTTAATTTAATCCCTAAATTGCATTTTTACAAGCTTTATTAAACTTTATCAATTTCATCCAATTTTTAAGGAGTACAATGTTATTTAATTTCTTTCGTATTCTTTTAATTCCACACTTTAGATCTAAACATCACTAATTCGATTTCATTAGTTTACCAATCGGCTAGACTAATTAATTCGAATCTAATTTCCCTTCTAATCTGAATTGGTGCACTAATTGCCCAATTAAGGACTTTAGGGACCAAATTGCATAATTCACAAATTCACAAGCTCAATTGCTTCTAAGAATAAATAAAATAATTAAATTCTACGGTTATAAATTCTAGGACGGAAATGTGGGTGTTACATAATGCCTCACTAGAAAAAGCTTTTTTCACAACAAACGACCATTCCCAATTTGGCATCCATTTTCCTTGCAAATCCCTTTGCGTAGGCAACCTCTTTTTCAGAACCAAATCCCCTTTCCGAAACATTCTTAGTCGGACTTTCTTATCGTGGGCTCGAATCATTCGCTTTTGGTACATCTGTCGATGACAAATTGCTTTCAATCTCTTTTCTTCTATCATATTCAACTGGTCATATCTAACTCGAATCCATTCAGCTTCGTCCAAGTCAGGTTCCATTAAGACACGAAGAGATGGAATCTCAACCTCAATCTGCAATACTGCCTTCATTCTGTAAACTAAAATGAAAATGAAACGATGTCCATTTGATGCCTTTGGCGTAATCGGTCCGATCACATCCATGCCCCTCGCTACAAATGGCCATGGAGCTGTTATAACATGAGCGAAGTTGATGCAATCTTCTACCATAGATACCCAATAATAACCCAACCTCATAATCTGCTTAGACATACTAAGGCCATTTGAATGAATTCCACAAATTCCCTCGTGAACTTCCTCAATTATCTTTTTTGTCTCATGATTTTCTACACATCTGAGCAGCGTTTGGTCGCTCCCTTTTTTGTATAGAATTTCTCCATCAAGGACGTACCCTATGACCATTCTTCGAATTGTTCTTTTATTAACATCATCCGCCCCCTCAGGATATTTTTGATACTTGATATATTGTAAAATATCGTAATACTAAGGATGATCATCTACCTTATTTTCGATGGTATAACAATTGGCGGGTGAATCATAAATACTCATTTGTATGGGAATTATATCATCTTCTCTATTTGCTTTAAACATAGAAGCCAAAGTTGCAAATGCATCTACCATTTGGTTATCTTCTCGGGGAAGGTAATGGAAAGATATCTCCTCGAACTCTTTTATTAATTCAAGGACGAGCTTTCAGTATCCAATCAATTTTGCATCTTTGGTTTCCCAGTCTCCGTGAAGTTAATAAACCACTAACGACGAATCGCCATATGCTTTTAGGACTTCAATTTTTGCTGGATTGCTGTACGAAGTTCCATTATACACGCTTCATATTCTACCATATTATTGGTACACTCAAAATTCAGTCGACTCGTAAAAGGATAATGATTCCCTTTAGGAGATGCTAAAATTACCCCAATTCCATGCCCAAACACATTTGAAGCTTCGTAAAAATTCATTTTCCAAAGTTTTCCACTATTTAGTTCATCTTCATTAGCAATTAAGCATATTAGGTCTTCGTCAGGAAATTCAAAACTCAAAGGTTTATATTCATAAGAAGCACGACTTGATAAGAAGTCCGCAATAGCGCTACCTTTGATGGCTTTCTGATTCACGTACTCAATATCGTATTCAGAAAGTAAAATTTGCCATCGAGCCATTCTTCCTGATAAGCTTGGCGATTCCATCATGTATTTTATTGGATCTAGCTTTGCAATCAACCATGTTGTATGGTATAACATATACTGACGAAGTCTGCAACCAGTCCAAACCAAGGCGCAACATAACTTCTCAAAAGAAGAATATCTCGACTCAAAATTAGTGAATTTTTTGCTGAGATAGTAGATAACTTTATCCTTTCTTCCAGTTTTGTCATGTTGACCTAACACACATCCCATGGAATTTTCAAATACGACTAGATACAAAATCAAAGGTTTGCCTGGTACAAGTGGCACTAGCACTGGAGGATTTGATAAGTATTGCTTAATTTTGTCAAAGGCTTCTTGGCATACTAGATCCCAATCACCAATATTATGCTTTCTTAGGAGACGAAAGATGGGATCACAGTTATTGGTCAATTGAGAAATAAACCGAGAAATATAATTCAGTATTCCTAAGAAACCTCGAAATTCTTTTTGGGTACGAGGAGGAGAAAGTTCTTGGATGACCTTGATCTTATCAGGATCTACCTCAATACCTCGCTTGCTGACAATAAAACCCAAAAATTTTCCCGAAGAAACTCCAAATGTGCATTTTGCAGGATTCAGTTTCAATTAAAATTTCATCAAACGTTTAAAGAGTTTTATGGGGTTTGTGATTTGTTCTTCTTCCGTTCGAGACTTGACAATCATATCATCCACATAAACTTCTATTTCTTTGTGCATCATGTCATGGAACAATGTTACCATGGCCCTCTGATACGTCGCCCCTGCATTTTTCAGACTGAAAGGTATCACTTTGTAACAAAACGTGCCCCATTCCGTCACAAACGTGGTTTTTTTCCATGTCTTCTAGATACATTTTGATTTGATTATATCCCGAGAAACCATCCATGAATGAGAATAAATGATGTTTCATCGTATTATCTACCAACGAGTTTATATGTGGTAGAGGGAAGTTATTCTTGGGGCTAACACGATTGAGGTCACGGTAGTCGACACGCATTCGCACCTTTCCTTTTTTTTCGGTATTGGGACAACGTTAGCCACCCATTCAGGATTCTTGGCTACTTGTAAAAATCCAGCATCATATTGTTTCTTTACTTCCTCTCGTATCTGAAGTAGCATTTTTGACCTTATTCTTCTGAGCTTCTGTTGTACTGGCTTACATTCTAGCTTCAACAGAAGTTCATGAGTTACAATATCTATGTTTAATCAGGGCATGTCTTGGTAGATCCAAGCAAACACATCCTTGAACTCTTGAAGTAGGAAGATGAGTTTGTCTCTTGTATTTGAAAATATGAAAGTACCGATGTTTATCTCTCTCTTGTCGTCTTGAGTTCCCGAGTTCACTGTGTCTATTGATTCTTGGCGAGGAAGAATTTGTTTATTCTCATGCTCAATTAGTCTAAGTAGATCAGGAGACAATTCACATTCCTCATAGTTGTCATCGGACTCATACTCTTTTAAGCATATAACCTATTCAAAGTCGGCTTTTGAGCTCGAAGCGATGTCATTCGTGCAATTGATATCTAAAGGCCTGCAAATGTGTAAGAGGAAATATATATATACAAGGCACAAGAAAGTGTAAAATGTTTAATGAAATGGAACAAGTGAACAAAAGAAAAGAATGGACAAACAATGAGACCAGATTGAAAGGGAAAATGCATTCATTTATTGAATTGATAAACTAATGCCTAAATGGGGGCCCTTACAATAAATCTCCACTACTTTCGAGCTCAAGTAGTGGGGCAAGTTTCGAGCATTACTCTGATAAAGATTTTAAAAAAATAGGGAGTCCAATAGCGGTCCAGTTATTCAAGACACAACCCGGAGGACACGGGCGAATCTTTGACCGATTTTCTACAATTTCTTCCTCTTCCCCAATAGCATTTATTCTTAGTCTTTCGAACCTCTCTAGAGGTACTACTAGGATTTATTTTTCCTTTTCATAATGAATGTGTCCCCTGGACACATAGGTTTCAGAAATATGGGGAAATACCATCAATTCCCCTTCGATACTCTAGCAAATCAGTCAGGCCCTTCTTTTTGCTCTTATTTTCAAAATTTGCTTTGTCTTTTGACGTGGATTTGGCTGGAATCCAACACCGCTTCGGCCATATTTCCCAAGTCCTTTTTCCTAATTTGGCTCCTTTCCCAACAGTGAGCCTTATTCCCATTATAGTATTCTTTGAGAGTTTGGGTTTTGGGATCTTATTTCCTTCGGCGACAAAATTCGCATTCACAAATTCGAGTGATCGAAATGTACACTCGACTGAATTTTCATCCACATCAATGTCTGGAGCCTCCGTTGATGCAGATGCAATGATGTCATCTTCAGCGTTAACACTTACAAGGCACCCGCCAATTGCAAACTTAACTTTCTGGTGAAGCGTTGAAGGTACTGCTCTAGATGCGTGAATCTAGGGTCGTCCCAGCAGACATATATAAGCAAGTGTGATGTCCATAACAGTAAATTCTACGTTATACGTAGCTGAACCAATCAGAAGTGGGATGTCAATCTTCCCCACAACTTCTCTTCTGGTTCCATCAAATGCCCTTACGGTTATATGACAAGGTCTCATGTGAGCCTTATCCACTGGAAGCCTATTTAATGTGGTCATGGGAATGACATTCAAAGCAAATCCATTGTCAACTAAGACATGAGGTAGTATATGTCCATTGCAATAGGTAGTTATGTTGCAATGCTTTGACAGACCTGTACCTTCAGAAGGAATTTCATCCTCACTAAAAGAGATGAAACTGTCGGCATGTAAATTATTCACCAATCTATCTAGCTTATCCACTGAAACATCATTCGGGACAAATGTTTGGTTTAACACTTTTAGCAAAGCATTTCTGTGGGGCTCTGAACTCAGCAACAAAGATAATACAGAAATACGACCTGATTCTTTCTGTAATTGTTCAACCACACTGTATTCACTATGTTTGATGAACTTCAGAAATTCACGTGCTTCTTCCTCTTTCACAGGTTCATTAATTTCTACTTTTCTCCAATCAGTGGGAACCTGTCTTTTTGCTCAACATCTCTTATCTCCGCCAATTTTGCAACTTCGGGGGAGTAACATCTTCCACTTCGAGTGAAGTTCCCAACTCCACTAATTCCTGCAGCCGCAATTTCAGAATCCTCTTTCCCCATAATGGTTATGTTACAACCATAAATCCATGACCCCTGTTGATTACTCTTGTATGGAAAGGAGAAGGAGTCTCGATCACCAATCGAGGTAGAGGTTTCTCTAATCCTTCTTCGTGCATTCTAGGCCAATTAATCACAAAAGGTCGACTAGCCTCACCACTCTTTTTGGACAACTGTCCATCTACTGTAAAAACATCCCTAACTTCTTGTCTCTTTTCGAAGAACTCTATTTTTTATTGTTCATCAGATTCTGGATAATCTCTCTGAACTCATCACAATGTTGAATCTCATGATCCACATTACCGTGAAATTCAAAGAAATCACCTTTACTAGTCACAATAGCTCTGTGGTTAGAACTCACCAATCTTTTTTCCGCCATTTTCTTCCAAACCCACTTTTATGATTACACTTCAGATAAGCGTGTCTTAATCTTAAACTCACCATTTTTCATCACATAATTAACCTTTGGTTCCTCATGTGTTGACAGAGGGTTATTAGCGACATTAGGCCCCTCTGGTGTGTTGAATTGAAGGTTATTTTGATTGATCAAGCTCTGAACCCTTCTTTTTAGAGCTAGACATTTTCGATTGTATGACTAGGGATTCCAGCATGGAACTCACAATGTGCAGAAGGATCGTACCATTTTGGCTATGGTGGTTGCAACGGTGTGAGAAAGATGGGCATATCAATCGTTCTTCTAATAATTTAGCATACAAATCTTTGTAAGAAATTGGAATAGGTGTGAAAGATTGCCTTTCCGTATTAGTCATTGATGGCTTGGGCCCCCCTTGCGGTTGTTTTTCTTGACTTGGAGAGGTTGTAGTGGGTTTCGAATATCCTGTATGATACACAAATTGTGGTGATGATTGATATCGAGGATATAGATGGCCATTATCTCCCACAACATTAATTTCATTCTCTTTCTTTTTGGTATACATTTTTTTGAAACCTCAAGACTGCTAAGTTTCCCGCTTTTAATGGCACGCTCAATTGCCTCACCTGCTGTCACTAAATCTGCAAAGTCTCTAGTGGTACTACCAACAAGCTTCTCATAGTATGTTGACTCCAAGGAATTAATGAAGAGGGTTGTCGTCTCTTTCTCAAGTAATGGTGGTTGGACTTGTGTAGCTATGTCCCTCCACCGTTGGGCATATTGTCGAAACGTTTCATTGTGCCTTTTTCCATGTTTTGGAGTGTCAAACAATCAGGTACCATGTCCAGGACATGCTTGTATTGTTCTTTGAAAGCACGTGCTAAGTCTCTCCATGTGCTTATTTGGGCCCTATTCAACTGATTATACAATCGCATGGCAGACCCAACTAAACTGTCCTAAAAGCAATGAATTAACAACTTATCATCATTCTAGTACCCCGTCATTTTACGAAAAAACAAGGTAAGGTGGGCATTAGGACAACTCGTGCCATCAAATTTCTCAAATTCTGTCACTTTGAATTTTGGGTGTAAAATCAGATCAGGGACCAAGCTCAGCTCCATTACATTTGTCCCAATGAAGGAAACAGTACCTTCCATAGCTTTGATTCTTTTCTCCAAGCACTTGAACTTGTCATCATTTATATAAAAAAAATTGGGTTGCACTTTCTTCAGTTTTTCCAACTTAATCGGGTCATCAAAGTTTGCGACTTCTGGTTTGAACGGGCTCGCCCACATGTTTGAACCAGAAGCACCATGAATATTTGCTTGGTTATGGACATTTGATTATTGTCTGCCAGCAGAGAACACAAACCGAAGATGTGCTTCTTTTTATCCAAAAGGTAAAGATGATGAATCTTCCTCATGAACTTCATGAGTTTTTCCTTTTTCAGCACTTGTTGCTTTGGATAACAACTGTGACAGCTTATCCTCTAATTTGCTTAGAAGAGTCTCTTGACTTTTTCCTATGTCACCCCTCACTCCCTTTACATCCTGAATGACTTGTTCTTGAAAATTTTCTAGCTTCTGTAGTATCTCTTCCATTTTTCTAGCCTTGAATCGCGTGTAGTGAGGATGGTTGCTTTGATCGTCCTTCGTTTCCAGTATCACTGATATTGAACCCCCATTGATTAGTGTTTTATTTAATGTTAATGCATTTGAAACACATATTGTATAAATGTAATGTGTAACGATGAGTGCAAGAATGAATGCAACTAGGTTTTGGTTAGGAAATTAATAAGATAGAATAATATTCATGCAAGCCAGAAAAACTTTATTAAACATCCAAGAAAAAAATCCATCGTCTGAACCATCCTATAACATAAAGAAAATAAAGTGGGAAAAACGATCATCCACCTAAATGAAAAAATGTATCCCTAAAAAATCATCAATCAACAAAAAAAATTTAATGCCACACTCGGCGATATGGTTTAGCTTCATTTCCCAACTTCTTGAATTTTCCTAGGAACTCCATCCATTCTTCTGCAAAGTGTGTTGAGGGGTTGATCCAGAACTTCAGGCACTCAGCTTCCTTGGCCAAATCGGTGATGCACTCTGCTACCTTTCGGATCTGAGTAAGGGCTTCCCTCATCAAGTCTTCTCTCACCTTGATATCTCCCCTAGCAAACTGAAGTCGTAGGTCCCACTATTCCTCGCTAAGTTTAGAATCCCTTTGAATATCATCTATCAAGTCTATATGTTGTTGCAGTGAATCTTCTAATGCTGTCACCAACTCCTTCAAATTCTCATTTTCAACTCACACCTTTTCAAGCTCAATCACTGAGTCTTGTTGTTGGTAGAATTGAAGAATCCCTTGCAGAGATGCTAGATGTTCATGCAATTCTTGGTTCTGAGCGCGACTAGACAAGAGATCATTAAGGGTTGTCGTATTTGTCTTTTGGGCTACCTGAAAATTAGCTGTAAGTTCTTCCACTCGATTTTTTTGGCTTTCAATAACTTCATACAACGTTTCGTATCATTCTCCTGATCATAAATCTCCTGCTCCCATTCTTGTGGAGTTTTGTGCAAGTTGGCATTTCTTATCTTCTCTTTAAGCCCCCTATAGTCCCCTTGTAGGTCTTTGATTGATTTTAAAATATGTAGCATTGTAGTCTAGTTCTTCGTTTTTGGCTTCTAGCTCAGTGATCCTTTTATTCAGCACCTTCTTCTCCTCCTCACACTCCTGTTTAACAATATCAGATTCAGTCGGTATTTCTTTGAACTGTTCCTCTAAGTCGGAGCATTCCCTTGGCTAGGTTATGGGATGTTGCAATTTTTCCTCCTTGTCCTCCAAACTTGGTAATTCGAAGTAAGCCTTAGAGGTCCAAACCTAGCTTGATATGGATGAGCCCAAGCCCTAGTTATCTCAAGGATTAACTTTTTAGACTTTTCACCCTCGAAGACGAACTCACACAACCCTAATCACCTTGTAGCTGGGACAAACTGTAACGACCCATATTGCTTCAATACCAATAGAGGAGCATATCAAATTGCACCCCAAATACCAAGACGAGGGACCCAATCAAAGGCACCACACTTTTACAAGATATAATTGTAGTCCAACCAATAAACTCGCCAAGTAATGTCCTCCTACCTTAGGTCTCGCAAGATTGATTCCCATTCTCCCGGCATTTTTTTGTCTTTTTTGCCTCCTCTATTAAGAACTCTCGTAATGGTGAATATTGTGGAGTATGTACGCGTCTGGAAAACTTCCTCTTGTCCCCCAAGTGACTGTGCATCCATACGGTGAGGAGCTGCGCACACCTTAGAAAATACACGCCTTCATGCATTTTTAGGAAATTAAGGAATCAAAAGGTCTCTGCCAAGATAGCCAAAGTTGGATTAAGGCTTGACTCGAGCTCCCCGAATAAATCTATCACTGATGCTTCTATATGCCCGGTTACTTTAGGAAAAACAATCAAGCCATAAATCCCTAAGGCAAAGATATCAACCTGCTTTCTCAGATTAGGATGAGAAAGGATCAATCCCCGAAGTCTATCCCAGGCGATGGCTTTGCTTCCTCCTTTGCCTTGAAACTGAGCTTCAACCCACAACATGCTAGTCCCGGTCAAGGTCACAAGCTTCTCTTTGTACGTTTTAGGCTGAGCACCCTTTACATAAATTTCGAACTCATGCACCTATCTTAAATAAAGCAATGCAGCATACTCTTCTATCGTTGGGGTCATGTCTTCCCCATTGAACGTGAAGCAGTTGTATAAAGGGTTCCAGAATTGCGCCTTAGCCCGTATCAGTCCCTTATCTACGTGTGCCCGCAGCAAGTAGGCTATGTCTCCATATGCATCGTACAACATCTGTCTCTTATCAGATCTCCACTGTCCCATATCTCTGCTAACTCCTGAGTGTTATTCTTCTTGAGCTTAAGGTGAATATAACCTGAGAACTGTTCACCTGGTCTTGCTAATATGCTATCGCCTCTTCTTCTTTGGGTGTTTTCTTACCATTTTTGAACATCATCGTTTTTCTCTGATAAGAACCGAACTCTTTCGGCCATATCAAAGATTTTTCTATCAAATCAATTAAATAACCAACACCTCTCTATGATGATGATGCATATGCACATAAAACAATAAACAACATAAGAAAATTTGGTTAGTGTCACATAAATATAATAAATAATTAGATACTACAAAAAACATAATACAAAGAGCATGAAAGAACAAAACAAAACACATGTTCATATATCAATGGGTAAGACACTAAGGTTTGAGTTCATAATGGCCCTAATAGGGGTGGGTTTCTACGGTTTATTATATGGGGTTACGGTTCTAGACAGGGTACCCAGATTGTCCTCACTGATGCCTGCTAAGGCTAGCAAGGTCCCTGGTCCTCCCTCATTATAGGTTCTTAGGACCAAGTTCAACTCGAGGGGTTGCACTTCCCTATGACCATACGGAGGTTACCCTCATGAAGCCATAGATAATATGCATCCCAGAGGCGACTACTATCCTATACGGAGGTCAACCTCATGAAGGAGCAGCGTTTTGCCCCCACTTAAACGGGACCGATATCAGGTAGAAAGCTCATGGAATGATGCAACACAACATGTACCCCTTTTTTGTGTGGCCTGACCCTCTTGAATTGTCCTCAGCAGAGTCGCCAAGCCGTCAACACTGTTTTTGTCCGTACCGAATTAGTTGGGCCCTCAAACTGGTCAACATTTGAACTAGAGTCATGGCCGGGCTCGGGAGTCAGTTACGCGTGGGGAAGGTTATAACACCCCCACAACGCCCAAAAATGGTACCTAAAGGGGTTGTTTTGTCTAGAAGGCTTCAAAGATGGGGTTAATAGCACTATTATAAGATGACAAAAATATGAAAATAAATCGAATAAATCAACAAACAAAATTAAACATGCAAAAAAATGATAAAAAACAAATGAAAAATTAATATTTTAATTGAAAGCCATAACCCTAAGTCGAATCATAATTTATCTCAAATTAGGTGAATTATTAATCGAACATATTTTAAGACCAAATCACATTATTCGCACAATTTAAGACTAATTTATAATTAAACTCAATTTTAAGTCCAATTAGATAATTAATCGCCCATTTTAAAGGGAAAAAACCAGAATAACCTAAGTGAATTACACACTAAATTGTACTAAAATGAAATTTGTTATCTAATCATCTAACTAATTATGAGAATTAAGAGCCTAATTAAAAGAGTTTAATACTAAAGCTCATACTAAAAAAACTAACTAAACCTAAAATATAAAAGAGTCTAATTAAAGAAGGGACCTAAAGCATAATTTCCCCCTAAATCCTAAAATGAAATTGGTGCAGGAGATGTTTGCACGCCCTGCTTTCTAAAATATACCGATTTCCAATGTTCCCGGTGCATTAAAATGAGATATTTGTGTGTACTTCATTCCAAAATATATCGATTTCCAATGTTTTCAATGCAATGAAAAACATTTTTATATTCCTTTTCTTTGATCGTTTGGTCCTAGAACTCAAAGGATATAAACTCTTTTTTATGCATTCATTAATGGCAAACTTAATACCATTTTTATTTCATTTTAACCATGTTTTACGAAACAATGCTCGAACACTATCTTTCACATTTTTTTCTAAGTTTTCTGATCACTACCGCCGCCTCCAACCTAACTCCGGTGATGGTGGAATATCAAAAGAAATATTTTTCGTTCATTTTTCTACTTAAAGTCCAAATCCAATGTTAGTTTTGGCAGAAACCAAGTGAAACAGGGGCAGATCTAAGAAAAAAATCGAGTTTTACCTTTCTCAAACTCTGGAATCCGTCGTTGGATCGAACTATTCTCGTGATATGTTGATTCTGGTGGTGTTGTGGGCTCCTCCACCGTTTTGATCTAGCGAATAGCACGCTGCCGTCGTAAGCCGAGTTAAAATCTTTCTTGCTTATGTGATTCCGCCCTCACTTTCTTACTAGATTTACTAGCTTTTTTGCTATGATCTTTCTCGTTAATCTTTGTGTTCTCTAACGTTTTCAAATCCAATATTTATAGGCCAAAATTAGGGTTTTTAGGCCTTCTCACCACCAAAAATCTCGAAAATAGTTGGGATAAGCTCGGATTTTATTTTGGGCGTAAGAAACGGAGGTGACCCTGAGACCTCTTGGCAATAGGTTTTTTACAACGACAGAAGAATACTCGAAAGATTTAGGGTTTTTTTCATTTTTTTCCTATTATTTTGGATTTTCACTAATTTTAGAGGGTTTTTTTTACTATTTTAGTTTTTTTTATCTTATTAAACTCATTGGACTGGACTTGAGTTGTGCATTTAGCCCAAGTAAAGTTTGGTGCTTACACATTCCAATTCTAGTCCTGAGAAATCGAAGTATGAATATTGGATTCTTTGCAACTTACTGTTTATACGAGCATGGCCATGTTCATGTCATTTCTTGCTTTGCAAGATCCATAGGTGGCTAGGATTAGGGTTTATCCCATCTAAATTAGTGGTGAAGATTCTATCCTCATTTTGGTTATAAAGCAACATTATCAGATATAAATACATATTGATTGAGCAGCCACAAACCTTAATTGCAGCAATCTCCTCGTCAATAAATTGTGGATATACTTTTCTTCCTTTCAATGTCCGGATATATAGTCGAAGAGATTCATACATCGTAGGTAAATTCCTCCAAACTAATTAAAACTAAGAGGTTTGTCGTCCCTTTAATTTAATTTGTTAGAAATTTATCATTTTATTTTACAAAAATTAGAAAGTTAGTCTAATTAAGTAATATTGTTAAACACTTCAACATTGTAGCTTTTTTTATCAGCAAAGTATGATTTTATTGAATAACCATACAAGTTCACATGACCACAAGCCTCATTAAAAACCTTCCTACACCTAAATTGAGGAAAATAGTACTCATGGACATGCCAAACAAAAGTACTTACATGAACAAAACGCCAACAAAAACATAAAACAAAGAAACTCCCAATCGACCAACATCCGACTCTGAAAGAACAATCAAAATACCACCTCAAGCCAAGACGCTCGGTTAACACCTCCATTTGCAAGAGCATCCGCAATAGAGTTAGCCTCTCGTAGAACATTATGGAAACATAAATGAGGAATTTACAAATAAGCCTCGTCAATCTGGTTGAAACACTACCAATGTTGCCAAGGCTGATGCTAACGCCTTAAAATCCATACCACAACAATTCTAGAATCGGACTCAATAACCAGGGATAGATCACGCCACTTTGGCTCATCAAAGAAAATCAATCCAGCACGGATCGCAAATAATTTACCCTCATTGGACTCAATCACACCCAAAGGTACCAAGAATAACACAAGCACTGCACCCAAATAATTACGCCATATGCCCTCGCAACTCGGGGTCCTGGTTTCCCTTTCGCAGAGCTATCAACATTGAAGTTTGGGACACCCCGTGAAGGAGGTTCCCAAACAATACCCGAACACAGTAATGTATTTGGAGCCAACGACACCACACTCCATGGACATAACCACCACTGATTTTCTACAACATTCGCCGCCCATTTAGATGCTTTCATCCAATACATAGATCGAAGTTTTACTAGGAACAATAACTCATCAACGACCATGTCTTCTCCTTGAAAATGAGTTCATTTCTTCCAAGCCAAGCAGTCCATAACACAGTTGCACAAGCCACTAGCCATCCTTTCCGAACAGCTCTCTCAAACTGGCCGTAAAAACAAAGGACCATAAAATACAACAACGATAAAGGACGAACCATAGCAACATTCCACTAGAACAAAAAAACCATACCATAACTCGTAGATTCCCGGGCTTGTAAACAAGAAATGATTTAGCTCATCCACCCCAACTGTACACCCATCACATTTCAACGCATTCTGTAACCCTCTTAGCCTGGCCTAGACGCCCGACCCGAACTAAGAATATTACACGGGGAAAACCAAAGTCAACTCGTTAAAGTCAACCTTGATCAACGCCCCCTTTTTTTCCTTTTTAACTTTTCTAGATACACATTATTAAACTATATGATTAGCAAATCAAATTAGCGAAAGCGACACAGCGAACGATACTCATTTAGGGATTCAATTGTAAACAAACGACTTTTAGGGACTAATTTGTAAATTTCTGGAATTATAAGGACTTATCAAGTTTTAAAGTTAACGAACCAAAATTAAGCATATAAGAAGCTAGCATGTCAAATCTCATCACAACCGGACCATCCAAACTCATTTAATTAAGCATACAAGACTCAATGACCAAAACGTAAGAAACAAAAACATGAAATAGTTCAAATTTAACTTCAACGGTCGGGTATTTCGAAACACAAGACCCTGTATCGGAACGGTCGTTTCGAAACCAGGTTGACCGTTTCGATACTCAAGTGCGTTCCGAAACCCGTACCGAAACACCCCTTTCCAGTAGCAAAAACGTTCCGGAACGTTCCTACCCGTTCCGAAACCTCATGGTCATTTCAGGCCTCTGTTCCGTAACAGGTAAGGGCGTTACGATACGCCTTGCCCTGCAAAAGTAGATTTTGCTGGATTTTCACATCTTTCCACATCCGAAAACATTCCAAATCATGTCACAACATACATACAACATGTTTAAGCATCAAAGATCATCATTACGAAGCATAAGCTAACACACGGCATCATTCATGCAAGCATTGGTGCTATAGGCATGCCTTCCTAGTCTTTAAAACCATACAAAAGCTAAAAGCCTCAATCATGCATCAATCAAACCTCAAAGGCCAATTACAACTCAAAACACCAAACCAAATATGAACAAAGTAATAAACAACATCCTCAATCATCCAAGAGTAGAAATCCGACCCATTGCCTCTTATTACACCAAAGAAATGAGCGTAATCATAAAGCTTAGTGAGGAATCGCTAAAACAACATTCATCAATGCATTTCATACAATCGGCAAAACACCATTTATCAACACATGCCTTTGCTTAAAACATGCCCCCTCAAGGCATCAATGCACTTTTCAAAACACATGCTCGTATGGATCATTTAGGACAACAAATTAACCTTTGCTCATGCTTTACCAAGCATCACATGCATTCTAGCATAATCACAAGCATCTCATGCTTAACCATTAGTCACCACATTATATTGGCTTACAAGTGATCCTTTCTCAAACCATCTCAATCAACTCAAGACACAATCAGATACGCGGATTACAAGCTTTGTCCCACACGCTTGATACACACTACTGGACTACACAAGGCTCACACACGAGAGCAACCCTCCATCGTTGTGTCACCCATGGTGGAGTATAACGGTACAATCACAACCCCTCAACACCACTCATCGGTAGTTGTATAATTCCACTAACGAGAGCACGGTACACATAACACAAGATCCACACACGAAATTAACATCCACCGTTGTGATCTTAACCTCAATCATTAGGGTAGTTGGATGGAGTATACGGTACAATCACAACCCCTCGACATCCAAGGCGACTTTATTCACGGTGCAACCAATCCTATAGCCTGTAACCCCCTTAGCCCGGTCTAGACGTTTGAACCGAACTACGAAGATTACACGAGGAAAACCAAAGTCAACCCGAAAGTCAACCTTGATTAACGACCCTTTTTTTCCTTTTATGTTTTCTAGATACTCAATATTAATCTATATGTTTGGTAAATTAACTCAGCAAAAGCGGCACAACGAACGGAACCCAAACAGGGACTCAATTGAAAGGAATCATCTTTTAGGGACTAAAACATAAATTCTCAGATTTATAAGGACCAAATAGGTTTTAATGTTACCAGTCCAAAATTAATCACAGAACATGCATCATGTCAAATTTCAACCCGAACGGATCATTCAAACTCATTGAATTAAGCAACCAACATTTAGGGACCAATATGCAAGAAACAAAAACTCAAAACAGTTCAAAATTCAAACCCAATGGTCAGGCATTTCGATACGGATGGCCTTGTACCGAAACGGTCATTTCGAAACAGGGTTGACCGTTTCGATACTCGGGTGCGTTTCGAGACCCGTATCGAAACACCCCCTTCCAATAGCCAAAACGTTTCGACACGCCTTCACCCGTTCCGAAACCTTATGGCCATTTCAGGTCCCTGTTCTGAAACAGGCAAGGACGTTCTGATACGCCTTGCCCTGCAACAGCAGATTTTGCTGATTTTTCATGCTTAAACACATTCAAATCACTCCCGAGACATGCCACATCATGCATACAACATGGATACATATCAACAATCATCATATCGAGGCAATAGCTATAACATGGCAATCAACATGCGAGTAAGAGCACTAAAGACATGCTCCCTAGCCCACCAAAACAATAACAAGCCAAAACCATCATCCATAACCAAAACCATACCATAAAGGCCAATTACATATCAAAAGTAACTAACCAACATGCTCAAGCAAAGGGAAAACATTTTCAACCATGCAATAGCATAAACCCCACCCATTGCCTTTTATTACACCGAAGCAAAACCACATACTTTGCAAGATTTAAAGCTTGGATTCCTCTTGCCTACTTGCTGCCTTCAAAGCCTAGTTTTCTGCATTGATGAAAAAAAAACGTAAGCATAAAGCTTAGCGAGGATCGCTAAACAACATTCATCAATGCATGTCTCATATTTTGCAAAACCAACACTTTACATCTCATGCAATTTATAAAACATGTCTTCTCAAGACCTCAATGCACTTTTTAACCACATGCTCATATGCATCATTTTAAAACAACAAATAAACATTTGCTCATGCTTTAACAAGCATCACATGCATTCTTGCATCATACAAAAATATCTCATGCATCCTTGCATCATATACAATGCATCCTTGCATCATATACAAGCATCTCATGCTTCACATTATTCGTTTACATTATATTGGCTCACAAGTGATAATCCATAAACCATTTCAACACAAGACACAATCTGATACGCGGATTACAAGCGTTGTCCCTCACGCTTCATACAAACTATCGGACTACACAAGGTGGAGATTAATGGCACAATCACAACCCCTCAACATCTGTGATGGAGATTAATGGCACAATCACAACCCCTCAACATCACTCATCGATAGTGGTATAATTCCACTAACGAGAGTATGAGACACATACACAAGACTAACACACGGGACTAACCATTCACCGTTGTGATCTTAACTTCAATTGTTACGGTACTTGGATGGAGATTACGGCACAATCACAACCCCTCGACATCCAAGGCAACTTTATTCACGGTGCACCCAATCCTATAGCAGGCTAACTATATCTGATTAAAGTAACCAAAAACCATTTTCATCACTTGCCAATATAATCATTTAACCACATTAATCCACTGTTTTACAAGCATAACCACAATGACATTTCCACAAGCATTACATGCTGAAATTCATATGCATTCAACACATGCAAACCAAGGATCACTTACCTAGTGCATCCTTAACATATTGGAATTAAAATCAAGCATTAAACCATGCTTAAACATGCTTAAAAACAGTAAACAAATCCACTCTTACATCAAGTGCAAATTCATCAAACAAAGCACATGTCGAAGAGAGGAATTTCCGAATCACTTACTCTTGAGCTTAGCTAAGTGTATCAAACTTACACTAAGCTCCCAAAAACCATGCTCACAGCGTTACAAAGCAGGAAATTGCAATTCCACTCACCGATACGCGAAGCCTTGTTCGCCGACACGGAAATTACACCTCTGGAGCTCCCAAAATCACTTCGTTTGCTTCTGGATCAAGATCCCCTGTTTTCATATCATCAAAACAGAGATCTAAATGCATTAAAATTCATTCTAACACCAGCAACAATTCACAAACTCGTTGCCCACTCAAACTACACCAAAATACCCTTCCAAAACAACTGAAAACTCAATCGATTGCTTCCTAAACCAAGCCCAGCCATCATACATCACTTCCTGTAGAACTAGTGTTTTGATATAATAATTGAAAAATGTTTTGGACTAATTTGAAAAGAATTTAAAACTTGTTTTTAAGTCCAAACAACTTGGAATTATGTTTTACCTCTATTGTGTGTCATTTTTAAGTGTGTCATTTTTTTACCTCTATTGTTATTTTGAAACTTAATGTTTTAAATTCTTTTTGATATAACAAAAAGGGGGAGAAATGGTTTGAAAGTTTGAAAATTGAATTTTCAAATGAATAAGGGGGAGCTTTATTTGATTTCATATCTTTAATCTCTTATTCACATCTTTAAAGATAAAGGGGGAGAATCCCAAACAATTTTTCAAGTTTAGTTTTATTATATCAAAAAGGGGGAGATTGTAGAACTAGTGTTTTGATATAATAATTGAAAAATGTTTTAGACTAATTTGAAAAGAATTTAAAACTTGTTTTTAAGTCCAAACAACTTGGAATTATGTTTGAGGTATTTTAAGAGGTTTTTGGCAAAGATTTTTCATGTGTTTTAATAGCCAAACTTGTATTTTCAACGTACCCGTATCGATACGGTTGTATCCGTACCGATACCTTTTTGCCCAAGTTTGGTCACTGCCAAAACCCGTATCGAAACAGGCTTTGCCATTTCGATACGGATCGAGATCGTTTCGATACGCCAGGTAAGCGTACCGATCCCCTTTCAACCAACCCCAACGGCCAGTTAAAAGTGAACCCGTACCGATACGCCCTCAAGCGTATCGATACGCCCAGGCTGGCAAGAGCCCAACGGCTAGTTTCTGATGAAGGCCGTACCGATACGGTTCCACGTGTATCGATACAGATAGCTGCAGAACAACATTTATGAAGGGAAATAAAGTCCTCAACGGCTCCAAATCATCCCCAACGGCTAGAAACGGCCACAAACTCAATTGGGACTATAAATTGAAGGCTGGAACACTTGAAGTAGGTTAGAGACTACATCCAAGCAACATGATCAAGAGAATTAAAGTCTAAGTCTTATTTTTACTATTCTCTTGTACATAGTCTTTAGAGAGAGTGCTTAATTGTAAATCCTTGTACTCTTGTGAGCTTAAATTGTGTAAACACCAACCTTGTGATGTATTTAGTTTACCCAAACAAATCTCTTGTAAAAGGAGAGGTTCTAGTTTAGCCTTGAGAGAAAAACTAGAGTTGGTTCTATCTTAGCCAAGTCCAAAAGATAGGGTTGTAACGGTTTCCTCCTAAATCGGGAAAAGGGGACGAATTCATTGTTGAGTGAATTGGGAAATCCATAGTGGTGTGCTAAGGTAGTGGATGTAGGTGCTTGTTAGAAGACCGAACCACTCTAAAATCATTGTGTCACTTGTCTACCTTATTTCGATTTTAGCCAATTCAACCTCTAAACAAAAACAACCCTCCTTGACGTTTTCGGTGATCGATTCGAGCGTACTAAAAACCCAACAATTGGTATCAGAGCCTCGTCTCCATCGAAGGACTAACATCCGGGAGTAAAGATCATTTGCTCGAAGTCCACCGTTCAAGAAAATGGCAAGATTTGAAGAAGGCCGCTCTATCTCGTGTCCTCCACTCTTCGAAAGAGAAGAATACTTCCAATGGAGTAATATTATGAAATTCTTCATCAAGTCTCAAGACTATGAGGTTTGGGACATCATTGAAGATGGGTATTGGAAGCTCCAAAGAAGAAGAAAAAGCAAAGGAGTTCCAACGACACGAAGGCAAAGCTAAACACCAAGGCGATGCACATTCTCTATTGTGGCCTTAACGAAGAAGTTTCCAAGAGGATCTCCACATACAAAAGTGCCAAAGAATTGTGGGAGAAACTTGAGAAGCTTTATGGCAACAAGAAGGGAGAAAAGAAAGATGATGATCAATCGTGTGCAAACCTTCTCTCCAATCCAAAGGTGGATGGTGTTTTGGCTCTCGATGAGCCTAAGGCATCTTCTAATTCTAGTGAGCTTAATTCTTACTCTTTCAATGAGTTGCAAGATGCTTTCAATGAATTATTTTTGGAATTTGAGACCATGAATTCCAAATTTAAGAAAATGATCTCAAAACTTGAAATTGAAAATGATTTTCTTTCAAAAACAAAAGTGGATTTTGAAAACCAAAATGAAATTTTGAAAAATGATTTAGAGTTTTCAAAAACAAGCAAAGATGTTTTAGAAAAAGAAAATCTTGATTTAAAAGTTAAGCTTGAAAGCTTAACAAAAGAAAAAGAAATTATTTTCAATAATTCATCTTGTCACATAATGGCAAAATGCTCACATTGCCATTATCATGGTCATTCTATACATACTTGTCCTATAAAGAAGAGACAATCTTATAGGATTAGACAAGTATGGGTTCCTAAGGGAACTAAAGACATTGTGACTAACGTAAATGGATCCAAAGCAATTTGGATACCAAAAATCAAGTGAATGTCTTTTGTAGGTGTGTTGGAGCAATGGCAAGCAAAGCAAAATCAAAGAATGCTCAAATCACACATGATAAGAAGATTGGGTAACCTCTAAGCTTAATTTTTTTTATTTGGTTATCTAACTTTTGTTTAAAGTATTGGATTATTTGTTAAGCCTAACAATGATGCTTTGAGTAAGGGGGAGCCAATTTTAAACCAAAATTTTAAGTGTGTCATTTTTTTACCTCTATTGTTATTTTGAAACTTAATGTTTTAAATTCTTTTTGATATAACAAAAAGGGGGAGAAATGGTTTGAAAGTTTGAAAATTGAATTTTCAAATGAATAAGGGGGAGCTTTATTTGATTTCATATCTTTAATCTCTTATTCACATCTTTAAAGATAAAGGGGGAGAATCCCAAACAATTTTTCAAGTTTAGTTTTATTATATCAAAAAGGGGGAGATTGTAGAACTAGTGTTTTGATATAATAATTGAAAAATGTTTTAGACTAATTTGAAAAGAATTTAAAACTTGTTTTTAAGTCCAAACAACTTGGAATTATGTTTGAGGTATTTTAAGAGGTTTTTGGGAAAGATTTTTCATGTGTTTTAATAGCCAAACTTGTATTTTCAATGTACCCGTATCGATACGGTTGTATCCGTACCGATACCTTTTTCCCCAAGTTTGGTCACTGCCAAAACCCGTATCGAAACAGGCTTTACCGTTTCGATACGGATCGGGATCGTTTCGATACGCCAGGTAAGCGTACCGATCCCCTTTCAACCAACCCCAATGGCTATTTCCCAACGACCATTTAAAAGTGAACCCGTACCGATACGCCCTCAAGCGTATCGATACGCCCAGGCTGGCAAGAGCCCAACGGCTAGTTTCTGATGAAGGCCGTACCGATACGGTTCCATGTGTATCGATACGGATAGCTGCAGAACAGCATTTATGAATGGAAATAAAGTCCTCAACGGCTCCAAATCATCCCCAACGGCTAGAAACGACCACAAACTCAATTGGGACTATAAATTGAAGGCTGGAACACTTGAAGTAGGTTAGAGACTACATCCAAGCAACATGATCAAGAGAATTAGAGTCTAAGTCTTATTTTTACTATTCTCTTGTACATAGTCTTTAGAGAGAGTGCTTAATTGTAAATCCTTGTACTCTTGTGAGCTTAAATTGTGTAAACACCAACCTTGTGAGGTATTTAGTTTACCCAAACAAATCCCTTGTAAAAGGAGAGGTTCTAGTTTAGCCTTGAGAGAAAAACTAGAGTTGGTTCTATCTTAGCCAAGTCCAAAAGATAGGGTTGTAACGGTTTCCTCCTAAACCGGGAAAAGGGGACGAATACATTGTTGAGTGAATTGGGAAATCCTTAGTGGTGTGCTAAGGTAGTGGATGTAGGTGCTTGTTAGAAGACCGAACCACTCTAAAATCATTGTGTCACTTGTCTACCTGATTTCGATTTTAGCCAATTCAACCTCTAAACAAAAACAACCCTCCTTGACGTTTTCGTCGATTCGAGCGTACTAAAAACCCAACACTTCCAAACAATTATCAACATCAAAACACATCTAATAAGCATCCTAACTCATCCTTATACCTCCATCAAGCAAGATTCCACCATTTCACCCCAAAATCTCACTTAAAACTACCAAGAAACTCAAGGATCTCAAGGATATCGGGATCTATGTTATCAACACATCATTTTAACATATAAATCAACTTAGAACTCAATTAAAATCAATACAAAACAGAGCTTAACCCATCAAGTCCGAAAATCAAGATTTCATCCACAATTTCACAAGATTTTGATCTCCAATTAAAACTATATTGAAAACTCAATCAAAAATAGTATTTAGAAGCCAAATATCTTGGGAATTTCAATAAAGAACTTTGATTAGAGGTTGAGAACATGATTTACCTCCAATCCTTGCTTCCTTCAATAGATGACAAATTTTCCTTGCAAAAATCTTGAAGAATTGAGAAAGATCTCTTGAAAAATGATTTAGGAAATGTTGAGAGAGTTTTTGGGAGAAATAATTCTGGAAAAAGATGAGATAAAATTGTGTTTGGCTGAAAATGAGAGAAAATTGGTAGTTACGTAAGTGAAAATCTAATTAACTACCTTTTAATTAATTAATATAAAAATCCAATTAAAGTCATTTAATAAAAAAACCCTTTTAAATCACATGTCATACTGAAGAAAGGTCAAATTGAGTTTAAGCCCCCTAAAGATTCTAAGACTTTGGCTTCCACTTTCAAAATCACATTTTCCTAGTTTTGAAACTTTACAATTTGGTCACTACTCAAAATGTCCATTTCCAAAACCCTTTTTGTAAAATTGATTTGACCAACCTCTTAAATATATTTTTATAGGATTTTAGAAATTTTTATAACATTTTATCCTATCCCGACCCTTGATTTCCTAAAATCACCTTACGCGATCAGAACCGTTCTCGACCGGTCTGATCCGATGTCTAAAACATCTAGGCTCGAAACCAGGGCGTTACATAGCCAGCTAACTATATCTGATTACAAGAACCAAAAACCACTTTCATCACTTGCCAATATAATCATTTAACTTCAATAATCCACTGTTTTACAAGCATAAACACAATGCCATTACCACAAGCATAACCATGCTTAACATCATATGCATTAATCACATAAAACCAAGGATCACTTACCTAGTGCATCCTTACCACAATGGCATTAAAATCCAGCATTAACCATGCTTAAAATATGCTTTAAAATAGTAATCAAAACCACATTAACTCAAGTGCATTTTCATCAAAACATAGCACATTTTCGAGAGAGACTTTCGAATCACCTACTCTTGAGCTTAGCTAAGTGTTTCAAACTTACACTAAGCTCCCAAGACAACGCTCAAAGCGTTACAAAGCTGGAAAATCCATTTCCACTCACCGATACGCGAAGCCTTGTTCGCGGACACGAAAATTACTCTTCCGGAGCCTCCAACAATGCCTCGTTTGCTCCCCAATCAAGATCTCTTGTTTTCACAACATCAAAACAGAGATCTAAATGCATTAAAATGCATTTCAACACCAGCAACAATTCACAAACTCGTTGCTCACCCAAACTACACCAATTTACCCATCCGAAACAACTGAAACCCAATCGATTGCTTCCTAAACCAAACATAGCCAACAAACATCACTTCCAATCCATTATAAACATCAAAACACATCTAATAAACAACCTAACCCATCCTTATACCTCCAGCAAGCAAGATTCCACCATTTCACCTTAGGAACTCACTTAAACCAATCAAGAAACTCAAGGATTTAAAGGATTTCGGGATCTATGTTATAAAAACATCATTTCAACATAATAATCAACTTAGAACTCATTAAAATCAATCCAAAATAGAGCTTAGCAAAACAAATCCGAAAATCAAGATTTCAACCATATTCTTACAAGATTTTAATCTCAAATCAAAACTATAATGAAAACTCAACCAAAAACATTAATTAGAAGCCAAATATCTTGGGAATTTTATAAAGAACTTTGATTAGAGGTTGAGAACGGGATTTACCTCCAATCCTTGCTTCCCTTAATGAATAACAAGTTTTCTTTAGCAAAATCTTGAAGAACTTGAAAGGATTTCTTGAAAATTGATTAGGAATTATTAAGAGAGTGTTTGGGAGAAAATAATTCTGGAGAGAAATGAATGAAAATAGTGTTTGGCTGAAAATGAGAAGAAGATGGTAGTTACGTGATTGGAATTCTCACAATAACCACCTCATTAATTAATTAAAAATAAAACTAATTAAAGCTATTTAATTAAAAGCCATTGTAAACACATGTCATATTAAGGAAAGGCTAAATTTCCATAAAGCCTCCTATAGATTCTAAGAATTTGGCATCTTCTTTAAAAATCACATTTTCCACAGTTTTGAAACTTTACAATTTGGTCACTACTCAAAATGCCCCATTTCTGAAACTCTTTTTGTAAAATTGATTTGACCAACCTCTTAAACATATTTTTAGAGGATTGTAGCAATTTTACCACATTTTTATCCTATCCCGATCCTTGATTTCCTTAAATCACCTTACGCGATTCGAACCGCTCTCGACCGGTCCGATCCGATGTCTAAAACATCTAGGCCCAAAACCAGGGCGTTACAACTCTCCCCCACTTAGGAAATTTTGTCCTCGAAATTTTACCTGAAGGAAAAAGGTCCGAAAACTGCTTCATCATGTCCGCCTTTGCTTTCCCACGCGACCTCCTCAACTCCTCGGTGTCGCCACAACACCTTCACAAGTTCTATCATCTTGCCGCAGAGAACTTTACTGCTCACATCCAGAACCCTCACTGGTTCCTCATCATAAGACAGATCTGGATTCAACTCAATCTCCTCAACAGGCATCACATGCAAAGGATCCGATCTGTACTTTCGCAACATATAGACATGGAACACATCATGTATCCTTTTCAGCTCTGAAGGCAATCTTAACCGATATGCCAGAAGAACAATACGCTCCACAATATCGTAAGGGCCAATGCACCTTGGGCTAAGCTTACCCTTACGCCCAAATCTCATCACCTTCTTCCAAGGCGACACTTTCAAAAACACACGTTCGCCAACCACGAACTCAATCTCCTTACGCTTCAGGTCCGCTTAAGAATTTTGCCTATCTGATGCTGCCTTCAAACGCTCACAAATGAGCTTCACCTTCTCGGTGGTTCCCTTTAACATAGTCGACATCGAAATCAACTTTTGCCCAGCTTCTGCCCAACAGAGAGGGGTTTTACATCTTCTCCCATACAAAGCTTCGTATGGAGCCATTTGAATACTTGCCTGGTAACTGTTATTATACGCAAACTCAACCAAGGGCAAGTGCTTTTCCCAAGAACCTTGAAAATCTATCACACATCATCTCAACATGTCCTCAAGCACTTGGATCACACGTTCCGACTGTCCATCCGTCTGAGGATGATATGAAGTACTAAAATTAAATCGTGTTCCCAAGGCTTGATGAAAACATTCCCAAAAGCGTGCTGTAAACCTTGGATCCCTATCCGAAACTATAGAATTTGGCACATCGTACAATCGCACAATCTCAGCAATGTACAGCTCAGCCAACTTATCCAAGGTATACGTGGTATGCACAGGCAGAAAATGTGCACACTTCGTAAGCCGATCTACAATCACCCAAACTGAATTCTTCTTTGACGGTGACACCGGCAACCAGACACAAAATCCATGGTAATTCTTTCCCACTTCTATTTTGGGATTCTCAAAGGTTGCAACAGCCCAGAAGGAACCTGATGTTCAGCCTTCACTCGATGACACACCATGCACTAACTAACGAATTTAGCCACATCCTTTTTCAACCCCAACGAGTAGTACTCGTCTTTCAAATCACGATACATCTTTGTACTACTAGGATGCATAACGAAAGGACTACTATGAGCTTCAGTCAGAATAGTGCGCCTCAACTCAACATCATCTAGCACTACTATTCGACTCCCAAATCACAAAACACCGTCATCATTAAAGCTGAAATTCGAAGGTCTACCCTCCGCAATGTCCTGGACATGCGAAACAAGGGAATCATCAAGCAACTGCTTATCTTTGATTGACTAAATTAGGGATGGTTTCACATGCAATTCCACAAGAAGACCACCATAACGTGATATGCTCAAGCGAGCAAACATCACCCTCAACTCCACAGCCACCTTCCTGCTCAAAGCATCGGCTACAACATTAGCCTTTCCCGGGTGCTACTCGATCGTCAGATCATAACCCTTAAGTAACTCCACCCAACGACGTTGCCTAAGGTTCAACTCCTTCTGAGACATAAGATATTTCAGACTCTTATGATCCGTGAACACAACACACTTCTCACCATACAGGTAATGCCTCTAGATCTTTGAAGCAAACACAACAACTGCAAGCTCAAGATCATGAGTAGGGTAGTTACGCTCATGCACTTTCAACTGCCGAGATGCATATGCTACTACCTTACCTTCTTGTATCAACACGTAACCCAATCCAACAATGGACGCATCACTATAGACCACAAACTCCTTGCCAAGGTTGAATCAATACATGAGCTTGCGTCAAAGCTTCCTTCAGCTTCCCAAAGGCTTGCCGCCTCGGATCTGTCCACTCAAAACGAACATTCTTTTGCAGCAACTTGGTCAAAGGTGCAGCTATCTTCGAGAAACCCTCAACAAACCTACGGTAATACCCAGCTAAACCAAGGAAACTTCGTACCTCTATTACCGACTTAGGCACTTTCCAACTCATCACAACCTCTACTTTGAGCGAATCAACACGAATACCCTCAGCTGACACAACATGTCCAAGGAAGACCACCTCCCTAAGCCAAAACTAACACTTACTTAACTTGGCATACAACTGGTTTTCCTACAACGCTTGCAAAATGATTCTCAAGTGTCTATCGTGATCCTCCTCGGTACGCGAATACACAAGGATATCATCGATGAACACCACCACAAACTGATCTAAAAATTCATGGAATACACGATTCATCATGTCCATGAAAGCAGCAGACGCGTTGGTCAAACCAAACGGCATCACTAAGAACTCGTAATGCTTGTACCTTGTCCGAAAAGCTGTATTAGGTACGTCCACATTCTTCTCCTTCAGCTGATAATATCTTGACCTCAAGTCTATCTTAGAAAACACCGAGGCTCCCCAAAATTGATCAAAGATATCATTAATTATAGGCAAGGGATACTTGTTCTTTATCGTCAACGTATTCAGTTGCCGATAACCTATGCACATCCGCATTGTCCCATCTTTCTTCTTTACAAACAAGACTAGTGCACCCAAAGGTGACACACTCGGCCGGATGAAACCTCGATCCAACAACTCTTGCAGTTGCATCTTCAACTCTTTTAACTCTTTAGGTGCCATGCGATAATGAGCAATGGACACCAGAGTCGTATTCTCATACAACTCGATACCAAACTCAACTTCCCTGTTTGGTGGCAACCCATGCCATTATTCTGGAAAGACACCCAAAAAATCACGAATGGTTCGGATATCCTGCACATGCACATCCTTTGTGCCAGGATTCATCACATAGGGAAGGTAAGCCTCACAACCCAACCTCATCATATGGTTCGCTTCCAAAACCGAAATCACATTCGACAAGAATTTCACATTCTCGCCTACTACCACTACTTCATAATCATCGGCAAGCTTTAAAGTAACCCTTTTGACATAAAAGTCAACCACTGCTCTATGCTCCGTTAACCAATCCATGCCAAGGATTACATCGAATCTGTAGAAGGGTAACTCTATCAAATCAACAAGAAAAACATGTCCTTGTACAGCTAAAGGGCATCGCCTATACAACTTCCTAGTGACTACAGTCTCACCAAAAGAACTAGTCACTTGCATTCCTACTTCAAGCAACTCAACATGTATATCAAGCAAATGTGCATGCTCACTCAAGATATAAGAATATGTAGATCCAGAATCAATCAAAGCCAACAATGATAAAGACTGAAGAGAAAAGGTACCTGTGATAACATCGGTATCATTGCGCTCCTCGCGCTGAGCATAAACCCTGGCAGGACCGCCTCCCTCAGGTTGAACTACAACCACATGAGCAACGCCTCTCTGACCCTCGTCTCTCTTCTGGAAGTTCCCTCAGCCGCACCCACGACCTCTTTGAGGTGCAGCCCCAGTAGGTGCACGTCCTTGGCCTCCACAAGCCAATAGAGGACACTCCCGTCTCATGTGATCTGCAGAGCCACAATTCCAACATGAATTCCCTATCACCACAACAAGAGCCTGAACCTCTCTAGCTGGGCGAGGACAATCTCGCCTCAGATGACCTTGAGATCCACACGTCCAGCACGTGTTATGTTCCGCTCTCATCCGATCCCCCTGAATTGGTACACCTTACCCAGCATTGCCTCGCCTAGCAGGCTGATATCTCCTATCTCGTCCCCTCTTGTTTTGTCCACCTCCGGAACTAGACTCAGTTGCTCTATTTCAAGATCTCAAACCAACTCATCGGGATGCCAAACCCAAGTTCTATTCAATGTCTTTAGCTCGACACACTAGCACATCGAAGTCGGTATAATCCGTAGCTAACATATACGTCTTAACTTCCTGTACCAGCCCGTACCGGAAGTGATCACATCAGTGCCTCTCACTAGGTTTCAACTCAGGGGCATACTGGCTCAAGCGTACGAATTGGACCTCGTACTCAGCCACAGAAAGATTGCCCTGAACTAGCGATATAAACGCATGTTTCTTCTCGTCCAACTATCTCACCCCTAGATACTTCCTCTTGAAGGCACCTCTGAAAAACTCCCAATCAACCTCATTGGGTTCCAAACCAGTAGTGGTAGTCATCCACTAGCTGTAGGCATTGCCTTCCAACAAGGAAACTGTGCATCCCAGCTTGCGCATGTCATTTCATCCCATTTGATCTATGATACAGATTGTACTTGCTAACCAGGCTTCAGACGCCTCAAGAGACATTCCAAAGAACTCCACAACTCCTAGGCTCCTCAACCTCTCCAATGGTAAGCCTGCCTGCCCAGCTGCAGGGGCCTGTACATGCTCTCTGGCCAGAGCAGCCTGAAATGCCCCGGTGATCTCCTGAACCAACGACGTTAGATCACCTAAACCTGGAACAGCATGTCCTTGCTGCACCTGCTCCCCGCCTTAAGGTGGTGGCGAAGGAGGTAGATTTCCATAAAGAGGGACATCAGCCCCTTGCTCATTCTGGTCACCCTGAGGCACTATTGTATTTGACCTCAGCTCTCTCCTCAGACCCATAGTGCTAATTCAAACAAGCATAACAAAAAAAACAAATCAAACCATTTAGGCCAGCTTCAAGTAAGGATCCAAGTTTACAGAATCATTTGATTAGTGTAATAAGGCAATGGGCACCCCGATTTTCCTAAACATAGCATAGCATACAATGACACATCATGCTCAACATGCTTTCCATTATCCAAAAGCAGCACATAACAACATCGCATCATTATCACATGATCATATTCATTTCTCATGCGATTCACATCAATCAAGTATAGCATAAGCTTCAAACTTCAACCAATATCATGCTTTTCAAACAATATACGTCAATACATATCATTCTCACATACTAACATCCCCAATTCTTTCGTAACCTGGCTCTGATACCAACAAATGTAACCCCCTTAGCCCAGCCTAGACGCCCGACCCAAACTAAGAAGATTACACGGGGAAAACCAAAGTCAACTCGTTAAAGTCAACCTTGATCAACGACCTTTTTTTCTTTTTAACATTTCTAGATGCACATTATTAACCTATATGACTTTTAGGGATTCAATTGTAAACAAATGACTTTTAGGGACTAATATGTAAATTTCTGGAATTATAAAGACTTATCAAGTTTTAAAGTTACCGAACCAAAATTAAGCATATAAGAAGCCAGCATGTCAAATCTCATCACAACCGGACCATCCAAACTCATTTAATTAAGCATACAAGACTCAAGGACCAAAACGTAAGAAACAGAAACATGAAACAATTCAAATTCAACTTCAACGGTCGGGTGTTTTGAAACACAAGACCCTGTATCAGAACGGTCGTTTCGAAACCAGGTTGACCGTTTCGATACTCGGGTGCGTTCCGAATCCCGTATCGAAACACCCCTTTCAAGTAGCAAAAACGTTCCGGAACGTTCCTACCCATTCCGAAACCTCATGGCCATTTCAGGCCTCTGTTCCGAAGTAGGTAAGGGCGTTATGATACGCCTTGCTCTGCAACAGTAGATTTTGCTGGTTTTTCACATCTTTCCACATCCGAAAACATTCCAAATCATGTCACAACATACATACAACATTTTTAAGCATCAAAGATCATCATTACGAAGCATAAGCTAACACATGACATCATTCATGCAAGCAATGGTACTATAGGCACGCTTCCTAGTCTTTAAAACCATACAAAAGCTAAATGCCTCAATCATGCATCAATCAAACCTCAAAGGCTAATTACAACTCAAAATACCAAACCAAATATGAACAAAGTAATAAACAACATCCTCAATCATCCAAGAGTAGAAATACCACCCATTGCCTCTTATTACACCAAAGAAAAACCACATACTTTGCTAGACCAAAGTGCTTGGATTCCCCTTGCTTACTCGCTGCCTCAAAAGCCTAATTCTCTGCATTGATGAAACAAATGAGTGTAAGCATAAAGCTTAGTGAGGAATCGCTAAAACAACATTCATCAATGCATTTCATACAATCGGCAAAACACCATTTCTCAACACATGCCTTTGCTTAAAACATGCCCCCTCAAGGCATCAATGCACTTTTCAAACCACAAGCTCGTATGCATCATTTAGAACAACAAATTAACCTTTTCTCACGCTTTACCAAGCATCATATGCATTCTAGCATAATCACAAGCATCTCATGCTTAACCATTAGTCACCACATTATATTGGCTTACAAATGATCCTTTCTCAAACCATCTCAAAATCAACTCAAGACACAATCGGATACGCGGATTACAAGCGTTGTCCCACACGCTTCATACACACTACCGGACTACACAAGGCTCACACACGAGAGCAACCCTTGTAACACCCCAATTTTGGGCTTAGAATTTTAGGGCCTGAACCGGACCGGTCTGATATTCGGTTCTAATAAAAAGGAGGTTTTTAGGAAAGCCTAGTTCGGGATGTTTTAAAAATATAGAAAAATATCTAAAAATCCTCTTTTAATATATATAAGAGAGTGGTGAAATCAATTTTACAAAATAAGGTTTGGAAATACTACATTTCAGTGTAGTACCAAAATGCGATTTTTGAAAAGTTTAGTGGTGACTGTTTTGTAAAGGATTGAAACTTTGAATCTTTAAGGAGCTAATTACCCAAAATGTTTTTCTCCAGATTTTTCCTTAATTTGTGTGATTTAATTAATGTTTTAATTAAATAAAAAATGGAAACTACTTTTAGATTCTCATAACTACCTTTTCCTAATTTTCTCTCATTCCTTTTTCTCTAAAAATCCCATCATCCAAACACATTTTCTCCAGAACAAATCACTTTGATCTTCACCTCATTTGATGAGATTTCCATCACTCATTGTTTCATAATCAATCTAGCAACAAAACCTTTTGATTTCCACATTGATTTTTCATGGAATTTTGCCCAAATCAAGAAGGAATCACCATTTAGAGGTAAGATTGTTCTTCTCCTCTAAATACTCAGTTCTTTACTGAAATTCCCAAGTTGTCAATCCTTAATTTAAGTTTTATAAATGGTTTTAATGTTAGAAACTTGATTTTGGCTTAAAACTCAAGATTTGGAAGAGATCTTGAAGATTTTCGTTGGAATGGATTGGGCTCTATTTTGAGATGATTATTTAATATATTTTTGATGTCTAATGATGTTAGAAATGAGGTTTTATCAATCTAATCCCGAATATGTTGTATTTCCTAAGTTTTTGCTTATGAAAATGGTGGTTTTTGGGGTGTTCTTGGTGTTTTGTTATAGATGGAGGTATAAGGACGAGTTGAGAGTTGTTTTTGTTGTTAATTGATGTTTAGAAATGATTAGAAGTGATGGATCTTGGCTGGGTTAAGTCTTGGAAGAGTTTGGAAGTGATTTCGTTGTGTTTGGTAGCCGAAATGTTGGGTTTAGGTAGAGCAGCGAGTTTGGGAGTGTTGGCTGAAGATTTCAATGCATGATGATGCATTAATCCTCTGCTTTGATGTGTTTAAAACATGGGAGACATCTTCGTACACTTTTGGAGTTGATCCGGAGGCTTAATCGGCGTTCCGGCAAGCAAGCGAAACGTAATTGGTGAGTGGAGTTGGTTTTCCAGCTTTGAAACGATTATTTGGAGGTTTTGGGAGCTTAGTTTAAGTCTAAACAACTTAGTTAAGCTCAAGAGTAAGTTTTCGAAAAAACTCCCTCGGTTGTGCTAAGAAGTGGTTTGATGCATTGGTTATAAATTGCATGTTTAATTTCTGTTTTGAAAACATGTTTTAGCATGTTTAATGCTGGTTTTGAAAGCCATGTGTTGAAGGATACTCAAGGCAAGAGATCCTTCGTTTTACATGTTATTAGTTTGGTAAATATGCAAGGAGATGCATGATGTTTAATGGCTTTGATTAATGCTTTAAAACAGTGAATTGATGATGGTTTTTGATGTATATTGGCAAGTGATGAAATGGTTTTAAAGTACTTGAATCGAATATAGTTAGCCGGCTATATGATTGGGTGCACCGTAAGTAAAGTCGCCTTGGATGTTGAGGGGTTGTGATTGTACCGTAAACTCCATCCAAGTACCCTAACGATTGAGGTAAGATTACAACGGTGGTTAAAAGTCCGTGTGTGGATCTTGTGTTATGTGTCCCTTACACTCGTTAGAGGAACTATACAACTACCGATGAGTGGTGTTGAGGGGTTGTGATTGTACCGTTATACTCCACCACGGGTGTCACATCAATGGAGGGATTGCTCTTGAGTGGGAACCTTGTGTTGTCCGGTAGTGTGTATGAAGCGTGTGGGACAATGCTTGTAATCCGCGTATCCGATTATGCTTTGGTGTTTAAATGGATATGAACTATCACTTGAAAGCCAATATAATATACTTAAATGTAATGAAGCATGAGATGCTTGGTAATGATGCATGGTAGCATGAGAAAGAATTGAGCATGAGGTTTTTAAGCTTTGTTGAAAGTATTTTCTAAAAATGCATTGTTGTATTGGTTTAGTTAGAGCATGTCTCACTAAGCATTTGTGCTTACGCTCTCTTTTACCAATAATGCAGATAATTGAAGTGTTTAAGGGCAACAAGGAATCTAAGAGTGTCCAAGGGAAACCAAGCTCATGTATGGTGATGTTTTCATACACTATTAGTTTTGGTAACTTGGCAATGGGAACCTATACTTTGGTTTGGGAGATGTATTGAACTCCCTGTGGTTGTGGCATGTTTGCCTTGGCTGATTTGGATTGAAATGGCCTTTAATGCTTGATTTTTCTTTGGATTGCTTATTGGTTTGTTTGACTAGGAAGCATGCCTCTAGAAATATGAGTTTACCATGCTTGATGCTATGAACGTGTTTAGGAGTTCTAAACATGGACCTTATATGTTTGTTGATTTGTTGACATGATTAGGGAGTCAATAGGTGGTGTTTAAATGGGTTTATGTATGAAAAACCAGATTTTGCTTCTGAATCTGGGCAAACCGTATCGAAACACCCTCCAGTGTTTCGAAACGGGGGCCTGAAAAGGCCTTCGTGTTTCGAAACGCTAAGGGGTGTTCCGAAACGATTTGGCTACTGGAAGACCCTGTTTCGGAACCAGTCTCGGAACCAACCCGCGTTTCAGAACAATCAATGCCGTTTTGAAACAGGTGACCGTTGGGCACTAATTTGAATGGTGTTGAAGTTTGCAAGTTTTACATTTTAGTCCCAAATGTTGATGTTGCAATTGCTGGTGTTTGAGATGTCCAATTAAGTTAAATTTTTGCAGAGAAGCATGCAATGTCACTAATTTCATTTTGGTAACTTTAAAATCAGTTACGACCTTCTAAATTTCAGAAATTACATTTTGGTCCCTAAACTTGTAATAAGTGCAATTGAGTCCCTCTTTGTTGTTCGATCGCTGTGCCTTTCTCATATATGTTTCATGAGTACTCACTTAGGGTTAACGTGTATCTAGACAAGATTAAAAAGAAAAAAAGGATCGTTAATCAAGGTTGACTTTCGAGTTGACTTTGGTTTTCCCCGTGTAATCTTCGTAGTTTGGGTCAACCGTCTAGGTCGGGCTAAGGGGGTTACATTTGTTGGTATCAGAGCTTAGTTCTCGTGTAATTGGGAATTGTTATGTGGGTGATGTATGTGTATTTGCATGATATGCCTTTTGGGTGAAAGAATGTTGTATTGAATAGTGTTGCATGGTTTCAATTGTGATGATATGCTATGTTGGAGCGTGTTAGGGGAACCCATTGCCATATCAAAACTAATGAAAGGAATTGTTCTTGGAAAATGAGCTTGAGTACTCGGACTACTTACCTTGTTGAGCCTAATTATGTTTATTGCATTTGTGTCAGTGCATTGTTTTCTTGTAAATGGGGCCGCGTAGAGAGATGAGAATAAATACAAGAGCTATGGCTCAGAATGAGAACGAGAATGATGAGAACGCTGAGAATGTTGTGGATTTACCTCCTCCTCCTGGTGGTGGACCACCCGATGGTGGTGGTGCTGGAGGTGGTAATGCTGGTGCTGGGGTCGCTAGACCTGAAGGTGTGCAGGGGCAAGCTGCTCCTGACATGACTGTGTTGATTCAGGCTATTGCTGGAGCCTTTCAGGCAGCAGTACCTGGAGCTCATGGAGCTGCGCATCAGGATGATGCTAACATGAGATTGCCTTTAGAACGACTTCGCAGTCTGGGAGGGACTGAGTTCAGAGGTCTATCTTCGGAAGGATCTGAATCTTGGTTGGAAAGCACCAAGAGGATTTTGGGGCAAATGAACTGCAATAATGTGCAGAAGTTGGGTTGTGTGGTGTCACTGCTGCATGATGATGCTTATACGTGGTGGACGACCACTATCTTTGGAATGGAGGACAATGATGTAACTTGGACGTTCTTCCTGAACGCGTTCAAGCGAAAGTTTCTGGGTGTGCGATACCTAGATGAGAAGAAAAGAGAATTTATGTCTCTTGTGCAAGGCAGCATGACGGTAACTGAGTATGAGGTCCAGTTTGTCCGCCTTAGTCAGTATGCACCTGAGCTAATCCCTGATGAGCGGGAGAGGTGTGAACGTTTTCGCTATGGTTTGGTAACGGATGTGAAAACCTTTATGCTTGCGATTGATTATACCGATTTTGATGTGCTTGTGAGTCGGGCGAAGGACATTGAGCAGAACTTGGGTTTGTCTTCCAGAGGAGTTAGTTCTAGCTTGGGGAAAAGAGCTGCTGATCATAGTTCTGGTGGTGGACGGAAAAATAGAGGACAAGATAAGAGGTATTAGCCTACTGCTAGGCATGGTGGTGGAGGACATGGTACGCATGTTCAGGGAGATAGGATGAGGGCTGATCAGAACACGTGCTGGACGTGTGGATCTCGTGGCCATTTGAGGCGAGATTGTCCTCGAGCAGTGAGGGAGGTTCAGGCTCCTGTTGCAGCGACAGGTAATTCATGCTGGAATTGTGGTTCGGCAGACCACATAAAGAGGGAGTGTCCTTTGTTTGCCGGTGGTGGTCAGGGACGTGCTCCTGGGGTAGTTGCACCACAGAGAGGTCGTGGGCGCGGCCGTGGTAACTTTCAGCGCAGAGATGATGGTGGGAGGAATGTGGCACATGTTGTGGCTGTTCAACCTGAGGGTGGTGGCCAGGCTCGAGTGTATGCTCAGCGTGAGGGAAGGAATGATACAGATGTGATCGCAGGTACCTTTACTTTGCAATCTTTGTCATTGCTTTCCTTGAATGATTCTGGATCTACACACTCATACATATTGCGTGAACATGCTCAAATGCTTGGTTTACCTGTTGAGTCTTTGGATGTTGGCATGCGTGTGACTAGTTCCTTTGGTGAGACGGTTGGAACACGAAAGTTGTATAGAAGATGTCCCTTGAAAGTGCAAAACCATGTTTTTCTTGTGGATCTCATGGAATTGCCATTCTATGGTTTTGATGTAATCCTTGGTATGGATTGGCTTGTTGAACATCGAGCTGTGGTGGATTTTGAGAACAAGCAAGTTTCGTTGAAACTTGCAGATGATTACGAAGTAGTGGTGGTTGGTGAGAATGTGAAGTTTCTTGCCAATGTGGTGTCTACGTTGGAAGCAATCCGAATGCTGAGGCAAGGTTGTGAGGCTTACCTAGCCTTTGTGATGAATCCTAGCTCTAAGGAGTTGCGTGTTCAAGATATCAGGACTGTGCGAGAATTCCCAAGTTTTCAATCCTTAATTTAAGTTTTATAAATGGTTTTAATGTTAGAAACTTGATTTTGGCTTAAAACTCAAGATTTGGAAGAGATCTTGAAGATTTTCGTTGGAATGGATTGGGCTCTGTTTTGAGATGATTCTTTAATGTATTTTGGATGTCTAATGATGTTAGAAATGAGGTTTTATCAATCTAATCCCGAATAGGTTGTATTTCCTAAGTTTTTGCTTATGAAAATGGTGGTTTTTGGGGTGTTCTTGGTGTTCTGTTATAGCTGGAGGTATAAGGACGAGTTGAGAGTTGTTTTTGTTGTTAATTGATGTTTAGAAATGATTAGAAGTGATGAATCTTGGCTGGGTTAAGTCTTAGAAGAGTTTGGAGGTGATTTTAGTTGTGTTTGGTAGCCGAAATGTTGGGTTTAGGTAGAGCAGCGAGTTTTGGAGTGTTGGCTGAAGATTTCAATGCATGATGATGCATTAATCCTCTGCTTTGATGTGTTTAAAACAGAGGAGACATCTTCAGACACTTTTGGAGTTGATCCGGAGGCTTAATCGACGTTTCGGCAAGCAAGCAAAACGTAATTGGTGAGTGGAGTTGGTTTTCCAGCTTTGAAACGATTATTTGGAGGTTTTGGGAGCTTAGTTTAAGTCTAAACAACTTAGCTAAGCTCAAGAGTAAGTTTTCGGAAAAACTCTCTCGGTTGTGCTAAGAAGTGGTTTGATGCATTGGTTAAAAATTGCATGTTTAATTTCTGTTTTGAAAACATGTTTTAGCATGTTTAATGCTGGTTTTGAAAGCCATGTGTTGAAGGATACTCAAGGTAAGAGATCCTTGGTTTGACATGTTATTAGTTTGGTAAATATGCAAGGAGATGCATGATGTTTAATGGCTTTGATTAATGCTTTAAAACAGTGAATTGATGATGGTTTTTGATGTATATTGGCAAGTGATGAAATGGTTTTAAAGTACTTGAATCGAATATAGTTAGCTGGCTATAGGATTGGGTGCACCGTAAGTAAAGTCGCCTTGGATGTTGAGGGGTTGTGATTGTACCGTAAACTCCATCCAAGTACCCTAACGATTGAGGTAAGATCACAACGGTGGTTAAAAGTCCGTGTGTGGATCTTGTGTTACGTGTCCCTTACTCTCGTTAGAGGAATTATACAACTACCGATGAATGGTGTTGAGGGGTTTTGATTGCAACACCCCAATTTTGGGCTTGGAAGTTTAGGGTCTGAACCGGACCGGTCTAATTTTCGGTTCGAATATAAAAGGTGGTTTTAAGGAAAGCCTATTTCGGGATGCATTAAAAATATGGAATAATATCTAAAAATCCTCTTTTAATATATATATAAGAGAGTGGTGAAATCAATTTTACAAAATGAGGCTTGGAAATATGACATTTCGAGTTAGTGACTAAAATGTAATTTTTGAAAAGTTCGTGACTGTTTTGAAAGGATTGAAACTTTGAATCTTTAAGGAGCTAATTTACCCAAGGGAGGATTTCTCCAGATTTTTCTTGATTCTTAAGACTCATTTAATGTTTAATTAATAAAAAGAAAAGAGGGAAAAATGATATTTTAGTTTCATAACTAACTTTTGCTAAAATTTTCCCATTTCATTTTCTCTCAAAATTCCCTTAGCCAAACCCATTTCCACAGCAATTTTTCTTTTGATTTTCACATCTAATGATGAGTTTTGAATCCCCAAATGATTCCTAATCATTTCTACACCAAATCCTCATCATTTGCTTATTGAATTTTCAAGGATTTTGGCTCTAAACAAGGAGAAATCCACATTTAGAGTTATGAACGTCCTTCTCCTCTAAATACTTGGTTCTTTACTGAAATTCCCAAGTTCTCAATCCTTAAATTGAGTTTTATTAAAGGTTTTAATGTTGTGATCTTGATTTTGGCTTCAAATGCAAGATTTGGATTTAATTTTGAAAAAATTCGTATTGGATGATTGGGCTCTGTTTTGAGATGTCTTTTTGATGTATTTTGGATGTCTAAATGATGTGTAATTGAGGTTTAATTAATGCAATCCCGAATAGGTTGGTTTTCCTAAGTTTTTACTTGTGAAAATGGTGGTTTTTGGGGTGATTTTGATGTTCTGCTATAGCTGGAGGTATAAGGACGTGATTAGGTTCTTTTTGGATGTTGATTGATGTCTAAGAATGTTTAGAAGTGATGGATCTTGGCTGGGTAATGTTGTGGAAGTGTTTGGATGTGTTTTCGGTTGTGTTTGGTAGCCGAAATGTGAGTTTTTGTGAGAGCAGCGAGTTTAGGTGTAATGGCTGAAGATTTTAATGCATGATGATGCATTAATCCTCTGCTTTGATGTGTTTAAAACAGGGGAGACATCTTCGGATCCTTGTGGTGTTGATCCGGAGGATTGATCGGCGTTTCGGCAAGCTTGCGAAACGGAATTGGTGAGTGAAGTTTGGTTTTCAGCTTTGAAACCAATGTTTGAAGGTTTTGGGAGCTTAGTTTAAGTCTAAGCAACTTAACTAAGCTCAAGAGTAAGTTTTCGGAGAAACTCTCTCTTTGGTGAACCATGGGATGGTTGGATGCAATATGTTTAATTTGCATGTTTAAATTCTGTTTTGAAAGCATATTTTATCATGTTAAATGCTGGTTTTGAAAGCCATGTGTTGAGGGATGCTCAAGGTAAGAGATCCTTGATTTGACATCGATAAATGTGGTTTGATGCGTAGTGATGCATGATTATTTAATGGCTTTGTTTAATGCTTTAAAAAAGTGGATTGATGATGGTAAATGATGTATATTGGCAAGTGATGTGTTGGTTTAAAAGTACTTGAATCAGATATAGTTAGCCGGCTAGAGGATTGGGTGCACCGTGAATAAAGTTGCCTTGGATGTTGAGAGTTGTAATGTTACCGTAAACTCCATCACGGGTGTTGAGGGGTTGTGATTGTACCGGTAAACTCCACATTGTGTGTTTGGTAGTGTGTATGAAGCGTATGGGACAACGCTTGTAATCCGCGTATCCGATTCTGTTTTGTGATGAAAAATGGTTATGGATTATCACTTGAAAGCCAATATGACATGTTGTTGTAATGAAGCATGAGATGCTTGTTTTGGTTGCATTGTTGCATGAGAAATGAGGTTTATGAATTTAAAGGCCTTTGAAAGGTGTTTTACAAGTGCATTATTGTGTTGTTTCATTAGAGCATTTCTCACTAAGCATATATGCTTACGCTCTCTTCCTTGAACCAATAATGCAGAGAATTGAAGTGCTTTTAGGGCAGGAAGGAGGTCAAGAATCCAAGAGAAAGACTAAGCTCATGTATGGGACTATTTTCACAACACTATTAGTTTTTGGTATTTGGCAATGGGAACCTAGATTGTGTTTTTGGGAGATGTTTTGGACTCCCTAAGTTTGGTTTGATGCCTATGATGTTTGGAACATGTAAATGGCCATTTGGTTTTTGTTTTGGAGTTTTGATGATTGCTTGTTTTCCAATAATAGGATGCATGCCTATAGACTTGTGGTTTTTCCTATTTGATGCCATGATTGAGTTTTGATGATGCAAATATGTTCCTTTAGTGTATGATGACTTGTTGGCATGATTAGGGGGTCATAAGGATCTGTTTGACGGGTCGAAAGTGTGTTTAACCAGAAAATTTCTGCAATTCTGGGCAGCCCGTATCGGAACGTGTGCTACTGTTTCGGAACAGGGGGCCTGAAATGGCCTTGGCGTTTCGAAATGGGTAGGGCCGTTTCGAAACGTTTTTGCTACTGCCAAGCCCTGTTTCGGAACAGGTTACGAAACGGTCCCGCGTTTCGGAACGGTCAGCCCCCGTTCCGGAACACTTGACCGTTGGGCACTGAATTATATGGTTTTATGTTTTGAAATCTTCATGTTTTAGTCCTGAACTTCGTTTATGCAATTGCTTGAGCTCGGAACGTCCGTTTGAGGTGAAATTAGACAGGGAAACATGTAACATGACTAATTTCATAATGGTAACTTAAAAATTTGTTAAGTCCTCTTAATTTCCAGAAACTACAATTTGGTCCCTAAATTCGTATGTTGTGCAATTGAGTCCCTTTTTGATTTACGATTGCTGTGATTTTTGAGTATGCTTATCTCAAGAGACCACCTAGGGTTAATGTGCATCTAGACAAGTTTAAAATGAAAAAAAGGTCGTTAATCAAGGTTGACTTTCGGGTTGACTTTGGTTTTCCCCGTGTAATCTTTGTAGTTTGGGTCAACCGTCTAGGCTGGGCTAAGGGGTTACAGTGATTGTACCGTAATACTCCACCACGGGTGTCATATCAATGGAGGGATTGCTCTTGAGTGTGAACCTTGTGTAGTCCGGTAGTGTGTATGAAGCGTGTGGGACAACACTTGTAATCCGCGTATCCGATTGTGTTTTGGTGTTGAAATGGTTATGAACTATCACTTGAAAGCCAATATAATGTACTTAAATGTAATGAAGCATGAGATGCTTGGTAATGATGAATGGTAGCATGAGAAAGAATTGAGCATGAGGTTTTTAAGCTTTGTTGAAAGTATTTTCTAAAAATGCATTGTTGTATTGGTTTAGTTAGAGCATGTCTCACTAAGCATTTGTGCTTACGCTCTCTTTTACCAATAATGCAGATAATTGAAGTGTTTAAGGGCAACAAGGAAGCTAAGAGTGTCCAAGGGAAACCAAGCTCATGTATGGTGATGTTTTCATACACTATTAGTTTTGGTAACTTGGCAATGGGAACCTATACTTTGGTTTGGGAGATGTATTGAACTCCCTGTGGTTGTGGCATGTTTGCCTTGGCTGATTTGGATTGTAAATGACCTTTAATGCTTGATTTTGCTTTGGATTTCTTATTGGTTTGTTTGACTAGGAAGCATGCCTCTAGAAATATGAGTTTACCATGCTTGATGCTATGAACGTGTTTAGGAGTTCTAAACATGCACATTATATGTTTTTTGATTTGTTGACATGATTAGGGAGTCATTAGGTGGTGTTTAATTGTGTTTATGTATGAAAAACCAGATTATGCTGCTGAATCTGGGCAAACCGTATCGAAACACCCTCTAGTGTTTCGAAACGGGGGCCTGAAATGACCTTCGTGTTTTGAAACGCTAAGGGGAGTTCCGAAACGATTTGGCTACTGGAAGGCCCTATTTCGGAACCAGTCTCGGAACCAACCCGCGTTTCGGAACGGTCAATGCCGTTTCGAAACAGGTGACCGTTGGGCACTGATTTGAATGGTGTTGAAGTTTGCAAGTTTTACATTTTAGTCCCAAATGTTGATGTTGTAATTGCTGGTGTTTGAGATGTCCAATTAAGTTAAATTTTGGCAGAGAAGCATGTAATGTGACTAATTTCATTTTGGTAACTTTAAAATCTGTTACGACCTTTTAACTTTAAGAAATTACATTTTGGTCCCTAAACTTGTAATAAGTGCAATTGAGTCCCTCTTTGTTGTTCGATCAATGTGCCTTTCTTATATATGTTTCATGAGTACTCACTTAGGGTTAACGTGCATCTAGACAAGATTAAAAAGAAAAAAAAGGGTCGTTAATCAAGGTTGACTTTCTAGTTGACTTTAGTTTTCCCCGTGTAATCTTCGTAGTTCGGGTCAACCGTCTAGGCCGGGCTAAGGGGGTTACAACCCTCCATCGTTGTGTCTCCCGTGGTGGAGTATAACGGTACAATCACAACCCCTCAACACCACTCATCGGTAGTTGTATAATTCCACTAACGAGAGCACGTGACACATAACACAAGATCCACATACGGAATTAACATCCACCGTTGTGATCTTAACCTCAATCGTTAGGGTACTTGGATGGAGTATACGGTACAATCACAACCCCTCGACATCCAAGGCGACTTTATTCACGGTGCACCGAATCCTATAGCCGGCTAACTATATCCGATTACAAGAACCAAAAACCACTTTCATCACTTGACAATATAATCATTTAACATCAATAATCCACTGTTTTACAAGCATAAACACAATGTCATTACCACAAGCATAACCATGCTTAACATCATATGCATTAATCACATAAAACCAAGGCTCACTTACCTAGTGCATCCTTACCACAATGACATTAAAATCCAGCTTTAACCATGCTTAAAACATGCTTTAAAACAGTAATCGAAACCACATATAACTCAAGTGCATTTTCATCAAAACATAGCATATTTTCGAGAGCGACTTTCGAATCACTTACTCTTGAGCTTAGCTAAGTGTTTCAAACTTACACTAAGCTCCCAAGACCACGCTCAAAGCGTTACAAAGCTAGAAAATCCATTTCCACTCACCGATAAGCGAAGCCTTGTACCGGACACGAAAATTACTCTTTCGGAGCCTCCAACAACGCCTCGTTTGCTCCTGAATCAAGATCCCTTGTTTTCACAACATCAAAACAGAGATCTAAATGCATTAAAATGAATTTCAACACCAGCAACAATTCACAAACTCGTTGCTCACCCAAACTACACCAATTTACCCATCCGAAACAACCAAAAACCCAATCGATTGCTTCCTAAACCAAACCCAGCCAACAAACATCACTTCCAATCCATTATAAACATAAAAACACATCTAATAAACAACCTAACCCATCCTTATACCTCCAGCAAGCAAGATTCCACCATTTCACCTCAAGAACTCACTTAAACCAATCAAGAAACTCAAGGATGTCAAGGATTTCGAGATCTATGTTATCAAAACTTCATTTCAACATAATAATCAACTTAGAACTCAATTAAAATCAATCCAAAATAGAGCTTAGCAAAACAAATCTGAAAATCAAGATTTCAACCACATTTTTACAAGATTTTGATCTCGAATCAAAACTATAATGAAAACTCAACCAAAAACATTAATTAGAAACCAAATATCTTGGGAATTTTAATAAAGAACTTTGATTAGAGGTTGAGAACGGGATTTACCTCCAATCCTTGCTTCCCTCAATGAATGACAAGTTTTCTTTAGCAAAATCTTGAAGAACTTGAAAGGATTTCTTGAAAATTGATTAGGAATTATTAAGAGAGTGTTTGGGAGAAAATAATTCTAGAGAGAAAAGAATGAAAATAGCGTTTAGATGAAAATGAGAAGAAGATGGTAGTTACGTGATTGGAATTCTCACAATAACAACTTATTAATTAATTAAAATAAAACTAATTAAAGCTATTTAATTAAAAGCCATTGTAAACACATGTCATATTAAGGAAAGGCTATATTGCCATAAACCCCCTATAGATTCTAAGAATTTGGCTTCTTTAAAAATCACATTTTCCCCAGTTTTGAAACTTTACAATTTGGTCACTACTCAAAATGTCCCATTTCCGAAACTCTTTTTGTAAAATTGATTTGACCAACCTCTTAAACATATTTTAAGAGGATTTTAGCAATTTTACCACATTTTTATCCTATCCCGATCCTTGATTTCCTTAAAACACCTTACGCGATTCGAACTGCCCTCGACCGGTCCGATCCGATGTCTAAAACATCTAGGCCCAAAACCAGGGCGTTACACATTCGAACTGATTTTCATACCACGACCTCGAAGAAAAGCCATTGTTGGTAGTTTGCCACGAAGAGTTAACCAAAGAAAGCATTTGATTTTCGGGGGAACTTCTATTTGCCAAATTATCTTGTGTTCAAAGCAGTCTTCTTCCAGATTAAATGAGGACATATGAGACATCAAATCCTTTACTGAAAACTCGCCTGATGTACTTGGATGCCATATCAACATGTCCTCCCACGAAACTCATACAGGCATTGCACGCACTAGAGCCCTCAACTCCTCAAGTTGGCGCAACTCAAAACCACGTAAAGGGCGTCCAAACAACATCACCCAGCCGTGTACATCCAGATTCACCATTTCTAAAATAGACGATACCATAATCAATTTATTTGATGATGTCCAAAAGAGCCAAGGGTACGCCACTTTCAAAGGTACAGCGAGGCACCACATATCATGCCAAAATAGGAAATGTGTTCCATTCCCCATAATCTAAAAGAATCGATCCTCACTCATAAACTGTTGTACACAATCCACATTATTTACCTCTAAAAGTTTTCGCCAAACTCTCGGCATATTATTCTGTCTCATCAAATTTGGCCTCAAATGCAAGACTTGTTCACCATATTTTGCTATGATAATTGCGTGCCATAAAGATTTATTAGAATGCGAATAATGTCACAACCATTTCACTAAAAGACACAAATTTCTCTTCCGTAAATCCACAACCCCAAGTCCCCCCAAATGACGAGGGTGACATATAGTAGACCACTTAACTCTACTCATATTTATTTTCTCATCGAAACCACCCCATTGAAACTGTCTTTGAATCTTGTCTATCTTTGAAACCACACTCTTTGGCATCATAAACACACTCATATAGTATAGAGGAAGGGCCGACAACATAGAATTCACCAAAACCAATCTAGCCGCAAATGACATGGATTTACCCTTCCACCCCGCTAATCGCGTATGAAAACGATGAATTAAAGGTGACCACACACTTAGGTGTCAAGGGTTTACACCCACGGGCAGCACCATATAATTGAATGGGATCACCCCTACATTACAACCTAACACTGTCGCCATTTCGAATACAAATTCTTCCTCCACCCTCACGATATAGAGACAAGATTTAGGGAAATTAATCTTGAGATTGGATCCATATTGAAAACAATTAAGCAATTTTTTTCAAATTATGTGCATACTGTATATCATCCTGGAAAATAACATCGTGTCATCGGTGAATTGCAAGTGTGAAATTTGGACATTTGTAGCTACCTAAACTCCCCTAAATAAATAATTTTCCTCGGCTACTACCAATAGAAGGTGTAAAGCCTCAACAACCATTACAAAAGGAAGTGTGGAATGTGGGTCTCCCTGTCGCTAACCACGTTTTATTGCAAATTACTTTGTAGCACTCCAATTTACTTCTAACACCTCGGTTTAGGGTCTAGAAGATCCGATGAGGTTTCGAGGTCTGAAAGACCGGTGTTGGGAGTTGTGAGTGAGTTCGGGGAAAGTGGTCCTCGGAGGTTGGGAAAATATGAATTAAATCTCTAAAATCCTTAATAAATATGTTTAAGGTTTTGGTAAAAACAATTTTGGAAAAACGTTTTCCGAACCACAACATTTTGGTTTAGTGACCAAATTGTAAATTTTGCAAAATCTATTTTAGTGACCATTTTGTAAAAGAGTCAAAATATTGAATCTTTAAGAAGCTAAATTGGCTGGGCCATTATGGTTATTATCACCTTTATTTTGACTATTCAAATATTTTAAAATAGATTTTATGATTAAATTAAAATAAGGTTTTATCTATTTTCTCATTTTACGTCAAAATCTATTTTCAAGCTTTCTCATCTTCTCTATTCAGCCAAACAGCCTTTGAGCTTAATTCTCTCAAGGTAAAAATGTTTTCTTATTAATCTAATATTGCTAAATGGTTCTCCTACTTTGATTTTCTAAATCTCAAGCCTATTTCATTGTTTTTCTCAAGGAATTTTGCCAAACAAGGGGAAATAGCTAGCATTGGGGGTGAGCAATGAGATTATCTTCTAATGTAAGGTTCTTTAATGAAATTTCCATTCTTTGATTCTTTTAAATGCCAAGGTTTTGTTTTCTTGTCTTAATCCTAATGAAATTTGGCTAAAATTGGTGAAAATGAGCATTTGGTAAGATTTTCGAGTAGGATTTGTTATTGCTGGGTTTGATGATGGCATTACCTTTGTTTTGATGTGGTTTTTGAGTTAAGATGTTGGGTGAATGATGGGAATCCGAAATTGGGTTGGGTGTTGAATTTTGAAGTATGAAAAAGTGAGTTTTGGGTGGATTTTGAGGTGAATCGATAGCTGGTGTTAATCTTGTAACCCTCTCATCCCGGTCTGGCCAGATGACCGGTCCGAGTAGGCTACACGGGGAAAACCGAAGTGAAACCCGTTAAGGTTCCCCCTCGGTTAGCAACCCTAGAAAATTTCTTTCATTTTAATCTTGTCTAAAGGCATATTAATTCCTAAGTGATCACGCCAGCGGAAAACATCAAGAAAGAAACACATTCGAACCTCAACCACACCTCAAACAGTCCATTTTACACTTACAGGGCAGGCCGTATCGATATACCAATCAAGGGTATCGATACACCTTGACTAGGTCAACCCAAACAGTCAACTCAGAGAAGACCGTATCGATACAGCCCTTGAGCGTATCGATACGCCCTTCTCGGTCAACATCTCGTGGTCAACGAAATAAAACCGTACCGATACGCCCCAACACCGTACCGATACGCCAATAACTCACCAAAATCTCAGAATTCCAGTGAGCTAAAACCGTATCGATACACCCCCTGTATCGATACGCCCAACCAAAACTGAGTCCTGCAGGCAAGACCGTATCGATACGACCCTTAGGCGTATCGATACGCCCTGCACTGCAAGTCTCCAAAACCAGCAAAAACCATACAAGACTCGACTCTAAATGCTTATTAGGACTCCCCTAGCCACACTTAAACATCCATACAACATTGCACGACAAAGAACTAACATATAGAGCAATCAAGAATGGACAATATCACATATACATCATGGCATTCACACAAAGGACGAATATTGCATAAATGGACATACTTAAGAGTTCAAAAAGGCCAAATGGCACAAGTCATCACATATGAGGTTTACATGCCAACCAAAAGCAACTTAAAACATCCAAAGGCATATCCAACCATCCCAAGCATTCAAAAGACATAGCATGGTTTACAGAATCCAAGCCAAAACATGAACATCAACAACATTTTTGAGTCATACAACGCTCATACAAAACATAGTAGCCCCATTTCTAAACTACTACTTTAGTTACTAAATCATACTTGAGCAACTACAACTTGGAAAGCTCCTTCGCCTTGCTCCTTGCTAACACCACGCTAATGATCTGCATTGTTGAAAATGAGAGCGTAAGCTAGAAGCTTAGTGAGGATGCTCTAAAGTCGAAAACAACAACAATGCAGGGTTCAAGCATGCAATCCTTAACATCACACACAACATACATAGGCATCATTATAGCAACCTAGCTAGTGTTTCAAGTGTCATAAATATGGCATCTTACATCATATTAAGCTCAACAACATAAGTCATATTTCACAACAATCGTAATCATAAGAGCAAGTACATTGGCCACTATTAGTTTACTCGGATGTGCGGATTTACTCTCAACAACAACATTACCTCGGTGGGATTACACTCATCATCGGACCTTGCATGGGTGGGATTCCACTCATCACCACATGCCCTACGGATGGGATTCCACTCATCATCACGTATATATAAATAAATTTCTGGTGGAATATTACATCACCGTACTCCTCCTTGATGACTCAACGCCATCAAGGCCACGCGCGAATTTGATTCAAACATGTGCACACTAATCCTAATGATCGATCATTTACACCCGGTAAGTTAACTAGTGCCAATTTCTTTAAACCACATCACATCAAACATCATTCATATCATTTAACCATCATCACACACAACAATGTATACACATACAAGTCAATTCATACTTTGCAAGATCAAGATAGGCATAGGAAATCAAAGCTCATTAACAAACAAGAAGTTAAACTACCAATTTAACTTCTACCTTGGAATGGTCTACCAAACTCATTCTAATACCTCCACTACATACACTTGAACCAACTTTAAAACAAATTTAAAGTTTTACTCACCACCCTTCCTTAGCAAACCAAGCAAGCAAGTCAAGCCTCCTCAATTCCCGGATTTGGTCCCGATCCTTCTCTGATGTTTCCTTTTGCTTCTAACCAATCAAAACACAAATATTACTCACCAAATCAATGCTAAATCAGTCACAAACCCAATTCACAAACACATGTCAAAGCTTCACAAATTCAAACCCAAACTAACCACAAAACTTCCATTTTCGTGCTCCTCAAATACCCATCTGAAAACTATGATTTCTAACACCCAAATGACAGCTAAAAGCTTCCAAAACACTCCCCTAATAACCCTATACCATCAGCCCTTCAACCCAACACAAAAACACCTCAAAAACTCAAGTTTAGACACTTCAAAAATTGCCTCAAAGACCCACTTCGGGATTTCTCCCAAATCCATCCATTTTAAGATATCAAGTATATTTAGATGAGATTAAACCAAAACCCAACTCAACAAATCAAAAACAATTGAAGAACCCATTAAAAATCCAAATTTTCCTTAAACTTCAAATTCTAAAAAGATGGTAGTTTTCAAATCTAAGACCATGAAAATGAAGAGGATGATGAGGAGAGTTGAGAAATGGGATTACCTTTGAAAAAAGCCCTTGATTTGGTGTAGAGATTGAATGGAATAATGTTTTAGAGGTTTAGGGAGGGTTTGGGGCTTTCTAACGTTGGAAAGCAAAATGAGGAGGAAGACAACATTTTTTTTTGTTCTTTTTGATTCAAAAAGATGGTCTTCCTCTTTTCACTTTAATTACAAAAAATGCCACCCTTTTAATTTTTAATCTCATTTAAATTAAAACCGAAGCCAAGTTAAATAAAATCGATTTTGATGACTTGAACCAACACACACGCCTAACTCCTAACCCCAAAACACAGGTGTTACAAATCTGATGTTGGGTTGATGTTTTTAGATGTTTATCTAATGCTGGGTTTTGCTGGAGATTGTTCGAATTGGGTTTTTCCGATGTCTACGGCTTGTATAAAAAAATGTTCGATAGATGTTTTGATTGAGTATTTGAATCTCTATTTTCCAGCAAATTAGAATGTTGAAAATATCTCTAAATCCTCTTTTTTGGGTTGGTTAGAGGTAAGGGTTGAAGATCCAGAATTGTTGAACTCAATTGTGGGCGAACCAAAAAGCTAGAAAGAGGTTTTGGCTTGATTTTGGTAATCGTTGGTGAGTGGAAATGATTTTAATGTTTTATCTAGGTTGAAGAAGTGTTTTAATGGTTTGGGTTGAGCCGCTAGGCCTATCCAAGATCAAGAGTAAGTTTCGTGTTGTTTTGGCTTTTTCGCCATTTTACATTTGATCTTGTTTGATCATGAGCATACTTTTCTAAATGATGTTTATTTTGTTGTTATGGATTAAATGCATGATGTTATTGTCCCATGAGAATGCAATGTGAGTTATTAATATGTTATCGAGTTCATTCTATGCTTGCGCTTGTGATTATGACTTTTGGGATGTGTTTGGGGAGGTGTTTATCCCCGGTGAAAATCAGTGGATTGTGATGTTGCGATGAGTATATTGACACATGGGTTATACCGGATAGATTGATCAATCAATAGGATGTGAAGTGCACTATAATCATAAAATTCGCGCGTGAGAAATTCTTCGGTTTCACAATAGGGGTTTTGCTATCACCAACGGGCAATGCGGGTAGTAGCATCCTGGCCGAAGTGTGTTTGTGGTGAGGGTTGTTTCACCATGTGACTTGATGGGGGTTGTGCCATCAAGGTGTCTGCTTATCCGAGCAACGTGTCAATGATGCCGATATACTCATTTGCTATGGTTTCACATGAGCTTGGTAAACTCATACGGTTATGTATTTGTGCATGAAGGATGTGAAATATTTTTGGAGCCGGTAGGCTTGGTTTGCATATATGGTTCATATATGGTTTGTGCATGGTTGATGCATGTTTAGTGCCTATGGCACGTGTTGTTTCATTTGCTTAAACTTGTTTCAAGTTAGCATGTTGAAAAAGGGAATGGTTTCGGAAATGATTTGTGAAAGTGATCTCAAGAAATGGTTTTTGGTTTCTTAAATGATAATTGTTTTAAAACTGCATTGTTGTAGTTTGGTTTTGAGCTCCGCTCACTAAGCTTTATAGCTTACGCTCTCCTTTCCAACAATGCAGATCCGTAGATCTCTTGGGAAGGAATGGTGCAAGGGAGGTGATCCAAGTGTTTGTCTCTAGCTCAAGTATGACCTTTCTTAGATAATAGTGTGTGTGGCAATGAGGGTGAACCTTGTTTTTGTTGTTAGGAGTGTTTGTAAACTCCTTGGGTAAGAGCATGTTGGCTGCCCTTGTTGGCTTGTTTATACCTTGTTTATATCTGTTGGATCTTGAAGTATTTCCTTTTTAATCGTATGTTGAGCATGCTTTTGTTTCTCTTGTTCTTGGACATGTGTAATGGCTGGTTGTGGTGAATGCATGATGGTCTTGATGTTTCTTTGATGTATGTGAGGATTGGAACCAAGGAAAACAACCTTGGAGATGCTTGTGCTGTAGTTTTGCTATTACTGCAGCAGGGCATTTCGAAACGGGCACAAACGTTTTGGAACAACCCTCATTTTAGCCTTGGCGTTTCGAAACACGTATCAAAACGGGCTAAGCAGGGCCGGAATGAGTCCAAGCCGTTTCGGAAAGTTTTCTCACTGTGAAGCTCTGTTCTGATATGGCCTTATGCGTTCCGATACAGGAGCCGTTGGAGGTTGGTTAAAGGCATCTTTAAAGTTAATTTTCTTGCGTTTTGGTCCTAGTTTGGTGCTATTTTCAATTGTGGATGATTTTTTGCATGTTTTATGTTGCATTTCATCATGGAAGCATGGAATGAGTTTAATTATCCAAAGATCACCTTAATTGCATCATAGGTCCCTATATTATGCTAGCTTGCATTTTGGTCCCTAGTTGCTCTTTTGTTTGAATCGATGCTCGTTTTGTTGTTCTTTCTTTCGTTGTGTGTTCTTAAACATAAGGTTAATTCGAGCATCGAGAAAAGATTTTAATCAACGCGTTTAGGGTTGCTAGTTGGAGGGAAATCTTCAGATTTTTGTTCGATTAGTCCTGTGTAGCCCACTCGGTACAGTCTGGTGGCTAGGCCGGGTCGAGGGGGTTACATTACTAGAATGGAAAGTCGAGCTGTACTAATACATTCTGAAATCTAACCTCCCTATTTAGTACCAAACTTCATTTTTTTCCATAATTTGATCCAGGAAATCCCATTGGATACAATCGTAAGCTTTCGCAAAGTCCAGTTTCAGAATCAAACCACCCTTACCAAATTTCTTATGTCCCATAGAGTGTATCACCTTATTTGTCAGTAGAATATCGTCCATGATTTGGCGTCCCCGAATAAAAGCCAGTTGTGTGTCACTGATAACCATGTCAATCACCATTTGAAGCCTTGCCCCAAGCACTTTCGATAAAAATTTATACACAAAGTTAAGGAGACATATAGGTCTATAATCCCTATGTCCACTGGCTCATCCTTCTTCAGAATTAAAGTAATAAAATTTGAATTTATACCTCACAGAAATGACCTAGTAGTAAAGAAATTCTCCAACATAAACATCACATCATTCGGAAAAAAACCCCCATCCTTTCTTGAAGAAATCAAAGCTAAAATCATCCAGACCTGGTGCTTTTGCACCTTCAAAACTCCATATCTCCCTTTTGACCTCTTCTTTAGTGAACTCAGCTTCCAATAATCGACTTTGGTTAACTGAAATAGATCAAAAATGTACTGCCATATCAATCGAACCCGAGTATATTAGCTGTGAAAAGTGTTTTGGAACTCTCAAAAGCATTAATGTTTCAGCTCATTCGGCTTCGAAATCCATCTCCCCTAATTTTTCAAACCTGAAATCCTGTTACGCATCACCCTTATTTTGTCATACGATGAAAGAAGCGCAGATTTTGGTCTTCTTCCTTTAACCATAACACTCTTGATTTTTGACGCCAAATTGATTCCTTAATTCGGGTTAATCTCCACAATTCAAAAGTTAAATTTCGAATTTCCTTCTCATTGACCATTCCATCAGTAACCCTTCTCTCATCCAGCCCATTTAATCTTCCTGTAACGTTTTCAATTTGTTTTTCTAGATGCCCAAATTTTTCCTTGTTCCATATTTTTCAGAAGACTTTTATCTCTTTGAGTTACTTGAACATTGTAATTAAATCAATTATTCATCATCGGAGAAATCAATTGTTCAATTTTTGAGTGGGAAAAGATGAAGAGGCCTTGATGGTTTTGTTTGCGATGGTAGGAGCGAATGACCAAGGTTGCCCTCCATTCCCCTCCCCCCGTCTTCTTTCGATTTTGATGGTGGTTTTTATTCAGTGCTTTCTTTTACGGGTTTGGTTGATATTCTCGGTCTTTGAACGAATTTGTAACGGTGCAAATCGGATTGTCGAGATTTGGGAAAAGAAACAGATAAGAACAAGAAGAAAGAAAACATAAATAAGGAAAGAGACAAGAAATTCCAATTGATATTCGATAATCCCAAATACATCTCATTTCTTGCTTTTAACTACTCTACCCTGGGCGGCACCGTTTTATCTATTCAGAAGGCCTTAAACGCTGCGTTTCATTAAAACAATTGTCAAACTAAAACAGAAAACAAACAGTGAATAACTAACACTTAAAACCATTCATCAACGGCTAATTTTCAAATCAGACCCGTGACAATAATCCCTCCTTCGGGAAATCCTTGTCCTCAAGGATTAAAACTTGGAAACTGTTGCTTCAACAAGTGCATAACTTCCCAGGTGGCATCCTCCGTAAATGAATTGCTCCACTCAACTAACACCTTTGTCACTGCCCGATTACCCATTTTCCCAATCCGACGATCTATGATTCGAACTGGTTCCTTACTGATACTCCCATCAGCATCTATGCTAGGGCATTCATCTTGTATCTTGTTAGAACCCACTCTCTTCTTTAGCTGAGATACGTGAAACACTGGATGCACTCTCGAATTTTCAGGTAACTTCAGCCTGTAAGCTACAGCTCCTATTCTTTCAGTGATGAGGAAGGGTCCAAACCATCTAGAAGCAAACTTTTGACCAGTTCTTGCACAGACTGTTTGTTGCCTATAAGGTTGAAGCTTCAAAAATACCCAGTCACCTACTTGTAACTCACATTCCTTTCTCTTCTTATCAGCTTGACCTTTCATTCATTCTTGGGCTCTCTGAAGATGAAATTTTAGCATCTTGATGGCAGCTTCCCTTTCTTATAAGCTTCTGTCAACAGCTGCAACCATTGATATACCAACAATATAGGGCAGATGTATGGGAGGTGGCTATCCATAAAAGGCTTGATATGGAGTGGTTTGAATGGCTGAGTGAAAAGTGGTATTGTACCACCACTCTACCAAATGCAACCATTCAGACCAATCTTTAGGTCTCTCACCTGTCATACACCTAAGATAAGTCTCAAGGCATTGGTTAACTCTTTTAGTTTGCCCATCAGTCTCCAGATGGTATGATGTTAAGGCATTTACAACCACTCCCAAATTCCCAAACAACTCCCTCCAAAATAAACTCATGAAGACCTTGTCTCTATCACAAATGATGTTGCTAGGTAATCCATGAAGCTTGAACACATTCTTCAAGAAAATATGTGCTACACCCTTTGTTGTAAATGGATGAGTTAACCCAATAAAATGACTATATTTAGTCAATCTATCCACCACTACCAATATACAATCAATTTTCTCAGATTTTGGCAATCCTTCCACAAAGTCCATTCCAATAGAAGACCAAACTGTTTCTGGTATAGGCAAAGGTTGCAGTAAACCCCTTGGGTGATGTTTATCTCCTTTGTTTCTTTGGCAAACCATACACTCCCTAACCAGGTTTTTAACATCTTTCTTGAGGCCCTTCCAATACAAAACAGTGGACAACCTTTGAATGGTTGCATTTGCCCCTGAATGTCCTCCTACTGCACTACCATGGAAAGATTCCATCAACTCCTTCCTCAATTCAAAGTCATCCCCCACTACTAGCTTCCCCTTACTCTTCAAAGTTCTGCCATCCCACTTGTATTTCGAATGTTTGTCAGATCCTCCTTCTTTAGCTTCAATTATCTTTCTCAACTTGCCATCTTTTTGTCAAGTCTCAGTTATCTTCTCCAATAATTTAGAATCAACATGACTTACTCCTATTGTGCAACAATTGCCTTCCTCAGGTCTCCTAGACAATGTATCAGCTACAGTGTTGTGGATGCCCTTTCTATATTGGATTTCATAGTCAAATCCCATCATCTTTACTACCCACTTCTGTTGAAAGGGTGTAAAAGCTTGATTCTCAGCTAGGAATTTCAAACTGTGATGGTCAGTTTTGATTATAAAATGTCTACCAATTAGGTATGCTGACCACCTCTTTACTGACATCAACACAGCTAACATCTCCTTCTCATACACTGATAAGCCCATGTATCTCACTTCTAAGCCCTTGCTGAAAAATGCAGTGGCCTCCCTTTCTGTACCAACACAGCCCCGACTCCTGAATCAGATGCATCAGCCTCAACTATGAATTCAGAGTTGAAGTCAGGCAAGGCAAGAACTGGTGCAGAACAGACAGCTTCCTTGAGCTTTCCGAAGGCCTCCTCTTCTTCCAATCCCGATTTGCAAGATCCCTTCTTCAGCAAGTCAGTTAATGGTCTTGCCAGGCACCCATATCCTCTAACAAACCTTCTGTAGTATCCTGAGAGGCCAAGAAATCCTCTGAGTCCCTTCACAGTTGTAGGGACTGGCCAAGTGTAAATACTCTTGGCCTTGGATTCATCCATAGAAATACATCCCCCAGATATCACATAGCCTATGAAATCTACCTCTCTAGACCCAAAACAACATTTGGATCTCTTGGCATATAGCTGGTGGGATTTCAGGATTTCCAGCACTGTCCTCAAATGCTCTAAGTGTGATGCCCAGTCCACTGAATACACTAAAATGTCATCAAAAAATACTAGCACAAACTTCCTCAAATGCTTCTTGAAAAGCTTGTTCATGAGCCCTTGGAATGTTGTTGGGGCATTTGTCAACCCAAAGGGCATCACTAAAAATTCATAGTGACCCTCATGGGTTCTAAATGCTATTTTATGAATGTTTGACTCCCTCATTCGAATCTGGTGATACCATGATCTCAAATCCAATTTGGAGAAAAAATTTGCTGCCCCAAGTTCATCTAGTAATTCTTCAATTACAGGCATAGGGAAGTTGTCCTTAATGGTGAGTTGATTTAGTTATTTATAGTCCACACACATCCTCCAAGACCCATCCTTCTTCTTCACCATTACAATTGGACAGGAAAAAGCATTGTTGCTATCTTTGATGATCCCTGATTACAACATCTCTCCCACTAGCCTCTCGATCTCATGTTTTTGGTGAGTTGGATGTCTGTAGGTTTTCACCTTCTCCACAGCCTTATCATCCTTTAATTCAATCTTGTGATCATGTCCCCTTTCTGGAGGAAGATATACTAGTTCCTCAAAAAATCAATTGAAACTCATACAATAGGTTTTCAACTTCTGACTTCAACACATATCCTTCAGTCTTCAACTCCAATTGAGCATCCAAGAACCATACACTGGCAGTATAAGGTCCATTGGTTCCCCTCAGCAGTTTGTCACACTCCTTGGGCCCTACTACCTGTAATGTTTGGGACAAACAACCTTGGAATTTGACTTCCCTTCCTTTGTACCTAAACTGCATAGTGAGTTTAGAGAAATTGGACTGAATGTTCCCTAATTGTGAAAGCCACTGAATTCCCAACACCACTTCACAGTTCTTAATTGGCAAAATCAGGAAATCAGAAGTAAAAGTAACTTCCCGGCTCTTCCATTCCACATTTGCACATTCACCTAATGTATTCATCCAATTCCCATCAGCCACTGTAACTTTCAACTGCTTTTGCCTGCTCATTCTCAAATTCAACTGTTTAACAATGGCCAAACTTATAAAATTATGAGTACTCCCTGTGTCAATCAGAGCCACACACTTCACCTTCCCAATCTGAATCTGTATTCTCATGGTGTCCCATTTTGCTGTCCCCCACATAGCGTGTAAAGATAAAACAGGCTCCTCAGTAGGTGAATTATCTTGCATGCCCTGGTCTACCACTTCTTCACAGTCTAGAAAGATCTCAGCATCTCTATCATCCTCCACTCCATCCACTATAATCTGGTACATCTGGGTTTTTGCACACTTGTGCCCAGGTGTGTACTTGGCAGCACACCAAAAACACAGGCCCTTTTTCCTCCTTTCTTCCACTTCTGTTGTCGACAGTGTCTTCCCCGAGCCTCTTTGATTTCCCACATTAGGTTTCAAATGCACTGGGCTGGTGCTCCTAGGAGTAGAAAATCTAGAGGATGAAGCTATGGTTGCGCTACCCGTAGGTACAGGGCCCCTGAACACACTCTCACTGGCTCTAGAAGGAAAACTTAGTACTGAAGGTGGGGTTGAGAAAGGTCTTTGTAAAGGTCCAGGACGTTTCTTCTGGGTTGGGCAATACATCGATTCCACATGTTTTGCTAAATAGAAGGCCTCTTATAATGATTTCGGTTGCATCAATTTAACTATTTGTCCAATCTCCAAACGCATGTGATTTTTGAATACCCTAAGAGTATAAGCATCATGAAGCTTACTTATCTGGTTCAATAAGTGTATGAAGTCTCCGTAGTACTTGTCAACGGTGTCTGTCTGTCGAAGTTCAATCAAGTTGGCAAACGGATCGTCAAACCCACCTGGTGCAAATCTCTCTCGCAACAGTTGCACATAATCTGTCCAAGCCATGGTGTTCAGATCCGGATGTGATTTCGAAAGGAAATGGTGCCATTATAGAGCTTTCCCTTCGAGATGCAACATCACCACTCGCACTTTAGCAAAATCGGGTACCCCTTCCGCTTCGAAGTATTGTTCTAGCTTACACATCCATTCACAAAAATCAGACCCATCGAATCTAGAGCATAAAAGTTTGTACGCGAAGTTCACTTGTTGGATCGGTTCTCGCTCTTGAACTTCCCGAACCAGCTCCCTCACTTCCGGCTCAACCGCACCACCACCCGTCTCCAACACTATCGTAGCACCACTCTCCGAAGATGGATTATTCCCAGCTTGCGAATTATCAGGAGAAGTTCCCAAAATCCCAGAATGTTGCCCCACTATCGCACTTGTGTCGATCTTTTTCCCAAGGCCTATTTCCAAAAGCTTGTGCAAGTTAGCCATCATCATCGTCTGCATCTCCTGGAAGCGATTACTCATTGAGGTCTCGAGCCGTTGAACATGAGCTTCGATTCGAGTTGTTTCCTATTTTCAGTCCGGAATCGTATCCTGCGTTGTCGCCCCCACCGATTGCGGAGGTACTTCACTTTCGGTTGTTGTTGATTGACTTTGTGTGCCCACCATTTCCGAGGAACGGTAGCTCTGATACCCTTGTAACGGTGCAAATTGGATTGTCGAGATTTGGGGAAAGAAACAGATAAGAACAAGAAGAGAGAAAACAAAAATAAGGAAAGAGACAAGAAATTCCAATTGATATTCGATAATCCTAAATACAGCTCATTTCTTGCTTTTAACTCCTTTACCCTGGACGGCACCGTTTTTTCTATTCACAAGGCCTTAAACGTTGCGTTTCATTAAAACAACTGTCAAACTAAAATAGAAAACAAATAGTGAATAACTAACACTTAAAATCATTTCTCAACGGCTAATTTTCAAATAAGACCCGTGACAGAATTTTTCCTTTCTCGCTCAACTTTCGGCAGTTGGCGGTGCTATTTGGTTCAACGTCCTTAATTGTTTTCTTTTCTATGGTTGTTGGCTTTTCTATTGATATCACCACCATAAAGGGTTTAAGTCTCGGTTTTACGGCCTGTGTGGCTTGAACTTTGTTGTTCCCATCAGTCCGAACCATTAAAATACCTGTTGGAATATTCGACCGCCAAGAACCACCCGTTCAGCCCTGACGATCTGCACCACTTCTCCTCCTCTGAAGCTCAACACCGCCAATTGTTTTGGCTCGCTCTCTAGGGTTAGGATAACTTGGTCTTTGTTTTGGGCTCTATTGCCCAATTATTTGTTTGGCATATGTGGTATTTGTTGCACTCTGGCCCTGTCTACCCTGCTTGCTATATTTCCTATTTATATTAATGAATTCCCCCATTGATAAAAAAACTTACTCTTAATTCCTTAAATTGAAGGGCTAAAATAAATTATCTTAAAATGTTCGAGGACCAAAATTTCATTAGTCTTATTTATAATTAGATTATTTTTATAGAAGGTGCTACTCGATTTAAGATGACTTGACATGATGTTCACTTTTTTCAAACCAAATCCCAAAAGGGGCGAGAGCTTTTAAACTTAAAGGAGAAGATAGTCAATGGTTGTGTGTATATTCCGCCATTAATGAAGCTCTGAAATTCCAATTTTCAAAGCTCAAGAAACGCCATATTCTCTCTTTCACGTCACCATCTTTAATTATTTTACCCACCTATCTTTCTCAAGTACGTACGATTAATCTCTCCAAACGCTTGGCTTTTCAATTTCTTAGAATTCCATCTTTGAATTTGGGTCAATGTTTTCTTATTTCACCATTTTTTCAAAGTTTTCCATTGTTTTATATCATTCACAAACTGTAGCCATTTCAAATTTCGCCAGCTTCAACTGTATTTATACCCTTTGCATCCTATTTTCTTCTGTTTTGAAAGCTCTTGAGTCTTTATCAAGAATGCTTTACAAGAAAATCCGACAGTTTACTACGTTTAGGGGTTTTTCTTTATTAGTTTAATGATTTATTGTATTTCAGACTTTTTTTGTTAGAGCTGCAACTGGAATCTTTTATTATTCTAACTTAAAGAAGTTTACATTTTGATTATTTGTGGAAAAAATAAGATATGTGGTGGATGTAGTGCATTTGTGGTATTTAGCATGTTGCACGTTCAGTCCGTACAAGGCTATACTTCTTCCATTAGACTTTAATTCAAAGTAGTAAATTTAGTTTAGATAGTTAATGTGGTTTAAGATTTCGGGTAATTATTTCATGCACAAGTGTTTGTGGAAACTTTGTTTATACAATTGCCTTAGTTTTAGGGTTTAGGGACTCCATTTAGGGGTTTAAATGTAGTAGTTTTGAATTTAGAGACTGTTAATAGGATTTTGGATTTATGGTTAAAATTAAGGGTTTACAGGTTAAGACTTAAATCCCTAACTATATTACCATAAAATTTAAACCTTAACCCTAAACCCTATATTCTAACCTAAACCATAAAATTCTAACCATGAGCACTAAATTCTAAACCCCTACACAAAAATCCCTAAACTTTAAACCCTAAACTAAAACCTTAAACCCTAAAACTGTGGCGCTTGTGGAAACAAAAAGTTTCTATCGTCTGGGTATGGGACAATATTTCTAAAGATTTTTAATAATCAAAACAACTCGTAAACAAATTTATTCTCTTAATTATGAGTACTATTTCATTATTTATTGTCTTGTTGGGTTTAATTTGATTGTTGAGAAACCAAAGGAAATTATTAATGTACTTGAAAATAAAACCGTTAGGTTTGCTTTCGAATTTGAAATAAGTGAAAAATGTTCCTCAAGGGTGTCCTAAAGTCGTATTTGTTGTTATAGTAATTCAGCCATTTTGAAATTATACACGTGGAAATATTGTTTATTGATTTAATATATTTAGTCTCCTATCCATGTCTCCAATGGCGGAGTCATGATTTCTATATAGTGGAGTTAGAGTGGAGTACGAGGTATTGAAATTCATATATAACTACTTAAGCATTGTTGATCTCATACCCTACAAATCAGGCGGTGTCAATTCCAATATTTCTTATGAAGAATTCTATACCAACTATTTGAAAACCCTGTACCCAACAATCAAGTGGGGTTAATTACACATGTATTTTTTTAATGTAGCTCCGCCTATACATGTGCCGAACATTAGTACAATGAGTTCATTCGTTAATTGTTTCATTTTGTTTGGTTCACAAGAAAATTAATGGTTGGGAACATGGAAAAGTAGAAGAATTAGTTAGAACTATTATGCAGTCAACTGTAAAAGTTTTTATCATACGGCTGATAGTTTACTTTAGCCTAATATTTATTGAATTGTTATACAATGCTGTAAAACTGGGGTGATTGCTGAAGGATGAGCACCAACAACATGGGGAACAACGATGCAGATGTTGTAATATCCCAAACTGTGGCTTAGAAGTATGTTACTAATTTGATGTGGCTCAAATTGATTTAAGATATCTTTAGAATAGATTGTTTAAAAAGTTAGGACTAAAGTTAAAACAAGAAGAAGTGAATAGCCATTTAGTAAAGGAACTAAACCGAATGCTAAGTGAAACTAAGAGATTGCATGCTAATTGAAACATGCATGGGGACTTGCACACATGTCAACAATGGGTGAGGGCATGTGTGGAGGGGGTCTCGGCCTTGGGGGATAATAATCAAAACACTATCATCTTCTTCCCTAAATGACCAAAACCCCAAAAGTTGAAAGAGTGTGGAGATATTGCCATGAAAAATTAAGGTTGAAGCTTCATCGTGGTTTTCTTGGAGTCATTATTTGAATAACTTGAGGAAGAGGGTACGAATCCTCTTCCCTTCTTTTGATCTAGGATCTAATTTGTGAATTTGATTATAATTTCTTTATGTGTAATGTAGCTATTAGATTTGTTGGAAAATGAAACTCAAGCTAAGAATTCTCTTGATTAATCAAATGGTACACATGTTAAATTGCTATGTTTTTGTGAATCGGTAATATAGCTTAAAATGCTAAGTTGCTTAATATTGAGTCTTAAAGTTGTTGAGATAGATTGAGTTATTTGAATGGATCATTGTTGGATTGTGTTTGAGTTGATTTTGGTCACATTGGATGCTAGTAATCAACCGAGTGTTGTTGTGATGAAATGAATGGTTTAAGGATTGTTTAGGTAAGTTAAGAAGGTCTAATTTGTGGATTTGACATATGGATTGGTTGATAAATTGATTTGAACTATTTTATGAGTAGAATGGATTGCTTTGGACTGTTTTGATAAAAGAAAAAATGGGCAAATTTGCAAAGTTAAAACATGGGCAATTTTACAAATTAAGGGATTGTTTTACAATAAATGTATTCATATGTATTTGGGACTGTTTTAGTGTAGAAGAATGTATGATCATAATAGTGAGACCTTGGTATAATGAAGTAAGAAGGTTTTGTGTGTGATTAAACTACTTATGCAAATTCTAATGACCTTACTTACATTACAATAGAATAAATTTTGATGTGTGCTTCTACTTGTCATTGTAATAGACCATGAACTAGTTGATGAGACAAGGTCCAAGGTTGTTAGCATTGTAGAAAAGCAAACGGGAATTGTGATTCAGGAGCACACTTAACTTTGATTAAACTGTGAGTGTAGTTTAAAGTGTCGTGATAGGCTAGTAACCTTCTCAAGCTCCCTTTGTTGTTTTAATTAGGTTGATTTATCTTGAATTAAGCTATGCATAAACGAGCTTGGATTTAAGGTAATTACCTAAATGTTTGGTATGATATGTTATGTAATACTTGATTTAATGTTATGATCATAGTAAAACCTATATATACTTATATATGCTTGATAAGTAACCTTTGCCATGCTATCATTCGACTAAGAAATGTGTATGAATTGATAACCATATATGAACAATATATGTGCTTGATATGATAACAAGAATCTATGCTCATATGATCTCTGATTAAGGAGCTATGCTCATTTCTGATTTTGATATAATTAGATTAAAATTAAAGCCTTGGTTTCTAGTCAGTCGTAGGTATAGTTGGCATGCCATAGTGTCCATAGAGCTCGTATTTGGGGTGAACTACGGTTCTTATGAAGTGACAATAGCAGGGATGTGTTTTGGTCACTTGGCGACAGTAGGAGGGATTGACCGGTACTTTGAGTACTTTTTATGGCGACAGTTGGTTAGGGATTCATGTACCTAGGCTACTTGATTCTCAAGGCTATGTTAAAGATAAACAATAAAAGTTACAAGTTAAAATAATGAATCATCTTAATAGCTTGCATGACAAGTAAGATTATTCCTAATAATTCTTATATATTCATTTGGGTGGAGATTTATGTTTTGTTCGAATGCTTATTCCCAAATGGCTTGCTTCTTGTTCAAGTTAGAACTCTTCATGTATTGATAACTTGTTGGTGAAAGGATAAATTGTTGATTAATGTCTTTAGTTACTTTAAATTATATCACTAAGTGTTTACTTATCCTACCTCTTCATCACATTTCATGTAACCCCCTTAACCCGGCCTAGACGGTTGACCCGAATTAAGAAAGTCACACGGGGAAAACCAAAGTCAACCCGAAAGTCAACCTTGATTAACGACCCTTTTTTTTCTTTCAAAACTTGTCTAGATGCATATTAAGCCTTAGATATGTTCATACAACAGCATACTCAAAGAACATAAACATCAGAGATCTAACAGGGACCCAATTGAACAATTTACAACTTTGGGGACCAAATTGTAAATTCTGATAATTATAAGGACTTAACCCAAATTGAAGTTACCAACTTGAAATTAATCATGTTTCATGCTTCTCTGTGAAATTTCAGCTCAAAAGGACTTCCCAAACTCATACAATTGCACAAACAAGATTCAGGACCAAAATGCAAACATTTCAAAACATTTAACTGCCAATGTCAGCCCCCAACGGTCACCCGTTCCGAAACGGGAGACAGCCCGTTTCGAAACACGGGGCCGTTCCGCAACGCGTACCAAAACGGGGGTCGGGCAGTAGCCTTTCCGTTTCGGAACGGTCCCTCCCGTTTCGGACGCCTGGGCTTGTTTAAGGCACCCGTTCCGAAACGGTAGGTGCTGTTCCGAAACACCCTGCACAGATTGCCCAAAAATGCAAACTTAAACATGCAATTGACCAACCAATCATGCTCCAAATGCCACCAAACTTTGCCAACATGCAATTCAACATATACGAGACATACTTGCATCAACAATTCATCAAAACATCCGCATATATGAAAAGCCCAAATCTATAGGCATGCTTCCTACACAAGCAACCATTCAAGCATAAACTTCCGAATTCAAGCATATAAAGGCCAACCACAAAAACCAGCATTCTCAACAACATTCAACATACTTAGGGAGTTCGAAACATCTCCCAAAACATACACATAGGTCCCCCATTGCCAAATTACCAAAAGCTAAATGTACTTAAGAAAAACCTTCCATACTTTGAGCTTTACTACCACTTGAATGCTTGCCTTCCTTGCTGCCCTCAAAGTACTTTAATGCTCTGCAATATTGGTTTGAGAAAACAAAGAGAGCGTAAGCAAAAGCTTAGTGAGGAATGCTCAATAAAACCATCCAATAATGCATTTATAAAACACTTATAAATCATGCTTCAAATCATCATTTACACATGCTCAAAAGCATACTTTAACAAGCATCTCATGCTTCATTTCATTACATGTCATATTGGCCACAAGTGATACATTTCATTTCTTTGAAAACAAGCTCATCAACATTCACCCCAAGGACTTTTAAACACCTTGGACCCCAAGGACTTTTAAACACCTTGGCCATGGACTTTTAAAAACCATGATATAAATTACCTCAAGGACTTTTAAACACCTTGACCCCAAGGACTTTTAAACACCTTGGCCATGGACTTTTAAACACCATGAATTAAATCACCTCAAGGACTTTTAAACACCTTGACCCCAAGGACTTTTAAACACCTTGGCCTATGGACTTTTAAACACCATGAATTAAATCACCTCAAGGACTTTTAAACACCTTGACCCCAAGGACTTTTAAACACCTTGGCCTATGGACTTTTAAACACCATAGAAAGGACCACACAAGGACTTTTAAACACCTTTGTGTCCGTAACAAGAATCATCCAAGGACTTTTAACCACCTTGATGTTCTTAAGTAACAAGGCTCACTCAAGGACTTTTAACCACCTTAGTGACCTCAACCTTTTCAAAACATCACTTGCCAATATACATCATTATCATCAATTTATCCACTGTTCTAAAGCATTAAACCAAGCCATATTCATTATGCATTTAAAAGCATCAAACCACATTTGATCAATGTTCAAAAACAAGGAACTCTTACCTTGAGCTTCCTTCAACATATGGCTTACAAAAACAGCATTAACCATGCTAAATCATGCTTTCAAAACAGAATTTAAAACATGCAATAAACCACATTGCACAACAATCAAATCATGGCCACCACTAGAGAGTATTTCCGAAAACTTACACTTGAGCTTAGCAAAGTTGTTTAGACTTAAACTAAGCTCCCAAGACATTGGTTTCAAAGCCGAAAACCCAATTTCACTCACCGATTCCACTTCGCCTCTTGCCGAAGCACCAAAACAAGCCTCCGGATCACCACCACTTGGATCCAAAGATGACTCCCCTGTTTTAACACATTAAAACAGTAGATTAATGCATCATCATGCATTAATAGCTTCAATGAAAGCACCTAAACTCGCTGCTCTCAACCACACTCCATTTTCGGCCACCAAACACAACCGAAAATGCATCCAAACCACTTCTCAACTAAGCCCAGCCATTAACCATCAAAACCTAACATCCTTTAACATCTTTTAACATCTAAAAAGAACCTAACAACATCCTTATACCTCCAGCAACACCAGATCCACAAGATCACCTCAAAAACAACCAAGAATCATAAGCTAAACTTAGGAAATTCAACCTATCCGGGATTGCATTAATCAAAACTCAATTCCCTATCAAATTAACATTCATTAATCATCATTTTAACACCTTAAAACACTGCTTTAACAGATCCAACGAAATTTCATCAAAAACACACCAAATCTTGCATTTTAAGCCAAGATCCATTAAACAATCTTAAAAGCCATTTATAAAACATCAATTAAGGATTGAGAACTTAGGAATTTCATTAAAGAACTTGAAGTTCAGAGGAGAAGGACGTTCTTACCTCCAAACTTGAGTTTCTCCTCTTTTGGAACCAAAAAGCTTGATGAATCAAGTAGCAAATTGAGAGGTTTTGTAGATATGATGATTAGGAATCAAAAGAAGATTGAAAAGAGAGAAATGAGTGACAAAAATCAGAAGGAAATCTCTGGAGAGAAAGTGTTTAGGTTGAGAGAAAATGAGAGAAAAGAGAAATTGGAAAATATGAGAATTAGTTACAAAATAACCAAAATGATTTTTCCCTCCACTTTTCTTTTGCTTGAAAATCAGAATTAATCATTAAAATATCTTAGAAAAATCTGGAGAAACTCCCTTTGGGTAAATAGCTCCTTAAAGATTCAAGGTTTCAATCCTTTCTAAAACAGTCACAAAACTTTCAAAAATTACATTTTGGTCACTAGCCAAAATGTCACCCTTCCGAAACTCATTTTCCAAAATTGATTTCACAGTTCACTTAAATATATTAAAAGATGATTTTAGAACATTTTTCCATATTTTTAATGCAACCCGAACTAAGCTTTCCTAAATTCACTCTCTTAGATTCGAACAGCACTTTGACCAAACCGGTCAACGCCCAAAACTTCTAAGCCCAAAACCGGGGCGTTACATTTCAGGGTAAAGCTTTGCTTGCAAATACCTTTGGAGCTTGGAGCAGATCACAAGTATATAGAAGTATGTTTTGTGGACTTTCTATAAGAACTTCTAGATGATGGCACATAGTTTTTTTATATGCATAATGCATTTAGGGTGCCTTTTTGCTATATGGGTATATAATAGTTATAAGTATCTTTTGCTAAGTGTAAAAAGGGCTATATAATATTTTGTGGTTGCTTGTATGTTTAGGTGATCATGGCTTAATGAATTGCTAGATTAGTAATTTGATCTTGGATGTGTGTATGATTATATGTCATGTGATGATTAGATGGATAGAAATGATTGATGAATTGTGTTTTAGCATTAGACCTTGATCTTAGTATTAATAACCAAAAGTGAATACAACCTTGGTAATATATGCTTGTATAGAATGCCTTGATTTACAGATCATATTAAACCTCTCACCTTTTATGTTTTTGTAAGTTGGCCGAATCATGTACTTAGTATTTCCATTCGAACTCTTCACTCCCATTATTCCAAATCTTGTCTAAAATGAATAATTATGGACTATAAGTTAGGCTTAAATCATTAGATGATTTAAGAAATGGATAGTTACACTTAGAAGTTATGGTTTAGGGGAATCACATATTGTTTGCATTAAAAAAACGAATTCAAGTTACTATATGATATTAAATTGCTTAAATGGTTTAGACCTCTTATGGAATATAAAGACTTGAGTTATATGTTTGATAATTTAAGAGTCATTGTTATCGTAGTTACCTTAGTACTCGATCTTTGGGCTTGCAAGTATTCAAGCTAACCTTTGTTTGCCTTGTAACACTTCTTAGTCTGGTTTACTCCTAAACCGGGTAAGGGGTGTTACAGATGCCACTAAGAACAAAGCCAAGTCTCGATCGAATGTCGAGTGAGGCACAATATGAGGTCGTTATTAAACTTGATTCACCAGAAAGACAAATAGTGACTTCAGAATAAAGGATGCCAAACCTGATTCATCAAGAGGACTTAGACTTGGAATCAGAAACTTTGAACAGTCGGAACATGTGAAAAATCCTCTTGTTCCTGTGATTGAACATCCTCTTGATGAATCACGTTTGACATCCTTCATTTTGAAGGCAATCGATGAGTTCAAAATGACAGATGTCAAACCTGATTCATCTAGCAAACAAGGACTTGGACTTCCAGCTAGGAACCTCAGAGAGTGGCATATGGAAAGCCCCTTAGTTCCTATGTATGAACATGCTAAGGGAAAGACAACCAGTGACTCCAATACGAACGATGTCAAACCCAATTCATCAAGAGGATAAATTCTTGGACTAGTAACTAAGAATATCAAATATTCGGAGCATGGATTCGTCTGCTTCCTAGGAAAGATGGTCATTGCTTGAGTGAATATGTCTCTATGTATGAACATACTGAGGAGGATGCAGAAGACTATGATCAAGAACATGTAAAAAAGATTGTTGCTCTATGCAAGAATATGTTGCTAAATTGAAAGTGAACTTGGAAACTCTAGGCACAGATTCATTGAGAAGGTATATAAAGCACTTTAAAATAGAGGTAATAAATTGTCATTCATCAAGGGAAATCATACTTAACACTGTTCAACGTCACTTTGCCTCACAACCGCAATTGGATGAGCAACAAGTGATTCCTGAATTTGTCATTGTAGCGAGGAAAATTAAGGGCAAACCTACAGATTGAGGGAGTTTTGAATAGGGTGTGCAAAACAATATGTAATTGTTAAATTGAAAGTGAACTTGGAAACTCTAGGCACAGATTCATTGAGAATGTATATAAAGCACTTCAAAATAGAGGTAATAAATTGTCGTTCATCAAGGGAAATCATACTTAACACTGTGCAACGTCACTTTGCCTCACAACCGCAACTGGATGAGCAACAAGTGATTCCTGAATTTGTCATTGTAGCGAGGAAAACTAAGGGCAAACCTACAGATTGAGGGAGTTTTGAATAGGGTGTGCAAAACAATATGTAATCGTTAACTGGTATAACCGTTAAGAAACGTTTAACCATTAAAAAATTTTACATGAGCACTCATAGTATCTATAGATATTATGTAATGCCCCGATTTGGGGGCTAGAAGATTAGAGGACTCGGATAGACGGTTCGGGTGAACCAGATTAGCTAGTTCGACTAGTTTCAGGAAATAAATTCTAATAAATTTTTTTGGTTAAAATAAAATATGGAAAAATATCCTAAAATGTTTATTTAATGTTTTAAACATAATCGGGGAGTCGATTTTATAAAATAAATTCGGATCAATTGACATTTTGGGTTGGTGACCAAAATGTAATGATGTCAAAATTGTTTTGATGACTAATTCGTAAAAGGGTCAAAACTTTTAATCTTTAGGGAGCTATTAAACCCATTGATTTTATCTGACGTTTCCCTAATTTTTGATATTTGAAAATGGTTTTAAATGAGGATTTAATAAAAGAATTAAAATGTTTTGATTAAAGGGATTTTACTTTCTTACGTAACTATTTTTTCTCTGAATCTTTTTCTCTCAAATCCTCAGCAACCAAACTACCTTTTCCCTCTCAAAAATCTCATGGATCAACCTTTTTGATTTTACTTTTACTTTGAACAACTGATTATTTTGTTCCTACATCAAATCTTCTACTTCAACCTTGGAGATTTCTTTAAAATCATGCCAATTAAGGAAGGAGTCTACAATTAGTGGTGATTTTCATTTCTCTCCTCTAATTAAAGGTTCTTTTTTTGAAATTATCAAGTTCTTGATCCTTTGTAATTTGTTTTTGATATATTTTGATGATTAAATCAAGATTTAAAGGTTTAATGGTTGATTTATTAAGAAGTTAGTTGAGTTTTGTTATGGGTCTTAATTCTTGTAGTCTTGATTGGTTTAGATCACATTTAAAGTATATTTTAATATGGTGCAATGAGATTTACAAAAGAAATCCCAAAACTAATGGAATTGATAATTCTCTAGGTTTTTAATTGTTAATTTTTGAGGTGTTTGTGGTGTTATGATGTTTCTGGAGGTATAATGAAGGTTGAAAAGTGTTTTTAGATGTTATTTGATGTCAAAAAGATGTTAGAATCGCTAGGTTGTGGATGAAGATTTTGTGGATATTGTTTAGAGTAGTTTTCAGTGTTTTTGGATGGTTTTTTTATTCAAGTTTGTAGAGGTTGTAGGGTGATTGTAGGCTTGTGTTAAAATAAATTTTTAATGCATTTTGCCTCTCGTTTTGTGTTGCCAAAACAAGGGATAATCAAACCTAGCTCGTTCGGTGGATATAAGCTCGTTTTAGAGGCTTGGGACGCAACGACATACAAGGCATTGTACATCGGTGAGTGTAATTATGTTTCAGACACTCGTAAAAGGTTTGAATAAGAAGTTGGGAGTTTAGTGTAAGCCTAGAAAGCTTAAATAAGCTTGGAAGTAAGTTCTTCCTAAACTCGCCTTTGAATATCAGTTGATATGTGATTTGTTGACATGTTTTGGGTTAAAAGCATTGATTGAAGTTACTTACTGTTTTTATGAATCAATTAATGATATACAATGATTTATTAATTGAGAGAATGCTTTAGTGCATTGAGAAATGATTCCTAATTGGAATGTGTTTGCCTTAGGAAATGAGTTTTGCATATGGTAAATGGTTTGGTAAGTGCATATGGAATAATAGTGAGTAAATGGGGTTTAAATATGTATATTGGCTTTGTGACAATGAAACAAAGTATCAGATATAGTTGGCATGTCATAGGGTTTAAAGTGCACTACAATATGTAAATTCGATCGCACCACGGTCCTTGAGGAAAAGCGGTTTAACTAGGCTACTCGGATTGTTAGGTTATCACTTGGGCTTACGGTTTAACTAGGAAACCCATGTTGATGGTATCTTGTGGTTTAAATAGGCAAGGTATGAGTTAGTGGAGGTAAGACCACCAGGAAATCTCTGTGTCCGATGAGGTTTTGATGAAACAATAATTTATCTAAAGGTCACATTAATTGCCTATATATGAGAACAACTGAATTTGTATTTTCATATGATTGTGATGCATATCATGTTTTGAAATTTGATTTTCAAGGATAATGGTTTTATACTCATGTTTGTGCATTGATGAATTTGGAAGAGTGACACCACTAAGCATGTGTTTGCTTAAACTCTCATTATTCTTTGGAGGGAATTGAGGCTTGAGGAGGCATTTGGAGCGAGGAGATCCCAAGACTTTATCAGATTTTGGGTACGGTTCTAGATTTAAAGCAATTTGGTAATAAGGAAATGTGTTAACCATAATTGGGGATTTGTATTTTGTTGCTTTTGCTTCCTAGTGTTGCATCAAGTTGTTTGATGGACTGTGGCTTAGATTTTGAATGTGGTTTGATGATTCTATGTTTCGTTTAAATTTTGGATATGCTGGTTGAATTGCATAGGAAGCATGCCTATAGGTTATGTTCCAATATTTGAAGTGCATATGTGTTGGTTTTGTTGTGTCATGGATGTACCCTTTTATGTTGTGAATGTTTAGTAAGCATGTTAGGATGTTTGGGGACATGTATGAGTGGTTTTGGAAGTCAAAAATCATATAGAAGGGGCATTATAGGCCTCCCAGTATTGATACGGTACCTTAGTATCAGTACGCGGGGTCTGTATCAGGTCTGGAAGGTGAAAATTTGGCCAAGTATTGATATAGGCTGAGGCGTATCTATAGAGGTTTAACTACTAGAATTGGAAATTTGGCAAAAATGGTCTAAGTATCAATACTCGGGAAGGAGTTCGATACGAGCCTCTTCTAAAATTGTATGCGTATCAATACACGTTTTACAGTATCAATACAACCTTGCAATATTAGGCCAGGTATTGATACGCAGGCACCCGTATCGATACCTAGTGTGTTGTTGGGTTTTAGCTTCTTTCATTTTTGGTCCATATTTTCGCATGTATACAATTGGATGTGTTTTAATGATCTGTTTTAACTGAAAACGAACATGTATGCATATAAACTTGACTAATTGAGGATTGGTAACCCCAAATTAATGTAAGCCCTCATAATTTAACATATTGGCAATTTGGTTCCTAAATTGTAAATGCGCACAATTAGATGTCGATTCGGCCCCCGATTTTGTTGAAGATTTTTCCGCTATCAGTATGCATACCTTAGGTTATAATGATGCATCTAGAAAAAATAAAAAGAAAAAAATACACCTAATTCAACATATTTGGTTGAGGTTTGCTACGAAAAATCTAATGTTGCTCTCTCGGTTCAGTCTAACGCCTAGGCTGGGTCAAGGGGGTTACATATAACATTAAGAAGAGGTTAACCTATCTATAGGTTATGGAAAAATTAACTATTTCATTATTCTCAAAAGAGATAGGTTAACTTGTAACCCAACTATTATGAAACGATTAACCATTAAAAATTAGGTTTAGAAGTTGGGGCATGAAGCGCAAGTTTCAAGAATGTCTTTGAAACTGGCGCTTCATGCCCCACTATGAGCCCCCATTTCGTTACGCGTTTCGATACGATTTTCCTCTGTGAGTGCCCGTTTCGGAACCTGTTCCGGAACGTTTTGTTACTAGAGACCCCCATATCGGAACAGAGTGGACTATATCGGTACGGCCTGATATGGCTTTTAAACTGAAGCCTACGTATCGAAACGGGCTAGCCTAATTGTGATCACACAAACATCATACCAAAAGATCACAAACATCAGAGATCAAACAGGGACTCAATTGAACAATTTACAACTTTAGGGACCAAATTGTAAATTCTGATAATTATAAGGACTTAATCCAAATTGAAGTTACCAACTTGAAATTAATCAGGTTTCATGCTTCTCTGTGAAATTTCAGCTCAAAAGGACTTCCCAAACTCATACAATTGCACAAACAAGTTTCAGGACCAAAACGCAAACAATTCAAAACATATAACTGCCAATGTCAGCCCCCAACGGTCGACCGTTCCGAAACGAGAGACAGCCCGTTCCGAAACGCGGGGCCATTCCGAAACAGGCATAGCCCGTTTCGAAACGGGGGTCTGGCAGAAGCCTTTCCGTTTCGGAACGGCCCCTCCCGTTTCGGACGCCTGGGCACAATTAAGGCACCCGTTCCGAAACGGTAGGTGCTGTTCCGAAACACCCTGCCCAGATTGCTCCAAAACTCCACTTTAAACATGCAATTACACAACCAATCATGCTCCAATTGTCACCAAACTTTGCCAACATGCAATTCAACATATAAGGAACATATTAGCACTAACAATTCAACCAAACATCATCATATGCAAAAAGCCCCAATTCTAATGGCATGCTTCCTACACAAGCTAGCTATACAAACACCAAACTTACAAAACAAGCATATAAAGATCCAATCCAAAGACCAACAATCTTAACATCAAGAAACATACTTAGGGAGTACAAAACACCTCCCAAAACATACACATTGGTCCCCCATTGCCAAATCACCCAAAAGCTAAAATGTTTAACAAAAACCTTCCATACATTGAGCTTTACTTGCACTTGAATTCTTGCCCTTCTTGCTGCCCTCAAAAGGTCTCTAATGCTCTGCATTATTGAATCAAGGAAAACGAAGAGAGCGTAAGCAAAGCTTAGTGAGGAATGCTCATTTAAACCATTCAATAATGCATTTATAAAACACTTTATAAAACATGCTTCAAACCATCATTCACACATGCTCAAAAGCATACTTAAACATGCATCTCATGCATCAAATCATAACATGTCATATTGGCCACAAGTGATAAATTCCATTTCTTTAAACACAAGTTCATCAACTTTCACCCCAAGGACTTTTAAACACCTTGGCCCCAAGGACTTTTAAACACCCTTGGCCTATGGACTTTTAACCACCATAGAATGTAACACATCAAGGACTTTTAAACACCTTGATCCCAAGGACTTTTAAACACCTTGGCCATGGACTTTTAAACACCATGAAACGTAACTCATCAAGGACTTTTAAACACCTTGATCCCAAGGACTTTTAAACACCTTGGCCTATGGACTTTTAAACACCATAGAAAAGGATCACCTAAGGACTTTTAACCACCTTAGTGTCCACAACATGAACCATCCAAGGACTTTTAACCACCTTGATGTTCATAAGTAACAAGGCTCACTCAAGGACTTTTAACCACCTTAGTGACCTTTACATTTTAAAAACATCACTTGCCAATATACATCATTTTCATCACTTACATCACTGTTTTAAAGCATAAAACCAAGCCATATTCATCATGCATTTAAAAGCATTAAACCACATCATTTCAATGTACAAAAGCAAGGAACTCCTACCTAGAGTTACTTTCAACATATGGCTTACATCATCAGCAAAAACCATGCTAAAACATGCTTCCAAAACAGTATGTAAACATGCAAATAATCATTTTGCATCACAACAAAATCATGGCCACCACTAGAGAGAAATTCCGAAAACTTACGCTCGAGCTTAGCAAAGTTGTTTAGACTTAAACTAAGCTCCCAAGACATTGGTTTCAAAGCCGAAAACCCAATTTCACTCACCGATTCCACTTCGCCACTTGCCGAAGCACGAATTCAAGCTTCCGGATCAACAACTCTTGGATCCAAAGATGCCTCCCCTGATTAAACACATTAAAGCAGAGGTTTAATGCATCATCAAGCATCAAAAGCTTCAATGAAAGCACTCAAACTCGCTGCTCTCATTCATACTCCAATTTCGGCCACCAAACACAACCGAAATTGCATCAAAACCACTTCTCAACAAAGCCCAGCCATAAACCAGCAAAACCTAACATCCATCATCACCATAAAACATCTAAAAACAACCTACAAACATCCTTATACCTCCAGCAACAACAGATCCACAAGATCACCACAAAAACATCCAAGAAACATAAGCTAAACTTAGGAAACACAACCTATCCGGGATTGCATCAATCAAAACTCATTTCCTTATCAATTTAGAGTTCATTTAACAACAAAAACACATCTCAAATCACAGATCAATCAGATCTAACGAAAATCATGAAAAAACCATCAAATCTTGCATTATAAGCCAAGATACAATTCCAAACTCAAAAGCCTTTAATTAAACATCAATCAAGAGTTGATAACTTGGGAATTTCAGTAAAGAACTGATAGTTTAGAGGAGAAGGACGTTCTTACCTCCAAACTTGTGTTTCTCCACTTTTTGGAATGAAAATCCTTGTTGAAACACTTAGCAATTGAAGAGGTTTGAAGATACAATGATTTGGAATCAAATGAGAGTTGAATGGAGGGATTTAGGTGAAGAAATCAGATCCAATTCTCTGGAAAAGTAGTGTTTGGTTTGAGAGAAAATGAGAGAAAGAAAGTTTAGCAAAGTTGGTTACAAAATCCAAAAATAGCCAAAATGGCTTCCCTCCAATTTTAATAACCTTTAAAATCAGATTTTAGACTTAAAATATCTTAGAAAAATCTGGAGAAATCATCTTTGGATTAATAGCTCCTTAAAGATTCAAAGTTTCAACTCTTTATAAAACAGTCACCAAACTTTCGAAATTTACATTTTGGTCACTAACCAAAATGTCATACTTCCAAAACCCATTTTTCAAAATTGATTTCACAGTTCACTTAATTATATTAAAAGATGATTTTAGAACATTTTTCCATATTTTTAATGCAACCCGAACTAGGCTTTCCTAATTTCACCTCTTAAGATTCGAACAGGACTTTGACCAAACCGGTCAACGCCCAGAACTTCCAAGCCCAAAACCGGGGCGTTACAACTCTCCCCCCCTTAAGAAATTTCGTCCTCGAAATTTACCTGAAGGAAAGAGATAAGGAAACTGCTTCAGCAGGTCTTCCTTCCGCTCCCACGTGGCTTCCTCAACACCGCGATGCTTCCACAGCACCTTCACCAACTCAATGGTCTTGCCACGAAGAACCTTGCTATCCGAATCCAGAACCTTCACCGGTTCCTCATCATAGGTCAAATCCGGATTCAAAACCACTTCCTCCACAGGCATCACATGCGAAGGATCAGATCTATACTTCCGGAGTATAGAAACATGAAACACATCATGAATCTTCTCCAACTCCTGAGGTAACCTCAACCGATACGCAACAGGACCCACACGCTCAACCACCTCATATGGTCCAATGTATCTAGGGCTCAACTTGCCCTTCCGGCCAAACCGCATCACCTTCTTCCAAGGCGAAACCTTCAAGAACACACGGTCACCCACCGCATACTCTATCTCCTTATGCTTCAAATCCGCGTAAGACTTCTGCCGATCAGAAGCAGCCTTTAACCGCTCACAAATGAGCTTCACCTTCTCTGTGGTCCCTTTCAACAAAGCCGGCATCGAAACCAACTTTTGACCAGTTTCAGCCCAACAAAGAGGAGTCCTACACTTCCTCCCGTACAAAGCCTCATAAGGTGCCATCTGTATGCTCGCCTGATAACTGTTGTTATAAGCAAACTCAAACAAAGGCAGATGCTTCTCCCAAGAACCTTGGAACTCAATCACGCAGCACCTCAACATATCCTCCAAAATCTGGATAACTCGCTCAGACTGACCATCCGACTGAGGATGATAGGATGTACTGAAATGCAACCTTGTACCCAGAGCTTGATGCAAACACTGCCAGAACCGCGATGTGAACCTCGGATCCCTATCCGACACAATCGACTTAGGCACACCATGCAGCCGCACAATCTCAGCAATGTACAGCTCTGCCAGCTTATCCAAAGAAAACGTGGTATGCACAGGCAAGAAATGTGCACACTTCGTCAGGCGATCCACAATCACCCAGACCGAATTCTTTTTCGATGGAGACAAAGGTAAACCAGACACAAAATCCATGGTAACCCTCTCCCACTTCCATTCAGGGATTTTCAACGGTTGCAACAACCCAGAAGGAAACTGATGCTCAGCCTTAACTCGCTGACACACCAAACACTTGCTCACGAACTCCGCAACATCCTTCTTCAAACCAACCCAATAGTACTCATCACGAAGATCATGATACATCTTAGTACTACCAGGGTGCATAGCAAAAGGACTACTATGACCTTCAGTCAGAATAGCACGCCTCAACTCAGCATCATTGGGCACTACTATCCGACTCCCAAAACACAGCACACCATCATCATTGAAACAGAAATCCGAAGGTCTACCCTCCGCGATATCCTGAACATGAGACACCAAGGAATCATCCAACAACTGCTTATCCTTGATCAACTGAACCAAAGATGGCTTCACTTGTAACTCAGCCACAAGACCACCATCACGCGATATGCTCAAGCTAGCAAACATGGCTCTCAACTCAACAGCTACCTTCCTACTCACGGCATCAGCAACAACATTAGCTTTTCCAGGATGATACTCAATCGTCAGATCATAATCCTTGAGCAACTCCAACCAACGCCGCTGCCTAAGATTCAACTCCTTCTGAGACATCAGATACCTCAAACTCTTGTGATCTGTGTACACAGTACACTTCTCACCATACAGATAATGCCTCCAGATCTTCAGAGAAAAAACCACTGCAGCCAGCTCAATATCGTGCGTAGGGTAATTGCGCTCATGCACTTTCAACTGCCGCGATGCATAAGCCACCACCTTACCCTCCTGCATTAGCACACACCCCAAACCAACATAGGATGCATCACTGAAAACCACAAACTCTTTCCCTGATTCAGGCTGAATCAAGATAGGAGCTTGCGTCAAAGCCGCCTTCAGCTTCTCAAAGGCCTGCTGTCTCGCTTCTGTCCACTCATACTTAACATCCTTCTGCAACAGCTTTGTCAAAGGAGCAGCAATCTTGGAAAACCCATCCACAAACCTTCGGTAGTATCCCGCCAAACCAAGGAAACTACGAACCTCATGAACAGACTTAGGAACCTTCCAGCTCATCACCGCCTCAATCTTCTGAGGATCAACACGAATCCCCTCAGCTGAGACCACATGCCCAAGAAAAACCACCTCTCTTAACCAGAACTCGCACTTGCTCAGCTTAGCATAAAGCTGATTCTCCAACAAAGCTTGCAAAACAATCCTCAAATGCTCTTCATGCTCCTCCTCAGTACGCGAGTACACGAGGATATCATCAATGAACACCACAACAAACTTGTCCAGGTATTCATGAAACACACGATTCATCATGTCCATGAAAGCAGCAGGAGCATTTGTCAACCCAAACGGCATCACAAGGAACTCATAATGCCCATACCTTGTCCTGAAAGCTGTCTTAGGCACATCCACATCCTTCACCTTCAACTGATAATACCCTGACCTCAAGTCAATCTTAGAGAACACAGCAGCTCCCCGAAATTGATCAAAGAGATCATCAATCCTCGGCAAAGGATACTGATTCTTGATAGTCAACTTGTTCAGCTGACGGTAATCAATGCACATTCTCATAGTGCCATCCTTCTTCTTCACAAACAAGACCGGTGCTCCCCAAGGTGACACACTCGGCCGGATGAAACCACGATCAAGCAACTCTTGCAACTGCGTCTTCAGCTCCTTCAGCTCCTTAGGTGCCATTCTATAGGGAGTAATGGACACAGGATTTGTATTCTCATACAGCTCAATTCCAAACTCCACCTCGCGGTTAGGAGGTAAACCAGGCAACTCCTCAGGAAAAACACCAGGAAACTCCTTTACAACCCTGATATCTTGCACCCTCAACTCCTTAGAGCTAGGATTCATCACAAAAGCTAGATAGGCTTCGCAACCTTGCCTCAGCATCCTGCTCGCCTCCAAAGAAGACACAACATTGGCAAGAAACTTCACATTCTCACCAACCACAACAACTTCATAATCATCCGCAAGCTTAAGCGAAACACGCTTATTCTCACAATCCACAACAGCACGATGCTCAGCAAGCCAATCCATACCAAGGATCACATCGAAACCATAGAAGGGCAACTCCATAAGATCAACATGAAAGACATGCTCTTGGACAACCAAAGGACACCTTCTATACAACTTTCGAGTCACAACAGTCTCACCAAAAGAACTAGTGACCCGAACACCAACATCCAAAGACTCAACAGGCAAACCAAGCAATTCAGCATGCTCACGAAGAATATATGAATGCGTAGATCCAGAATCAATCAAAGAAAGCAATGACAAGGACTGCAAAGTAAAGGTACCTGCAATCACATCTGCATCATTCCTACCCTCTCTCTGAGCATACACCCTCGCTTGGCCTCCACCTTTAGGCTGAATAGCTACAACATGAGCTACCCCTCGGCCACCTTCCTCTCTCCTCTGGAAATTACCACGGCCGCGCCCACGACCTCTCTGCGGTGCAGCAACAACAGGAGCACGCACCTGCTCACCAGCCATCCTCGGAAAATCTCGCCTTATGTGGTCTGCAGAACCACAATTCCAGCACCCGTTACCAGCAGCCGCAACAGGAGCTTGTGCCACTCTCTCAGCACGAGGACAGTCACGTTTCAAGTGACCACGGGAACCACAGATCCAACAAGCACTAGGATCAGCTCTAGCATTGCCTCCTCTAGCAGGCACACCACCACCTCTCCTGGCTGAGGACTGATACTTCTGATCTCGTCCCCTCTTGTTCCGTCCACCACCGGAACTATACTCAGCAGCTCGCATGCCAGCACCCTTAGCAGACAAACTCAGGTTCATCTCAACGTCCTTTGCTCGGCCCACCAACACATCAAAATCAACATACTCGGCGGCCAGCAAATACATCTTGACATCCGTCACAAGACCGTAACGAAACCTCTCGCACCTAGCCCTCTCATCAGGTATCAACTCCGGTGCATATTGACTGAGCCGTACAAACTGTACCTCATACTCAGCTACACTCATGCTCCCTTGGGTAAGAGACATGAATTCCCGCTTTTTCTCATCCAGATATCTCACTCCCAGATATCTTCTTTTAAACACATTCTGAAAGAATGTCCAGGTAACATCAGCTTCAGCCATTCCAGAAATGGTAGTCGTCCACCATGTATAAGCATCGTCCTGCAGCAAGGACACAACACAGCCCAGCTTTTGCACATCCGTGCAACTCATCTGACCCAAGATACGCTTGGTACTTTCCAGCCAAGCCTCAGAACTCTCAGCTGACAAACCTCTAAACTCAGTCCCTCCAAGACTGCGCAGACGCTCCAAAGGCAATCTGACCCCAGCATCTCCCTGATGCCCAGCTCCCTGAGCTCCAGCTACTGCTGCTCGAAAAGCACCCGCAATAGCTTGTACCAAAGCAGACATATCAGGCATAGCTTGCCCCTGACCAACCTCTGGTCCAGCAGCTCCAGCACCAGTATCAGCTGCAGCTTCAGCTCTCGCACCTCCAGCACCACCACCAGGCGGAGGAGGGGGTAACACAGCACTACCAGTGTGCTCTTCATTCTCATTCTCATTAGGAGCCGTAGCTCTCGCATTACCTCTTAACTCTCTACGTGGTGCCATACTTTTACCATGCAATCACAACACAAATAAAACAAAATCAGGCCCAGCAAGGTAAGCAATCCAAGTATTCAAGCTCAATTTCATTTCAAAACAACATCTTTCCTTTAGCTTTTGTTTGGCAATGGGTACCCTCAACATGCAACATCAGAGCATACAACTCAACTGCATCAACATTTCAAACCACTGAACATGCTTTCAAACAACAAGCATTCATAGCATACATACTTCAATCATGCATACAAACATTCCCAATTACTCGAGAACTCAGCTCTGATACCACCAAATGTAACCCCCTTAACCCGGCCTAGACGGTTGACCCGAATTAAGAAAGTCACACGGGGAAAACCAAAGTCAACCCGAAAGTCAACCTTGATTAACGACCCTTTTTTTTTCTTTTTAAACTTGTCTAGATGCGCATTAAGCCTAATTGTGATCACACAAACATCATACCAAAAGATCACAAACATCAGAGATCAAACAGGGACTCAATTGAACAATTTACAACTTTAGGGACCAAATTGTAAATTCTGATAATTATAAGGACTTAATCCAAATTGAAGTTACCAACTTGAAATTAATCAGGTTTCATGCTTCTCTGTGAAATTTCAGCTCAAAAGGACTTCCCAAACTCATACAATTGCACAAACAAGTTTCAGGACCAAAACGCAAACAATTCAAAACATATAACTGCCAATGTCAGCCCCCAACGGTCGACCGTTCCGAAACGGAAGACAGCCCGTTCCGAAACGCGGGGCCGTTCCGAAATAGGCATAGCCCGTTTCGAAACGGGGGTCTGGCAGAAGCCTTTCCGTTTCGGAACGGCCCCTCCCGTTTCGGACGCCTGGGCACAATTAAGGCACCCGTTCCGAAACGGTAGGTGCTGTTCCGAAACACCCTGCCCAGATTGCTCCAAAACTCCACTTTAAACATGCAATTACACAACCAATCATGCTCCAATTGTCACCAAACTTTGCCAACATGCAATTCAACATATAAGGAACATATTAGCACTAACAATTCAACCAAACATCATCATATGCAAAAAGCCCCAATTCTAATGGCATGCTTCCTACACAAGCTAGCTATACAAACACCAAACTTACAAAACAAGCATATAAAGATCCAATCCAAAGACCAACAATCTTAACATCAAGAAACATACTTAGGGAGTACAAAACACCTCCCAAAACATACACATTGGTCCCCCATTGCCAAATCACCCAAAAGCTAAAATGTTTAACAAAAACCTTCCATACATTGAGCTTTACTTGCACTTGAATTCTTGCCCTTCTTGCTGCCCTCAAAAGGTCTCTAATGCTCTGCATTATTGAATCAAGGAAAACGAAGAGAGCGTACGCAAAGCTTAGTGAGGAATGCTCATTTAAACCATTCAATAATGCATTTATAAAACACTTTATAAAACATGCTTCAAACCAGCATTCACACATGCTCAAAAGCATACTTAAACATGCATCTCATGCATCAAATCATAACATGTCATATTGGCCACAAGTGATAAATTCCATTTCTTTAAACACAAGTTCATCAACTTTCACCCCAAGGACTTTTAAACACCTTGGCCCCAAGGACTTTTAAACACCTTGGCCTATGGACTTTTAACCACCATAGAATGTAACACATCAAGGACTTTTAAACACCTTGATCCCAAGGACTTTTAAACACCTTGGCCATGGACTTTTAAACACCATGAAACGTAACTCATCAAGGACTTTTAAACACCTTGATCCCAAGGACTTTTAAACACCTTGGCCTATGGACTTTTAAACACCATAGAAAAGGATCACCTAAGGACTTTTAACCACCTTAGTGTCCACAACATGAACCATCCAAGGACTTTTAACCACCTTGATGTTCATAAGTAACAAGGCTCACTCAAGGACTTTTAACCACCTTAGTGACCTTTACATTTTAAAAACATCACTTGCCAATATACATCATTTTCATCACTTACATCACTGTTTTAAAGCATAAAACCAAGCCATATTCATCATGCAGTTAAAAGCATTAAACCACATCATTTCAATGTACAAAAGCAAGGAACTCCTACCTAGAGTTACTTTCAACATATGGCTTACATCATCAGCAAAAACCATGCTAAAACATGCTTCCAAAACAGTATGTAAAACATGCAAATAATCATTTTGCATCACAACAAAATCATGGCCACCACTAGAGAGAAATTCCGAAAACTTACGCTCGAGCTTAGCAAAGTTGTTTAGACTTAAACTAAGCTCCCAAGACATTGGTTTCAAAGCCGAAAACCCAATTTCACTCACCGATTCCACTTCGCCACTTGCCGAAGCACGAATTCAAGCTTCCGGATCAACAACTCTTGGATCCAAAGATGCCTCCCCTGATTAAACACATTAAAGCAGAGGTTTAATGCATCATCAAGCATCAAAAGCTTCAATGAAAGCACTCAAACTCGCTGCTCTCATTCATACTCTAATTTCGGCCACCAAACACAACCGAAATTGCATCAAAACCACTTCTCAACAAAGCCCAGCCATAAACCAGCAAAACCTAACATCCATCATCACCATAAAACATCTAAAAACAACCTACAAACATCCTTATACCTCCAGCAACAACAGATCCACAAGATCACCACAAAAACATCCAAGAAACATAAGCTAAACTTAGGAAACACAACCTATCCGGGATTGCATCAATCAAAACTCATTTCCTTATCAATATAGAGTTCATTTAACAACAAAAACACATCTCAAATCACAGATCAATCAGATCTAACGAAAATCATGAAAAAACCATCAAATCTTGCATTATAAGCCAAGATACAATTCCAAACTCAAAAGCCTTTAATTAAACATCAATCAAGAGTTGATAACTTGGGAATTTCAGTAAAGAACTGATAGTTTAGAGGAGAAGGACGTTCTTACCTCCAAACTTGTGTTTCTCCACTTTTTGGAATGAAAATCCTTGTTGAAACACTTAGCAATTGAAGAGGTTTGAAGATACAATGATTTGGAATCAAATGAGAGTTGAATGGAGGGATTTAGGTGAAGAAATCAGATCCAATTCTCTGGAAAAGTAGTGTTTGGTTTGAGAGAAAATGAGAGAAAGAAAGTTTAGCAAAGTTGGTTACAAAATCCAAAAATAGCCAAAATGGCTTCCCTCCAATTTTAATAACCTTTAAAATCAGATTTTAGACTTAAAATATCTTAGAAAAATCTGGAGAAATCATCTTTGGATTAATAGCTCCTTAAAGATTCAAAGTTTCAACTCTTTATAAAACAGTCACCAAACTTTCGAAATTTACATTTTGGTCACTAACCAAAATGTCATACTTCCAAAACCCATTTTTCAAAATTGATTTCACAGTTCACTTAATTATATTAAAAGATGATTTTAGAACATTTTTCCATATTTTTAATGCAACCCGAACTAGGCTTTCCTAATTTCACCTCTTAAGATTCGAACAGGACTTTGACCAAACCGGTCAACGCCCAGAACTTCCAAGCCCAAAACCGGGGCGTTACATGAGGAGTTGTGTCGAGTTCCCATTGCTACTATTGCTTATTAGAAAGGATTTCGTAAAGGAATATACTTGAGCATGTTGGACCCTTTCCTTTGCTAACTTAATCCTTGTGTGTTTGTTTGTTTGTAGTTGTTATCTTGCTAGCCGTGAGATGAGACCTATAATATGGCCTCAGATGGTTCATCCGGAACCATGGGCAGCAGCTCTGGGAGTTGAGCTGGTGGTTGAGGCGCGGGCTCCTCCACCTCCTCTTTCTCCTCCTCGTCAAGAGGGAGGTGAGGCGAGAGCCTAGGGTGTAGGACCTTAGGTTGGCCAAGGTCCGGAAGGTATAGATTTGGCTTCGTTAGTTCAGACGATAGTTGGGGCTTTCCAGGCAGCTGTGGCTGGGGGACAGGTAGTGGCACAACCTCAGGGTGAGAGCACTGGTTTGCCACTCAAGAGGCTCCGTAGTTTGGGACGTGAAGAGTTCTGAGGTTTGGCACCCGAGAGATCAGAGGCTTGGTTTGACAAGACTGTTTGTATCTTATCTCAGATGGGTTGTACTGGAGCACGCAGACTTGGGTCTGTTGTTTCGTTGCTTCAGGGTGATGCCTACACTTGGTGGGTCACTATTACTACAGGTATGCCAGATGCCGAGATTACTTGGGAGTTCTTTGAGTCTGCTTTCTGCTAGAAGTATCTGGGTCCCCATTGTCTCGATGAGAAGAAGAGAGAGTTCATGGCTTTGCTTTAGGGGAACATGACAGTGACTGAGTATCAGATACAGTTTGTCAGATTGAGTCAGTATGCGTCTGAGCTAGTTCCTATTGAGAGGGAATGTTGCGGCCATTTCTGTTACAAGTTGAGTGAGGAGGTAAAGAGGTACATTTTGGCTACGTACTACACAGACTTTGATGTCTTGGTCGCTAGGGCCAAGGGCATAGAGCACAGTTTGGGTATGACCAAATGTTCAAGTAGTTCTAGTTCCGGGAAGAGGTCTGGCGACTTTGATAGAGGTGATGCCAAGAGGCATATGGACAATAGGCAACATTTTGATCATAGACATGGTGGTGGTAACCACGGGAGAGGCCATTAGGGCCAGAGAGCTGGTGGGCGTTTGCCTGAGTGTGCTCAATGCGGGGGGAATCACACAAGATAGTGTTGGGGAAATTCCTTAAGTGGGGGAGAGTTGTAACACCTGGGTTTAGGGGTCAGGAGTTGAGTGTGTGAATCGAGTTCGAGTCGTTGGGCTCGTTTTAATTAAAATGAGCTTGATTTTAATAAAAATGCTTGAGACTATCATTAAGGGCAAAGTGGTAATTTTCTAAACGGGAAAAATGAAAACATGTAAAAAGTGCCTTTTTGAAGTGTTCTCTTCATCTTCTTCCTTTAGCATTTCACGACATAACCTCCCCATTACCCCCAAGTTACTATTCCATCAAAGTTCTTCACCATTTCAAGTGTTTTCAACGAGGTAATCACATTTTTTACTTCTCCTCTTTATTCCGAACGTTTCCATGGTTTTAGTTTCTCTTAAACACCATTTTTGAAGTTTTCAAGTTTTAAAGAAAAAGGAAGAAACTTTAATGGGTTTTCATGTGGGTTTTGATTTGTAAAGTTAATAGGTGTTTTAATCTTGCTTTTAAATGTATTATATCTCAAAATGGTGGGTTTTGATGAAAATCTCGAAATGGGTTTTTGTGGGTAATTTAAAGGGTTAAAAACTTGGGTTTTTGAGGTAGTTTGGTGTAAGAGAGTAGGGTTGATTATATAGTGATGCTTGAGGATTGTTTTGAAGGTGCTTAATGATGATTTGGGTGTTGGAATTGATAGATTTCTGCTGGGTTAAGTTCAAGTCCGAAAATAATGATTTTTGGGTTAGTTCTTGGTTGGAAATGTAGAGAAATGGATTTGTGTTGTAACCTGATTTGTGACAGTAGTTTTGTGAATGATATGTTGAGTAATGTGTTGTTTTTGAATGTTTAGAATCAAGGGAAATTGTTGGAGAAGCTTCGGGCTCGATTCCGGGAAATTTGGAGACTTGATCGGCTTTCTCGGTTTGCTTAAGGGTGTTTGGTGAGTGGATTATTTTAAATGATTTTAAATTGGTTCAAGTGTGTGGTTGAGGTGTTGGATTGTACTTGGTAGGCCAATCCAAGGAGGGGATTAAGTTGGTAGCTTAATCTCTTGTTTGGCTTTGTGAGTTCTTGCTTATTTTGCATAATCGTGGTCTTGTGTAGTATGTGTTCGTTTATGCATGTTGATGTATATATATGTTTTGATGATGTATATGGTGATGATATGTTGTGTGCATGATTGTGAAATCATGGTGAGATTTGTATAGTATGATTGGCACTAGTTATAATTACCAGATATAAATGATCGATCATTAGGATGAGTGTGCACACGATAAGAGTCAAATTCGCGCGTGGCCTTGGTGACGTGTACTCATCAAGGAGGAGTACGGTGAGGTAATATTCCACCGAAAATTGTTAGCATGTGATGATGAGTGTATTCCCATCCATGAGTGAAAACGGTGATGAGTGTAATACCACCAGAAGGCAATTGTTGTTGAGTACGTTGGGGGTGAAAATCCCAACAGAAGTTATCCGCATATTCGAGTAACCTAATAGTTGCCAATATACTTGTTCATGTGTGGTTGTTGTGTAAGATATACGTTATATCTTCGTTTAGCATAACATGAGGTAAGATTCCATGTTCATGCATTCTCTTAACGTTTGGCTATGTTGCTATGTTAGCGTAAATGTATGCCTTCTAAATGTCTTAAGGATATCATGCTTGAACCCTGCATTGTCGTTGTTTTGTTTTAGAGCTCCCTCTTCTAGCTTACGCTCTCGTTTTCAACAATGCAGATCATTAGTTTGGAGTTAGCGAGGAGCAAGAAAAGGGTATCCAAGCGCGTTTGTGGTTGCTCAAGTATGGTTTTAGTAAATAATGTCGTATTTTAGCAATGGGGATGCTACGTGTTTTAGGAGCATGTGTTAGACTCCTATTTGGTTAATGCTTTTGTGTTGTGGATTTATAAACCATGCTTTATGAGATGATTATGAGTTGTGTGAAAAAACATGTAGGCTTTGTTATATGAATGCTTATTATCTGTATTTGAAGGGTTATAACCATGTTTTATGATTGCTTATGTGTTGCGTTGTAAGCATGTAAACCTTGTTATGCAATGCTATGTGATGTGGGTGTATGTCTCCTTTGAATGAAATGGTCTTGTTATGCATGTTTAAATGTTGATCATGCTTGTGGTAGGATGTAATGCCTATATATTATGTGTATGCTTGTTGTTTCTTGATTCTTGTGGTTTTGGGACATGTTTGGGAACACTTGGAGATGTAGAAAACTGTTTTCAGGGTTACACAGAGTGCAGGCGTTTCGAAACGCTCGTGGCTGTTTCGGAACGTGTGTAGCTCCAGGGATACTCATATTGGAACGGGGGTGGTACCATTTTGATACGATTTGACACTGTGAGCCCCCGTTTCGGTACGCGTTTCGGTACGATTTGCCTCTGTGAGTGCCCATTTCGAAACCTATTTCAGAACGTTTTGTTACTGGAGACCCCCATACCGGAACGGAGTGGGCCGTATCGGTACGGGCTGGTCTGGTTTTTAAACTGGAGCCCGCGTATCGAAACGGGCTAGCCTGTTTTGAAACGCAGGCTTGTATTTGGGCTTTTTAGCATCTTCAAAGGTTCTCGGATGTCAGGTTTTAGTCCCGTTGGTTGTATGCTTCCTTGTTAAGTTTATATGCATCGTTTATGTATGATCTTAGTTTCGTAAACATGCGAAAGGACTAACTTGACACTTGGTAAATTTATATCACCTTGCGCCTCATTTGTAACTTTTCGTTCTCGTTTTCCGCTGTCGTTTTCACACATATGACTAAACGATACATTTAGACAAGATAATTAAATAAAATTTTCTAGGGTTGCTAATCGGAGTGGAACCTTAACGGGTTTTGCTTCGGTTTTCCCCGTGTAACCTGCTCAGACCGGTCTGTCATCTAGCCCGGGACGAGGTGATTACAATCTACCTCTCCGCTATGCATCTATGCATCCATGCATTCCTTCCTGCCCCTATACCCTCACATACATGGGTATATATAGGGCTCATAGCCTAAGTTTGAGTCCTCCTTGGAGTAGAAGTCTTTAAAGTAACTTTACATTAAATGTTGACTCCTTTTTGACTTGAATGTGAACTCTTTGGACGTTGCCTTCTCCAGCAAGTAAAGATAAGTACTCATACTTATCCCTCTTCGATCAGCTCTACAGGCCGCTACAGGTTTCAGATTATTGCAAGACTGGGCTCGTTGGACTCAGAAAATTGTCCTCTTTCAATCGCGACCCCTCTTGGCTAAGTTGGTTTAACTCTTGCCTGGGCAGCAATCGGCGGCAATACTGCTGCGGCGGCGTCTTTGGCGGCACCTGGAACTACTTTAGTACAACTTATTTTGATCTTAGCTTTCCTGTCCTCTCCTCCTCTACATAGCTATAACTCCCGAAAAAGAATACTAAACTAAACAGTATCTCTTCTTAACCAAACATAAAATATTCAATAAAAGCATGGTAAAAGAGCAAATATTGTTATTATGCATGCAATGCACCTAAATATGCCTAAATGAGCTTAAGAATAGCAATAATAAGGGCAAGAATGTGTACAAAATATAGAACTTGTGGACACTCTACATGAATCAAGAAAGAAAATAAAATTTTATTCATATTGTGGCAAACAGAAAAGAAATCACAAGAACACGTAATCAAGTATCAATAACAAAAACTTCTCCTGGTCAAACTACCGTAAGATGCCTTGAATTATACTCATGCCAAGCAAACTTTGAAGAGGGTAATAATGCGAGCGGATCCATTTATATCATGTCCCCGAGAAAAGCTCCTGCCATATCATCTACATGAGCCGCCCTTTACGGGTTCTCAACTCAAGATCTCCTTTGGTTTCAAAACGCCCTTTACGGGTTTTCATTTTGAACCCCCATTTTTTAGTTCTTTTCCTTTTTTCTTTTTCTTTTTTCTTTCCTTTTCTCTTTTCTTTTCTAAGCATAGTACTTCTTGATTGAATCCAAATTTATTGAACTCTAAAGTTCATCTCCGTCCATCTCAGCCAAAATGAATGCCCCACCTGAGAAAACCTTTGTTACAATGTACAGACCTTCCCAATTAGGTGTCCATTTTCCTCGGGGATCACTTTGGATTGGTAACTTCTTCTTCAGCACCAAGTCACCTTCTGGAATTCTCTTGGTCGAACTTTCCTCTCATGAGCCCTTAACATTATGCTTTGGTACATCTTACCATGGCACAAGGCTTTTAGTCTTTTCTCACCAATTAGGTTCAACTAATCATATATTGCATGGACCCATTCTGCCTCATCTCACTTTGCCTCCATCAGGACATGAAGTGATGGCATTTCAACTTCAATTGGTAACACTGTCTCTACTCCATATACCAATGAAAATGGTGTTGCCCCGTTTGACGTTCGTACTACAGTTCGATATGCATATAAGGCAAATGGTAACTTCTCATGACAGTCTTTATAAGTGTTAGTCATTTTTGCAACGATCTTCTTGATGTTCTTATTTGCCGCCTCTACTACCCCATTCATCTTTGGACGATATATTATTTAATTGTGATGTTTGATGTTAATCTGCTCGCAAAATCCAGCAATCATCCTATTATTCAAATTGGAAGCATTATCAGTAATGATACATTCGGGCAGACCATACCAACAAATGATTTATTTCTTCAAGAATCTACAAACCGTAGACCTAGTAACATTTGTGTACGAGGCTACTTCCACCCACTTCATGAAATAATCAATGGCTACCAAAATAAAACGATGCTCGTTTAACGCCTTTGGGTGAATCTGGCCGATGACATCTATGCCCTACATGGAAAAAGGCTAGGGAGCTTACATGACATGGAGAGATTGAGGAGGTGTATGAACCTTATCAACATAAATTACACACTTGTAACATTTGTGTGAGTAATCAATGCAGTCACCTTCCATGGTTGACCAATAATATCCAAAGCGCATGATCCTTCTGGCCATGGTGAAACCACTAGGGTGAGCTCCACAAACTCCCTCGTGAACCTCTTCTAGATTCAATTGGGCTTTTTTGCGTCCACACATCTCAAAAGCACCTAATCTCGACTTCTTTAGTATAGGATTTCTCCGTCCAAGACGTACCATGATGTCATTTTCCTGATCATTTTCTTTTCATTCTTCGTAGCTTGTGGTGAGTATTGTTGAAGTTTTACATACTGCAAGATATCATAGTATTATGGCAAGCCATCTGCTTCATCTTCCACGTCATAACAATGGGCTGGGGAGTCCAACATTAGTAGTTTGATGGGAATCATTTTTGAAACTTTGCTCGCCTTGAACATAGCTGCAAGGGAGGCTAAGGCATCAACCATCTCATTGTCTTCCCTTGGAATATATTTGAAGGTGATCACATCAAATTCTTTGTCCAATTCAAGAACCAACTTGTGGTATTCTACCAAATTTGCATCCTTCGTTTCTCATTCTCCTTGTACTTGGTAAATAACCAACGCTAAATCCCCAAATACCTTCAAGTTATGTATTTTCCTTTCGATGGCCTTCCTTAGGCCCATTATACAAGCCTCCTACTCTGTCATGTTGTTAGTGCAGAAGAACTTCAATCGACTAGTGAAAGGGAAGTAATTTCCTTCCGGCGAAACCAAGACTGCCCCAATACCTCGCCCTCAATCATTTGCAGCACCGTTAAAGTTCATGACCCGGGATTCAGTTGGAGACTCATTATGTTCTGAGATGCACATCAGATTCTCATCAGGGAAATTAAAATTTAATGCCTCGTAATCATTACAAGCACGACTTGCCAAAAAGTCAGTGATAGCACTTCCTTTTACCGCCTTCTGGCTCACATACTAGATATCAAACTCTGATAATAGCATCTTCCATCATGCTAACCTTCCAGATAAGGACGAAGCCTCCATCATGAACTTCAGTGGGCCTAACTTCGAAATAAGCCAAGAAGTGTGATACAGCATATATTGTCTAATCATTTTAGCCGCCCAAACCAGTGCACAACATAGCTTTTCAATTGAGGAGTATCTGGTTTCACAATTAGTGAACTTTTTGCTTAGGTAATATATTGTCTTCTCTTTTCTTCCAGTTTCGTCATGCTACCCCAGCACACAACCCATAGAGTTTTCATACACCTTTAGATGTAGAATTAATGGCTTTCCAAAAACTAACGGGACCATCACAGAAGGATTAATTAACTGCTCATTGATCTTCTCTAAAGCCGTTTGGAATTCTTCGTTCCATGTGCCTGGGTTATTCTTTCTAAGCAGCCTAAACATATGATCACACTTGTTTGTCATCTAGGGGAGTAAATGAGAAATTTAGTTTAATCTTCCCAGAAAACTCCGAACTTCCTTCTGCGTTTGCGGTGGTGGAAGCTCCTGTATGGCCTTGATCTTGTTTGGGTCAATCTCTATCCATTTCCTACTTACGACAAAACCTAATAATTTTTCGGACGTGACCCCAAATGTTCACTTATTTGGGTTAAGTTTTAACTAGAATTTCCTCAACCTTTGGAAGAGTTTTTCTAAATTTGCTAGATGTTCCTCCTCAGATCGAGACTTGGCAATCATATCATCAACATACACCTTTATTTCCTTGTGCATCAAATAATGGAACAGGGTAACCATGGTCCGTTGGTAAGTTGCTCCAGCATTCTTCAAATCAAAAGTGCCCCATAATGTTATGAACGTGGTCTTTTCCATATCTTATGGGCATATCTTGATCTAATTATGCCCAGAGAATCCATCCATAAAGGAAAAGAGAGAATATCCAGTCGTGTTGTCCACTAATATGTCAATATGCGGTAGAGGAAAATTTTCTTTTGGGCTTGCACTATTAAGGTCTCTATAGTCTACGCACACTCGTACTTTTCAATCCTTTTTGGGAATTGGAACAATGTTTTCCACCCATTCTGAATATTTGGCCACTTCTAGGAACACAACATCATACTGCTTATTCACTTCATCCCTAATTTTCAGGAGTGTCTTAGCTTTCATCCTTCTAAGCCTCTGTTTTACGGGCTCGCATCCCAACTTTATTGGCAACCGATGCACAACAATGTCAGTGTCGAGACCAGGCATGTCTTGGTAAGACCATGCAAAAATATCCTTATATTTTTTTAAAAGCTCGATCAGGCTTTGTCGGGTAATAGCTGAAATGGTGGTGCCAATCTTGATCTCGCGATTTTCTTCTTCTTCTGTGCCAAGGTTCAGAATTTCCAACTCCTCTTTATATGGTAGAATCTGTTTCTCTTTTCCTCTTACCATTCTTAGCAAATCTTCAGGTAAATCGTATTCTTCTTCATCGTTGACGTTCTCAACTTCTACTTGACATGAAGGTTGTTCAAAGTTTACTTCAGATTCTGGCTCAGAATCGTTTTCCATTGATATCTGAAGACCTGCAAAGGAACAACAAGGAATATATACAAAGGAAAAAGATGATCCAATGAAAGGAATGATTTGTTTTAGTTTTTTACTTTATGGGTATGCAGAGTTTATAGAAGAAATTCCCACAAGACTTGTTGGAAGGAAAAATGCATCTTTTATTGAATTTTAAATTAATAGTTTTGACATAGGTCCTTTACATACGATCCCCTATTGTCTCCAGGCCTTGAGTAAAGGGGTTAGTTTCGAGAATTACTCTGAAATTGTCTTAAAGACTACAAGAATTTCTTCAGCAGTCCAGATGTCAAGTTCAGAGCAGGGGCTTATCATGGACAAGTACTTGTTCACTCCTTCCTCGTCTGTTAGGGCGTTGATGCTCAGGTTCTCAAATGCTTTGCACATGTCATTCTTTCCTTCCTCATCCTCATTTACTTGGGCGTTGAGGTCCATAAAGCCTCCAAATTTGAAATTATGGCTCAGTGGTGGGAATGTCATGGGATCCCACTCAATTTCTTCCCCTTTCAGTCTTGCCCTTCTCCTTTCCTAATGCTTTCTAATTTCTGCCTTTCTTTTCCAGTGGTTGGGCTTGAAGCCTAGTCCAAATCTATCAGTCTTTGCTGAGATAACCAACGGGTACAGCCTCCCATGGTGCCTCTTCCCAAATTCTTTTCCAACTTTGGCTCCTTTTCCGAATGTTTGTTTCACTTGCATTTTCGTGCAACTAGATAACTCCAGTTCTGGTACTTTGCTTCCCTCAGTGATAAAGGTTGCATTGACTAGTTCTAGTGTTTTGAAGTGACACTCGAGCATACCCTTATCTATCTCGGTAAAGGGTGCATCAGTGGTTATTGATGCAACGATTTCCTATTCTAAACTTATGGTTACTAACTGTCCGTCGATCACAAATTTCAGCTTTTGGTGTAAGGTAGAAGAGACTACTCTAGCTGTGTGGATCCATGGGTACCCGAGCAAGCAGCTATAACTGGGTCTAATATCCATGACCACAAACTCCACGTCGAAAGTTGACGGTCCAATCTGCAAAGTTACTTCAATCCTTCCTATTACCTGCCTTTGTGTCCCATCAAATACCCTAACTGTATTCTGGTAAGCTCTCATATGCGAGCTATCTATTGGCAGCTTCTTCAATGTTGCCAACAGTAGAACATTAAGAGCTAATCTGTTGTCAATTAGGACACCTAGTAGCATGAATCCCTTGTATCTTGTTGAAATATGTAGTGCTTTGCATGATCCCTTCCCTCCTTTTGGAATTTCTTCATTGTTGAATGAGATAAAATGATTAACAGTAATATTACTAACCAACATGTCCATCTTCATGGTGGTATATTCTTTTGGTACAAACGTTCAGTTCAAAATCTTCAACAGAGCCTCACAATGGCCCTCAGAACTCAGTAACAAAGATAACATTGAAATTCGAGCTAGGAGCCTATGAATATGTTCAACCACACTATACTCACTGTGCTTGAGTATCTTCATAAATTCTTGAGCCTCTGACTCCTTCACTGGCTCATGGTATATTAGTGGCTTTTCTTTGAGGAAATCTCCTTTGTTTTCCTTCTCAGGTTCCTCAACAGCGGCCCTTCTCTGTGCTGCATCTCTGTCTTCAGCTACTGGAGGAGAATACAACCTCCCACTCCTAGTGAAACGACTCACTTCATTGACTGGTTCATCTTCTGACTTTTCTTCAGCCTGTAGTTCTCCTGGGATATTACCGTGCAGGCGTAGTTCCAAGGGACCAACTTTCTGTTCTTGTACTGAAACGAGGTCACAGCCTTAATTATGAGTTGCGGTGTCACACCCTTCGTGGTTTCACTTACTTTTGCCTTGGTTTTGATAACCAAGGGCTTTATTCCAGTATATTCTCTTTTAGAGGATGACTCCTCTGTTGCACAAACATTCAATGTACCTTCCTTGTCGCCTTTCTAAAAAAGTCAAGTTCTTTTTCATCCACTTTCCTTTGGACCAATTGTTTAAACTCCAAGCAACACCCAATTCCATGTCCTTCCACCTCATGGTTCTTATAATACAAACCGTCTTCAGTCTTCAACTTCTAAGCCTCGCCTTTTAATATTCCAACTGCCACCATTTGGGCCCATACCCATTTCATGGGCGCTCTAACCTCAGTAACATATTCCTTAATTATGTTGTCTCCCTATTCAAATACTGCATTCATTCATGCCTTCTGGTGGTTTGGCAAAGGGTTACCCTTTTCTTCAGACGTGTCAAAAGATAACATGCCTGACTTCCTTAGATTGTCCACTACCCTCTTAAATCTAGTGCAATTCTTAATGGTATGCCCCCTAATTCCTGCTTGGTATTCGCACTGTGCCTTCTTGTCGTACCACGATGGGTATGGATGTGAGAAAGGAGGGACATGTTGTGGTAGCACCATTTGGTATTTTACCAGTTCAGCAAATAACTTTGCATATGTCATTGGGATAGGAGGAAAGTATGGTTTCAAATTCCCTTGATAGCTCCATTCCTCCTTTGGCGAATTTGTAGCAGTTGGAGCAGCATTCGAAGCATTGTGTTTGTTGAAAACTACTCCCTTCAAATAATTGGGGTTGTATACATTGGTGGCATTGACTTCACTGTCCCTCTTCTTGTAGGGTTTTGTCGTCTCTCCTCCATCTAGCTTTTCGCTCTTTACAGCCGCTAGAATCAACTCTCCATTCATTAGCATATCTGCAAAGCTTTTGGTCGCATGGTTTATCATGCGGTCATAGAAAGAGCCCTTTAAAGTCCCCACAAACATCAAAGTAATCTCATTCTCTAGCAGTAGTGGCTGAACTTGTGCAGCTACAACCATCCACCTTTGCGCATATTAGCGAAAATTTTCATGATGTTTCTGTTCCATCCCTTGCAAGACCATTCGGGTTGGAATCATATCGGAGACATATTTGTACTAGTCACTAAAGGCTCTAGATAAATCTTTCCATGACCTAATGTTGACTCGACTTAGCTGCGTGTACTAGCGTGCAGCTGACCCTACCAGATTGTCCTAGAAGCAGTGAATGAGTAACTTCTCGTTGTCTAGGTACATTGACATCTTCCTACAATATATGGTTAGATGTGCCGAGGGGCATGTAGTTCCATTGTATTTTTCAAAGTCTGGAACCTTAAATTTTGGTGACACAACCAGGTCTGTCACCAAGCTCAGGTCTTTGGCATCCATGACACTATGAATACTTCCTTCTTGGAAAGATTTAATCATTCCTTCAAGCTTCTCATATTTGGCTTCCTATTTCTTCTCAGCCTTGGCTTTGTCAGCAATTTCATCGAGGTCAGGTACCTCGTAGTTGTTAACCTCTCCATTTGGGATGCGAATAGAGGATTCAGCAAAATGGCATGGGTTTTGGCTTTGGAGGCAGCCTCCTCTTGTATCCCAAAAGTCATTCCAGGGAATAGCGGTAGTGTGCCAGTATCCCATCCTACTTCAACTGCATCTGGATCCTTGAACCCCCAGCAAGGCTGCAATTCGAATCACCGTTTTTCGATGAGCTAACTCTATTTCCTGCTTCAGGTCAGTTTCAGTCTTCTCCAGTCTATCTTGTGTGCTTTTGTGGTTGGCTTCCAGAGTTGTAAATCTATTTTCCATGTCCATTGCTGTTACTTGGGAACGAATATCGTACTTGTGAGTTGTTTTGGCTATTTTGGAAGATTATTTCAGAATTTTTTGTTTAGGTGTTAGTTTCTTATTATGTCATGGATGTATGCAACAATAAAAAAACAAGAAACCAAACAAACAAAAATGATGCAAATGCATGAATGCAAAATGAAGGTTCATTAGTTTCATAAAATACTAGCTCAAGAAACAATTTTATTTAAATGCCAAAGGTCCTTTTTTACAAGAAGTTTTATTTTTACGTGTACATCTCAGCCCGAGTACCCAACTCTTTGATCTCTTCTATTAACCACATAAGCCTTGGTCCCACTTCTCCTACAGGCCTAATGTAACGACAGAGAGTTGTGGCTTTAGTTACTAGCGTCATTAGATGTCTTGCCACATCTTGGATTTGAATCACCATAGTCCTATCAAACGCATCTCGTTCTTGGAATTTTCTAGCGTTGTCTCTGAGACGAGTGAACCAGTAATCATTTCCTCCTTCAGCAAAATCTTCAAGGACGAGGATCTTGGTTCTGGATTCTTGGATGATGTTGTCCATTTCCTCAACTTGTTCTTTCAAGATATCATTTTCATTCAGACTAGTCTGTAGCTCCTCATAAGTCTGATCACTCTGAAGCTTGTGAAGTGTCTAGTTCAGGTCTTCTGTCTTGGCTTGCAACTCAGCAACAAAGGCCCGCCTTGGCTTCAACTTCTTGCAGGTTTCATCATAGGCCGACTGCAACAACAACAAACGGATCTTGTTGTTGTGGGCCTTTCTTTTCCAGACAGCTACATTTTTTTTTCTTTTTCAAGAGTCTGTTTACCCCTGTCACTTTCTGCCATTTGTCTTCCTCTCTTCTTCTCTTCTGCGAGGGCCATCCTATACTTCTCAACCTCTTTTCTGCCACGTTATTTCTCTTGGACAACAACTTGTTCAATCTCTTATCTCCACTGCTCTGGGCTCTTTCTTAGATCAGTATTCCGTACAATGGCTTGAAACTTGAGGAAGTCAACCCTTTGGAGCTCATATTTTTCTTCAAGGTTCATGTACATCTTTGTTACTCGGTTAGTTTCCCCTTTATATTTCTCCACGTCAAGCCTTTCTTCGAACTTGTCTCTTTGGTTCTGTTCTTGTAGAACTTCAACCTCCAACTTAGCTTGTCTTAGTTCTTCCCTCAGAATATCAGCTTCAGAGGGAACCACCTCCAAGTGCTCCTCTAATGATCTAGCCTACCGAGGAGTAGGTAGCTTGTCATTCACTCTTGCATGCCTCCAAATGTCATAGTCAGGGGTGAACATGCAGTGTTTGTCAGACTCTAGCTTCATATAGTAGCAGTTGTTCCATGAATCACTAATAGTGTGTATCTTTCCTCTCCACTCGCCTTCAAACTCAAACTCTAATGTACTGAGACCAGTGGTGAAAGGAACGAATTGTCGTGATCCATACTGACGTGACACTAATAAGGGAGCACAACAATCCCACCCCATAAACCCAACAACATCAAGAAGTTGTAATCTCCACATTCTTACATAACTTTGGCATGGGCCATCCACGGCACCCTCCATTTGACGTCTTCGTCACAACGGTCTCTGAATATATCAAGCCATTTTCTTTTCTTGACAATTGGCCATTCTTGAGCTAAAAATTATTTAAGCGGAGAAAATTTTGGGGAAAATATATTGGATAGAGTCAAAGTCAGACACTTCCAAAAGTGGCTGAGGGCCCAAACTTGGAGTAGAGGAGCACATCCACCAAAGCGTACACCATTCACCTTTCTACATGCATTCAGTGAGATGAAGGTTTCAGCTAACAACGCAGGTACCAGGTTGACTTCTCTTTTCAATTGTTCAAAGAAATTGAGCAAGGCTACATAAATATTTCCTAAGACCTTGGGGAAGATGACCAAACCATAAATTGAAATAGCCAGGAGATCTACCCTCTTTTCTATGTTAGGATGAACATATATTATATTTTTGATGCTTGTGTTGGGTCACGTCGGCACGCCCCGTGGCGCAGTAGAAAAATTAATCTGACGTAATCCAGCCAGGATCCATGTATAGGAACGAATCCAGGGTGGAAAGATGAAGAGTTACCTTTTAAGACTCTGGAAACTGGAAAACCGACGGTATGTCAAAATAATCACGTCAAGTAAAACCAGAATCGTCACAGGTTCGCAACGACCTCTACGGAGTCCACCCGAACAAAACGAACAAAGTTTCCGCCTCCCTAACACTTAGGGATAAATTTCGACAGGTTTGAACACCTTCTAGGGAGAAGTCGAAATCCCTCCAGGGATTCCTAAGGGAGTCTGAAATCGACCAGGGGTTCTACCGGGACTTCGATTCGAACTAGGAAATCGCCAGGAATTTGCCAGGGGGCAAGAGGAACACCAGAAAAATATCGAATAACTTCTCAGAAGAAATCTGGGACTTGTCGAAAATTCCAGAGGGGAATTCCCAAGGATATGTCGAAATTTGCAAGGAGGAATAGGGATGATTTGGTTGCTAGCCCTTGTCCCTTTAAATAGTATTCAGAGACTTAATTCTAGTTGAATTCCTTAAATCCAAGTTCAACCAAAATTCATAGATTCTAATTCTACTTGAAATTGGAATATACATTATATTTAATCCAAATATATATTTTTATTATATAGAATCTCATTCTATCTTTACTTGGATTTAAATATATTTAAATATATGTTTTTAATTATGTGGAATCTAATTCTACATAAACTTAGAATTAAATATACATTATATAATTTCCAAATATATATTTAAATTTCTAGAATCTTATTCTATAATATTTAAGTCTCTAAATATTTTTCATACTCTAAATAATATTTGATAAATACAACATTTATCCAATATTATTCCCATTTAAGGGAGTTACCGATTTCCCTTATCTCATAGGGGAATTTCGGCAACCTCCTTAAAATAGGGAGTATGGTTTCCAATTTTTTTGTTCATTTCATTTGAAGGGTGTGACCCTTGTAGGTTCATGCAATGTTAGCAGCAAAATTAGAACTGTTCTAATTTTGCAACAATGAGTGGCATCTAGCAATACATCATTGCTACCTAAGTTGCATGAAGTTATGGTTTGAACTTCCTTATTCCTGAATAAACTTCCTTTATGTATTTCATCCTTTTGTCCTTTATATCTTAGATGAACGCAAGTCATGGGTTAGTCACACTTGCGTTGTCCATCTAGTGTTTCTTGATGTCTTGAGTAGATTATGATAAACGAATCTCTATGATATCTGATATCATAATATTCGAGCATGACCATGCATTTTCTAATCTCACTCAATCAAGTGGCCGAAGATATTTCTCCCATTATGTAGGAGGGACAAATCCTTTCTTGATCAACCATATTTCACTACATAGGTCATGACGTATCCAATCATCAGTCTTTATAATGTAGTCAGTTACGACACACGTTTGACTATGTCAAAATACGTAAATTTGTATGTTGAAATCATGTTGATCTCAAGTCTGAGGATTATACATATGTTTATCATGAGCAATGTTGTGACTGTCACATAATTACCCAAGAAACATGCTCATAGCGGGTCAATCCAGTATGTTGTTCTCTAACAAATACTTATGTGTTGATTTTGACATCTCTATGTCAATGACAACGCTTGTCATCAACCACATATTAGTTTTTATATATTATCACTGTCTATACCCGTAATAATATTCGACTAAGGATCCTATTTAACAATATTCGTATTATTGTATGGACATTATTATCCAATGGTTAGTTTGATACACATAAACATACCAAATGATAATAACGGCAATGTCATTACTTGATAAATCTAGTAAAATAATATGTCTATTCAATCATCATATGAATGGTCTTTGGGCATACTCCAACAATCTCCCACTAGCACTAAGACCAATCATTCTCGTATCTAATACGACATGGCTTAGTGTAACTGACATGCTTATGTTGTGTCAAAAGCTTTGTCAGGGAGTTGACAAAGTTATAAACTTTGTGCGTATGTTGCATACTTTCACATCTCCAAGATGTAAGTACTTTAGAATATGTTTGGATTTATTGATTAGATCTGGGTTTTATTTGCTTACGCAAAGGTTCCATCATAACAGAGTTTTGTAGCATCTAATATGCTGGGAACAACCCTTAGTTCAGAAGTGAACCCTTTAGATCCAAACATCCTTCTTTATTGCTATGTCGACTGTAATACATTCAGCCTATGTTGTAGAGTTAGATATTGTCTCATGTTTCTAACTCGCAGTATCTTTTATTAATGCAAAACGGATTGCGATCTTTAGTTCCTTTTGATGAGTATGTTATCTACATAGAATACTTAGGAAAGTAACAATGCTCCCACTAGCTCTTTTGAAAACAAGACTCCCCTTTGTTTCTAGATAAACCAAACCTTTTGATTGTATCTTCTGAAACGAATATCCCAACTTCGAGAAGCTTGCCTTAGTCTACGGATAGACCTTTGTAGCTTACATACCTTCCAAGTGTTTACTGGATTGACAAAACCTTCTAGATGTGTCATGTACACATCTATTTCAAGTTTTCCCTTAGGAAAGTGGTTTTGACATTCCTTTATTTGATTCCATAATCATCGTATGTAACTACTTGCAAGTGAGATTAAGATGGATTAAACATAGCTACAAGGAAGATGCTTTATCATAGTCTATACTATGAAGTTTGTCGAAAACTTTTAGCGACGAATCATCCTTTGTATGTTTTATCATCCATATCGGTTTTCCTTTTTGAAAAACTCATCCATACCTCTTAAGTTTTACCCTTTTAGGTAACCAAAGTCTATACTTGGTTTTAGACATGGATTCCATCTCATATCTCATGGCTCTTAGCCATTTCTCGAATTTTGGGCTCACCATTTCTTTCTGATAAGACCTAGTCTTTATCTTGATCTGAAAAGAAGAGTGTTTCCATGTACGAATAGTGAGAAATCCATATTTCTCAAGTATATGGTATTCTCTTAAGGATCAACACAATGGTTGTGTTTTGTTCCAATGTTCCTTGATCATTTGTGGAACATTCTCAATCTTTGGTTCATAAATTTGTTGTCTAAAATTTCTTCATATTCCAAATTCCATTTTTTCCTTTTTGTGAGAGGTAATCTCTTTCGAGAGAAACTCTCGTTTGAGCAACAAACATTTTGTTCTCGTTGAAAATTGAAATACCTTAGTGATAAGTATTCTCTTTCGAGATAAACTATCGTTTGAGCAACAAATATTTTGTTCTCGTTAAAGTTGAAGAAATAATATCCCTTTGTGAGAATTAATCTCTTTCAAGATAAACTCTCGTTTGAGAAACAAACGCTTTGTTCTCGTTAGAATAAACAACAAATAGAGTTTTTAAGGTTCGAACTTTGTAAACATTTTAACATGTAAGTAACCTTAAAACTTCAAAGGTATTCTAGAACAATTCTTAGTCCATATCTTATATGACTTTTCGAAGAAAAAAACGATTAAGTATGAGAGTTGTTTTTCTAGTGTGTAAAGAAGTCGAAAATGACTTGTTCTGAATCAAAACATGTCTAACATATTTGATTCTCTTTCAAAGACTTTTCGTTCCACTTGTGGGATTTAATTATGGGACAATCCCATATTCTTTGAAAGTTCATCAAACTTTAAATATTCTTGAATTTGATCTCATCAAGTTACCTTAATACTTTTTATGAGTTTGAGATTGTCATTTGTTTTATTTATCTTATAAATATTATTGATTTGATTAGTTTAAAGATCATTGATTCGTTGTGCCATAATAGATTAAAAGAATAACATTTATTTAAATAATCTCAAAATTAAAATATCTTGTCCTTACAAGATAACTAAAACTTAGGCACAAAATAATAATCATAAAAACTAAAACAAGTCTATTTAAGCAAAAACACATGTCCTAATGGATGATGTAGCAACTCTTGCTTTATTTCCATTCGTAGGTTCATGTCTATTCTGATGCCTTCTCTTTAGAAGCCTCTGAGGTTGATGCCTCACTCATTTTTGCTTTCTTGACTTCTTGTAGGTGTGTGGGGCATTTTCTCTTCCAATGTCTGGTCTTGCCGCAATGGAAATATTTTCCATCCTTTTTTATTCCCTTCTTAGGTTTTAATGCCTCCTTTCCATCGGTTTTGGTCTTACCATCACCTTTAGACTTTGCTGTCGATTTACCTTTCTTCTTGCCCTTGCGGACCATCAGAACAGGTTTAGGACTACCTTCTTCAGGTTAATTTCAGTAGTTCTCAACATGTCGAGCAATTGTGGCAGCGTCTTGTTAATTTCATTCATATTGAAATTAAGGACGAACTGATTGCAACTATCCGGAAATGATTGCAGGATGACATCAGTAGCTAATTCGTCTTTCAGCGGAAAGCCGATCTTCTCCAATGTTTGGATGTAGCCCATCATTTTGTTGACGTGAGCTCCTATGGGAGATCCCTCACTCATCTTGCATTGAAACAGAGCTTTAGAGGTCTCGTACCTCTCTTGACGAGCTTGCCCTTCATAAATCTCCTTGAGATTTTGAATCATATCATAAGCTACCATGTCCTCATGTTGCTTCTGAAGCTCAGGGGTCATGAAGGCAAGCATAAGACAACCGACATCCATCATGTCGTCCATGTGTTTCTTAAACTTGTCTTTGTCAGCTCTGGAAGCAGTGGCAACCGGTTCATCAGGAACAGGTTCTTCAATGACATATTCCTTCTTTTCCTGTTTGAGAACAATTCTCAAATTGCGGAACCAGTCAAGGAAGTTTATGCCATTGAGCTTATCCTTTTCAAGGATAGATCGCAGAGATAGAGTATTATTTTCCATTAATTCTACAACAAAGAAAATATGCTACATAAGTTTTACTAAATTTTAAAATTTATAGATAGGTCTTTACTATAAATTTACTCCCACTACTTTCTTCAAAATTAAAAACCCTCTAGTTTTAATTTCGGAAAACTGTTTCGATAGTTTTTCTAGTGAGTGAGGATCCGTATTTCACCATTCCTAAATCAGCTTTGGCCAGTGTTTTAGGAAATGGTTATTTAGGTAAGTAACACCTTACTAATTACATCTCATGTAATTCCTCATCTTTTGGCGAACAACTCTTGTTCTTTAAATCATCTTATGATTATCCAAAACTTTTAACAACTAGGTTTTCTAATCCTATTAGAACAACCCAGCTAAGTCAATACCAATATCTCAACCGGCGAATATCACTAGCTTATTCTTCGTGTTTAACTAAGATAGATAAATGTGACATTGCTTTGGCAAAGCTCGCATTATATCGATCGAAGCTTTAACGAGGGTAAATATTGGATGGTTAAAACAGACTTAGAATTATAGTGAGGGATTTACTTAATTATCTCATCATTTTAACATTGATCCTATCAATAGAACTATGTTTAATCATGCTTATAAAACATCCATTGCATCACATACAAGGTAAATATAAGCGGTAAATAAATATGCAATGATTATAGCCCTTCTTAACCTAAGGCGACCCATCCCAAGCCAATGAGAGGATCATTCTACTGAAGATAGAATCTGCTTCTGAAACGCCCAGTCCACCAGGGAAGGCCCACCACGCTACTACCTTGGTTCTTGCTTTATCTCTATGAGTATTTACAATTTTCAGAAACTCGCGTTACATGCGAGGGAGTGAGATGAGAAGAGAAGTACAATAGAAGATAGAGAAAGGCACGACACGCATGCCGTATTTATAAAAACTAAAACTATAAAGGCTATGGGCTATAACCATGCAAAACAAACACCGTGCAATCTAACATGCATTTCAAACATCGTGCGAACAAAGTAACGACGTGTTTACGGAGTTTTAAACTGATTATCCCTATGTTGCGGCTAATGGGACAAAGAAGGATCACGAGGTTTCATAAACCATTTGCGTTAACGAACAAATGCACCAGGTAGGTCAACATGAAAGAGAGGTGGCGCACTAGGCACACTTAAGTACCAGGTGTTTGATGATGCCAATCCTAGACATGTATTTTTCATAACGTCTAACCATAACTCTTATGGATTCACTGTGAAAGATAGTTTGATAACTTTTATCAAATTAGAAGCCCTTTCAGAGATTTCATAAATCTATGAAACTACGAACAACTACTTGTTCTCTAGACTAACTATTAGTCTCAACATGTTAACATTTAACATTGAAGCAACCTAACATAGTTATGATTAACTTTTAATCATTCAGTGATAATCGAAATAAGTCTTTATTAGGTGTGATACGATAAACGATAAATATCTAAATCGGATCAAACAACATGCATCTCATACATAAACATCACCTAAGAATTTAAGTCCGAATTCGTATGATACAAGTGGCTCTGATACCACTGTTGGGTCACGTCGGCACACCCCGTGGCGCAGCGGAAAAATTAATCCGACGTAATCCAACCAGGATCCATGTACAGGAACGAATCTGGGGTGAAAAGATGAAGAGTTACCTTTTAAAACTCTGGAAACTGGAAAACCGACGGTATGTCGGAATAACCACGTCAAGTAAAACCGGAATCGTCACAGGTTCGCAACGACCTCTACGGAGTCCACCCGAACAAAACGAACAAAGTTTCTGCCTCCCTAACACTTAGGAATAAATTTTGACAGGTTTGAACACCTTCTAGGGAGAAGTCGAAATCCCTCCAAGGATTCCTGAGGGAGTCTGAAATCGACCAGGGGTTCTACCGGGACTTGGATTCGAACTAGGAAATCGCCAGAAATTTGCCATGGGGCAAGAGGAACACCAGAAAAATATCGAACAGCTTCTCAGAAGAAATTTGGGACTTGTCGAAAATTCCAGAGGGGAATTCCTAGGGATATGTCGAAATTTTCAAGGAGGAATAGGGATGATTTGGTTGCTAGCCCTTGTCCCTTTAAATAATATTCAGAGACTTAATTCTAGTTGAATTCCTTAAATCCAAATTCAACCAAAATTCATAGAATCTAATTCTACTTGAAATTGGTTTATATTAAATATACATTATATTTAATAATATTAAATAAAATATATATATATATTTAATTATGTAGAATATTATTCTACATAAAGCATGGATTTAAATATACATTATATTTAATCCAAATATATATATTTTTATTATATAGAATCTCATTCTATCTTTACTTGGATTTAAATATATTTAAATATATGTTTTTTATTATGTGGAATCTAATTCTACATAAACTTGGAATTAAATATACATTATATAAATTCCAAATATATATTTAAATTTCTAGAATCTTATTCTATAATATTTAAGTCTCTAAATATTTTCCATACTCTAAATAATATTTGATATATACAATATTTATTCAATATTATTCCCATTTAAGGAAGTTGCTGATTTCCCTTATCTCATAGGGGAATTTCGGCAACCTTCCTAAAATAGGGAGTATGGTTTCCAATTTTTTTGTTCGTTTCATTCGAAGGGTGTGACCCTTGTAGGTTCATGCAACGTTAGCAGCAAAATTAGAACTGTTCTAATTTTACAAACAATGAGTGGCATCTAGCAATACATCATTGCTACTTAAGTTGCTTGAAGTCATGGTTTGACTTTCCTAATTCCTGAATAAACTTCCTTTATGTATTTCATCCTATTGTCCTTTATATCTTAGATGAACACAAGTCATGGGTTAGTCACACTTGCGTTGTCCATCTAGTGTTTCTTGATGTCTTGAGTAGATTATGATAAACGAATCTCTATGATATCTCATATCATAATATTCGAGCATGGCTATGCATTTTCTAATCTCACTCAATCAAGTGGCCGAAGATATTTCTCCCATTATGTAGGAGGGACAAATCCTTTCTTGATCAACCATATTTCACTACATAGGTCATCATGTGTCCAATCATCAGTCTTTATAATGTAGTCAGTTACGACACACGTTTGACTATGTCAAAATACGTAAATCTTTATGTTGAAATCATGTTGATCTCAAGTCTGAGGATTATACATATGTTTATCATGAGCAATGCTGTGACTGTCACATAATTACCCAAGAAACATGCTAATAGCGGGTCAATCCAGTATGTTGTTCTCTAACAAATACATGTGTGTTGATTTTGACATCTCTATGTCAATGACAACGCTTGTCATCAACCACATATTAGTCTTTATAAATTATCACTTTCCATACCCGTAATAATATTCGACTAAGGATCCTATTTAACAATAATCATATTATTGTATGGACATTATTATCCAATGGTTAGTTTGATGTACAGAAACATACCAAATGATAATAACGGCAATGCCATTACTTGATAAATCTAGTAAAATAGTATGTCTATTCAATCATCATATGATTGGTCTTTGGGCATACTCCAACAACTTGACCAAGGGAAGGAGGAGCTACCTCCTATCCTCCTTATCAAATCCTTGACCCATCCATTACTCATGCCGGCAAAATCTGCAAGCCTCACATGTGGGTTCTTGTTTTTAGGCAGCTTAGCATAAACCCAATTTTCCTTCACCTTTCGTAAATTGAAAAGGGCCAAATACTCCTCGAATGTGGGCATCATATCTTTCCCGTTGAAAGTGAAGTAGCAATAGTCAAGATTCCAGAACTACACCAAGGCCTTCAAGAACTGCTCATCTACCTTTATATATAGCAGGTATTTTATGTCGCTGTAAGTCTCGTAGAATAACTATTTGGTCTTGAAATCGAAGCGCTCCTAGATTTCCCTCAGCTCTTGTACATTATTCTGCTTAATATTGATGTGGGCATACTCGAAAGTTTTTGTTTCATGATCAGCAGCCAGACTATCCCCATATGTTCGTTGGTTTACCTCAGACCAATGACGCACCCTCGCATTTTCATCTTCTTTCTTAAGGATCCTTCCATCCATGATGACATTTTTTTCTATTTGAGTAAATATTTTTAAAAGCTCAACCCCTTCTTGATATGATGATGCAAGATTAACATGCAAAACAACAAGTCAAAGGGAAAGGATTAGAAATAAGAAGACAAAAAGGGTCCAAAATAATTTCATTGCATAAATAATTACGGGTAGCACATTCCAACACTCCAGGACATGTCTTCGCGGATTATATTTGTGAAATGATTTTGACCAGACTCAAAACCCTAGGCTTTCTGCATGGCTGTACTGAGGTAGGATCTAAATTTTCAAACTTGGTTTGGTTCCAAAAGGGTACCCAAGTTGTCCTTGATGTCCCCTACTAAGGGTAGCAAGGCCCTTGATTCTCACCCATTATAGGCTTCAAACGAATTGAGTTCAACTCAGGAGGAGTCACCACCAATGCCTTCTCGAAGGATCAATATCTTTATGAAGACAAAGGGCATGATTCTCGAAGGTACTTGCTAGGCTCATATAGAGAATCAGTATTCTGACATGAGCAAAGCGTTCCCCCCCCCCCACTTAAACGAACGGTTCAAGCTCGGGTATAGAGTTTTTTTAAGAATTTTAAAATGCGTAAACTAGAATTATATTCATTAAATGGACAAATAAATTGAAAGATTTGTGAACTTGCAGATTCTCTTTTAAAGAAACATTCGAAACCAATTTATGGCCTTACCCTCTTTTGTTTTTTAAAAAACAAAATGTCCCCAACAGAGTTACCAAGCTGTCGCAACCCTTTCGAGCTCGATATTTTTGAAAACTTAAAATCAACGGAGTTGCCACCAATCTTTTTTAAGAAAAGTGTGACTGGCTCACTTTAAAATGGGGTTATTTTAATAAAGCATTTTGTTTATCAAATCAACGTTTTTGGTCTATGAAAATCAGAAAATAAGTTTTGTGGTCAGTTACGCATGGGGAAGGATTAATTTGTACCTAATTGATTTCAAAAAGATTTTTTAAATTGGAATTTGCAAGTTAAAAAAAAAATTCAATTTACTTGTCCATTTAATGAATATAAATCTATTTTAACAACCTTATCGCCCGGAAAATGAACTCCAATCACAGCCAACACTCATGGCGCTAAGCTACCATTCTCGTTTGATAAGACGTTGTATTAATTAAGTTCTCACTTTTTTAAACAAACCAAAGAGAAGATTAAGTGTGTTATCATTTTTTGAATTCAGTGTTCAAACCCTAAGAAATGTCCAAGTTCATTTTATTTTTTTAAGGTTATAGTATTTAAAGTGTATTTAATTTCAAATCAGAGGAACATATTTCATCACACAAGTTTCTATTCTATGTTTTCAAAGACCCTAATTTTAAGGTTTTAAACACATGAACACACACACACACACACACACACACACACATATATATATATATAAAGAGTAAATAAATTTAAAGCTTAAAATTAAATAATCAAAGAAAGAAATAAATAAAAGGACAATCTTTTTAAGAATATAAAAAACTTTCAATCATGGGTTTAATTGCTAAAAAATGAAATGTAAGGGTTGATTCAAAAAGCAATTGAACTTCGGGAGTTTAAAATTTTTAAAAATGATTAAATTTAATGAATGACAGAACTGGGTAGATAATTTAAAAACAATTGAAATCCAATGCTCAAATTGAAGAAGAAATGGTCCAAATTAGAAGGTTTGAAAACTAAAGAGCCATGGTATGAGACCCGAAATTCTAGGGCGCGAGTTATAATATGGATATGGGTAAAGTTTTGGATTGGTATAAATAGGTTTTAAAACCGAAAAAAATAAAACACTTTCCATTTGGTTAAGCCGACCCTCTTTTACATTGCTTCAAACTTTCTAAAAAATGACAGCCCCGTCCTTCATCAATTTGAAGAACACGACCTTGTACCGTCGTGCCGGCCACCGTCCACTGGTGCCGGCCACCGTTATCGATGAAAGTAAACCTATGAAAACCCTTTTTTGAATCCCTTTTTCTAAAACGTTTTTCTTTCTTTTGATATTTTTTGAATAAAAAATAACCCCCTCTCTGTTCTTGTTTTCCAGATTCAATGGACGATTGAACATGCATCTGTCATTGGTTTGATATTACAATCCTTGCTTGCTGGCTTTACAACTTTAGAATGCTTCTTGTACGTGTGTGACTGTGTATTTCGTAACAAAAATTGTTGTATTATTGTTACATTAATTACAATGCTATTTATAGTACAAGGATTTGAAAGCAATGGCATTTATTTTAATGCCTAGCCCTTTCAGCTTCTTCTCCCCCATAGCTCTAATCTCTTCCTTCTTCTTCTCCTCTTCTTTGTTTTTCTTCATAATTTTGTGAGTGAGAAGAGACCCCATGAGCTAATCAAGCTTCAAAGTCTTGAGATTCTTGGCTTCGATGATGGCGGTCCTTTTTGAGTCCCATGACTCGAGAAGGGGGTAGATGAGCTTTCGGACAAGCTTCTCTTCCGGGATGGCTTCTCCATAACCTTTGAGTCCATTGGTGATGGTGGAGAACCTATCGAACATCTTCTCAGTGTTTTCTTCCGGATCCATCTTGAAGTTTTCATACGCTAGGTTGAGGATCCCGATCTTGGTCTCCTTTACTTCGTTTGTCCCCTCGTATGTAACTTCGAGCTTGTCCCAAACTTCATTGGCACTCTCACAAGAAGACATCTTTTCATAGATGTTTGGGCCAAATGCACAAAAAAGGATGTGCAAGGCTTTGCAATTAAGCTCCATCTTCTTGCGATCTTCGGCACTCCATTCCGCCTTACTTCGTTGAGGCACGAACGGACCGTCTTCTACTATGTCGCAAAGCTTGTAGTCCTTTGACTTTATGAAAAACTTCATCCTTGTCTTTCAATGGGCATAGTGTGTTTCGTCGAAGAAGGGCAGTTTGTCGATGGATTGCGTCATAGAGCCGGTTGTTTGAAATGTTGATCGAGCTTGCCAGATCTTCTCAATGGGATGTTAATCCTCTTCAATTGAGCCAAGCTCTGATACCAATTGTTGGGTTTTAAGGTACTCGATTCCTACAACCGTTTTTGCTCGCCGAGTGGTGGAGAAGTGGAATTTTGGGTGTAAGAGGTGTGGAAGCTAACAAGATAAATACAAGATGATTTAGAGTGGTTCAACCTTCTAACCAAGGTCTACATCCACTACCTTAGCTTCCCACTAAGGATTTCCAATCAATCCACCATTGATTCGTCCCCTTTTCTAGGCTTAGAAGGAAACCCTTACAAACCGATCAAGCTTTCTACCCAAAGCCTTGATCAAACCCTCTTTACAAAGAGATAAAAATAAGCAAACTCAAATCCCTCTAATAGGTATTTGTTTGCACAATTAAGCTCTCACCCAATCCTAAAACACTTGAGCAAATATAACAATTTTGGCTCACTAGTGTTTGTCTATACAATAAATTGACACTTAGGCACTAAGACATATTTGTGATCATGTGATGTTTGACAAATGAAGCATTAGCCTTCTCTTGATGCTTGGAGGTCCCTTTTATACTCCTTAATGAGTTTGTAGTTGTTACTAGCAGTTGGGGTTGAATTGGAGCCGTTGGAGACTTTATTTCCCACCATAAATGCAGTTCTGCGGCCTACCATATCAGTACACGTGGAGGCGTATTGGTATGCCCTTCTCTAGAACTAGCCGTTGGGCTCTTTGTTAGCCTAAGCATATCGATACGCTTGAGGGCATATTGGTACGATATGTCATTTAAAAGACCATTGGGAAATAGCCGTTGGGGTTGTTAAAACAGAGATCGATATGCTTAAGGGGGGTATCAAAACGATCCCTATCCGTATCGATATGGTCTCACCCGTATCGGTACGGGTTTTGGCAGATTCAAAACTTGAGCAAAAAGGTATCGATACGGGGTATACCGTATCAGTACGGGCTTGTTGAAAATTTAAGTTTGACTACTTAAAAGCATTAAGAACTTTGCCAAAAACCTTTTAAAAAGCCTCAAACCTATTTCTAATTTGTTTGGACTTAAAGACATGTTCCAAATTCTTTTCAAATTAGTCCAAAACATTTTTCAATTATTATATCAAAACATTAGTTCTACACAAAATCATCAGGATTTCGAAAAAACTCGTCATGGCAACAATTGTCGCAACAATAGCCGTCACCAACAAGTTCTTTGGAAACCACTTTAAATGATTTCATGCTTAAAACTGAATCTTATACATATGAGACTAGTAATTTCATGATAAAGACTGGCTCTTTTTTAAACAGGACTGAGATGACAATGCAGAGCCAAGGAGCAATGTTGAAATCATTGGAGACGCAGGTTGGGCAATTTGCCTAAATCTTAAGCTTGAGGCCACAAGGAAGTTTGCCCAGTGACACTAAGGTTGCACGAGGAATGGGCCATGAACAGTGTAAAGTGATTACCCATTAGAGCGAGCCGAGGGAGAGTAATGATCCTATTCAACCTGAGGAGAGTAATCGGCCAACAGGGCAGTCTTCTGTTGAGAAAGACATGCCCAGTGATAAGGCTACGATAATTTCAGATGATGAACCTTCAGAAGTTGCCACGGAAATGCCACATGTCGCGGCAAGCCATCCAACACCACCAAGCCAGATGACATGAGTAAAGGCAAATAGATCAGATTGTGTTTGCGTGTTGAGGTGTACTAAAATGATACGCAAGTAGTGCAAGTATACACGTCGAACAAGTAGTAAAGTGTGTGAGTGAGTACCGTCTCCACATGGATTGGAGGTGTGCACGGTTAATGTATAATGCAGTGTAAGTTATTTTTGCATTCGAAAATGCTGAAGCAATCAAAGTAGTATCAGAAATGTTGTAGCAAAAAGAGTAAATAACATTGAGGTGAATCATATGACAAACGGGTTCTCTCTCGTGTGCGAAACTCTCTATGGAATGACTGGTTGGGTTTGCTTGAAATCTAAACTAAGCCTCTTAACCACGTCTAAGGTCTTCAGCCATCTTCTATGCTCGACAGGATTTACTAAGGATGCCCTAAACTATCTCTAGCCAGAACACGGGGAGACAAAAATGCTACGACAATACCTCTCGGTGTAAACCCTTAACACTCCCCTACCCCTCAAGTACTACCCTTCTTAGCCTTTGAAACCTATCACTTATCTCTAAGGCAGGTTATAGATGTGCCTCTCAGCAGCCAATTCCATTGCTTATGGGGATCTAAGGTTAGCTCTCTCGATTACCAACATAATTCTACACCTAAGGAACGACCAACTCTCGAAGGCTCTTACAACCTTAAGGAAATGAAAGCACATAAGCAAAGCATAGACAACAATTAAAGCTGAAAATCATAGGCATGCATTAAAAACACTTAAATAAAAATCATCCATCAGACCCAAGCCACCTAAAATCAGTTAATGGTTGGGTGAACATTCAACGTATCATCAAACATTACAACCATTTCCGAATGAAATAAAGAAATTCTAAAGCAAACAAAAGGGAAGAAGAACTCCTGATCCGCCATGGACTACCACGAGTTGTCTTAGGCCCGCCACCTCTCTCAAGGTTGGCGAGGCCACTCCTTGGAGCTTCAACGATGGAGGACACCAAGTTGAGGAAGAAAAAGAGAAGAACTGCCTTTCTCTCTCCAACCCTAGATTTGCTTATCACCTTTTTTTCTGTCTCCTCTAAATGAGGGAATTTTACCCTTTATATAGTGGAGGCTCCTAGGGTTTGGTTCCCTAAAGATTCCTTTGGTGATCCCAAGGAATATCCACTGACAATGCTCTACCCGAGGGGACAAGGAGGATAATCTGTAGGTGGTACTGGTGGTTGCACATGTCAGATCTGTCTTTTCTGCACTTCACGTGTTTTCTGCAGCTTACGTGTTAGCCAGTTCCTTCAGTCTTCATATGCTATAGCATTTCCCAGCTCTCCTGCTTTCTTGTACTCTGTATTCATGCGTCCTGCACACCACACAACCAAGCCACCCTCATCAAGCATCACATTTCCATCACCATACCAAACAAAAGATAAAACTGCACCCTAATGAACTAAAATGCAACCTAAATGCTATGACATGAACTTAAGAGCAGGTAATTGCTAAGGCAAAAAGGTTTGAAAACAAGGATATTTACGCAGTTATCACACCCCAAACTTAAGCTATTGCTTAACCTCAAGCAATAAGTAGAACAGAACAAAAGAAATATTGTGGCAAAGATTTAACTTAAAGAATTGCTATGGCAAAACTTCAGCCTTCGGAAAGGTACATGCAACTATTAAGAACAACTACACTTGAGATTTTTATGAATTTTTCTTAGGGCTAGGATGCATGTGTGTGTGTGCGAAATTGCTCTCAGCCTATGCTTAATTCGCTTAAGGAAAATTTTCAAGGAAGCTCTCTAGTCATGCCTTAGCTATGGTCCCTCTATTTTTACTCATAGTAATCAGACTTCCTAAAATTCAAAAGGGGGACTGCTACAAAGGGTGTCAGCTCATCACACCTACCATCCTTAACTCTAGATGAGCAGGGAGCATATCTCTCATCCCCGAGCTAGTAGGTAGAGTCATCCCGTGATAACTTTCATTCACTCGTGTTCTTTTTCAGCCATTTATTCTCTCTCTCTCTCTCTCTCTCTCTTTTTTAAAGTTGAAATGCACAGAGGAGTGTCCTTCTACAGTTATCCCGTAGCATTTATTCATTTACGTTAAAGAATTAACGTATCGGGGAGTCTATTTGAATTAAGTTCGTTAGATTTTCCATGCTAGGGTTTACTAGAGTTCTTTCTTAGAAATTTTTCTAACCATTTTAAGCAGATAGAGAAAGCAATTGTGTAAAAAAATACAATTATTATACCAAACCCTAAGTCAATTCTACAAATCTCAACTAGTTGTATATCATTCCATCAAATCCAAGCCTATCAATATTCTTCATTGGGCATCATAAACTTATTCACAGGCTATCTTTGAACTAAACAGAATGCCATAGCATAAATTTTGTTCTCTACTACTAATGCATATGCTAGGGAAAACTAAAAATACTAACATCAAACACTAACACCCCCGAACTTAGAGAATACAATGTCCTCAATGCATGAATGAATTAAACTACATGAAACACAATGAAATGAAACAAAAATAAAAAGAAAAAATGTGTACCTCATGGGTGCAGAGGCGATTCGGCGTTGGTGCCATCAGTGGAGTGATCTTTATGCCCAGCTGCTGGGGTGGGTTCTTCAGCTGCATCATTATCGTCAGGGGAGTCGGGCTCAGTGGCTAGGGCGATCCTGGTGTGTCCAGTTGTACGTTTGATGCGGCGCTATGGGCGAGATGCTGTAGCATCTCATGGGTTGGGCACAACTAGAGTAGCCTGTGGGGTAGGAGTTTCCTCCTTGGGTGGATGGTCCTCGTCACTTGGGTTTGTGACGGGCTCAGATTGTTGTGGCTCCAGTTGTGGTGCGGTAGCAGAGACTTTCTTACTTCTTTTTCTTTTCTTTGTTAGGGTTGTGACAGGAGCAGCAGTTGGATGAGTCTGGGGTGTGGTATGTTTAGATGTGGTGGGCGTAGTGGATTAACCGACTTTCTTTCTGGTGGTGAGCTTCTTCTTGGCAGGGGGAGGACGAGATGTACTCGTTGTAGCTAGAGGTGATTGCGGCTGGGGAACTTGACGAATTTTAGGTGGAAACATGGGGAACTGGACAGAGGCGTTGGGCAGCAGCTCGACAAAGTAACTTGCTATAGCAGCATCACGGTCGTGCACATATTTGAAGTAGGTCGTGTGCTCGGCTTTGATGTGCTTGATTTCATTGCTAATGCGGTTGGTGTTAGCTACCAATGCCGCAATCCTTGGTGCAGCAAAGCTCTTAGCTCCGCCCCCAATGTCTCGACTGGGGCGTCCTCATCAAATCCTCTAAGTCCTGGGATTTGGGAAGGGGTGAGTCCAGCTTTACCCTTAATGCTCTCATCAACCGAGGGGTCTTCAAAAACTTGTTTTTTCTGCATAATGCGGTGATGAGGTTGGGAAAGACTAGCGGACTCTTGCCCCGCTTTAGACATGCGTAAACTTCGTCGACTACAAACTTGCCAACATCAATCCCTCGTCCATGAAGGATCGAATGAATGAGGAGCACTCTTGAGATGTGGACCATGGTGGTGTGGAGGGTGGGCATCAGTCAATTTCTCAGAAAACGGTTCCATATCTTTTACCTCCGGCATGAGTCTCCCACGCTCGACAAACTTTGTCGAGGGATCCAGCTCTGTTCCCTTGAAATAGATATCTTTTAGGACCTCCTTTTGGGTTTGAGCGTCCATGCCCATAACAAAGCCAGTGTGGTGGTCTACTACATTTTTCAAACCAAAATACTTGTTTATTGCTGCGGCAGTGAACTTTTCTTTTTCGCCCTGGATGTAGACAGCCGATTGTGTGGGACTGATGAGGTGCGCATAGAATTCCCACACAAGGGGAACACGTATATCTCTAGGGTGAGCGGCCATGGTTCTCCACTCTTGCCTTGCTATAACATCAAGCACACCCTGGTCGAAGTTGTCTTGGCCATCACTAGGGAAGTGGAACCCTTGTTCAGGAAACATCTTTCGATCCTTGAGTTGCCCCCATCGGTCCTTTGCCGCTTTGTCTGAATATTTCTTGATTTCAACCACGGGCTATTTTTGGGAACTCGGCGTGGTTCCAGTGAAATTCTTGCATCGCACCATGTTGCTTTGTACCCTTAAAAGAGAAGAAAAACGAGAGGAAAAGGGGGAAAAGTCTGGTTTTGGGTCGAAGTTGGGGAGAAAAGAATAAAAGCAAAAGATGGAAGATGAAGTGTTGGAGAAGAAGGAGTTGAGTGAGAAGTTGGTAAAATGATTTTGAAAGCGTGGGGGAGTTGAAGCGAATGGGGAAACAGCTAAAAACTGACACGATTAATGGGAAAATGGGTGATGGGGATGGTTGTCGGCGAAATGTTAGAGAAAAGAGAAAGGTGTTTTTAATGCGTGATAGGGAAAACTTGGGAAGAGAAAGTAGGTTTTATGTGGTTAGGGTTTTTCTTGTATCAAATAAATGAATATTCCTCCCCCCTTTTTTTCTTTTTGGATGACCTTTTTCTTCAGACATAGGACTATCTCCTTATCCATTTTCAACTTCCCTTAAATGGATATGGACATAACTTTTTCCTTTTGCACGCCACTCTCCTTTTCCAACCATACCAATGGTCCTTTAGGTCCTGCCACCTTTGTACCTGGTTCAATACGGTCATAGGGATTGTACGATGATCATAAGTAAAGACAAATAAAATAAAAAAAGGAAAACAAACTTAAAGAAAATACGGAAACTAAATTATTTATGAACATGCTATAGCATAATGGAGATAGGGTAGAGAAGAAAACTCTTAAGGATCCTCGAGATCCAAATGTGACTTGTCTCGCAAGATGGGCGCTCCATTGTATGCCTTCAAGCGTTGACCATTGACCTTAAAGATTGTATCATCGTCCAGCTTCTTGATATTAACGACACCATGAGGGTAGACCTTGTGGACTTGGAATGGCCCCGACCACCTAGACTTGAGCTTTCCTGGAAAGAGTTTGAGCCTAGAGTTGTAGAAAAGTACTTGTTGGCCCTCCGAGAAATGTCGTGGCAAAATGTGCTTGTCATGCAACTTCTTGGTCTTTTCCTTATAAATCCTAGCATTCTCATGTGCGTGGGTTCAGAATTCTTCCATCTCGTTAAGCTCTAGCAACCTTTTCTCACCAGCCAACTGAGCATCCATGTTAAGCTTTTTAAGGGCCCAAAACGCCTTGTGCTCAAGCTCGATAGGAAGATGGCAAGCTTTACCATAGACCAACTTGAAAGCCGACATGCCCAAAGGTGTTTTGAAGGTTGTTCGGTAAGCCTAGAGTGCTTCATTCAGTCGTGTGGACCAATCTTTTCTTCTCGGGTTGACCACTTTCTCTAGAATTTGCTTGATTTCTCTATTGGAGACTTCAGCTTCTCCATTTGTCTGAGGATGATATGCCGTAGCAATCTTGTGCAGGACCCCATACCGATATAATGTTTTAGCAATAAGCTTGTTGTTAAAGTGGGTTCCTTCATCACTGATGATGGCTCAGGGTGCTCCAAACCACATGAATATGTTCTTGTGGAGGAACTTCAAGATAGTATTAGAGTCATTCTTTGGGGTGGCAACAGCTTCCACCCATTTCGCCACATAGTTGACTACTAGCAAAATGTATAAATCGTTGTAAGATGAAAGGAATGGACCCATGAAATCAATCCCCCATACATAAAATAGCTCTACTTCCAAAATATTTTACAATGGCATTTCATTATGTCTGGATATGTTCCCCGTCCTCTGACATCTGTCACAAGTTTTACAAAACTCGTGGGCATCTTTGAAAAGTGATGGCCAGTAGAAGCCGGCTTGAAGGACCTTTGTAGCCGTCCTTTCTCCTCCAAAATGACCTCCACATGGTGATGAATGACAGTGAAACAGGATGCTATGGCATTCTTCTTCTGGTACGCATCTCCGTATAATATGATCGGCTCATTGTTTGAACAGGGAATTCCTCTTTAATTTCTAACTCACTATCATGCTTGACTGTGTTTTCCAGCCTTGAAAGATGGCCAGCTACTTGATTTTCACAACCCTTCCTATCCTTGACTTCTAGGTCAAATTCTTGCAACAACAATACCCACATAATTAGTCTAGGTTTAGCATCCTTTTTAGTCACTAAGTATTTAATAGCAAAGTGATCGGTGTGAACAATAACCTTAGTACCTATCAAGTATGACCTAAACTTATCAAAGGCAAATAATATAGCTAATAATTCCTTCTTGGTGGTGATGTGTAACCCCCTTAACCCGGCCTAGACGGTAGACCCGAATTAAGAAAGTCACACGGGGAAAACCAAAGTCAACCCGAAAGTCAACCTTGATTAACGACCCTTTTTTTTTCCTTTTTAAAACTTGTCTAGATGCACATTAAGCCTAATGGTGATCACACAAACATCATACCAAAAGATCACAAACATCAGAGATCAAACAGGGACTCAATTGAACAATTTACAACTTTAGGGACCAAATTGTAAATTCTGATAATTATAAGGACTTAATCCAAATTGAAGTTACCAACTTGAAATTAATCAGGTTTCATGCTTCCCTGTGAAATTTCAGCTCAAAAGGACTTCCCAAACTCATACAATTGCACAAGCAAGTTTCAGGACCAAAACGCAAACAATTCAAAACATATAACTGCCAATGTCAGCCCCCAACGGTCGACCGTTCCGAAACGGGAGACAGCCCGTTCCGAAACGCGGGGCCGTTCCGAAACAGGCATAGCCCGTTTCGAAACGGGGGGTCTGGCAGAAGCCTTTCCGTTTCGGAACGGCCCCTCCCGTTTCGGACGCCTGGGCACAATTAAGGCACCCGTTCCGAAACGGTAGGTGCTGTTCCGAAACACCCTGCCCAGATTGCTCCAAAACTCCACTTTAAACATGTAATTACACAACCAATCATGCTCCAAATGCTACCAAACTTTGCCAACATGCAATTCAACATATAAGGAACATATTAGCACTAACAATTCAACCAAACATCATCATATGCAAAAAGCCCCAATTCTAATGGCATGCTTCCTACACAAGCTAGCTATTCAACACCAAACTTCCAAAACAAGCATATAAGGTTCCAATTCAAAAGCCAGCAAACACATCAACATTTAACATACTTAGGGAGTCTCCAACACCTCCCAAAACATACACATTGGTCCCCCATTGCCAAATCACCCAAAAGCTAAAATGTTTAACAAAAACCTTCCATACATTGAGCTTTACTTGCACTTGAATTCTTGCCCTTCTTGCTGCCCTCAAAGGTCTCTAATGCTCTGCATTATTGAATTAAGAAAAACGAAGAGAGCGTAAGCAAAGCTTAGTGAGGAATGCTCATTTAAACCATTCAATAATACATTTATAAAACACTTTATAAAACATGCTTCAAACCATCATTTACACATGCTCAAAAGCATTCTTAAACATGCATCTCATGCATCAAATCAAAACATGTCATATTGGCTACAAGTGATAAATTCCATTTCTTTAAACACAAGTTCATCAACTTTCACCCCAAGGACTTTTAAACACCTTGGCCCCAAGGACTTTTAAACACCTTGGCCTATGGACTTTTAAACACCATAGAATGTATCTCATCAAGGACTTTTAAACACCTTGATCCCAAGGACTTTTAAACACCTTGGCCATGGACTTTTAAACACCATGAAACGTAACTCATCAAGGACTTTTAAACACCTTGATCCCAAGGACTTTTAAACACCTTGGCCTATGGACTTTTAAACACCATAGAAAAGGATCACCTAAGGACTTTTAACCACCTTAGTGTCCACAACATGAACCATCCAAGGACTTTTAACCACCTTGATGTTCATAAGTAACAAGGCTCACTCAAGGACTTTTAACCACCTTAGTGACCTTAACATTTTAAAAACATCACTTGCCAATATACATCATTTTCATCACTTACATCACTGTTTTTAAGCATAAAACCAAGCCATATTCATCATGCATTTAAAAGCATTAAACCACATCATTTCAGTGTACAAAAGCAAGGAACTCCTACCTAGAGTTACTTTCAACATATGGCTTACATCATCAGCAAAAACCATGCTAAAACATGCTTCCAAAACAGTATGTAAAACATGCAAATTATCATTTCGCATCACAACAAAATCATGGCCACCACTAGAGAGAAATTCCGAAAACTTACACTCGAGCTTAGCAAAGTTGTTTAGGCTTAAACTAAGCTCCCAAGACATTGGTTTCAAAGCCGAAAACCCATTTTCACTCACCGATTCCACTTCGCCACTTGCCGAAGCACGAATTCAAGCTTCCGGATCAACAACTCTTGGATCCAAAGATGCCTCCCCTGATTAAACACATTAAAGCAGAGGTTTAATGCATAATCAAGCATCAAAAGCTTCAATGAAAGCACTCAAACTCGCTGCTCTCAAAACCACTTCTCAACAAAGCCCAGCCATAAACCAGCAAAACCTAACATCCATCATCACCATAAAACATCTAAAAACAACCTACAAACATTCTTATACCTCCAGCAACAACAGATCCACAAGATCACCACAAAAACATCCAAGAAACTTAAGCTAAACTTAGGAAACACAACCTATCCGGGATTGCATCAATCAAAACTCATTTCCTTATCAATTTAGAGTTCATTTAACATCAAAAACACATCTCAAATCACAGGTTAATCAGATCTAACGAAAAATCATGAAAAACCATCAAATCTTGCATTATAAGCCAAGATACAATTCCAAACTCAAAAGCCTTTAATTAAACATCAATCAAGAGTTGATAACTTGGGAATTTCAGTAAAGAACTGATAGTTTAGAGGAGAAGGACGTTCTTACCTCCAAACTTGTGATTCTCCACTTTTTGGAATGAAAATCCTTGAAGAAACACTCAGTAATTGAAGAGATTTGAAGATACAATGATTTGGAATCAAATGAGAGTTGAATGGAGGGATTTAGGTGAAGAAATCAGATCCAATTCTCTGGAAAAGTAGTGTTTGGTTTGAGAGAAAATGAGAGAAAGAAAGTTTAGCAAAGTTGGTTACAAAAATCCAAAAATAGCCAAAATGGCTTCCCTCCAATTTTAATAACCTTTAAAATCAGATTTTAGACTTAAAATATCTTAGAAAAATCTGGAGAAATCATCTTTGGATTAATAGCTCCTTAAAGATTCAAAGTTTCAACTCTTTATAAAACAGTCACCAAACTTTCGAAATTTACATTTTGGTCACTAGTCAAAATGTCATACTTCCAAAACCCATTTTTCAAAATTGATTTCACAGTTCACCTAATTATATTAAAAGATGATTTTAGAACATTTTTCCATATTTTTAATGCAACCCGAACTAGGCTTTCCTAATTTCACCTCTTAAGATTCGAACAGGACTTTGACCAAACCGGGGCGTTACAACTCTCCCCCCCTTAAGAAATTTCGTCCTCGAAATTTACCTGAAGGAAAGAGATAAGGAAACTGCTTCAGCATGTCTTCCTTCCGCTCCCACGTGGCTTCCTCAACACCGCGATGCTTCCACAGCACCTTCACCAACTCAATGGTCTTGCCACGAAGAACCTTGCTATCCGAATCCAGAACCTTCACCGGTTCCTCATCATAGGTCAAATCCGGATTCAAAACCACTTCCTCCACAGGCATCACATGCGAAGGATCAGATCTATACTTCCGGAGCATAGAAACATGAAACACATCATGAATCTTCTCCAACTCCTGAGGTAACCTCAACCGATACGCAACAGGACCCACACGCTCAACCACCTCATATGGTCCAATGTACCTAGGGCTCAACTTGCCCTTCCGGCCAAACCTCATCACCTTCTTCCAAGGCGAAACTTTCAAGAACACACGGTCACCCACCGCATACTCTATCTCCTTACGCTTCAAATCCGCGTAAGACTTCTGCCGATCAGAAGCAGCCTTTAACCGCTCACAAATGAGCTTCACCTTCTCTGTGGTCCCTTTCAACAAAGCCGGCATCGAAACCAACTTTTGACCAGTTTCAGCCCAACAAAGAGGAGTCCTACACTTCCTCCCGTACAAAGCCTCATAAGGTGCCATCTGTATGCTCGCCTGATAACTGTTGTTATAAGCAAACTCAACCAAAGGCAGATGCTTCTCCCAAGAACCTTGGAACTCAATCACGCAGCACCTCAACATATCCTCCAAAATCTGGATAACTCGCTCAGACTGACCATCCGACTGAGGATGATAGGATGTACTGAAATGCAACCTTGTACCCAGAGCTTGATGCAAACACTGCCAGAAACGCGATGTGAACCTCGGATCCCTATCCGACACAATCGACTTAGGCACACCATGCAGCCTCACAATCTCAGCAATGTACAGCTCTGCCAGCTTATCCAAAGAAAACGTAGTATGCACAGGTAAGAAATGCGCACACTTCGTCAGACGATCCACAATCACCCAGACCGAATTCTTCTTCGATGGAGACAAAGGTAAACCAGATACAAAATCCATGGTAACCCTCTCCCACTTCCATTCAGGGACTTTCAACGGTTGCAACAGACCTGAAGGAAACTGATGCTCAGCCTTAACTCGCTGACACACCAAACACTTGCTCACGAACTCCGCAACATCCTTCTTCAAACCAACCCAATAGTACTCATCACGAAGATCACGGTACATCTTAGTACTACCAGGGTGCATAGCAAAAGGACTACTATGACCTTCAGTCAGAATAGCACGCCTCAACTCAGCATCATTGGGCACAACTATCCGACTACCAAAACACAGCACACCATCATCATTGAAACAGAAATCCGAAGGTCTACCCTCCGCGATATCCTGAACATGAGACACCAAGGAATCATCCAACAACTGCTTATCCTTGATCAACTGAACCAAAGATGGCTTCACTTGTAACTCAGCCACAAGACCACCATCATGCGATAAGCTCAAGCTAGCAAACATGGCTCTCAACTCAACAGCTACCTTCCTACTCTAGGCATCAGCAACAACATTAGCTTTTCCAGGATGATACTCAATCGTCAGATCATAATCCTTGAGCAACTCCAACCAACGCCGCTGCCTAAGATTCAACTCCTTCTGAGACATCAGATACCTCAAACTCTTGTGATCTGTGTACACAGTACACTTCTCACCATACAGATAATGCCTCCAGATCTTCAGAGCAAAAACCACTGCAGCCAGCTCAATATCGTGCGTAGGGTAATTGCGCTCATGCACTTTCAACTGCCGCGATGCATAAGCCACCACCTTACCCTCCTGCATCAGCACACACCCCAAACCAACATAGGATGCATCACTGTAAACCACAAACTCTTTCCCTGATTCAGGCTGAATCAAGATAGGAGCTTGCGTCAAAGCCGCCTTCAGCTTCTCAAAAGCCTGCTGTCTCGCTTCTGTCCACTCATACTTAACATCCTTCTGCAACAGCTTTGTCAAAGGAGCAGCAATCTTGGAAAACCCATCCACAAACCTTCGGTAGTATCCCGCCAAACCAAGGAAACTACGGACCTCATGAACAGACTTAGGAACCTTCCAGCTCATCACCGCCTCAATCTTCTGAGGATCAACACGAATCCCCTCAGCTGAGACCACATGTCCAAGAAAAACCACCTCTCTTAACCAGAACTCACACTTGCTCAGCTTAGCATAAAGCTGATTCTCCAACAAAGCTTGCAAAACAATCCTCAAATGCTCTTCATGCTCCTCCTCAGTACGCGAGTACGCGAGGATATCATCAATGAACACCACAACAAACTTGTCCAGGTATTCATGAAACACACGATTCATCATGTCCATGAAAGCAGCAGGAGCATTTGTCAACCCAAACGGCATCACAAGAAACTCATAATGCCCATACCTTGTCCTGAAAGCTGTCTTAGGCACATCCACATCTTTCACCTTCAACTGATAATACCCTGACCTCAAGTCAATCTTAGAGAACACAGCAGCTCCCCGAAATTGATCAAAGAGATCATCAATCCTCGGCAAAGGATACCGATTCTTGATAGTCAACTTGTTCAGCTGACGGTAATCAATGCACATTCTCATAGTGCCATCCTTCTTCTTCACAAACAAGACCGGTGCTCCCCAAGGTGACACACTCGGCCGGATGAAACCACGATCAAGCAACTCTTGCAACTGCGTCTTCAGCTCCTTCAACTCCTTAGGTGCCATTCTATAGGGAGTAATGGACACAGGAGTTGTATTCTCATACAGCTCAATTCCAAACTCCACCTCGCGGTTAGGAGGTAAACCAGGCAACTCCTCAGGAAAAACACCAGGAAACTCCTTTACAACCCTGATATCTTGCACCCTCAACTCCTTAGAGCTAGGATTCATCACAAAAGCTAGATAAGCTTCGCAACCTTGCCTCAGCATCCTGCTCGCCTCCAAAGAAGACACAACATTGGCAAGAAACTTCACATTCTCACCAACCACCACAACTTCATAATCATCCGCAAGCTTAAGCGAAACACGCTTATTCTCACAATCCACAACAGCACGATGCTCAGCAAGCCAATCCATACCAAGGATCACATCGAAACCATAGAAGGGCAACTCCATAAGATCAACATGAAAAACATGCTCTTGAACAACCAAAGGACACCTTCTATACAACTTTCGAGTCACAACAGTCTCACCAAAAGAACTAGTGACCCGAACACCAACATCCAAAGACTCAACAGGCAAACCAAGCAATTCAGCATGCTCACGAAGAATATATGAATGCGTAGATCCAGAATCAATCAAAGAAAGCAATGACAAGGACTGCAAAGTAAAGGTACCTGCAATCACATCTGCATCATTCCTGCCCTCTCTCTGAGCATACACCCTCGCTTGGCCTCCACCTTCAGGCTGAATAGCTACAACATGAGCTACCCCTCGGCCACCTTCCTCTCTCCTCTGGAAATTACCACGGCCGCGCCCACGACCTCTCTGCGGTGCAGCAACAACAGGAGCACGCACCTGCTCACCAGCCATCCTCGGACAATCTCGCCTGATGTGGTCTGCAGAACCACAATTCCAGCACCCGTTACCAGCAGCCGCAACAGGAGCTTGTGCCACTCTCTCAGCACGAGGACAGTCACGCTTCAAGTGACCACGTGAACCACAGGTCCAACAAGCACTGGGATCCGCTCTAGCATTGCCTCCTCTAGCAGGCACACCACCACCTCTCCTGGCTGAGGACTGATACTTCTGATCTCGTCCCCTCTTGTTCCGTCCACCTCCGGAACTATACTCAGCAGCTCACTTGCCAGCACCCTTAGCAGACAAACTCAGGTTCATCTCAACGTCCTTTGCTCGGCCCACCAACACATCAAAATCAACATACTCGGTGGCCAACAAATACATCTTAACATACGTCACAAGACCGTAACGAAACCTCTCGCACCTAGCCCTCTCATCAGGTATCAGCTCCGGTGCATACTGACTGAGCCGTACAAACTGTACCTCGTACTCAGCCACACTCATGCTCCCTTGGGTAAGAGACATGAATTCCCGCTTTTTCTCATCCAGATATCTCACTCCCAGATATCTTCTTTTAAACACATTCTGAAAGAATGTCCAGGTAACATCAGCTTCAGCCATTCCAGCAATGGTAGTCGTCCACCATGTATAAGCATCGTCCTGCAGCAAGGACACAACACAGCCCAGCTTTTGCACATCCGTGCAACTCATCTGACCCAAGAAACGCTTGGTACTTTCCAGCCAAGCCTCAGAACTCTCAGCTGACAAACCTCTAAACTCAGTCCCTCCAAGACTGCGCAGACGCTCCAAAGGCAATCTGACTCCAGCATCTCCCTGATGCCCAGCTCCCTGAGCTCCAGCTACTGCTGCTCGAAAAGCACCCGCAATAGCTTGTACCAAAGCAGACATATCAGGCATAGCTTGCCCCTGACCAACCTCTGGTCCAGCAGCTCCAGCACCAGCATCAGCTGCAGCTTCAGCTCTCGCACCTCCAGCACCACCACCAGGCGGAGGAGGGGGTAACACAGCACTACCAGTGTGCTCTTCATTCTCATTCTCATTAGGAGCCGTAGCTATCGCATTACCTCTTAACTCTCTACGTGGTGCCATACTTTTACCATGCAATCACAACACAAATAAAACAAAATCAGGCCCAGCAAGGTAAGCAATCCAAGTATTCAAGCTCAATTTCATTTCAAAACAACATCTTTCCTTTAGCTTTTGTTTGGCAATGGGTACCCTCAACATGCAACATCTGAGCATACAACTCAACTACATCAACATTTCAAACCACTAAACATGCTTTCAAACAACAAGCATTCATAGCATACATACTTCAATCATGCATACAAACATTCCCAATTACTCGAGAACTCAGCTCTGATACCACCAAATGTAACCCCCTTAACCCGGCCTAGACGGTAGACCCGAATTAAGAAAGTCACACGGGGAAAACCAAAGTCAACCCGAAAGTCAACCTTGATTAACGACCCTTTTTTTTCCTTTTTAAAACTTGTCTAGATGCACATTAAGCCTAATGGTGATCACACAAACATCATACCAAAAGATCACAAACATCAGAGATCAAACAGGGACTCAATTGAATAATTTACAACTTTAGGGACCAAATTGTAAATTCTGATAATTATAAGGACTTAATCCAAATTGAACTTACCAACTTGAAATTAATCAGGTTTCATGCTTCCCTGTGAAATTTCAGCTCAAAAGGACTTCCCAAACTCATACAATTGCACAAGCAAGTTTCAGGACCAAAACGCAAACAATTCAAAACATATAACTGCCAATGTCAGCCCCCAACGGTCGACCGTTCCGAAACGGGAGACAGCCCGTTCCGAAACGCGGGGCCGTTCCGAAATAGGCATAGCCCGTTTCGAAACGGGGGGTCTGGCAGAAGCCTTTCCGTTTCGGAACGGCCCCTCCCGTTTCGGACGCCTGGGCACAATTAAGGCACCCGTTCCGAAACGGTAGGTGCTGTTCCGAAACACCCTGCCCAGATTGCTCCAAAACTCCACTTTAAACATGTAATTACACAACCAATCATGCTCCAAATGCTACCAAACTTTGCCAACATGCAATTCAACATATAAGGAACATATTAGCACTAACAATTCAACCAAACATCATCATATGCAAAAAGCCCCAATTCTAATGGCATGCTTCCTACACAAGCTAGCTATTCAACACCAAACTTCCAAAACAAGCATATAAGGTTCCAATTCAAAAGCCAGCAAACACATCAACATTTAACATACTTAGGGAGTCTCCAACACCTCCCAAAACATACACATTGGTCCCCCATTGCCAAATCACCCAAAAGCTAAAATGTTTAACAAAAACCTTCCATACATTGAGCTTTACTTGCACTTGAATTCTTGCCCTTCTTGCTGCCCTCAAAGGTCTCTAATGCTCTGCATTATTGAATTAAGAAAAACGAAGAGAGCGTAAGCAAAGCTTAGTGAGGAATGCTCATTTAAACCATTCAATAATGCATTTATAAAACACTTTATAAAACATGCTTCAAACCATCATTTACACATGCTCAAAAGCATTCTTAAACATGCATCTCATGCATCAAATCAAAACATGTCATATTGGCTACAAGTGATAAATTCCATTTCTTTAAACACAAGTTCATCAACTTTCACCCCAAGGACTTTTAAACACCTTGGCCTATGGACTTTTAAACACCATAGAATGTATCTCATCAAGGACTTTTAAACACCTTGATCCCAAGGACTTTTAAACACCTTGGCCATGGACTTTTAAACACCATGAAACGTAACTCATCAAGGACTTTTAAACACCTTGATCCCAAGGACTTTTAAACACCTTGGCCTATGGACTTTTAAACACCATAGAAAAGGATCACCTAAGGACTTTTAACCACCTTAGTGTCCACAACATGAACCATCCAAGGACTTTTAACCACCTTGATGTTCATAAGTAACAAGGCTCACTCAAGGACTTTTAACCACCTTAGTGACCTTAACATTTTAAAAACATCACTTGCCAATATACATCATTTTCATCACTTACATCACTGTTTTTAAGCATAAAACCAAGCCATATTCATCATGCATTTAAAAGCATTAAACCACATCATTTCAGTGTACAAAAGCAAGGAACTCCTACCTAGAGTTACTTTCAACATATGGCTTACATCATCAGCAAAAACCATGCTAAAACATGCTTCCAAAACAGTATGTAAAACATGCAAATTATCATTTCGCATCACAACAAAATCATGGCCACCACTAGAGAGAAATTCCGAAAACTTACACTCGAGCTTAGCAAAGTTGTTTAGGCTTAAACTAAGCTCCCAAGACATTGGTTTCAAAGCCGAAAACCCATTTTCACTCACCGATTCCACTTCGCCACTTGCCGAAGCACGAATTCAAGCTTCCAGATCAACAACTCTTGGATCCAAAGATGCCTCCCCTGATTAAACACATTAAAGCAGAGGTTTAATGCATAATCAAGCATCAAAAGCTTCAATGAAAGCACTCAAACTCGCTGCTCTCATTCATACTCCAATTTCGGCCACCAAACACAACCGAAATTGCATCAAAACCACTTCTCAACAAAGCCCAGCCATAAACCAGCAAAACCTAACATCCATCATCACCATAAAACATCTAAAAACAACCTACAAACATCCTTATACCTCCAGCAACAACAGATCCACAAGATCACCACAAAAACATCCAAGAAACTTAAGCTAAACTTAGGAAACACAACCTATCCGGGATTGCATCAATCAAAACTCATTTCCTTATCAATTTAGAGTTCATTTAACATCAAAAACACATCTCAAATCACAGGTTAATCAGATCTAACGAAAAATCATGAAAAACCATCAAATCTTGCATTATAAGCCAAGATACAATTCCAAACTCAAAAGCCTTTAATTAAACATCAATCAAGAGTTGATAACTTGGGAATTTCAGTAAAGAACTGATAGTTTAGAGGAGAAGGACGTTCTTACCTCCAAACTTGTGATTCTCCACTTTTTGGAATGAAAATCCTTGAAGAAACACTTAGTAATTGAAGAGATTTGAAGATACAATGATTTGGAATCAAATGAGAGTTGAATGGAGGGATTTAGGTGAAGAAATCAGATCCAATTCTCTGGAAAAGTAGTGTTTGGTTTGAGAGAAAATGAGAGAAAGAAAGTTTAGCAAAGTTGGTTACAAAATCCAAAAATAGCCAAAATGGCTTCCCTCCAATTTTAATAACCTTTAAAATCAGATTTTAGACTTAAAATATCTTAGAAAAATCTGGAGAAATCATCTTTGGATTAATGGCTCCTTAAAGATTCAAAGTTTCAACTCTTTATAAAACAGTCACCAAACTTTCGAAATTTACATTTTGGTCACTAGTCAAAATGTCATACTTCCAAAACCCATTTTTCAAAATTGATTTCACAGTTCACCTAATTATATTAAAAGATGATTTTAGAACATTTTTCCATATTTTTAATGCAACCCGAACTAGGCTTTCCTAATTTCACCTCTTAAGATTCGAACAGGACTTTGACCAAACCGGTCAACGCCCAAAACTTCTAAGCCCAAAACCGGGGCGTTACATGATGTGATTAATTTGTGCATCATTCAAAGTGCGACTAGCATAATAGACAACATGAAAGAGTTTACCTCGGCATTGTCCAAGTGTTGCACCCACGGCGTCGTCACTCACATCACACATTAGCTCAAATGGTTCGTTACAATCAGGTGGAATGACAGCAGGTGCTGAGATAAGTTTCTTCTTCAGTTCTTGAAATATGCTATGGCAATCTTTGTTAAACACAAATGGTTGATTTTGCTGTAGCAAATTACAGAGCGGCTTCAAGATATTTGAGAAGTCCTTTATGAATCTTCGATAGAAACCAGCATGTCCCAAAAAGCTTCTTACTCCCTTGACCGTGGTAGGGGGAGGTAACTTTTCAATGATCTCGACCTTCGCTTTATCGACCTTTATGCCTTGCTTCGAGATTTTATGGCACAAGGTCGTTCCTTTGGTTACCATAAAATGGCATTTTTTTTCCAATTGAGCACTAAGTCAGCCTCCTCACACAGCTTCAGAACCTTAGCTAAATTGCCCAAGCATGTGTCGAAGTCATCTCCAGAGATTGAAAAGTCTTCCATAAAAATTTCCTAGAATTCTTCGACCATGTCTGAAAAAATAGCCATCATGCATCTTTGAAAAGACGTTGGAGCATTGCAAAGTCCAAAGGGCATTCTTCGGAAGGCATAGGTTCCATACGGGCATGTGAAAGTAGTCTTCTCTTGGTCTTCAGGTGCTATAGCAATCTGATTATACCCAGAATACCAATCGAGGAAACAATAGAATGCTTTACCCGCCAATCTATCGAGCATCTGATCAATGAAGGCGAGGGGAAATGATCTTTCTTGGTAGCCTTGTTGAGCTTCCTATAATCCATACAAATTCTTCATCTCGTGACGGTTCTAGTAGGCAATAACTCATTCTCCTTGTTGCTTATAACGGTCATACCCCCTTTCTTTGGTACACATTGCACCAGGCTGACACACAAACTGTTAGATATTAGGTAGATTACTCCAGCATCCAGCCACTTGATTATCTCTTTCATCACCACCTTCTTCATAATCGGGTTCAGTCTCCTTTGGGGCTCAACAGAATTTCTGTGACAATCATCAAGCAAAATTTTGTGCATACAAATAGAAGGGCTTATACCCTTCAAATCAGCCATAGTCCATCCTAGCGCTTTTTTATGATGAGACAACGTATTGATCAAACTAGTTTCTTGTTTAGATGTGAGACTAGATGAGATTATCACATGCAAAGTTTCATTACTCCCTAAGTAAGCATATTTAAGATGTGATGGTAAAGGCTTTAGTTCTAAAGTAGGTGCATGCTCAAGGGAAGGTTTAGGAGGTACAAATTCTGAAAAATCAAGATGTTCAAAGTGTGTACCTGGTCTAGCCTCGATTCGACTGTACTGCTCTACTTCCCTTAAGAGGTCTTCTAAGTCTGAATCTTCTTCATTGCTGAGTTCCTCGAAATCATCCATCTGCATGTTGTTGCTGCACAAAAACTCTATAGTTCGGTCTTGTACTGTAGCATCAATACACTGTCACTCCTCTGAATCATCCACATATTTTAAGGTATCGTGAATATTAATGGTGACCTTCTGATTAGCCACTCTCATGGTAAATTCATCCTTCTCACAATCTATCAATGCTCGACCGGTGGCTAAAAATGGTCTTCCCAAGATAATGGGTGCATTGTTGTCCGCTTCACAGTTGAGAATTAGAAATTCGACTGGAAAGACAAAGCGATCCACTTTTACCACAACATCTTCAATCTTTTCTTCTGGTCGAACATGGGAATGATCAGCTAGTTGTAGCACAACCTTGGTGGGCCATGCATCTCTTATCCCTAGCTTCAGAAAAATAAATTTGGGCATCAGGTTAACACTGGATCCCAAATCACATAAAGCTTTCCCGATATATTTGTCACCAATGGAACACGAGATGATAAAACTGCCCGGATCATTCCGCTTTGGTTGTAGCTTGCTCCATACAGAACATCATTCTTTTGTTATAGAAACAGTCTCAGGTTTCTCAACCTTCCTCTTTTTGGTGAAAATATCCTTGAGGAATTTAGCATATGTAGGCATCTGATCAATGGTTTCCAAGAATGGAACATTGATATGCAACTGATCAAGAATATCCACAAATTTCTAGAACTGGAGGTCGTCCTTATGCTTCTTTAATCTTTGAGGAAATGAAGGCGGGGATTTGACTTCGTCCGTCTTGACTTGTGGAGTAGTGTCTTTTGTTGTAGCAAAAGTTGGTCCTTCCTACAACATTTCTTTTGTTGTTCCCTCCTCCTTATCATTCTCTTCTTTTGGAGATTCCTGTAGGTCCTCTTGCTCTTTTGATAAGTTGGAATGGGAATCATCTTTCTTCTTTCCCCTCAAACTTATCTTCCTTGTTAATCTTCGTGCCACTCCTTAATGTGAGTGCGCTACATTGCTCCTTGCTATGGTGCTTAGTGGCTTCAGTGTCACTAGGCAAACTTCCTTGTGGTCGCGCATGCAAGGTTTGAGCTATTTGTCCCACTTGCGTCTCCAAAGCGCGTAGAGATGAACTATGGCTTTGCAGCAAAGCTCCCTGGTTTTTTATGTTTGCTGCATGATCATGTAGCAAAACTTTTGTAGTTCCCATAAAATCTTTTGTCATATTCATGAATTCCTTGAATGTAGCTTCCAATGAATTGTTTGAAGAAGATGTTGCTCCCTTGTGACCTTGCCATGGCAAATTCTGGTTGGAACTTGGGGCTTCAGGCAGATTTTGTCGTGGCGCTGAGTGAGCAGAGTTGTTGTTATGTCCTTGGTTACCCCAACTCAAATTTGGATGTTGACGTTATCCTGGGTTATAAGTATTAGAGTAAGGATTGTTGTTGCGGTTATAATTCCCCACATAGTTGGCTGATTCTTGATTGTCAGGGCATTCACTCAGATGGTGATTGTCATCGCATCTGAGACAAGAGGTTGCTGACTTTACTTCGTTCACGTCGTTGGGAAGTTGGAGGTTCTTTAGCAAGTTGGTGATAGCAGCTAACTGGGAGGAAACCAAGTCATCAGTTTCACTTTCTCGGACTACTTGAGTTCTTCTACCCGTTTCAAGCCTCGTGGTGGGAAATTGATAATCGTTGGTTGCAATCCTATCAAGGATGTCGAATGCTTCTTCCGGTGATTTGTCTAATAGGGTACCATTGCTGAAGCATCTAACATCATCCTTATCGGAGCATTAACATCATAATAGAACATAAACACTTGAGTCCAGTCACGGAAACCATGGTTTGTACACTTCCTCAATAATCCCTTGAATCGATCCTAACACTCATACATAGATTCGTCATCAGCTTGACGAAAAGAAACTATCTCATTTCTCAACCGAGTATTTCTATTGGGTGGATTATACCGTAGCAGAAAACTTTTGCATAGATCTGTCCAAGACTCCATTGATCCATCTGGTACTCCACTTAACCATGCTCTAGCACGATCACGTAAAGAATAGGGGAACAATTTGAGCTTTAGTACATCCTCGTGCACTCCTTGCTGTCGGAATGAATCACAAACTTCCAAGAAAGTACGGATGTGTTGTCTTGCGTCTTCATGAGGCAAACCACCAAATTGTCCGATTGTGTTGAACATGACCTGTTTAAGCTCGAACTGGGTTGCCTGAATTTCTAGAGCTACTATCTTAGGATAGAGATCATCCAAAATAGGAGTCAAATGATCTCTAATGGCTCAAGGTCGAGCCTCCACTCCTTGGCCATTTTCCATAGCATCTCCATTACATGGAGGTAGAGGTGGGTCTTCAGGATGTTGAACTCCATTCATAGTTCTAGTATCTTCTCGAATGTATCTTCTTAATGTAAGAAATGTTTGATCTCCGGAACAACATGATGTAAGGCTCCTCTAGGTCTTCTTCTGGACATACACTAGCGGAACACCTGGAAAGAAAAACAAAAACACTAATGAATATGTACAAAGTAAAAATAACAAGCAATATGAACAAAAAACCGTGAACAACAAATTGCCAATCCCCAAAAACGGCGCCAAAAACTTGTTTGCATGCTGAGGTGTACTAAAATGATACGCAAGTATACACGTCGAACAAGTAGTTAAGTGTGTGAGTGAGTATTGTCTCCACATGGATTGAAGGTGTGCACGGTTAATGTATAATGTAGTGTAAGTTGTTTTTGCAGTCGGAACTGTTGAGGCAATCAAAGCAGTATCGGAAATGATGTAGCAAAAAGAGTAAATAGCGTTGAGGTGAATCGGATGACAAACAGGTCCTCTCTCGTGTGCGAAACTCTCTATGGAATGACTGGTTGGGTTTGCTAGACAACTAAACTAAGCCTCCTAACCCAGTCTAAGGTCTTTGACCATCTTCTATGTTCGGCAGGATTTACTAAGGATGTTGTTGCGCGATCTTGCAATACTATAAATGATACGCAAACGGTGCAAGTATACACATCGAACGAGTAATAAAGTGATGAGTGAGTATCGTCTCCACGGGGATTGGAGGTATTCACGGTTGCTGTAACAATAAAGATTGGACTTTTTTGCATATGAAAATGCTATAGTAAAAGAGACGGTGTAAAATAATGCCGAAGCAAAACAGTACAGAGAAAGATAAGATAACAATATGATAGACAGGTCCCCTTTCGTATGCGAAACTCACTATGGAATGACTGGCTGGGAATGATGGACAACCTAACTCAAGCTTCTTAACGATACTAAGGCTCTTCAGCTATCTTCTATGCTATGCGAGATTTGCTAAGAATGTTCCTAAACTATCTCTAGCCAGGAAACTGGGAGTCAGAAATGCTACAGCCATACGTCACGACTTAAACTCTTAACACACCCCTACCCTTCATGAACTATCCTTTTTAGCCCTTGAAACCTATCACTTATCTCTAAGGTAGGTTAGAGTCTGCCTCTCAACAGTCACTTCATTGCTTATGAGGGTTCTAAGGCTAGCTCTCTCGATTACTAACCCCAACATACAATTAAAGAACGGCCAACTATCGAAGGCGCTTAAGGTAGGGCCTATCTCTCAAAGCGCTTACAACCCTAAGCTCTTACAACTTTAAGGAAATGAGAAATGCATAAGAAAAACATAGAATCATGATAAACACTAAAAAGGCCATAGCATGCATTAAAAAGTACTCAAAATAAAATCATCCATCAAACCCAAGCCACCTAAAACAGTTCATGGCTGGGCAATATCATCCAACGTATCATTGCGATAACATGACCAAATATAAAGATATGACAAGAAATTGCTATAGTGACAGAAAGAAAGGTGAACTCCCTCTCCGCCAAGGAATGCCCGACTGTATTAGGCTCACCGCCTCTCTCGAGGTCGGTGAGGCCACTTCTTGGAGCTTCAACGATGGAGGACACCAAGCTGGAGAAGATGAAGGTGAAAACTTCCTTCTTCTTTTCTCTCTCTTCCGCCTCTCTTTTTGTAACACGATATATCCTCCCTTTTCTCCAAGCTTCTCTCCTCTTTATATAGTGGAGGCTTCTAGGGTTTGGTGCCCTAAAGATGCCTTGATAATCCCAAGGAATATCCACTAACAAGGTTTGCCACGAGGGGACAAGGAGGACAGTCTGCAGGTGGGTACCGGCTGCTGCACATGTTAGATCATCCTTTTCTGCATGTTCACGTGCTTCTGCAGCTCACGTGTATCTCACGTGCTGGCCAATATCCACTTCCATCATGCTATAGCAATTCTTGGGATCGGCTTTCTCTCTTGACTCCTTTCCTGCGCACCACCACAACCAAAACCAACCTTCCGAGCAGTACCCCTCAAGATGGACCAATAACCAACAAAGATAAAGATGCACCCAGAAGAAGAAAATGCAACCTAAATGCAGTCTAAATGCTATGGTATGAACTCAAGAGCATGCAAATGCTATAGCAAAAAGGTATGAAAACAAGGATGTTTATGCAGTTATCACACCCCCAAAATTAAACTATTGCTTGTCCTCAAGCATTGAATAGAACAGAACAAAAAACTTACCATGGAAAAGATTTAACCTATAGGATTGCTATGGCAATATTTCAGTCCTTAGAAATAACTTAGGCAGATAAATAAATATACACAACCAGACACGGGATCCTTAAGAAAATTCCTTTGGACTAAGCTGTGTGCGTGTGTGCGTGGCTTCCTTCCTCCTACACTTAAGCTGGTGAGACAAATTTTCAAGGAAGCTCCCTAGTTATACCCTAACTGTGTTCTCTAGTTCTTTTTCCAATTTTTAGACTCCCAAAGATATAGGTTTTCTGCTACAAAGGGTGTCAGCTCATCACAACTATTGTCCTTAACTCTAGATGAGCAGGGAGCAAACCTCTCACCCCCGAGCTAGTAGGCAGAGTCATCCCGTGACAACTTTCATTCACTCATATGCTATAGCAAAGCTTTTGTTTTTTACACTGAAACACTGCTATAGCAAAGCAGAGTGTCCTTCTACATATATGTCACAACATTTATTCGTTTGTTTTAGCACATGATCGTCTAGTTTTTTTCTTTTAAATTCTCTAAAGTTTACATATCAGAGTTTACTAGGGTTCTTCCTGAAAAAAATTCTAACAAACTTACTTATAGAAAGAGAGCAGTTGTGTAACAATTTTCTTTTAACAACTAGATCCTAAAGTCAGTTATAAAGTTCTCAACTAGTTGTGTTTTTTCTAACTTAGTTCAAGCCTTTAAGATTTCGTCGTCAGACATCATAAATACATTCATAGGCTGTCTCTAGACTAAACAGAATGCCATAATAAAAATTTTGTTTTATCCTATAATGCATATGCTAAAGCTAAATATTAACTATGAACACTAACACCCCAAAACTTGAGAAATGCAGTGTCCGCAATGCATAAACTAATATACACTATATGTCATGAAAAATGAAAAATTGAAAAGAAAAAGTTAGTTACCTCCTGGGTGCGGAGGCTATATGGTGCTGCTGGTGTTGTCCATTGATGTTTCAGAGGAGTAGTGATGTGGTGCTGCTGGTGTTGTCCATTGATGTTTCAGAGGAGTAGTGATGTGGGTCTGCCACATCGTCCACACTCTCTGATGAGACTGATTGAGAACTAGACAAGGGCCTGACACATCCACCAGTATGTTTGATGCGAGTTTTCAGTTTGGATGTTGTAACATCCTTAGATTGTGCTGGTGTCGGCTCAGTTGCTTGTGTTGTAGCAGTTTCCTTCTGAGGGGTTTCCTCAGGATCACTTGGTACGTGCTCTGGCTCAGGAAGTGGGTTTTCTGGTCATGACGGTTTAGGATTAGTTGCCTTTCTGGTGCGTTTCCTTTTTTGGCCGGAGAGGTTGTTGGGTCAGTTTCTTCGACAGTAGGCTGAACAGGCGGGGTTTCTTTCTCTAGCTGGGCAATTGGAGTTGCTGGTGCCTTCTTTCTTGGAGTCTTCTTCTTGGCAGCAGGTTGGACGGAGCTAGGGTCAGTGGGAGACATTGTGCTTGATGTAGTAGTGGTGGGGGCTTGCAGTAACTCCATAGGAAATAATGGAAAAGAGACGTTTTGGTCCAGTAGGAGTTTGCTTAAGCAGGATGCTATGGCACTATCGCGGTGCTGGGCATATCTGTAGTACGCCCGCTGATGTGCCTTCATCAGGCTGAGCTCAGTGCTCAGTTCTTTTGTTGTTGCCACCAATGCTACCACTCGTGCTGCAGCAAAACTTTTAGCTCCTCCCTCCACTGCTTGCTGAGGCGTGTCTTCATTAAATCCTCAGAGTTCCGTAACGAGGGCTGGAGTCAAACACGTATTTCCTGAAAGAGTTGTATCTACAAGATAGTCGATGAAGACGTCTTTCCTTTTACACAAGGCAATGATCAGATTAGGAAAAACAAGGGGACTACTGGGCCGTTTCAAACAAGCATATACCTCATCCACTATTATCTTTCCTATGTCAATTTGTCTACCATGTATTATCGAATGAATGAGAAAAAGTTGAGAGATGTGGACGGTAGCAGTGTGTAGTGTAGGCATAAGCTTATGTCTCACAAAGTTATTCCATACCTTTGCCTCAGGTTTGAGGCGTCCTCTCTCAACTGACTTGTTATTGTCCAGCACCGTTCCTTGAAAACAGATGTCCTCTAGCAACTCGCGTTACGTCTGCACGTCCATTGTCATCACAAAATAAGTGTGACGGTCTATAGTGTTCTTCAGCCCGTAGAACTTGTTGATTTCTGCGGAAGTAAACTTTATCTGCTCTCCTCGCATATGAATCGTGGACTGGTTTGGACTTGTGAGGTGTGCATAGAACTCTTTTACAAGTGATGTAAAAATCTCCTTAGGGTGAGCATCGAAGTTTTTCCATCCATGTGTGCCAATGACGTCCATTATAAACTGGTCGAACTGATCTTCTTCCTCTTGAGGGTATTTGAACCCTAGTTCTGGAAGAACATTCCTGTCCTTGAGCTTTATCCAACTCTCCTTTGCTGCCTTGTCAAGAAATTTGGGAATTTCTAGGATTGGTTGTTGTTTGGGACGGTCAGAAGTCTTAGGGGCGTTCTTGCAACGAGCCATGGAGTTTTTGTTGAAAAGTGGGGAGGAGTAAATATGTGAAGGGAAAGAAAAATGGTGAAGGGTATTTTGTGTGTTTGGGAGAAAATCAAAAGGATGGGGGGAAGTTTTGAGTGTTGAAGAGGATGAAGTAGGTGAGGGGACGGATAATGAAGAAAATATAGGAAGTTGAAAAAGGTGGGTGGGAAACTGATGAATTAATGGAAGAGGGGAGGTGATGGGGACCTGTGTCGGCTTTAAGGGAGAGAGAAAATTTTTTGGAGTTAATGCGATGGCTGACGGCTAGAGAGAGAATATGGGTTTATGTGGCTATGGTTTCTCCTCACTAAATAGATGAATATTCTCTCTCTTGCTTTTTTTTCTCTCTCTTTTTTAATTCATCTCCCCCACTTTTCGGATAAAACCTCCTTATCTTTTTCTTTCCCCTTTTTTTTCGTCCCTCCAAAAATGGATAAAAATAAACTCCATGTCCTTTTTCCCTTTTTACTACCAACCCTGTAGACGGCACGCTCTCCTGCCTCTATACCTAATATTATACTAGGAAAGAGAAACCCTTGTACGAGGGTCACGTGAAAAGATATGAAAATTAAAAGCAAAGATAACATAAAACTAGACTAAAAAGAAAAGCATTATTTATAGACATGCTATAGCATAAAAGATTGGGTTGGAGATGCAAACTTTCAAGGATCGTGAAGATCCTGGTAAGACATGTCTCTAAGGATAGGGGCTCCACTGTACACCTTCAGGCGTTGGCCATTGACTTTGAAGACTTCACCGTCGTCCAACTTCTTGATATTCACTGCGCCATGAGGGAACACCTTGTGTATGATGAATGGCCCTGACCACCTCGATTTCAGCTTTCCAGGAAAAAGCTTTAGCTTGGAGTTGTAGAGAAGCACTTGTTGACCTTCTGAGAAATGCCTTGGCAAAATGTGTTTGTCATGCCACTTCTTGGTTTTCTCTTTGTAGATGCGAGCATTCTCATATGCTTGGGCTCTAAATTCCTCTAGCTCGTTAAGCTCTAGCAACCTTCTTTCACCAGAAAGTTGGGCATCCATGTTGAGTTTCTTGATTGCCCAATAAGCTTTGTGCTCAAGCTCCACGGGTAAATGGCACTCCTTGCCAAATACAAGCTTGAAGGGTGACATGCCTAAAGGCGTCTTGAAGGCTGTCTTATATGCCCAAAGTGCTTCATCCAACTTGGCGAACCAGTTTTTCTCTTAGGATTAACCACCATCTCAAAGATTTGCTTGATTTCTCGGTTGGAAATTTCAGCTTGTCCGTTCGTCTGCGGATGGTATGTTGTAGCAATCTTGTGCCTAACTCCATAGAGATGTAAAGCTTTAGCAATAAGCTTGCTGTCAAAGTGAGTTCCTTCATCACTGATGATGGCTCGGGGTGCTCCGAATCTAGTGAAGATGTTCTTGTAAAGAAACTTCATGACTGTCTTGGAGTCATTCCTTTGGGTGGCAACAGCCTCCACCCATTTTGACACGTAGTCGACTACTAACAAAATATATAGATCTCCATATGATGCAGGAAATGGACCCATGAAGTCAATTCCCTACACGTCAAAGATTTCAAGCTCCAGAATATTTTGCAACGGCATTTCATTCCGCCTAGAGATGTTCCCCGTTCTTTGGCATCAATCACAAGTCTTGTAGAACTCGTGTGCATCCTTAAAAATTGTAGGCCAATAGGATCCTGCTTGAAGAACCTTTGCAGCAGTTCTAGCACCACCAAAATGCCCTCCACATGGGGATGAATGACAGTGGTACAGAATGCTATGGTATTCTTCCACTGGAACACATCTCCTTATGATCTAATCAGGACATTGCTTGAACAAGTAGGGTTCACCCCAATAGTAGAATCTTGCATCATGTCTGAATTTCTTGAGTCCCTGGCTAGATAAATCAGGAGGCAAAATACCACTAACAAGATAGTTAACAATATCAGCACACCATGGAATTATTGTAGCAGCTAACAATTTCTCATCAGAGAATTCCTCCTTAATTTCAGTTTCACTACCTTGTATGATAGCATTTTCTAGCCTAGATAAATGGTCAGCTACCTGGTTTTCACATCATTTCCTATCTCTGACTTCTAAGTCAAATTCCTGTAGCAAGAGTATCCACCTAATAAGACTAGGTTTAGCATCCTTTTTAGTCACTAAGTACTTAATAGCTGAATGATCAGTATGAACTATGACCTTAGTGCCTATCAAGTATGACCTAAACTTATCGAAAGCAAATACAACAGCAAGCAATTCTTTTTCAGCAGTTGTGTAATTGATTTGTGCATCATTCAAAGTACGACTAGCATAATAAATAACATGAAAGAGTTTACCTCGACGTTGTCCAAGTGCTGCACCGACGGTGTAGTCACTTGCATCACACATCAGCTCAAACGGCTCGTTCCAATCAGGTGGAATGGCAATTGGTGCTGAGATAAGCTTCTCCTTCAGTTCTTGAAATACGCTATGGCAATCTTTGTCAAACACAAATGGTTGATTTTGCTGTAGCAAATTGCATAGCGGCTTTGAGATCTTCAAAAAATCCTTGATGAATCTCCGATAGAAGCCAGCATGCCCTAGGAAGCTTCTTACTCCCTTGATAGTAGTGGGGGAGGTAGTTTTTCAATGACCTCAACCTTTGCTTTGTCAACTTCTATCCCTTGCCTCGAAATCTTGTGGCCTAAGACTGTTCCTTCCGTTACCATGAAATGGCACTGTAACCCCCTTAACCCGGCCAAGACGGTTGAACCGAATTAAGAAGTTTACACGGGGAAAACCAAAGTCAACCCGAAAGTCAACGTTGATTAACGACCCTTTTTTTTCTTTTTAAACTTGTCTAGATGCTCATTAACCCTAGGTGTGTTCACAACAATGTCATACCCAAAGATCATAACCATCAGAGAACATTTAGGGACCCAATTGCACAAATTACAACTTTAGGGACCAAACTGTAAATTTTGGGAATTACAGAGACTTAACCCAATTAAAAGTTACCAATATGAAATTAGTCATGTTTCATGTTTCACTGCCAAATTTCAGCTCAAACGGACATCCAGAACTCATACAATTGCAAAAACATGTTTTAGGACCAAAACGCAAATATTTCGAAACACATAACCGCCAATGTCAGCCCCCAACGGTCAGGTGTTCCGAAACAGGGAGAACCTGTTTCGAAACGCGGGGTCGTTCCGCAACGTGTTCCGAAACGGGGACTGGCAGTAGCATATACGTTTCGGAACGGTTCCTCCCGTTTCGAAACGCCCTGGCCATAACAGGCCCCTGTTCCGAAACGGTAGCGATCGTTCCGAAACGACCTGCCCAGATTGCAGCAACCTTGCTGGTTAAACACAACATTGACCCACCAAACATGCTCCAAAAGCAACCAAATCACACCAGCAAACCATTCAACATATAAGGAACATAAATGCATCAAAACTAGATTCATGATCACCCCTAGGTGCACCAACACATTTAACACATTCAAAGCTCAATCATGCTTTTAAACAAAGAGCATAACATAGCAACTTAAGCTCAAGATGATTCAAACATTACAACATTAATCCACATGATTCAAAAACATAAACCATACATGTCCAACATACACAATCTCATGAATCATCAACATAGAGATTCTTTCCCCCCATTGCCTTTATTATCTATAGCTATTAACTGAGACATACATCTCAAATGGAGTCCTCCTTGAATCCCTTGCTTCTCGCTGTCCAAACTTCAAATATCTGTATTGATGGACAAAAAGGAGCGTAAGCACATAATGCTTAGTGAGGAATGCTCAAAACCAAAACACCATCAATGCAGCGAATCATAAAACCACTTTTAAAAGCAACTCGATTTCTTAAACCAAAGCCTTGTTTGAAAACCCCTTTTCAACAACGTGCTTAAAACCATGCATTGCTCAATCATGAAAACCAATCCTTAGCTTAGAAAGCTAAGCAAGCCTTTTCAACATATAAACTTGCAAATCCGTCAATTTAACCATTCCATGCATAAACATCAAATGCAAAGTTAAATTCAAAACCTTGGAAACCACTTCCACTTCACATCATACCTTCCTTATACTTGATTATCTTTTCAAGCAAGAAGCCTTTTAAAACCTTTTAATCATTCAATCCAACACATGCATTAAATAGATGCACAAATGAACCACATCATCAACATTTACATCGTATGCCTTTAAAAACAAGTCTTAGCAAGACTTCAATGCACTAAAGAGATCTCATGCACACATGCACCATCCTCAATAGATAATCAACACTTGTTCAAACTAACAAGTACACATGCATTCATAATACATTAAGCAAATCTCATGCAACCATGCATCAATTCAAGCATCTCATGCTTCATTATATTCAAGGACATTATATTGGCTTCCAAGTGATCAACCAAATCCACTTTTCAATTCAACATCCAATCGGATACGCGGATCACAAGCGTTGTCCCCACGCTTCATACACCCTACCAATCCAAGGTCCCCAAATGGACTTTTAAACACCATTTGACCTTACCATTCACAAGGTTCCCATGTATGGACTTTTAAACACCATACAACCTTAACTTTCACAAGGTTCCCATGTATGGACTTTTAAACACCATACAACCTTAACTTTCACAAGGTTCCCATGTATGGACTTTTAACCACCATACAACCTTAACTTTCACAAGGTTCCCATGTATGGACTTTTAAACACCATATAACCTTAGCATCACCGATTGGTAGTTGTATAACATCACTAACGAGATCCGGGACACCCTATACAAGATCCACACATGGACTTTACACCACCATTGTGATCTTAACAAGCACAAGGTCCACCAATGGAATTTTAACCACCATTATTACCTTTGCTTACCCAAGGTCCTCGAATGGGATTCCAATCACCATTATAACCTTAACCATCTCGTTAGGATACTTGGATGGAGTTTACCGGTTCACACTTAACCACTCCACATCCAAGGAGACTTTATTCACGGTGCACCCAATCCTATAGCCGGCTAACTATATCCGATCAAAGAACCAAGAACCACTTACATCACTTGCCAATATATCCATCTTACCACATTAATCCTTTAATTCACATGCATAACCGTAATGCAAAATTCATCATTTACCATCATCAATTCACTGTTTTTAAAGCATTACACAAAGCCATTAAACAACATGCAACACCATGCATCAAAACCACAATTTCCATGTACAAAACCAAGGATCTCTTACCTTGAGCATCCTTCACATATGGCTTTCAAAACCAGCATTAAACCATGCTAAAACATGCTTCCAAACAGAATTTAAAACATGCAAATCATATGCATTGCAACCATCAATCACAATTGCTTAAAAAGCCAATTCACAACACAAACCAAGAGCGAAAATCCATTTACTTACTCTTGAGCTTAGCAAAGTTGTTTAGACTTAAACTAAGCTCCCAAACCTTCAAACCCTGGTTTAAAAGCTGAAAACCCAACTTCACTCACAGATACACAAAACAAGGCTAGCCAACAAGCCTTCCAAGCATCTGAAACCTTCCACACGACCTCAAATGCTCACGGATCTTCCTCCCCTGTTTCAAGCACATAACAACAGAAGATTAATGCATCATTATGCATTAAAAACACCAGCAACACAACTAAAGTCGCTGCTCATCACAAATCCAACATTTCGGCTACCAAACACAACCGAAATCACCACCAAACCCTTCCGAAACTTAACCCAGCCAAGATCCATCACTTCTAACCATTTTTAAACATCAATTAACATCCAAAATGATCACAATCACGTCCTTATACCTCCAGCTATAACAGATCATCAAAAACACCCCAAAAACAACCAAAAACATCAAGCAAAACTTAGGAAATTCAACCTATTCGGGATTGCATTGATAAAACCTCAATTCCTTATCAATTTAACATTCATTTAACATCAATTTGACACCTCAAAACACTTCCCAAACAGATCTCACGAAATTTCACCAAAAATCACCAAATCTTGCATTTTAAAGCCACAATCAAGATTACCATTGTAAAACCTTTAATAAATCATAATTCAAGGATTGAGAACTTGGGAATTTCAGTAAAGAACTGAGAGTTTAGAGGAGAAGGACGTTCTTACCTCCAAACTTGAGTTTCTCCCTTTTTGGAACCAAAATCTTGAAAATTCCACTTAGCAAATGGTGAGGTTTTGTTGAAGAAATGATTAGAGATCAAAAGAGAATTGAAAAGAGATGTTTAGGTGACAAAATCAGAAGAAAATCTCTGGAGAAAAGATGTTTGGGTTGAGAGAAAATGAGGGTAAAGAAAATAGAAGATTGAGAGAAAAGTTAGTTAGAAAATGACAAAATATCTTCCCTCCACTTTTCTTTTATTTAAAAACCATTTAATAAACCTTTAATATTTTAGAAAAATCTGGAGAAACTCCCATTGGGTAAATAGCTCCTTAAAGATTCAAAGTTTCAATCCTTTCTAAAACAGTCACGCAACTTTCAAAAATTACATTTTGGTCACTAGCCAAAATGTCACCCTTCCAAACCTCATTCTGTAAAATTGATTTCACAGTTCACTTATATATATTAAAAGAGGATTTTAGGACATTTTTCCATATTTTTTAATGCAACCCGAACTAGGCTTTCCTAATTTCACCTTTATATATTCGAACCGCAACCCGACCGGTCCGGTCCAAACCCAAAACTTCCAAGCCCAAAACCGGGGCGTTACAACTCTTCCCCTCTTAGGAAATTTCGTCCCCGAAATTTCAACTGGCGAAAAGAGCACAACCAAACTTCTCAAGCAACACGCAAACAACACAAGAGACTTAACCACCACTGAACACTCTCTCCACAAACTCCACCCAAACTCAACACCACCACATACTGTTCACAAATTCCAGAACACTCAGATGTTAACCACATCTTAACCTTTCACACTTCCAGACTGCACACAGCCTCAACAACAACCTGAAGAACCTCAAACTTTTTACAACATATTCCACCTTAACACACAACTCCCAAAACTTGTTCACACAGTGACACCAACCAATTCAATCAGCCACTATGTAACACACAACCTTCACTGCTTCTAATACTCTTTGCAACCTCCCCGACCTCTTTCAAAGATTTCTCAACAAGCAAAAAATTCTTAAGCAACAACTGCTTACCCAAACTTCTCAACGTATTACTGTCCTTACTTCACATCCACCACAATCTTTACCATCGACTCACCAGAACTGCTCACTCATCGACAGATAATCACGTCACTAACCCCAACCTTGGCTTCGCCCACCATTCCACACACCACCAACTGAACTCAAAAAGAAAATTCACTTACTCACAACCAACCAACCACTTCCCACAAGAACTCATTCAACCAACAATGGCCTTCCATCTTTCATTGCCTTTCCACCACAAGCTTTGACCACAACACTTGCCTTACTAGAACACCGCCCAACCTGAACATACATACCATCTTCTCAACTCCTCGAAGATTGATACGAACTCTCACCCACATAAACAACCCTTCTATTACAACATCCATGCCAAGCTACCCCAGCACTTTAAAAACACAACCACTAACCTGCAACATCACTTAACACCAAGGGACTACCACTTCAACTAGCCATTCAAAACCACCTGATCGGTTCTGACTTCAACCAGCAATCTCCTCACCGCCACACCATTAAGCCCACTAAGCAGCAAACACTTTCCTTCTACCAACATGCTATACCGCACTCACTATTACTAACAGCTCATTTAATACCCTCCACAACTTCTAACATTTCCTAGCACCAAAACAACCTCTAAAAACCCATCATCCAACCTAACTCTATCACAACACTAACAGACTCGATTAGTTATTAGCGAGTGTGAACGTTCGTATGCATGGTCACCAATATGCCCTACTAATGCCTAATGTACATGTATGCAAAACCTCTAATGTCATGCCACATGTATGCATGGACCAGCACATATAAAATATAGCATATAACATTGATTTTAACTGTGCATGAATGCCAGTTCACACCCTCCAATAACATCCTCAGAATCCGTCTAAGAACAACCCCTCCACCTCACTTCTAACTTGACCCATTCTATCATTCTAACAACTCATTATCCACAAGATACTCACTAAAGCCCTCTTCACACTAAGGATGTTCCCAAACAGCAACATCAACTATCTCAACATGCTAACAACAAAACCATACTCACTACGCAAGAAAAACCAACAGATACCAAACTAGGATACTAGAGCAAAGGCTACTTAACAAGGTTACCTGAAAACACCTTACTGCCCTGAAGCTTCAACAGACGAGCTCTCTTCCACGTAGAACCACCATCCTCCAGCTGCACTGCCGCAGCATCAGCTAGCACACTAAGATCACCACCATCTCCCTGCGGTAAAGAACCCTGGCGGTTCCTAGCCAACATCAAACAATCACGTCTCATGTGTCCAACAGACCCACATTTCCAACAGATCTCCTCTTCCAAACTCTTCACAACTTTATTCTCTTTCTGCCACCTCCGAACCTTGCCTCGGCCGTGCCCACGACCCTTCAGAGACCCCTTGGCTACCACTGAAGCTGACTTCACCCCAAGAGAACAATTTCGCTTCACATGCTCTTTAGAACCACAGTTCCAACAAGCACCCGCGCCCCAACAACCTCCAACATGGCACCTTCCACAACGGTCACACACTGGTAGCTGAGCCTCCACTCCTTGATCAAGCAGCACTTGCCCCAGATCTGCTCTACCTTCAACTTGCTTAACCCTTGGGAATTTTTCCCCAAGATACCTTTCATAAAAGGCAGACACAAAGAAATCCCAATCAATATCGTGGATGTGCGATGCCACCGCCACAGATGTCCACCAGGCACATGCATCCTCCAACATCAAAGAGACAACACTTCCCAGCTTACAGGCATAATCACAGCCTTCCTGATCCAAAATCAGAATCACACTGGCCAACCAGGCCTCAAACGTCTCTGGTGTTGAACCATGATACTCCACAGCACCCAAATCATGCAACCGCTGTTTCGGCAAACCCACACATCCCACAGCCAGCATATCCACTGACCTTACCTTCGCCACAACCTGAGATGTTCCCAACACCTCCTGCACAACAGATGATGAACTCTTCATCACAGAACCAACTTCTTCCTTCCGCCTTACCATCCCAACCCCAGGCACAGAAGACTGAGACGAAACATCTCCACTAAAGGGTGAATTCCATGCCTTAACAACCTGCCCTAAGGCAGCAACCATCTCACCCAACTGCCATTCTTTCATCGACTTCGCCATACTAATAACAACAAGCAATCACAACAAAACAAACAAAACCATTAGACCAACTTAAAGCAAGGATTCAAACTCCAACTCCAAAATAACACAATAGCTATAATAATAAGGCAATGAGTATCCCGAATCCTCCCCTTTTTCATGACATAACAGTCAACACAAACATGGATATCTCAACATCAAGCATATCAAACAACATTTCGATCATGCTTACATCAAACAGCGTCCACTTGCAACAGCATAACATCATCAACATATCATACCCATTACACTTTCATCATGCATAAAAAATCAACTCACAACACCAACATATCATCAGCACAAAACCACATTAGCTCAATGAAGATTCATAACCACAAAGCATGCTTGAAAACATCATCAATTTGCTCAGAAACACGTGTTTCAACCAACTTTCAACCACACATCAGGGTAACATCAAACACACATTAAAAAAACTTACCGCTTTCCCCAAGCATTCGCAACTCAGCTCTGATACCACCAAATGTAACCCCCTTAACCCGGCCCAGACGGTTGAACCGAATTAAGAAGTTTACACGGGGAAAACCAAAGTCAACCCGAATGTCAACGTTGATTAACGACCCTTTTTTTTCTTTTTAAACTTGTCTAGATGCTCATTAACCCTAGGTGTGTTCACAACAATGTCATACCCAAAGATCATAACCATCAGAGAACATTCAGGGACCCAATTGCACAAATTACAACTTTATGGACCAAACTGTAAATTCTGGGAATTACAGGGAGTTAACCCAATTAAAAGTTACCAATATGAAATTAGTCATGTTTCATGCTTCACTGCCAAATTTCAGCTCAAACGGACATCCAGAACTCATACAATTGCAAAAACATGTTTTAGGACCAAAACGCAAATATTTCGAAACACATAACCGCCAATGTCAGCCCCCAACGGTCAGGTGTTCCGAAACAGGGAGAACCTGTTTCGAAACGCGGGGCCGTTCCGCAACGTGTTCCGAAACGGGGACTGGCAGTAGCATATCCGTTTCGGAACGGTTCCTCCTGTTTCGAAACGCCCTGGCCATAACAGGCCCCTGTTCCGAAACGGTAGCGATCGTTCCGAAACGACCTGCCCAGATTGCAGCAACCTTGCTGGTTAAACACAACATTGACCCACCAAACATGCTCCAAAAGCAACCAAATCACACCAGCAAACCATTCAACATATAAGGAACATAAATGCATCAAAACTAGATTCATGATCACCCCTAGGTGCACCAACACATTTAACACATTCAAAGCTCAATCATGCTTTTAAACAAAGAGCATAACATAGCAACTTAAGCTCAAGATGATTCAAACATTACAACATTAATCCACATGATTCAAAAACATAAACCATACATGTCCAACATACACAATCTCAGGAATCATCAACATAGAGATTCTTTCCCCCCATTGCCTTTATTATCTATAGCTATTAACCGAGACATACATCTCAAATGGAGTCCTCCTTGAATCCCTTGCTTCTCGTTGTCCAAACTTCAAATATCTGCATTGATGGACAAAAAGGAGCGTAAGCACATAATGCTTAGTGAGGAATGCTCAAAACCAAAACACCATCAATGCAGCGAATCATAAAACCACTTTTAAAAGCAACTCGATTTCTTAAACCAAAGCCTTGTTTGAAAACCCCTTTTAACCAACGTGCTTAAAACCATGCATTGATCAATCATGAAAACCAATCCTTAGCTTAGAAAGCTAAGCAAGCCTTTTCAACACATAAACTTGCAAATCCATCAATTTAACCATTCCATGCATAAACATCAAATGCAAAGTTAAATTCAAAACCTTGGAAACCACTTCCACTTCACATCATACCTTCCTTATACTTGATTATCTTTTCAAGCAAGAAGCCTTTTAAAACCTTTTAATCATTCAATCCAACACATGCATTAAATAGATGCACAAATGAACCACATCATCAACATTTACATCGTATGCCTTTAAAAACAAGTCTTAGCAAGACTTCAATGCACTAAAGAGATCTCATGCACACATGCACCATCCTCAATAGATAATCAACACTTGTTCAAACTAACAAGTACACATGCATTCATAATACATTAAGCAAATCTCATGCAACCATGCATCAATTCAAGCATCTCATGCTTTATTATATTCAAGGACATTATATTGGCTTCCAAGTGATCAACCAAATCCACTTTTCAATTCAACATCCAATCGGATACGCGGATCACAAGCGTTGTCCCCACGCTTCATACACCCTACCAATCCAAGGTCCCCAAATGGACTTTTAAACACCATTTGACCTTACCATTCACAAGGTTCCCATGTATGGACTTTTAAACACCATACAACCTTAACTTTCACAAGGTTCCCATGTATGGACTTTTAAACACCATACAACCTTAACTTTCACAAGGTTCCCATGTATGGACTTTTAACCACCATACAACCTTAACTTTCACAAGGTTCCCATGTATGGACTTTTAAACACCATATAACCTTAGCATCACCGATTGGTAGTTGTATAACATCACTAACGAGATCCGGGACACCCTATACAAGATCCACACATGGACTTTACACCACCATTGTGATCTTAACAAGCACAAGGTCCACCAATGGAATTTTAACCACCATTATTACCTTTGCTTACCCAAGGTCCTCGAATGGGATTCCAATCACCATTATAACCTTAACCATCTCGTTAGGATACTTGGATGGAGTTTACCGGTTCACACTTAACCACTCCACATCCAAGGCGACTTTATTCATGGTGCACACAATCCTATAGCCGGCTAACTATATCCGATCAAAGAACCAAGAACCACTTACATCACTTGCCAATATATCCATCTTACCACATTAATCCTTTAATTCACATGCATAACCGTAATGCAAAATTCATCATTTACCATCATCAATTCACTGTTTTTAAAGCATTACACAAAGCCATTAAACAACATGCAACACCATGCATCAAAACCACAATTTCCATGTACAAAACCAAGGATCTCTTACCTTGAGCATCCTTCACATATGGCTTTCAAAACCAGCATTAAACCATGCTAAAACATGCTTCCAAACAGAATTTAAAACATGCAAATCATATGCATTGCAACCATCAATCACAATTGCTTAAAAAGCCAATTCACAACACAAACCAAGAGCGAAAATCCATTTACTTACTCTTGAGCTTAGCAAAGTTGTTTAGACTTAAACTAAGCTCCCAAACCTTCAAACCCTGGTTTAAAAGCTGAAAACCCAACTTCACTCACCGATACACAAAACAAGGCTAGCCAACAAGCCTTCCAAGCATCCGAAACCTTCCACACCACCTCAAATGCTCACGGATCTTCCTCCCTTGTTTCAAGCACATAACAACAGAAGATTAATGCATCATTATGCATTAAAAACACCAGCAACACAACTAAACTCGCTGCTCATCACAAATCCAACATTTCGGCTACCAAACACAACCGAAATCACCACCAAACACTTCCGAAACTTAACCCAGCCAAGATCCATCACTTCTAACCATTTTTAAACATCAATTAACATCCAAAATGATCACAATCACGTCCTTATACCTCCATCTATAACAGATCATCAAAAACACCCCAAAAACATCCAAAAACATCAAGCAAAACTTAGGAAATTCAACCTATTCGGGATTGCATTGATAAAACCTCAATTCCTTATCAATTTAACATTCATTTAACATCAATTTGACACCTCAAAACACTGCCCAAACAGATCTCACGAAATTTCACCAAAAATCACCAAATCTTGCATTTTAAAGCCACAATCAAGATTACCATTGTAAAACCTTTAATAAATCATAATTCAAGGATTGAGAACTTGGGAATTTCAGTAAAAAACTGAGAGTTTAGAGGAGAAGGACGTTCTTACCTCCAAACTTGAGTTTCTCCCTTTTTGGAACCAAAATCTTGAAAATTCCACTTAGCAAATGGTGAGGTTTTGTTGAAGAAATGATTAGAGATCAAAAGAGAATTGAAAAGAGATGTTTAGGTGACAAAATCAGAAGAAAATCTCTGGAGAAAAGATGTTTGGGTTGAGTGAAAATGAGGGAAAAGAAAATAGACGATTGAGAGAAAAGTTAGTTAGAAAATGACAAAATATCTTCCCTCCACTTTTCTTTTATTTAAAAAAACCATTTAATAAACCTTTAATATTTTAGAAAAATCTGGAGAAACTCCCATTGGGTAAATAGCTCCTTAAAGATTCAAAGTTTCAATCCTTTCTAAAACAGTCACGCAACTTTCAAAAATTACATTTTGGTCACTAGCCAAAATGTCACCCTTCCCAACCTCATTCTGTAAAATTGATTTCACAGTTCACTTATATATATTAAAAGAGGATTTTAGGACATTTTCCATATTTTTTAATGCAACCCGAACTAGTTTTTCCTAATTTCACCTTTATGTATTCGAACCGCAACCCGACCGGTCCGGTCCAAACCCAAAACTTCCAAGCCCAAAACCGGGGCGTTACAGGCACTTTTCCCAATTGAGCACCAAGTTAGCTTCCTCACACCTCTTTAGGACCTTGGCGAGATTGCCCAAGCATGTGTCGAAGTCGTCTCCGGAGACCGAGGAGTCATCCATGAAAATTTCTAAAAAAATCCTCGACCATGTCTGAAAAGATAGCCAGCATACATCTTTGAAAAGTTGCTGGAGCATTGTAGAGACCAAAGGGCATTCTCCAAAAAGCATAAGTTCTATAAGGGCATGTGAAAGTCGTCTTTTCTTGGTCTTCGGGTGCTATAGCAATCTGGTTGTACCCAGAATACCCATCGAGGAAGCAGTAAAATGCCTTGCCCGCTAGTCGATCCAACATCTGATCAATGAATGGGGGGAAAATGTCCTTTTTGGTCGCCTTGTTGAGCTTCCTATAGTCCATGCAAATCCTTCATACCGTGACGGTTCTAGTAGGCAATAACTCATTCTCCTAGTTGCTTACCACGGTCACACCTCCCTTCTTCGGTACACATTGCACCGGGCTGACCCATGAGCTATCGGATATCGGGTAGATTACTCCAGCATCTAGCCACTTGATTATCTCTTTCATCACTACTTTCTTCATAATTGGGTTTAGTCTCCTCTGGGGCTCAACTGAATTGATGTGACAATCATCAAGCAAGATTTTGTGCATACATATAGCAGGGCTTATACCCTTCAAATCAGCCATAGTCCACCCTATTGCTTTTTATGTTGTAACAACATATTTACTAAACTAGTTTCTTGCTTAGGTGTGAGACTAGATGAAATTATCACAGGCAAAGTTTCATTGCTCCCTAAATAAACATATTTAAGATGTGATGGCAAAGGTTTTAGTTCTAAAGAAGGTGCATGCTCAAGGAAAGGTTTAGGAGGTACAAATTCTGAAAAATCAAGAGGTTCAAAGTGCGTACCTGGTCTAGCCTCGAGTCGACTAGACTGCTCCAGTTCCCTTGAGAGCTCTTCTTGGTTTGAATCATCATCTTTGCAGAGTGCTTCAAACTCTTCCATTTGCATCTCATTGCTACAGCAAAACTCATCAATCATATTCTGTGTTGTAGTATCTACATATTGGCATACTCCTGGGTTGTTTGCATACTTGAGGGTGTCATGAATATTGATCGTGACTGTCTAATCAGCCACTCGCATCGTGAATTCACCCTTCTCACAATCGATCAAAACTCGCCCGGTGGCTAAAAATGGCCTACCCAAGATAATGGGTGTATTGTTGTCAGCTTCACAGTCGAGGATTAAGAAGTCAACTGGAAAGATAAATCTGTCCACTTTTACCACAACATCTTCAACTCTCCCTTCTGGGCGAACATGAGAATGATCTGCTAGCTATAGCACAACCTTTGTAGGTTGTGCCTCTCGAATTCCCAGTTTCAGAAAAATCGACTTAGGAATCAAGTTAAAACTTGATCCCAAATCAGAAAGTGCTCTTCCAACAAACTTGTCGCCAATAAAACATGGGATAGAAAAACTACATGGGTCCTTCTTCTTAGGTGGCAGCTTGCTCCTCATAGAATAGCATTCTTCTGCTATAGCGACAGTCTCTTTCTTCTCGACCTTCCTCTTTTTCGTGACTATATCCTTGAGGAACTTGCCATATGTTGGCATCTGATCAATGACCTCCAGAAACGGGACATTGATATGTAGTTTGTCCAGGATATCCACAAATTTCTGGAACTGAAGGTCTTCTTTCTGCTTCTTGACTCGTTAAGGAAAAGGAGGTGGGGGTCTAACTTCATTTGTCTGAGCTGGTGGAGTTACATCTTTTGTTGTAGCAAAAGCAAGCTCCTCCTCTGGTGTTTCTTTTGCTACGACATCCTCACCCTTCTCTTCAACTGGAGGATCTTGTAAGTTATCTTCTTCCTGAGGAAAGTTGGGCTGAGAGTCCTCCTTCTCTTTTCCCCCAAACTTGTCTTCTTTGCTAATTTCCTTGCCACTCCTTAATGTGAGTACGTTGCATTGCTCCTTGCTATGGTGCTTTGTGGCTTTAGTGTCACTAGGCAGACTTCCTTGTGGTCGCACATGTAAGGTTTGAGCTATCTGACCAGCTTGTGTTTCTAAGGCTCGGAGAGAGGAACTATGGCTTTGCAATAAGACTCCTTGATTTTTTATGTTTGTTGCATGATCCTGTAGCAAAACTTTCGTGGTTCCCATGAAATCTTTTGTCATAGCCATAAATTCTTTGAATGTAGTCTCCAGCGAACTGTTCGATGAAGATGTTGCTCCCTTGTGACCTTGCCATTGCATCATCTAGTTGGAAGATGGTGCTTCGATCAGATTTTGATGTGGCGTTGACTGTACAGAATTGCTATGCCCTTGATTACCCCAACTGAAATTTGGATGTTGACGCCATCTTGGGTTGTAGGTATTGGAGTATGGATTGTTGTTGCGGTTATAATTCCCCACATAGTTGGTTGACTCTTGATTGTCAGGGCATTCACTCAAATGGTGATTGCCATCGCATCTGAGACATGAGGTTGTGGACTTCACTTCCTTGACTTCGTTGGAACGTTGGAGGTTCTTTAGCATATTTGTGATAGCAGCTAACTGGGTGGCTACCGAGTCATCAGCTTTACTATCTCGAGCTACTTGGGTTCTCCTCCCCGTTCCAAGTCTTGTGGTCGAAAACTAGTAATCATTGTTGGCTACCCTATCAAGAATGTCAAATGCTTCCTCTGGTGATTTGTCTAATAAGGTCCCATTTGCTGAAGCATCTAGCATCATCCTTGTGGGAGCATTTACCCCATTATAGAACATAACCACTTGGGTCCAGTCATGAAAACCATGATTTGTGCACTTCCTTAATAATCCTTTGAATCGATCCCAACACTCATATATAGATTCGTCATCAGCTTGACGAAAAGAAGCTATATCATTTCTCAACTGAGTGTTTCTATTTGGTGGATTATACCGTAGCAGAAAACTTTTGCATAGATCTGTCCCAAGTCTCCATTGATCCAGGTGGCACTCTAATTAGCCATGCTCTAGCACGATCACGTAAAGAATATGGAAACAGTTTAAGCTTTAGCACATCCTCGTGCACTTCTTACTGTCTGAACGAGTCACAAACTTCCAAGAAAGCACGGATATGTTGTCTTGCATCTTCGTGAGGCATACCTCCAAACTGACCAATAGTGTTCAACATGTTGAATATAACAGGTTTAGCTCGAACTGGGCTGCCTGAATTTCTAGAGCTTCTATTCCGGGATAGAGATCGTCCAAGATAGGAGTTAAATGATCCCTAATGGCTCGTGGTCGAGCTACTTCTCCCTGGCCATTTGCCATATCATCTCCGTTACCTTGAGGTGGTGGTACTTCTCCGTTCATGTTTCTAGTCTCTTCTCGTTGAACACGTCTCCTAAGTCTCAAGAAATGCTCAATTTTAGAAATAGGTGATTGCAGGGGTCCTCTAGGTCGCCTTCTGGTCATACACTAGCAAGACACCTGAAAAGAAAAACGAAAAACCTAAAATAAATTTGTACAAAAACAAAAATAACAAGCGATAAAAACAAAAATCGTAAAAAGCCAATTGCCAATCCCCGGCAACAGCGCCAAAAACTTGTTGTGTGATCTTGCAATACTATAAATGATATGCAAATGGTGCAAGTATACACGTCGAACGGGTAATAAAGTGATGAGTGAGTATCGTCTCCACAGAGATTGGAGGTATTCATGGTTACTGTAACAATAAAAATTGAACTTTTTGTAGATGACAATGCTATAGTAAAAGAGATGGTGTAAAATAATGCTGAAGCAAAACAGTGCAGAGAAAGATAAGATAACAATATGATAGACAGGTCCCCTTTCGTATACAGAACTCACTATGGAATGACTGGCTGGGAATTATGGACAACCAAATTCAAGCTTCTTAACGACACTAAGGCTCTTCAGCTATCTTTTATGCTAGGCAGGATTTGCTAAGAATGCTCCTAAACTATCTCAAGCTAGGAAACTGGGAGTCAGAAATGCTACAGTCATACCTTTCGGCGTAAACTCTTAACACTCCCCTACCCTTCACGAACTATCATTTTTAGCCCTTGAAACCTATCACTTATCTCTAAGGTAGGTTAGAGTCTGCCTCTCAACAGTCACTCCATTGCTTATGAGGGTTCTAAGGCTAGCTCTCTCGATTACTAACCCCAACATACACTTAAAGAACGACCAACTCTCGAAGGTGCTTAAGGTAGGGCCTATCTCTCAAAGCGCTTACAACCCTAAGCTCTTACAACTTTAAGGAAATGAGAAATACATAAGCAAAGCATAGAATCATGATAAACACTGAAAAAGCCATAGCATGCATTAAAAAGTACTCAAAATAAAATCATCCATCAAACCCAAGCCACCTAAAACAGTTCATGGCTGGGTAATATCATCCAACGTATCATTACGATAACATCACCAAATATAAAGATATGACAAGAAATTGCTATAGCGACAGAAAGAAAGGTGACCTCCCTCTCCGCCATGGACTGCCCGACTGTCTTAGGCTCACCGCCTCTCTCGAGGCCGATGAGGCCACTCCTTGGAGCTTCAACGATGGAGGACATCAAGCTGGAGAAGATGAAGGTGAAAACTTCCCTCTTCTTTTCTCTCTCTTTTGCCTCTCTTTTTACAACACAATATATCCTCCCTTTTCTCCAAGCTTCTCTCCCTTTTATATAGTGGAGGCTTCTAGGGTTTGGTGCCCTAAAGATGCCTTGATAATCCCAAGGAATATCCACCGACAAGGTATGCCACGAGAGGACAAGGAGGAAAGTCTACAGGTGGGTATCGGCTGCTGCACATGTTAGATCGTCCTTTTCTGCATGTTCACGTGCTTCTGCAGCTCACGTGTATCTCACGTGCTGGGTAATATCTACTTCCATCATGCTATAACAATTCTCGAGACCAGCTTTCTCTCTTGACTCCTTTCCTATGCACCACAACAACCAAAACCAACCTTCCGAGCAGTACCCCTCGAGATGGACCAATAACCAGCAAAGATAAAGATGCACCTAGAAGAAGAAAATGCAACCTAAATGCAGTCTAAATGCTATGGTATGAACTCAAGAACAGGCAAATGCTAAAGCAAAAAGGTATGAAAACAAGGATATTTATGCAGTTATCAGATGCCCCTAAACTATCTGTAGCAAGGAGACTATGAGACAAAAATGCTACGACAATACCTTTCGGCGTAAACCCTTAACACTCCCCTAGTCCTCAAGTTCTACCCTTCTTAGTCGTTGAAACCTATCACTTATCTCTAAGGCAGGTTAGAGTTGTGCCTCTCAGCAGCCAACTTCATTGCTTATGGGGATCTAAGGTTAGCTCTCTCGATTACCAACCTAATTCTACACCTAAGGAACGACCAACTCTCGAAGGCTCTTACAACCTTAAGGAAATGAAAGCACATAAGCAAAGCATAGACTGTAACACCCCAATTTTGGGCTTGGAAGTTTAGGGTCTGAACCGGACCGGTCTGATTTTCGGTTCGAATATAAAAGGTGGTTTTAGGGAAATCCTAGTTCGGGATGCATTAAAAATATGGAAAATGTCTAAAAATCCTTTTTTAATATATATAAGAGAGTGGTGAAATCAATTTTACAAAATAAGGCTTGGAAATATGACATTTCGAATTAGTGACTAAAATGTAATTTTTGAAAAGTTTGTGACTGTTTTGTAAGGATTGAAACTTTGAATCTTTAAGGAGCTAATTTACCCAATGAAGGATTTCTCCAGATTTTTCTTAATTTTAATGACTCCTTTATTGTTTAATTAATTTAAAGAAAAGAGGGAAATCATATTTTAGCTTTTCATAACTAACTTTTGCTAAAACTTTCTCATCTCATTTTCTCTCAAAATTCCCTCAGCCAAACACCTTTCCACAGCAACATTTCTTTTGATTTCCACACTAAAGGATGAGATTTCAATCCTGAAATGATTCCTAATCATTTCCACATCAAATCCTCTTCATTTGTATATTGAATTTTCAAGGATTTGGCTCTAAACAAGGAGAAATCCACATTTAGAGGTATGAACGTCCTTCTCCTCTAAATACTCAGTTCTTTACTGAAATTCCCAAGTTCTCAATCCTTAAATTGAGTTTTATTAAAGGTTTTAATGTTGTGATCTTGATTTTGGCTTAAAATCCAAGATTTGGATTTAATTTTAAAGAAATTCGTATTGGATGTTTGGGCTCTGTTTTGAGATGTCTTTTTAATATATTTTAGATGTTTAAATGATTTGAAATGGAGGTTTAATCAATGCAATCCCGAATAGGTTGATTTTCCTAAGTTTTTACTTGTGAAAATGGTGGTTTTTGGGGTGATTTTGGTGTTCTGTTGTAGCTGGAGGTATAAGGACGTGATTAAGTCCTTTTTGGATGTTAATTGATGTTTAGAAATGGTTGGAAGTGATGGATCTTGGCTGGGTTATGTTTTGGAAGAGTTCGGAGGTGATTTCGGTTATGTTTGGTAGCCGAAATGTTGGGTTTTTGTAGAGCAACGAGTTTAGGTGTGTTGCTGGTGAATTTAATGCATGATGATGCATTAATCCTCTATTTTTATGTGTTAAAAACATGGGAGAATGATCTGGAAGCAATAGAGGTGGCGTTGGTGGTTTCGGATGCTTGGAAGGCTTGTCGTCTAGCATAGTTTTGTGTATCGGTGAGTGGAAGAGAGTTTTCCAGCTTTGAAACATTTTGGAAAAGGTTTTGGGAGCTTAGTTTAAGTATAAACAACTTAGCTAAGCTCAAGAGTAAGTAAATGAAATTTCTCTCTTAGTTTGTGCTATGATTTGGTTTTAAATGCACTTGGGACGATTGTGTTTTAATTACTGTTTTTAAGCATGTTTGGACATGGTTTAATGTTGGTTTATTAACGCCATTATGTTAATGATGCTCAAGATAAGTTATCCTTGACTTGCATGTGTTGAGTGCATATGATTTTAAGCATGTGATGCTTGTGGAATTGGCATTTCGGTTATGGTTGTAAAAATAGTGGATTAATGTGGTAAAATGGCTATATTGGCAAGTGATGTAAGTGGTTGTTGGTTACTTTAATCGGATATAGTTAGCCGGCTATAGGATTGGGTGCACCGTGAATTGAGTCGCCTTGGATGTTGAGGGGTTGTGATTGTACTGTAAACTCCATCCCAGTACCCTAGCGATTGATGGAATTAGTGTCACCACGATGGAGGATGGCTCTCGTGGGTGGACTTTGTTAAGTGTCGCCGCGATGGAGGATGGCTCTCGTGGGTGGACCTTGTTAAGCGTCACAACGGTGGAGGGTTGCTCCCGTGTGTGAGCTTGGTTGAGGTGATTACAGTGGTTGAGGTAGCTCCCATGTGTATGCCTTGTGGTGGTCCCGGCTCTCGCTAGTGAGTTATACAACTTCCGATGAGTGATGTTGAGGGGTTGTGATTGTACCGTTAAACTCCGTCACGGGTGTTGAGGGGTTGAGATTGTACCGGGAAACTCCACCTTGTGTTGTTCGGTAGTGTGTATGAAGCGTGTGGGACAACGCTTGTAATCCGCGTATCCGGTTGTGTCTTGAGTTGAAATGATTTGAGAATTATCACTTGAAAGCCAATGTAATGTTCTCGAATGTAATGAAGCGAGAGATGCTTCAAATGATGCAAGGATGCATGGGAAGTGTGTAATGGTTTAAGAGTGCATGTATTACTTGTTAAGCTTGAACAAGTGTTTGTCTTCATTTGTGAGTGGTGTATATGTGCATGGAATCTCTTTAGTGCATTGAAGTCTTGTGAAGACTTGTCTAGAAAAGCATGTGATGTAAATGTTGCTTTTGGTAATTCATGTGTTGTACGTTTGTTGAATGCATGAGATAGTTAGAGGGAACAAATGGTTTTCCAAAGGTTTTGCTTTGAGATGATCATTAAGCATGAGAGAAGTATGTTATGAAGAGGAAATGTTTTTCAAGGAATTTGAGTTTAACTTTGCGTAAGGTGTTCATGTATGGAAATGTTTTAATTGATGGTTTTGTAAGAATGTGTTTTGAGGTGAGTTGATTAGCTTTTCTAAGCTAAGGGTTGGATTTCATGTGGAGCAATGCACGGTTTTAAGCATGTTGTTTCAAAAGGGGGTTTTTCAATCGATGCTTTGGTTTATTGAATTGCACTTACTTTTGAAGAGGTTTTATGATTTGCTGCATTGATGGTGTTTTGGTTTTGAGCATTCCTCACTAAGCATTATGTGCTTACGCTCCTTTGTGTCCATCAATGCAGATAATTGAAGTTGGGGCAGCAAGAAGCAAGGAATTCAAGGAGAGCTCCACTTGAGAAGTATGTCTCGGTTAATAGCTATAGATAATAAAGGCAATGGGGGGAGAGTCTTTTATATTGATGTGTAAAGAGATTGAGTATGTTGACCATTTTTGGTTGTGGTTTGAATCTTGTTGTTTATCACTTTGCAACATTTGAATCTTCTTATTCATAAATTGTTATGCTATGCTTCTTGTTTTAAAAGCATGATCAAGTGTTGGATGTGTTGAAAGAGTTGGTGCACCTAACGTTTGTTTTATATCTAGATTTAATGCAATTTGGTAGTTATGATGCTTGGCATGTTGATGATATGTTGAGGAATGATTTGAAGTATGTTTGTTGGTGTTTGGATGTGTAAAACCAGAATTTTCTGTTGTTTCTGGGCAGGGTGTATCGAAACACCCTTGTCTGTTTCGAAACGGGTGCATGATTTGGCCTGGGCGTTTCGAAATGGCTGGAGGTGTTTCGAAACACTTTTGCTACTGCCAAGCCCTGTTTCGGAACAGGTTTCGAAACGGTCCCGCGTTTCAGAACGGTCAACCCCCGTTTCGAAACAGATGACCGTTGGGCACTGATTTGAATGGGTTTGAGGTTGCAAGCTTTTCGTTTTAGTCCTGAATTTTGTATGTGCAATTGCTTGAGTTTGGGATGTCCGTTTGAGGTGAAATTTGACAGAGAAGCATGTAACATGACTAATTTCATAATCATATCTTTAAAATTAGTAAAGTCCTCTTAATTTCCAGAGTTTACAATTTGGTCCCTAAATTCGTATGTTATGCAATTGAGTCCCTTATTGCTTTCCGATTGCTGTGATTTTTGAGTATGCTTATCTCAAGAGTACGCCTAGGGTTAATGTGCATCTAGACAAGTTTAAAAAAAGGGTCGTTAATCAAGGTTGACCTTCGGGTTGACTTTGGTTTTCCCCGAGTAATCTTCGTAGTTCGGGTCAACCGTCTAGGCCGTGCTAAGGGGGTTACATTTGGTGGTATCAGAGCCAGGTTACGAATGTTTGGGGCGATGATGAGTTTTTTGGTAAGTTGTTATAACAAATGTTGGATGTTTGTTCTGATGTGTGGTTGAAAGTTGGTTGAAAAGTGTGTCTATGAGCGAGTTGTAATGTTTTTATCATGCATTTTGGGTTATGAATCTTCATTGAGCTAATGTGAACTTGTATTGATGATATGCTGGTGTTGTGAGTTGATTTTCTGAGTAATGAAAATGTGATGGGTATGACATGTTTATATTATGCTGTTGAGGGTGAATATTGTTTGATGAAAGCATGATTGAAGTTTGCTGATTGATATGCTCAATGTTCGTGATATCAATGTTTTTATCGATTGTGATGTCGTATAAAAGGGGAGAATTTGGGATACCCATTGCCTTATTATTATAGCTATTGTGTTATGTTGGATTTGGAGTCTTGAATCCTTGCTTGAGGCTGGCCTGATCGTTTTTTTTTTGTTATGATTGCTTGTTGTTAATAGCATGGTGGAATCGATGAGAGAATGGAAGTTGGGTGAGATGGTTGTTGCTTTAGAGCGGGTTGTTAAGGCGTGGAATTCACCTTTTGGTAGAGGTGTTTTGTTTCAGTCTATAGTGCCTGGAGTTGAGGAGGTAAGGCAGGAGGAAGAAGCTGGTTCTGTGATGAAGGGTTCATCACTGGTGGTTCAAGAGGTGACGGGAACATCTCAGGCTGTGGTGAAAGTGAGGCCTAAGGATGTGTCGACTGTGGGACACGCGAGTTTGTCGAAACATCGTTTATATGATTTGGGAGCTGTGGAGTATCATGGTTCGACACCTGAGGCATTCAATGCCTGGTTAGCCAGTGTAATTCTCATTTTGGATAAGGAAGGGTGTGACTACGCCTGTAAGCTGGGGAGTGTTGTCTCATTGATGTTGGAGGACGCTTGTGTCTGGTGGACATCTGTGGCGGTGGCAACGCATATTCACGATATAGATTGGGACTTCTTTGTGTCTGCCTTTTATGAAAGGTACCTTGGAGAGAAATTCCCAAGGGTTAAGCAACATGGGGGTGTGGCTTCAGATTGTGAAGGTGAGAAAAGTTTAAGCAAGAGGGTTGTGGGTACTGACCTCGGGAGCGGTCAGCGTAAGAGGCTACGTGATAGAAGGTTTTGCTTGAATCAATGTCTGGGTGGTGGTGCAGACATAGGTCAAGTGCAGTATGACCAAGGAGTGGTAGCTCGGTTGCCGAAGTGTGACCGTTGTGGAAGGTGTCATGTTGGAGGTTGTTGGGGCGCAGGAGCTTGTTGGAACTGTGGTTCTATAGAGCATGTGAAGCGGAATTGTCCTCAAGTGGTGAGGTTAGCTTTAGTGGGTGCAAAAGGGTCTCAGAAGGGTCATGGGTGCGACCGAGACAGAGTTCGGAGGTGGCAAGAAAGGCATAAGGGTGTGAGGAGCTTGGGGAATGGATCTTGTTGGAATTGTGGGGCTGATGGACATTTGAGAAAAAATTGTTTGGAGTTGGCTCGAGGTAGTCAGGGTTCTTTACCGCAGGGAGACGGTGATGACCTTAAAGGGTTGGTTGAGGCTACGACGGTGCGGCTAGAGAATGATGGTTCTGCGAGGAAGAGAGCTTGTCTGTTGAAGCTCCGGGGCAGTGAGATGATTACAGGTAACCTTGTTAAGTAATCTTGCTTAGTTATCTTTGTTTGGTTTCGGTTTAGTTTCCTTTGCGTAGTGGGTTTGGTCTTATAGCTATTAAGTTTGGGGTAATAGCCGGTGTTGTTTTGGAAACAACTTTAGTGTGAAGAAAGCATTAGTGGGTATTTTGTGATTAGCGGGTTGTTAGAATGGTAGAGCTGGACAAGTTAGAAGTGAGGTAAGAGGTTGTTCTTAGGCGGATTCTGAGGATGTTATTGGTGAGTGTGAACCGACATACATGCACAGTTAAAACCATTTGTTATATACTATATTATATATATGTTGATACATGCATACATGTGACATGACATTAGAGGTTTTGCATACATGTACACAGGCATTGATAGGGCATATTGGTGACCATGCATACGAACGTTCACACTTGCTAATAGCTAGTTGGGTTCGTTAGTGTTGTGATAGGATTAGATTGAATGATGGGTTTTAAGAGTTGATTTTGGTGCTAGGAGAATGTTAGAAGTGATGGAGGTTAATAAGCGAGATGTCAGTAATAGAGAGTGCGGTCTATCCTGTTGGCAGAAGAAAAGTGTTTTGGTGCTTAAAGAGTTTAGCGGTGTAGTGGTGAAGAGATAACTGGTTGAAGTTAGAATCGGTCGAAGTGGTTGTGAATAGCTAGTAGATGTGGTAGTTTCTTTGCATTAAGTGATGTTGTGGGTTAGAGGATGTGTTTCCAGAGGGCTGAGGTGTCTCGGCGTTGATGTTGTAGTAGGAGGGATGGTTATGTAGGTAGTGGTTCGTGGCAACCTTCGAGGAGTTAAGAAGAGGTTGTGTTGAGGGTTGTAGAAAAAGTTTGGCCTGGAATGAGTAGATGTTTCGTAATCCTAACATGTTGTATAGAATGGGCAGTATCCAGATAAGGTTAGTGTTATGGTCAAAGCTTGAAGTTGAAAGGCAATGTAAGTTTAAGGGCCATTGTTGGTTGGCCGAGTTCTTGTGAGAAGTGGTTGGCTAGTCGTGTATAAGTAAATCCCTTCTGAAGTCGGCTAGTGGTATGTGGAACGGCTGGCGGAGTCAAGGTTGGGGTTTTGTGACGTGGATTTCGAATGTTGTGTGAGTAGTTTTGGTGAGTCGTTATGGTAGTGATAGTGGCGAATGTGAAGGAATGTTATCAATACGTTGAGAAGTATGAGTAAGCAGTTGATGCTTAAGAAATTTTTGCTTGTTGTGGTAATCTTTGGAAGAGGTTGGGCAATTTTGCGAGGGGGTTTTAGAAGCAGTAAAGGTTGTGGGTCACATGGTGGCTGGAACTGGATGGGTTGGTGTCACTATGTGAGCGAGTTTTGGGAGTTATGAGTTAAGGTGGAGTATGTTGTAAAAATTTGAAGGTTCTTCGGGTCGCTGGGGCTATACGCAGTTCGGAAGTGTGAAAGGTTAAGCTGTGGTTAAGATCTGAGTGTTCTGGAAGTCTTGAACAGTGTGTAGTGGTGTTGGGTTTGGTTATAGTGTAAGTTTGATTTGAGGAGGAGTTGTTTTGTGGTGTTCTGAGTGGAGGATGTTTCAATAGTGGATAAGTCTCTTGTGTTTCGTTGTGTGTTGCTTGTGAAGTTTGGTATCGTGCTCTTTTCTTCGGTTGAAATTTCGAGGACGAAATTTCCTAAGAGGGGGAGAGTTGTAACACCCCAATTTTGGGCTTGGAAGTTTAGGGTCTGAACCGGACCGGTCTGATTTTCGGTTCGAATATAAAAGGTGGTTTTAGGGAAAGCCTAGTTCAGGATGCATTAAAAATATGGAAAAATGTCTAAAAATCCTCTTTTAATATATATAAGAGAGTGGTGAAATCAAATTTACAAAATAAGGCTTGGAAATATGACATTTCGAATTAGTGACTAAAATGTAATTTTTGAAAAGTTCGTGACTGTTTTGTAAGGATTGAAACTTTGAATCTTTAAGGAGCTAATTTACCCAATGAAGGATTTCTCCAGATTTTTCTTAATTTTAATGACTCCTTTAATGTTTAATTAATTTAAAGAAAAGAGGGAAATCATATTTTAGCTTTTCATAACTAACTTTTGCTAAAACTTTCTCATCTCATTTTCTCTCAAAATTCCCTCAGCCAAACACCTTTCCACAGCAACATTTCTTTTGATTTCCACACTAAAGGATGAGATTTCAATCCTCAAATGATTCCTAATCATTTCCAAATCAAATCCTCTTCATTTGCATATTGAATTTTCAAGGATTTTGGCTCTAAACAAGGAGAAATCCACATTTAGAGGTATGAACGTCCTTCTCCTCTAAATACTCAGTTCTTTACTGAAATTCCCAAGTTCTCAATCCTTAAATTGAGTTTTATTAAAGGTTTTAATGTTGTGATCTTGATTTTGGCTTAAAATCCAAGATTTGGATTTAATTTTGAAGAAATTCGTATTGGATGTTTGGGCTCTGTTTTGAGATGTCTTTTTAATGTATTTTGGATGTTTAAATGATGTGAAATGGAGGTTTAATCAATGCAATCCCGAATAGGTTGGTTTTCCTAAGTTTTTACTTGTGAAAATGGTGGTTTTTGGGGTGATTTTGGTCTTCTGTTGTAGCTGGAGGTACAAGGACGTGATTAGGTCCTTTTTGGATGTTAATTGATATTTAGAAATGGTTGGAAGTGGTGGATCTTGGCTGGGTTATGTTTTGGAAGAGTTTGGAGGTGATTTCGGTTGTGTTTGGTAGCCGATATGTTGGGTTTTTGTAGAGCAGCGAGCTTAGGTGTGTTGCTGGTGATTTTAATGCATGATGATGCATTAATCCTCTGTTGTTATGTGTTAAAAACAGGGGAGAATGATCCGGAAGCAATAGAGGTGGCGTTGGTGGTTTCGAATGCTTGGAAGGCTTGTCGGCTAGCATAGTTTTGTGTATCGGTGAGTGGAAGAGAGTTTTCCAGCTTTGAAACATTTTGGACAAGGTTTTGAGAGCTTAGTTTAAGTCTAAACAACTTAGCTAAGCTCAAGAGTAAGTAAATGAAATTTCTCTCTTAGGTTGTGCTATGATTTGGTTTTAAATGCACTTGGGACGATTGTGTTTTAATTACTGTTTTTAAGTATGTTTGGACATGGTTTAATGTTGGTTTATTAACGCCATTATGTTAATGATGCTCAAGATAAGTTATCCTTGACTTGCATGTGTTGAGTGCATATGATTTTAAGCATGTGATGCTTGTGGAATTGGCATTTCGGTTATGCTTGTAAAAATAGTGGATTAATGTGGTATAATGGCTATATTGGCAAGTGATGTAAGTGGTTGTTGGTTACTTTAATCGGATATAGTTAGCCGGCTATAGTATTGGGTGCACCGTGAATTGAGTCGCCTTGGATGTTGAGGGGTTGTGATTGTACCGTAAACTCCATCCAAGTACCCTAGCGATTGAGGAAATTAGTGTCACCACGATGGAGGATGACTCTCGTGGGTGGACTTTGTTAAGTGTCACCGCGATGGAGGATGGCTCTCGTGGGTGGACCTTGTTAAGCGTCACAACGGTGGAGGGTTGCTCCCGTGTGTGAGCTTGGTTGAGGTGATTACAGTGGTTGAGGTAGCTCCTATGTGTATGCCTTGTGGTGGTCCCGGCTCTCGCTAGTGAGTTATACAACTTCCGATGAGTGATGTTGAGGGGTTGTGATTGTACCGTTAAACTCTGTCACGGGAATTGAGGGGTTGAGATTGTACCGGGAAACTCCACCTTGTGTTGTTCGGTAGTGTGTATGAAGCGTGTGGGACAACGCTTGTAATCCGCGTATCCGATTGTGTCTTGAGTTGAAATGATTTGAGAATTATCACTTGAAAGCCAATGTAATGTTCTCGGATGTAATGAAGCGAGAGATGCTTGAAATGATGCAAGGATGCATGGGAAGTGCGTAATGGTTTAAGAGTGCATGTATTACTTGTTAAGCTTGAACAAGTGTTTATCTTCATTTGTGAGTGGTGTATATGTGCATGGAATCTCTTTAGTGCATTGAAGTCTTGTGAAGACTTGTCTAGAAAAGCATGTGATGTAAATGTTGCTTTTGGTAATTCATGTGTTGTGCGTTTGTTGAATGCACGAGATAGTTAGAGGTAACAAATGGTTTTCCAAAGGTTTTGCTTTGAAATGATCATTAAGCATGAGAAAAGTATGTTATGAAGAGGAAATGTTTTTCAAGGAATTTGAGTTTAACTTTGCGTAAGGTGTTCATGTATGGAAAGGTTTTAATTGATGGTTTTGTAAGAATGTGTTTTGAGGTGAGTTGATTAGCTTTTCGAAGCTAAGGGTTGGATTTCATGTGGAGCAATGCACGGTTTTAAGCATGTTGTTTCAAAAGGGGGTTTTTCAATCGATGCTTTGGTTTATTGAATTGCACTTACTTTTGAAGAGGTTTTAGATTTGCTGCATTGATGGTGTTTTGGTTTTGAGCATTCCTCACTAAGCATTATGTGCTTACGCTCCTTTGTGTCCATCAATGCAGATAATTGAAGTTGGGGCAGCAAGAAGCAAGGAATTCAAGGAGAGCTCCACTTGAGAAGTATGTCTCGGTTAATAGCTATAGATAATAAAGGCAATGGGGGGAGAGTCTTTTATATTGATGTGTAAAGAGATTGAGTATGTTGACCATTTTTTGTTGTGGTTTGAATCTTGTTGTTTATCACTTTGCAACATTTGAATCTTCTTATTCATAAATTGTTATGCTATACTTCTTGTTTTAAAAGCATGATCAAGTGTTGGATGTGTTGAAAGAGTTGGTGCACCTAAGGTTTGTTTTGTATCTAGATTTAATGCAATTTGGTAGTTATGATGCTTGGCATGTTGATGATATGTTGAGGAATGATTTGAAGTATGTTTTTTGGTGTTTGGATGTGTAAAACCAGAATTTTCTGCTGTTTCTGGGCAGGGTGTATCGAAACACCCTTGTCTGTTTCGAAACGGGTGCATGATTTGGCCTGGGCATTTCGAAACGGATGGAGGTGTTTCGAAACACTTTTGCTACTGCCAAGCCCTGTTTCGGAACAGGTTTCGAAACGGTCCCGCGTTTCGGAACGGTCAACCCCCGTTCCGAAACAGATGACCGTTGGGTACTGATTTGAATGGGTTTGAGGTTGCAAGCTTTACGTTTTAGTCTTGAATTTTGTATGGTGCAATTGCTTGAGTTTGGGATGTCCGTTTGAGGTGAAATTTGACATAGAAGCATGTAACATGACTAATTTCATAATGGTATCTTCAAAATTAGTAAAGTCCTCTTAATTTCCAAAATTTACAATTTGGTCCCTAAATTCGTATGTTGTGCAATTGAGTCCCTTATTGCTTTCCGATTGCTATGTTTTTTGAGTATGCTTATCTCAAGAGTATGCCTAGGGTTAATGTGCATCTAGACAAGTTTTAAAAAAAGGGTCGTTAATCAAGGTTGACCTTCGGGTTGACTTTGGTTTTCCCCGTGTAATCTTCGTAGTTCGGGTCAACCGTCTAGGCCGGGCTAAGGGGGTTACATAGACAACGATTAAAGCTGAAAATCATAGGAATGCATTAAAAACACTTAAATAAAAATCATCCATCAAACCTATGCCACCTAAAATCAGTTCATGGTTGGGTGAACATTCAACGTATCATCAAAAATTACAACCCTTTTCAAATGAAATAAAGAAATGCTAAAGCAAACAGAAGGGAAGAAGATCTTCTGATCTGCCATGGACTGCCACGAACTGTCTTAGGCCCGCCACCTCTCTCGAGACCGGCGAGGCCACTCCTTGGAGCTTCAATGATGGAGGAAACCAAGTTGAGGAAGAAGAAGGGAAGAATTTCCTTTCTCTCTCCAACCCTGGCTTTGCTTATCACCTTTTTTTCTACCTCCTCTAAATGAGGGAATTGCACCCTTTATATAGTGGAGGCTCCTAAGGTTTGGTGCCCTAAAGATCCCTTTGGTGATCCCAAGCAATATCCACCGACAATGCTCTGCCCAAGGGGACAAGGAGGATAATCTGCAGGTGGTACTGGCGGCTACACATGTCAGATCTGTCTTTTCTGCACTTAGCGTGTTTTTTTACAGCTCGCGTGTCAGCTAGTTCCTTCAGTCTTCAAATGCTATAGCATTTCCCAGCTCTCCTGTTTTCATGCACTCTATGTTCTTGCGTCCTGCACACCACACAACCAAACCACCCTCCTCAAGAAGCACCTTTCCATCATCATACCAAACAAAAGATAATATTGCACCCAAATGAACTAAAATGCTATGACATGAACTTAATAGCAGGCAATTGCTAAGGCAAAAAGGTATGAAAACAATGATATTTACGCAGTTATCAGATTGCCACCACTATTCCCTTTGAGGCTGGGGAAGCAAAAGCACGAGTACCAATTTAAGAAGTTCCTTGACATCCTTAAGCAAGTCCACATCAACTTGCCATTAGTTGAGGAAATCGAGCAGATGTCTAATTATGCTAAGTTCCTTAAAGACATTGTCTCTAAGAGAACAAGGTTGTGCAAGTTTGAGATAGTTGCATTGACAGAAGGATGCATGGCAAAGCTGCATAATCGATTGTGTAACACCCGTGTTTTGGGGTTAGGAGTTAGTCGTGTGAGTTGGTTCGAGTCGGTAAAATCAATTTTTATCAAATTGACCTAAGTCTTGATTTAATTGGAATTTAAATAAAAAGGAGTGGCCACTTTGGTAATTTAGCCAAAACAAAAAGGTAGACAACCTTTTTGAAATCAAAAAAAAAAAGAAGAAGAAAGCTATCATATTTCCTCCCCTTTTCTTCCTTCAACGTGGAAACCAAACTAAACCCTCCCAAACCCCTAACTACTATTCCATCCAATCTTTCCATTGATTCAAGGTCATTTTCAAAGGTAAACCTATTTCTAAACTCTCCTCATCATCCTCTACATTTACCTAGTCTTAGAATTTAAAACTACCATCTTTTTGAAATTTCAAGTTTAAAGAAAGTTTGAATTTTTAATGGGTTTTACATATGATTTTGGTTTGTTGAGTTGGGTTTTATTTTAATCTCATCTTAATACACATAATATCTTGAAATGGTTGATTTTGGGTGAAAACCCGAAGTGGGTCTTTGGGGCCATTTTTGAGGTGTCTAAAATTTGAATTTTGGTTAGTTTTAAGGTTGGGTTGAAGGGCTGATGGTTTACGGATATTAAGGGAATGTTTTGGGACCTTTTAGATGTCATTTGGGTGCTTGAAATCATGGTTTTCTGCTGCGTATTAAGGGAGCATGAAAATTAGAAGTTTGGTGAGTAAATGGGTTGAAATTGGTGAAGTTTGGCTTGTGTTTGTAAGTGGGGTTTGTGACTGAATTTTAGCATTGATTTGGCGAGTAATGGTTGTGTTTTGATTTGGTTAGAAGCAAGAGGAGGCATCGGGGAAGCATCGGGACCGCATCCGGGAAATTAGGAGGCTTGCTTACTTGTTTGGTTTGCTAAGGAAGGGTGGTGAGTAAAACTTTAAATTTGTTTTAAAGTTGGTTCAAGTGTGAGTAGTGGATTTGTTGGAATGAGCTTGGTAGGCCATTCCGGGGTGGAAGTTAAATTGGTAGTTTAACTCCTTGATTGCTATTGATGCTTGTTATGTCATTGCCTATTTGATCTTGTGAAATATGGATTGATTTGTATGTGTATACTTTGATATGTGTATGCGATGAATATGTAATATAAATGGCGGATATGTGATGTGGTTAAAGAAATTGGCACTAATTAACTTACCGGGTGTAAATAATCGATCATTAGGATTAGTGTGCACACAATTGAGTCAAAACGCGCGTGGTCTTGATGGCGTTGAGTCATCAAGGAGGAGTACGGTGATGTAATATTCCACCGGAAATTTATTTATATTCTACGTGATGATGAGTGGAATCCCATCCGTAGGGCTTGTGGTGATGAGTGGAATCCCACCCATGCAAGGTCCGGTGATGAGTGTAATCCCATCTAGGTAATGTTGTTTATTGAGAGTAAATCCGCACATCCGGGTAAACTAATAGTGGCCAATGAAATTGTTCTTATGCTTATGATGTTGTGATGTATATATATATATATATATATTGTTGAGCTTAGTATGATGTGAGATGCCATATTATGACTCTTGAAATACTAGCTAGGTTGCCTTGTTGATATCTATGTATGTTGTGTGTGATGTTAAGGATTTGCATGCTTGGACCCTGCATTGTTGTTGTTTTTGGTTTTAGAGCATCCTCACTAAGCTTCTAGCTTACGCTCTCATTTTCGACAATGCAGATCATTAGCGTGGTGTTAGCAAGGAGCAAGGCAGAGGGGCTTTCCAAGTGTAGTTGCTCAAGTATGATTTTTGTGTTAATGTGGTAGTTTAGCAATGGGGCTATTATGTGTTTTGTATGAGCATTGTTTGACTCATAAGTGTTGTTGAATGTTTATGTTTGGCTTGATTTTGTAAACCATATTATGCCTCGATGAATGCTTGTGTGATGAAGACATGCTTGGATGTTTAGGTTGCTTTGGTTGTATATGCAAACCTCACATGTGTTAACTTGTGCCTTAAGGGCTTTTTAATGCTTCAGTGTGTCTTGAATGAATTTGGAATGTGATGCAAGAATTGTTGTTATGCATGTTGTTCTATTGATGTTTGGTTTACATGTATATAGTGTGCTAAGCATGTGTTAGTAAGTTGCTTATCATCTAGATTGGTTGTGTATTGAGTCTTGAGTGTTTTGGTGAAGTTTTGGGGCTACCTAGTGTCTTAAACCAGCAAAAATCTGTCTTCTCGCAGCCCGTGTATCGAAACGGTTGGTCTCGTTTCGATACGGCCTCTTGTTTCAGGCCAGGCGTTTCGATACGCCTAAGGTCCGTTCCGGAACGATTTTGCTACTGGAATTCTGAGAAATTGCCGATAATTTGAAGTTTCAAAACGGGTCCAGGTGTATCGGAACGGTCAATATATCGTTGACCACGAGAAGTTGACCGTTAGGGGTGTTTTGGAACGGTTGACCTCCGTTCCGATACGGCCTTCTCGTGTGAACTTGGGGCCGTTGACCAAGTCAAGGTGTTTCGATACACCCTAAGGGAGTTTCGAAACGGCCTGCCTAATGGCTTAAAATTGGACTGTTTACTTGCTGTTTTGGGTCCAGTTGCATGTCCTTCTCGTTTTAATCCGCTGTCGTGATCACATAGGATTTAAACGTGCCTTTAGAGAAGATTAAATTAAAAGAAATTTTAGGGTTGCTAACCGAGGTGGAACCCTTAGCGGGCTTCGCATCGGTTTTCCCTGTGTAGCCTACTCGAACTGGTCAGCCGACCAGACCGGGGCGAGGGGGTTACAGATTGCTACCTAAATTGAAGGATCCATGCAATTTCATGATACCATGTGCCATCAGCAATCATTATGTCGGGGAAGCACTGTGCAACCTTGTAGTGAGCATAAATCTTATGCCAAAATCTGTTTTCCAATGATTAGTAATAGGAATGGCGAGACCCAACACAATCATGATATAGCTTGCGGACAGATCTTACGTTCATCCAGAGGGAAAATTGATGACATTTTGGTGAGAATGGATAAATTTATTTTTCCCACCGGTTTTATTATTTTGGATTGTGAAGCAGATGAGTTCGCTCTCATTATTCTTAGAAGACCATTCCTAGCAACGATAAGGACCTTAATTGATGTTGAGAGGGGAGAGATTACTATATGGGTGAATGAGAAGCTAGTCACACTCAATGTTTTCAAAACCCTCGAGTATGCCGATGATCAAGATGAATGCCAAGCTATTAGAGCCATCGCATATTTCAACTTTGATGTGGAGGAGTATTGCCACGACAATATCATTGCTGAGCCTGAAGAAATCGAGGAGCCAGAATCAGACAGCGAGGACAACAAGAAGTGAATTGGATTGTAAGTCAACCGGGTAAAAGTTTCATATCTCTTGACTATTCAAGTAAGGAACTTAAACCTAACAACCCTTCCATTGAGCAACCTCCTATTTTAGAATTAAAAACATTGTCAGAGAAATTGAAATATGTTTATTCGGGAAAGGATAACACCTTGCCTGTGATAATTTCTTCTAAGTTGCAGCCTGAATTGGAAAAGAGATTGATTGACATGTTGGCGCTGCATAAGAGGGCAATAGGTTGGACAATCGTAGATCTAAAGAGGATTAGCCCGAAATTGTACATGCACAAGATACTACTGGAGGAAGGCCACAACAATTCAATTGAGGCTCAAATGAGACTTAACCCTGCCATGAAGCAGGTCTTGGTGAATGAGATCATCAGGTGACTTGACGTCGGTATCATATACCCAATCTCCGACAGCTCATGGGTAAGTTTGGTACAATGTGTACTGAAGAAGAGAGGTATGGTTGTGGTAAGTAATGAATTCAATGAACTCATTCCAATAAGAAATGTCATTGGTTGGAGAGTATGTGTGGACTACCGAAAATTGAATAAGGCTACTAGGAAAGATCAATTTCCTTTACCCTTTATTGACCAAATGCTTGATTGTCTTGCACTAAAGTCCTTTTATTATTTTCTTGATGGATAATCAGGTTATAACCAGATTTCCATAGAGCTAGAGGACCAGGTAAAGACCACTTTCATATGCCCTTTTGGCACATATGCTTTTGGAAGGATGTCGTTCGGACTGTGTAATGCTCCAGCAACCTTCCAGAGGTGTATAATGGCGATTTTCTCAAATATGGTGGAAAATTTCTTGGAAATCTTCATGGATGACTTCTCGATATTTGGAGACAGCTTTAAGAATTACCTTAGCAATCTAGAGAATGTGTTAGCACGTTGTAAAGAATCCAATCTAGTTTTGAACTGGGAGAAGTGCCACTTCATGGTGGATCAAGGCATCGCTCTGGGACACAAGATCTCATCCAAGGGAATTGAAATGGATAAGGTCAAGGTGGGCGTGATTGAGATATTTCCACAACCAAATTTAGTCAAAAGGATTCGGAGTTTCCTTGGTCATGCAGGTTTTTACAAAAGGTTTATTAAAAAAAATTCTATGATTTCTAAACCTTTGTGTAATTTTCTTAAACAGAACAAAGCCTTCAATTTTGATGATTCATGTTTCTCAGCATTTGAATATTTGAAGAAGCAACTTACCACGACACCTATTTTCGTTCCTCTTGATTGGTTCATACCTTTCGAGCTCATGTGTGATGTGAACGATTTTGCTGTAGGAGTAGCCTTGGGTAAGCGGAAAGGTAAAATTTTTCATGTGATATACTATGCTAGCAAAACACTCAGTTGTTACTAAGTACTTGATAGCTAAAAGGATGCCAAGCCTCGTTTAATTTGATGGATCTTACTTTTACAAGAATTTGAAATCTAAATTAAGGACACAAAAGGAACGGAGAACCAGGTTACCGATCACTAGTCGAGGCTTGAAGGGGGAAATAAAGATCGCGATTACTTAGAGATTCGTGATGCATTTCCAAACAAGCAGTTGTTACTTGCCGCAACAACTCCCTGGTATGCTGAGATAGTGAATTTTCTTATGAGTGGTGTTGTACCTTATGACCTTACTTATCAGGGTAAGAAGCGGTTTCTACATGATGCTAAGCATTATTGTTGGGACGAGCCTCTTTTGTTTAAACAATGTGCAGATCATGTCATACGAAGGTGTGTTCCCGAGGAAGAACAACAAAATGTGCTCCTGAAATGTCATTTATCACCTTATGGAGGCCATATTGGAGGTACCCGCAAAGCGGCCGAAGTCTTACAGTCATGCTTTTATTGGCTCACTCTTTATAAAGACGCCCGTGAATTCTACAAGAGATATGATCGATGTCAGCGAACGTGGAATATCTGAAGGCGACATGAGATGCCACTGTAGAACATCCTTGAGGTAGAACTATTTGACGTATGGGGCATCGACTTTATGGGGCCTTACCCATTAAGTCGATGGACTACATATCTAAATAGGTCGAGGCAGTTGCAGTTCCAAAAAATGATTCAAAGATCGTGAAGTGATTCTTATAGAAAAACATATTCACATGGTTCGGAATGTCGAAAGCAATTATCAACGATGAGGGCAAACAATTTAACAATAAGCTTATTGCCACGACGTTGTTGCGCTTTGGAGTGACTCGCAAAATTTCCACGGCATATCACCCACAGACTGGCAGACAAGCTAAGATCTCTAACCGTGAGTTGAAGATTATCCTCGAGAAGGTTATCAGTCCTTCACGGAAGGATTGGTCTGCGAGACTTGATGATGCACTTTGGGCCTATCGAACATCATTTAAAACGCCCCAAGGCATGTCTCCTTATATACTTGTCTATGGCAAAACTTGCCACCTTCCAGTGGAGACCGAGCATAAGACCTGTTGGGTGATCAAGACAATGAACTAGGAAAAAGCAGAACAATAGCATTTGTTGGACTTGAACGAGATGAAAGAATTTCGTGCAACAGCTTACGAAAATGTCAAGCTATACAAAGAGAAGACTAAAAGATGGCATGGCAATAAGCTCTTGCCACGGGTGCTTCTCAACAATTCTAGACTTAAAATTTTTTCCGATTAAACTGAAGTCAAGATGGTTCATGTAATTCGAAGTAGTTAAACCCTATTCCCATGGGGCTGTCGTGATGAAATAAACTATGGTTGGACGAGAATTTAAAGTCAATGGACAGAGACTGAAGCACTATGTTGGTGCACACATCGAACGTGATAAAAGAGAAGTATCCTTAGGAGATGCATGAAAATGTTATTTCTAAGTGTTCTATTTTTTTCTTTTTCTATTATTTAATTTTTGTTTTTGTTTTATTCTTTTATTTTATTTTGATTTAATTTGGTCTTTCTCCTTATTTATTTTCTTTTATTTAATCTTTATTCTTGTTTATCTTTATCTTTATCTTTATTTTATCTTTTTCTTTATTTATTTAGTTTTTCTTTATTTCATATTTATCTTTTTTATTTTCCTTTGTTTGGGATAAGAGTTCAAGAAGATTTGAAGAATGAGATTAAACGATAAAATTTCATTAAATTTCATCTCATGGAGATAAAGAGGGTGTGTAACCCCCTTAGCCCGGCCTAGACGGTTGACCCGAACTACGAAGATTACACGGGGAAAACCAAAGTCAACCCGAAAGTCAACCTTGATTAACGACCCTTTTTTTCTTTTTAAACTTGTCTATATACATGTTAACCCTAGGTGAACACTTGAGATACGTATACAGACTTAGCACAGCGATCGGATATGAATAAGGGACTCAATTGCACAAAATACGAATATTAGGGACCAAATTATAAATTCTGGAAATTAGGAGGTCTTAACTGATTTTCAAGTTACCAATATTAAATTAGTCATATTACATGCTTACCTGACAAATTTCACTTTAATCGGACATCTCAAACTCATGCAATTGCAAAAACAATTTCCAAGACTAAAACGTAAAGCTTGCAAACCTCAAAACCATTCAAATCAGTGCCCAACGGTCTCCTGTTTCGAAACGGTGTTGACCGTTCCGAAATGCGGGTTCGTTTCGAGACTTGTTTTGAAACAGGGCCTTCCAGTGGCCAAACCGTTTCGATACGGTCACCAGCCGTTTCGAAACACCAAGGCCATTACAGGCCCCCGTTTCGAAATGCCTATGAGTGTATCGATACGGGTTGCCCAGAAGCTGCAGATTTTGCTGGTTTAACATGCATAAAACCACTCAAACGCATCCTAATAACTTCTAATCATGCCAACAAGTCATTATACATAAAAGGTACATGTTTGCAACCTCAAAACACATTCATGGCATCAATCATGGAATTCCACAAGTCTATAGGCATGCATCCTAATATCCAAAACCAAACAACCAACGAAACACCAAATCAAGCTTCAAAAGGCCAATTACAAATCCCAAAACATCTAAGCATCAAGACACAACTAGGGAGTCCAAAATATCTCCCAAAACACATCTTAGGTCCCCATTGCCAAAATATTAAAATCTAATAGTGTTATGAAAACATCACCATACATGAGCTTAGCTTCCCTTGGACTCTTAGCCTCCTTGTTGCCCTCAACACTTCAATTGTCTGCATTATTGGTTCAAGAGAGAGAGCGTAAGCACAATTTCTTAATGAGGCATGCTCTAAAGAAACAACACAATAATGCTTTTTACAAAACACTTTTAACAAAGCCTTCCATCACATAATCATCATTATTCATGCAACCTTGCATACAAAACAAGAATCTCATGCTTCATTAAAATCAACATGTCATATTGGCTTCCAAGTGATAATCCATAACCATTTACAACACAAAACACAATCGGATACGCGGATTACAAGCGTTGTCCCATACGCTTCATACACACTACCAAACACACAAGGTGGAGTTTACCAGTACAATCACAACCCCTCAACACCCGTGATGGAGTTTAATGGTACAATCACAACCCCTCAACATCACTCATCGGTAGTTCTATAATTTCACTAACGAGAACACGGAACACACAACACAAGATCCACACACGGACTTTTAACCACCATTGTGATCTTACCTTACTCGTTAGTGTACTTGGATGGAGTTTACGGTACAATCTCAGCCCCTCAACATCCAAGGCGACTTTATTCACGATGCACCCAATCCTATAGCCGGCTAACTATATCTGATTCAAGTACTTTAAAACCATCACATCACTTGCCAATATAAATCATATAACATCAACAACTCACTGTTTTAAAGCATTAAACAAAGCCATTTAACATCATGCATCACTATGCATCAAAACCACATTTACAATATGTCAAACCAAGGATCTCTTACCTTGAGCATCCTTCAACATATGGCTTTCAAAACCAGCATTTACCATGCTAAAACATGCTTTCAAAATAGAATTTAAACATGCAAATAAAATCAATGCATCAAACCACATCATGGCTCATCCAAGAGAGTTTTCCCGAAAACTTACTCTTGAGCTTAGCTAATTTGCTTAGACTTAAACTAAGGTCCCAAACCTTCAAACATTTGTTTCAAAGCTGGAAATCCAACTTCACTCACCAATTTCGTTTCGCAAGCTTGCCGAAACGCCGATCAAGCCTCCGGATCAACTCCAAAGATATCTGAAGATGACTCCCCTGTTTAAACACATCAAAGCAGAGGATTAATGCATCATCATGCATTGAAATCTTCAGCCAACACTCTTAAACTCACTGCTCTATCTAAAGCCAACATTTCGGCTACCAAACACAACCGAAATCACCTCCAAACTCTTCCAAAACTTAACCCAGCCAAGATCCATCACTTCTAACCATTTCTAAACATCAATGAACATCCAAAATGAACCTAAACTCGTCCTTATACATCCAGCTATAACAGAACACCAAGATCACCCCAAAAACCACCATTTTCATAAGCAAAAACTTAGGAAACACAACCTATTCGGGATTGCATTGATAAAACCTCATTTACACATCATTAAACATCCAAAATACATTTAAGAATCATCTCAAAACAGAGCCCAAATAGTCACAACGAAATTCTTCAAGATTTCCTCCAAATCTTGAGTTTTAAGCCAAAATCAAGTTCATATCATTAAAACCATTTATAAAACTTAAATTAAGGATTGATAACTTGGGAATTTCAGTAAAGAACTGAGTATTTAGAGGAGAAGAACAACCTTACCTCTAAATGGTGATTTCTCTTTGATTTGAGCCAATTTGCTTGAAAATCCAATAAGGAAATCAAAATGATTTGATGTAAGATGGATTAGAACTAATTGATGATTGAAATCTCATCAATTGGAGTGAAAATCAATAGAAAAGTTTCTGGAGGAAAGTGTTTGGATGATGAAATTTTGAGAGAAAAAGATATGAGAAAATTTTAGGAAAAGTAGTTATGATTTTAACAAAAGGTAGTTTCTCTTCACTTCTAATTAATTAAAACATTAATTAATTCACTCAAATTAAAGAAAAATCTGGAGAAATCATTTTTGGGTAAATTAGCTCCTTAAAGATTCAAAGTTTCAATCCTTACAAAACAGTCACCACTGAACTTTTCAAAAATCACATTTTAGTCACTATTTCAAAATGTTGTATTTCCAAACCTTATTTTGTAAAATTGATTTCACCACTCTCTTATATATATTAAAAGAGAATTTTAGATATTTTTCCATATTTTTAAAGCATCACGAACTAGGCTTTCCTAAAACGTCCTTTTATATTCGAACCGAAAATCAGACCGGTCCGGTTCAGACCCTAAACTTCCAAGCCCAAAATTGGGGTGTTACAACTCTCCCCCCCCCCCCTTAAGAAATTTCGTCCTCGAAATTTACTTGGAGGAAAGAGGTACGGAAACTGCTTCTTCATGTCATCCTTTCTTTCCCACGTGGCTTCCTCAACACCACGATGCTTCCACAACACCTTAACCAATTCAATGTTCTTGCCTCGGAGAACTTTATTGTCCGAATCCAGAATGTCAACCGGCTTCTCATCATAGGTCAAGTCTGGATTCAACTCCACTTCCTCCACAGGCATAACATGTGAAGGATCAGATCTATACCTCCGAAGCATAGAGACATGAAACACATCATGTATCTTTTCCAACTCTTGCGGCAACCCCAGCTTGTACGCAACAGGACCCACACGTTCAATCACCTCGTATGGTCCAACGTACCTAGGGCTCAACTTACCCTTCCGACCAAACCTCATCACCTTTTTCCAAGGCGAAACCTTCAAAAACACACGGTCACCTACCGTAAACTCAATCTCCTTACGCTTCAAATCCGCGTAAGACTTCTGTCGATCAGAAGCTGCCTTCAAACGCTCACAAATGAGCTTCACCTTCTCGGTGGTTCCTTTCAACAAAGCTGGCATTGAAACCAACTTTTGACCTGTCTCAACCCAGCAAAGAGGAGTTCTGCACTTCCTCCCATACAAGGCTTCATAAGGTGTCATTTGAATACTTGCCTGGTAGCTATTGTTATAAGCAAACTCTACCAAAGGCAAATGCTTCTCCCAAGAACCCTGAAACTCAATCACACAGCACCTCAACATATCTTCCAGCACTTGGATAACACGCTCAGACTGTCCATCCGACTGTGGATGATAAGAAGTACTGAAATTCAGCCGTATACCCAAATCTTGATGCAAACATTCCCAGAAACGCGATGTAAACCTCGGATCTCTATCCGACACTATAGACTTTGGCACACCATGCAGTCGCACAATCTCAGCAATGTACAACTCTGCAAGCTTGTCCAAAGTATACGTAGTATGCACAGGTATGAAATGCGCACACTTCGTAAGGCGATCCACAATCACCCACACCAAATTCTTCTTCGATGGCGACAAAGGCAAACCAGACACAAAGTCCATGGTAATCCTTTCCCACTTCCACTCAGGAATCCTCAACGGTTGCAACAACCCAGAAGGAAACTGATGCTCAGCCTTAACTCGCTGACAAACCATGCACTTACTCACATACTCCGCAACATCTTTCTTTAACCCCACCCAATAGTACTCATCCTTAAGATCATGATACATCTTAGTACTACCAGGGTGCATAGCAAAAGGACTGCTATGAGCCTCAGTCAGAATAGTACGCCTCAACTCAGCATCATTCGACTCTATTATTCGACTCCCAAAACATAGAACCCCGTCATCATTAAAACAGAAATTCGAGGGTCTATCCTCAGCAATATCCTAAACATATGGCACCAAAGAATCATCCAACAACTGCTTATCCTTTATCAACTGAACCAAAGATGGTTTCACTTGCAATTCAGCCACAAGACCTCCATCTCGCGAAATGCTTAAGCTGGCAAACATAGCCCTCAACTCCACTGCCAATTTTCTACTCAAGGCATCCACTACAACATTAGATTTTCCGGGATGGTACTCGATCGTCAGATCGTAATCTTTAACCAACTCCACCCAACGTTGTTGCCTAAGATTCAACTCTTTCTGAGACATCAAATACTTCAAACTTTTGTGATCCGTGTACATAGTACACTTCTCACCATACAGGTAATGTCTCCAAATTTTCAAAGCAAAGACCACCGCAGCTAACTCAATATCATGCGTAGGGTAATTGCGCTCATGCACCTTCAACTGGCGCGATGCATAAGCCACCACCTTACCCTCTTGATTCAACACACACCCCAAACCCACATAGGATGCGTCGATGTACACTACAAACTCTTTCCCTGATTCAGGTTGAACCAAGATAGGAGCTTGCGTCAAAGCTGCCTTAAGCTTCTCAAAAGCTTGTTGTCTTGCCTCTGTCCACTCATACCTGACATCCTTCTGCAACAACTTCAACAAAGGTGCAGCAATCTTTGAAAATCCATCCACAAACCTCCGATAGTATCCTGCCAACCCAAGGAAACTACGGACTTCATGAACAGACTTAGGAGGCTTCCAATTCATCACTGTCTCAATCTTCTGAGGATCAACACGAATCCCCTCAGCAAAAAACACATGTCCAAGAAAAACAACTTCCCTAAGCCAGAATTCACACTTATTCAGCTTAGCATAAAGCTGATTGTCCAACAAAGCCTGCAACACAATCCTCAAATGCCCTTCATGCTTCTCCTCAGTACGAGAGTACACAAGGATATCATCAATGAACACCACAACAAACTTGTCCAAATATTCATGGAACACTCTATTCATCATGTCCATAAAAGCTGTAGGAGCATTTGTCAAGCCAAACGGCATCACAAGAAACTCATAATGCACATACCTCGTTCTAAAGGCTATTTTTGGCACATCCACATCTTTCACCTTGAGCTGGTAATAACCTGACCTTAAGTCAATCTTAGAGAACACAGCCGCTCCCCGAAACTTATCAAAAAGATCATCAATCCTCGGCAATGGATACCGATTCTTGATAGTCAATTTGTTCAGCTGACGATAATCGATGCACATTCTCATAGTGTCATCCTTATTCTTCACAAACAAGACCGGTGCACCCCAAGGTGACACACTCGGCCGAATGAAACCACGATCAAGCAACTCTTGAAGTTGCGTCTTCAGCTCCTTCAACTCCTTAGGTGCCATTCGGTAAGGAGTAATGGACACTGGAGTTGTGTTTTCATACAGCTCAATCCCAAACTCCACCTCTCGACTAGGAGGCAACCCATGTAACTCCTCCGAAAACACACCAGGGAACTCTCGCACAGTCCTGATATCTTGAACTCGCAACTCCTTGGAGCTAGGATTCATCACAAAGGCTAGGTAGGCCTCAAAACCCTGTCTCAGCATACGGCTCGCTTCCAATGTAAACACCACATTGGCAAGAAACTTCACATTCTCACCAACCACCACCACCTCGTAATCATCAGCAAGCTTCAACGAAACTCGCTTGTTCTCAAAATCCACCACAGCTCGATGTTCAACAAGCCAATCCATACCAAGGATTACATCAAAGCCATAGAATGGCAATTCCATGAGGTCAACAAGAAAAACATGGTTTTGCACTACCAAAGGACATCTTCTATACAACTTCCGTGTCACAATGGTCTCACCAAAGAAACTAGTTACACGCATACCAACATCCCAAGACTCAACAGGTAAACCAAGCAATTGAGTATGTTCACGCAATATGTATGAGTGTGTATATCCAGAATCAATCAAGGAAAGTAATGACAAGGATTGCAAAGTAAAGGTACCTGCGATCACATCAGTATCATTTCTCCCCTCTCACTGAGCATACACTCGAGCCTGGCCACCACCCTCAGGTTGGACAGCCACCACATGGGCCACATTCCTCGCACCATCATCTCTGCGCTGGAAGTTACCACGGCCCCACCCACGACCTCTCTGTGGTGCAAGAACCCCAGGAGCACGTCCCTGACCACCACCGGCCAACAAATGACACTCCCTCCTCATATGGTCTGTCGAACCACAATTCCAGCACGAATTATCGGTCACTGCAACAGGAGCCTGCACCTCCCTCGCTGCTCGAGAATAATCTCGCCTTAGATGGCCACGCGATCCAAACGTCCAGCACGTGTTCTGATCAGCTCTTATCATGTCTCCCTGAACAGGCGCACCATGTCCTCCACCACCACGCCTAGCAGAAGACTGATACCTCTTATCACGTCCTCTCTTGTTCCGTCCACCACCGGAACTATAATCAGCAGCTCTTTTGCCCGAGCTGGAACTAACACCTCTGGGAGACAGACCCAAGTTCTGCTCAATGCCCTTTGCTCTACTCACCAGCACATCAAAATCTGTATACTCAGCAGCAAGCATAAAGGTCTTCACGTCCGGCATCAAACCATATCGGAAGCGTTCACACCTCTCCCGCTCATCATGGATAAGCTCAGGTGCGTACTGACTAAGACGGACAAACTGGATCTCATACTCAGCCATCGCCATGCTTCCTTGCACAAGAGACATTAATTCTCTTTTCTTCTCATCCAGGTATCGCACACCTAGATACTTTCGCTTGAACGCGTTCAGAAAGAACGTCCAAGTCACACCATTCTCTTCCATTCGGGAAACAGTGGTCGTCCACCACGTATACGCATCATCATGCAGCAGAGATACCACACAACCCAACTTCTGCACATCGTTGCAGTTCATTTGTCCCAAAATTCTCTTGGTGCTTTCCAACCAAGTTTCAGAACCTTCAGGAGATAAACCTCTGAACTCAGTCCCTCCCAGACTGCAAAGTCGTTCCAAAGGCAATCTCACGTTAGCATCACCCTGATGCGCAGCTCCTTGAGCTCCAGCTACTGTTGCCTGAAAGGCTCCCGCAATAGCCTGTATCAAAACAGTCATGTTAGGAGCAGCTTGCCCCTGCACACCATCAGGTCCAGCGACCCCAGCACCAGCACCAACACCAGCATTTTCACCTCCAGCACCACCACCACCGGGTGGTCCACCACCAGGAGGAGGAGGTAAATCCACAACATTATCAGCATTTTCCTCATTCACATCCTGAGCCATAGCTCTCGTATTCATCCTCGTCTCTCTACGAGGCCCCATTTACAAGAAAAACAATGCACTGACACAAATGCAATAAACATAATCAGGCTCAACAAGGTAAGTAATCCAAGAACTCAAGCTCATTTTCCAAAAAACAGTTCCTTCCATTAGTTTTGATATGGCAATGGGTCCCCCTAACATGCTTCAACATAGCATAGCATCACAATTGCAACATACTTTACAATTCATACATCATACTTTCATCCAAAAGGCATATCATGCAAATACACATACATCACCCACATAACCATTCCCAATTACACGAGAACTCAGCTCTGATACCATAAAATGTAACCCCCTTAGCCTGGCCTAGACGGTTGACCCGAACTACAAAGATTACACGGGGAAAACCAAAGTCAACCCGAAAGTTAACCTTGATTAACGACCCTTTTTTTCTTTTTAAACTTGTCTAGATACATGTTAACCCCATGTGAACACTTGAGATACATATACAGACTTAGCACAGCGATCAGATATCAATAAGGGACTCAATTGCACAAAATACGAATATTAGGGACCAAATTATAAATTCTGGAAATTAGGAGGTCTTAACTGATTTTTAAGTTACCAATATTAAATTAGTCATATTACATGCTTCCCTGTCAAATTTCACTTTAATCGGACATCTCAAACTCATGCAATTGCAAAAACAATTTCCAAGACTAAAACGTAAAGCTTGCAAACCTCAAAACCATTCAAATCAGTGCCCAACGGTCTCCTGTTTCGAAACGGTGTTGACCGTTCCGAAACGCGGGTTCGTTTCGAGACTTGTTTCGAAATAGGGCCTTCCAGTGGCCAAACCGTTTCGATACGGTCACCAGCCGTTTCGAAACACCAAGGCCATTACAAGCCCCAGTTTCGAAACGCCTATGAGTGTATCGATACGGGTTGCCCAGAAGCTGCAGATTTTGCTGGTTTAACATGCATAAAACCACTCAAACGCATTCTAATGACTTCCTAATCATGCCAACAAGTCATTATACATATAAGGTACATGTTTGCAACCTTAAAACACATTCATGGCATCAATCATGGAATTCCACAAGTCTATAGGCGTGCATCCTAATATCCAAAACCAAACAACCAACGAAACACCAAATCAAGATTCAAAAGGCCAATTACAAATCGCAAAACATCTAAGCATCAAGCCACAACTAGGGAGTCCAAAATATCTCCTAAAACACATCTTAGGTCCCCATTGCCAAAATATCAAAATCTAATAGTGTTATGAAAACATCACCATACATGAGCTTAGCTTCCCTTGGACTCTTAGCCTCCTTGTTGCCCTCAACACTTTAATTGTCTGCATTATTAGTTCAAGAGAGAGAGCGTAAGCACAATTGCTTAATGAGGCATGCTCTAAAGAAACAACACAATAATGCTTTTACAAAACACTTTTAACAAAGCCTTCCATCACATAATCATCATTATTCATGCAACCTTGCATACAAAACAAGCATCTCATGCTTCATTAAAATCAACATGTCATATTGGCTTCCAAGTGATAATCCATAACCATTTACAACACAAAACACAATCGGATACACGGATTACAAGCGTTGTCCCATACGCTTCATACACACTACCGAACACACAAGGTGGAGTTTACCGGTACAATCACAACCCCTCAACACCCGTGATGGAGTTTAACGGTACAATCACAACACCTCAACATCACTCATCGGTAGTTGTATAATTTCACTAACGAGAACACGGGACACACAACACAAGATCCACACACGGACTTTTAACCACCGTTGTGATCTTACATTACTCGTTAGTGTACTTGGATGGAGTTTACGGTACAATCTCAACCCCTCAACATCCAAGGCAACTTTATTCACGGTGCACCCAATCCTATAGCCGGCTAGCTATATCCGATTCAAGTACTTTAAAACCATCACATCACTTGCCAATATACATCATATAACATCAACAACTCACTGTTTTAAAGCATTAAACAAAGCCATTTAACATCATGCATCACTATGCATCAAAACCACATTTACAATATGTCAAACCAAGGATCTCTTACCTTGAGCATCCTTCAACATATGGCTTTCAAAACCAGCATTTACCATGCTAAAACATGCTTTCAAAACAGAATTTAAACATGCAAATATAATCAATGCATCAAACCACATCATGGCTCATCCAAGAGAGTTTTCCCGAAAACTTACTCTTGAGCTTAGCTAAGTTGCTTAGACTTAAACTAAGCTCTCAAACCTTCAAACATTTGTTTCAAAGCTGGAAATCCAACTTCACTCACCAATTCCATTTCGCAAGTTTGCCGAAACGCCGATCAAGCCTTCGGATCAACTCCAAAGATATCCGAAGATGTCTCCCCTGTTTAAACACATCAAAGCATAGGATTAATGCATCATCATGCATTGAAATCTTCAGCCAACACTTTTAAACTCACTGCTCTATCTAAAGCCAACATTTCGGCTACCAAACACAACCAAAATCACCTCCAAACTCTTCCAAAACTTAGCCTATCCAAGATCCATCACTTCTAGCCATTTCTAAACATCAATCAACATCCAAAATGAACCTAAACTCGTCTTTATACCTCCAGTTATAACAGAACACCAAGATCACCCCAAAAAACCACCATTTTCATAAGCAAAAACTTAGGAAACACAACCTATTCGGGATTGCATTGATAAAACCTCATTTGCACATCATTAAACATCCAATACACATTTAAGAATCATCTCAAAACAGAGCCCAAACAATCACAACGAAATTCTTCAAGATTTCCTTCAAATCTTGAGTTTTAAGCCAAAATCAAGTTCATATCATTAAAACCATTTATAAAACTTAAATTAAGGATTGATAACTTGGGAATTTCAGTAAATAACTGAGTATTTAGAGGAGAAGAACAACCTTACCTCTAAATGGTGATTTCTCCTTGATTTGAGCCAATTTGCTTGAAAATCCAATGAGGAAATCAAAAGGATTTGATGTAAGATGGATTAGAACTAATTGATGATTGAAATCTCATCAATTGGAGTGAAAATCAATAGAAAAGTTGATGGGGGAAAGTGTTTGGATGATGGAATTTTGAGAGAAAAAGAGATGATAAAATTTTAGGAAAAGTAGTTATGATTTTAAATAAAGGTAGTTTCTCTTCACTTCTAATTAATTAAAATATTAATTAATTCACTCAAATTAAAGAAAAATCTGGAGAAATCATTTTTGGGTAAATTAGCTCCTTAAAGATTCAAAGTTTCAATCCTTACAAAACAGTCATCACTGAACTTTTCAAAAATCGCATTTTAGTCACTATTTCAAAATGTTGTATTTTCAAACCTTATTTTGTAAAATTGATTTCACCACTCTCTTATATATATTAAAAGAGAATTTTTAGATATTTTTCCATATTTTTAAAGCATCCCGAACTAGGCTTTCCTAAAACGTCCTTTTATATTCAAACCGAAAATCAGACCGGTCCGGTTCAGACCCTAAACTTCCAAGCCCAAAATTGGGGTGTTACAGGGTGGTGGTTTCAAAGGATTTAAACCCTTTTGAAAAAAATTATCCCAAAAAATTCTTTTCCATCCCCACCAATTAACCCTACCGCACTCTTCCCTCCTAATTTTTTTCATGATTGCTTTGATGCAAGACCATTAGTCCCCCATCTTTCAACACAGTCCCTTCCATTTCCCTCCATTACTCAGCCATTAAAACACAATAACACCCATCTTCATATTTTCACCATCTTCTTGAAACTCCTGAGTTTTTCTTGCTTTGCTTATTTTCATTCTTGTTCGACCCATACAGCATGGCTAAGAAATCCACACCCATAATCGGATCACCCAAGTTTGCCACCATACCGTCCGTCTACCGTTTTGGTATACCGACCACCGAGAAGAAAACCACGATGAAGTTTGCCAAGTGCAAGGTTTGGGAAGCACAATACTTTGTGTATGACATGGAGAATACATATTTTAGGTCTTGAGAAAATCGTGTTTGAGATTGTCGACAATCACCAATGGTCTATCTATTGCAAACAACCGGGAGAAATCAATTATTCTTGGGTAACAGAATTTTATACTCATGTTTCATACCCTAACAACCATTTGGTTTTTGTAAGTGGTAGGGCGGTCTACCTTGATGCAAACACCATTAACGCTCAACTATGGGGTGTTCATAGAGAACAATGAACATGAAGAGTTTGCGAAGAATATCACCTCGGACGAGTTGGATAAGGATTTCCGAGACCTCACTATCGAGGGAGATGCGTGGAATGATGGGACTACGAAGGGAACGGTGAATCGAGCCTTGCTAAAACCAGAGGCGGAGTTGTGGAATAACATTGTTAAAACTCGCTTGATGCCGACTATGCATAACACTACAGTTTCCTTTTCTCGTTTACTTTTGATACATTTTATTTTGCATAAGCGCACTCTTAATATTGGTCGTATAATTGTTGATGAGATTTATGCTTGCAGCAAAAAAGATGTGGGCTCGCAATATTTCCCCAATTTAACCACGACTCTTTGTACGGCGGTGAGAGTGTCATCAGATGCAATGAACGGGAAGTTGCAGTTGAAGGAAAGTTTGTTCAAGAGAAGTTACATGAAGATGGTGCAAGAAGGACCGACACGATTGCCTACGGCAACAAAGTGAGACTAGGCTACCAGACCTGCCACGGCAAGTGCAAATGTTGGGGCAACTCCCCAGGTGCCAACTGACATTCTATGTCCGTTGCTGTAGCAATTCGAGCAACAACTGCTATGACATTATATGAAGGATCATTCTGACGACTATCAAACCCTTTTCTATTTTTCTTGTTGAGTTATTTGCCCCAGCAACTGATGATGGGCCAATTGCAAGTGACATTACCACGACAACCATTGCACTGTGAAAAGGTAACAAACTAGTTCAAGACCCTAAACATACTGAATCTTGTCCTAATTTATCAAATTTTGAAGACACCACCTCTGCACCGTTGAAGTCCCTACTCCCGAATATGCTATCAAGGAAAGTGGTGAAACGTAAGGCTTTACCACCAGAAGAAGCTGAGAAAGATGGAGACCCAGTTGAGGAGGTCGAGGTAATTGAAGAACGTGACCTAGCACCAAATCCACAACCACAGCCAAGGTGAGGCAACAAACACCCAAAACAAATGGCCAAAAGAATTCAACGAATTCGATGTGAAGACCTCTTCGATTAACTCATTTGCATTTCATTTATTTTGTTTTTCTTTTGCTATTTTTTGTATGCATTGGGGAGAATGGTTCTCTTGAGTTTGTGGTTGTTTTGTTTTGTTTTGTCTGTCTCATGTTAGTTTGCATATATTACTGGCCATGAAAATTGCCTATTAAACTCCCAAAACCTATTGTGATATCCTATGATGAGTTAATTGCAACGGAATTTAGATGAGAGAACCTTAGACTTTAGGGTTGGCATAGAATTAGCTTGAAAATTTGGTATGGTGCTTTTAAATATTCATACTGTTGTGAATTGTCGATCGAGGGAGACCTAGTAAACTTTAGGTTGCTAAAAATGAAAAATTGTGCTAGAGGTGCTCATCTAGCTCTAGCCGAAAAATTGATAATAATTAATTACTAGAGGTGCTCGTCTGGCTCTAGTTTTAAAATATTGAAAATTGCTAGAGGTGCCCATCTGACTCTAGCCGGAAAAAATAGAATTTGCTAGAGGTGCCTAACTGGCTCTAGCTGAATGAATTGCCTCGACAATATAATAAAACTAAGGTTTTCTTGGAATCCTATTGATTGACTTGTACACAACTCTACACATGCATTTGCACCAGCATTGTAGTTTATTTTTTAGTAACTTTTTGTTCTTTCTGAAGGTCGAAAGGTAATTAATTCTTTTTATCACAGTTCTGAGGATTGAAGTCAGGTTTAAAGCATGTTTTGTGGTAATTGCCTTGGAAGGTAATTGTTAGTTTTATATTGCTTGAGGACAAGCAATAGTTCGAATTTGGGGGTGTGTTAAGTGTGAAAGAGTACTATATTCTATACTTTTTTATTTAGATTATTGTTTAGACTTAGGCTCATTTAGTTGCAATTGTAGTAAATCATGCATAAATTAATAGTCCTTCTTATTATTGGGGTTGGCCTTGCGTTTAGATGTTTTTGTGGAGAAATCACTGATGTTTTTATTTTTTTTGTGCATGAAAAAATTGTCGAGCCATTGTCGAACGGTTTTCAGGGCAAGTTGAAGATAAATACAGAGTTTTCAAAAATTATCTATTATTCTTATCATTATCACATGGGATAAAACCCAAATTTTAATTAAAAGCTGTTAGAGATAATGATAAAGAGATTAACCCCTCTAATTCAATAACTCAAATGGAGATTTCCACCTCTATATAAACGCACCACATCAACAAAAATAGATCGGAGAGAGGAGGATCAGAGCGTGAGTAAGATCGAATCAAGAGGGAGGATCGGATCATGAGGAGCTCGACTTCTCCAGATTTTATATTTTTTTATATCTTTTGAACGACCTGATGTTTGAGTTTTATCATTTGTTGAATTCTTTCAACCCTTCCATGAACTAAATTAATTGGTTTGGGTTATTGGGTTTATGGTGTTTATCAACGAGTGATTTGCTTTGGATTTTAATTCAATAAATCGGTGTTTATCCATTTCTTGGTTCGTTGTTTATTTTAAGTGAACTCAGGAGAAGGACTTGAACGAATTAATTTATCTAGGTTCAGGAGAGCTAGATTCACGAACCGATTGGATACGATTTCCATTTAAACAGCCTTTGGATTCGCCTTAGGGATAAAGAGTGAATTTTAATGACTAACAAGAGTTCATTGATCGATGATGTCCACCCAAAGTTAACGCATGGATGTATTACGAGGCTTGCACAATCATCAGTTCTTCAGTTAGGGATAATTCGAAAGCATTGAAAAACATTCTGTCGAGCATTGAATGGCAATTAATTGCCACAACAATTCGTCCATAAACTACATCATTACATTCAATAACCCAGTCTACTCTCTCAAATCGGTTTCCTCTTTCATTTATTTAAATTCCTTCAGACTTAGTTTATTTTACTTGTTTATTATCAACATCTATCACCATCAATTTAATTCATTTTCAGTGCGAGAAGCTAAAAGTCAAAGTTTTACTAATCCTTTTGAATACGATCTTAATATATATTATTACTTGCTACATGTATACTTGCACGTTTGCGTAGCACTTAAATTATGCAACAATCGCTATAACAGTTAACCAACCGTTTAAGCTAAACAGTGTGGTTAACCTACCATGAATACTCTTAGTTCTGAATGGTCATATAGAGACAAAGGCCTTTTATAGCCAGGGGCGGAGCCTTTAAGGGAATGGGGTCATACCCCTCAAAATTTTGAGAAATTTAAATTTGATCCCTTCAACACTTTTTAAAATTCATATTAAGCTTCAAAATTTTCAGTATTTTTAATTAAATTTCTTCTAAAAAATTATTAAAAAAATTTAATTAAACCTTCAAAAAGTTTGAAATTTTTTGTTTAAACTTCTAAAATTTAAAAAAAAAAATTAAATTTATCCTCCAAACTCTTACCCCAAGTTTCGTCATTGTTTATAGTTGATGCATAGCTTAGCTTCAGTACCGTGAGACAATAGCTCAAACTTCTTAATTGATTTTACTCACAATTTTCTTAGATTTCATGTTGTGAGACAATAACTCAAATATTGTTTACATTTTTTTTTTGTTTTGCCTAAAGCTGCAACATAAAACTAAGGCTTTGTTTGGTTTGGTAGAAAAGTGGAAGGAGGAAGGATGGAAGAGAAAATTAGAATAAAAATGAATTTAATGATTTTTTGGTAGAGTGGAAAATTAGAAGAAAAAAGTGAATACTATCACACTTTAATAATAAAATTATCAAGTTATATTTAAAAACTTCTAATTTTATTTTCACCATATTTATAATTAATTTTTATATTTTTATCCAATATATTTATTATGATTTTATTTTTGTTCAATTTAGTCCCTAAAATATTTATTTAATAAAAAATGTGACCCATATTTGTTTCTAACTTTTATAATTTTATCTAATATTTTTACTATAATTTTATTTTTGTTTAATTTAATCCTCCAAAAATGATTTAATTTGGAATTGACCTCTATTTATTTCTATTTTATAATTTAATCCAATACCTTATAATTACAAACTTTACGTTTCAGCCACTAATTTATAGTTGCAATTAAGGGTTGGTTTTAGCTCGGATTAACCTAAAACTTAATCTATACGTTAATGATGATATTGATTTTATAAAGGAAGGTATAATTTCACTTTTTGAAAAACTTTCCCCTGTATTTTATCAATGTTTTCAAAATGACCCATAAACTACTTATTTTTGCAATTATATCTCTATTTCAAATCCGATTTCAAAAGAATTTACCATTAAGTCTAATTGGAATTAACGAGTCTAAAACGGACCTGAAATTGAATTTTTACATTAAAATCCAACTTATAAATTATTTACATTTTAGTTCTTAATGCTCAATTCGGTTAAATTTACTTCGATTTGAACTTCTTTTTATTATCAAAATAGAGGTATAATATTTTCTGCTTATATTAAACTCGTATTTAAATTTTTAATGTTTTTTGGGTTTAAATCTTGTAAAATTACCAAAAATACATTTTTGTTAAATCATTTATTTTTTTAAAGTTTTTAAAGGTTTATTTTCTTGGGTGACTTTAATTAATTGTTTCCTCTTTATGTTCATGTTGGTTGTTTACTTTCATGTAATCAAATATGCTCGTTTTTAAAATATGTTTTTAGGCCATAATTGGTCATTTGTAGTATTCGATATTTGGTTGGATTTGTTTGTACCAGATATTAGGTGTTACATTGATAGTGAAACTCTCGAGATTAAATTATAAAATATTAGACTAAATTATAAAAATTAGAAATAAATAGAGGTCAATTTTGAATTAAAGAAAAAATTAGGGATTAAATCAAACAAAAATAAAATATATTAAAAATATTATATTAAATTATAAACAAATAGGGGTCAATTTAGATGAAATAAATTTTTTTTGGACTAAATTGAATAAAAACAATCATATTTAAAAACATTCGACTAAATTATAAAAATTAAAAATAAACTATATTTTTCAAGCTTAATTTTCTTTTCTTTCACTTTTCTATTGTACCAAGCAATAGAAAGGAAAAAAATATTTTCCTTCTAATTTCCCATCCTCTCAATCGATCACACAGATAAAAATAAAAATATATTTTCTATCCTTCTATTTTTCCATCACTCCAATTTTTCATCTTTCTATTTTTTCCTCCCTAAATCCCTGCTGCAATTTGCTTGAAATGAGTTCGTCGTATAATAGTTTATGACTTGGTCAAATTAATGAAGACCTCAAATTTTCAGTTGAACTTCTGTGATGATGTTATTGAAAATAATTTATGTTTTTATTAAAAGGAATGTAATTAATTTTCCCTACAATTATTATCTCTTGAATTAAACTTTTTTATATTAGAAACATAAGTTTATGTTTTTGTGATTGAAACAGGGTTTAGCCATGAGAAGTAAAAGCAGAAATTAAAATGGTGGGTGAGGAAAATGACGTACCATTAATGAGGGTTGTTGCTCGGTAGTATTTGATTAAGATTGTTGATAGGGATTCATTACCAAGCTTAAAAAACAAAAACATAGCTGTTAATTCTAATGACTCCATTAACTAATATTGTAAGAAACAAATTTGGAACTAATTTCAGAAATTAAATTGTATTTAAAGTTGAATTTAAGGAGCGGTATTAATGTAAAAATAGTTGAAGTTTTTCTTAGATAATTTAGGTTTGAATAATTTGTATGTATTATACACCTTTAGTGAATTTATATTATAATTTGATTGTTTTTATATTTTTATTTTTAAAATATATCTGTCAAAAACGTGTGATATTTGTTTTAAATGTGCCAAAAACTTTAGAACTAAATAAAAAGAAATTAAGGTGTATATGTCCCGTCATCATTTGTTTTTCTAAAAAAATAAATTACAACAAATTATTTTCCGAAATAACTTGGATTCCAATATATATTTGGAATCATCAGGGAAAGAAAAGCATAAATAAAACTAAAAAAACAGTAACAAAGTTTGGAGAATGGAGGCTCTCGCCACAAGGAAGATTAGGCAGATCCAGGGCGTAGACAATCTGGCACCACAGCTATACTAGAAGGGGGTGTGGCAGATTTTTGATAAACATGGTGTAGTATTGGATGTGAAAAGATCCAAAGAGGGATCCAGGTTCAGATTCGTTAGAATGCATTCTGAGGATGATGCTAGGCGGGTAATTGAGGGACTTGATGGATCTCGGGTGTGTGTGTCGTTGGCTCAAAGGGATAGGTATGGTTTTCTGCGGAGGGGGCAAAGTGAAGATCAAAACGATGAGTCCTTGAAAGAAAAATCGCCAATACAGCAACAGTGAGTTCTGTCACGAGGACGAAGGCTTCGAAAGATTGCATAGGGGGTGTTTGATGATACTAAATTGGAGCTTGCGCTATAGGATGGTGCTTATGCCCTATGTTGATTGCGAATTTGGCAATGAATGTTTGTAAAGAGGAATCGAGGTAAATGTGAGCAGTGATTCGGATGAGGATGATCCCATGAATTGGAAATGGATATGAGGAGGTGGGATGATGCAGTGATAAAGGAAAATCAAATGGACACTGATAAGTTTAGGGAAGAGTCTTGAGAGTGGCACGATTACACCCTATGGGACGAGCAACATGGGGGAAGCTCAAAGGTGATGGAGGTTTTAGTCCATGAGGGGAAGTGGAACTCGGAAGAACCATATCCTGAAGCTTTCAATCTGGACTTTGATGCCGCATGTAATCAAGAGTGTGGTCGAGAGCTAGCTGTAGTTGTCCATAATCTGATAGGTGATGACTCTTGTCGACATGGAGGGGGGAGTACTAAGGAGGAGAGATGTGAATATTTTGCCCAAGAGGATTTACGGGGGAGGCTTTGGATAAGTCAACTACGGTAGTTAGTTTGGATAGTGAAAATTTGAATTTGACATTATCTCTTTTTGGTAGAGATATCGTTGACAACTTTCAAACTTCTTTTCAGATAGAATTGTTGGCACCGAATGGGATTGTGCAAACACTGCAACATGTGAAGGAGTCCACTGTTTCTCTAGGACATAACACTAGTTCACCATAACCAGTGAAGAGAAAACGAGGACGGCCACGCAAAGCTATTCTGATTTGTTAGTTGAGGTGCAGGCAGTTTTGGAGGTGAGTAAGTTAATTGGTGTGTCAAAGGAGATTACCAAAGTTCTTGCGCCTTCGGGCAAGGACTTACGACCGATAAGGATTTTATCCTAGAACATTTGGGGTTGGGGATTTCGGCAAAGAAGCGGAGTGTGCGAGACCTTGTTCAACAAAATAGGGGGATATGATTTTGCTATAAGAGTCCAAATCGGAGGATGTGTCGATTAGTTTGGTTAGGCTTTTATAGCCCTCGGACAACTTTGGTTTTGCTTTTGTGCCTTCTATAGGGGTGTCGAGAGGCATTGTGGTTGTATGGGAATTGAATTGCTTCGACTTGGTGGTCTTGGAAAGGTACATAAATTTGCTTATTTTAAGGGGGCGTTGGTGTGTGGAAGATTTTTCATGTTGCATACTGGTTGTTTACCCTCCTTGGAACATGTAAGTCTTTGGGAGATTATCGGTGCAAGGGTGGGGTCTTGTGATCATTCATGTGCAGTGGCGGGAGATTTCAATGTAGTCATGTGCTCTTCAGAAAGGTCGGGTTGTTCCACGGTTTTTGCAGGTATGAATCAGTTATCAAATTTCATCGATGAATCGAGTTTAATTGATCTTTCGTTACTTGGAAACCAGTTCAAATGGTTTGGTTCGGGGGCTCGTTGTAGTCGCATTCATAGACTCTTGATGACAAGTGCATGGCTAGATATTTTTACTCAATTGAAACGGTTAATTTGCTGAGACTCTTGTATGATCATACTTCATTGTTATTGGTTAATGATGATAGGGATTGGGGTCCTCGCCCATTTCGTTTTCTGAATTGCTGGCTGGAGAGTCGAAGCAATTTTAGAAGGGTGACTGAAGAGTGGCAGTTTATGTAACACCCTGTTGGGTACACCTTATGGCGCAGCGAAAAAATTATCCGGCGATCACTACTAGAGATCCATGTACGAGAAATGAATCGGTGTGAAAAATGGTGAATAATCACTTGTTTAAAATTTAGAATTCTAAATTTAGAGAAGATAGATATCCAATCATGATTCTACGATGTCGATTCCTAAGTCGCAACGATAACTAGGGGTGGGAATTGTCGGGTACCCGGTTTTCGGGTACCTCATTAAGCGGCTCGTGTCCCGGCCCATTATATCCGGGTACCCGGGATTCGGGTCCCGTAAAATTCGGGTACCCGGTTCTTATTTTTTTTTAATTTTTTTAATTCTAAAATTAAAAAATATCACATGTTAAACACAAAAATATTTTAAAAAAATTAAACTTAAAACTTAAAAAAATATAATACAAACATAGAAAAAATGTAGGGATTTAAACTTAATGTTAGAGTGAAAATATTAAGAAACATAAAATAAAATATAATTTTAAATATAAAAATATATATATTAATTTTTATCGGGTCGGGTCGGGTACCCGGTAAGGGGAAACTTTCGGCCCGTGTCCCGGCCCATGTCCCGGTAAATTTGTCGGGTCTGGTACCCGGCCCGATCGGGTAATTTTTTTCCGGGAATTACCCGACATTTTAGGTTCGAGTCGTCGGATTTTTCCAAAAAAACATTAATCACTATTAGATCTCTCATGCCTTTATATCGCCTTTGTAATCCTAATTCAATATATATAATCCTAATTTAACTTTAATTAGGATTATGTTATATATATATAATCTCAATTCAACTTAATTATGATTTCAGATATATATATATATATATATATATATATATATATATATATATATATATTAAATATATATAAACTTAATTAGTATTTTAATATATATATATATATATATATTAATTAAAATCGAATTATATTAATTATATATTAAAAGAGTCATAATTAAAATAATTATTTTCTTTTAATATCTATTCAATAGTTAAATTATATATATCAAATATATATTAATTTTAACTAAATTCGTGTACAACAAATTTGTACATATATAATTCATTTAATATATGTTCATTTCAACTGTGGGTGCGACCCTATAGGTTCTTTGTAACGTTAATAGTAAATATTAGAACATTTCTAATATTACAAACAAATAGTGACATCTAGCAATATGTCATTGTCACCTAAGTTACAAGAAATCATGATTCGACATAACCTCTTCACTATTAACTCTTTTCATGTATTATATTATTTTTTCTTTTATATCTAGATTGGACACAAGTCATAGAATAGTCATACTTATATAGTACATCTAATATTTCTTGATATCTTGAGTAGACTATTATAAATGAATAACTATAATATATCATATCAATTTATTCGAGCATGTCCATGCATTTCTAGTCTCACTCAATCAAGTGGCCTAGAATATTACTCTTATTATGTACGAGGGACAAATCCTATATTGATCAATCATATTCACTACATAATTGTGACACAACCAATATCATTCTTTATAGTGTAGTCAATTACGACACATGTTTGATTGTATCAAAATATGTCACTCACGATGTTGAAATAATAATGATCTCAAATTTGAGGATCATACATGTAGTTATTGTGACATCATTAACCCGGTCCGGAAGAAAACCGGGATTAAAGATGTCGCCAGAACCAAACACAAAAATTGAAAGCAGATTTTTTTAATTATTAACCAAAGAAAGTTTACTAACCCAACTCTTAAATCGTATAAAATTAATTCCATTCCAAATTAAAACATAGCAAAACGTCTCAAACAAGAATTTTAACCATTTAACTTAACATGTCATCTTAACTACCCTATTAAGAACTGGCCTTAAACAAATCCATGCATAATTCGGATCACATTTCATGTCACACATACATATAACAGTCATTCTACCTAATATACTTAATATGCACAAAAGTTCTCAAACATGTTTCTAAGCTAACTTGATTAACAAGTGATCATACAATTATCACTAGAGCGTTCCAAGACCATGTATACCTATCACTAAAGATATTTAAATGTTTATATGAACCAAAAGATATATTATATGTATTAGTTAAAACATTGAGCCACTATACAAACATCATATTATACATATATTGTCCAACAAGAAGACATTCCAACAAGCAACTTGTTCAATCCACAAGAAAGACAATACTTGGACAACAAATAATATAAAACATAATAAGCCATGAACAAGCTAGAATCCATATAACAAACAATAACAACTTAAGATGGGACTGTACTAATATGTATATAGTATGCCACCCTTCTAAAAGTTCCGAAATAAAACTTAGGTAACCTACAAAGTCTGTACAGTGTGACTTGTAACCTTTCGACACGAACGACTCAAGAATATTCATATAACCTGCATGTGCATATAAATGAATGTATTAGGCTCATATATAGCCTAAGAGAGGTAGTAAGAGTAAACAGAAATTCAAAGAATACCGGCGTATGTTAACATTTGATACTTATGTCTTATTTTTTAATTTAAGCAAAGCTTTATTTGTTGTAAACTGGGTTGTGCTCATATTCTTATCTGAATATCTTGCAGGGTTTTTGATTGAGTTCCATCGGGTTTTGTAGAACTAATGTTTTGATATAATAATTGAAAAATGTTTTGGACTAATTTGAAAGAATTTAAAACTTGGTTTTAAAGTCCAAACTACTTGAAATTATGTTTGAGGTTTTTGACAAAGATTTTTCATGTTTTCAATAGCCAAACTTGACTTTTCACGTTACCAGTATCGATACGGTCATACCAGTATCGATACCATTTTGCCTCAGTTTAGCCACTGTCAAAACCCGTATCGATACAGCAAACCCTCGTATCGATACGGAGGGGGTCGTTTCGATACGCCACGTCAGCGTACCGATCCCAGTTTAACTACCCCAACGGCTATTTCCCAACGGCCATTTAAACGTCAAAGGGTACCGATACGCCCTCAAGCGTATCGATACGCCTATGCAGGCAAGAGCCCAACGGCTAGTTCCTATGAAGGCCGTATCGATACCGTTCCACGTGTATCGATACCGTTAGCTGCAGAACAGCATTTATGAAGGGAAATTAAGTCCTCAACGGCTCCAATTCATCTCCAACGGATAGTAACGGCTACAAACTCATTTGGGAGTATAAAAGGGACCTCCAAGCATCAAGAGAAGACTAATGCTCATATTGTCAAACATCAAATGATCAAGAAATTGTCTTAGTGCTTTTTTTGTCAATTCTTGTATAGACAAACACTAGTGAGCCAAAATTGTTAAATTTGCTCAAGTGTTTTAGGATTTGGGTGAGAGCTTAATTGTGCAAACAAACACCTATTAGAGGGTTTAAGTTTGCTTTGTTTATCTCTTTGTAAAAGAGGGTTTTGATCAAGGCTTTGGGTAGAAGCTTGATCGTTTGTAAGGGTTTCCTCCTAAGCCTAGAAAAGGGGACGAATCAATAGTGGATTGATTGTGAAATCCTTAGTGGGAAGCTAAGGTAGTGGATGTAGACCTTGGTTAGAAGGTTGAACCACTATAAATCATTGTGTCTTTATTCTTTCTAGCTTCCTAAACCCTTCCACCTAAAAATCCACCTCTCCACCACTTGGTGAGCATAATCGGTTGAACGAATCGAGCACCACACATCCCAACAATTGGTATCAGAGCTTGGCTCAATCGAAGGGGATTCACATCCTATTGAGAAGATCCGGCAAGCTCGATCAATATTTCACCAACCGGCTCAATGGCACAATCAATAGACAAACCGCCTTTCTTCGACGGAAACCACTATGCCCATTGGAAGATAAAGATGAAATTCTTCTTGAAGTCAAGAGATTACAAGCTATGGGACATAGTTGAAGATGGTCCGTTCGTGCCTCAAGGAAGCAAAGCGGAATGGAGTGCCGACGATCGCAAGAAGATGGGGCTAAATTGCAAAGCCTTGCACATGCTCTTTTGTGCTTTTGGCCCAACCATCTATGAGAAGATGACTTCTTGTGAGAGTGCCAAGGAGGTATGGGACAAGCTTGAAGTCACATACGAGGGGACCGATGAAGTCAATGAGACCAAGATTGGGCTCCTAAACTTAGAGTATGAGAACTTCAAGATGGATCCGGAAGAGAACATCGAGAAGATGTTTGATAGGTTCTCCACCATCACCAACGGTCTTAAAGGTTATGGAGAAGCCATCCCGGAGGAAAAGCTTGTCCGAAAGCTCATTTACTCACTTCCCGAGTCTTGGGACTCAAAGAGGACCGCCATCATCGAAGCTAAAATTTGAAGACTTTGAAGCTTGATGAACTTATGGGGTCTCTTCTCACTCACCAAATCATGAAGAAGAACAAGGAAGAGAAGAAGAAAAGGGAAGAAATTAGAGCTATGGGAGAGAAGAAGATCAAAGGGCTTGGCATCAATGCAAGTTCCATGGCTCTCAAATCCTCCACATGCCATCATGTAGATTCAAGTGAGGAGGATAGTGAAGACGAAGAGATGACCTATCTCTTCAAAAAATTTGCCCGGTTCATGAAGAGCGAAATGGAAAAATCCAAACATGAATCGAGGAAGAAGATGAAGGAATCCCACAAGTCCAACAAGAGGGGATCATCTTCAAAGCAAGCATATGTGGCCACTTGGAGTGATGAAGACTCCACCGATGATGGAGTAGCCCATCTATGCTTGATGGCCCTCAATGAGGGGGAGGTAACTTCTAACTCATCTTGTTCAAGTTCATATTTTTTTGATGAGTTACAAGAAGCCTACGATGAATTGGTTTTTTAGTTCAAGGCTTCATTTTCGAAAAATAAGAAATTGATTTCAAAGTTGAAAACCGAAAATGATTTGCTTTCTAAAACCAACTTAGAGTTTGAAGCAAAAATTAGAGATTTTGAGCTTAAAGTTTTAAACTTACAAAACTTGCTTCAAACGATGGAAAAAGATCATCAAAAGGAAGTTGATGATCTCAAAAAGGAAAAAGATTTGATTTCAAACGAACTTCAAAAGAAAAATGATTTTGGAAAATTAAATTTTTATGTAAGACAATCTAGTGCCCCTAGATTCAAAAATGGTAAATGTTTTAGAAGTGTTTGGGTCCCAAAAGGACTAACCACTTCAATTAAAAAGGATGACATTGAAAAATGGATTCCAAAGGGGTCAAAAATTTGTGCTACTAACGTTCATGGATCCAAAGCAATTTGGATACCAAAAGTTACTTGATTGTCTTTTGCTAGGTGTGATGGAGATGTTCAACAAGTCAAACATTGAGGGGGAGCTCCATGCACACAAGGATGAACACTTGAAGAAGGAAGGCTTCACATCCTCCCTTGAGTTCAAGTGTGGTAAAAATCTAGTTGCTTTAGTGTCTATTTGTTTTATTTTTATTTCATTCAACTAGATGATCATATATGATGGACTAACACTTTTGATGATGCTTTGAGTAAGGGGGAGCCATTTTTAAACCAAATTCTTATTTGTGTCAAGGTTTTTACCTCTATTGTTATTTTGAAACTTAATGTTTTAAATTCTTTTTTATATAACAAAAAGGGGGAGATATGGTTTTGAAAAATTGAATTTTCAAATGAATAAGGGGGAGCTTAATTTGATTTCACATCTTTAATCTCTTATTCACATTTTTAAAGTTAAAGGGGGAGAATCCCAAACAATTTTTTCAATTTAGTTTTATTATATCAAAAAGGGGGAGATTGTATAACTAATGTTTTGATATAATAATTGAAAAATGTTTTGGACTAATTTGAAAGAAGTTAAAACTTGGTTTTAAAGTCCAAACTACTTGAAATTATGTTTGAGGTATTTTAAGAGGTTTTTGACAAAGATTTTTCATGTTTTCAATAGCCAAACTTGACTTTTCACGTTACCAGTATCGATACGGTCATACCAGTATCGATACCATTTTGCCCTAGTTTAGCCACTGTCAAAACCCGTATCGATACAGCAAACCCTCGTATCGATACGGAGGGGGTCGTTTCGATACGCCACGTCAGCGTACCGATCCCAGTTTAACTACCCCAACGGCCATTTAAAAGTCAAAGGGTACCGATACGCCCTCAAGCGTATCGATACGCCTATGCAGGCAAGAGCCCAACGGCTAGTTCCTATGAAGGCCGTATCGATATCGTTCCACGTGTATCGATACCGTTAGTTGCAGAACAGCATTTATGAAGGGAAATTAAGTCCTCAACGGCTCCAATTCATCCCCAACGGATAGTAACGACTACAAACTCATTTGGGAGTATAAAAGGTACCTCCAAGCATCAAGAGAAGACTAATGCTCATATTGTCAAACATCAAATGATCAAGAAATTGTCTTAGTGCTTTTTTTGTCAATTCTTGTATAGACAAACACTAGTGAGCCAAAATTGTTAAATTTGCTCAAGTGTTTTAGGATTTGGGTGAGAGCTTAATTGTGCAAACAAACACCTATTAGAGGGTTTAAGTTTGCTTTGTTTATCTCTTTGTAAAAGAGGGTTTTGATCAAGGCTTTGGGTAGAAGCTTGATCGTTTGTAAGGGTTTCCTCCTAAGCCTAGAAAAGGGGACGAATCAATAGTGGATTGATTGTGAAATCCTTAGTGGGAAGCTAAGGTAGTGGATGTAGACCTTGGTTAGAAGGTTGAACCACTATAAATCATTGTGTCTTTATTCTTTCTAGCTTCCTAAACCCTTCCACCTAAAAATCCACCTCTCCACCACTTGGTGAGCATAATCGGTTGAACGAATCGAGCACCACACATCCCAACAGGTTTCATATTGAACTTATCAGAGATCGTAAAGAGTTTATTTGAGTTCATAGCATTACTTACCAAAGTTTCCATTCGAAGCTTAGTATATGATTTCATCTCTTTTAGAACATTTGCCTTGGAACACTTTTGGACATGGGTAGCATTGGTCCGAGTTTGACCGTATTGGTCCGTGTTACACATAGCTCAAAGCACATAGCAATGGCTAGTGTTAGAACATATCAATCCTAACTTCTCATCTATCAAACCAACTGCCACTAATATCCTTACTAACTCCCTCATTACTGCCTATTGTCACCAATATATCACATGAATAGGGTCATCACCCTTGAGTCGTAGCTCATGGACCGTAGTCCCGAAATATACCATGTACGATGCCAAAGTGTCCAAGGGCTTCCATTATATAGGCAACTTAGGTATTTTATGCTTTAAAGTTAGGAGGGTATCTTATAATACAAGTAATCTTGTTTATTTTCTTAGTAGCTTATGACATAAGATGAGCTTTTAGCTCCTTAGGGAATTAAGAAAAGACGGGCTACGGTATTAAGATTGAATTCTTCGAGTGAGCATCTTATGGAACTTTGGTTCAAAGCATTACCTTCAATAATTTCTAACCATATACATGAAATCAAAACATATCATAGAAAGGCACAATGCATATATAGTGCAAACATAGTTAAATGAGTTACCAAAATGCCATGCTAAGAACGTAAATACATATTGTGCTCTATGTGAGCCATATACACATGCTCATGTAATTAAACTTATTGCTCATCATAGAAACAAGATCGGATAACGACGTGTCAACCGAGACAATATCAACTACACTTACTTGATATCTCGACATTACGGGATACCTTAATCCTTACTCTCTTCCTAGCCTTCAAGCCACTACCTACTTCCTTATCACGGTATATACCTCAAACAAAAATGACAAGTCATGAATCATATACCCATACACATATAGCTCCAAAGCAATCCTTATACTTTTCTAACATGCCAAAACAATCCATGAATCATATACAACTACACATAACTTCAAAACAGACCTTATACTTTTCTAACATGCCAAAACAATCCATGAATCATATAAAAGTACACATATAACTTCAAAACATATCTTATACTTTTCTAACATGTCAAAACAATCCACATGTACTTATCTTTATTCAAAACCAGTCCAACATACTTGTAACCAAATTTATTTCTACTAAACCGTCCTTAATTTTAGATATTCATATGTATTCATTTGAAACGGTTCACATGATTTACAATGTACTCAAAACAGTCTCTAACTTCACATATTCATATATCTTCATTCAAAACAGTTCACATGTTTTACTATGTACTCAAAACAGTCCCAAATTTCACATATTCATATATGTTCATTCAAAACAGTTCACATGTTTTACAATGTACTCAAAACAGACCCTAATTTCACATATTCATGTATGTTCATTCAAAATAGTTCACATGCTTTACAATGTACTCAAAACAGTCCCAAATTTCACATATTCATATATGTTCATTAAAAACAGTTCACATGCTTTACAATGTACTCAAAACAGTCCCAAATTTCACATATTCATATATGTTCATTAAAAACAGTTCACATGCTTTACAATGTACTCAATACAGTCCCTAATTTCACATATTCATATATGTTCATTCAAAACAGTTCACATGATTTACAATGTACTCAAAATAGTCCCGAATTTCACATATTCATATATGTTCATTCAAAAACAGTTCACATGCTTTACATTGTACTCAAAACAGTCCCTAATTTCACATATTCATATATGTTCATTAAAAACAGTTCACATGCTTTACATTGTACTCAAAACAGTCCCAAATTTCACATATTCATATATGTTCATTCAAAAACAGTTCACATGCTTTACAATATACTCAAAACAGTCCATCACTTTTACATATATACAAAACAGTCCAAATTCATATTTTTACATATCAAAACAATCAAATGAGTTGCCAAAACGGCTCTATTCCCATGCAAAATAATCCCTATTATTGTACAAAATAGCCCCTTTAATTTTCAGCCCCTAATCCTTGAAATTTCCTTCCTTCCAAAGATCATTTCGAAATAAAATCCACAATTTGAGCTAGTGTGAATCAAGAACATGCTTTCTCTCCATTTCTCTCTCTCTCTCTCTCTCTCAAGCTTAGCTTCGGTTATGGAGGAAAAAGAAGGGATAAAGATGATAACATTTTTTTTTTGTTCATCTTTTCTCCCCCCTTCAAGACGTGAGTCACCCCCTCCCCCTAACACCCTGTTTTGTCCTTGGTTGGACAAGTGTTTAGGTCCTTAATATACTTTGAGTTTTACATGCAAAACTCCAACTTAGCATAGTACACTTTTTAGTCTCTTGGTTTTTAGCTATCTATTCTTTCATTCCTTCCAATGTGGTCCTAATTCTTAACTAAATCTAAGTTTATATATATATATATATATATATATCAAGTTGATTTCGCACATAAATTTAACCCAAGATACACCAAGTAACTATCAAATAAAATCATACAAAATTTATTTTAACTCAAAGGACCCTTTTCAAATACGAAAATTATTGAGAACAGTTGACTCGGTTTTAGGGATATTACAGTTATCACTAAGAGCAATATTGTGACTATCACATAATAATCCAAGAAACATGCTCATAGCAGGTTTGTCCAGTATGTCGTTCTCTAACACATACTTATGTATTGATTTTGACATCTCCATGTCAATGACAACACTTTGTCGTTAATCAGCTACATGTTAGTCTTAATGCATTGTTGTTGTTCATGCCCACAATAATACTCGACTAAGGACATAATAAGAATAATCATATTATTCTAAGGACTTTATTATAATTCAGTTTATTTATGCACGTAGAATAGTAACTGAAAATAATAATGGTCATGCCTATGTATTAATTAACAAGGTAAAAACAAATGTGATTTACAATCATCTTATGATTGGTCTTTGGGCATACTCTAACACACCCTCAACCCAGATGTCACATTTGGGCCTCATGTCAAACCAAAACCACAAAATTTCTCAAACTGGGTTTAGCCCAAACAAGGTATTTCCCAAAACATTTATATCCAATAGTTGAAAATATAGATAAACAATTTAAATCATTACAAATTTACTCCACTTTAATTTAAAACATTTTAACATTTGACTTAATTAATACAATTTCAAAAGTAAGAATTACAGACTCGACCACGTAAGATTCTATTAATACATGGTCCATTAAACACAAGTATCGTACTCTGAAAACCTCCACAACTTGGAATCTCGTACTAATAGTGATCCTCAAACCCACGATCCAACGATCAACCTACATACGGAAACAACGATTCTGAGCGCTAAGCTTACAAAGCTCAGTGCTACACATCTACTATAATATACTTCATGCTAATCATAAACATAAGCATGCAAGCTAGTACGAGCAATAAGGAGAGATAAATAAACACGTGGCGTAGGGGTGTGTATAATTAACCATAACCGTGAATTGTTAACCAATATAACTGTTACATTTTACAGGTTAATAAATGAACCATTAAGATTAAACGGTTTCGATTAACCGAACCGCAAAAACTGATGGTTAATGGTTCCGGTTATGGTTACGAATTTTGACAAATGGGTAACCTATAGGTTAACCGTTATTAAATACATACATATATATATATATATTTAAAATTAAAATCCTTTCAACTAAAAGTTCAGCCCACACACCCTCTCTCTAATTTCTAAACCCTATTTTGTAATCTAATTCATAATCATTTTTCATCTTCGATTTGCTAATATTACATTATATTTCTTGTACTAACTTGTTTCATATTTTTTTAATATATGATTGAAGGATTTAACACTTAATCAACAAAAAATTATGATTGATGAATCATATTTCATTTTAGAGAACGTCAGCAGAGATCTTGGGTGATTTGGTCATAGAGTTAATTTTTGTGGCTTGTGATACTAACTCGTGGAAGTTTCATTTACCTTATGTTTGTTTTATGTTAGTTAAATATTTTTCTTTAAAACTTTGATGGTGCATTGTTATGCGTTGAACAGTGTTAAAACTTGAAATTTTAAACTAAGTATGAAATTTATGTATTTTGTGTTGTGTTGAAACTTTGTAGTATGTATGTACTTTTTTTAATTAAGTATGGACTTAGTGTTTAGAATCTCTATTTAAGCATTTTCAAGAATATTTTAATATAATATATATCGAAAATATAGTTTCATTATTCTCAAGAGAAGTAATGAACATATGAAAAAAATTATAATAGTTTACAGGTTAACCTGTAACCGAACCGTCGGTCAACCGATTCTGAACGGTTAGGTTACGATTAGATAAATTTAATAACCGCTATGACGGTTAACCGACCGTTTAGGCTAAACGATACGGTTAACCTACCATGAACACCCATCGCGCTACCACTAGTCGCCTAAACACATGCTCTCAACATAGCAAACCATCATACATGGCCCACAAGGCCCAACCATACTCGAGATTACACCAGATCATCCGAGCTAAAGTATACAAAGTCAAAACCACAAACCTAGAGCGAGGTTTGCTGCCACACAGCTTCGGGAACATACAATCTAAGTGAGGCCCAGTGCCACACAGTTTCGGGAATGTACACTCTTTCTAGGTGAGGTTCGGTGCCACACAGTTTCGGGAACGTACACTCATGCTCGGAATCTCTCGTCGAGCATCTTCAAATGAGACCTGGTGCCACACAGCTTCAAGAACGTACATTTGGCATCTCTAAGTTTGGTGCTGCAACACTTTCTCATTGGGTATCCAGATACCATCAATCAAAGATAACACAACCAAACAAGTGTCCAAACAACACACAACATGGATACGATTACCACACAACACACAACAATTACATGATCACCAACCTCTATGGTTTCTATCAGTTATCAAGCCACCCATCTCAGTTTACCAACTTGTTAATATATTATTAAAGTGTACATTTTTCATCCTCATTAATTATCTTTATTAACACATATTATCTCATTATCATTCCATATCAATTTTCATCTTTTTATTAGAACTATAAATTATTCCATTTAGTGGGTACCGGTACTCACACGCGTAAAAATATTGATATAACTTACTAGAAATCTTCAGTTTCCACCAGTACCAGTATGAGTCGACTCGTACCGATACCGTCCCCAATCATGTACCAGTACAACCGAAGCTCGTATCGAAACCCTATACACAGGTTCACACAATTTCCTTGAATTACAATTTTACAACACTTTATTTGATCCCTAAAGCTTATGAAATTTGTTATGGTATGTTTTGTAATGCCATGGTTTTGGGCTTAGATGTTTTAGGGGTTGAATCGGGCCGGTCGGGGACGGTTCGAACCCTTTAAGGTTGGTTTAGGGAACACCTAGTTCGGGGTGCTTTAAAAATATGGAAAAATATCTAAAAATCCTCATTTATTATATAAATGTTTATGGTGAAAACAATTTTACAAAATGTGATTTGGAAATATTACATTTTGGTGTAGTGACCAAATTGTAGTTTTTGCAAAAGTTGACTAGTGACTGTTTTGTAAAGGATTGAAACTTTGAATCTTTAAGGAGCTAATTTTACTAATTTTTTTTCATCAGATTTCTCTTTAATTTGGGATTTTTTAATAATGATTTAATTAAAGGAATTAAAAGAAGAATCAAATATTGACTTTTCATAACTACCTTACGATAGTTTTCTCTCTTTTCATTTTCTCTCAACTTCCACTCAGCCAAACACATTTCCCTCACCAAAGAACCTCTGGTTTTCATCTCTGTTGCTGAGATTTCATCTTCATAAGGATTTCCTATCTTTACTTCATCAAATTCTTTTGTTTTCACTTTGGATTTTTAAGAAATCTTGCCCAAATTAAGGAGAAATCAGCCATTAGAGGTAAGCTTCGTCCTTCTCCTCTAATGATCAGTTCTTTACTGAAATTCCAAAGTTATCAATCCTTTGTTAATGTTTTTTTAAGTTGTTTTAATGTTATAAACAAGAAATAGTTGCTAAATTCAAGGTTCTTGATGTGATTTTGATGATTTTTGTATTTCTAAGCTAAACTCTGTTTTGAGGTTGATTTCTAACATGTTTTGGATGATATTTGATGTTGATATTAAGGTTTTAACAAGTAAATCCTGAATAGCCTTGGGTTCCTAAGTTTTAGATGTTAGATTTGTGGTTTTGGAGTGTTTTTGGTGATCTGCTATTGCTGGAGATATAAGGACGTGTTTGTGATGATTTTTGATGTTGATTGAGGTTTAGAAAGGGTTAGAGTTGTTAGATCTTGGCTGGGCTTTGACTTGAGAAAGTTTGGAGGTGATTTCGATTATTTCGGATAGTTGAAATGGTGTTTTTGAAAAGTGCAGCGAGTTTGAATGAGTGGCTGGTGATTTTAATGCATGATGATGCATTAATCTTCTGCTCTTATGTATAATGAACAGGGGAGACTTCACCGGATGCATTTGGTGTTGATCCGAGAGTGTTGGAGGCCTAGAAATCGTTTCAGCAAGTAAGCTAAACGTAATCGGAGAGTGCAAATGGTTTTAGAAGTCCTTGAGGGACAAGGAAATAAGGTTTGGGGATTTAGGATTGGTTTGAAACACCATCCTAAGTCCAGAAGTAAGTATGTTTAGAATTTGCTCTCAAAAAATTGATGATGCCCTAAATGTTTTTAACATGCTCTTGATTTGAGATAGATAAATTCCTATTGTTTTTATGCATAATTTATAACTTTAAATGATGTTATGTGTTGATCCCATGAGATAGCATGTCTTTGTAAAGATTTTTTGGGTTTTGATTAAATGCTATGCATGAATTGTGGTTTTGAAATGGGATGAGATAGATTTGAGAAATGTTGCATCAAAACAGTAGGTGAGATGATGATTTTAATGTAATATATTGGCATAATTGATGAGATGATTACCGGATATAATTGGTCGACCAATAGGATAAAAGTGCACTATAAACTAAAAATCTGTGCGTGCTCTTTGGAGTCGAGCAATGGGGGTAGTGCCATCTCGATCCAAAGTGAGAATCCGATGATGAGAGATACCATCGGGGTAGGTCTTGGTGAAACACCCAAGCTTTGTGGCGAAAAGAGATATCTCCATGAGAGTTCGGTGATATGAGATTCCACTGGGGTAGGACTTGGCTTTATGTCAAGCTAATCCGCATATCCGAGTAAAGATATAATATAAAATGCCAATATATGAAATTGTATTTGATTCACATGTACCAATGTTGAAAAGATGTTTATGCTATGAGAAATGCATATGAGATTTTAAGACTTATGAAATGCTTTTGAATGTTAAGCATGTATGGCTTTGCCATGAGTTTTGCATTGGTTGAATGCAAGAGATTGATAGATAGATGGTACATGTGATTTTCAAATGGAGATTTGCTTTGAATGGTTTTCAAGCATGAGATAGAAAGAGCATGTTGTAGAAAATGGTTTTTGAGAAAGGGATTTAAAAGCTTGCATTGTTGTGTTGGTGTTTTTAGAGCATGCCTCACTAAGCTATCGTGCTTACGCTCTCCTTTACCAACAATGCAGATAATTGAGACACTTTGGGCAGCGAGGAGGCTTAAGAAGATCCAATAGTTTGTAAAGCTCAAGTATGGTGATATTTTGCATTTACTTTATTAATGATATTTTGCATTGGGATCTAGTGATTTACTTTGAGAGATATATTTTGGACTCCCTGTGGTTGATGGAAGTTTTGTATGGCTTATATGGTTTGTAAGAGGTCTTTATTGTGGTTTTGGTACTTATTCTTGCTATATGGTGTGATTGTGGTTTGAGTTTTAAGCATGCTTCATGAGTTACCTTGCTATGCTTGAGTTAATCAACTAAATGATGTTGTGTGGTTTGGAATTGCATGCCCATATGCTTGAGTAGTTGCCTTAAGTATGTTGCTATGATTTGAGGATGATTGATTGAAGTTTGAAATGATTTCAAAGCTGAAAATGGGACAGTTATGGTATGTGTATCGATACACGGGCAAGCATATCGATACGCATAAGCCAAATCTGTGCTTTTCTGCACAGGCGTTTCGGTACGATTGTGAGGTGTTTCGATACGGGCTTGAAGGGCGTACCGATACGCAGGGAAGCATATCAATACGCTATCTGTGACTTTGGTCACTTCCATCCCGCGTATCGATACGGTCTCAAGCGTATCGATACGCGACCCTTAATTCTGTTAATGGCATCTTTGTATGTTTGAAATTGTTGCATTTTAGTCCCTGATTTTCAAGTGTGCAATTGGATTAGTTTGGGTGGTCGGTTTTTGATGAAAATTTTCAGAGAAGCATGAAACATGACTAATTAAGTATTGGTAAACTTAAAATCAGTAAAGCCATTGTAATTTGTAGAAATTACATTTTGGTCCCTAAATGTCTAATTTGTACAATTAAACCCTAAACGTGATCCGATCACTATGCCGTTTCTTTCTATGATCTTTGGTGTTCACATAGGTTTAATGTTGCATCTAGAAAAGATAAAAAGAAAAAAAGGGTCCTCAATCGGAGTTAAATTTAACGAGTTGGCTTCAGTTTTCCCTGTTTAATCACCTTGGTTCGGGTCAACCGTCTAGACCTGGCTAAGGGGGTTACATGTTTACTAATGCATTCAATTATTATTAATTACCGACTTCATAATCATTTAGTCGAGTATTTATCCCTTAAGCATAACCAACATCGAATCACGTCGATCTATTCGAACAAGCATACAAAGCATCACGATTTATCAATCAATCATCAAATAATCATATGAGCATCTCAAATTACCCTAAACGGTCTCTAAAGCCTCCGTGAGTCTCATCATATTCACAACATCATTGTGCATCTCAGACAGATATCAAATCTCATACTATCAGTCACCAAACATGCATATTCATCATCGACCTAATTGGAAAATACTAACACGCAAAGCAATCACATTTATCATGCTCATGAAGCAATAGGAGTTCGAGGTGTACTAACCTTAAGACAAAGGGATAAATCATCATCTGATCTCCTCCAAACATTTCTTTAAATCTAATATTTTATTCCATCAAATCCTCGGATAAAACAAATACAACTACGTAAGCTATTTCACATTTTCGGACTACTTTAGGAGATAAAATGCGTAAAAACAAATTATCGGGTTCGAATTTAGAAAAACGGACTACGCCAACAGACTCAAAACCTAGAGAAACCCCTGGGTAAGGTCCTTTAGAAAAACTCAACTCTTGATCAAAGTCAACACGGTCAAAGTCAACGGCTCTGACGACGACTCGGTCAACGGCTCAAACAGTGGCTTGGTTAATGGCTCAAATGACGGCTCGACGTAGGTTAAATGGCTGGTCAACCGGCTGGTCCGGTTCGCTTAATCGGTTGGTCCAGTTCGGTCAGCCAGCTCATTGGTTTGACCCTTTACCCGTTGCCGAAGCTCGCAAACGTGCAGGTGGTGGCGCGTACGACGACTTCCAGTGGCTGGAATATGTTGACAAGCTCCAGATCCATGCTTCTCTGGCCGTTGAATCTAATGGTGCCCTCGATTTGTGGCGGTGGTTGACGGCTCATGATGCCTGAGCTTCTTCATGATAGGGCGACCATCGGCAGATGCGTCTCGGCAAGTTCTACTCGATGTTAACGGCGGTGAAGCGAATGAAAACGCGGTTGGCAGCAGATCGGGGCTTCAAGACTCTCCCCCTACTTTTATCTCATTTTCCCTCTCTCTAACATAACCTCACCTTTTTCCTTTTTCTCCCTCTTCATAAAACATTTTCCCCCTTTTCAATCACCCACACTTATTTAAATTCAAAAACCACATCCCAATAAAATAACACAAGCCTTCCCTTTATTTTAATTCTTCAGACTTAACTTGATAGTGGTTCGAATCAATTCCAAAATCATCTGGTGAATATTAAAATGATTCCTTATTTTAATTGCCACTCTAAAATATTCAAAACCCAAATCCGAGACTCGATTTACCAAACCGGGAAATTCGGGTTGTTACAGTCTATCTCGATGACCTCAGAGGGTTCATTTGATTTTATGATGAAATTAAAGGCAATGAAACAGTTTTTGAAGAATTAGAATAAGAGTGAGTTTGAGGATTTAGAGAAAAAATATTAGTGACCTTCAATGTGCTATCGACGAGGCAGATAAGATGATGGGATCGAACCACATTTTGGAGTCATTACTTGAACATCGACGCATGTGGCAAATAGCCTTGTGGAAAGCTATGAAACTTAAAGAATCTTTTCGGTGGCAAAAATCCAAGATTACATGGTTGAAATCGGGTGATCGTAACACTAATTTTTTTCACCGTTCGGCAAAGTTAAGGGCAATGAGAAATTAGATTGAAGCCTTGTTTGTGCATGGAATATGGGAATCAAATCCAAATCGTTTACGCAGATTTGTTCCGTTTGAATTCGAAATGCGTTTTTCTCAGGAGTGTCAAGCTAGTATATTAGAACCGATTCTTGCGTTCAAGAGATTGGATGCACATGAAGCCGATTTGATTGAGGCACCATTCTCATAAGAAGAGGTGAAGGCGGCTCTTTGGTCTTGTGAAGGTTCGAGAGGGTCAGGTCCAGATGGTTTTAGTATAGAATTTTTCGAGGTTGGATGAGATTTTCTGAGGTCAGATGTGATGGAATTTATGAGGGAGTTCTTTGCCAAAGGTCGTTTGCCGAAGTGGGTTGATTTTACTTTTGTGGTCCTTATTCCGAAGAAAGAAAATACGTTGGTGATTTGCAATTTTTGGCCTATAAGTCTTATTAACTCTTTATATAAGATTTTATCCAATGTCTTGTCGAAACGTTTACAGCGAGTTTTGGGCCATCTTATTAGTGACACTGAAAGTGCATTCCTTCAGGGTCGTCAGATAATTGATGGTATTTTGCTAGCGAATGAAGTTATTCACTCCTTAAAATGGGGAAGATCGGTGAGCAGGGCGTTCATTATGAAATTGGATTTCGGTAAAGCTTATGATTGCATTCGGTGGGAGTTTTTAGATTCAAGTTTAGATAGTATGGGATTTGGTAGTACATTGCGACATTATATTTGGGAATGCTTGAGTTCAGCTCGGATGTCAGTGTTGTCAAATAGGAGTGCTACGCTTGAGTTTGGTATAAGTAGCGGGCTACGTCAAGGCGATCCATTGTCGCTTTTATTATTAGTAATAGTTGTTGAGGCCTTACATTTGATGCTCAAAAAGGCAGAGGAAGCAGGGTTGATTAATGGGGTTAACGTGGTAGAGGATTTTTCGATACCGCATCTTCAGTTTGCTAATGATACGATTTTGTTTCTTGAAGGGTCGACGGAGTTTGTTTTGAATATGCGAAGGGTGTTGATAAGTTTCCAATTATGTTTGGGTTTAGAGATTAACTTTCAAAAATTAACTTTGATCTATCATTTCATTACTTAGGACTGCCATTGGGTGTTAATCCTCGCAACAAGGCTATGTGGGAACCAATTTTTACTGCATTTCGCAATAAGTTGGCGGGACAGAAACGAGCTACCTTTCTGTCGCGGTGCGGTTGACGTTGGTAAACACAGTGTTGTCAGCTTTGCCATTGTATTATATGAGTGTTTTTGTCGCTTCAAATGGGGTAATTGCGAAGCTCAATCGGCTTCGTTGCTCTTTTTTGTGTGGCAGGGTAGAGTTGAAGGGGAAGATGAGTCATGTGAGATGGGTAGTGGCTTGTTTTCCTCGCTAGCTAGGTGGTTTAGGGGTGGTTGATTTGAAAGCTCAAAACCTCGCTTCGATTTCAAAATTGGTGTGGCGGTTTGCCACTGATAAAAATTCGCTATGGCAAAGCTCAAAACTAGTATGGGAAAGTTGTGCCTTGGTGGCAACCTTGTTATGGGGCGAGAAGAGCGGCATCAGTGGTATGGAGGCAAATTATGGATATTGTCACATCGAAATCAGTGAGCCAATTTTTTAATGAGTCTAGCTTTACGTGGAATGTTGGTAATGGGGAGAGATTTATCTTCTGGGTGGATTCTTGGTGTCGAGAGGTACCTTTTAAAATTCTTTTTCTAAGGTTATTTGCCTTGGTGAAGGATAAATTGGCGTTAGTTTGGGATTATGTGATTGATGGTTCGTTTGTTCATTCGGCATGAAAGTCGTTTTTCGAAAAGGGTTGCGATCTTTTGAACAAGTGATGTTACTTGAGTTGGTGGAGTGCATTCGACAGCTTCATATTCCCCAGGATATGAGGGATTTTTTGGCCTGAAAACTGAACATTTTGGGGCAATTTTTAGTACGAGTTTTGTCGGATTTATTGTTGTCAATGGGCGATGTAGGGGGAAGGTTGGAGGCTTGTTTTGTGTGGCATTTGGCAGTACATCCTAAGGTGCAAGCGCTTATTTGGTTCATTTTCATGGGTAGGTTACCGGATATCACTTTCCTCCGACAATGTGGGGTTCCTTTGCTCGAGTCTCAGGATGTGTGTGCTTGGTGTAGCAAGGGGCTGATGAAGTTGATCATATTTTGTTTTTGTGTGGTCGGGTGAGGGAGTTGTGGGCTCGTTTTCTAGGTTGGAGGAGGGTTTCATTGCCTCTACCAAAGACGTTGCAGGAGTTCTTAGTTTTGTGCTGCATTGCTCATTTACTAGTGTAGTTTTGCAATGGTGGGTGTCGAGTTGTGCCGCCATGTTATGATCTCTATGGCTTGCTTAGAACAATACGGTTTTTAATGGTAAAAGGTTGACGATGAATGAGATTTTTTCTTGGCTAAACTCTGATCGTTGTATTGGGTTAAAGCCTCTAAGGAAACAAGGATTGTTGTGGAGGCTCAGTGGTTGGACTGCCCATGGATATGCTCGCCATCTTCTCTTTGGTCAGTTTTGAGGTCGGATGTTTCCTAGATTTTTCCGCGTAAGGATACGTTTAAGTTCAACGTGTCTGGTGCGGCACGTGGGAAATCGAGACCAGTGGGCATGTGAGGTGTATTGCGAGATTGGCAAGGGTGTACATGTGCTTTATTATTGGAACCTCTTAGTGTTTTGTATTTAAATGAAGCGGAGTTGCGAACGATTGCTTTCACTTTCTCGATTTGTTTGGAGTTGCATTGGCGCGACAACTTGAATTTGGTGATTGAATTGGATTCTCAAGTGGCGATTGGTTGGGTTTTGCACGTGGAACGTCGGCCTTGAATCTTGGGACTTGTTTCGCAGCATTGATACGGCTTGTGAGGCGTTGCCTCACGTTTGCTTTACTCATATTTTCCGTGAGGCTAATGGTATTGTATATGCTTTGACGAAGAGTGGGGTAGATAGGAGCTGGATTTTCTGAGTCATATATTGAGTGGTTCCCGGTGTTGTGCGAGTCTATGAGAACGCTTCTTCCTGTACTGTTTTCATCCTTGCTTATGGGGGTTCTTGCTTTGCTTTGGTTTTGTTGAGTTTGGTAGTAGGGGTTGGTTATTGGGTTTAACGCCGGTGTATTCCTTGTTGTGTTTGTTTATTTCGAATTATCTAGGAGTACTTTTTTCCTCCATTTAGAATTAGGGAAGTTTTTAACGAGGCTCCTGGTAATTTTCTTGTACGGTTTCTCCATGAATAAATCAAACTCATTGATCAAAAAAATTTATTTGCCGAAATTCTGCATAAGTTGTGAATTTTATTTTTAATACTCTAATTTGATTAGTTTTAGTCTTGGTGTTTTTTTAATTTTAAAATTCTAATCATGACTTAAATAATATAGAGACAATATGTTTAAATTACAAGAACTTAAAATGACCAAATTGGATAATGTTAGACTCGATGATCACAACGGAACCGCTTGCCAAGATGTGGAGAAGGGATAATTTGAGTGTTTGAAGTGGAAGCAACAAGATAAGAATTGAACATAAGGATAGAGTGGTTCGGCTTTCTAACCAAAGCCTACATCCACTACCTTAGCTTCCTACTAAGGATTTCAACCAATTCACTAAGAATTTTTCTCCTTTTCTAGGCTAAAGAGGCAACCGTTACAACCTAGAGTCACAACCCGTGATTTAGCATCCAAAGCTCACAACCCGAGCTTTGGGAACACTCTTAAAACAAAGAATTCTAGCAAACAAGAAATCCCCCTAACAAGTGTGTGTTTGGACTCTTAAGCTCTCATCCAAAACCTAGAACAATTGAGCATACATTGACAATTTTAGCTCACAAGTGTTTGTCTATACAAGAATGGGCAATTTGGCTCTAAAATAATTTCTTCATCATAATGTTGTTGACAATTGAAGCATTAGCCTTCTCTTGATGCTTGGAGGTCCCTTTTATACTCCCAATTGAGTTTGTAGCCGTTGAGGACCGTTGGGGTTGAATTGGAGCCGTTGGAGACTTTATTTCCCACCATAAATGCAGTTCGGGTGATGTCTGTTTCGATACACGGGTAGCTGTATCGAAACACCCTTGTTCAGAACTAGCCGTTAGAGTCTGATGCAGTGTGTCGTATCGAAACACATTGGGTCGTATCGGAATGCCCGTATCGAAATAGCATGTAATTCAAAAGACCGTTGGGAAATAGTCGTTGGGGTGTCTGCCACGTATGCGTATCGAAACACCCTTAGGTGTTTCGAAACATCACCTATCTGTATCGAAACATGTAAGCCCTATATCCAAACGGGTTCTGGCAGTTTCAAAACGTATCGATACAGATTATGCATGTATCGAAACGGGTACATTAAAAGTGCTGGTTTGGGTACTTAAAAACGTTTCAAACATTGCCAAAACTTTTTTAAACATCCTCAAACTTGTTTTCAAGTTGTTTTTTACTTAGAGAATATTTTAAATTCTTTTCAATTAAGTAAAAAACATTTTTCAATTATTATATAAAACATATATTTCTACATATAACAAACTAAATTTACAACTTACGTGTAATACTTGAACTAATAAGATAATTTATCTTAATATTTTCCAATGTTACATATCTATGTTAGAACTGAAATTCAAAATTTGAAGAAAAAAAATACAAAAGGTTCAAAAATGACCAAACCAATAGGCAATGAACTACAACTTTAATCAATTTCAAAAAAAGTAAAGAGATATAAATAAATAAATAATAGAGCAACTAAATTCGTCAAAAACACATAGTAATTAGGGGTGTATAAAATCCGATCTGACTTGATTTGAAAATTTAAATATTTAAAATTTTCGGATCGACAAATTAATGATCTGTATGTGATCTAAAAAAATCGGATATTTAATTTTTAGGTCATCGAATATTTGAATTTATGACTTAATTTAAGCATTATTTTTTTTGAATTTGGGGTCCTATCCATAAAAATTCCGAATTGTCGAAAATAAAAAGCTAACAAATTATTGAATATAACAAGATTTGTATTTGTGAAAATTTCAAAATTTTCATATATAACAAGTAAAAATATCGAATATAACAATATTCTTATCCATAAAGATTTTCATATAAATCAAACATTTAAATTTTTACATCGAATCAACAAATAAATAAATCAATCAAATCATATTGTTTAGATCAGAATTTTTTGCACACCACTAATAATAGCCTTATATAGAATTTAACCATTCCAAGAGTGCTCGTTAATAGGATGTGATAAGTGGGTTCCCCTTTAACCCAAACTCATAATGTCAGCTCTTGAATTGTTGTTCACATATACAACCTTAAAAAACCAATGAGCTGACATTGTTGTTCACATATACAACCTTCAAAAACTAATTACTTTTTCATGCCAACCACTTTCTTCATAAAGCAATAAATTTTGGATTAAAGTTGTTTGAAGCCTTTAAATTTTCTTAAAAAAATAAGCCTTTAAAATATTTTTATACCCAATTAAGCCTCCAAACTATTAAATTTAATCAATTAAGTCATTTGACAAATTTTACCATTAATTTTTAACTATTTTTTCTTAAGATATTGCTACCATATGATACTACAATTTTAAAACTAAAACAAAAAATTCTGAAAATACCAAGTGACAACACTGTAATACGATACGTTGCACCAATTGATTCAGGAAAAAAAACTATTAAATTAAACAGTCAAGGTTAGTTAAAAGGGTGAATTGATGGAATTTTAGAGTATAAAGATTTAATTGGGTGAAAAATAATTCAAGAACTTAATTGATCTTTTTTTTCAAAGTTCAAGGGCTTATGATACCATAAGCCATAAATTTTCATTTTTTCCTTCAAAAAGAATAGAAGTATACATTTTCCTTTACTAGTAGAATGCCAATATAGAAAAACAAATACCCTAATTTCCTCCGCCATAAACGTTAAAAATGGAGAGCTCCAATTACCCTCTACTTTTCAACTTGAATATGTTTTTTACATATTCATGGCAATGGGAGCTCAATGCTTTAGGGGTCTCCTATGCTTAAGCAAAAGCAAGTTTCAAGCCAAAAGCTTGAATTTTCCACTCATTAATTTGTGGCCGGGGAATATTTATGAATGCATCAAACTGATGTTTTATAGCTTAGAAGGCTCTTGTAATTCCGGGTCAGTTTGGTAGTAAACAACATCTCCATTGTCACTCACAAAGTGATCTTTCTTCAAGCTTGTTATCAAATTTCCAATCAGGTGGAAAGGTAGAGGGCCTGATCGTTCTGGCTCCCGATAGTATTTCCCGAGAACCGGCTTCGCTGCCTCGGTCTATAAGAGCATCATAACAGCATAACAATTAGAAGAAAAAAACGAAACAAGAACATCAAAGCAGAGAAATATACCATACAGGTACTAACCGCCTCTATTAAATGGTAGTGTGGGATCTGAGGAAACAAATGGTGTATGACATGAGTTCCAATATCATGGTGGATGTTATTGATCCATCCATAATTGCGGTCGAGCGTCGTAAGACCTCCCCTCAAGTAACTCCATTCCTGCCAAATATTAGTTTATTCGTAAGTTATGGATTGAATTCCGTATGAATCTCCGAAAGTTTTCAACTTATGTGGTAGCAGATCGAATTAGACCGAGTTTTCATACCTTCCCACGGTACCAAGGAAGCTTCTCTTCATGACCATGGTGATGCAAGTATGTAACCAAGTCCAGCCACATGACGAAAATCTTAACACCAAAGCAAGCAAGGGCAAGTCAATTTGTGTTTTCTTATTGACAAAGAGATACGTATGTTTTGTCATTTAAGAATTTGAAACCTACCACGTATGGGATGCCATATAGTTTAACCAACTGCATAGGACCCATTGTGAAACCCAAGCCAACAAGAATAGCAGCCATGGCCGTCCAGCAAATGGTGGAAGTAATGACATCATTTCTTTCGCTAGGAACAAACAAATCGCTGTCCGGGTCAAAGTGAGAGCCAGTCTTCCCTGGACTTCTGTTCCACTGCGATTGATCAAAGTCAATCCGCCATTAATAACATCACCAATTCATCATATTCATTCAATTTCAACCAAAGCTTAAAACAAAACTCACAAGGTAGAAAGGGTATGCAAGCATTGGAAACGGCAGCATGAACCGCAACATTTTCGTAACGTTATCCAAACTCCTGTATATCTTTTCAGACAACTGCAATAGAATTGACCAAAGCTTTACAATTTAGACTAGGTTCCATGATTCAATCATTTTCAATGAGAGAAAAAAAAAAAGCAGAGATTTTAACCAACCGGGTGCCATGATTCATCATTCTCAACATGGCCATGGTTTTGATGGTGAGTCCTATGGCTAATTCTCCTGTAAAAAGTTAACCGTAATGGAAATGAATATAATTAGAACCAATTACATATACAAATTGAGAAGAGACAAACTATCAAACACTTGGCATACCATCCATGATAAGGCACAAGGATTGAAGAATGCAAGAGATGCCCCGCCACACTGTTTAACTTGGGATTGTTTGAAAAGCTGCCATGGCCGCTGCAAAATCCAAAGAACTTTTCCAATTAAGAATTGAAAAAAAAAAGGGAACATAAAACAGATCTAATAACAAAAGGTTGCAACTTGTGAATTTACCAGTCATGGCCAAGAACAAAGAGAGCCCAAAACATGGTCCCTTGAGCAGCCCAGTAAAGAGGCCAAACAATCCAGTTGTTAACATAAACCGCAGCAGCCGCCAGGCCAAACACCACGGCAACGTCCCTCACAACGTAGCTCATAGATTTCCATGGGTCCTTCACCCAACACTGCTTCGGTATGGCAGCTCTTATGTCAGCCAAATTAAACGGCGGCGGCGCCCCGGGGTCGAACCCTGCATCTTCTTTTCCTTCTCCAAATCCATTAACATCATGATTTCTCTCTTCTCTTCCTTCATCCTCTTCTACAGATGCAACTCTCAGCGGAGCACTCACGTTCAGACCCCAGTTCCTAAATATCCCAGACGAGAATTCAATTCGATTCGTCGTTTTTAGATCTGGGTAGCTCTTGTTCGTAAGTAAAAACCTGGGCTTTAAAGAGTTGTTTGAAACAACTGGAGCAGTGGGTCGATAGTAGATTGAAGGAAGAGGCTTCAGACCAGATATAACAAGACTCGCCATTGAAAACCAAGGAAAAGCTCAACGAAAACAGGAAAAAGAAAGAATCTTTGAAGAAAAGGATATATAATCTAAGGAGAAATGAAATAAACGAGGTGAGGAAAACAGAGGTTTCACAACAGGACGCAACGTTTGTTAATACGAAAGCCTTAGAAGATCCTCCCTTATTGTTCTCTCTCCTCAAAGAATAACAGATAATAAGAGAAAATAGTGGTTGCTTTTTGAGAGTTTAAGTGTTAAGAGAGGGAGAAACTTGGCCACTTTGCCAATACACTGCCAGAGCTTCCTTCGACTGATTGCTTAGGAGTGGGCATTTTATAGTAGAGACGGGGATGGTTAAGAAGAGTTGCAACTGAATTTTTTTATAAAAATTATAAGAATTTTAGTATGATTTTTTAGTATATACCAAAATTCTTACACTTCTGAATTTTTAAAATTTTTTTGTAAAAAATTTAGTATATACCGAAATTCTTACAACTCATTTTAGCCTCATTTTATGGCGTCTCATCCTAGAACTTTCCAAAAAAAAAATGAGATATGATTATCTCTAAAAATTTAAAATTCGTATATTTTTATAATTTTTTATTAAAAATTTATTTTTATCATTTTAAAATTTTACAAATTTACACCCTAACATAAAATTTTAAGTCGATACTTGAGTTAGACATAGTTCCCGGGCTGCGCATCGTATTCACAGTGCCTAACATATTTTTGACGATGATATTTGGCATTGATAGGTACTTTACTCGGTTCGTTTAGAGTTCTGTCATTGGACCATTTTGTTTTTATTTTTATTAGATATCAAGTTAGAAATTAGTATAAATTGAAAAATTAAATTTGATAATAGATTTTTTTAATATATTTGATAATAGATTGTTGTGATTTATATATTGTTTAGAAGGATGACCATTTTGTTTAGAGGGATGATCATTTTGTTTTGATTTATATATTGTCTCGTTTTGTATGAGTTTTGATTCTGACATTTATTCCTATAGATGTAATTCTCTTTACTTACTCAAAAAAAAATGTAACCCCTCTCTTTTTATTAAGAAAATATGTATATGACACAATTTCATTATTCTTTTCTTCGTATATTTTTAAGATATATTTAGATGTCGACACGTCGTCATATAATTTTATGAAAATGTCATTACTATCGTATTAAAAAAAATGTCATTACTACCTAATAATTAGGCAATTTTGAGTGAAAAACCCCTTTTTAATTATTATCTGCAAAAATGGCTCCCAAGTACTATTATTTGGCAAAATGACCCCCTTTCTTGCCAGGTCGACCGACCTCGCGTTTTGTAGGACGCGAGGTACGACATCGCGTTCTGCAGAACGCGATTTTAGTCGACGTGGCGTTGCAGTTCGTGTTAACGGTTTCACAGTACCTCGCGTTCTGCAGAACGCGAGGTCCCCGAGAAATTGAAAAGGCGGCTGGAATATATCGCACGGACCTCGCGTTCTGTAGGACGCGAGGTCTGTGCATTTCCAGCCTGAACCACAAGCAAAAACATGCGTAAGTAGGCCTGTTCGAACCCAATTTCGAGCGTGTAAATGGTATATTTTTAGCGATCATCGAGTTTGGGGTTGTAGTACTGAAAATTGTCTATCGTATGATACCAACATGGTTAATTTCCGTCCATTCTACAATGGTTTAAAATGGCTTCGAAAACCCTATGCTAGCATACTTTTTTTGATTGAAGTTGTATTTCAACTAATGTCGATTTTCGGTTTTTTAATCCTATTAAATTTATTAAAAACAAAAATTAAATAAACATTATAAAGTTTAATTATAATATGCAAACAAAATTATAATTCATAAACAAAATTAGAATACGACATTATAAAATTTAAAAGTGTTTTACATAAATATTAAAAACATAAGTAGAAAACAACAAAAAAAAACTAAAAATGCCTATGTCCACCGGTTCCGCAGTCGGGTGGATGACGCTGGCGATCCGGATTCCTCCTCGGTCCATCGTGTGGTGGTCCCTGGTCCCTATCATCCTGACCATCGTGCGCGATCTGTGGATCTGTGCTGGGCCTAGGCGGGGAGTAAAACAAACTACCTATCGGCGTATTCTCCACCATCGGAAACTCATACTGAGGTGGATAATCGATAAGTAGAAGGTCAATCGTGGGCGTATGGGGGCGATAGGCATCAGTAGAGCCGAACTGGGGTGGAGGCATCGTCTGCTCGAAAGTCGATGGACCGCTATGCAATGGTGGGGCAGAAGATGATGCCCCTGAAGTGTCATATCGTGGTCTCGGACCGCACTGCGTCGACTGCCTCTGGGTCTGGGACTGGCTCTGGGTCTGGCTCGCTCGCCCGCTCCCGCGTGGGCGGTTTTGGGGTCGCTGGGGAAGCCCTGCTTCGAGCTCAGCCGGAGTAAGGATATGTGGCATCCCATTGTCCCTATACCACTGCTCATAATTGAAAGTGACCAAAGGACCCCCTACCATAATTGGTTGGAGAAACTCTGGGCGTCTGAGAAATCGTTGACCCCAAAGCGCTATCCAGCTAGCGTGGTGCTCGGCCCAGTCAATCTCCGTCTTCCCCTGACGCGTAAGATTGTGGAACTCGTCCATATTTTGCGGAGGGCGTGGAACATTTTGGACGTACCCGAACTGTCGGAGTACCCTATCCGCAGAATGCCACACGCAAATTTCGTAGTTCAGCAGCGGCACGACGGAAATCCAGAGGTCTCGCTCTTGCACAATATCTGCTGGAGTAATGATGCGAATCTCCTCTGAATCGTAGGGCCTCCACACGAACTAAAAAGAATGAAAAAGTTAGTAAAATTTCTATATGAAATATTATTGGAAAAAATAGTATGGAAAAAACCAAAATAATTGTTGAATTACCTTGTCCTCCGTCAAGGCATCGAATGTATGTCTGTATGCTTTCTGGGAGTCCGGCAGGCCGACGTGGGTTACTGCGGTGCTCCACCTTTAAATAATGAAAAAGATCGTTAAATAAAATAATTTAATAAAAAAAATATAGTAGATTATGTAGTACCTCCGTAGAAGCGGAAATGACAGAGGACTGGGAATCCTAAGCTGTGGTGCCAAAGTAGGGATCCGAAGCCAAACCCAAGCCTGCAGGAATAAACAGCATCCTCCCATCGATGCTTTGGAGGCGTCAACGTTTCTGCAGAGGTCTCTGATAAGAAACGCTAAGACAGCTGACCCCCAAGATTTTCGTCCAGACTCGTCTAAATTTGTCAGATGACGAAGCCACATAACGCGCACTTTGTTGCGAGTTTTGTCGGGCATTAATATCCCGCCAATAATGCGCAAGATGTGGGCTCGCGCACACCGCTGTGAAAATATAAATTAATAAAGGCATCCTAATTAAAAAAATTGTAAGTTCATCCTAAATAAAAAAATTGTAAGTTCATCCTACATATTTATAATTCATCCAAAATATTTATTAAAAAGATCCTAAATATTGTCTGAATTCATCATAAAAAATTCATAAAGCAGCCTAATGTGCAAATAAATAATTTAATGTAGGCAACCTAAATATTTAATAAAGTATCCTAAATAGTTACTGAATTCATCCTAAAAATTTATCCTACATATTTATAATTCATCCGAATTATTTATTAAAAAGATCCTAAATATTGTCTGAATTCATCATAAAAAATTCATAAAGCAGCCTAATGTGCAAATAAATAATTTTAATTTAATAATAAATGTAATAATAGCATACTAAATATAATAAAAAAATACCTGAAGTGCAACTTCATCCGCATCGGGGGGGAGGGATTCCAAACTCTTCCTCCAAGTACGGTAGAGAAATTTTCCCTCCGTCCCATGCTCTATCAGGGGGCATCACGCCCAATTGATCAGCAAATAGGATTCGCCAATCCGCCATCGCTATACCAGTAATAACGCTGCCATTTATAGGCAACCCGAGAATGTAGGCAACATCCTCCAACGTAATTGTTGCCTCGCCAAATGGAAGATGAAACGTGTGCGTCTCGGGTCTCCACCGTTCTATCAGCGCGCTGATCAACGACGGTCTAACCTTCACCCCCCTATATAGCGAGCTATGTGCCCAAAACCAGCCCGCTCAATAAAACGCATAACAGCAGGAACGGGTTCGACGGTGATACGATTAAGGTAACATTGTAAGTTACGTTCGTATCCCTGAAAAAAAATAAAATATAATAGTTAGTCAAATAAAAAAATTTAATTAAATAACTTTTTTTTAGAAATTAATAGGGAAAAAAATAATACCTCTGGACTGTTTCGCCAATATTCACTGCAGTGACTCGCATGGTTGCGTAGCAAGGGCTCCATGTGATCGAACGATATATAAAAAATACTGACAATATTTTGTAAAATTTCTATAGAACTCGCGTTCTGTGGAGGTTTTTAGAAAAAAACCTCCAATTTATAGAAGACCTCGCGTCGTTTGGGAGGCGATGTTAATGAACCTCGCGTTCTGTAGAACGCGAGGTCCTTGTACCTCGCGTCCTATAGAACGCGAGGTTCACTGAAAAGGCGCGTCAGTGATCAGACGCGTGAACTGAACGGTCAGAAGGGACCTCGCGTTCTATAGAACGCGAGGTTCTAAAGAAATCGCGTTCTACAGGACGCGAGGTCGTGGGGTTTTTTTAAATTAGGGTTTTTAAAGCGGGAAACTCATTAGTATGATAAAAATTAGGGTTTTTAAATTAGGGTTTTTGATTTATAATAATAACAATAAAAAAATTAAAAATTATAATTAAAATAATAATAATAATAATAATAAAAACAACAACAATAATAAATGATACTAACAATAAAAATTATTAGTATGATAGTAATAATAATAACAATAATAATAAGAACAATAATAATAACAACAACAATGAATCATACTAAATACGCGTTATATTTTCAGTAGTAACTAAAAATAACGACATAGCGCAATATTTTGGAAGTTAAATTAAAACAAAACTTCCAAAATATGTGCTATGTTGCCATTAGTAGCTGCAAGCGAAAACTGCGTACGTGAATACAGAAAAAAAAATCTATGTCGGTGCTCCGTGCCTCTCCAAGAGTTTGCTATTTATAGAGGTGAATATGATGACGTGGCAACCTCGCGTTCTGTAGGACGCGAGGTCACTATTACATCGCGTTGTACAGAACGCGAGGTCTATGAGATGTTAATATATATATATATATATATATATATATATATATATATATATATATATATATATATATATATATATATATATATATATGCAGGGAGATGAATTTTTGTAAGAAGTTAAGTTTAGTTTAGGTCAGTTGAATATGAGTTCGTGTAATGCTGAGTTTTTTTCCGTTGCAATTTTTATGTCCGAAATATTGTTCCTTTATGATAGTTGGAGTTCACTTAAAGATTTGTGTTCATCGGGGGTACATACCTTTATATTTACCGACATATCGCAATATTTTGGAGGTTGTATGCTGCAGTAGTGGCTTCAATGGAAGCTTCTGTAGCCGCCGTCGAGAGGATCCCCGGCTACAGTTTTGAAAAGAAAGGACTTTTAGGAAGCGGGGGCGGATTCAGATCGACATTTTTAGATGCGGCGGGTGCCGATTACATTTGTTAATGTGGATCAAAGCTGCTACCATTTACTCATTTCAGATGCGGCGTGGCATCCAACATTTACATCTGGATTTCGCTCTCTGCTTCTTTCAGTCGGGACCTCCGATCAAATTTGCCCGCCGGAGCTGCTGAATATATTGTTTCGAATTTTGTAGATAATTTATGTAGTTGTCTCCATTTACTTATTAAAGAATACATGTTGAAAGTTTTGTTAAATGAAATTCGACTTAAATTTACTTATGTGGTGTTTTTCATTTCCTTTAAATACCCACGAATTCCACCATCATTTACTCATTCCAAATTCTCTCTAAACACCCAATCCTTGCTCACCTTATGGCAAAATTTAAGGCAACATTTTATTTTCTCGATACTTATTTTGAGTCAACAATCACCGGCAAAATGTCATTGAAAGATTTAATACAGTTGACAACAATCGAGGTTAGTAAACACACCGAGAAACAAATTGCGGCCATTGAATGTCGAATCCCAACACCGTCAGCTAATGAAACGCACTACGTTATGAAGCTTACGAACGAAACAGACGTTCGTAACATGTATGACCGGCTCAATTCCGTCGGAGCTAGAGACGTCGATTTCAATGTTAAGTTTGTCAACGCCGGCGAAGGTAGTACGTCTGCACCCGTAGAACCTGCTCCGAACACTGAACACGCACCGTCTTCACCGGATGTTGATGCGGCTGTGGAGGAGCTGCAACTTTTTTTGTACAGGCGCAGACAAAGAAAACAACAGATGATCGAAGAACTAAACCTAAGTTCAGACGTGTCCATTGACTACGATGATTCGGATTAACCATTAACTTATGAAATGATCTTCCAATTATGTTATATGACGTCTTATTTCATCCTTTATTAATGTTAAACGGACTTCAAGTTATGTAAAACTACTAGTACTCAATTACATTATAGGCACCAGTAGTAGTATTCAATTACAAGACTACAATTGTCTCAAATTCTCGAACATGTTCTCAATTACACAAACAAACAAATAGTAAATAGTACGGTTATTATAACTTCTGACGGAATATCTGAAACAAAGCATTTAAAGTGACCTCGCGTTCTATAGAACGCGATATCCATAGAATATCGCGTTCTACAAAACGCGAGATACGAATATCGCGTTTTATAGAACGCGAGGTACTGGTTTACCCTGCCTCCCATCAAATCTATCCCTTACTTGTCGAAAGTTAGGGGACTGCCTCCCAGGCACACGCCATTTCTTACTTGTGCATCATTTACATGCTTATCGGTTTTAGGTAATGGACAAGCAAAGTTACCTCTCTGAACCATTATTTGCCTTACACAACCAGATTCTCCTGGATTGCAAGGGCCAATAATTTTGCCTATATATGAAGAAGAACCATAAACCGAAAATATAAGTTTCAATTGGCAATCAATTCCTAGAATTTTCTAAGTATCCCAATTTCAAAAGTCTTTCATAAAATATTCAAATGGCCGGACGAGGCGTTACTACGAAAGTTTACTACGATGGGCAGATATTCGAGGGTACCGAACTCGGCGTCCTTTTTCACTGCGAAGATCCGGTAACGATAAAGCTTCCGAGGAGATTATCGTTCAAGAAGTTGGTCAAGGAACTGGAGGCAAAAGTTCCTCATTTCGATAATCATCGTTTGTCCGACGTGAAGTATCGGGTGCCAATATCTATAGACCCTTTAGAGTACTTTGTATGCCAAATTGCAGAAAATGCTGATGTGCAAATGATGATGGAAGCCCACTTCGAGTATTCAATTAGGGGGCCCCTCGAGCTGTATGTATCGTTCTCCGAGTCTAATCCAGTTGTCGAAATACCAAGCTGGGGCAGGGCGAATTTCGACTTCGATCCGAATGCCAACGTTGATAGCCCGACCGTAGGTCTACGACGTGATTTTGGCCTACTCTGTCGAGACAACAAAGTTGGTGCATCGTCATCTGCTCCTCCAAGGCAGTCCTGCGTAGCTAGTATCGGGTTCGACCTGAACCAATCCCCAAACGATGAATTCGATGCACCAACAAATGCATCGTACAGTCCATACAATACATACAATCCATACAATCCTTATAGTTTTGGGGGGGAGGGAACGTCGGCTCCTTACGTTACGCACGACCATGAAGCATCATATGGCCGGCACTCAATGTATGTCTCTGGCACCGACTACGGTCAACCATCTATGGGGAGACATTCTTCTTTTGAGGGTGAGGGAGCGTCGTCTTCTTACGCTATGCACGACCATGATTCATCATATGGACGACACTCAACGTATGTCCCTAGTACGGAGTACGTTCAACCATCAATGGGACTACATTCTTCTTATGGTGATCTTGATTTTGGTCTTGGAAATGAGGTTCCTGAGCGATCTCGTGAGAGGTCTCCCGCTCATCGACCCCAATCCTCGCCTCAAAGGGTAGTGATTCTAGAAGCTCTACTATTCCAGCTCCCGGAGGATGCTTCTGACGAAGAACCGATTAGAGAACCCGGGCCAGACGGAGACGAGCTGGGGCCATTCTATCCCGAACCAGAAGACTTGACAGAGTTACCAGCAGACCCAGAAAACACTGTCGTTCCACCACTAGATTTGGACGAAGAACCGACTGCGACCAACTATCCTGTAGACGCAAGACCAATTTCTATGTTCCAGCCACCATCCCACTTCACAACGGTTGATATGGATGCAATGGACGACCCTGATTTTCTCCATGACGACACAATAGATGGCCGAGTCCACCGTTCTGATGGTGAACTAGGAATTGGTATGGCGTTCGCGAAGAAGGAAATTGCGGTGGCGGCAGTTAAGCAGTACAACCTTCGTCATAATGTTGAGATGACGGTTAAGAAAACCCAAGCCAAATACTACAAGGCTCACTACGTCCAAAAGGATCAAGGCTGTAAATGGAAAATCCGTATATCAGAGTTGAAGAGGGCATACAACCGTTGGAAAATAACAAAACTTGAGGGGCCCCATACATGCACCGTTTCTAGCCTCAACCAGGATCACAAGAACCTGGATGCAAAGTACCTCGCGGACATCTTTTCCACGCTGGTGAAAACAAATCCCACTGTGTCGGTCCCCATATGTCAGGCTGCAGCTCAAGCTGTCACCGGCTTCCGTCCAGGTTATTCGAAAGCATGGTATGCAAGGAAAAAGGCCAAAGAGGAATTGTATGGCCGATGGGAGGAATCTTACATAGAGTTGCGCCCGTGGCTTAATCTCCTGCAGAAACACATCCCCAGAATGGTTGTCAAACTTGATACGGTTCTGGCATACGAAAATGATCGTGTCGTCCGAGGTGTTTGTCAATTCCACCGGTTATTTTGGACTTTCCCCCAGTGCATCAACGCATTCAAGCACTGCAAACCGATGGTCCAAATCGACGACACATGGTTGTACGGAAAATATACACAGATCCTACTTCTAGCTATAGCACAGGACGACAATCGCAAATGCGTTCCTGTTGCATTCGCAATCGTCCCGAAGGAGGATATGGAGTCTTGGACGTTCTTCCTTACGAACCTACGAAAATATGTCCTTGATCCTGTAATACGAAGAAGAAGGGATGAAGGGGTGTGTGTTATTTTTGACAGAGGCACAGCGCTGCTGTGGGCGATACAAAATTTGGGTGACTATTGGAAGCCTCCATACATTCACCATCGTTTCTGCTTGCGGCACATAGCCGCAAACTACCTGCTGCAATACAAGAACCGTGATGAACGTCAAATGGTGCTCGATATGGGTACGTCCTTATGGCATTTTCATTTACTATATTATTTCTTACTCCCTTTTATTATTTCTTACTCCCATAACTATTCAACTGTCATTCTGTAGGCAACTCGCACTACAAACAAGAGGTGGCTGAGCTGCTCGAGGAATTGAGAGCGAGAAACAAAAAAGGCGCAGAATACCTTGAAAAAATCCCAAAGGAAAAATGGCTTCGATCGTATGACGAGGGCAAACGTTATGGTCACATGACAACGAACTTGGCTGAGGCAGTGAACTCATCACTGAAGGGAGTTCGGCAGTTGCCTATCACTTCCATTGTCAAAGCCATCTATTATCGTTTAGCTACCCTTTTTGCAACCTTGGGCAGGCAAGCAGCTGAGTACATGGCAGGTGGACACAAAGTCCATCCAGATTTCCGCTCAAGACTGCATATTCAATTGGCCCAATCAAGACAGGTGCAAGCAACTCTCTTCTCGCGAGAAGGACACTTGTTTCGTGTTGCGGAATTTTCCAGGCGGATAGAAGGCATTCAGCACAACGCTTACGTTGTAGATCTGAGGGAAAAAACCTGCGAGTGCGGAATATTCCAAACTTTCAAATACTCGTGCGCACACGCCATTGCTGCTTGCACTAACCAACGAATAGAATACATGCATATGGTTGATCCGGTATACTTACTCAAAACGGTGCTTAAAGTTTACGAAAAAGAGTTTCCTCCAATCGGAAATGAGGTTGATCCAAATGCTGTGGACACTGAACCGATCATACGCCCAGATCCAGCACTACTACGAGCCAAAGGACGTCCACCTTCTACAAGAATATATTGTGCCGAGGATTTGGTCGAACATCGAGAGAAAACCGGACAAAAGAAGCATTGTTCTATATGTCGAAATCTTGGGCACACAGCTCCTAAGTGTCCTAATCGCTCAGCCCCTCGTATTAATTAATTATTTTTCATTTGTATATGTGAGTTCGCACATGACAATCTAATCAATAAAGTCAGTCCACTTCGATTTATACAATCCGTCATCTTATATTTTCAATCATTCAAAAAAATATGTTCTGATAGTGTTTTCGAACAACTTTAAATCAGCGTACAATGGACGAAAATTGACCGTGTCAGTGTCATACGATAGAGAATTTCCAGTACTATAACCCCAAACTCGATGTTACCTAAAAATTTAAAATTTATACGTATGAAATTCTGCTCGAACATGCCTATCGACATTAGTTGAAATACAACTTCAATCAAAAAAAGTATGCTAGCATAGGGTTTTCGAAGCCATTTTAAACCATTGTAGAATGGACGAAAATTAACCATGTTGGTATCATACGATAGACAATTTTCAGTACTACGACCCCAAACTCGATGATCGCTAAAAATATACCATTTACACGCTCGAAATTGAGTTCGAACAGGCCTACTTACGCATGTTTTTGCTTGTGGTTTCAGGCTGGAAATGCACAGACCTCGCGTCCTACAGAACGCGAGGTCCGTGCGATATATTCCAGCTGCCTTTTTCAATTTCTCGGGGACCTCGCGTTCTGCAGAACGCGAGGTACTATGAAACCGTTAACACGAACTGCAACGCCACGTCGACTAAAATCGCGTTCTGCAGAACGCGATGTCGTACCTCGCGTCCTACAAAACGCGAGGTCGGTCGACCTGGCAAAAAAGGGGGTCATTTTGCCAAATAAAAGTTTTCGGGAGCCATTTTTGCAGATAATAATTAAAAAGGGGTTTTTCACCCAAAATTGCCTAATAATTATACGTGGTATAATTCTAAAGAAATTTAATTTACTAAATATGTTTGACTGACAGTTCAATTATATTGTAATTTCCTATGACGTGTTTAATAGTACAATATGTAATTATACCGTTATATAAATTTAAATTTTAAAATAACGTTAATTATAAAACTGAAAAATATAATTACACACATAATTATACCGATTCTTACATCTCCTTTTACGAGTTGAAGAGTGTAATTGGGGGCTTTCAATTACATCCAATTCAACAACACCCCAAATTATGATAATTGTTCAAATATGTCATAGTTAAACACAATTACACCTAAATTCAATTATGGTTCAAATTTGGATGGGATATTGACATGATCCACCTTTGATTCGTCTCTACTTAGACCTTTTTCAAATCCGGGTTTGAACTTTTTCCTATAAGATTTAGATTGAATTTCTTTTCTTCGGATTTAGATTAAATGGTCATCCCTAGTTAAGTATGATCAAATTTTCATTTGTGATATTTTATTGATGTCATCAGAACGGTTAGCCAATGCAGTATACAAGATTAATTTTCTCAATCAAATTTCCTATACTAATAATTTCACATCTTGTTGGATAGAAACAAAGAGATTTTGAGGATGATTATTGAATTTCTATGAAAAATGAAAGACATTTTCAAAGAAATGTTGTGTTTTTTCTTTCACACTTTTTTGGGTTTACACGTTTAAATTTTTATATGAATCTTCTTGGTGGCCATGATTGCTAAAATTTCTATATGATAACTAATGTGTTATATTTTTATAATTTTTATTACTATTATTGAAATCCGAGTTCTCCTTAAAAAATAAATGCACTCAAATTATTTAAAAAAAATAAATTATCAAGACAAAAACCATAATTTCTTAATGGTTCATGTGTTATGGACGGAGGGAGCTCCCTTTCATGATTTTTCTTTGTTTTTGCACGAGTTTCTTAAGGCCGGTGTCCCAAAAATGCAAGCACAAAGTGGAGCCATCATCATTTCCTTCCGCGTGCTAAAAACTGTTTGATAGAAAAATATCATTTTAAAAGTATTAATGATTATCAAATCAAGTGGTAAAAATTTTGACCTGTTCTCCTTGTTCTCGAGTATTTCATCTTGACTAATCAAAGTCGATCCGCGTCGCACACTTGATTATAGTGAGTGAGTCTCTCAGCGAGGATTATATGCATACACAAGACATAGAAATCGAGAATGCTTAAGCGATACCAAACTGCTTACCACTTTAGACCAACTCCATTAGTAATATTGACATTTCTTTAAGTAAAGTTTCAAATATAAATTTTGTTGAAAAAGTTAAGGGAAAAAACTTGTTTTATAAAACAGAGTCCGAGACTCTGCTTTAAATTTAATCAAAGTTCTTATGATTACTGGATATCGAAAAAATTTAGAGAAGAATAATCATTTAAAAAATCGACGAAAAACAGTGACGGATCTAGACTTCGTATTAAGTGGGTCAAAAAAGTCAAATGTTAAATGAACTAAGTGAGTCAAGTAGTTTCAAATATATTAATTTTTCCGTCTACCCTCAAACTTTTCTATTTTTACAAGGATTCTCTAGAATTAAGTGGGGTCAATTGACCCCACTAATTGACAAAAATGAATGGTTGGTTAAAATTTTAAGATTTTTTTTTGAAAAGAAATGATTGTACGATTTTATTACGGGACATCATACAATACAAGACACAGATATGAGCATCGTTAAAAAACTTCCCTAAACTTAATTAGAGGGAAAAGAGTGACTATATCTATGCCACTAAGATAACATTTGTTAAAACTTCTCAAATCATTTTGACCTCTCAAGCCACCATACAAACTATAAAGAACAAAAAAGGGTCCTTATAAATAAGCTAAACCTAGCAGCACTACAATGCCATCCATCATTATCCAATGCAAGTAGGACCAACTCCACCACTCAAGAGGGCTAGTTTGGACAGCACATTAAGACAACAAACAATCAAACAAATTCTACTTTTACTAAACCAGTCACTACTCATTACAGCCTCCCATGATAGTGGCTCAAAACCAGCGATCAAACTATTGGACAGCTCGAACAAAAAAATGTTGGTCGTCAGTGTTTTAACCAACAACAACGACACGCATCAGCACTCTCAAATCATGCCTTTAAAAACAAGAAATCATAGTCTCTATTAATACCTTGTTTTGCTAGCATATGTGCCTCACAATTGCCTTCTCTAAAAGAGAAAACAAAATTTCAATTGTATTTTTTTCATGTTCCTTGCATTTCTTCGCTATCTCTACAGAAAAGGAGGGTGCCAGACTAAGATTGTCGATCCAATTTAATGCGAGTTGATTATCTGACTCAATAAGGAAATGTTGGTTCCCAAGCCATTTTGAAGAAGAGACAATGCTACGCGCTTCCAATATGGCCGTAATTTCAGCGAAATACTAGCATCACCAAAGCTCCCTTTAACTACATCATCAACGTTAAATTTGATGTGGTCATCGGGAGGGGCTTCCCATGAACCAAATGAGGGTCTATGAGGGATGCTTATCTATATAGACATAAGATTTAGGTGTTGACTGAACTCCACAACGGATGGGACAAACATGGGCCACTTACTTTTGCACCAGAACCCAATCCTCAAGATAGCTAAATCAAACACTTGATCTTCGTTGAAAGTTTTGTTGCTGAAGATACATCCATTCCTGCACAACCAAATGATCCACAATAATTCGAAAGCCGTCAGACTCCATAAGGGTTTGGAGCCTTGTTTGATGGGTTGGGCATTCGAAATCATGTTAAATAACTCATGAAACGTGTTTTTTGAAAGATACTCATAATTAGGGTAACATCACTACAACAAAATAGTTCTATAGCGGTGTTTTGTAACCCTATAGCGACTTTTTTAGCACCGCAAAAAACTTTCTCGGCGCTTAAGAAAGCGCCGCTGAAATCAGCGCCGCAATAGATCGCGGCGTTTTTAGGTAGAAAACGCCATAAAAAGTCAAGATCTATAGTGACGTTTGTAAAGACAAACTCCGCAAATAACTGTTCTTTTATGGCGTTCGTAAAAACAAACGTAGCAAAAAGTCAAGTTCTATAGCGGCGTTTGTAAACACAAACACTGCGGATAAATGTTCTTTAGTGGCGTTTGTAAAATCTAAGGCCACGAGAATCTGTTCTTTAGTGGCGTTTGTAAACTAAAACGCCGCGAGAATATGTTCTATAATGGCGTTTGTTTTTACAAACGCCGCGAATAACACCATGTTTCAAAAAAATTTAAATAAAAAGCATACATATTATATAATAATTTAAACGCCGCGAGAATATGTTCTAGTTTCTCTATGCACATAAATACCTCACGCTATTCAAATAATTTCTCAGTGAAAGGAATTGGTTTCTTTTTTTCTCAAGCTATTCAAGTAATTTTTAACTTTTTCATTCTTAATCTTGCAACCTAAAAGAGAAAAATGTGATATACACTTACTCATATTTTCTAGGGTCAACAAAATTTAAAAAAAAAATACTATTACAATGGAACCATCTTTGCAGATACTCAACTAAGTACAACCAACATTGATGTCTAGATTAGAAAATCTAAGTAGTAGCTGAAGATTCAACATTTCTAGGTTCAACCCAACTCACAGTTGGAGCATTATCTCCAAACTTAAATGTTGGCTTCGATATTTTTTGTCTTGAGTATTCAGCAAATTTGTGATTATAGTACTCAATGAAAACAAATTTACAGTTTCTGCTAGGGTTCAATGGATCCTGCGATGTCAAGCACGTGCCATCAAAATCTGATACAGACTAGCACATAAAATTGTAACTACAGCAAGATACAACAATACAATCCAAGCCAAAGTTCAAAACCATGCAAATATATTAAGCAGTCCCATCCTTTTCTATGTTTAATACAAAACTACTTTGGTTAGATTTTAGAGTTTCATCACCAAAGTTGGAAACTTCAAAAGAAAGACAAACAGAAAAGGGATAAAAAGCGGAAAACTTTATCGCAGGGTTGAAAAATAACAACAACAAAGAGGGAAAAGAGAAATTGCCTAAATTAAAGGTTTAAGTTTTGAAGGATACGGGAAAGAGTTGAGACCGTCTTTAAAGCCTTTTTCTTGGCTTTGTCATCATGCAAATTCAACTTCAGAACAATCTTATGTGATTTCAAAAAAGAATAACAAAGGGGAAAAATCATTGAAGTTATAAATCTGAACATGGTCAAAAATAAATTCGAAATCAAGAACAAAAACCCATCAACAATAAAGACTCAAGGTTTCCCTTGCTTCTTTTAAGCAAATAATAAATCAATAATCTACATTAAAAGTACATAAAGAATCGGTCTCTTAAATTGGGGTGTGAGACAATATATGCATTAATGCACAAACCTTCAACAATTCAATACAATTAACTCCGGGCCCAACATCTGTTACAACCTTCTTCACAACTTTCTCCCCCCGCTTTTGGGTATATTACCAATAAACAACTTATTATTTACTTGAGAAGTTGAACATTTTATTTTTCTCCCCTGAAGAAGACAGAAAGGAGTTAACAAGAAAACAAAAATTGGCACTTTCATATATATCGATAGAGGCAAAAAGAGATAAGGAATAAATTGCAAAAAAATGGATATATTGTAATGTCATGTCCTACTAGAATATGTTGACACAAAAACAAGTGAATTCTTTCTCACCTTGAATTTAGAATAATTTAGTTTTGCAATAGCTTTGGAAGCCAAGTCCTTGGATCTGAAGGTCACAAAAGCATAACCATTGCCCTCAACTAAATCTTTCCCCTTCATTATCCTAACCTGCAGTCATTATATAGTTGCTTTTCAGGTTCATTGGCCCCTTCAAGGTCCACCTGTTCTTCACTCTCTTCCCTTGTCATTGGCATTTTATGTATCTAATAAAGCCATAAGCATTGACAAAAGAAAAAAAGTAGAGACGAGGAAAGGAGGAAACAAAAAAATGTGTAACGCCCTGATTTTGGGCCTAGATGTTTTAGACATCGGACCGGACCGGTCGAGAACGGTTCGAATCGCGTAAGGTGATTTAAAGAAATCAAGGATCGGAATAGGATAAAAATGTGGTAAATATTGCTAAAATCCTATAAAAATATGTTTAGGAGGTTGGTCAAATCAATTTTACAAAAAGAGTTTCGAAAGTGGTACATTTTGAGTAGTGACCGAATTGTAAATGTTCAAAACTGTGAAAAATATGATTTTTAAAGAAGAAGCCAAAATCTTAGAATCTTTAGGGGGCTTTATGGCAATTTAGACTTTCTTTAATATGACATGTGTTTAAAATGGTTTTAATTAAATAGCTTTAATTGATTTTTATTTTATTTAATTAATTAGGTGGTTAATTAGTGAGATTCCATCACGTAACTACCATCCTCTCCTCATTTTCAGCCAAACACAATTTTAATTCATTTTTCTCCAGAATTCTTTTCTCCCAAACACTCTCTCAATATTTCCTAAACAATTCTCAAGAATCCTTTCAAGTTCTTTAAGATTTTGCTAAGGAAAACTTGTCATTCATTGAGGAAAGCAAGGATTGGAGGTAAATCCCGTTCTCAACCTCTAATCAAAGTTCTTTATTGAAATTCCCAAGATCTTTGGCTTCTAATTAATGTTTTTGGTTGAGTTTTTTATTATAGTTTTGATTTGAGATCAAAATCTTGTAAAAATATGGTAGAAATCTTGATTTTTAGATTTGTTTTGTTAAGCTCTATTTTGGATTGATTTTAATTGAGTTTTAAGTTGGTTATTATGTTGAAATGAGGTTTTGATAACATAGATCCCGAAATCCTTGAGATCCTTGAGTTTCTTGATAGTTTTAAGTGAGTTTTTGAGGTGAAATGGTGGAATCTTGCTTGATGGAGGTATAAGGATGGGTTAGGTTGTTTATTAGATGTGTTTTGATGTTTATAATTGATTGGAAGTGATGTATGATGGTTGGGCTTGGTTTAGGAAGCAATCGATTGAGTTTTCGGTTGTTTCGGATGGATATTTTGGTATAATTTGGGTGAGCAACGAGTTTTTGATTTGTTGCTGATATTGAAATGCATTTTAATGCATTTAGATCTCCGTTTTGATGATGTGAAAACATGGGATCTTGATCCGGGAGCAAACGAGGCGTTGTTGGAGGCTCCGGAAGAGTAATTTTCGTGTCAGAGAGCAAGGCTTCGCGTATCGGTGAGTGTAAATGGATTTTCCAGCTTTGTAATGCTTTGAGCGTGGTCTAGGGAGCTTAATGTAAGTTTGAAACACTTAGCTAAGCTCAAGAGTAAGTGATTCGAAAGTCTCTCTCAGAAATGTGCTATGTTTTGATGGTAATGCACTTGAGTTAAATATGGTTTTGGTTACTGTTTTAAAGCATGTTAGAAACATGATTAATGCTGGATTTTAATGCCATTGTGTTAAGGATGCAGTAGGTGAGTGATCCTTGGTTTTATGTGATAAATGCATATGATGTTTAGCATGTTATGCTTGTGGAAATGGCATTGTATTTATGCTTGTAAAACAGTGGATTATTGATGTTAAATGATTATATTGGCAAGTGATGAAAGTGGATTTTGGTACTTGTAATCGGATATAGTTAGCCGGCTATAGGATTGGGTGCACCGTGAATAAAGTCGCCTTGGATGTCGAGGGGTTGTGATTGTTCCGTAATCTCCATCCAAGTTGTAGAACTAATGTTTTGATATAATAATTGAAAAATGTTTTGGACAAAGTTAAAAAGAATTCAAACCCATTTCTAAAGTCCAAACAACTTGAAACTATATTTTTGGGATATTTCAAAAGGGTTTTAAGTGTTTTCAAAGCCAAATTCAACAAAACCATCCAGGCGTTTCGAAACGCCCCTAGGTGTTTCAATACGGGTCTTTACAGTGGCAAAACGTTTCAAAACAGGTTTCGAAACGGGCTTTAATCTGGGTGAGATTTTTGCATAGCGTTTCGATACGGCGTATACCGTTTCGATACGCCTATGTGGCATCGACCTCAACGGTCATAAACCCCCCAATGGCTATTTCCCAACTATCTTTTAAATGCAGAGCGTTTCGATACAGGAACAAGCGTTTCGATACGTTGTTTCGATACGACCAAGGGCGTTTCGATACGAGTGATGCGTCAGACTACAACGGCTCTTTCTATTTCAAGAGTGTTTCGAAACGGGGTCGAGCGTTTCGAAACGGGGAGCTGCAGAACTACATTTATGGTGGGAAATTAAGTCTCCAACAGCTCCAATTCAACCCCAACGGCTACAAACTCAAAGAGGAGTATAAAAGGGACCTCCAAGCATCTAGTAATGGTTAATGCTTCAATTGTAATACAACATATGATCAAAATGTGTCTTAATGCTTAAGTGTCAATTCTTTGTATAGACAAACACTAGTGAGCCAAAATTGTTAGATTTGCTCAAGTGTTTTAGGATTGGGTGAGAGCTTAATTGTGCAAACAAATACCTATTAGAGGGATTTGAGTTTGCTTATTTTTATCTCTTTGTAAAGAGGGTTTGATCAAGGCTTTGGTTAGAAAGCTTGATCGGTTTCAAAACGGTCAACATGGTTTCGAAACGGCCGTTTCGATACAAGGTATAGTGTTCTTGAATAGGTGACCGTTGGAGTTGAATTTGAATTGTTTCAGGTTTCTGTTTTCTTACGTTTTGGTCCCTGGGTCTTGAATGCTTACTTAAATGAGTTTGGATGATCCGTTTAAGATGAATATTGACATGTGGGCATTTTGTATGATTAATTTTGGATTGATAACTATAAAACTTGTTTAGTCCTTATAATTCTAGAAATTTACATTTTAGTCCCTAAAAGACGTTTGTATTCAATCGAACCCCTAAATGAGCCCCGTTCGCTGTGTCGCTTCCGCTAGTGTGTTTTGCTATTCACATAGGTTAATAATGTGCATCTAGAAAAGTTAAAAAAGGAAAAAAAGGCCGTTAATCAAGGTTGACTTTCACGAGTTTACTTTGGTTTTCCCCGAGTAATCTTCTTAGTTCAGGTCGGACGTCTAGGCCGGGCTAAGGGGGTTACATTTGTTGGTATCAGAGCCAGGTTACGAAAGAATTGAGGATGTTGGTATGTGAAATTGATATGTGTTGACGTATGTTGTTTGAAAAGCATGATTTTGGTTGAATTTTGGAGTTTATGCTACGCTTGATTGATGTAAATCGCATGTGAAATGAATATGATTGTGTGTTGATGATGCAATGTTGATATGAGCTGATTTTGGATAATGGAAAGCATGTTGAGCATGATTTGCCATTGTATGCTATGCTATGTTGAGGGAAATCGGGGTGCCCATTGCCTCATTACACTAGTTAAATGTTTTTGTAAACTTGGATCCTTTCTTGAGGCTGGCCTAAATGGTTTGATTTGTTTTTATTGTTATGCTTTGTTTAAAATAGCACTATGGGTCCGAGGAGAGAGCTAAGGTCGAGCACAATAGTGCCTCAGGGCGACCAGGGTGAGCAAGGGGCTGATGTCCCTCCTGGTGGAAACTTACCTCCTCCGCCACCGCCTGGAGGTGGGGAGCAGGATCAGCAAGGATCTGCTGGTCTGGGTTTGGGTGATCTAACACCGTTGGTTCAGGCGATCACTTGGGCGTTTCAGGTTGCTGTTGCTGGAGCGCATGTACAAGCCCTTGCAGCTGGGCAGACGGGCTTACCATTGGAGAGGTTGAGGAGCCTGGGAGCTGTGGAGTTCTTTGGAATGTCTCCTGAGGCGTCAGAGGCCTGGTTAGCTAGTATGATCCGCATCATGGATCAAATGGGGTGCAATGACGTGCGCAAGCTGGGATGCGCAGTTTCTTTGTTGCAAGGCGATGCCTATAGCTGGTGGACGACTACCACTGCCGGTATGGAACCCAATGAGGTAGATTGGGAGTATTTCAGAGGTGCCTTCAAGAGGAAGTATCTAGGGGTGAGATACTTGGACGATAAGAAACATGAGTTTATGTCGCTAGTTCAAGGCAATCTTTCTGTGGCTGAGTACGAGGTCCAGTTCGTACGCCTGAGCCAGTATGCCTCTAAGCTAATACCTAGTGAGAGGCACCGATGTGACCACTTCCGGTACGGGATGGTACAGGAAGTCAAGATGTATATGTTGGCTGCGGATTACACCGACTTCGATGTGCTTGTATGTCAAGCCAAAGACATCAAACAGAACTTGGGTTTGTCATCTCGAGGTGTTGGTTCTAGCTCTGGGAAGAGAGCAGCTGAGTATAGTTCTGGGGGTGGATGAAACAAAAGAGGTAGAGATAAGAGACATCAGCCTGAGGGGAGGCGAGGTGCTTCGGGTCGAGGCAGTCAGATTTAGGGAGGCCGAGTGAGGTCTGAGCAGCACACATGCTGGACATGTGGGTCGAGGGACCATCTGAGGCGAGATTGTCCTCAAGCAACTAGAGAGGTTCATGCTCCTATTGTGGTGACAGGGAATTCGTGTTTGAACTGTGGTTCAACGGATCACATGAGGCGGGAGTGTTCTTTGTTGGTTGGTGGAGGCCAAGGACGTGCACTTGCTATGGCAGCACCATAGAGAGGCCGTGGGCGCGACCGAGGGAACTTCCAGAGAAGAGAAGAGGGTCAGAGAGGCTTTGCTCATGTGGTGGCAATTGGGCCTGAGGGAGGCGGTCCTACCAGGGTTTATGCTCAGCGCGAGGAGCACAATGATACCGATGTTATCGCAGGTACCTTTGCTCTTCAGTCTTTATCATTGCTGGCTTTGATTGATTCTGGGTCTACGCATTCTTATATCTTGAGTGAGCATGCACATTTGCTTGATATACCTGTTGAGTTGCTTGAAGTAGGAATGCAAGTGACTAGTTCTTTTGGTGAGACTATAGTCACTAGGAGGTTGTATAGGAGATGCTCTTTGTCTGTGCAAGGTCATGTTTTTCTTGTGGATTTGATGGAATTACCCTTCTACGAATTCTATGTAATCCTTGGTATGGATTGGTTGTCTAAGCATAGAGCGATGGTTGAATTTTATGTCAAGCGGGTCACCTTAAAGCTTGCGGATGATTATGAAGTAGTGGTAGTAGGCGAGAATGTGAAATTCTTGTCGAATGTGATTTCGGTTTTGGAAGAAAACCGTATGATGAAGTTGGGTTGTGAGGCTTACCTTGCCTATGTGATGAATCTTGGCACCAAGGATGTGCGTGTGCAGGACATCCGAACCGTTCACGATTTTCCAGGTGTCTTTCTAGAAGAATTGCCTGGGTTGCCACCAAACAGGGAAGTTGAGTTTGGTATCGAGTTGTACGAGAATACGACTCCGTTGTCCATTGCTCCTTATCACATGGCACCTAAAGAGCTGAAAGAGTTGAAAATGCAACTACATGAGTTGTTGGATCGAGGTTTCATCTGGCCGAGTGTGTTACCTTGGGGTGCACCGGTCTTGTTTGTTAAGAAAAAAGATGGGACAATGCGGATGTGCATAGATTATCGGCAACTGAACAAGTTGATGATCAAGAACAAGTATCACTTACCTAGGATTGATGATCTTTTCGATCAGTTCCGGGGAGCCTCGGTGTTTTCTAAGATAGACTTGAGGTCAGGATATTACCAATTGAAGGTGAAAGATGTGGATGTACCTAAGACAGCTTTTCGGACAAGGTACGGGCGTTACGAGTTCTTAGTGATGCCGTTTGGTTTAACCAATGCACCTGCAACTTTCATGAACATGATGAATCATGTATTTCATGAATTCTTGGATCAGTTTGTGGTGGTGTTCATCGATGATATCCTTGTGTATTCGCGTACCGAGGAGGATCATGATAGACACTTGAGAATTGTTTTGCAAGCGTTGTTGGAAAACCAGTTGTATGCCAAGCTAAGTAAGTGTGAGTTTTTGCTTAGGGAGGTGGTCTTCCTTGGACATGTTGTGTCAGCTGAGGGTATTCACGTTGATCCGCACAAAGTAGAGACTGTGATGAGTTGGAAAGTGCCTTAGTCGGTAACAGAGGTACGGAGTTTCCTTGGTCTAGCTGGGTATTATCATAGGTTTCTCGAAGGTTTCTCGAAAATAGCTGCACCTTTGACCAAGTTGTTGCAAAAGAATGTTCGTTTTGAGTGGAAAGATGTGAGGCAGCAAGCTTTCGAGAAGCTGAAGAAAGCTTTGACGCAAGCTCCTGTTCTGATTTAGCCTGAGTCCGATAAGGAGTTTGTGGTCTATAGTGATGCGTCCATTGTTGGTTTGGGCTGCGTGCTAATGCAGGAAGGTAAGGTAGTAGCTTATGCATCTAGACAGTTGAAGGTGCATGAGCGTAACTACCCTACTCATGATCTTGAGCTTGCGGCTGTTGTGTTTGCTTTGAAGATATAGAGGCATTACCTGTACGGTGAGAAGTGTGCTGTGTTCACGGATCATAAGAGTTTGAAGTATCTCATGTCTCAGAAGGAGTTGAACCTTAGGCAACGTCGTTGGGTGGAATTGCTTAAGGATTATGATCTGACGATCGAGTACCACCCGGGCAAGGCTAATGTTGTAGCCGATGCTTTGAGCATGAAAGTAGCTGTAGAGTTGAGGGTGATGTTTGCTCGCTTGAGCATATCGCGTGATGGTGGTCTTATTGCGGAATTGCAAGTGAAACCATCCATGATTTAGTCAATCAAGGATAAGCAGTTGCTTGATGATTCCCTTGTTTCGCATGTTCAGGACATTACGGAGGGTAGAACTTCGGATTTCAGTTTTAATGACGATGGTGTTTTGTGCTTTGGAAGTCGAATAGTGGTGCCATATGATGTTGAGTTGAGGCGCACTATTCTGACTGAAGCTCATAGTAGTCCTTTTGCTATGCATCCTGGTAGTACAAAGATGTATCGTGATTTGAAAGATGAGTACTACTGGGTTGGGTTGAAAAAGGATGTGGCTTAATTCCTTAGTAAGTGCATGGTGTGCCAGCGAGTGAAGGCTGAACATTAGGTTCCTTCTGGGTTGTTGCAACCTTTGAGAATCCCAGAATGGAAGTGGGAAAGAATTACCATGGATTTTGTGTCTGGGTTGCCGTTGTCACCATCGAAGAAGAATTCGGTTTGGGTGATTGTAGATTGCCTCACGAAGTGTGCACATTTCCTGCCTGTGCATTCTACGTATACCCTGGATAAGTTGGCTGAGCTGTACATAGCTGAGATTGTGCGGTTGCACGGTGTACCAAAGTCTATAGTGTCAGATAGGGATCCGAGGTTTACAGCACGATTTTGGGAATGTTTGCATCAAGCCTTGGGTACACGGTTGAATTTTAGTACTTCATATCATCCTCAGACGGATGGACAATCAGAACGTGTGATCCAGGTGCTTGAGGACATGTTGAGATGCTGTGTGATATATTTTCAGGGTTCTTGGGAAAAGCACTTGACGTTGGTTGAGTTTGCGTATAATAACAACTACCAGGCAAGTATTCAAATGGCTCCATACGAGGCTTTGTATGGGAGAAGATGTAGAACCCCTCTATGTTGGGCAGAGGCTGGGCAAAAGTTGATTTCGATGCCAGCTATGTTAAAGGGAACCACCGAGAAGGTGAAACTTATTTGTGAGCGTTTGAAGGCAGCATCAGATAGGTAAAAGTCTTACGCGGACCTGAAGCGTAAGGAGATTGAGTTCGCGGTTGGCGAACGTGTGTTTTTAAAAGTATCGCCTTGGAAGAAGGTGATGAGATTTGGGCGTAAGGGTAAGCTTAGCCCAAGGTTCATTGGACCCTACGAGGTTGTGGAGCGTATCGGTCATGTGGCATATCGGTTGAGATTGCCTTCGGAGCTGGAAATGATACATGATGTGTTCCATGTCTCTATGTTGTGGAAGTACAGATCGAATCCTTTGCATGTGATGCATGTTGAGGAGATATAGTTGAATCCGGATCTGTCATATGATGAGGAACCAGTGAGGGTTCTGGATGTGAGTAGTAAAGTTCTTCGTGGCAAGATGATAGAGCTTGTGAAGGTGTTGTGGCGACACCGAGGAGTTGAGGAGGCCACGTCTGAAAGCAAGGCAGACATGCTGAAGCAGTTTCCGCACCTTTTCCTTCAGGTAAAATCTCGAGGACGAAATTTCCTATGGGGGAGAGTTGTAATGCCCTGATTTTGGGCCTAAATGTTTTAGACATCAGGCCGGACCGGTCGAGAACAGTTCGAATTGCGTAAGGTGATTTAAGGAAATCAAGGATCGGGATAGGATAAAAATTTGGTAAAAATTGCTAAAATCCTCTGAAAATATGTTAGGAGGTTTGTCAAATCAATTTTACAAAAAGAGTTTCGGAAGTGGTACATTTTGAGTAGTGACCAAATTGTAAAGTTTCAAAACTATGGAAAATGTGATTTTTAAAGGAGAAGCCAAAATCTTAGAATCTTTAGGGGGCTTTATGTCAATTTAGTATTTCCTTAATATGACATGTGTTTAAAATGGTTTTAATTAAATAGCTTTAATTGGTTTTTATTTTATTTAATTAATTTTGTGGTTAATTAGTGAGATTCCATCACGTAACTACCATCCTCTCCTCATTTTCAGCCAAACACAATTTTAATTCATTTTTCTCCAGAATTCTTTTCTCCCAAACACTCTCTCAATATTTCCTAAACAATTCTCAAGAATCCTTTCAAGTTCTTCAAGATTTTGCTAAGGAAAACTTGTCATTCATTGAGGAAAGCAAGGATTGTGGGTAAATCCTGTTCTCAACCTCTAATCAAAGTTCTTTATTGAAATTCCCAAGATCTTTGGCTTCTAATTAATGTTTTTGGTTGAGTTTTCATTATAGTTTTGATTTGAGATCAAAATCTTGTAAAAATATGGTAGAAATCTTGATTTTCAAATTTGTTTTGTTAAGCTCTATTTTGGATTGATTTTAATTGAGTTTTAAGTTGGCTATTATGTTGAAATGAGGTTTTGATAACATAGATCCCGAAATCCTTGAGATTCTTGAGTTTCTTGATAGTTTTAAGTGAGTTTTTGAGGTGAAATGGTGGAATCATGCTTGCTGGAGGTATAAGGATGGGTTAGGTTGTTTATTAGATGTGTTTTGATGTTTATAATTGATTGGAAGTGATGTATGATGGCTGGGCTTGGTTTAGGAAGCAATCGATTGAGTTTTCGGTTGTTTCAGATGGGTATTTTGGTATAATTTGGGTGAGCAACGAGTTTGTGATTTGTTGCTGGTATTGAAATGCATTTTAATGCATTTAGGTCTCTGTTTTGATTATGTGAAAACAGGGAATCTTGATCCGGGAGCAAACGAGGCGTTGTTGGAGGCTCCGGAAGAGTAATTTTCGTGTCGGCGAGCGAGGCTTCGCGTATCGGTGAGTGGAAATGGATTTTCCAGCTTTGTAACTCTTTGAGCGTGGTCTTGGGAGCTTAGTGTAAGTTTGAAACACTTAGCTAAGCTCAAGAGTAAGTGATTCGAAAGTCTCTCTCGAAAAATGTGCTATGTTTTGATGGTAATGCACTTGAGTTAAATATGGTTTTGGTTACTGTTTTAAAGCATGTTAGAAGTATCATTTATGCTGGATTTTAATTCCATTGTGTTAAGGATACATTAGGTGATTGATCCTTGGTTTTATGTGATAAATGCATATGATGTTTAGCATGTTATGCTTGTGGAAATGACATTGTATTTATGCTTGTAAAATAGTGGATTATTGATGTTAAATGATTATATTGGCAAGTGATGAAAGTGGATTTTGGTACTTGTAATCGGATATAGTTAACCGGCTATAGGATTGGGTGCACCGTGAATAAAGTTGCCTTGGATGTCGAGGGGTTGTGTTTGTGCCGTAATCTCCATCCAAGTTGTAGAACTAATGTTTTGATATAATAATTGAAAAATGTTTTGGACAAAGTTAAAAAGAATTCAAAACCATTTCTAAAGTCCAAACAACTTGAAACTAAATTTTTGGGATATTTCAAAAGGGTTTTAAGTGTTTTCAAAGCCAAATTCAAAAAACCATCCAAGCGTTTTGAAACGCCCCTAGGTGTTTCAATACGGGTCTTTACAGTGGCAGAACATTTCGAAACAGGTTTCGAAACGGGCTTTAATCCGGGTGAGATTTTTGCATAGCGTTTCGATACGACCTCTGCCGTTTCGATACACCTATGTGGCATCGACCTCAACGGTCATAAACCCCCTAACGGCTATTTCCCAACTACCTTTTAAATGCAGAGCGTTTCGATACGGGAACAAGCATTTCGATACGTCGTTTCGATACGACCAAGGGCGTTTCGATACGGGTGCTGCATCAGACTGCAACGGCTCTTTCTATTTCAAGAGTGTTTCGGAACGGGGTCGAGCGTTTCGAAACGGGGAGCTGCAGAACTGCATTTATGGTGGGAAATTAAGTCTCCAACGGCTCCAATTCAACCCCAACGGCTAGTAACGGCTACAAACTCAAAGAGGAGTATAAAAGGGACCTCCAAGCATCTAGTAATGGTTAATGCTTCAATTGTAATACAACATATGATCAAAATGTGTCTTAGTGCTGAAGTGTCAATTCTTTGTATAGACAAACACTAGTGAGCCAAAATTGTTAGATTTGCTCAAGTGTTTTAGGATTGGGTGAGAGCTTAATTGTGCAAACAAATACCTATTAGAGGGATTTGAGTTTGCTTATTTTTATCTCTTTGTAAAGAGTGTTTGATTAAGGCTTTGGGTAGAAAGCTTGACCGGTTTGTAAGGGTTTCCTCCTAAGCCTAGAAAAGGGGACGAATCAATAGTGGATTGATTGGAAATCCTTGGTGGGAAGCTAAGGTAGTGGATGTAGACCTTGGTTAGAAGGTTGAACCACTATAAATCATCTTGTCTTTATCAATTTTAGCTTCCACACCTCAATCACCCAAATTTCCACTTCTCCACCACTTGCCGAGCAAGAACGGTTTAAGGAATTGAGCACCTAAAAACCCAACACAAGTACCCTAACGATAGAGGCTAAGATCACAACGGTGAATGATTTAATCCCGTGTGTGAGTCTTGTGGTATGTTCCCATACTTTTGTTAGTGGAATTATACTACTACCGATGAGTGATGTTGAGGGGTTGTGATTGTGCCATTAATCTCCATCACGGGTGTTGAGGGGTTGTGATTGTGCCATTGATCTCCACCTTGTGTAGTCCGGTAGTATGTATGAAGCGTGTGGGACAACGCTTGTAATCCGCGTGTAACACCCGTGTTTTGGGGTTAGGAGTTAGTCGAGTTAGTGGTCCGAGTCGGTAAAATTAAATTTAATCATTTTAACCATGGCTTGAGTTAATTGGGCTTTAAATAGTAAGGATGGACCAATTTGGTAATTGAGCCAAAAATATTTTTAAAAAGGAAGACAACCTTTTTGGTTTCAAAAAGGAACAAAAAAAAAAAATAAAGAGATCATCTCCCTTTTTCTCCTCTATCACGTTAAAAACCCCAAACCCACCCAAGCTCTCAAAATTCACTATTCCATTAAATTGTTTCTTCAACTCAAGGCCATTTTCAAAGGTAAATATATTTTTGGACTCTCCTCTTCATTCTCTATCTTTACATGGTTGTAGATTTTGAAACTATCATCTTTTGGAGTTTTAGGGCTTAATGAAAGTTTGGGTTTTTATTGGGTTTTTCAATTTGTTTTGAAATACTAAGTTGGGTTTTGAGTTAGTCACCTTAAAATACACCTAATATGTTAAAATGAGAGAGTTTGGGTGAAAACCCGAAATGGGTCTTTGTGGCCATGTTTGAAGTGTTTAAAACTTGGTTTTTGGTGAGTTTTAGGATTAATTTGAAGGGCTGATGGTTTAGGGATGTTAGGATGGTGTTTTGGAACCATTTGGGTGTCATTTGGGTGTTGGAAAACTTGGTTTTCAGCTAGGTTTAAGGGGAGCTCGAAAATGGACTTTTGGGTGTTTGTTTGGATTGAGATTTGTTGAAGTTTGGTCTGAACTTACGAGATGGGTTGATGACTGAGTTTTAGCATTGATTGTGAGTAATGGATGTGTTTTGTTTGGCTAGAAACAAGAGGAGACATTGGTGGAGCATCGGGATCGAATCCGGGCGTTTAGGAGGCTTGCTTTGGTTGCTAAGGAAGGGTGGTGAGTGACTTTAAATATGTTTTAAAGTTGGTTCAAGTGTGTGTAGTGTATGTGTTGGAATGTGCTTGGTAGGCCATTCCTATGTGGAGTTAAATTGGTAACTTAGCTCCTTGATTTCCATTAAATGCTATTCATGCCTTGCCTATTTGCTCTTGTGAAATGTGTGTAGGTTTGCATATGTGTACCTTGATATGTGTATGTAATGAGTTTGAGATATGAATGGTGGATATGTGATGTGGTAAATGAAATTGGCACTAATTAACTTACCGAGTGTAAATGATCGATCATTAGGATTAGTGTGCACACAAATTGAGTCAAAACGTACGTGGCCTTGATGGCGTTGAGTCATCAAGGAGGAGTACGGTGATGTAACATTCCACCGGAAATTTATTTATATTCTACGGGATGATGAGTAGAATCCCATCCGTAGGGCATGTGGTGATGAGTGGAATTCCGCCCATGCAAGGTCCGGTGATGAGTGTAATCCCACCGAGGTAATGTGGTTGTTGAGATTAAATCCGTACATCCGGGTAAACTAATAGTGGCCAATTGAACTTGTTCTTATAATTGTGATATATGATGTTGACATTTGATGTTTAAGCTTAGTATGATGTGAGATGCCATATTATGACTCTTGAAGGACTAGCTAGGTTGACTTGATGTTTACCATTGTATGTTGTATGTGTAGTAAAGGATTTGCATGCTTGAGCCCTACATTGTTGATGTTTTCGATTTTAGAGCATCCTCACTAAGCTTCTAGCTTACGCTCTCATTTTCAACAATGCAGATCATTAGCGTGGTGTTAGCTCAGAGCAAGGCGAAAAGGGGCTTTCCAAGTTTTGTTGCTCAAGTACGGTTTGGCAATTATGTAGTAGTTTAGCAATGTGGCAAGAGTGTGTTTTGTTTGAGCTATGTATGACTCCTATATGTGTTTGATGTGTATGAATTGACTTTGATTGTAAACATGTTATGTCTTGCCAAATGCTTGTGTGATTGTATGCCTTATGGATGTTTAAAATGCTTTTGGGATGGCATGTAAACCTAATTGAGATGAATTGTGCCTTTTGGCTTTTAAGTCTTCAAGCATGCCTTACATGTAATGTTGCCCCTTTTTGTGTAAATGCCATGAATGGATGATTCACCATATGTCTTGTGTGTTGAGCTTGTTTAATATATGGTCCATGCCTCTAGTTCATGTATGCTTACGTTGAGTGTTGTTTGGGGTCGTATAGGGCCTTTAGAATTGTTGAGAAATGCCTAAGTCTGGTTTTTGAGGGTTGGAGACAGCCCGTGTTTCGAAACGAGCTGGGCCGTTTCGGAACGAGTAAGGCTTCAGGGACCCCGTATCGGAACGTGTTTCGATACAATTTGGCCACTGTGAGCCCCTGTTCCGATACGGGTTTCGGAACATTTTGGCTACTGGAAATCTGAGAAATTGCCGAGATGAAAGCGTTTCGAAACGGGTCTAAGGGTTTCGAAACGGTCAAATATCGTTGACCACGAGAAGTTGACCGTTGAGGGTGTTTCGGAACGGTTGACCTCCGTTCCGATACGGCCTCCTCGTATGGGCTTGGGGCAGTTGACCTGGTCAAGGCGTTTCGATACGCCTCAATGGTGTTTCGAAATGGCCTGTATAATGGATCAAAATTGGACTGTTTAAATGCTGTTTTGGGTTCATATGTTTGTCTTCCGCATTTTATTCCGCTGTTATGATCACATAGGACTTAAATGTGCCATTAGAGAAGATAAGACTAAAAGAAAAAAAAATTAGGGTTGCTAACCGAGGGGGAACCTTAACGAGTTTCACTTCGATTTCCCCGTGTGGCCTACTCGGACCGGTCATCCGGCCAGACCGGGACGATGAGGCTACATTTGTTGGTATCAGAGCCTGAGGTTACCGAGACCTCGGGCAGGCAAGTGAGGTAAGCTTGATGTGTTAATTGATCGTATTAATTGGTGTGTGCTTTGCCATGAAATCTTATTGTTTGACTGTTCGCATGATGATTTGAAGCATGAGTTGTTGCGTTTGGTGTAGAGTGAGTGCCCATTGCTACTATTACTTAATTTAAAAAGATTTTATAGTAAAGAGAGTACTTGAGCACTGTTGGACCCTTACTTTGGCTAACGTAATCCTTATCTGTTTGTTGTTGTAGTTAATATCTTGCTAGCTGTATCATGAGACCACGTAGAAGGCCTAGGATTGTTCGACCGGAAGCACGGGCAGAGGCTCCGGGAGTTGAGCCAGTAGTTAGAGTTGAGGCTCAAGTGGGAGAGCCTGTGGTTGGAGTTGGAGCTCCTCCACCACCTCCACCACCACCACCTCCTCAACCAGAAGCAGGAGGCGAGGCCGGGGCCGAAGGAGAGGGGCCTCAGGGAGGTCAAGGAGGCCAAGGTGGCCAAGGACCGGCTGGAATAGACTTAGCTCCTTTGGTTCAAGCGATAGCCGGGGCGTTCCAGGCTGCAGTGGATGGGGGTCAGGCAGCAGCACATCATCAGGGAGAGGGCACTGGTTTGCCATTAGAGAGACTCCGTGGTCTAGGGGCCGAAGAGTTCAGAGGGTCTACTCTAGAGAGATCCGAGTTGTGACTTGAGAAGACTGTCCGTATCCTCGCACAGATGGGATGTACCGGGGAGCGCAAGTTGGGGTGCGCCGAGTCTTTGCTTCAGGGTGATGCCTACACTTGGTGGGTCACCATTACTTCGGGTATGGATGAGGCCAAGATTACTTGGGAGTTCTTCGAGTCAGCATTCCGTAAGAAGTATCTGGGTCCGCGATACCTCGATGAGAGGAAGATGGAGTTTATGGCTTTGCTTCAGGGGAGTATGACCGTGACAGACTATGAGATTCGATTTGTTAGACTGAGTCAGTATGCATCTGAGCTTGTTCCTACGGAGGTGGAACAATGTAACCGATTTCGTTATGAGCTGAATGAAGAAATCAAGAGGTATACTCTACCTTCGGACTACACTGATTTTGATGTCTTGGTCGCAAGGGCCAAGGACTTAGAGCACAGTTTGGGCTTGACCAAACGATCTGGTGGTTCTAGTTCGGGTAAGAGGTCCAGTGACTTTGATAGAGGTGATGACAAGATGCATCGGGACAACAGGCATCACTATGATCATAGGCGTGGTGGCGGTAACCACGGTAGGGGCCAACAGGGCCAGAGGGCTGGTGGGAAGTTGCCCACATGTGCTACTTGTGGGAGGAACCACACCGGTGAGTGTTGGGGAAATCTCCACTCGTGTTGGAGTTGTGGAGCTAGAGACCACATTAGACGTGACTGTCCACATCAGGTGGGACAGGCACCAGCTCAGGCTCCTGCTAGAGCCAATGACTTCCAGAGAGGCTGCGGGCGCGGTAGAGGTAACTTCCAGCCGAGGAATGATGGTTAGAGGAACATAGCCCATGTAGTTGCAGTCCAGCCGGAGGGCGGAGGACAGGCCAGAGTTTACGCTCAGCGTGGGGATCAGCATGACACCGATGTGATTGCAGGTAACTTCTCGATACAGTCTTTGGGTTTGCTTTCTTTGATTGACTCTGGGTCTACACATTCCTACTTATTGAGTGAGCATGCACAGTCGTTGAACTTGCCTTGTGAAATGTTAGAGGTAGGAGTTAGTGTTACTAGTTCCTTTGAGGACACGGTAGTTGTTAGAAAAATGTATAGAAGGTGTCCGTTGATGGTTCAGGGACATGTGTTCCCAGTGGATATGATGAAGCTTCCTTTCTATGGTTTTGATGTAATTCTGGGTATGGACTAGCTCACGGAGCATAGAGCTAGGATAGACTTTGAAACTAAGAGGATTTCTTTGAGGCTCACAGATGACTATGAGATTGTTGTGGTGGGTGAGAACGTGAAGTTCTTGTCTAATGTAGTTTCAGTTCTAGAGGCTAAGAGGTTAGTTGAGTTGGGTTGCGAAGCATACTTGGCCTATGTGATGAACCCTAATATGAGTGAGGTTAGACCTCAAGATATCCGGACAATGTGCTTCCCTAGTGTGTTTCCGAAAGAGTTGCCAGGGTTACCACCGGACAGAGAGGTAGAGTTCACTATCGAGACTTATTCTGATTCAGCTCCTGTTTCGATTGCTCCGTATCGCATGTCACCGAAAGAATTGAAAGAGTTGAAAACTCAGTTGCAAGAGTTAACAGATAGAGGCTTCATTCGACCTAGTTCTTCACCTTGGGGTGCACCAGTTTTGTTTGTGAAGAAGAAAGATGGAAGCATGAGAATGTGTATAGACTACAGACAATTGAATCAGTTAACAGTGAAGAATAAGTATCCTTTGCCCAGAATTGATGATTTGTTTGATCAGTTGAGAGGGGCATCAGTCTTTTCGAAGATAGACTTGAGATCGGGCTACTACCAGCTAAAGGTAAGAGAGGTTGATGTACCGAAGACGGCCTTTAGGACTAGGTATGGTCACTATGAGTTTTTAGTCATGCCTTTTGGGTTGACTAATGCACCGGCTGCTTTTATGGACATGATGAATAGGATTTTTCATTAGTACCTAGATCAGTTTGTAGTTGTATTTATAGATGACATTTTGGTGTATTCGCGGACTGAAGAAGACCATGACCGACACTTAAGACTAGTTTTGAAGACTTTACTAGATCATCAGTTGTATGCGAAGTTGAGCAAGCGTGAATTCTGGATCCGGGAGGTAGTCTTCTTAGGACATGTAGTATCAGCCGATGGGATTAGAGTTGATCCGAAGAAGATTGAGGTCATTGTTGAATGGAAGCAACCGAAGTCTGTAACAGAGGTACGTAGCTTCCTAGGCTTAGCTGGATACTATAGAAGATTCGTAGAAGGTTTCTCTAAGTTAGCCGCTCCATTGACACAGTTACTTCAGAAGAGTGTTCAGTTTGAGTGGACAGATGCAAGACAGAGAGCCTTTGAGTAATTGAAAGAAGCTTTGACCCAAGCACCGATCTTGATTCAGCCAGAGTCCGGGAAGGACTATGTAGTTTACACTGATGCTTCTTATGTAGGCCTAAGATGTGTTCTTATGCAAGACAAGAGAGTGGTGGCTTATGCCTCGAGACAGTTGAAGACCCATGAGCGCAACTATCTGACCCATGACATAGAGTTAGCTGCAGTTGTGTTTGCTCTGAAGATTTGGAGACATTATTTGTACGGTGAGAGATGCACAGTGTACACCGATCACAAGAGTTTGAAGTACATTATGACCCAGCGAGATTTGAATCTCAGACAGCGTAGGTGGTTAGAGTTGCTAAAAGACTATGATCTTAACATTGAGTACCATCCGGGTAAGGCCAATTTAGTGGCTGATGCATTGAGTAGGAAGATAGCTGTGGACTTGAGAGCCATGTTTGCTAGATTAAGCTTGTCCGAAGATGGTGGCTTGGTAGCCGAGCTTCAGGTTAGACCTACTCTAGGTCAGTTGATTAGGGAGAAGCAGCTCTTAGATAGATCTTTGGCACCTCACGTGCAAGATATAGTCGAAGGTAGATCTTTAGACAACAGTTTCAGTACCGATGGGGTTTTGTGTTTCAAAAATAGGATAGTTGTGCCAGAAGACAGTGACTTGAGACGTACGATCTTGATTGAAGCACACAGTAGTCCGTTTGCTATGCATCCTGGAAGTACAAAGATGTACCGTGATTTGAAGAATGAGTACTTTTGGGTTGGCTTGAAGAGAGATGTAGCCGACTTTGTGAGTAAGTGTTTAGTGTGTCAGAGCGTGAAGGCGGAACATCAGGTTCCCTCAGGTTTGTTGCAACTGTTGAGAATTCCGGAATGGAAATGGGAGAATATCGCCATGGATTTTGTTTCGGGTTTTCCTTTGACTCCTATGAAGAAGAACTCAGTTTGGGTGATAGTAGATCGTTTTACGAAGTGTGCTCACTTCTTGGCAGTCAATACTACTTACACTTTAGATAGATTGGCCGATTTGTACATTGGTAAGATTGTTAGACTGCATGGTGTGCCGAAGTCTATTGTGTCCGATAGAGATCTGCGGTTTACATCTCGATTTTGGGAGTGTCTGCATACAACTTTGGGTACCTGTTTGAACTTCAGCACGTCTTATCATCCTCAGTCAGATGGTCAGTCGGAGAGAGTCATACAGATTTTAGAGGATATGTTGCGTTGTTGCATCATTGACTTTCGGGGTACGTGGGAGAAGCACTTGCCTCTAGTTGAGTTTGCGTACAATAGTAGCTTCCAGTCGAGTATTCAGATGGCTCCGTATGAGGCCTTGTATGCCCGGAAGTGTAGGACTCCAGTTTGTTGGGCCGAAGTAGGACATAAGTTGTTACCTATGCCAGATTTGCTCAAGGGGACAACTGACAAGGTAAAATTGATTTGTGATCGATTGAAGGCTGCTTCGGATAGGCAAAAGTCCTATGCCAACTTGAAGAGGAAGGAAGTCGAGTTCTCAGTGGGTGAGAAGGTGTTATTGAAAGTGTCTCCGTGGAAGAAGGTAATGAGATTTGGCCGAAAGGGAAAGTTGAGTCCGAGGTACATAGGACCGTATGAGATTGTGAAGAGGGTTGGCCCGGTTGCTTATCAGTTGCGTTTGCCATCCGAGATAGAGAAGATACACGATGTATTTCATGTTTCGATGCTCCGTAAGTATAGGTCCGATCCTTCACATGTTATGCCTGTAGAGGAGATTGAATTGAATCCAGATTTGACTTATGAAGAGGAACCAGTTGAGATCCTAGCTTATGACAGTAAGGTGTTGCGGGGTAGATCGATTGAGTTAGTAAAAGTGCAGTGGCAACGTCAAGGTGTGGACGAGGCCACTTGGGAGAGGAAGGAGGATATGGAAAGGCAGTTTCCTTATCTCTTTCAGTCAGGTAATTTCGGGGATGAAATTCCTTAAGTGGGAGAGAGTTGTAACACTCGTGTTTTGGGGTTAGGAGTTAGTCGAGTTAGTGGTCCGAGTCGGTAAAATTAAATTTAATCATTTTAACCATGGCTTGAGTTAATTGGGCTTTAAATAGTAAGGAGGGACCAATTTGGTAATTGAGCCAAAATATTTTTACAAAGGAAGACAACCTTTTTGGTTTCAAAAAGGAACAAAAAAATAAAGAGATCATCTCCCTTTTTCTCCTCTATCACGTTAAAAACCCCAAACCCACCCAAGCTCTCAAAATTCACTATTCCATTAAATTGCTTCTTCAACTCAAGGCCATTTTCAAAGGTAAATATATTTTTGGACTCTCCTCTTCATTCTCTATCTTTACATGGTTGTAGATTTTGAAACTATCATCTTTTGGAGTTTTAGGGCTTAATGAAAGTTTGAGTTTTTATTGGGTTTTTCAATTTGTTTTGAAATACTAAGTTGGGTTTTGGGTTAGTCACCTTAAAATACACCTAATATGTTAAAATGAAAGAGTTTGGGTGAAAACCCGAAATGGGTCTTTGTGGCCATGTTTGAAGTGTTTAAAACTTGGGTTTTGGTGAGTTTTATGATTAATTTGAAGGGCTGATGGTTTAGGGATGTTAGGATGGTGTTTTGGAACCATTTGGGTGTCATTTGGGTGTTGGAAAACTTGGTTTTCCGCTAGGTTTAAGAGGATCTCGAAAATGGACTTTTGGGTGTTTGTTTGGATTGAGATTTGTTGAAGTTTGGTCTGCACTTACGAGATGGGTTGATGACTGAGTTTTAGCATTGATTGTGAGTAATGGATGTGTTTTGTTTGGCTAGAAACAAGAGGAGACATTGGTGGAGCATCGGGATCGAATCCGGGCGTTTAGGAGGCTTACTTTGGTTGCTAAGGAAGGGTGGTGAGTGACTTTAAATATGTTTTAAAGTTGGTTCAAGTGTGTGTAGTGTATGTGTTGGAATGTGCTTGGTAGGCCATTCCTATGTGGAGTTAAATTGGTAACTTAGCTCCTTGATTTCCATTAAATGCTATTCATGCCTTGCCTATTTGCTCTTGTGAAATGTGTGTAGATTTGCATATGTGTACCTTGATATGTGTATGTAATGAGTTTGAGATATGAATGGTGGATATGTGATGTGGTAAATGAAATTCGCACTAATTAACTTACCGGGTGTAAATGATTGATCATTAGGATTAGTGTGCACACAAATTGAGTCAAAACGTATGTGGCATTGATGGCGTTGAGTCATCAAGAAGGAGTACGGTGATGTAACATTCCACCGGAAATTTATTTATATTCTACGGGATGATGAGTGGAATCCCATCCGTAGGGCATGTGGTGATGAGTGGAATCCCGCCCATGCAAGGTCCGGTGATGAGTGTAATCCCACCGAGGTAATGTGGTTGTTGAGATTAAATCCGCACATCCGGGTAAACTAATAGTGGCCAATTGAACTTGTTCTTATAATTGTGATATATGATGTTGACATTTGATGTTTAAGCTTAGTATGATGTGAGATGCCATATTATGACTCTTGAAGGACTAGCTAGGTTGACTTGATGTTTACCAATGTATGTTGTATGTGTAGTAAAGGATTTGTATGCTTGAGCCCTGCATTGTTGATGTTTTCGATTTTAGAGCATCCTCACTAAACTTCTAGCTTACACTCTCATTTTCAACAATGCAGATCATTAGCGTGGTTTTAGCTCGGAGCAAGGCGAAAAGGGGCTTTCCAAGTTTTGTTGCTCATGTACGGTTTGGCAATTATGTAGTAGTTTAGCAATGTGGAAAGAGTGTGTTTTGTATGAGCTATGTATGACTCATATATGTGTTTGATGTGTATGAATTGACTTTGATTGTAAACATGTTATGTCTTGCCAAATGCTTGTGTGATGGTATGCCTTATGGATGTTTAAGATGCTTTTGGGATGGCATGTAAACCTAATTGAGATGAATTGTGCCTTTTGGCTTTTAAGTCTTCAAGCATGCCTTACATGTAATGTTGCCCTTTTTGTGTAAATTCCATGAATGGATGATTCACCATATGTCTTGTGTGTTGAGCTTGTTTAATATAGGGTCCATGCCTCTAGTTCATGTATGCTTACGCTGAGTGTTGTTTGGGGTCGTATAGGGCCTTTAGAATTGTAACGCCCCGGTTTTGGGCTTAGAAGTTTTGGGCGTTGACCGGTTCGGTCAAAGTGCTGTTCGAATCTAAAAAGGTGAAATTAGGAAAACCTAGTTCGGGTTGCATTAAAAATATGGAAAAATGTTCTAAAATCCTCTTTTAATATATATAAGTGAACTGTGAAATCAATTTTACAAAATGAGGTTTGGAAGGGTGACATTTTGGCTAGTGACCAAAATGTAATTTTTGAAAACTGTGTGACTGTTTTAAAAAGGATTGAAACTTTGAATCTTTAAGGAGCTATTTACCCAATGGGAATTTCTCCAGATTTTCTAAATATATTAAATGAGTAATTAAAAGGTTTTAAATATAAACAAAGTGGAGGGAAGATATTTTAGTTTTAACTAACTTTTCTCTCAACTATTTTCTCTCATTTTCTCTCAAGCCAAACATCTTTCTCCAGAGCTTTTCTCTTTGATTTTGTCACCTAAATTCATCTTTTCAATTACCTATTGATTGCTAATCATCTCTACAACAAAACCTCACCAATTGCCATTTGATTCTTCAAGCTTTTTGGTTCTAAAAGAGAAGAAACTCAAGTTTGGAGGTAAGAACGTCCTTCTCCTCTGAACTTCAAGTTCTTTACTGAAATTCCTAAGTTTTCAATCCTTAATTGATGATTTATAATGGTTTTTAAAGTTGTGTAATGGATCTTGGCTTAAAATACAAGATTTGATGATTTTGATGGATTTTCGTTGGATCTGTTAAAGCAGTGATTTGAGGTGTATTTTTGATGTTAAATGAATGTTAAATTGATTGGAAATTGAGTTTTAACTAATGCAATCCCGGATAGGTTGAATTTCCTAAGTTTAGCTTGTGATTCTTGGTTGTTTTTGGAGTGATCTTGTGGATCTGTTGTTGCTGGAGGTATAAGGATGTTGTTAGGTCCTTTTTAGATGTTAAATGATGTTTATGGATGCTTAGTTTTGATGGTTTATGGCTGGACTTTGTTGAGGAGTTGTTTGGATACATTTTCGGTTGTGTTTGGTGGCCGAAAATGGAGTGTGGATGAGAGCAGCGAGTTTAGGTGCTTTCATTGAAGCTATTAATGCATGATGATGCATTAATCTACTGTTTTGATGTGTTTAAAACAGGGGAGTCATCTTTGGATCCAAGTGGTGGTGATCCGGAAGCTTGATTTGGTGTTTCGGCAAGAAGCGAAACGGAATCGGTGAGTGGATTTTGGTTTTCGGCTTTGAAACCAATGTTTTGGAGGTTTGGGAGCTTAGTCTAAGTCTAAACAACTTTGCTAAGCTCAAGAGTAAGTTTTCGGAAAAACTCTCTTGTTGAGGAACCATGTGATGGTTGGGTGCAATGTGTTTGTTGTATGTTTAAATTTTGTTTTTAAAGCATATCTAGCATGTTTGTTTGCTGAGATTATAAGCCATGTGTTTAAGGAAGCTCAAGGTTAGAGTTCCTTGTTTTTGAACATTGTTTTAAATGTGGTTAATGCTTAAAGTTGCATGATGTTTATGGCTTGGTTAAATGCTTTAAAACAGTGGATTATTGATGATAAATGATGTATATTGGCAAGTGATGTTTTGAAAAGGTTAAGGTCACTAAGGTGGTTAAAAGTCCTTGAGTGAGCCTTGTTTACTTAAGAACATCAAGGTGGTTAAAAGTCCTTGGATGATTCTTGTTACGGACACAAAGGTGTTTAAAAGTCCTTGTGTGGTCCTTTCCAAGGTGTTTAAAAGTCCTTGGGGTGATTCATGTCATGGTGTTTAAAAGTCCATGGGCCAAGGTGTTTAAAAGTCCTTGGGGTCAAGGTGTTTAAAAGTCCTTGAGGTGAAACTTGTTAAGGACACAAAGGTGTTTAAAAGTCCTTGTGTGGTCCTTGCCATGGTGTTTAAAAGTCCATGGGCCATGGTGTTTAAAAGTCCATGGGGATAAGATCACAATGGTGTTTAAAAGTCCATGTGTGAGTCTTATGTCGATCTTGTTAAAAGATGGTAATTATCACTTGTGGCCGATATGACATGTTATGTTATGAAGCATGAAATGCTTGTTTAAGATTGCTTGTGAGCATGTTAAAGTGTATTTTGAAGTATGACTTGTAAAGTGTTTTATAAATGCATTATTGTGTGGTTTTAAGGAGCATTCCTCACTAAGCTTTTGCTTACGCTCTCTCTTTTTTCTTAAACCAATAATGCAGAGCATTAAGGTGCATTGAGGGCAACAAGGAAGGCAAGCAATCAAGTGAAAGCTAAGCTCAAGTATGGGAAGGTTTTCTTAAACACCTTTAGCTTTTGGCATTTGGCAATGGGGAACCTATGTGGATGTTATGGGAGATGTTTTGAACTCCTTAAGTTTGTTTAATGTTGATGTTAATGTTGGTTTATGTAATTGGCCATTATGTGTTGGTTTGGAGGTTTTAGTGCATGAATGGTTTGCTTGTGTAGGAAGCATGCCTTTAGATTTGGGGCTTTTCATATGTGATGATATAATGATAATCGGTTGATGGAAATATGTCTCTTGTATGTTGTATGAGTTGCTGGTAAAGTTTGATAGCAATTGGAGCATGTTTGGTTGGTCAATTGTGTGTTTAAGCAAGCATTTTTCTGCAATCAGTGTAGGCCGTATCGGAACAGTAGCCACCGTTTCGGAACGGGTGCCTTGTAGCAACCCAGGCGTCCGAAACGGGAGACACCGTTCCGAAGCGGAAAGGCCACTACCAGCCCTCGTTTCGGTACGCGTTGCGGAACGGCCCCGCGTTTCGAAACAGGCTCTCCCTGTTTCGGAACACCTGACTGTTGGGGGCTGACATTGGTAGTTATATGTTTCAAAATGTTTGCATTTTGGTCCCGAAACTTGTGTGTGCAATTGTATGAGTTTGGGATGTCCGTTTGAGCTGAAATTTGACAGAGATGCATGAAACATGATTAATTTCAAGTTGGTAACTTTAATTTGGGTGAAGTCCTTGTATTTATCAGAATTTACTTTTTGGTCCCTAAAATTGTAAATTGTTCAATTGGGTCCCTGTTTGATCTCTGATGTTTATGATATTTGAGTATGTTGTTTGAATGATCATAACTAGGGTTAATGTGCATCTAGACAAGTTTAAAAAGAAAAAAAAGGGTCGTTAATCAAGGTTGACTTTCGGGTTAACTTTGGTTTTCCCCGTGTGACTTCCTTAATTCGGGTCAACCATCTAGGCCGGGTTAAGGGGGTTACATTTGGTGGTATCAGAGCTGAGTTCTCGAGTAATTGGGAATGTGTATGTGAATGTTGAAGTATGTATGCTTTGTATGGTTGTTGGGTGAAAGCATGTTGAGTGAATTGCATGTATGTTGCAAATGAGATGTATGCTGTGATGAAGCATGTTGTAGGTACCCATTGCCAAATCAAAGCTAATGAAATGATGTTGATTTTAATTGGAAATGAGCTTGAGTACTTGGATTGCTTACCTTGCTGGGCCTGACTTTGTTTATTTGCATTGTGATTGCATAGTTAGAGTATGGCACCTCGTAGAGAGTTGAGGAGTAATGTGCGAGCTACGGCTCAGAATGAGAATGAAAACGAAGAGAATGTTGAGAGTGCGGTTTTACCTCCTCCACCTGGTGGTGGTGGTGCTGGGGCTGAAGAAGCTGGAGCTGCAGCTGGTGCTGAGGCTGCTGGACCTGAGGCTGGTCAGGGGCAAGCTGTTCCTGATATGTCAGTGTTAATTCAAGCTATAGCTGGTGCTTTTCAAGCAGCGGTAGCTGGAGCTCGTGGAGCTGGGCATCAGGAAGATGCTGGAGTTAGACTACCTTTGGAGCGTTTGCGCAGTCTGGGAGGGACTGAGTTTAGGGGTATGTCTGCTGAAGGTTCTGAGGCTTGGTTAGAGAGTACCAAGAGGATCTTGGGTCAGATGAGTTGCACTGATGTGCAGAAGCTTGGCTGTGTTGTGTCCTTGCTGCAGAAGGATGCATATACGTGGTGGACAACCACTATTGCTGGGATGGCAGAAGCTGATGTGACTTGGACATTCTTTCAGAATGTGTTCAAGAGAAGGTATCTGAGTGTGAGGTACCTAGATGAGAAAAAGAGGGAGTTCATGTCTCTTACTCAAGGGAGCATGACGGTGGCTGAGTATGAAGTGCAGTTTGTTCGACTCAGTCAATACGCACCTGAGCTTGTCCCGGATGAGCGAGCGAGGTGTGAAAGGTTCCGTTATGGTTTAGTGACGAATGTGAAGATGTATGTGCTGGCTACCGAGTATGATGATTTTGATGTGTTGGTGGGCCGAGCCAAGGATATTGAGATGAACTTGGGTTTATCTGCTAGAGGTGCTGGAGCAAGTACTGGTAAGCGAGCGGCTGAATATAGTTCTGGTGGTGGACGGAACAAGAGGGGACGTGATCAGAAGTATCAGTCCTCGGCTAAGCGAGGTGGTGGAGCACCTGCTCGGGGAGGCAACGCTAGGGCTGATCCGAGTGCTTGTTGGATATGTGGTTCGCATGGCCACATGAAACGTGATTGTCCTCGTGCTGTGAGGGAGGTGCAGGCTCCTGTTGCGGCAGCTGGTAATGGATGCTGAAACTGTGGATCTACGGATCATTTGAGGCGTGAGTGTCCTATGTTGGCTGGAGGCCAAGTTCGTGCTCCTGTTGTTGCAGCACCGCAGAGAGGTCGTGGGCGCGGCCGTGGAAATTTCCAGCGGAGAGAGGAAGGTGGCCGAGGTGTAGCTCATGTTGTAGCTGTACAGCCAGAGGGTGGCAGACAGGCGCGAGTGTTTGCTCAGCGTGAGGGGAGGAATGACGCGGATGTGATCGCAGGTACTTTTACTCTGCAATCCTTGTCATTACTTTCCTTGATTGATTCTGGATCTACGCACTCTTACATATTGCGTGAGCATGCTGAATTGCTTGGTTTGCCTGTTGAGTCTTTGGATGTTGGTATGCGTGTCACTAGTTCTTTTGGTGAGACAGTTGTGACTCGAAAGCTGTATAGAAGGTGTCCTTTGGTTGTTCAAGATCATGTTTTTCATGTTGACCTCATGGAGTTACCTTTCTATGGTTTTGATATAATCCTTGGTATGGATTGGCTTGCTGAGCATCGTGCTGTGGTGGATTGTGAGAATAAGCGAGTTTCGCTGAAGCTTGCGGATGATTATGAAGTTGTAGTGGTTGGTGAGAATGTGAAGTTTCTTGCCAATGTGGTGTCTACCTTGGAGGCAAGCCGGATGTTGAGGCAAGGTTGTGAAGCTTACCTAGCTTTTGTGATGAATCCTAGCTCTAAGGAGTTGAGGGTGCAAGATATCAGGGTTGTGAAGGAGTTTCCTGGTGTGTTTCCTGAGGAGTTGCCTGGTTTACCTCCTAACCGCGAGGTGGAGTTTGGAATTGAGCTGTATGAGAATACAACTCCTGTGTCCATTACTCCCTATAGAATGGCACCTAAGGAGCTGAAAGAGTTGAAGACGCAGTTGCAAGAGTTGCTTGAGCGTGGTTTCATTCGGCCGAGTGTGTCGCCTTGGGGTGCACCAGTCTTGTTCGTGAAGAAGAAGGATGGCACTATGAGAATGTGCATTGATTACCGTCAGCTGAACAAGTTGACTATCAAGAATCGGTATCCTTTGCCGAGAATTGATGATCTCTTTGATCAATTTTGGGGAGCTGCTGTGTTCTCTAAGATTGACTTGAGGTCATGTAACGCCCCGGTTTTGGGCTCAGAAGTTTTGGGCGTTGACCGGTTCGGTCAAAGTGCTGATCGAATATATAAGAGTGAATTTAGGAAAGCCTAGTTCGGGTTGCATTAAAAATATGGAAAAATGTTCTAAAATCATCTTTTAATATATAAAAGTGAACTGTGAAATCAATTTTGGAAAATGAGGTTTGGAAGGGTGACATTTTGGGTTAGTGACCAAAATGTAATTTTTGAAAACTGCGTGACTGTTTTAAAAAGGATTGAAACTTTGAATCTTTAAGGAGCTATTTACCCAATGGGAGTTTCTCCAGATTTTCTAAATATATTAAATGATTAATTAAGTGTTTTTAAACTAAAGAAAAGTGGAGGGAAGATATTTTCCTAATTCTAACTAACTTTTCTCTCAACCATTTTCTCTCATCTTTTCTCTCAAACCAAACACATTCTCTCCAGATTTCCTCCTCTGATTTTGTCACTCAAATCACTCATTTCAACTCTCATTTGATTCCTAATCATCTCATCAACAAAACCTCTCAATTTGCAAGTTGTTTCATCAAGCTTTTTGGCTCCAAAAAGGAGAAACTCAAGTTTGGAGGTAAGAACGTCCTTCTCCTCTGAACTTCAAGTTCTTTATTGAAATTCCCAAGTTCTCAATCCTTGATTTGTGTTTTGTTAAAGGCTTTTCAATTGAAATCTTGATTTTGGCTTAAAATGCAAGATTTGGCGATTTTGGTGAAATTTTCGTGTGATCTGTTTGGGCAGTGTTTTGAAGTGTCAAAATGATGTTAAATGAATGCTAAATTGATTAGAAGTTGAGGTTTAATTAATGCAATCCCGGATAGGTTGAATTTCCTAAGTTTTGCTTGAGTTTTTGGTTGTTTTTGGAGTGTTTTTGGTGATCTGTTATACCTGGAAGTATAAGGACGTGTTTGTGATCATTTTGGATGTTAATTGATGTTTAAAAATGGTTAGAAGTGATGGATCTTGGCTGGGTTAAGTTTTGGAAATGTTTGGAGGTGATTTCGGTTGTGTTTGGTAGCCGAATTGTTGGTTGTATGGTGAGCAGCGAGTTTGGTTGTGTGGCTGCTGTTCTTAATGCATAATGATGCATTAATGTGTTGTTTTTGTGTGCTTGAAACAGGGGAGTTTGATCCGTGAGCTTTAGAGGTGTTGCGGAAGGTTTCGGATGCTTGGAAGGCTTGGTGGCTAGCCTTGTTTTGGTTATCGGTGAGTGAAGTTGGGTTTTCAGCTTTTAAACCAAGGTTTGAAGGTTTTTGGGAGCTTAGTGTAAGTCTAAACAACTTTGCTAAGCTCAAGAGTAAGTGAATGGATTTTCGCTCTTGAATTATGATTGTGAAATTGGCTTTTATGCAATTGTGGTTGATGATTGATATGCATGTGTTTTGCATGGTTTAAATCTGTTTTGAAAGCATATTTTAGCATGGTTTAATGCTGGTTTTGAAAGCCATATGTGAAGGATGCTCAAGGTAAGAGATCCTTGGTTTTATACATTGGAAATGTGGGTTTGATGCATGGTGTTGCATGTTGTTCATGGCTTTGTTTAATGCTTTAAAACAGTGAATTAATGTTGGTAAATGATGGTTTTGCATATTGGTTATGCATGTGAATCATTTGATTAATGTGGTAATGGTTTTGCATATTGGCTATGCATGTGAATCATTCGACTAATGTGGTAAGATGGTTATATTGGCAAGTGATGTATGTGGTTCTTGGTTCTTTGATCGGATATAGTTAGCCGGCTATAGGATTGGGTGCACCGTGAATTAAGTCGCCTTGGAGGTGGAGTGGTCAAGAGTGGACCGGGAAACTCCCTTCAAGTATCCTAACGAGATGGTTGAGGTCATAATGGAGGTGTTGCCCATTCGAGGACCTTGGTTGAGCAAAGGTTATATGGTGTTTAAAAGTCCATATGTGAGGACCTTGTGCTTGTTGAGATCACAATGGCGGTGTTAAGTCCATGTGTGGATCTTGTATAGGGTGTCCCGGATCTCGTTAGTGATGTTATACAACTACCAATCGGTGATGCAAAGGTTGTATGGTGTTTAAAAGTCCATACATGGGAACCTTGTGCATGTCAAGGTTGTATGGTGTTTGAAAGTCCACACATGGGAACCTTGGGGAAAAGTTGAGGTTGTATGGTGTTTGAAAGTCTATACATGGGAACCTCGGGAAAGCTAAGGTTGTATGGTGTTTAAAAGTCCATACATGGGAACCTTAGGATGTTGAGGTCAAATGGTGTTTAAAAGTCCATTTGGGAGACCTTGGATTGGTAGGGTGTATGGAGCGTAGGGACAACGCTCGGAATCCGCGTATCCGATTGGGTGTTGAGTTGAAAAGTGAATGTGGTTGATCACTTGAAGGCCAATATGATGTTCTTGATTGTGATGAAGCATGAGATGCTTGAAATGATGCATAATTGCATGTGAAGCATGTGATGCTTGAATTGATGCATAATTGCATGTGAAGCATGAGATGCTTGAAAAGATGCATGGTTGCATGGAAAGTGTATAATGCTTGTGAATGCATGTTTACTTGTTAAGTTGAACAAGTGTTGATTATCATTTGGAAAATGATGCATGTGAGCGTGAAATATCTTTAGTGCATTGGAGTCTTGTTAAGACTTGTTTTTAAAGGCATGTGATGATGATGTTGTGGTACATATATGTTGCCTTGGTTTAATGCATGTGTTGGTTGGTTTGTGAAATGGTTTTAAAAGATTCTTGCTTGAATTGGCTTTCAAGTTTAAGAAAGGTATGTTGTGAAATGGGAGTGTTTTCCAAGGTTTTGTTTTAGCTTGCATATGGTGTTTATGCATGGTTTGACTAAATGGTTGATTTTGCAAGTTGTGCTTTGAAAAGGGTTTTTCTTAGTTTGCTAAACTAAGGGTTGGTTTTCATGTATGTGCGATGCATGGTTTTGAGCTTGTTGTTGAAAAGGAGTTTTCAAACATGGCTTTGGTGAACAAATCGAGTTTGTTTTAAAAGTGATTTATGGCTCGCTGCATTGATGGTGTTTTGGTTTTGAGCATTCCTCACTAAGCATTATGTGCTTACGCTCCTTTTTGTCCATCAATGCAGATTCTTGAAGTTTGGACAGCAAGGAGCAAGGGATTCAAGAAGGACTCCACTTGAGATGTATGTCTCGGTTAATAGCTATAGTTAATAAAGGCAATGGGGTAGAATCTCTTGGGTTGATGTATGTGTTTGTTTATGTTTAGACAAGTATGGTTTTGTGTTGTTGATGTTGTTGGAACATGGTTTGGCTTATGAGTTTGAATTGGAAGTATGTTGTTTAAATGGATTGCTTGTGTTGGAAGCTTAGTCTTGAAATTGGGGCTTTTCGTGTATGTTGACATGTTGGTGAATTGTTGATGCAAGTATGCTCCTTTTATGTTGAATTGCATGTTGGCAAAGTTTGGTGGCTTTTGGAGCATGATTGGATGCTTAATTGCATGTTTAAATAGGCAAAATTCTGCATTTTGTGCAGGGTGTTTCGGAACAGGGTGAACCGTTTCGGAACGGGTGCCTTGAAGCAGCCCAGGCGTCCGAAACGGGTGACACCGTTCCGAAACGGAAAGGCCACTGCCCGACCCCCGTTTCGATACCCGTTTCGGAACGGCCCCGCGTTTCGAAACGGGCTGTCTCCCGTTTCGGAACGGTTGACCGTTGGGGGGCTGACAGTGGCAGTTATGTGTTTTAAAATGTTTGCATTTTGGTCCTGAATCTTGTTTGTGCAATTGTATGAGTTTAGGATGTCCGTTTGAGCTGAAATTTGGCAGTGAAGCATGAAACCTGACTAATTGCAATATGGTAACTTTAATTTGGGTTAAGTCCTCATATTTATCAAAAATTACAAATTGGTCCCTAAAATTGTAATTTGTTCAATTGGGTCCCCGTTTGATCTCTGATGTTTGTGATCTTTGAGTATGATGTTTGTGCGATCACATCTAGGGTTAATGAGCATCTAGACAAGATTAAAAAGAAAAAAAAGGGTCGTTAATCAAGGTTGACTTTCGGGTTGACTTTGGTTTTCCCCGTGTAATCTTCTTAATTCGGGCCAACCGTCTAGGCCGGGTTAAGGGGGTTACATTTGGTGGTATCAGAGCTGTGTTGCGAATGCTTGGGGAAAACGGTAAGTTGTGGTAATGTGTGCTTGTTGTTTACCCTGATGTGTGGTTGAATGTTGGTTGAAACACGTGTTTCTGGGCATGATGCTGATATTTCTGAGCATGTTGTTGATGTTTCTGAGCATGTTGCTGATGTTTTCGAGCATGTTTTATGGTTATGAATCTTGGTTGAGCTTATGTGGTTTGTGCTGATGATAAGCTGATGCTGTGAGTTGGCTTTATGCATGATGAAAGTGCTGTGAGTATGTTATGTAATAATATGCTGTTGCAAGTGGATGCTGTTTGATGTAAGCATGATCAAGGTGTGTTGTTTGATATGCTTGATGTTGTGATATCCATGTTGTGTTGACTGTTATGTCATGTAAAGGGGAGGATTCGGGATACCCATTGCCTTATTAATATAGCTATTGTGTTATTTTGGAGTTGGAGTTTGAATCCTTGCTTAATGCTGGTCTAACTGGTTTGTTTGTTGTTGTGATTGTATGTTTGTTGTTGTTAGTAGTATGGCTAAGTCGATGAAAGAATGGCAGTTGGGTGAGATGGTTGCTGCCTTGGGGCAGGTTGTTAAGGCGTGGAATTCACCCTTTCGTGGAGGTGTTTTGTCTCAGTTTTCTGTACCTGGGGTTGAGATGATAAGGCAAGGGAAAGAAGCTGGTTCTGTGGTGAAGAGTTCATCATCTGATGTTCAGGAGGTGTTGGGAACATCTCAGGCTGTGGTAAAGGTAAAGTCAGTGGATGAGCTGGCTGTGGGATGTGTGGGTTTGCCGAAGCAGCGTTTGCTTGATTTGGGTGCGGTGGAATATCATGGTTCTACACCGGAGATGTTTGAGGCCTGGTTGGCCAGTGTGGTTCTGATCTTGGATCAGGAAGGCTGTGATCTTGCTTGTAAGCTGGGGAGTGTTGTTTCTCTGATGTTGGAGGATGCATGTGTCTGGTGGACATCTGTGGCAGTGGTGTCACATATTCCTGATATTGATTGGGATTTCTTTGTGTCTGCCTTTTATGAAAGGTATCTTGGAGGGAAGTTTCCAAGGGTTGAGCAATGTGACGGTGGTGCTGTTGTAGAGCAAGTGTTGTTTGGGCAGGGAGTGGAAGTTCAGCCACCGGTGTGTGACCGTTGTGAAAGGCGCCATGTTGGAGGTTGTTGGGGCGCGGGTGCTTGCTGGAACTGTGGTTCCAAAGTGCATGTTAAGCGTGATTGTCCTCTTGGAGTGAAGTCAGCTTTGGTGATAGCCAAAGGATCTCAGAAAGGTCGTGGGCACGGCCGAGGCAAGGTTCAGAAGTGGCAGAAAGAGCAGAAAGTTGTGAAAAGTGTGGGAAAGGAGAATTGCTGGAAATGTGGGTCTGCTGGACACATAAGACGTGATTGTTTAGTGTTGGCTCGGAACAGCCAAGGTTCTTTACCGCAAGGAGGTGGTGGTGGCCCTAGTGTGTTAGCTGGTGCTGCAGTGGTGCGGCAGGAGGTTGATGGTTCCGCAAGGAAGAGAGCTCGTCAGATGAAGCTTCAGAGAGGTGTTGTGTTTTCAGGTAACCTTGCTTTTGATACCTTAGTTTGGTTTCTGTTGGTTTTTCCTTGCGTGGTAAGTTTGGTCTTGTTACTAGCATGTTGGGGTAATGGTTGTAGTTTGGAACATCTTTGGTGTGAAGAGGGCTTTGTGAGAATCTTGTGGTTAATAGTTGCTGGTATGATGGAGTTAGTTAAGTTAGAAGTGAGGTAGGAGGTTGTTCTTAGACGGATTTGAGGATGTTATTGGAGGGTGTGAACTGGCATTCATGCACAGTTAAAATCATTGTTATATGCTATATTATATATGTTGGTCCATGCATACATGTGGCATGACATTAGAGGTTTTGCATACATGTACATCAGGCATTGATAGGGCATGTAGGTGATCATGCATACGATGTTCACACTCGCTAATAATTAATCGAGTCTGTTGGTATGGTGATTGGGTTAGGTTGGATGATGGGTTTTTTTTAGAGGTTGTGTTGGTGCTGAGTGGAAGTTAGACGTAATGAAGTATATTAGGCTAGTTGCTAGTAATAGTGAGAGTGGTATAGCCTGTTGGTAGAAGATTGGTGTTTGATGCTTTATGAGTTTAGTGGTTTGGTGGTGAGGAGTACCGGTTGAGGTTAGAATCGGTCAGGTGGTTTGAATAGCTAAGTGGGAGTGGTAGTTCCTTGGTGCTAAGTGAGGTTGCAGTTTAGTGGTTGTTTTTCCAAGTGCTGAGGTAGCTTAGCATTTAAGTTGTTGTGGAAGGGTTGTGTTTGTATGTGTTGGTTCTTAGCAACCTTTGAGGAGTTGAGGAGTTGGTATGTATGATAGGTTGGGCGATGTCCTGGTAAGACAAGTGTTATGGTTGAAGTTTGAAGTGGAAGGATCATGAAAGATCGAAGGCTTGTGTTGTTTGAAAGGATTCTTATGAGAAGTGGTTGGCTGGTTGTGTGTATGTGAATTTCTTTTGAGGTCAGCTGGTGGTGTATGGAACAGCTGGCGGAGCCAAGTTGGGGTTGTGATGTAATTTTGGTTTGTGGGTGAGTAGACCTGGTGAGTCGTTTTGGTAATGTTAGCAACAGTTGTGAAGGCTTATCAGCTTTTGTTGAGGAGTTTGGGTAAGCAGTTGATGCTTAAGAATTTTTGCTTGTTGGGAAGATTCTTGGAAGGGGTTTGAGAGTTGCAAGAGTTTTGGAAGCAGAGAAGTTTGTATGGTGGTTGAAATGGATTGGTTAGAGTCCCTGTGTGCACCAGTCTTGGAAGTTGTGTGTTACAGTAATGTGTGTTGTGAAAGTTAAAGTTCTTCATGATTGAAGTTGGGGCTGTGTACAGTCCGGATATGTGAAAGGTTAAGTTGTGGCTATCTTTGAGTGTTCTGGGTTTGTGAACAGCATGTGGTGGTGTTGGGTTTGGTGGAGTTTTGTGTGGAAAGTGTTCAGTGTTGGTTGAGGTTTTTGTGTTGCCTTGTGTGTGTTTTGAGAAAGTTGTTGTTCTCTTTTCGCCGGTTGAAATTTCGAGGACGAAATTTCCTAAGGGGGGGAGAGTTGTAACGCCCCGGTTTTGGGCTCAGAAGTTTTGGGCGTTGACCGGTTCGGTCAAAGTGCTGATCGAATATATAAGAGTGAATTTAGGAAAGCCTAGTTCGGGTTGCATTAAAAATATGGAAAAATGTTCTAAAATCATCTTTTAATATATAAAAGTGAACTGTGAAATCAATTTTGGAAAATGAGGTTTGGAAGGGTGACATTTTGGGTTAGTGACCAAAATGTAATTTTTGAAAACTGCGTGACTGTTTTAAAAAAGATTGAAACTTTGAATCTTTAAGGAGCTATTTACCCAATGGGAGTTTCTCCAGTTTTTCTAAATATATTAAATGATTAATTAAGTGTTTTTAAACTAAAGAAAAGTGGAGGGAAGATATTTTCCTAATTCTAACTAACTTTTCTCTCAACCATTTTCTCTCATCTTTTCTCTCAAACCAAACACATTCTCTCCAGATTTCCTCCTCTGATTTTGTCACTCAAATCACTCATTTCAACTCTCATTTGATTCCTAATCATCTCATCAACAAAACCTCTCAATTTGCAAGTTGTTTCATCAAGCTTTTTGGCTCCAAAAAGGAGAAACTCAAGTTTGGAGGTAAGAACGTCCTTCTCCTCTGAACTTCAAGTTCTTTATTGAAATTCCCAAGTTCTCAATCCTTGATTTGTGTTTTGTTAAAGGCTTTTCAATTGAAATCTTGATTTTGGCTTAAAATGCAAGATTTGGCGATTTTGGTGAAATTTTCGTGTGATCTGTTTGGGCAGTGTTTTGAAGTGTCAAAATGATGTTAAATGAATGCTAAATTTATTAGAAGTTGAGGTTTAATTAATGCAATCCCGGATAGGTTGAATTTCCTAAGTTTTGCTTGAGTTTTTGGTTGTTTTTAGAGTGTTTTTGGTGATCTGTTATACCTGGAAGTATAAGGACGTGTTTGTGATCATTTTGGATGTTAATTGATGTTTAAAAATGGTTAGAAGTGATGGATCTTGGCTGGGTTAAGTTTTGGAAATGTTTGGAGGTGATTTCGGTTGTGTTTGGTAGCCGAATTGTTGGTTGTGTGGTGAGCAGCGAGTTTGGTTGTGTGGCTGCTGTTCTTAATGCATAATGATGCATTAATGTGTTGTTTTTGTGTGCTTGAAACAAGGGAGTTTGATCCGTGAGCTTTAGAGGTGTTTCGGAAGGTTTCGGATGCTTGGAAGGCTTGGTGGCTAGCCTTGTTTTGGTTATCGGTGAGTGAAGTTTGGTTTTCAGCTTTTAAACCAAGGTTTGAAGGTTTTTGGGAGCTTAGTGTAAGTCTAAACAACTTTGCTAAGCTCAAGAGTAAGTGAATGGATTTTCGCTCTTGAATTATGATTGTGAAATTGGCTTTTATGCAATTGTGGTTGATGATTGATATGCATGTGTTTTGCATGGTTTAAATCTGTTTTGAAAGCATATTTTAGCATGGTTTAATGCTGGTTTTGAAAGCCATATGTGAAGGATGCTCAAGGTAAGAGATCCTTGGTTTTATACATTGGAAATGTGGGTTTGATGCATGGTGTTGCATGTTGTTCATGGCTTTGTTTAATGCTTTAAAACAGTGAATTAATGTTGGTAAATGATGGTTTTGCATATTGGTTATGCATGTGAATCATTTGATTAATGTGGTAATGGTTTTGCATATTGGCTATGCATGTGAATCATTCGACTAATGTGGTAAGATGGTTATATTGGCAAGTGATGTATGTGGTTCTTGGTTCTTTGATCGGATATAGTTAGCCGGCAATAGGATTGGGTGCACCGTGAATTAAGTCGCCTTGGAGGTGGAGTGGTCAAGAGTGGACCGGGAAACTCCCTTCAAGTATCCTAACGAGATGGTTGAGGTCATAATGGAGGTGTTGCCCATTCGAGGACCTTGGTTGAGCAAAGGTTATATGGTGTTTAAAAGTCCATATGTGAGGACCTTGTGCTTGTTGAGATCACAATGGCGGTGTTAAGTCCATGTGTGGATCTTGTATAGGGTGTCCCGGATCTCGTTAGTGATGTTATACAACTACCAATCGGTGATGCAAAGGTTGTATGGTGTTTAAAAGTCCATACATGGGAACCTTGTGCATGTCAAGGTTGTATGGTGTTTGAAAGTCCATACATGGGAACCTTGGGGAAAAGTTGAGGTTGTATGGTGTTTGAAAGTCCATACATGGGAACCTCGGGAAAGCTAAGGTTGTATGGTGTTTAAAAGTCCATACATGGGAACCTTAGGATGTTGAGGTCAAATGGTGTTTAAAAGTCCATTTGGGAGACCTTGGATTGGTAGGGTGTATGGAGCGTAGGGACAACGCTCGGAATCCGCGTATCCGATTGGGTGTTGAGTTGAAAAGTGAATGTGGTTGATCACTTGAAGGCCAATATGATGTTCTTGATTGTGATGAAGCATGAGATGCTTGAAATGATGCATAATTGCATGTGAAGCATGTGATGCTTGAATTGATGCATAATTGCATGTGAAGCATGAGATGCTTGAAAAGATGCATGGTTGCATGGAAAGTGTATAATGCTTGTGAATGCATGTTTACTTGTTAAGTTGAACAAGTGTTGATTATCATTTGGAAAATGATGCATGTGAGCATGAAATATCTTTAGTGCATTGGAGTCTTGTTAAGACTTGTTTTTAAAGACATGTGATGATGATGTTGTGGTACATATATGTTGCCTTGGTTTAATGCATGTGTTGGTTGGTTTGTGAAATGGTTTTAAAAGATTCTTGCTTGAATTGGCTTTCAAGTTTAAGAAAGGTATGTTGTGAAATGGGAGTGTTTTCCAAGGTTTTGTTTTAGCTTGCATATGGTGTTTATGCATGGTTTGACTAAATGGTTGATTTTGCAAGTTGTGCTTTGAAAAGGGTTTTTCTTAGTTTGCTAAACTAAGGGTTGGTTTTCATGTATGTGCGATGCATGGTTTTGAGCTTGTTGTTGAAAAGGAGTTTTCAAACATGGCTTTGGTGAACAAATCGAGTTTGTTTTAAAAGTGATTTATGGCTCGCTGCATTGATGGTGTTTTGGTTTTGAGCATTCCTCACTAAGCATTATGTGCTTACGCTCCTTTTTGTCCATCAATGCAGATTCTTGAAGTTTGGACAGCAAGGATCAAGGGATTCAAGAAGGACTCCACTTGAGATGTATGTCTCGGTTAATAGCTATAGTTAATAAAGGCAATGGGGTAGAATCTCTTGGGTTGATGTATGTGTTTGTTTATGTTTAGAAAAGTATGGTTTTGTGTTGTTGATGTTGTTGGAACATGGTTTGGCTTATGAGTTTGAATTGGAAGTATGTTGTTTAAATGGATTGCTTGTGTTGGAAGCTTAGTCTTGAAATTGGGGCTTTTCGTGTATGTTGACATGTTGGTGAATTGTTGATGCAAGTATGCTCCTTTTATGTTGAATTGCATGCTGGCAAAGTTTGGTGGGTTTTGGAGCATGATTGGATGCTTAATTGCATGTTTAAATAGGCAAAATTCTGCATTTTGTGCAGGGTGTTTCGGAACAGGGTGAACCGTTTCGGAACGGGTGCCTTGAAGCAGCCCAGGCGTCCGAAACGGGTGACACCGTTCCGAAACGGAAAGGCCACTGCCCGACCCCCGTTTCGATACCCGTTTCGGAACGGCCCCGCGTTTCGAAACGGGCTGTCTCCCGTTTCGGAACGGTTGACCGTTGGGGGGCTGACAGTGGCAGTTATGTGTTTTAAAATGTTTGCATTTTGGTCCTGAATCTTGTTTGTGCAATTGTATGAGTTTGGGATGTCCGTTTGAGCTGAAATTTGGCAGTGAAGCATGAAACCTGACTAATTGCAATATGGTAACTTTAATTTGGGTTAAGTCCTCATATTTATCAGAAATTACAAATTGGTCCCTAAAATTGTAATTTGTTCAATTGGGTCCCCGTTTGATCTCTGATGTTTGTGATCTTTGAGTATGATGTTTGTGTGATCACATCTAGGGTTAATGAGCATCTAGACAAGATTAAAAAGAAAAAAAAAGGGTCGTTAATCAAGGTTGACTTTCGGGTTGACTTTGGTTTTCCCCGTGTAATCTTCTTAATTCGGGCCAACCGTCTAGGCCGGGTTAAGGGGGTTACAGGTCAGGGTATTACCAGTTGAAGGTGAAGGATGTGGATGTGCCTAAGACAGCTTTCAGGACAAGGTATGGGCATTATGAGTTCCTCGTGATGCCGTTTGGTTTGACAAATGCTCCTGCTGCTTTCATGGACATGATGAATCGTGTGTTTCATGAATACCTGGACAAGTTTGTTGTGGTGTTCATTGATGATATCCTCGTGTACTCACGTACTGAGGAGGAGCATGAAGAGCATTTGAGGATTGTGTTGCAAGCTTTGTTGGAGAATCAGCTTTATGCTAAGCTGAGCAAGTGCGAGTTCTGGTTAAGTGAAGTGGTGTTTCTTGGGCATGTGGTTTCCGCTGAAGGGATTCGTGTTGATCCCCAGAAGATTGAGGCGGTGATGAATTGGAAGGTTCCTAAGTCTGTTCACGAGGTTCGTAGTTTCCTTGGTTTGGCAGGATACTACCGAAGGTTTGTAGATGGGTTTTCTAAGATTGCTGCACCTTTGACGAAGTTGTTGCAGAAAGATGTTAAGTATGAATGGACGGAAGCGAGACAGCAGGCTTTTGAGAAGCTTAAAGCAGCTTTGACACAAGTTCCTATCTTGGTTCAACCTGAATCAGGGAAAGAGTTTGTGGTGTATAGTGATGCGTCTTATGTTGGGTTGGGATGTGTGTTGATGCAAGAGGGTAAGGTGGTGGCTTATGCATCGCGGCAGTTGAAGGTGCATGAGCGCAATTATCCTACGCATGACATAGAGTTGGTTGCGGTGGTCTTTGCTTTGAAGATCTGGAGACATTACCTGTATGGTGAGAAGTGTACTGTGTACACGGATCACAAGAGTTTGAGGTATCTGATGTCTCAGAAGGAGTTGAATCTTAGGCAGCGGCGTTGGATGGAGTTGCTCAAGGATTATGATCTGACGATTGAGTACCATCCTGGAAAAGCTAATGTTGTAGCGGATGCCTTGAGTAGGAAGGTAGCTGTTGAGTTGCGGGCTATGTTTGCCAGTTTGAGTAGTTCGTGTGATGGTGGTCTTGTGGCTGAGTTGCAAGTGAAACCATCTTTGGTTCAGTTGATCAAGGAAAAGCAGTTGCTGGATGATTCCTTGGTGCCGCATGTTCAGGATATCGCGGAGGGTAGACCTTCGGATTTCAGTTTTAATGATGATGGAGTGTTGTGTTTTAGGAGTCGGATAGTAGTGCCCAATGATGTTGAGTTGAGGCGTGCTATTCTGACTGAAGGTCATAGTAGTCCTTTTGCTATGCACCCTGGTAGTACTAAGATGTACCGTGATCTTCGTGATGAGTACTATTGGGTGGGTTTGAAAAAGGATGTTGCGGAGTTTGTGAGCAAGTGTTTGGTGTGTCAGCGAGTTAAGGCTGAGCATCCGTTTCCTTCAGGGTTGTTGCAACCGTTGAGAATCCCTGAGTGGAAGTGGGAAAGGGTTACCATGGATTTTGTATCTGGTTTACCTTTGTCACCGTCGAAGAAGAATTCGGTGTGGGTGATTGTGGATCGCCTGACGAAGTGTGCGCATTTCTTGCCTGTACATACTACGTTTTCTTTGGATAAGCTTGCGGAGCTGTACATTGCTGAGATTGTGAGGCTGCATGGTGTGCCAAAGTCGATTGTGTCGGATAGGGATCCGAGGTTCACATCGCGGTTCTGGCAGTGTTTGCATCAAGCTTTGGGTTTGAGGTTGAATTTCGGTACATCTTATCATCCTCAGTCGGATGGTCAGTCTGAGCGTGTTATCCAGATTTTGGAGGATATGTTGAGGTGCTGTGTGATTGAGTTTCAGGGCTCTTGGGAGAAGCATTTGCCTTTGGTTGAGTTTGCTTATAACAATAGTTATCAGGCAAGTATTCAAATGGCACCTTATGAGGCTTTGTACGGAAGGAAGTGTAGGGCTCCTCTTTGTTGGGCTGAAACGGGTCAGAAGTTGGTTTCGATGCCGGCTTTGTTGAAAGGAACCACCGAGAAGGTGAAGCTCATTTGTGAGCGTTTGAAGGCAGCTTCTGATCGGCAGAAGTCTTACGCGGATTTGAAGCGTAATGAGATTGAGTATGCGGTGGGTGACCGTGTGTTCTTGAAGGTTTCGCCTTGGAAGAAGGTGATGAGGTTTGGCCGGAAGGGTAAGTTGAGCCCTAGGTACATTGGACCATACGAGGTGGTTGAGCGTGTGGGTCCTGTTGCGTACAGGTTGAGGTTACCTCAAGAGTTGGAGAAGATTCATGATGTGTTTCATGTTTCTATGCTCCGGAAGTATAGATCTAATCCTTCGCATGTGATGCCTGTGGAGGAAGTGGATTTGAATCCGGATTTGACCTATGATGAGGAACCGGTGAAGGTTCTGGATTCGGATAGCAAGGTTCTTCGTGACAAGACCATTGAGTTGGTAAAGGTGCTGTGGAAGCATCGCGGAGTTGAGGAAGCCACGTGGGAGCGAAAGGATGACATGCTGAAGCAGTTTCCTTATCTCTTTCCTTCAGGTAAATTTCGAGGACGAAATTTCTTAAGGGGGGGGGGGGAGAGTTGTAACGCCCCGGTTTTGGGCTTAGAAGTTTTGGGCGTTGACCGGTTCGGTCAAAGTGCTGTTCGAATCTAAAAAGGTGAAATTAGGAAAACCTAGTTCGGGTTGCATTAAAAATATGGAAAAATGTTCTAAAATCCTCTTTTAATATATATAAGTGAACTGTGAAATCAATTTTACAAAATGAGGTTTGGAAGGGTGACATTTTGGCTAGTGACCAAAATGTAATTTTTGAAAACTGTGTGACTGTTTTAAAAAGGATTGAAACTTTGAATCTTTAAGGAGCTATTTACCCAATGGGAATTTCTCCAGATTTTCTAAATATATTAAATGAGTAATTAAAAGGTTTTAAATATAAACAAAGTGGAGGGAAGATATTTTAGTTTTAACTAACTTTTCTCTCAACTATTTTCTCTCATTTTCTCTCAAGCCAAACATCTTTCTCCAGAGCTTTTCTCTTTGATTTTGTCACCTAAATTCATCTTTTCAATTACCTATTGATTGCTAATCATCTCTACAACAAAACCTCACCAATTGCCATTTGATTCTTCAAGCTTTTTGGTTCTAAAAGAGGAGAAACTCAAGTTTGGAGGTAAGAACGTCATTCTCCTCTGAACTTCAAGTTCTTTACTGAAATTCCTAAGTTTTCAATCCTTAATTGATGATTTATAATGGTTTTTAAAGTTGTGTAATGGATCTTGGCTTAAAATGCAAGATTTGATGATTTTGATGGATTTTCGTTGGATCTGTTAAAGCAGTGATTTGAGGTGTATTTTTGATGTTAAATGAATGTTAAATTGATTGGAAATTGAGTTTTAACTAATGCAATCCCGGATAGGTTGAATTTCCTAAGTTTAGCTTGTGATTCTTGGTTGTTTTTGGAGTGATCTTGTGGATCTGTTGTTGCTGGAGGTATAAGGATGTTGTTAGGTCCTTTTTAGATGTTAAATGATGTTTATGGATGCTTAGTTTTGATGGTTTATGGCTGGGCTTTGTTGAGGAGTTGTTTGGATACATTTTCGGTTGTGTTTGGTGGCCGAAAATGGAGTGTGGATGAGAGCAGCGAGTTTAGGTGCTTTCATTGAAGCTATTAATGCATGATGATGCATTAATCTACTGTTTTGATGTGTTTAAAACAGGGGAGTCATCTTTGGATCCAAGTGGTGGTGATCCGGAAGCTTGATTTGGTGTTTCGGCAAGAAGCGAAACGGAATCGGTGAGTGGATTTTGGTTTTCGGCTTTGAAACCAATGTTTTGGAGGTTTGGGAGCTTAGTCTAAGTCTAAACAACTTTGCTAAGCTCAAGAGTAAGTTTTCGGAAAAACTCTCTTGTTGAGGAACCATGTGATGGTTGGGTGCAATGTGTTTGTTGCATGTTTAAATTCTGTTTTTAAAGCATATCTAGCATGTTTGTTTGCTGAGATTATAAGCCATGTGTTTAAGGAAGCTCAAGGTTAGAGTTCCTTGTTTTTGAACATTGTTTTAAATGTGGTTAATGCTTAAAGTTGCATGATGTTTATGGCTTGGTTAAATGCTTTAAAACAGTAGATTATTGATGATAAATGATGTATATTGGCAAGTGATGTTTTGAAAAGGTTAAGGTCACTAAGGTGGTTAAAAGTCCTTGAGTGAGCCTTGTTTACTTAAGAACATCAAGGTGGTTAAAAGTCCTTGGATGATTCTTGTTACGGACACAAAGGTGTTTAAAAGTCCTTGTGTGGTCCTTTCCAAGGTGTTTAAAAGTCCTTGGGGCCAAGGTGTTTAAAAGTCCTTGGGGTGATTCATGTCATGGTGTTTAAAAGTCCATGGGCCAAGGTGTTTAAAAGTCCTTGGGGTCAAGGTGTTTAAAAGTCCTTGAGGTGAAACTTGTTAAGGACACAAAGGTGTTTAAAAGTCCTTGTGTGGTCCTTGCCATGGTGTTTAAAAGTCCATGGGCCATGGTGTTTAAAAGTCCATGGGGATAAGATCACAATGGTGTTTAAAAGTCCATGTGTGAGTCTTATGTCGATCTTGTTAAAAGATGGTAATTATCACTTATGGCCGATATGACATGTTATGTTATGAAGCATGAAATGCTTGTTTAAGATTGCTTGTGAGCATGTTAAAGTGTATTTTGAAGTATGACTTGTAAAGTGTTTTATAAATGCATTATTGTGTGGTTTTAAGGAGCATTCCTCACTAAGCTTTTGCTTACGCTCTCTCTCTTTTCTTAAACCAATAATGCAGAGCATTAAGGTGCATTGAGGGCAGCAAGGAAGGCAAGCAATCAAGTGAAAGCTAAGCTCAAGTATGGGAAGGTTTTCTTAAACACCTTTAGCTTTTGGCATTTGGCAATGGGGAACCTATGTGGATGTTATGGGAGATGTTTTGAACTCCTTAAGTTTGTTTAATGTTGATGTTAATGTTGGTTTATGTAATTGGCCATTATGTGTTGGTTTGGAGGTTTTAGTGCTTTAATGGTTTGCTTGTGTAGGAAGCATGCCTTTAGATTTGGGGCTTTTCATATGTGATGATATAATGATAATCGGTTGATGCAAATATGTCTCTTGTATGTTGTATGAGTTGCTGGTAAAGTTTGATAGCAATTGGAGCATGTTTGGTTGGTCAATTGTGTGTTTAAGCAAGCATTTTTCTGCAATCAGTGTAGGCCGTATCGGAACAGTAGCCACCGTTTCGGAACGGGTGCCTTGTAGCAACCCAGGCGTCCGAAACGGGAGACACCGTTCCGAAGCGGAAAGGCGACTGCCAGCCCTCGTTTCGGTACGCGTTGCGGAACGGCCCCGCGTTTCGAAACAGGCTCTCCCTGTTTCGGAACACCTGACTGTTGGGGGCTGACATTGGTAGTTATATGTTTCAAAATGTTTGTATTTTGGTCCCGAAACTTGTGTGTGCAATTGTATGAGTTTGGGATGTCCGTTTGAGCTGAAATTTGACAGAGATGCATGAAACATGATTAATTTCAAGTTGGTAACTTTAATTTGGGTGAAGTCCTTGTATTTATCAGAATTTACTTTTTGGTCCCTAAAATTGTAAATTGTTCAATTGGGTCCCTGTTTGATCTCTGATGTTTATGATCTTTGAGTATGTTGTTTGAATGATCATAACTAGGGTTAATGTGCATCTAGACAAGTTTAAAAAGAAAAAAAAAGGGTCGTTAATCAAGGTTGACTTTCGGGTTGACTTTGGTTTTCCCCGTGTGACTTCCTTAATTCGGGTCAACCGTCTAGGCCGGGTTAAGGGGGTTACAAGAATTGTTGAGAAATGCCTAAGTCTGGTTTTTGAGGGTTGCAGACAGCCCGTGTTTCGAAACGAGCTGGGCCGTTTCGGAATGGGTAAGGCTTCAGGGACCCCGTATCGGAACGTGTTTTGATACGATTTGGCCACTGTGAGCCACTGTTCCGATACGGGTTTCGAAACATTTTGGTTACTGGAAATCTGAGAAATTGCCAAGATGAAAGCATTTCGAAACGGGTCTAAGGGTTTTGAAACGGTCAAAATCTCGTTGACTACGAGAAGTTGACCGTTGAGGGTGTTTCGGAACGGTTGACCTGTGTTCTGATACGGCCTCCTCGTATGGTCTTGGGGTAGTTGACCTGGTCAAGGCGTTTCGATACACCTCAATGGTGTTTTGAAACGGCCTGTATAATGGATCAAAATTGGACTGTTTAAATGCTGTTTTGGGTTCAGATGTTTGTCTTCCTCATTTTATTCCGCTGTTATGATCACATAGGACTTAAATGTGCCATTAGAGAAGATAAGACTAAAAGAAAAAAAAATAGGGTTGCTAACCGAGGGGGAACCTTAACGGGTTTCGCTTCGGTTTTCCCCGTGTGGCCTACTCGGACCGGTCATCCGGCCAGACCGGGACGAGGGCGGTACACCGCGTATCCGATTGTGTCATTTGAGTCGGTTTTAGTATGGTTTGAGAATTGATCACTTGTAAGCCAATGTAATGTTGTTGACTAATGGTTTATGCATGAGATGCTTGTGATTTATGCTAGAATGCATGTGATACTTCGTAAAGCATGATCAAAGGTTTATTTGCTGTTTTTAAGTGAAGCATATGAGCATGTGTTCTAAAAAGTGCATTGATGCCATGAGAGGGCATGTTTTAAGTAAATACATGTGTTGATAAATGATGTTTTGCCGGTTACGTGAAATGCATTGATGAATGTTGTTTTAGCGAACCTCATTAAGCTTTGTGCTTACGCTCATTTGTTTCATCAATGCAGAGAATTAGGCTTTGAGGTAGCAAGTAAGCAAAATGAATCCAAGCACTTTTGTCTAGCAAAGTATGTGGTTTTACTTTGGTGTGATAAGAGGCAATGTGTGGGATTTCTACTCTTGGATGTTTGAGGATGTTGTTAATTACCTTGAGCAAGTTTGGTTGCTTATCTTTGGGTTGTAAGTGGCCTTTGGGGATTGATTTTTGTTTGAATGTTGATTTTGGCTTTGTATGGCTTTGGAAGACTAGGGAGCATGCCTATAGTTCTAATGCTTGCATGAATGATGCCATGTTTTAGCATGTGCTTCGTAATGTTGATCCTTGATGCTTATACATGTTGTATGTGTGTTGTGGCATGAGTTGGAATGTTTTCGGATATGGAAAGATGATTAAAACCAGCAAAATCCGCTGTTGTAGGGCAGTACGTTTCGGAACACCCTCATCCGTATCGAAATGAATGCCTGTATTGGCCAGAGGGTTTCGGAACTGGTGTGATCGTTCTGGAACATTTTGCTACTGTGAAGCCTGGTTTCGAAATTGGTTTCGAAACGCACCCGAGTTTCGAAACGGTCAACATGGTTTCGAAACGGCCGTTTTGATACAAGGTATAGTGTTCCGGAACAGGTGACCGTTGGAGTTGAATTTGAATTGTTTCAGGTTTCTGTTTTCTTACGTTTTGGTCCCTGGGTCTTGAATGCTTAATTAAATGAGTTTGGATGATCCGTTTATGATGAATTTAGACATGTGGGCATTTTGTATGATTAATTTTGGATTGGTAACTTTAAAACTTGTTTAGTCCTTATAATTCTGGAAATTTACATTTTAGTCCCTAAAAGACGTTTGTATGCAATCGAACCCCTAAATGAGCTCTGGTCGCTGTGTCGCTTCCGTTAATGTGTTTTGCTATTCGCATAGGTTAATAATGTGCATCTAGAAAAGTTAAAAAGGAAAAAAGGGTCGTTAATCAAGGTTGACTTTCACGAGTTGACTTTGGTTTTCCCCGAGTAATCTTCTTAGTTCGGGTCGGACGGCTAGGCCGGGCTAAGGGGGTTACAAAATGAGCGGCTAAATGGTGTTGCAAAATAAGTGTTTCGATTGAATTTGTCCATGAAGATATATATGTTTTCAAAGGAGTAGCAACTAGTGTGGTTCTTAAAAAAGAGACTAACAAAATAGTCAAAAAAAGAAAAAGAAAAGAGAAGCAGTAAAGACAAGCAAAAAGAGTTCGGAACCACAATCAAGAGGATTCTGATGCTCAACAAAGTATTCTTGAAACAAGATAATAGATACAAACAATTGCCCCAAAGAAACGATGGCTAGTTTTATAGATTATTTATATATATGGAAAAAATCATTCACAAAAAAGAGGGAAAGGGAAAGAAAAAAGGCAGAAAATAATGAATGAGAAAGTGGACTAAAAGACATGAATATATAAAAATAGAAAGAATACAATAAGAGATTCCAGAAATAAAAAAGAAAACAAATTTGCAAACAAGTATTTGTTATGAGAATGTAGCAATGCTCGAAGCAAATGGAGTCAATACGACTTAATAATTAATTTAACCATCTTCCCTCTCCCACATTTTCAGATTCTAATACATGTTCTCTCAATATGCAAAGAAACATAAAATCTTAGTCTTCTAACGTTTTTATTTCCTTCAACCCACCTCGCCATTTCACCAACAAACTATTGGAATTAGAAACATGAAAGGTACGAAACATTTTTTTCTTCAAATTTAACTATATTAAAATCTTAGCATTTAACAGTAACTTCAGGAAACCTCCAAACTATTTCGAACTCAATATAGCAGGAAACTTCATTTTTTTCATAACAAATAATGTAACCCCATTAGCCCGGCCTAGACGGTTGACCCGAACTACGAAGATTACACGGGGAAAACCAAAGTCAACCCGAAAGTCAACCTTGATTCACGACCCTTTTTATTCTTTTTAATCTTGTCTAGATACATATTAACCCTAAGTGAGTGCTCATAAAACATATTTGGAAACGGCACAACGATCGGATATCATACAGGGACTCAATTGCACTAATTATAAGTTTAGGGACCCTTTTGTAATTTTTGTAAAATAGAAGGTCTTTACTGAGTTTAATGTTACCAATATGGAATTAGTCATGTTACATGCTTCACTGCCAAATTTCATCTTAATTGAACATCTCAAACTCAAGCAATTGCAATATCAACATTTGGGACTAAAATGTAAAGCTTGCAAACTTCTGAACCATTCAAATCAGTGCCCAACGGTCACCTGTTTCGAAACGTCCACCAGCTGTATCGAAACGATGGATCGAAACGGAGTTGACTGTTTCGATACGCGGGTTGGTTCCGAGACTGGTTCCGAAACGAGACCTTCTAGTAGCCAAATCATTTTGAAACATCCCTTAGCGTTTCGAAACACGAAGGCCATTTCAGGCCCCCGTTTCGAAACACTAGGGGGTGTTTCGATACGGTTTGCCCAGAAACAGCAGCAAATGCTGGTTTTTCATGCACAAACTTGATCAAACACATCCAAAGGACTTCTCAAGCATATCAACAAGTCATCAAACATATAAGGTGCATGTTTAGAACTCCTAAACACATTCATAGCATCAAACGTGAAAATTCATAAGTCTAGAGGCATGCATCATAATATCCAATCCAAAAAGGGAAATCAAACCTCCAAACAAGCAATTAAGGCCATTTACAATTCAAATCAACCAAGGCACACATGCCTCAACCACAGGGAGTTTAACACATCTCCCAAAACAAACTTAGGTTCCCATTGCCAATTTATCAAAACTAATAGTGTATGAAAACTTCACCATACGTGAGCTTGGACTTCCTTGGATGAACTTAGCTTCCTTGATGCCCTTAAACACCTCAATTATCTGCATTATTGGTAAATGAGAGCGTAAGCACAAATGCTTAGTGAGGCATGCTCTAAAGAAAACCAACACAATAATGCATTTTTAGAAAACACTTTCATCAAAGCTTTTAAACCACATGCTCATCTCTTTCTCATGCTTAGAAAACTTCAAAGCAGCCTTATTGAAATCACATGTACCTTCATTCTATCTCATGCATTAAAACCAATGCAAAACTCATGGCAAGGCCATTCACATGCTTGTATTGTCAAAGCATTTCTAAACAAACACATATGCTTATCTCATAGCATAAATCATCTCATCAAGGTACATGTGTAACAAAAACCATTTCATCAATTATATTGGCATTTAGCATCTCACCAATACTCGGATATGCGAACACATTTCTACACTAGACTCTTCCGGTGGAATCTCACATCACCGTACTCACTTGTCTAGCAACAACTTCCGGCGGAATCTCTCATCACCGTACTCACATGGCGGAATCTCTCATCGCCACAAAGCTTGGGTATTTCACCAAGTCCTACCCGATGGAATGCCCATCATCAGAAAATCTCCCTTTGGCTTAACCAAAGAGCACGTACGAATTTTTAGTTTATAGTGCACTCTCATCCTATTGATCGATCAATTATATCTGGTAAATTTCTCAACATCTATGCCAATATAATGTGTTAAAATATCATCTCACCTACTGTTTTTCATGCAACAAAACACAAGAGTTTTCTCACCACATTTCAATTCATAAATCATAATTTGCTTCAAACCAAAAGCTCAAATCTATTCAATGCAACATGCCATCTCATGACATCTTTACAAGCATAATCTCATGCTCCAAAACATGCATAAAAACAGTAGGAATTTAACAACCACAAACCATGAGCATGTAAAAGCATTTTATGGGCAAACACCACTTTAGAGAGATCAAATCAAGCCATACTTACTTCCGGACTTAGGAAGGTGTTTCAAACCTCTCCTAAATCCCCAAACCTTGTGTTTTTGTCCTCATGGACTTCAAAACCAAACGCACTCACCGATTTCGTTTCGCTTGCTTGCCGAAACGCCGATTAAGCCTCCGGATCAACTCCAAAAGTGTCCGAAGATGTCTCCCATGTTTTAGACACATCAAAGCAGAGGATTAATGCATCATCATGCATTGAAATCTTTAGCCAACACTCCTAAACTCGCTGCTCTACCTAAAACCAAAATTTCGGCCACCAAACACAACCGAAATCACCTCCAAACTCTTCCAAAACTTAACCCAGCCAAGATCCATCACTTCTAATCATTTCTAAACATCAATTAACATCAAAAACAACTCTCAACTCGTCCTTATACCTCCAGCTATAACAGAACACCAAAAACACCTCAAAAACCACCATTTACATAAGGAAAAACTTAGGAAACACAACCAATTCGGGATTGGATTGATAAAACCTCATTTCTGACATCATTTAACATCCAAAATACATTAAGAAACTATCTCAAAATAGAGCCCAATCAATTACAACGAAAATCTTCAAGATCTCTTCCAAAATCTTGAGTTTTAAGCCAAAATCTTGTTTCTAACATTAAATCCATTTATAAAACTTTAATAAAGGATTGGCAACTTGGGAATTTTAGTGAAGAACTGAGTATTTAGAGGAGAAGAACATTCTTACCTCTAAATGGTGATTTCTCCTTGATTTGGGCAAAATTCCATAAAAAAGCAATGTAGAAATCGAAAGGTTTTGTTGCAAGATTGATTAGAAACCATTAGATGATAGAAATCTCATCAATTTAAGTGAAGATCAAAGTGAATTTTGCTGGAGAAAATGTGTTTGGATGATAGGATTTTGAGAGAAAAATGAATGAGGGAAAAATTAGAGAAAAGTAGTTATGAAAATCAAAAGGTAGTTTTATCCTTTCATTTATTTAATTAAACATTAATTAAATCACCCAAATTAAGGAAAAATATGGAGAAAAACATTTTGGGTAATTAGCTCCTTAAAGATTCAAAGTTTCAATCCTTTACAAAATAGTCACTACTAAACTTTGCAAAAATCGCATTTTGGTCACTACACCGAAATGTAGTATTTCCAAACCTTATTTTGTAAAATTGATTTCACCACTCTCTTAAATATATTAAATGAGGATCTTTAGATATTTTTCTATATTTTTAAAGCATCCCGAACTAGGCTTTCCCTAAATCCTCCTTTTATATTCGAACCGTTTCTCAGACCGGTCCGGTTCAAACCCTAAACTTCTAAGCCCAAAATTGGGGTGTTACAAATAAAAAGGAAAAAATAATTAAACATTCAGTAGTGAACACAAAGAAGATTATGTAAATATAAATTAAGAAGGAAAGGGAGACGAGAGATTACTAAGCACGAAAAGTGGAAGAATTGGAGGGAAACCCTAGAAAAGCGATTTGAGGGACGATTACAGCCGCTCGCCGGCGACGAGGACCACGCGGCGACAAGAGACAATTGACCAACTGCGGCGAAGAGGACGAGCACGGCGACGCATGTCGTGAGTTTAGGGATTTAACATACGATAAGGAGGATGAGGGATTTTGATTTGGGGATGAACTGAAGTCTAGGTTGAGTTATAATCGTGAAATCAAAATGATGCGCTTCAAATATTGCGGCGTTTGTGACAAAAGTCCACCAAAAACTCACCTATTACGGTGTTTCAACCAAAACCGCCACTAAAGAACGAAACTTTTAGCAGCGTTTGTGACTAAACGCCACTAATAATGGACCTATTGCGGCGTTTGTTGTGAAAACGCCACTATAGGTTATTCTTTAGCAGCGTTTATTGTAAAAGCGCCGCAAAATTTGTCATTTATGGCGTTTTTCATGTAAATGCCGTGAGATGCAAACTTTTAGCGGTGTTTTCTCTAAAAACGCCGCTATATACCAAACTTCATGTAGTGCATGTTAAAAATGAGTTTATGTAATTATTCAATCAATGATCTAAATTGTTTAAGTATTCCATATATTTTGTACCATAATTGTTTTTATAATTATTGGTATTTAATTTATTGATTGACTAATTTGGATTAGACACTGCATACGTCCATCATGAGTACAACCCTTCCAACCCAAATTATTTTGTTCACAGCGTCAGAATTTGAACATATGACCTTACTTAAGAAATCTACAACAATTTCATGAAGCATATTTTATTTTCCCTTTTATTATTAAATTAAATTACGATGGTTAAAATTGATTCTTTTTCGAATTTATCAATTATTTATTTTGTGAAATTTAATTGCCACTTTAGTGATAAAACTCAACCTTATTTGTTGTTTGTATAGAGTTATTTAGAAAAAATATATATACATTTAGAACCCATTGCGAGATCCCAGTGGTAAAGAGTGAAATGTTGCCCTAGGTGATCGGGTTCGAACAACATAATTTATAAACGTCTGTGCGTTTATCCATATATAAAACCTGACTAAAATATTACCTTGTAATTATATTAGAATATAATAATAAATTATATATTTTAAAAAAATAAAAATTTTACTATCTTATTTGAAGGGTCTATGACCCCACTAGTAAGCCATGTATGGGTTCATATATGATCATTAACGACGTGCCATTTATGTTATTCAATATGCGTGAAGTTAGAGGGTTGGGGCTTGGTCCCCCTAAAATAATAAAACGTTTATTAAAAAATCATAGAATTATATATTAGCTTACGATAAAATTTATTTTGACCCTTCAAAATAATAAATTAATTATTTAAAAAAATAAAATTTATAGGTTAGTACAATAACAAAATTACATTTTATCTTTTATAAAATTTATAATTTAATTTTAACCTTTTAGAATTTTAAATTTTAATTTATCCTACACACATCGTCAATGCATCATATATTAATATATTAAGAAAAAGCTGCAATACACAAGTTGTATGAACATTAGTTTATACATATGTGTTAGATTTAAGATTTATGTGATTAATTTAAAGTTTAGATGTTTGATTATAGAGTTTAGAATTTATAATTTAGAGTTTAGAGTTTTAATATTTAGGATTAAAAATTAAATTTTAAATTTCAAACAAGAATTATGTAATATTTTTTTACAGCAACTGTGTAATATTTTAAATAAATTTGACCGTCGACGATGAGCACCTTTGTTTACCAAAGATGGACTCGCAAATGTGTTTCAAAGTGAGAATAATTAATATTATACTTTTCTAGCTGACCTCTTTTCCCCTTAAGCCTTTCTAATGAAAACTCAATTAAAAAGTTAGACAACCCACCAAGTCGCAGGAAATGAGTTAAAGAAACATTGACCATGCCGAACACGATTAGAGAATTAATTATGGGTAAATTACTGGAATGATTACTTATGTTTAGGGTTTGTACATTTTTAGTCACCGATTTTCAAATTCAATCATTATGGTCACTTACATTTTCGATATGTAAATTTATAGTCACTGGGAAGTTTGTTGATGTTAAATGTTAACGAGAGGCTGATCTGACGCAATAAAAAGAAGGATAAATTACCTAAATACTCCCTAAATTATTACTTCACTCCTATTTTAACCACCGAAATAAAAATAATTTGTATAATTTCACATTTAATCCTCCATATTTACAATTTTTTTATTTCTTCTCCCCTCCACCATCTTCCATATTCTTCTTTATCTAACCCAATCTCTAATTTTCTACTATATTAATCCCCAATTCAAACCATTTATTTCGAATCAACGAAGAAGCCGTGATCCAATCAGTTAGGACCACTATCCCTCTAATTTCTGAAATAAAGAACATTACCTCATGTTATTGAGAAGTGAATCGAGCCTTATAAATGGTGTATTTAAATAGTTTAAAGTAATCACAAGGATCTAATTGTAAACGTATAATTACAATGCATGATTGAAAACAAATTATCTAAACTAAGGATGAAACTATAAATGGATGTAAATTAATCGCACAAATTAAAGCAGAGTTAGATTTCAATTAATTGCAGAATTGAAATAAAGCAAAATTTAAAGGTATAATTAAAAGTACATGAAATTAGATAACAAAGCAAAATATGTCTAAATTAAAAGAAAATGAAATTAAAAGGCCTAAGTTAAAGCAAGAAATAATAATCAATCAAATAAGAATGTGATTAATATTTACCATGTAACAACCCAATTTTCGGGTTAGTGAATTGGGTCTCGGGCCCGGGTTATGGGCCATTATCTTGGAAGAATAAGTTAAGGGCTTTTAGGTTGGTCCCATTAATTTGGAAGAGAATGTTTGAATTTTAAATAGGTGTTGTTGGTGAAAAAAATGAGGGGGCTGAGGAGGGAGAAAAGGTGAAAAATGGATAGTGGGAGAGAGAAAAGAGAAAATGAGAGAAAAAGTAAGGGAGAGAATTTCAAACCTCGATCTGTCGCCCCTCGAACCGTCGTGCATGACACCACCACCGCCATTGCCTTTAGCTCGCCGAGATGAACTCGCCGGTAGTAGCCGTGTCACCGTCACTCGCCGAGTAGGAGCTCAAAGAGGTTGGAAAGTGACCTTCCAATGCTCACCGCAGCAAGTCGTTGCCACCACTATGATTAGAGGCTAGAAAACAGTTGATCTGGAGCTTTCTATAGCCGTCCTACCACCGGAGCTGCCCTCACGTGCCACCCCTACGCGTGGGCGTGGTTTAGCTGGAGTGGGCAGCTATATCGGCTCAAGCCATTGAGCCGGCCTAATGAGCCGACCCAAGCTGAAGACCGGGCCGGTCAGCCGAGCCACCAGCCGTTGTTGCCGCTATCGCCATTGACTGTTGATTTTTTCGGAGAACCATACCTGAGGGTTTCTCGATGATCTGAGTCTATTGACGTAGTCCGTTTCGCCAAATTCGAACCTGGTAAGCTATTTTTACACATTTTATCCTATAGAGTAGTTCGATAGTGTGAAATGGCTTATGTACTCATATTTGTTCTATCCGAGGTATTGGTGGACTCAAATATTAGAATTAAAGAGATGTTTAGAGGAGCTTGGAAGGGGAGTTATCGCTTTGGCTTAAGGTTAGTACACCTCGAACTCATATTGCTTCATGAGCATCATAAATGTAATTATCATGCTTGAGTGCTTGAGATATGAATTAGCATGTTCGATGGAAATTATATTAAATGGAGTGATAATTGGTAATAATCGAATGAATGATCATGAAGCCGATAATTAATATAAAATAATTAAATATGTTAGTTAACAAACCCTAATGAATTTTTTAAGCTTTAGGGATCAAATAAATTGTGGAAATATCATAATTTGAGGAAATGGTACGAACCCATGAATAGGTATCAGTACGAGCCTTAGCCGTACCGGTACGCGATTGGGGCCGTTGTAATGCCCTGGATTTGGGCCTAAATGTTTTAGATGTTGGATCGGGCCAATCGGGAATGGTTCGAATCATTGAGGGTGGTTTAGGGAAAACCTAGTTCGGGATGTTTTAAAAATATCTAAAAAATCCTTATTTATTATATAAATGATTATGGTAAAAACAATTTTACAAAATGAGCTTTGGAAATATTACGGTTTTACAAAATGATTATTGTAAAATCAATTTTAAAAGTTCACTTTTCATAACCAACTTTACGATATATTTTCTCTTCTCATTTTATCTCAACTTCCATTCAGCCAAACAATTTTCTTTCATCAAAGAACCTTTGATTTTCACCTTGTTTCCTGAGATTTCATCTTCCAAAAGATTTCCTATCTTTGCTTCTTCAAATCACATTGATTTACCTTTGGATTTTCAGGAAAACTTGCCCAAATTGAAGAGAGATCCACCATTAGAGGTAAGCTTCGTTCTTCTCCTCTAATGATTAGTTCTTTACTGAAATTCCCAAGTTATCAATCCTTTGTTAATGGTTTTTGAGTTGTTTTAATGTAATAAACAAGAAATAGTTGTTAAATTCAAGATTCTTGATGAGATCTTGGTGATTTTCGTATTTCTATGTTAAGATTTGAGTTAAGGTTGGTTTTCAACATATTTTGGATGGTATTTAATGTTGAGAATAAGGTTTTAACAAATAAATCCCGAATAGGTTTGGGTTCCTAAGTTTAAGATGCTATAATTGTGGTTTTTGAGGTGTTTTTGGTGACCTGCTATTGCTGGAGGTATAAGGTTGTGGTTATGCCGATTTTTGATGTTAATTGAGGTTTAGAAAAGGTTAGAATTGATAGATCTTGGTTAGGCTTTTATTGGAGAAAGTTTGGAAGTGTTTTCGGTTATTTCGGATAGCTGAAATGCTAGTTTTGAGTAGAGCAGCGGGTTGAATTGAGTGGCAAGTGATTTTAATGCATGATGATGCATTAATCCTCTGCTCTTATGTGTAATGAATAGGGGAGACTTCTTCAGACACGTTTGGTATTGATCCGGAAGCACCGGAAGCCTAGAAATCGTTTCGACAAGCAAGCGAAACGTTATCGGTGAGTGAAAGTGGTTTTATAAGTCCTCGAGGGACAAGGAAACAAGTTTTGGGGATTTAGGATTGGTTTGAAACACCATCCTAAGTCCGGAAGTAAGTATGTTTAGATTTGCTCTCGAATTGTGGATGATGCCCCCAAATGCTTTTGACATGCTCTTGATTTGAAATAGAAAATTCCTACTGTTTTATGCATGATTTATGACAGGAAATGATGTTTCATATTGTTCCCATGAGATAGAACATTGCAAAGAGTTTTGAGATTTTGATTAAATGCTATGCATGAATTGTGGTTTTGAAATGGGATGAGATTGGTTTAGAATTGTTGCATCAAAACAGTAGGTGAGATGATGATTTTAATGTAATATATTGGCATAAATAATGAGATGATTACCGAATATAATTGGTCGACCAATAGGATGTAAAGTGCACTATAAACTAAAATTCGTACGTGCTCTTTGGAGTCGGGCAATGGGGGTAGTGCCATCCCGATCCAAAGTGAGAGTCCGATGATGTGAGATGTCATCGGGGTAGGACTTGGTGAAACACCCAAGCTTTGTGGCGAACATAGACATCGCCATAAGAGTCCGGTGGCGAGATCCCACCGGGGTAGGACTTGACCTCGAGTCAAGCTATCCGCATATCCGAGTAAAGATAGAATATGAAATGCCAATATATGAGAATGAGTTTTGATTCACATGTACCAAAGATTGAAATGATTTTATGCTATGAGAAATGCATATGAGATTTTGAAATGCTTTTGTATATCAAGCATGTGTGGCTTTGCCATGAGATTTGCATTGGTTGAATGCATGAGATAGATAGATGGTACATGTGGTTTTCAAAAGATGTTTTGCTTTGAAATGGATTTCAAGCATGAGATAGAAAGAGCATGGTTTTAGAAATGAATTTCAAGATAGAGTTTTAAAAGCTTGCATTGTTGTGTTGGTGTTTCTAGAGCATACCTCACTAAGCTATTGTGCTTACGCTCTCTTTTACCAACAATACAGATAATTGAGACATCTTGGGCAGCAAGAAGGCTTAAAGGAATCCAAGGAATAGATAAGCTCAAGTATGGTGTTATAATTTTACCTTAGTAATGATATATGGCAATGAGAATTAATGGTTTGTTTTCGGAGATGTGTTTGGACTCCTTTGTGATGTCGCAAGTTGTGTGTGCCCTATTTGGTTTGTAGAAGGCCTTTATATTGGTTATGATGCTTTAAAATGCTTTAGGGATGTTTTTGGTTTGTGACTTAAGTTTGCTCCTTGGTATTGTTGGAGTATGCCCAAAGACCAATCATATGATGATTGAATAGACATACTATTTTACTAGATTTATCAAGTAATGGCATTGCCGTTATTATCATTTGGTATGTTTATGTGCATCAAACTAACCATTAGATAATAATGTTCATACAATAATATGATTATTGTTAAATATGACCCTTAGTCGAATATTATTACGGGTATGGACAGTGATAATATATAAAGACTAATATGTGGTTGATGACAAGTGTTGTCATTGACATAGAGATGTCAAAATCAACACATAAGTATTTGTTAGAGAACAACATACTGGATTGACCCACTATGAGCATGTTTCTTGGGTAATTATGTGACAGTCACAACATTGCTCATGATAAACATATGTATAATCCTCAGACTTGAGATCAACATGATTTCAACATAAAGATTTACGTATTTTGACATAGTCAAACGTGTGTCGTAACTGACTACATTATAAAGACTGATGATTGGATACGTGATGACCTATGTAGTGAAATATGGTTGATCAAGAAAGGATTTGTCCCTCCTACATAATGGGAGAAATATCTTCGGCCACTTGATTGAGTGAGATTAGAAAATGCATGGCCATGCTCGAATATTATGATATGAGATATCATAGAGATTTGTTTATCATAATCTACTCAAGACATCAAGAAACACAAGATGGACAACGCAAGTGTGACTAACCCATGACTTGTGTTCATCTAAGATATAAAGGACAAAAGGATGAAATGCATAAAGGAAGTTTATTCAGGAATTAGGAAAGTCAAACCATGACTTCATGAAACTTAGGTAGCAATGATGTATTGCTAGATGCCACTCATTGTTTGTAAAATTAGAACAGTTCTAATTTTGCTGCTAACGTTGCATGAACCTACAAGGGTCACACCCTTTGAATGAAACGAACAAAAATTAGAAACCATACTCCCTATTTTAGGGAGGTTGCTGAAAATCCCCTATGGGATAGGGGAAATCGGCAACTCCCTTAAATGGGAATAATATTGGATAAATATTGTATTTATCAAATATTATTTAGAGTATGAAAAATATTTAGAGACTTAAATATTATATAATAAGATTCTAAAAATTTAAATATATATTTGGAATTTATATAATGTATATTTAACTCCAAGTTTATGTAGAATTAGATTCTACATAATTAAAAAATATATATTTAAATATATTTAAATTCAAGTAAAGATAGAATGAGATTCTATATAATGAATATATATATATATATATATGGATTAAATATAATGTATATTTAAATCCATGTTTTATGTAGAATAAGATTCTACATAATTAAATATATATATTTCATTTAATAATATTAAATATAATGTATATTTAATATAAACCAATTTCAAGTAGAATTAGATTCTATGAATTTTGGTTGAACTTGGATTTAAGAAATTCAACTAGAATTAAGTCTCTGAATACTATTTAAAGGGACAAGGGCTAGCAACCAAATCATCCCTCTTCCTCCTCTTAAAGATTTCGACAACACCCCTAGGGATTCCCCACTAGAATTCGACATTTCCCAGAAAGCTCTCTGAGAAGCTGTTCGATATTTTTCTGGTGTTCTACTTGCCCCCTGGCAAATCCCTGAAGGTTCCCTTGCTCGATTGCAAGTCCCGGTTGAACTCCTGGTCGATTTCAGACTCCTTCAGGAATCCTTGGAGGGATTTCGAATTCTCCCTGGAAGGTGTTCAAACCTGTCGAAATTTATCCCTAAGTGTTAGGGAGGTGGAAACTTTGTTCGTTTTGTTCGGGTGGACTCCGTAGAGGTCGTTGCGAACCTGTGACGATTCTGGTTTTACTTGACGTGGTTATTCTGACATACCATCGGTTTTCCAGTTTCCAGAGTTTTAAAAGGTAACTCTTCATCTTTTCACCCTGGATTCGTTCCTGTACATGGATCCTAGCTGGATTACGTCGGATTAATTTTTCCACTGCGCCACGGGGGGTGCCGACGTGTCCCAACAGTGGTATCAGAGCCACTTGTATCATACGAATTCAGACTTAAATTCTTGGGTGATGTTTATGTATGAGATTCATGTTGTTTGATTCAATTTAGATATTTATCGTTTATCGTATCACACCTAATAAAGACTTATTTCGATTATCACTTAATGATTAAGAGTTAATCATAACTATGTTAGATTGCTTCAATGTTAAATGTTAACATGTTGAGACTAATAGTTAGTCTAGAGAACAAGTAGTTGTTCGTAGTTTCATAGATTTATGAAATCTCTGAAAGGGCTTCTAATTTGATAAAAGTTATCAAACTATCTTTCACGGTGAATCCATAAGAGTTATGGTTAGACGTTATGAAAAATGCATGTCTAGGATTTGCATCATCAAAGACCTGGTACTTAAGTGTGCATAATGCGCCACCTCTCTTTCATGTTGACCTACCTGGTGCATTTGTTCGTTAACGCAAATGGTCTATGAAACCTCGTGATCCTTCTTTGGCCCATTAACCGCAACATAGGGATAATCAATTTAAAACTCCATAAACACGTCGTTACTTTGTTCGTACGATGTTTGAAATGCATGTTAGATTGCACTGTGTTTGTTTTGCATGGTTATAGCCCATAGCCTTTATAGTTTTGGTTTTTATAAATATGGCCTGCGTGTCGTGCCTTTCTCTATCTTCTATTGTACTTCTCTTCTCATCTCACTCCCTCGCATGTAACGCGAGTTTCTGAAAATTGTAAATACTCATGGAGATAAAGCAAGAACCAAGGTAGCAGCGTGGTGGGCCTTCCTTAGTGGACCAGGCGTTTCAGAAGCAGATTCTATCTCCAGTAGAATGGTCCTCCCATTGGCTTGGGACGGGTTGCCTTAGGTTAAGAAGGGCTATAATCATTGCATATCTATTTACCGCTTATATTTACCTTGTATGTGATGCAATGGATGTTTTTATAAGGATGATTAAACATAGTTCTATTGATATGATCAATGTTAAAATGATGAGATAATTAAGTAAATCCCTCACTATAATTCTAAGTCTGTTTTAACCATCCAATATTTACCCTCGTTAAAGCTTTGATCGATATAATGTGAGCTTTGCCAAAGCAATGTCACATTTATCTATCTTAGTTAAACGCGAAGAATAAGCTAGTGATATTCGCCGGTTGAGATATTGGTATTGACTTAGCTGGGTTGTTCTAATAGGATTAGAAAACCTAGTGGTTAAAAGTTTTGGTTAATCATAAGATGATTTAAAGAACAAGAGTTGTTCGCCAAAAGATGAGGAATTACATGAGATGTAATTAGTAAGGTGTTACTTACCTAAATAACCATTTCCTAAAAGACTGGCCAAAGCTGATTTAGGAATGGTGAAATACGGATCCTCACTCACTAGAAAAACTATCGAAACATTTTTCTGAAATTAAAACTAGAGGGTTTTTAATTTTGAAGAAAATAGTGGGAGTAAATTTATAGTAAAGACCTATCTATAAATTTTAAAATTTTGTAAAACTTATGTAGCATATTTTCTTTGTTGTAGAATTAATGGCAAATAATACTCTATCTCTGCGATCTATCCTTGAGAAGGATAAGCTCAATGGCATAAACTTCCTTGACTGGTTCCGCAATTTGAGAATTGTTCTCAAACAGGAAAAAAAGGAATATGTCATTGAAGAACATGTTCCTGATGAACCGGTTGCCACTGCTTCCAGAGCTGACAAAGACAAGTTTAAGAAACACATGGACGGCATGCTGGATGTCAGTTGTCTTATGCTTGCTTCCATGACCCCTGAGCTTCAGAAGCAACATGAGGACACGGTAGCTTATGATATGATTCAAAATCTCAAGGAGATTTATGAAGGGCAAGCTCGTCAAGAGAGGTACGAGACCTGTAAAGCTCTGTTTCAATGCAAGATGAGTGAGGGATCTCCCGTAGGAGCTCACGTCATCAAAATGATGGGCTACATCCAAACTTTGGAGAAGCTCAGCTTTCCGCTGAAAGACGAATTAGCTATTGATGTCATCCTACAATTGTTGCCGGATAGTTTCAATCAGTTCGTCCTTAATTTCAATATGAATGAAATTAACAAGACGCTGCCACAGTTGCTCGGCATGTTGAGAACTGCTGAAATCAACTTGAAGAAGGTAGGACCTAAACCTGTTCTGATGGTCCGCAAGGGCAAGAAGAAAGGTAAATCGGCAGCAAAGTCTAAAGGTGATGGTAAGACCAAAACCGATGGAAATGAGGCATTGAAACCTAAAAAGGGAATCAAGAAGGATGGAAAATGTTTCCATTGAGGCAAGACCAGACATTGGAAGAGAAACTGCCCCACACACCTACAAGAAGTCAAGAAAGCAAAAACGAGTGAGGCATCAACCTCAGAGACTTCTAAAGAGAAGGCATCAGAATAGACAAGGACCTGCGAATGGAAATAAAGCAAGAGTTGCTACATCATCCATTAGGACATGTGGTTTTGCTTAAATAGATTTGTTTTAGTTTTTAAGATTATTATTTTGTGCCTAAGTTTTAGTTATCTTGTAAGGACAAGATATTTTAATTTTGAGATTATTTAAATAAATGTTATTCTTTTAACCTCTTATGGCACAACGAATCAATGATCTTTAAACTAATCAAATCAATAATATTTATAAGATAAATAAAACAAATGACTAATCTGAAACTCATAAAAGTATTAAGGTAATTTGATGAGATCAAATTCAAGAATATTTAAAGTTTGATGAACTTTCAAAGAATATGGGATTGTCCCATAATTAAATCCCACAAGTGGAACGAAAAGTATTTGAAAGAGAATCAAATATGTTAGACGTGTTTTGATTCAGAACAAGTCATTTTCGACTTCTTTACACACTAGAAAAACAACTCTCATACTTAATTGTGTTTTTTTCGAAACGTCATATAAGATATGGACTAAGAATTGTTCTAGAATACCTTTGAAGTAATAAGGTTACTTACATTTTAAAATGTTTACAAAGTTCGAACCTTAAAAACTCCATTTGTTGTTTATCCTAACGAGAACAAAGCGTTTGTTTCTCAAACGAGAGTTTATCTTGAAAGATATTAATTCTCACAAAGGGATATTATTTCTTCAACTTTAACGAGAACAAAATATTTGTTGCTCAAACGATAGTTTATCTCGAAAGAGAATACTTATCACTAAGGGATTTCATTTTTCAACGAGAACAAAATGTTTGTTACTCAAACGAGAGTTTCTCTTGAAAGAGATTACCTCTCACAAAAGGAAAAAATGGAATTTGGAATGTGAAGAAATTTTAGACAACAAATTTATGAACCAAAGATTGAGAATGTTCCACAAATGATCAAGGAACATTGGAACAAAACACAACCATTGTGTTGATCCTTAATAGAATACCATATACTTGAGAAATATGGATTTCTCACTATCCGTACATGGAAACACTCTTATTTTCGGATCAAGATAAAGACTAGGTCTTATCAGAAAGCAATGGTGAGCCCAAAATTCGAGAAATGGCTAAGAGCCGTGAGATATGAGATGAAATCCATGTCTAAAACCAAGTATAGACTTTGGTTACCTAAAAGGGTAAAACCTAAGAGGTATGAATGAGTTTTTCAAAAAGGAAAAACCGACATGGATGATAAAACATACAAAGGATGATTTGTCGCTAAAAGTTTTCGACAAACTTCATAGTATAGACTATGATAAAGTATCTTCCTTGTAGCTATGTTTAATCCATCTTAATCTCACTTGCAAGTAGTTACATACGATGATTATGGAATCAAATAAAGGAGTGTCAAAACCACTTTCCTAAGGGAAAACTTGAAACAGATGTGTACATGACACATCCAGAAGGTTTTGTCACTCCAGTAAACACTTGGAAGGTATGTAAGCTACAAAGGTCTATCCGTAGACTAAGGCAAGCTTCTCGAAGTTGGGATTTTCGTTTCAGAAGATACAATCAAAAGGTTTGGTTTATCTAGAAACAAAGGGGAGTCTTATTTTCAAAAGAGCTAGTGGAGCATTGTTACTTTCCTAAGTATTGTATGTAGATAACATACTCATCAAAAAGAACTAAAAATCGCAATCTATTTTGCATTAATAAAAGATACTGCGAGTTAGCAACATGAGACAATATCTAACTCTACAACATAGGCTGAATGTATTACAGTCGACATAGCAATAAAGAAGGATGTTTGGATCTAAAGGGTTCACTTCTGAACTAAGGGTTGTTCCCAGCATATTAGATGCTACATAACTCTGTTATGATGGAACCTTTGCGTAAGAAAATAAAACCCAGATCTCATCAATAAATCCAAACATATTCTAAAGTACTTACATCCTGGAGATGTGAAGGTATGCAACATACGCACAAAGTTGATAACTTTGTCAACTCCCTGACAAAGCTTTTGACACAGCATAAGCATGTTAGTTACACTAAGCCATATCGTATTAGATACGAGAATGATTGGTCTTAGTGCTAGTGGGAGATTGTTGGAGTATGCCCAAAGACCAATCATATGATGATTGAATAGACATACTATTTTACTAGATTTATCAAGTAATGGCATTGCCGTTATTATCATTTGGTATGTTTCTGTGCATCAAACTAACCATTAGATAATAATGTTCATACAATAATACGATTATTGTTAAATAGGATCCTTAGTCGAATATTATTACGGGTATGAACAATGATAATATATAAAGACTAATATGTGGTTGATGACAAGCGTTGTCATTGACATAGAGATGTCAAAATCAACACATAAGTATTTGTTAGAGAACAACATACTGGATTGATCCCCTATGAGCATGTTTCTTGGGTAATTATGTGACAGTCACAACATTGCTCATGATAAACATATGTATAATCCTCAGACTTGAGATCAACATGATTTCAACATAAAGATTTACGTATTTTGACATAGTCAAACGTGTGTCGTAACTGACTACATTATAAAGACTGATGATTGGATACATGATGACCTATGTAGTGAAATATGGTTGATTAAGAAAGGATTTGTCCCTCCTACATAATGGGAGAAATATCTTCGGCCACTTGATTGAGTGAGATTAGAAAATGCATGGCCATGCTCGAATATTATGATATGAGATATCATAGAGATTCGCTTATCATAATCTACTCAAGACATCAAGAAACACAAGATGGACAACGCAAGTGTGACTAACCCATGACTTGTGTTCATCTAAGATATAAAGGACAAAAAGATGAAATACATAAAGGAAGTTTATTCAGGAATTAGGAAAGTCAAACCATGACTTCATGCAACTTAGGTAGCAATGATGTATTGCTAGATGCCACTCATTGTTTGTAAAATTAGAACAGTTCTAATTTTGCTGCTAACGTTGCATGAACCTACAAGGGTCACACTCTTCGAATGAAACAAACAAAAATTGGAAATCATACTCCTTATTTTAGGGAGGTTGCCGAAAATCCCCTATGGGATAGGGGAAATCGGCAACTCCCTTAAATGGGAATAATATTGGATAAATATTGTATTTATCAAATATTATTTAGAGTATGGAAAATATTTAGAGACTTAAATATTATAGAATAAGATTCTAGAAATTTAAATAAATATTTGGAATTTATATAATGTATATTTAATTCCAAGTTTATGTAGAATTAGATTCTACATAATTAAAAAATATATATTTAAATATATTAAAATCCAAGTAAAGATAGAATGAGATTCTATATAATAAAAATATATATATTTGGATTAAATATAATGTATATTTAAATTCATGTTTTATGTAGAATAAGATTCTACATAATTAAATATATATATTTCATTTAATATTATTAAATATAATGTATATTTAATATAAACCAATTTCAAGTAGAATTAGATTCTATGAATTTTGGTTGAACTTGGATTTAAGGAATTCAACTAGAATTAAGTCTCTGAATACTATTTAAAGGGACAAGGGCTAGCAACCAAATCATCCCTCTTCCTCCTCTTGAGATTTTCGACAACACCCCTAGGGATTCCCCACTGGAATTCGACATATCCTAGAAAGCTCTCTGAGAAGCTGTTCGATATTTTTCTGGTGTTCTACTTGCCCCCTGGAAAATCCCTGAAGGCTCCCTTGCTCGATTGCAAGTTCCGGTTGAACTCCTGGTCGATTTCAGACTCCCTCAGGAATCCTTGGAGGGATTTCGAATTCTCCCTGGAAGGTGTTCAAACCTGTCGAAATTTATCCCTAAGTGGTAGGGAGGCAGAAACTTTGTTCGTTTTGTTCGAGTGGACTCCGTAGAGGTCGTTGCAAACCTGTGACGATTCTGGTTTTACTTGACGTGGTTATTCCAACATACCGTCGGTTTTCCAGTTTCCAGAGTTTTAAAAGGTAACTCTTCATCTTTTCACCCCGGATTCGTTCCTGTACATGGATCCTGGCTGGATTACGTCGGATTAATTTTTCCACTGCGCCACGGGGCGTGCTGACGTGTCCCAACAGGTATGCCTTGCGATGCTTGTGTTGATCTATCAAATGTTTACCATGTGCTTAGAATTGCATGCTTATATGATATAGTTGATGCTATAAACAAGTCCATATGATTTGGTGATGATTTTATGAAGTTAAACATGAATTTGGGGATGTTTATGGGAAACTTCTAGTATGTGTATTGATACTCGGGCTTGCGTATCGATACACATAAGCCAAATTTGTGCCATTTTGTACAGGGGTATCGGTACGGATAAGAAGTGTATCAAAACAGGTAGGCCAAGTTTGAAGGGCATATCGATATGCGGGAGTGCGTATCTATACTTTTTTACGAGTGTGGTCACTGCCTTCTCGCGTATCGATACGACCCCTAGGCGTACCGATACGCGACCGTTAAATTTAGTTATAAATATCTTCATAAGCTTTGAAATGTTATATTTTAGTCCCTGATCATCTTGTATGCCATTGGATGGGTTTAGTAGGTCTGATTGTGAAGAAAATTTGCAGTTAAGCATGAAACATGATTAATTGAATAATGGTAACCTTAAAATCAGAAAAGCCCTTATAATTTGCAGAAATTACATTTTGGTCCCTAAATGCTTAATTTGAGCAATTAAATCCCTTAACGAATTCTGATCGTTGTGGTGTTTCTTCCTATGCTCTTTGGTGATCACATAGGATTTAATTTCCATCTAGAAAAGATAAAAATGAAAAAAAGGGTCGTCAATCGGAGTCGGCTTTAACGAGTTGGCTTCAGTTTTCCTCGTGTAATCACCTCGGTTACGGGTTAACTGTCTAGACCGGGCCAAGGGGGTTACATTTGTTGGTATCAGAGCCAAGTTTGCGAATAATTGGGGCATTGGTAAGTGGTTGGTAATTGTAAATGCAAGTGGTGATGGATTCTTTGAATGAATGTTGTATACTTGTGCAATGTTTGAGCTTGATTGAGATGGAATGCATGCAATTCAGTTGTTTGCAAATTAATTGTGTTGTTATGCTATGCTTGGGGTATAGATGGGGAACTCATTGCCATATCATTACTATTGGAAGGAATTGTTTTGAAAATGAAACTTGAGCACCTTGGATTTTCTTGCCTTATATTGCCTAACTGAGTTTTTATTACATTTTTGTTAGTTGCATTGTTTTGAATGAGGCCACGTAGAAAGCTTAGAATTAATATGCGTAACACGGCTGAGAATGAAATAGACGAGCGTGTTGAGAATTAGCAGCCTCCTTCTCTTGGTGGACAACCCTGTGGTGGTGGAGCAGGGGCTGGTGCTGTTGGAGATGGAGTAGGGGTTGCTGAACCCGAGGGAGCACGTGGGCAAGATGCTCCAGATATGACAGTTCTGATTCAGGCTATTGCTGGAGCCTTTCAAGCACCAGTAGCTGGTGCTCATGTGGCTGCACCTCAGTCTGGTGCAGGTGCGAGTTTGTCGTTGGAGTGACTCCGCTGTCTTGGTGGGACTGAGTTTGGAGGGCTGACCCCTGAGAGTTCCGAGTCTTGGTTGGAAAGCACCAAGAGTATTCTTGGGTAAATGAATTGCAATGATGTCCAGAAGCTAGGATGAATCGTATCCTTGTTGCACGGTGATGCTTATACGTGGTGGACGACCACTATAGCGGGATTAGAAGATGCTGAGGTGACTTGGACGTTCTTTTTAAATGCGTTCAAGAGGAAGTACCTGGGTGTCCGCTATCTGGATGAGAAAAAGAGGGAATTTATGTCCCTGGTGCAATGAGGCATGTGTGTGGTTGAATATGAAGTACAATTTGTACGCCTCAGTCAGTATGCACCTGAGTTGATCCCTAATAAGCGGGAGAGATGCGAGCGTTTTCGATATGGGTTGGTGGCTAACGTGAATACATACATGCTTGCATCGGATTATTTTGATTTTGATGTTCTGGTCACTCGAGCCAAAGACATTGAGCTGAGCCTTGGTCTGGAGGGTCGATCATGAGGGTCTAGCTCAGGGAAGCGAGCTACGGATCGTGATGCTGGAAGGGATCGTTTTAAGAGGCCTAAGAATCGAAGGTCTCACTTGGATTCTAGACGTGGGGGAGCCAATCCAGGGAGAGGCCAGGAAGGACCAAATGCTTTCATTCGTACACCCGAGTGTAACCGGTGCGGTAGGAGACACACGAGAGAATGTTGGGGCAATATTGGTACATGCATGAATTGTGGTTCTCGTGGGCATGTGAAACGGGATTGTCCTCAGCCGGTGAGAGAGGGGCAGGCTCCGGTGAGAGCAGTTGAGCCACAGAGAGGCCGTGGGCACGGCCGTGGCAACTTCCAGCATAGAGATGATGGTGCGAGGAATGTAGCACACGTGGTAGTTGTTCAGCCTGAAGGAGTTGGTCAGGCCAGAGTGTATGCCTATCATGAAGGGAGGAATGATACAAACGTGATTGCAGGTACTTTTACTTTGCAGTCTTTGTCATTACTTTCTCTGATTGATTCTGGCTCTATACATTCATATATATTGCGTGAACATGCTCAAATACTTGGTTTGCCTATTGAGTCTTTGGATGTTAGTGTGCGTGTGACTAGTTCGTTTGGTGAAATGGTTGTAACGAGGAAGTTATATAGGAGATGTCCCTTAATGGTGCAAGAACATGTGTTTTTGGTTGACTTCATGGAATTACCTTTCTATGGATTTGATGTAATCCTTGGTATGGATTGGCTAGTTGAGCATAGGAATGTTGTGGATTTTGAGAATAAGCGAGTTTCGTTGAGACTTGCTGATTATTATGAAGTCGTGGTGGTGGGAGAGAATGAAAAGTTCCTATCTAATGTGGTTTCGGCTCTTGAAGTGAGTCGATTGTTGCATCAGGGAGGTGAAGCTTATTTAGCTTTTGTAATGAATCCTAGCACAAAGGATGTTCAGGTACAAGATATAAGGACCGTGTGTGAATTCCCTGGGGTGTTTCCGGAAGAGTTACTTGGTTTGCCGCCTAGTCAGGAGGTGGAGTTTGGAATTGAGTTGTATGAGAACATGACTCTGGTGTCCATCGCTCCATATCGAATGGCGCCTAAGGAGTTGAAGGAGCTGAAGACGCAACTTTAGGAGTTGCTTGACCGAGGCTTTATTCGGCCTAGTGTGTCACCTTGGAGTGCACCAGTCTTGTTTGTAAAGAAGAAAGATGGCATGATGAGAATGTGTGAAACCAATAAATTGATTTTGATATAACAAAGGATTTAAGGACTAAATTGAAAAAGAGAATATGGATTTTTAAGTCCTCAAAACCTCTCTATGTGTTTAAAGAAAATTGTATAAGTCAAAACCTCAACTTGTCAAATATTTTCTAAGTGTTTACCAAGTCAAAATAGTGATTTTCGAGTCACCATTTCGGAACGGCCTTTGGGTGTTTCGAAACGTTTTGAAACTGTAAACCTCTGTTTCAGAACGTTGTGATAAGGTTTTTGAAAAATGATTAACTAGGTCCTATCACTTTTTTGTAAGGAAAAGGAGATTTATAAAAAGGGGAGCAATTCGTGTTTTGGAAAACTTGTAAAAATTTGGAGTCGCCACCGGCCATTGAGGTAGGCCGGGCACCACAAAAACCAGAGATTCATTAGAAAACGGGTTCGAGAGTTGGTTACGTGTGGGGAAGGATTAGCACCCCCATCACGCCCGAAAATCGATACCAAATAACTCGTTGCCTTTTGATCGGTAGAAATTATTTAAAAACCAAAGCGAATTTAACAAAGGGTTCTTAGGTGAAAATACAACTTAATTAGAACGGGCTTTTCAAATCGCGACATTGGAATTAATTAAACACTTAATTAAGAAGGATGACGGTACGCCGGACCATAGACTAAACCGACATCAAATAAGGCTGAATGTCGTGTTAGTTTAGGGTTCGGATCCCGTACGTCACCTTTATGCATGATGCGAGCAAATAAGGGATAATGCGTGCTATTTCCATTTTTATGCTTTCGCTTACCTAGAGGCGGTGAAAATTAACCTAAGTATTCGATAGACATCCATTAAGCTAGGACTGTCGTTTTCAGATACCGAGGTTAATTAATACCCCTCTTGGGGTTGATTTTTAGGTCCGGTTATCATGCTTAATTATCGGTCCTTATGAATGACAAATATATGTATGTCATAAAATCTTGAAATAAACATACAAAGAAAAAGCCCACATTGATAAAAGATTAAGCCCAAACATGCTTGACCAAACTATCTCCTAAGGCCCAAAGGCCCATTTTAAAGATACCCACATTTAAACACCATGAAGCCCAAACTTAACATTCTTTAATTATCTACTAATTAATTTAATTAAGGAGACAAATTACATTAATAATGGATTAATACGCATGGCAACACATAGATATTTGATTCACATAATTACTCGAGGCAAACATGATAGACCATAGAAACGACCCCCCAAAAAACATATAATCGATACAACGGTAATTAAGCAATATGTATCATGTGGGACGCACAAAAGTCATAAAAACGGATTAACATGCATATATTCAATTTGAATACAAAAACCAAACACATGGCATAAAGCATACATACTACCAAACGAACAAAATTAAAACAACATTAAAACATTGAGTAAGAAAATAAATCAAACATCATACGAAACAAGCATGCAAAATATGGTGACTAAATTGAAAGAAAAACAGAAGGCAATGGCTAAATTAGAAAAGACACAAAAGACTCAAAACTGTGGGGAGGACCAAATTGAACACAGGGTGAAAGGAAAGGGACTGGACGAACAAATGGACCCTAAACAGACTCGATCTGGGACTGAAAGACGAACCGACTCAAAACTCTCGGGACCTAACGTGCTATTTTCCCAAGCGAAAACCCCTAAGACGCGATTAACTCGACGCGGAAGGACTAAACCTGAGAATAACCCAAAAACTAAACCTAAAAGTCTATAAATACCCCTCTAAACTAAACGAATGCCCCTTTTGCCTAACCTAAACCATAGCCGTCCACCTAAAATGCTTTCTCTTTCTCTCTCGACTTCGAACGCCGGCCGGTGCTATTCACCGTCCGGCAGACCTAAAAGCCATAACCGACCAAAAGAAACAACCCCCACGACACAAAAAACGACTCCCCAAAAGAAACCTACGACACTAAACCTTTCAGAAACCAAAACCTTCCCCTTTGTTCCCAAAAAAACAGAACTTAAAGACCCCTAAAAACCATTTTTCAGACCCAGGAATGATTACAAAAAGGAGGGGTCTCATGCTTCTCCTTCGACTCACCCCTTTACAAATGGATCGTCGATTCAGCTTTATAGCCGGAATTTCGACTGCTTTTTACATTTCGTTTATATGATGGAAATTGTTCATTGGTTCGTATCAATGATTTGGCCGGATTCATGTATGATTTCTGCCATTCTGTTGCATATTTCGTTTATAATGTATAATAACAATAATATTTATAGTAAATGGTAATAACATTGTAAATAATAATAACAGTCTATGGTATAAGATAATAATAAATAGGATAGATAATAGTAATGGGTAGTAGAAGATTAATAATAGTAACCCATAATTCTAATAAATAATATGTATATATCTATGTATTAATTAAGCAAAGCCCAAAGTGAATAAACAAAGCCCCATCTTATTTAAGCATATGTAAGGGTCAATTAGCCCGGACAAAATTAGTGATTACAATTGCCCCTCTTTGCTTGTACTTGTGAAACAAGAACAAAGCAAAGACCATAAGCACTAATTTTGTCCAACTTCCCTGTTTGGGTGATTTGCTCTTCCAAAGTGGCAGAAACAATGCGGGTGTCGTTGGCATGTCCTTCTGGAACGGCAAGGAACATATTAGACAATAATTGATTCATTCTTCCGAAGCGGCAAAGAATAAACCCCAAATAACTTGTTTTCCTGGATCGGAAAAAACGAACTGAGCAGTGTTGGCATGTCCTTCCAGAACGGCAAGGGACATAATTGATTCATTCTTCCGAAGCGGCAAAGAACGAACCCAAATAACTCGTTTTCCTGAAGCGGCAAAAACAAACTGAGCAGGCCTTCTGGCTTTTCTTCCCGAAAATCCTTGAGCTCTTTTGCTCTTAGATCCTGATGCGGCGAGTTTGAAATTCTTCGCCTGAAGCTACATTTGCTCCTCCGAAGCGGCAGGAACAAAGTTGATAGCGTCGGTATGTTCTTCCGGATCGGCAAAGGACATAGTTGATTCATTCTTCCGAAGTGGCAAAGAATAAACCCAAATAATTTGTTTTTCTGAAGCAGAGAAAACACTGAGCATGCCTTCTGGCTTTGCTGCCCGAAAATCCTTGAGCTCTTTTGCTCTTAGATTCTGATGCGGCGAGTCTGAAATTTTTCGCCTGAAGCTACATTTGCTTCTCCAAAGCGGCAGGAACCAAGTTGGTAGCGTTGGTATGTCTTTCCAGAGCGGCAAAGGACATAGTTGATTCATTCTTCCAAAGCGGCAAAGAATAAACCCAAATAACTTGTTTTCCTGAAGCGGCAAAAATGAACTGAGCAGGCCTTCTGGCTTTTCTGCCCAGAAATCCTTGAGCTCTTTTGCTCTTAGATCCTGATGCGGCGAGTTTGAAATTCTTCGCCTGAAGCTACGTTTGCTCTTCCGAAGCGGCATGAACAAAGTCGGTAGCGTTGGTATGTCCTTCCGGAGCGACCAAGGACATAGTTGATTCATTCTTCCGAAGTGGCAAAGAATAAACCCAAATAATTTGTTTTCCCGAAGCGGCGATAACAAACTGAGCAGGCCTTCTGGCTTTTCATCCTGAGAATCCTTGAGATCTTTTGCTCTTAGATCCTGATACGGCGAGTTTGAAATCCTTCGCCTTGAGCTACGAGTATCTGCCTCTTCTTGCTCGAAAAATCTGATGTGGCGAGTTTGAAATCCTTCGCCCAAAGTTTTGAGCTATGAGTGTCTGCCTCTTTTTCTCTGGAATCCCGATTACGGTGAGTTTGAAATCCTTCACCTTGAGCAGTGAGTATCTGCCTCTATTTGCTCAGAAATTCTAAAGCTGCGAGTTTCTTTTTTTTCTTCTTCTTTCTCTTTCTCTCTTTTTCTTCTTCTTCTTCTTCTTCTTCTTCTTCTTCTTCTTTTTTTATTTTCTTCTTCTCTCTCTCTCTCATTTCTTCTTCTTTTTTCTACTTCTTCTTTTTTTCTTCTTCTTCTTTTTTCTTCTTTCTTTTTTTTCTTTCCTCGTTTTCTTTGTCTTCTTTCTTTTCCTTTTCTTTTTATTTTATTTTCTTTCTCTTCTCTCTCTCTCTCATTTCTTCTTTTTCTCTTTCTCTCTTCTTATTTCCTCTCATTCTTTTTCTTTCCTCTCCTTTTCTTTTTCCTTTTCTTCTTTCTCTCTTTTAACTCTTATTCTTTTCTTTTTCTTTTTTTCTTTTTGATTTGATTTACTTTTTCTCTCTTCTCTTTTTCTTTCCTCTTTTCTTTTAATTTAAAAACCAGGAAACCTGAATTTTTATTTTTAAAAAAAACATTCCAAGGGAGATAAAATTGAGAAATTTAGATTTTGAGGAAAACGTCCTTTTGAAAAGGGCAAAATTGAGGAATTTGGATTTTTGAGGAAAACGCATCCTTTAGGAAGGATAAAATTGAGAAATTTTAAGAAAAACATCCTTTAGAAAGGATAAGATTGAGAAATCAAGTTTTAAGGAAAACATCCTTTGGAAAGGATAAGATTGAGAAATCAGAATTTTAAGAAAAATCATCCTTTAGGAAGGAATGAAATTGAGAAATTTGACTTTTGAGAAAAACATCCTTTAGAAAGGATAAAAAATCAGAGATTAAGAACCTTGATACCAGTCAAAGGATTCTTGAGATCTATTCCTCTTCTTGTAGAGCCGTAGATCCACCTCTTTATCAATCTTCAAATACCTCTTTAAAGTAAATAAGATGCTATGATGGTATGAGTTAGCATGCTCCTAACATAGGGATGTCTAACTATTAATGATGCATGAGCATGATGCAAAGATGTGTATGGTCGTAAGAATGCAAAGATGCATGAATTTAGCTCATCTCTGTTCTCTAGGGTTGGTGGTCGTCATCTCAAGACTACAACCACTCATCAGCAGCATATCCTGACGAAATTTTGCTCTCAACTGTTGTTGCTCATTCCCTGAGTCCAATGGCCTGAATCGCAATCAAAATCATTAGCCCAGTACCTTCAAGCTGTATGCCATCTCCCACTGATTTGAAATCATGTGTGCAAAAGCCTCTGTTGTTCCACGGACAATGATGCCCCTTCATGACAACTTAACTTTAATGGTTCTTTCACCATCCCCACACCACGTAGTGCCCCTTAACTTTGGGCCTTACTGACTGTGATGCATTTATCTCTAAAGGAATACAAGGAAATCTTTTTATTTTAAGAATATGTTAAATCACTGGTCGTCATTCTAATGAAGAGTGGATTTTCAGATTAACATACAGAACCTTGAAACCAAATTCTAATTAAAAGAAAAACAGAATAGGATGCCTCAGATATCAGATGCAAGAGCGTCTTAGATTCAGCTTTCCGATGATCTCTTCAAGCATAGCTTGCGTCTTTGAGTGTTGTGGCGATATTTGAAGTTATGAAACTCCTCCCTAATCGCTCGGTTCATCCTCATGATTATGGTACTTGCTGGATCAGCTCGATTACCATTCCTTCTAGTTCTCATCATGTTTATGATTACCATTGATTTCATGTCGGTGTCCTCAAGGATTCCCTTTCGGGACTTATTCAATTTGTTCATTCATTTCTTTTCTTAGGGGAATTCAACTCGTCACAGTCCTTTGGCTCGGGAATAAAGATGGAGCATACAACGATACCCCGAGTTACTCGGCATGGTCACGATTTTGAAAATATTACCATCACTCATGAAGCGAAGAGTTTCAGGCTTCAACGGACCGCCCCTAAAATTCTACACTCGTATCCAAAAATTCCTATTACCAGGTTTCGGAAATTGGAGTGCTTTTTTGTTAATGCCTATTACCAGGCTCTGAAATTAAAACCATTTATTTTGTTTTGAAACAGTCTATTTTTCACTTTTCTTTTTTTCTTTTTTTGGCACATTTAAGAAACTTTATTTGGGTTCTCTTAGGAGATTTCCTTATCATCGAACATCATCGAAGGAATAGTAATCTTGCTTCTCTCGCTTTTCCAACCAGAGCGGACAGAGCGGGAAATCTCACTTCATCGTTATCACAAAATTCAATCGATCTCTTTCATTAGAATCAATGTCACATCAAGCATGTGATATCCGAGGACCTATGAAGGTAAGGAGGGATATACATATATATGATTTCAATGTCATTGTATGTTAAGAAAAATGCATTTTCATTAGAAAGAAAATCTACAAATATAACAAGTTCCCTCAAAAATATCATTGCTATCTTCGGGCAAATGATAGCAATGTTGGTTCTATGCATTACTTCAAGAGAAAATGCAACATGCACGCCAATTCCCAAAGAAGAAAATCGAGAACCAAAACCCTAAAGGTCGTGTCTCCGAAAGTGTTGAGCTTGGGCAAAGGCGTCGTCTTGATGAGCAGAAGATGCCCCTTGGGGTGGGCTGGACGAGTGGCCGATAACAAGAGGATTCTTAAAGATCGGGGTGGCCGAGTGGTCTCCCGGTTCTTGAGCAACACTCCTTCCTTTCAGACCGGACTGTAATAGTTAGGATATTCCTTTCATCATATCTTGTTGGGGCTTGATGATGGTGTCCCTTAATTTTTGCTGAGTTCGTTCCATCTGACCTCTCAAATCGGCCTCTGGATTGGCAAAGCTTTCCTCCATTTATTCATTTTAAGAATGAATGCATGTAATGTGTCGTATGCACAACAAGGATAGATGATTGAAGGTAATCAAACATGTACAATTGAATGCAAAGATGCATTGATTTGATGGACATTAATTTTATTTGTTTAATGAATGTATGAATGAATGAATGTGTCATATGTACAATGGAAACATATGGTTAAAGGTAATCGATCAAAAGGTATAATTGTATGCAAAGGTGCATTGAACATTAATCTTATAAATGCAATGTTTCGTATGTACAACATATGTATAATTGAATGCAAAGGTGCATAAATGCAATGTGTCGTATGGACAACATATGGTTAAGAGTAATCAATCAAAATGTGGTTGGAATGCAAAGATGCATTGAACATTAATTTCATGAATGCAATGTGTCACATGTACGACAGAAACACATGACTAAAGGTAATCAATAAAAAAATGTATAATTGAATGCAAAGGTGCATTGAACATTAATTTCATGAATGCAATGTGTCATATGTACAACAGAAACACATGACTAAAGGTAATCAAACAAAATGCATAATTGAATGCAAAGAGCAACACCGAGTTCGGAAAATATCCTCGTTAAACAACTCATATTTGTTACAACGATCGGATGAAACCCACTACATGTGGTTCTTAAGCAGGTGTCTAGGTCGTCAATTTTCTTCAAGATTCACTCAATCCCTTCTTCTTTCATGGAATGATCTTTTGCTAGGAATCGGGCGTTCTCTCATATCCATGTTAATAAACAGGCCAACTCTCGGTCTTGCCCCCAAGTGGTGTAGGCGACGAATTATGATTAATCCACTGTCGATATTTGGTGCTCTTGACTTGCTCTTTGAAAGGGTCCCACTGAGCCTAACCTTCAAAGCTTATCGGAGTTGAGGTCGGAATTCCCTCTGACTTGAAATGTTTTTCTTGTTCTAGGTTGAGACTTGATTGTCGACTCAAGATGGCAAAGTGCCCGAGAAACTTCCGATCTTGCCCCGAAAAGTTTAGTTCTTGTGGTTCTTGCTAATTTCCTTGCAAGACTCGGTATTTCCCAACCGTTGTAGTCAAATCAAAGCTGGCAATCGTGGAACAAATGTAGGTTGAACTCCAAGATTTGGAGTACTGGTCACTTGCCTGGAACGTCTAGCAAATATGTGAGGTGGCCTTTTTTTTCCTTTTTTGAAAGTCTCTCTTGTCTCGGAAACCCAACCATGTAGTCATTCTCCTTGTGGCTATATTTGTACGTCGAAATCCTTCTCGTTATTGTTACAGACCATATTCCCCACTAATAAAGTCTTTAATTTCAGACTAATTCCAACTCAATGTGCTCTTTATGCAATGATGATATATGCAAAATGAGAGAAAAAGGGAAAGAAAAGCAAAGGTGTTAGTCACATGATAAACATAAATCATAAGGACAACAAGGAAATTCAAGCATTAACGAAAAAAGAAGCATAGAATCAAACAATTAACAAGCAAACACCTAGACACTCTAAACTCTAAGGTTATCCGCATGGCTCTAATGGGGCGGGCTTCTTATATTCTCACTCATGAGTTCGGTTCTAGAAAAGGGTACCCGAACCTATCTCATCACCTGCTAAGGCAATAAGAACCCCAATTCTGGCCCATTATAGGCTTGCGAATTGGTTTCGGCTCGAGGGAAAGCACGACCTAATGACGTGGAGGGCTGCTCACGTGTCAAAAGGCGTGGATTCCGAAAGTGAATTACCGACCCGTGGAGGGATACTCACGTGGGTATGGGCGTTTCACTCTTACTTAAGAAAGGTAGCTCGGGTATAGAGCTTGATGATCATGATGCAACACATGTCGGTGACTCCTTTGGAATTAAATGAGGAATTAATTCGAATGCCACAAATTTTCAAAGCCCGTTCAACTTAAGTCGTATTTTCATAAAAGAACAAACTTATTAGCTTCACTTCGAATTTTAAATATTTGCTATCGATTAAATGGCAACAAGCGTTTTATTGCCTTAACTCGCATTTTTTGTTTTGTAAAAAACAAAAATTTAGTCCCCAGCAGAGTCGCCAAACTGTGATAAGGTTTTTGAAAAACGACTAACTAGGTCCTATCACTTTTTTGTAAGGAAAATGAGATTTATAAAAAGGGGAGCAATTCGTGTTTTGGAAAACTTGTAAAAATTTGGAGTTGCCACCGGCCACTGAGGGAGGCCAGGCACCACAAAAACCAGAGATTCATTAGAAAACGGGTTCGGGAGTTGGTTACGTGTGGGGAAGGATTAGCACCCCATCACGCCCGGAAATCGGTACCAAATAACTTGTTGCCTTTTGATCAGTAGAAATTATTTAAAAACCAAAGCGAATTTAACAAAGGGTTCTTAGGTGAAAATACGACTTAATTAGAATGGGCTTTTCAAATCGCTACATTGGAATTAATTAAACACTTAATTAAGAAGGATGACGGTACGCCGGACCATAGACTAAACCGACATCAAATAAGGCTGAAAGTCGTGTTAGTTTAGGGTTCGGATCCCGTACGTCACCTTTATGCATGATGCGAGCAAATAAGGGATGATGCGTGCTATTTCCATTTTTATGCTTTCGCTTACCTAGAGGCGGTGAAAATTAACCTAAGTATTCGATAGACATCCATTAAGCTAGGACTGTCGTTTTTGGATACCGAGGTTAATTAATACCCCTCTTGGGGTTGATTTTTAGGTCCGGTTATCATGCTTAATTATCGGGCCTTATGAATGACAAATATATGTATGTCATAAAAATCTTCAAATAAACATACAAAGAAAAAGCCCACATTGATAAAAGATTAAGCCCAAACATGCTTGACCAAACTATCTCCTAAGGCCCAAAGGCCCATTTTAAAGATACCCACATTTAAACACCATGAAGACCAAACTTAACATTATTTAATTATCTACTAATTAATTTAATTAAGGAGACAAATTACATTAATAATGGATTAATACGCATGGCAACACATAGATATTCGATTCACATAATTACTCGAGGCAAACATGAAAACCTATTAACTCTAAACATTTTATACCATAGAAACGACCCCAAAAAAACATATATTCGATACAACGGTAATTAAGCAATATGTATCATGCGGGACCCACAAAAGTCATAAAAACGGATTAACATGCATATATTCAATTTGAATACAAAAACCAAACACATGGCATAAAGCATACATACTACCAAACGAACAAAATTAAAACAACATTAAAACATTGAGTAAGAAAATAAATCAAACATCATACGAAACAAGCATGCAAAATATGGTGACTAAATTGAAAGAAAAACAGAAGGTAGTGGCTAAATTAGAAAAGACTCAAAACTGTGGGGAGGACCAAATTGAACACAGGGTGAAAGGAAAGGGACTGGACGAACAAATGGACCCTAAACAGACTCGATCTGGGACTGAAAGACGAACCGACTCAAAACTCTCGGGACCTAACGTGCTATTTTCCCATGCGGAAACCCCTAAGACGCGATTAACTCGACGCGGAAGGACTAAACCTGAGAATAACCCAAAAACTAAACCTAAAAAGTCTATAAATACCCCTCTAAACTAAACGGACGCCCCTTTTGCCTAACCTAAACCCTAGCCGTCCACCTAAAACGCTTTCCCTTTCTCTCTCGAATTCGAACGCCGGTCGGTGTTATTCACCGTCCGGCAGACCTAAAAGCCATAATCGACCAAAAGAAACAACCCCCACGACGCAGAAACAACTCCCCAAAAGAAACATACGACACTAAACTTTTCCGAAACCAAAACCTTCCTATTTGTTCCCAAAAAAACAGAACCTAAAGACCCCTAAAAACCATTTTTCAGACCCGAGAATGATTACAAAAAGGATGGGCTTCATGCTTCTCCTTCGACTCACTCCTCGAAGCCATGGAAAGGCTGGGATTGTCGTCGATGAGAAAACAGAAGCCGGTTCAAAAAGATGAGACGAAAGAGGTAAAAAATGAAACCTTTTCCTTTTTATTTTTTCTTTACATGCAACAATGGAGATGATGTTACCTGAAAACTCTGGAATTGATATTGCCTTTTCGTGCTTTCTTTGCGGGAGTTTCACGAATCCCTTTACAAATGGATCGTCGATTCAGCTTTATTGCCAGAATTTCGACTGCTTTTTACATTTCTTTTATATGATGGAAATTGTTCATTGGTTCGTATCACTGATTTGGCCGGATTCATGTATGATTTCTGCCATTCTTTTGCATATTTCATTTTGCTTTTCATTTTCCCGTTTTTTACTCCATTTGGGCGTTGCTGACCTGTTTCTTTTTTGCATGGTTCGTATGGCGATCAACGTAGCCGATGGATCGGCCGTTGGAACGGATGGGGGCGACGTGGTGAGGCCTCGGGAGAATTCGAAATGCTGGGCGTGAGCTTCACGCACGCGAGTGGTGAGCTGGAGCGTCGCGCGTGAATGCGTGTAGTGTCTTCGTGGCATCCGGACCGTCAGATCACACTTTGATCTAATGGCTCAGCTTTATGGCGGCGCGAGATGGAGGGAAGATAACATCCCAACGGCTATTTTAATGAAGGCAACAACCCAACGGCTAGAAATCAATGAGAAGGTATAAAAGGGACCTCTAAAAGCTCCAGCAACAACTATTGATCTCCAAAGTATTATCCAAACATCAAATCCAAGCAATTGTGCTAAAATCCCATTATTTCTTGTAAACCCCAATTGTGAACTTTGTAATTTCCATTCTTATATGTTCAATTGGGTTGAGTGCTTGTAAAAGGGCTATATTTTGTATTGAGAGATACTAGTCTTAGTCTTTATCTTCTTTGTATCACTTGAGTGAGGATTGGGTCAAATTTTGGGTAGAAAATTTGACCGGTATTGTAAAGGTTACCTCCTTAGCCTAGAAAAGGGGAAGAGCAATTAGTGGATTGTTGGAAAATACTTAGTGAAGCTAAGGTAGTGGATATAGAGTTCAATTGGAACTTGAACCACTCTAAAATCCCTTGTCTAGCAATTTTTAATTTTCCACTCCACCAATAAAAGTTCTAAAAATCCAATTAACCCCCTCTTGGCTTATATCGTTTCATTGATCCACTCAATAGAATGTGTATTGATTATCGTCAGCTGAATATGTTGACTGTTAAGAATAAGTATCCTCTGCTAAGGATCGATGATCTTTCTAATCAGTTTTGTGGAGCGGCTGTGTTCTTAAAGATTGATTTAAGGTCCGTGTACTATCCATTGAAGGTTAAGGATGTGGATGTGCCAAAAACTGCTTTTCGAACTAGGTATGGGCATTATGAATTCCCGGTAATGCCTTTTGGTTTGACGAATGCTCCTGATGCATTCATGGATATGATGAACATAGTGTTTCATGAGTTCTTGGATAAGTTTGTTGTGGTGTTCATCGATGACATCCTTGTGTACTCTCGTACAGAGGAGGAGCACGAGGAACATTTGAAGATTGTTCTGCAAGTATTGTTAGAGAATTAGCTTTATGCTAAGCTGGGTAAATGTGAGTTTTGGTTGAAGGAAGTTGTTTTTCTTGGTCACGTGGTTTCGGCCAAGGGAATTCGTGTTGATCCTCGGAAGATTGAGGCGGTGGTGAATTGGAAGCCTCCTAGGTTGGTTCATGATGTTCGTAGTTTCCTTGGTTTGGCAAATTACTACCAAAGGTTTGTGGATGGATTTTCCAAGATTGTTGCTCCTTTGATGAAGTTATTACAGAAGGATGTTAAGTTTGATTGGACAGAGACAAGACAACAAGCCTTTGAGAGGTTAAAGGAAACATTGACGCAAGCTCCTATCTAGATTCAACCTGAATCCGGAAAGAGTTTGTGGTGTATAGTGACACATCCTATGTTGGTTTGGGGTGTGTGCTGATGCAAGAAGGTAGGGTAGTAGCTTATGCATCACGACAATTGAAGGTGCATGAGCGTAACTATCCCACCCATGATATTGAGTTAGCGGCAGTTGTGTTCACTTTAAAGATTTTGAGACATTGTCTTTATGGTGAGAAGTGTACTATGTATACGGATCACAAGAGCTTGAAGTATCTTATGTCTCAGAATGAGTTGAATCTTAGGCAATGATGTTGGTGGAGTTGCTTAAGGATTATGGTCTAACGATAGAGTATTATCCTAGAAAGGCCAATGTTGTGGCCGATGCGTTGAGTAGGAAGGTAGTTATAGAGTTGAGGGCGATGTTTGCTCGCTTGAGCATATCGCGAGATGGTGGCCTTGTTGTTGAGTTGCAAGTGAAGCCATCCTTGATTCAGTTAATAAAGGATAAGCAGTTGCCCGATGATTCTCTTTTTCCTCACGTTCAGGATATTGCGGAGGGCAAGCCTTCGAATTTCAGTTTCAATGATGATGGTGTTCTATGCTTTGGGAGTCGGATAGTGGTGCCGAATGATGTTGAGTTGAGGCGCACTATTCTGACTAAAACTCATAGTAGTCCTTTTGCTATGCACCCTGGTAGTACGAAGATGTATCGTGATTTGAAGGATGAGTACTATTGGGTGGGGTTGAAGAAGGATGTTGCCGAGTTTGTTAGAAAATGCATGGTTTGTCAGCGGGTTAAGGCTGAACATCAGGTTCCTTCATGGTTGTTGCAACCGTTGAGAATCCTAGAATGGAAATGGGAAAGGATTACCATGGATTTTGTGTCTGGTTTGCCCTTATCGCCATCAAAGAAGAATTTTGTTTTGGTGATTGTTGGTCGCCTTACGAAGTGTGCATATTTCTTGCTTGTGCATACTACGTATACTTTGGATAAGCTAGCTGATATGTATGTTGCTGAGATTGTGTGTTTGCATGGTGTGCCGAAATCTATAGTGTCGGATAGGGATCCGAGGTTCACATCGAGGTTTTGGGTATGTTTGCAACAAGCCTTGGGTACACGGTTGAATTTTAGTACTTCTTATCATCCTCAAACGGATGGACAGTCGGAGCGTGTTATCCAAGTGCTTGAGGACATGTTGAGGTGATGCGCTATTGAGTTCCAAGGTTCTTGGGAGAAGCACTTGCCTTTGGTTGAGTTTGCTTACAATAATAGTTATCAGGCAAGCATTCAAATAGCACCATACGAGGCTTTATATGGAAGAAAGTGTAGAACTCCCCTTTGTTGGGCTGAAACGGGGTAAAAGTTGATTTCGATGCCAGCCTTGTTGAAAGGAACCACCGAGAAGGTGAAGCTCATATGTGAGCGTTTGAAGGCAGCATCAGACCGACAAAAGTCTTACGGGGATTTGAAGCGTAAGGAGATAGAGTTTGCGGTTCCCGAAGGTGTGTTTCTGAAAGTTTCAACTTGGAAGAAGGTGATGAGATTTGGCCGGAAGGGCAAATTGAGTTCGAGGTTCATTGGACCATATGAGGTGATAAAGCGAGTAGGCCTTGTTGCTTACAAGTTGAGGTTGCCTTCTAAGTTAGAAAAGATACATAATGTGTTCCATGTATCCATGCTTCGGAGGTATAGATCGGATCTGTCGCATGTTATGCATGTAGAAGAGGTTGAGTTGAATCCAGACTTGACTTATGATGAGGAGCCTGTTGAGATCCTGGATTCGGATAGCAAGGTTCTCTAGGGTAAGACCATCGAGTTGGTCAAGGTCTTATGGAGACATTGTGGCGTTGAGGAAGCTACGTGGGAAAGGAAGGATGACATGAAGAAGCAGTTTCCTTACCTCTTTCCACCAGGTAAATTTCGAGGATGAAATTTCTTAAGTGGGGGAGAGTTATAACGCCCTAGATTTGGGCCTATATGTTTTAGACGTTGGATTAATGCCAGTCGAGAATGGTTCGAATCTTTGAGGGTGGTTTAGGGAAAACCTAGTTCGGGATTTTTAAAAATATGGAAAAATATCTAAAAATCCTCATATATTATATAAATGATTATGGTAAAAACAATTTTACAAAATGAGCTTTGGAAATATTACATTTTGGTGTAGTGACCAAAATGCAGTTTTTACAAAAGTTGGCTAGTGATTGTTTTGTAAAGGATTGAAACTTTGAATCTTTAAGGAGCTAATTTTACCATTTATTTTTATCAGATTTCTCTTTAATATGGGAGCTTTTAATAATGATTTTATTAAAGGAATAAAAGGGAATTAAAAAGGAAATCAAAAGTTGACTTTTCATAACCAACTTTACGATAGATTTTCTCTTCTCATTTTCTCTCAACTTCCATTCAACCAAACACTTTTCTCTCATCAAAGAACCTTTGATTTTCACTTTGTTTGCTGAGATTTCATCTTCCAAAAGATTTCCTATCTTTGCTTCTTCAAATCACATTGATTTACCTTTGGATTTTCAAGAAAACTTGCCCAAATTGAAGAGAGATCCACCATTAGAGGAAAGCTTTGTTCTTCTCCTCTAACGATCAGTTCTTTACTGAAATTCCCAAGTTATCAATCCTTTGTTAATGGTTTTTGAGTTGTTTTCATGTAATAAACAAGAAATAGTTGTTAAATTCAAGATTTTTGATGAGATCTTGGTGACTTTCGTATTTCTATGTTAAGCTCTCAGTTGAGGTTGTTTTTCAACATATTTTGGATGGTATTTGATGTTGAGAATAAGGTTTTAACAAATAAATCCCGAATAGGTTTGGGTTCCTAAGTTTAAGATGCTAGAATTATGGTTTTTGAGGTGTTTTTGGTGATCTGTTATTGCTGGAGGTATAAGGTTGTGGTTATGTCGATTTTTGATGTTAATTGAGGTTTAGAAAAGGTTAGAATTGATAGATCTTGGCTGGTCTTTGATGAGAGAAAGTTTGGAAGTGTTTTCAGATAGCTGAAATGCTAGTTTTGAGTAGAGTAGCGGGTTGAATTGAGTGGCTGGTATTTTAATGCATGATGATGCATTAATCCTATGCTCTTATGTGTAATGAACAGGGGAGACTTCTTCGGACTCGTTTGGTGTTGATCCGGAAGCACCGGAAGCCTAGAAATCGTTTCGGCAAGCAAGCGAAACGTTATCTGTGAGTGAAAGTGGTTTTAGAAGTCCTTGAGGGACAAGGAAATTTTTTTTTGGGGATTTAGGATTGGTTTGAAACACCATCCTAAGTCTGGAAGTAAGTATGTTTAGATTTGCTCTCGAATTGTGGATGATGCCCCCAAATGCTTTTGACATGCTCTTGATTTGAAATAGAAAATTCATACTGTTTTATGCATAATTTATGACAAGAAATGATGTTTCATATTGTTCCCATGAGATAGAACAACATTGCAAAGAGTTTTGAGATTTTGATTAAATGCTATACATGAATTGTGGTTTTGAAAATGAGATGAGATTGGTTTAGAATTTTTGCATCAAAACAGTAGGTGAGATGATGATATTAATGTAATATATTGGCATAAATAATGAGATGATTACTAGATATAATTGGTCGACCAATAGGATGTAGAGTGCACTATAAACTAAAATTCGTACGTGCTCTTTGGAGTCGGACAATGGGGGTAGTGCCATCCCGATCAAAAGTGAGAGTCCGATGATGTGAGATGTCATCGGGGTAGGACTTGGTGAAATACCCAAGCTTTGTGGCGAACATAGAGATCGCCATGAGAGTCCGGTGGCGAGATCCCACCGGGGTAAGACTTGACCTCGAGTCATGCTATCCGTACATCCGAGTAAAGATAGAATATGAAATGCCAATATATGAGAATGAGTTTTGATTCACATGTACCAAAGATTGAAATGATTTTATGCTATGAGAAATGCATATGAGATTTTGAAATGCTTTTGTATATCAAGCATTTGTGGCTTTGCCATGAGATTTGCATTGGTTGAATGCATGAGATAGATAGATGGTACATGTGGTTTTCGAAAGATGTTTTTCTTTGAAATGGATTTCAAGCATGAGATAGAAAGAGCATGGTTTTAGAAATGAATTTCAAGATAGAGTTTTAAAAGCTTGCATTGTTGTGTTGGTGTTTCTAGAGCATACCTCACTAAGCTATTGTGCTTACGCTCTCTTTTACCAACAATGCAGATAATTTATACATCTTGGGCAGCAAGAAGGCTTAAAGGAATCCAAGGAATAGATAAGCTCAAGTATGGTGTTATACTTTTACCTTAGTAATGATATATGGCAATGGGAATTAATTATTTGTTTTGGAGATGTGTTTGGACTCCTTTGTGATGTTGAAAGTTGTGTGTGCCCTATTTGGTTTGTAGAAGGCCTTTATATTGGTTATGATGCTTTAAATTGCTTTTGGGATGTGTAACGCCCCGGTTTTGGGCTTAGAAGTTTTGGGCGTTGACCGGTTTGGTCAAAGTCCTGTTCGAATCTTAAGAGGTGAAATTAGGAAAGCCTAGTTTGGGTTGCATTAAAAATATGGAAAAATGTTCTAAAATCATCTTTTAATATAATTAAGTGAACTGTGAAATCAATTTTGAAAAATGGGTTTTGGAAGTATGACATTTTGGTTAGTGACCAAAATGTAAATTTCGAAAGTTTGGTGACTGTTTTATAAAGAGTTGAAACTTTGAATCCTTAAGGAGCTATTAATCCAAAGATGATTTCTCCAGATTTTTCTAAGATATTTTAAGTCTAAAATATGATTTTAAAGGTTATTAAAATTGGAGGGAAGCCATTTGGCTATTTTTGGATTTTGTAACCAACTTTGCTAAACTTTCTTTCTCTCATTTTCTCTCAAACCAAACACTACTTTTCCAGAGAATTGGATCTGATTTCTTCACCTAAATCCCTCCATTCAACTCTCATTTGATTCCAAATCATTGTATCTTCAAATCTCTTCAATTGCTTAGTGTTTCAACAAGGATTTTCATTCCAAAAAGTGGAGAAACACAAGTTTGGAGGTAAGAACGTCCTTCTCCTCTAAACTATCAGTTCTTTACTGAAATTCCCAAGTTCTCAACTCTTAATTGATGTTTAATTAAAGGCTTTTGAGTTTGGAATTGGATCTTGGCTTATAATGCAAGATTCGATGATTTTTCATGATTTTCGTTAGATCTGATTAATCTGTGATTTGAGATGTGTTTTTGATGTTAAATGAACTCTAAATTGATAAGGAAATGAGTTTTGATTAATGCAATCCCGGATAGGTTGAGTTTCCTAAGTTTAACTTATGTTTCTTGGATGTTTTTGTGGTGATCTTGTGGATCTGTTGTTGCTGGAGGTATAAGGATGTTTGTAGGTTGTTTTTAGATGTTAAATGGTGTTGATGGATGTTAGGTTTTGCTGGTTTATGGCTGGGCTTTGTTGAAAAGTGGTTTTGAAGCAATTTCGGTTGTGTTTGGTGGCCGAAATTGGTATATGAATGAGAGCAGCGAGTTTGAGTGCTTTCATTGAAGCTTTTGATGCATGATGATGCATTAAACCTCTGCTTTAATGTGTTTAATCAGGGGAGGCATCTTTGGATCCAAGAGTTGTTGATCCGGAAGCTTGAATTCGTGCTTCGGCAAGTGGCGAAGTGGAATCGGTGAGTGAAATTGTGTTTTCGGCTTTGAAACCAATGTCTTGGGAGCTTAGTTTAAGTCTAAACAACTTTGCTAAGCTCGAGTGTAAGTTTTCGGAATTTCTCTCTAGTGGTGGCCATGATTTTGTTGTGATGCAAAATGATTATTTGCATGTTTTACATATTGTTTTGGAAGCATGTTTTAGCATGGTTTTTGCTGATGATGTAAGCCATATGTTGAAGGTAACTCTAGGTAGGAGTTCCTTGCTTTTGTACATTGAAATGATGTGGTTTAATGCTTTTAAATGCATGATGAATATGGCTTGGTTTTATGCTTTAAAACAGTGATGTAAGTGATGAAAATGATGTATATTGGCAAGTGAGGTTTTAAAATGTTAAGGTCACTAAGGTGGTTAAAAGTCCTTGAGTGAGCCTTGTTACTTATGAACATCAAGGTGGTTAAAAGTCCTTGGATGGTTCATGTTGTGGACACTAAGGTGGTTAAAAGTCCTTAGGTGATCCTTTTCTATGGTGTTTAAAAGTCCATAGGCCAAGGTGTTTAAAAGTCCTTGGGGTTCAAGGTGTTTAAAAGTCCTTGAGGTGATTCAATTCATGGTGTTTAAAAGTCCATGGCCAAGGTGTTTAAAAGTCCTTGGGATCAAGGTGTTTAAAAGTCCTTGATGTGATACATTCTATGGTGTTTAAAAGTCCATAGGCCAAGGTGTTTAAAAGTCCTTGGGGCCAAGGTGTTTAAAAGTCCTTGGGGTGAAAGTTGATGAACTTGTTTTTAAAGAAATGGAATTTATCACTTGAGGCCAATATGATATGTTGTGATGTGATGCATGAGATGCATGTTTTAAGTATGCTATTAAGCATGTACAAATGATGTTTTGAAGCATGATTTACAAATGTTTTGTTATCGCATTATTGAATGGTTTTACGAGCATTCCTCACTAAGCTTTTGCTTACGCTCTCTTCGTTTTCCTTAATTCAATAATGCAGAGCATTAGAGACCTTTTGAGGGCAGCAAGAAGGGCAAGAATTCAAGTGCAAGTAAAGCTCAATGTATGGAAGGTTTTTGTTAAACATTTTAGCTTTTGGGTGATTTGGCAATGGGGAATTAATGTGTATGTTTTGGGAGGTGTTTTGTACTCCCTAAGTATGTTTCTTGATGTTAAGATTGTTGGTCTTTGGTTTGGATCCTTATATGCTTGTTTTGTAAGTTTGGTGCTTGAATAACTAGCTTGTGTAGAAAGCATGCTAATAGAATTGGGGCTTTTTGCATATGATGATGATTGGTTGAATTGGTGATGCTAATATGTTATATATATGTTGAATTGTATGCTGGTAAAGTTTGGGTGACATTCGGAGCATGATTGGTTGTGTAATTGCATGTTTAAAGTGGAGTTTTGGAGCAATCTGGGCAGGGTGTTTCGGAACAGCACCTACCGTTTCGGAACGGGTGCCTTAATCGTGCCCAGGCGTCCGAAACGGGAGGGGCCGTTCCGAAACGGAAAGGCCACTACCAGACCCCCGTTTCGAAACGGGCTATGCCTGTTTTAGAACGGCCCCGCGTTTCGAAACGGGCTATGCCTGTTTCGGAACGGGTGACCGTTGGGGGCTGACATTGGCAGTTATATGTTTTAAAATGTTTGCGTTTTGGTCCTAAAACTTGTTTGTGCAATTGTATGAGTTTGGGAAGTCCTTTTGAGCTGAAATTTTGCAGAGAAGCATGAAACATGATTAATTTCAAGTTGGTAACTTCGAATTGGGTTAAGTCCTTATAATTGTCAGAATTACAATTTGGTCCCTAAAGTTGTATCTTGTTCAATTGGGTCCCTGTTTGATCTCTGATGTTTGTGATCTTTTGGTATGGTGTTTGCGTGATCACAACTAGGTCTAGTGTGCATCTAGATAAGATTAAAAAGAAAAAAAAGGGTCGTTAATCAAGGTTGACTTTCGGGTTGACTTTAGTTTTCCCCGTGTGACTTTCTTAATTCGGGTCAACCGTCTAGGCCGGGTTAAGGGGGTTACATTTGGTGGTATCAGAGCTGAGTTCTCGAGTAATTGGGAATGTTTGTATGCATGATTGAAGTATGTATGCTATGAATGCTTGTTGTTTGAAAGCATGTTCAGTGGTTTGAAATGTTGATGCAGTTGAGTTGTATGCTCTGATGTTGCATGTTGAGGGTACCCATTGCCAAACAAAAGCTAAAGGAAAGATGTTGTTTTGAAATGAAATTGAGCTTGAATACTTGGATTGCTTACCTTGCTGGGCCTGATTTTGTTTTATTTGTGTTGTGATTGCATGGTAAAAGTATGGCACCACGTAGAGAGTTAAGAGGTAATGCGAGAGCTACGGCTCCTAACGAGAATGAGAATGAAGAGCACACTGGTAGTGCTGTGTTACCCCCTCCACCGCCTGGTGGTGGTGCTGGAGGTGCGAGAGCTGAAGCTGCAGCTGGTGCTGATGCTGGAGCTGCTGGACCAGAGGTTGGTCAGGGGCAAGCTATGCCTAATATGTCTGTTTTGGTACAAGCTATTGCGGGTGCTTTTCGAGCAGCAATAGCTGGAGCTCAGAGAGCTGGGCATCAGGGAGATGCTGGAGTCAGATTGCCTTTGGAGCGTCTGCGCAGTCTTGGAGGGACTGAGTTTAGAGGTTTGTCAGCTGAGAGTTCTGAGGCTTGGCTGGAAAGTACCAAGCGTATCTTGGGTCAGATGAGTTGCACGGATGTGCAAAAGCTGGGCTGTGTTGTGTCCTTGCTGCAGGACGATGCTTATACATGGTGGACGACTACCATTTCTGGAATGGCTGAAGCTGATGTTACATGGGCATTCTTTCAGAATGTGTTTAAAAGAAGATATCTGGGAGTGAGATATCTGGATGAGAAAAAGCGGGAATTCATGTCTCTTACCCAAGGGAGCATGAGTGTAGCTGAGTACGAGGTACAGTTTGTACGGCTCAGTCAGTATGCACCGGAGCTGATACCTGATGAGAGGGCTAGGTGCGAGAGGTTTCGTTACGGTCTTGTGACGGATGTTAAGATGTATGTGCTGGCCACTGAATATGATGATTTTGATGTTTTGGTGGGCCGAGCGAAAGACATTGAGATGAATCTGGGTTTGTCTGCTAGAGGTGCTGGAGCAAGTGCTGGGAAGAGGTCAGCTGAGTTTAGTTCCGGTGGTGGACGGAACAAGAGGGGACGAGATCAGAAGTATCAGTCCTCAGTCAGGAGAGGTGGTGGTGTGCCTGCTAGGGGTGGCGGTGCTAGAGCTGATCCTAGTGCTTGTTGGATCTGTGGTTCCCGTGGTCACTTGAAGCGTGACTGTCCTCGTGCTGAGAGAGTGGCACAAGCTCCTGTTGCAGCAGCTGGTAATGCTGGGAATGGGTGCTGGAATTGTGGTTCTGCGGACCACTTGAGGCGAGATTGTCCGAGGATGGCTGGTGAGCAGGTGCGTGCTCCTGTTGTTGCTGCACCGCAGAGAGGTCGTGGGCGCGGCCGTGGTAATTTCCAGAGGAGAGAGGAAGGTGGCCGAGGGGTAGCTCATGTTGTAGCTATTCAGCCTGAGGGTGGAGGTCAAGCGAGGGTGTATGCTCAGAGAGAGGGCAGGAATGATGCAGATGTGATTGCAGGTACCTTTACTTTGCAGTCCTTGTCATTGCTTGGTTTGCCTGTTGAGTCTTTGGATGTTGGTGTTCGGGTCACTAGTTCTTCTGGTGAGACTGTTGTGACTCGAAAGTTGTATAGAAGGTGCCCTTTGGTTGTTCAAGAGCATGTCTTTCATGTTGATCTTATGGAGTTGCCCTTATATGGTTTTGATGTGATCCTTGGTATGGATTGGCTTGCTGAGCATCATGCTGTTGTGGATTGTGAGAATAAGCGTGTTTCGCTTAAGCTTGCGGATGATTATGAAGTTGTGGTGGTTGGTGAGAATGTGAAGTTTCTTGCCAATATGGTATCTTCTTTGGAGGCGAGCAGGATGTTGAGGCAAGGTTGCGAAGCCTATCTAGCTTTTGTGATGAATCCTAGCTCTAAGGAGTTGAGGGTGCAAGATATCAGGGTTGTAAAGGAGTTTCCTGGTGTTTTTCCCGAGGAGTTGCCTGGTTTACCTCCTAACCGCGAGGTGGAGTTTGGAATTGAGCTGTATGAGAATACAACTCCTGTGTCCATTACTCCCTATAGAATGGCACCTAAGGAGCTGAAGGAGCTGAAGACGCAGTTGTAAGAGTTGCTTGATCGTGGTTTCATCCGGCCGAGTGTGTCACCTTGGGGAGCACCGGTCTTGTTTGTGAAGAAGAAGGATGGCACTATGAGAATGTGCATTGATTACCGTCAGCTGAACAAGTTGACTATCAAGAATCGGTATCCTTTACCGAGGATCGATGATCTCTTTGATCAATTTCGGGGAGCTGCTGTGTTCTCTAAGATTGACTTGAGGTCAGGGTATTATCAGTTGAAGGTGAAAGATGTGGATGTGCCTAAGACAGCTTTCAGGACAAGGTATGGGCATTATGAGTTCCTTGTGATGCCGTTTGGGTTGACAAATGCTCCTGCTACTTTCATGGACATGATGAATCGTGTGTTTCATGAATACCTGGACAAGTTTGTTGTGGTGTTCATAGATGATATCCTCGTGTACTCGCGTACTGAGGAGGAGCATGAAGAGCATTTGAGGATTGTTTTGCAAGCTTTGTTGGAGAATCAGCTTTATGCTAAGCTGAGCAAGTGTGAGTTCTGGTTAAGAGAGGTGGTTTTTCTTGGGCATGTTGTTTCAGCTGAGGGGATTCGTGTTGATCCTCAGAAGATTGAGGCGGTGATGAGCTGGAAGGTTCCTAAGTCTGTTCATGAGATCCGTAGTTTCCTTGGTTTGGCGGGATACTACCGAAGGTTTGTGGATGGGTTTTCCAAGATTGCTGCTCCTTTGACGAAGCTGTTGCAGAAGGATGTTAAGTATGAGTGGACAGAAGCGAGACAGCAGGCTTTTGAGAAGCTGAAGGCGGCTTTGACGCAAGCTCCTATCTTGATTCAGCCTGAATCAGGGAAAGAGTTTGTGGTTTACAGTGATGCATCCTATGTTGGTTTGGGGTGTGTGCTAATGCAGGAGGGTAAGGTGGTGGCTTATGCATCGCGGCAGTTGAAAGTGCATGAGCGCAATTACCCTACGCATGATATTGAGCTGGTTGCAGTGGTTTTTGCTCTGAAGATCTGGAGGCATTATCTGTATGGTGAGAAGTGTACTGTGTACACAGATCACAAGAGTTTGAGGTATCTGATGTCTCAGAAGGAGTTGAATCTTAGACAGCGGCGTTGGTTGGAGTTGCTCAAGGATTATGATCTGACGATTGAGTATCATCCTGGAAAAGCTAATGTTGTTGCTGATGCCTTGAGTAGGAAGGTAGCTGTTGAGTTGAGAGCCATGTTTGCTAGCTTGAGCATATCGCGTGATGGTGGTCTTGTGGCTGAGTTACAAGTGAAGCCATCTTTGGTTCAGTTGATCAAGGATAAGCAGTTGTTGGATGATTCCTTGGTGTCTCATGTTCAGGATATCGCAGAGGGTAGACCTTCGGATTTCTGTTTCAATGATGATGGTGTGCTGTGTTTTGGGAGTCGGATAGTAGTGCCTGCTGATGCTGAGTTGAGGCGTGCTATTCTGACTGAAGGTCATAGTAGTCCTTTTTCTATGCACCCTGGTAGTACTAAGATGTACCGTGATCTTCGTGATGAGTACTATTGGGTTGGTTTGAAGAAGGATGTTGCGGAGTTCGTGAGCAAGTGTTTGGCGTGTCAGCGAGTTAAGGCTGAGCATCAGTTTCCTTCTGGGTTGTTGCAACCGTTGAAAATCCCTGAGTGGAAGTGGGAGAGGGTTACCATGGATTTTGTATCTGGTTTGCCTTTGTCTCTATCGAAGAAGAATTCGGTCTAGGTGATTGTGGATCGCCTGACGAAGTGTGCGCATTTCTTGCCTGTGCATACTACGTTCTCGTTGGATAAGCTGGCAGAGCTGTACATTGCTGAGATTGTGCGGCTGCATGGTGTGCCTAAGTCGATTGTGTCGGATAGGGATCCGAGGTTCACATCGCGTTTTTGGCAGTGTTTGCATCAAGCTCTGGGTACAAGGTTGCATTTCAGTACATCCTATCATCCTCAGTCGGATGGTCAGTCTGAGCGAGTTATCCAGATTTTGGAGGATATGTTGAGGTGCTGCGTGATTGAGTTCCAAGGTTCTTGGGAGAAGCATCTGCCTTTGGTTGAGTTTGCTTATAACAATAGTTATCAGGCGAGCATACAGATGGCACCTTATGAGGCTTTGTACGAGAGGAAGTGTAGGACTCCTCTTTGTTGGGCTGAAACTGGTCAAAAGTTGGTTTCGATGCCGGCTTTGTTGAAAGGGACCACAGAGAAGGTAAAGCTCGTTTGTGAACGGTTAAAGGCTGCTTCTGATCGGCAGAAGTCTTACGCGGATTTGAAGCGTAAGGAGATAGAGTATGCGGTGGGTGACCGTGTGTTCTTGAAGGTTTCGCCTTGGAAGAATGTAACCCCCTTAACCCGGCCTAGACGGTTGACCCGAATTAAGAAAGTCACACGGGGAAAACCAAAGTCAACCCGAAAGTCAACCTTGATTAACGACCCTTTTTTTTTCTTTTTAATCTTGTCTAGATGCACACTAAACCTAATTGTGATCACGCAAACATCATACTCAAAGATCACAAACATCAGAGGTCAAACAGGGACCCAATTGAACAAATTACAACTTTAGGGACCAAATTGTAATTTCTGATAAATATAAGGACTTAACCCAATTTGAAGTTACCATCTTGAAATTAAATAGGTTTCATGCTTCTCTGTGAAATTTCAGCTCAAAAGGACTTCCCAAACTCATACAATTGCACAAACAAATTTTAGGACCAAAATGCAAACAAAACAAAACATTTAAAGATACTTTCAACCAAATTAACGGTCACGTATCGATACGCCTGGAGTCGTATCGATACGCGGGTATGACAGTAACTAAGACGAGTATCGATACCCAACCCGTATCGATACGCCTGGGCAGAAATCTGCATATTTGGCTCTTGCGTATCGATACGCAAGCCCGAGTATCGATACTCCTGCCAGAAATCGACTTAAAACAGCAACAAACATGCCTCAAACTTCAGTTATACAACACCAAATCATACCACACAGTCTACCAACATGCAAGGACCATAAATGCAGCACCAATTCAACATATAACCAACACATATGAAAAGCCCCAAATTCTAATGGCATGCTTCCTAACAAGCTAGCTATTCACACCAAACTTCCAAAACAAGCATATATGGTTCCAATGCAAAAACCAGCAAACACATCAACATTCAACATACTTAGGGAGCCTCAAACACCTCCCAAAACATACACATTGGTCCCCCATTGCCAAAACATACAAAAGCTAAATTGCACTTATAAAACCTTCATACTTTGAGCTTCACTTGAACTTGATTGCTTGCCCTTTCTTGCTGCCCTCAAGGTACTCTAATGCTCTGCATTATTGAATTAAGAAAACGTAGAGAGCGTAAGCAATAGCTTAGTGAGGCATGCTCATTAAAAACAATTCAATAATGCCATTAAAACCATTTATAAATCATGCTTAAAGTCAACCTTAGCACATGCTCAAAGCACACTTTAAAACAAGCAATCTCATGCTTCATATTATATATCAAAACAAGCATCTCATGCTTCTTACATACTTAACATGTCATATTGGCTCAAGTGACAAATTCCATTTCGTAAAACAAGTTCAACAACTTCCCAAGGACTTTTAAACACCTTGGCCATGGACTTTTAAACACCATGAAGTATCACATCAAGGACTTTTAAACACCTTGATCCCAAGGACTTTTAAACACCTTGGCCTATGGACTTTTAAACACCATAGAAAAGGATCACCTAAGGACTTTTAACCACCTTAGTGTCCACAACATGAACCATCCAAGGACTTTTAACCACCTTGATGTTCATAAGCAACAAGGCTCACTCAAGGACTTTTAACCACCTTAGTGACCTTAACATTTTAAAAACATCACTTGCCAATATACATCATTTCCATCATTTAATCCACTGTTTTAAAGCATTAAATCAAGCCATTTCATCATGCATTTCAAAGCATCAAACCACATCATTCCAATGTACAAAATCAAGGAACTCCTACCTAGAGTTACCTTCAACATATGGCTTACATCATCAGCAAAAACCATGCTAAAACATGCTTTCAAAACAGTAATTAAAACATGCAAATCATCATTTTGCATCACATCAAGATCATGGCCACCACTAGAGAGAAAATCCGAAAACTTACACTTGAGCTTAGCAAAGTTGTTTAGACTTAAACTAAGCTCCCACAACCTTCAAACCTTGGTTTAAAAAGCTGAATTCCAATTTCCATAATTGCACTCACCGATTCCCACTTCGCCACTTGCCGAAGCACGAAATCAAGCTTCCGAAACAACCAAACTTGGATCCAAAGATGCCTCCCCTGTTTCAACACATCAAAGCAGTAAATTAATGCATCACCATGCATCAATTACTTCAATGAAAGCACCTAAACTCGCTGCTCTCATCCAACCTCCATTTTCGGCCACCAAAAACAACCGAAAATGCATCTAAACCACTTCTAAACAAAGCCCAGCCATAAACCAGCAAAACCTAACATCCATCATCACCATTTAACATCTAAAAACAACCTACAACCATCCTTATACCTCCAGCAACATCAGATCACCAAGATCACCTCAAAAACCACCTTAAAACACAAGCTAAACTTAGGAAACTCAACCTATCCGGGATTGCATTAATCAAAACTCATTTCCTTATCAATTTAGAGCTCATTTAACACCAAAAACACATCTCAAATCACAGATTAATCAGATCTAACGAAAATCATGAAAAATCATCAAAATCTTGCATAATAAGCCAAGATCCAATTCCAAACCCAAAAGCCTTTAATTAAACATCAATTAAGAGTTGAAAACTTGGGAATTTCAGTAAAGAACTGATAGTTTAGAGGAGAAGGACGTTCTTACCTCCAAACTTGTGTTTCTCCACTTTTTGGAATGAAAATCCTTGATGAAACTTGTAGCAATTGAAGAGGTTTTGAAGATACAATGATTTGCAATCAAATGAGAGTTGAATGGAGGGATTTAGGTGAGAAAATCAGAAACAAAACTCTGGAAATGGAGTGTTTGGGTTGAGAGAAAAAGAGAGAAAGAAAATGAGAAGTTAGTTGAGAAAATGCCAAATAAATTTTCCCTCCACTTCTAATATGTTTTAAAATCAGATTATAACCCAAAATATCTTAGAAAAATCTGGAGAAAACACTTTTGGATTAATAGCTCCTTAAAGATTCAAAGTTTCAACTCTTTATAAAACAGCCACCAAACTTGCGAAAATTACATTTTGGTCACTAACCAAAATATCAACCTTCCAAAACTCATTTTCCAAAATTGATTTCACAGTTCATCTAATTATATTAAAAGATGATTTTAGAACATTTTTCCATATTTTTAATGCAACCCGAACTAGGCTTTCCTAATTTAACCTCTTTAGATTCGAACAGGACTTTGACCAAACCGGTCAACACCCAAAACTTCTAAGCCCAAAACCGGGGCGTTACAAAGAAGGTGATGCGGTTTGGCCGGAAGGGCAAGTTGAGCCCTAGATACATTGGACCATATGAGGTGGTTGAGCGTGTGGGTCCTGTTGCGTATCGGTTGAGGTTACCTCAGGAGTTGGAGAAGATTCATGATGTGTTTCATGTTTCTATGCTCCGGAAGTATAGATCTGATCCTTCGCATGTGATGCCTGTGGAGGAAGTGGAATTGAATCCGGATTTGACCTATGATGAGGAACCGGTGAAGGTTCTGGATTCGGATAGCAAGGTTCTTCGTGGCAAGACCATTGAGTTGGTGAAGGTGCTGTGGAAGCATCGCGGTGTTGAGGAAGCCACGTGGGAGCGGAAGGAAGACATGCTGAAGCAGTTTCCTTATCTCTTTCCTTCAGGTAAATTTCGAGGACGAAATTTCTTAAGGGGGGGAGAGTTGTAACGCCCCGGTTTTGGGCTTAGAAGTTTTGGGCGTTGACCGGTTTGGTCAAAGTCCTGTTCGAATCTTAAGAGGTGAAATTAGGAAAGCCTAGTTCGGGTTGCATTAAAAATATGGAAAAATGTTCTAAAATCATCTTTTAATATAATTAAGTGAACTGTGAAATCAATTTTGAAAAATGGGTTTTGGAAGTATGACATTTTGGTTAGTGACCAAAATGTAAATTTCGAAAGTTTGGTGACTCTTTTATAAAGAGTTGAAACTTTGAATCCTTAAGGAGCTATTAATCCAAAGATGATTTCTCCAGATTTTTCTAAGATATTTTAAGTCTAAAATCTGATTTTAAAGGTTATTAAAATTGGAGGGAAGCCATTTGGCTATTTTTGGATTTTGTAACCAACTTTGCTAAACTTTCTTTCTCTCATTTTCTCTCAAACCAAACACTACTTTTCCAGAGAATTGGATCTGATTTCTTCACCTAAATCCCTCCATTCAACTCTCATTTGATTCCAAATCATTGTATCTTCAAATCTCTTCAATTGCTAAGTGTTTCAACAAGGATTTTCATTCCAAAAAGTGGAGAAACACAAGTTTGGAGGTAAGAACGTCCTTCTCCTCTAAACTATCAGTTCTTTACTGAAATTCCCAAGTTCTCAACTCTTAATTGATGTTTAATTAAAGGCTTTTGAGTTTGGAATTGGATCTTGGCTTATAATGCAAGATTTGATGATTTTTCATGATTTTCGTTAGATCTGATTAATCTGTGATTTGAGATGTGTTTTTGATGTTAAATGAACTCTAAATTGATAAGGAAATGAGTTTTGATTAATGCAATCCCGGATAGGTTGAGTTTCCTAAGTTTAGCTTATGTTTCTTGGATGTTTTTGTGGTGATCTTGTGGATCTGTTGTTGCTGGAGGTATAAGGATGTTTGTAGGTTGTTTTTAGATGTTAAATGGTGTTGGTGGATGTTAGGTTTTGCTGGTTTATGGCTGGGCTTTGTTGAGAAGTGGTTTTGATGCAATTTCGGTTGTGTTTGGTGGCCGAAATTGGTATATGAATGAGAGCAGCGAGTTTGAGTGCTTTCATTGAAGCTTTTGATGCATGATGATGCATTAAACCTCTGCTTTAATGTGTTTAATCAGGGGAGGCATCTTTGGATCCAAGAGTTGTTGATCCGGAAGCTTGAATTCGTGCTTCGGCAAGTGGCGAAGTGGAATCGGTGAGTGAAATTGGGTTTTCGGCTTTGAAACCAATGTCTTGGGAGCTTAGTTTAAGTCTAAACAACTTTGCTAAGCTCGAGTGTAAGTTTTCAGAATTTCTCTCTAGTGGTGGCCATGATTTTGTTGTGATGCAAAATGATTATTTGCATGTTTTACATACTGTTTTGGAAGCATGTTTTAGCATGGTTTTTGCTGATGATGTAAGCCATATGTTGAAGGTAACTCTAGGTAGGAGTTCCTTGCTTTTGTACATTGAAATGATGTGGTTTAATGCTTTTAAATGCATGATGAATATGGCTTGGTTTTATGCTTTAAAACAGTGATGTAAGTGATGAAAATGATGTATATTGGCAAGTGAGGTTTTAAAATGTTAAGGTCACTAAGTTGGTTAAAAGTCCTTGAGTGAGCCTTGTTACTTATGAACATCAAGGTGGTTAAAAGTCCTTGGATGGTTCATGTTGTGGACACTAAGGTGGTTAAAAGTCCTTAGGTGATCCTTTTCTATGGTGTTTAAAAGTCCATAGGCCAAGGTGTTTAAAAGTCCTTGGGGTTCAAGGTGTTTAAAAGTCCTTGAGGTGATTCAATTCATGGTGTTTAAAAGTCCATGGCCAAGGTGTTTAAAAGTCATTGGGATCAAGGTGTTTAAAAGTCCTTGATGTGATACATTCTATGGTGTTTAAAAGTCCATAGGCCAAGGTGTTTAAAAGTCCTTGGGGCCAAGGTGTTTAAAAGTCCTTGGGGTGAAAGTTGATGAACTTGTTTTTAAAGAAATGGAATTTATCACTTGAGGCCAATATGATATGTTGTGATGTGATGCATGAGATGCATGTTTTAAGTATGCTATTAAGCATGTACAAATGATGTTTTGAAGCATGATTTACAAATGTTTTGTTATCGCATTATTGAATGGTTTTACGAGCATTCCTCACTAAGCTTTTGCTTACGCTCTCTTCGTTTTCCTTAATTCAATAATGCAGAGCATTAGAGACCTTTTGAGGGCAGCAAGAAGGGCAAGAATTCAAGTGCAAGTAAAGCTCAATGTATGGAAGGTTTTTGTTAAACATTTTAGCTTTTGGGTGATTTGGCAATGGGGAATTAATGTGTATGTTTTGGGAGGTGTTTTGTACTCCCTAAGTATGTTTCTTGATGTTAAGATTGTTGGTCTTTGGTTTGGATCCTTATATGCTTGTTTTGTAAGTTTGGTGCTTGAATAACTAGCTTGTGTAGGAAGCATGCTAATAGAATTGGGGCTTTTTGCATATGATGATGATTGGTTGAATTGGTGATGCTAATATGTTATATATATGTTGAATTGTATGCTGGTAAAGTTTGGGTGACATTCGGAGCATGATTGGTTGTGTAATTGCATGTTTAAAGTGGAGTTTTGGAGCAATCTGGGCAGGGTGTTTCGGAACAGCACCTACCGTTTCGGAACGGGTGCCTTAATCGTGCCCAGGCGTCCGAAACGGGAGGGGCCGTTCCGAAACAGAAAGGCCACTGCCAGACTCCCGTTTCGAAACGGGCTATGCCTGTTTCGGAACGGCCCCGCGTTTCGAAACGGGCTATGCCTGTTTCGGAACGGGTGACCGTTGGGGGCTGACATTGGCAGTTATATGTTTTAAAATGTTTGCGTTTTGGTCCTAAAACTTGTTTGTGCAATTGTATGAGTTTGGGAAGTCCTTTTGAGCTGAAATTTTGCAGAGAAGCATGAAACATGATTAATTTCAAGTTGGTAACTTCGAATTGGGTTAAGTCCTTATAATTGTCAGAATTTACAATTTGGTCCCTAAAGTTGTATCTTGTTCAATTGGGTCCCTGTTTGATCTCTGATGTTTGTGATCTTTTGGTATGGTGTTTGCGTGATCACAACTAGGTCTAGTGTGCATCTAGATAAGATTAAAAAGAGAAAAAAAGGGTCGTTAATCAAGGTTGACTTTCGGGTTGACTTTGGTTTTCCCCGTGTGACTTTCTTAATTCGGGTCAACCGTCTAGGCCGGGTTAAGGGGGTTACATTTGGTGGTATCAGAGCTGAGTTCTCGAGTAATTGGGAATGTTTGTATGCATGATTGAAGTATGTATGCTATGAATGCTTGTTGTTTGAAAGCATGTTCAGTGGTTTGAAATGTTGATGCAGTTGAGTTGTATGCTCTGATGTTGCATGTTGAGGGTACCCATTGCCAAACAAAAGCTAAAGGAAAGATGTTGTTTTGAAATGAAATTGAGCTTGAATACTTGGATTGCTTACCTTGCTGGGCCTGATTTTGTTTTATTTGTGTTGTGATTGCATGGTAAAAGTATGGCACCACGTAGAGAGTTAAGAGGTAATGCGAGAGCTACGGCTCCTAACGAGAATGAGAATGAAGAGCACACTGGTAGTGCTGTGTTACCCCCTCCTCCGCCTGGTGGTGGTGCTGGAGGTGCGAGAGCTGAAGCTGCAGCTGGTGCTGATGCTGGAGCTGCTGGACCAGAGGTTGGTCAGGGGCAAGCTATGCCTGATATGTCTGTTTTGGTACAAGCTATTGCGGGTGCTTTTCGAGCAGCAGTAGCTGGAGCTCAGGGAGCTGGGCATCAGGGAGATGCTGGAGTCATATTGCCTTTGGAGCGTCTGCGCAGTCTTGGAGGGACTGAGTTTAGAGGTTTGTCAGCTGAGAGTTCTGAGGCTTGGCTGGAAAGTACCAAGCGTATCTTGGGTCAGATGAGTTGCACGGATGTGCAAAAGCTGGGCTGTGTTGTGTCCTTGCTGGAGGACGATGCTTATACATGGTGGACGACTACCATTTCTGGAATGGCTGAAGCTGATGTTACCTGGGCATTCTTTCAGAATGTGTTTAAAAGAAGATATCTGGGAGTGAGATATCTGGATGAGAAAAAGCGGGAATTCATGTCTCTTACCCAAGGGAGCATGAGTGTAGCTGAGTACGAGGTACAGTTTGTACGGCTCAGTCAGTATGCACCGGAGCTGATACCTGATGAGAGGGCTAGGTGCGAGAGGTTTCGTTACGGTCTTGTGACGGATGTTAAGATGTATGTGCTGGCCACTGAATATGATGATTTTGATGTTTTGGTGGGCCGAGCCAAAGACATTGAGATGAATCTGGGTTTGTCTGCTAGAGGTGCTGGAGCAAGTGCTGGGAAGAGGTCAGCTGAGTTTAGTTCCGGTGGTGGACGGAACAAGAGGGGACGAGATCAGAAGTATCAGTCCTCAGTCAGGAGAGGTGGTGGTGTGCCTGCTAGGGGTGGCGGTGCTAGAGCTGATCCTAGTGCTTGTTGGATCTGTGGTTCCCGTGGTCACTTGAAGCGTGACTGTCCTCGTGCTGAGAGAGTGGCACAAGCTCCTGTTGCAGCAGCTGGTAATGCTGGGAATGGGTGCTGGAATTGTGGTTCTGCGGACCACTTGAGGCGAGATTGTCCGAGGATGGCTGGTGAGCAGGTGCGTGCTCCTGTTGTTGCTGCACCGCAGAGAGGTCGTGGGCGCGGCCGTGGTAATTTCCAGAGGAGAGAGGAAGGTGGCCGAGGGGTAGCTCATGTTGTAGCTATTCAGCCTGAGGGTGGAGGTCAAGCGAGGGTGTATGCTCAGAGAGAGGGCAGGAATGATGCAGATGTGATTGCAGGTACCTTTACTTTGCAGTCCTTGTCATTGCTTGGTTTGCCTGTTGAGTCTTTGGATGTTGGTGTTCGGGTCACTAGTTCTTTTGGTGAGACTGTTGTGACTCGAAAGTTGTATAGAAGGTTCCCTTTGGTTGTTCAAGAGCATGTCTTTCATGTTGATCTTATGGAGTTGCCCTTCTATGGTTTTGATGTGATCCTTGGTATGGATTGGCTTGCTGAGCATCATGCTGTTGTGGATTGTGAGAATAAGCGTGTTTCGCTTAAGCTTGCGGATGATTATGAAGTTGTGGTGGTTGGTGAGAATGTGAAGTTTCTTGCCAATGTGGTATCTTCTTTGGAGGCGAGCAGGATGTTGAGGCAAGGTTGCGAAGCCTATCTAGCTTTTGTGATGAATCCTAGCTCTAAGGAGTTGAGGGTGCAAGATATCAGGGTTGTAAAGGAGTTTCCTGGTGTTTTTCCCGAGGAGTTGCCTGGTTTACCTCCTAAACGCGAGGTGGAGTTTGGAATTGAGCTGTATGAGAATACAACTCCTGTGTCTATTACTCCCTATAGAATGGCACCTAAGGAGCTGAAGACGCAGTTGCAAGAGTTGCTTGATCGTGGTTTCATCCGGCCGAGTGTGTCACCTTGGGGAGCACCGGTCTTGTTTGTGAAGAAGAAGGATGGCACTATGAGAATGTGCATTGATTACCGTCAGCTGAACAAGTTGACTATCAAGAATCGGTATCCTTTGCCGAGGATCGATGATCTCTTTGATCAATTTCGGGGAGCTGCTGTGTTCTCTAAGATTGACTTGAGGTCAGGGTATTATCAGTTGAAGGTGAAAGATGTGGATGTGCCTAAGACAGCTTTCAGGACAAGGTATGGGCATTATGAGTTCCTTGTGATGCCGTTTAGGTTGACAAATGCTCCTGCTGCTTTCATGGACATGATGAATCGTGTGTTTCATGAATACCTGGACAAGTTTGTTGTGGTGTTCATAGATGATATCCTCGTGTACTCGCGTACTGAGGAGGAGCATGAAGAGCATTTGAGGATTGTTTTGCAAGCTTTGTTGGAGAATCAGCTTTATGCTAAGCTGAGCAAGTGTGAGTTCTGGTTAAGAGAGGTGGTTTTTCTTGGGCATGTTGTTTCAGCTGAGGGGATTCGTGTTGATCCTCAGAAGATTGAGGCGGTGATGAGCTGGAAGGTTCCTAAGTCTGTTCATGAGATCCGTAGTTTCCTTGGTTTGGCGGGATACTACCGAAGGTTTGTGGATGGGTTTTCCAAGATTGCTGCTCCTTTGACGAAGCTGTTGCAGAAGGATGTTAAGTATGAGTGGACAGAAGCGAGACAGCAGGCTTTTGAGAAGCTGAAGGCGGCTTTGACGCAAGCTCCTATCTTGATTCAGCCTGAATCAGGGAAAGAGTTTGTGGTTTACAGTGATGCATCCTATGTTGGTTTGGGGTGTGTGCTAATGCAGGAGGGTAAGGTGGTGGCTTATGCATCGCGGCAGTTGAAAGTGCATGAGCGCAATTACCCTACGCATGATATTGAGCTGGCTGCAGTGGTTTTTGCTCTGAAGATCTGGAGGCATTATCTGTATGGTGAGAAGTGTACTGTGTACACAGATCACAAGAGTTTGAGGTATCTGATGTCTCAGAAGGAGTTGAATCTTAGACAGCAGCGTTGGTTGGAGTTGCTCAAGGATTATGATCTGACGATTGAGTATCATCCTGGAAAAGCTAATGTTGTTGCTGATGCCTTGAGTAGGAAGGTAGCTGTTGAGTTGAGAGCCATGTTTGCTAGCTTGAGCATATCGCGTGATGGTGGTCTTGTGGCTGAGTTACAAGTGAAGCCATCTTTGGTTCAGTTGATCAAGGATAAGCAGTTGTTGGATGATTCCTTGGTGTCTCATGTTCAGGATATCGCGGAGGGTAGACCTTCGGATTTCTGTTTCAATGATGATGGTGTGCTGTGTTTTGGGAGTCGGATAGTAGTGCCTGCTGATGCTGAGTTGAGGCGTGCTATTCTGACTGAAGGTCATAGTAGTCCTTTTTCTATGCACCCTGGTAGTACTAAGATGTACCGTGATCTTCGTGATGAGTACTATTGGGTTGGTTTGAAGAAGGATGTTGCGGAGTTCGTGAGCAAGTGTTTGGTGTGTCATCGAGTTAAGGCTGAGCATCAGTTTCCTTCTGGGTTGTTGCAACCGTTGAAAATCCCTGAGTGGAAGTGGGAGAGGGTTACCATGGATTTTGTATCTGGTTTGCCTTTGTCTCCATCGAAGAAGAATTCGGTCTAGGTGATTGTGGATCGCCTGACGAAGTGTGCGCATTTCTTGCCTGTGCATACTACGTTCTCGTTGGATAAGCTGGCAGAGCTGTACATTGCTGAGATTGTGCGGCTGCATGGTGTGCCTAAGTCGATTGTGTCGGATAGGGATCCGAGGTTCACATCACGTTTTTGGCAGTGTTTGCATCAAGCTCTGGGTACAAGGTTGCATTTCAGTACATCCTATCATCCTCAGTCGGATGGTCAGTCTGAGCGAGTTATCCAGATTTTGGAGGATATGTTGAGGTGCTGCGTGATTGAGTTCCAAGGTTCTTGGGAGAAGCATCTGCCTTTGGTTGAGTTTGCTTATAACAATAGTTATCAGGCGAGCATACAGATGGCACCTTATGAGGCTTTGTACGAGAGGAAGTGTAGGACTCCTCTTTGTTGGGCTGAAACTGGTCAAAAGTTGGTTTCGATGCCGGCTTTGTTGAAAGGGACCACAGAGAAGGTAAAGCTCGTTTGTGAACGGTTAAAGGCTGCTTCTGATCGGCAGAAGTCTTACGCGGATTTGAAGCGTAAGGAGATAGAGTATGCGGTGGGTGACCGTGTGTTCTTGAAGGTTTCGCCTTGGAAGAAGGTGATGCGGTTTGGCCGGAAGGGCAAGTTGAGCCCTAGATACATTGGACCATATGAGGTGGTTGAGCGTGTGGGTCCTGTTGCGTATCGGTTGAGGTTACCTCAGGAGTTGGAGAAGATTCATGATGTGTTTCATGTTTCTATGCTCCGGAAGTATAGATCTGATCCTTCGCATGTGATGCCTGTGGAGGAAGTGGAATTGAATCCGGATTTGACCTATGATGAGGAACCGGTGAAGGTTCTGGATTCGGATAGCAAGGTTCTTCGTGGCAAGACCATTGAGTTGGTGAAGGTGCTGTGGAAGCATCGCGGTGTTGAGGAAGCCACGTGGGAGCGGAAGGAAGACATGCTGAAGCAGTTTCCTTATCTCTTTCCTTCAGGTAAATTTCGAGGACGAAATTTCTTAAGGGGGGGAGAGTTGTAACGCCCCGGTTTTGGGCTTAGAAGTTTTGGGCGTTGACCGGTTTGGTCAAAGTCCTGTTCGAATCTTAAGAGGTGAAATTAGGAAAGCCTAGTTCGGGTTGCATTAAAAATATGGAAAAATGTTCTAAAATCATCTTTTAATATAATTAAGTGAACTGTGAAATCAATTTTGAAAAATGGGTTTTGGAAGTATGACATTTTGGTTAGTGACCAAAATGTAAATTTCGAAAGTTTGGTGACTGTTTTATAAAGAGTTGAAACTTTGAATCCTTAAGGAGCTATTAATCCAAAGATGATTTCTCCAGATTTTTCTAAGATATTTTAAGTCTAAAATCTGATTTTAAAGGTTATTAAAATTGGAGGGAAGCCATTTGGCTATTTTTGGATTTTGTAACCAACTTTGCTAAACTTTCTTTCTCTCATTTTCTCTCAAACCAAACACTACTTTTCCAGAGAATTGGATCTGATTTCTTCACCTAAATCCCTCCATTCAACTCTCATTTGATTCCAAATCATTGTATCTTCAAATCTCTTCAATTGCTAAGTGTTTCAACAAGGATTTTCATTCCAAAAAGTGGAGAAACACAAGTTTGGAGGTAAGAACGTCCTTCTCCTCTAAACTATCAGTTCTTTACTGAAATTCCCAAGTTCTCAACTCTTAATTGATGTTTAATTAAAGGCTTTTGAGTTTGGAATTGGATCTTGGCTTATAATGCAAGATTTGATGATTTTTCATGATTTTCGTTAGATCTGATTAATCTGTGATTTGAGATGTGTTTTTGATGTTAAATGAACTCTAAATTGATAAGGAAATGAGTTTTGATTAATGCAATCCCGGATAGGTTGAGTTTCCTAAGTTTAGCTTATGTTTCTTGGATGTTTTTGTGGTGATCTTGTGGATCTGTTGTTGCTGGAGGTATAAGGATGTTTGTAGGTTGTTTTTAGATGTTAAATGGTGTTGATGGATGTTAGGTTTTGCTGGTTTATGGCTGGGCTTTGTTGAGAAGTGGTTTTGATGCAATTTCGGTTGTGTTTGGTGGCCGAAATTGGTATATGAATGAGAGCAGCGAGTTTGAGTGCTTTCATTGAAGCTTTTGATGCATGATGATGCATTAAACCTCTGCTTTAATGTGTTTAATCAGGGGAGGCATCTTTGGATCCAAGAGTTGTTGATCCGGAAGCTTGAATTCGTGCTTCGGCAAGTGGCGAAGTGGAATCGGTGAGTGAAATTGGGTTTTCGGCTTTGAAACCAATGTCTTGGGAGCTTAGTTTAAGTCTAAACAACTTTGCTAAGCTCGAGTGTAAGTTTTCGGAATTTCTCTCTAGTGGTGTCCATGATTTTTTTGTGATGCAAAATGATTATTTGCATGTTTTACATACTGTTTTGGAAGCATGTTTTAGCATGGTTTTTGCTGATGATGTAAGCCATATGTTGAAGGTAACTCTAGGTAGGAGTTCCTTGCTTTTGTACATTGAAATGATGTGGTTTAATGCTTTTAAATGCATGATGAATATGGCTTGGTTTTATGCTTTAAAACAGTGATGTAAGTGATGAAAATGATGTATATTGGCAAGTGAGGTTTTAAAATGTTAAGGTCACTAAGGTGGTTAAAAGTCCTTGAGTGAGCCTTGTTACTTATGAACATCAAGGTGGTTAAAAGTCCTTGGATGGTTCATGTTGTGGACACTAAGGTGGTTAAAAGTCCTTAGGTGATCCTTTTCTATGGTGTTTAAAAGTCCATAGGCCAAGGTGTTTAAAAGTCCTTGGGGTTCAAGGTGTTTAAAAGTACTTGAGGTGATTCAATTCATGGTGTTTAAAAGTCCATGGCCAAGGTGTTTAAAAGTCCTTGGGATCAAGGTGTTTAAAAGTCCTTGATGTGATACATTTTATGGTGTTTAAAAGTCCATAGGCCAAGGTGTTTAAAAGTCCTTGGGGCCAAGGTGTTTAAAAGTCCTTGGGGTGAAAGTTGATGAACTTGTTTTTAAAGAAATGGAATTTATCACTTGAGGCCAATATGATATGTTGTGATGTGATGCATGAGATGCATGTTTTAAGTATGCTATTAAGCATGTACAAATGATGTTTTGAAGCATGATTTACAAATGTTTTGTTATCGCATTATTGAATGGTTTTACGAGCATTCCTCACTAAGCTTTTGCTTACGCTCTCTTCGTTTTCCTTAATTCAATAATGCAGAGCATTAGAGACCTTTTGAGGGCAGCAAGAAGGGCAAGAATTCAAGTGCAAGTAAAGCTCAATGTATGGAAGGTTTTTGTTAAACATTTTAGCTTTTGGGTGATTTGGCAATGGGGAATTAATGTGTATGTTTTGGGAGGTGTTTTGTACTCCCTAAGTATGTTTCTTGATGTTAAGATTGTTGGTCTTTGGTTTGGATCCTTATATGCTTGTTTTGTAAGTTTGGTGCTTGAATAACTAGCTTGTGTAGGAAGCATGCTAATAGAATTGGGGCTTTTTGCATATGATGATGATTGGTTGAATTGGTGATGCTAATATGTTATATATATGTTGAATTGTATGCTGGTAAAGTTTAGGTGACATTCGGAGCATGATTGGTTGTGTAATTGCATGTTTAAAGTGGAGTTTTGGAGCAATCTGGGCAGGGTGTTTCGGAACAGCACCTACCGTTTCGGAACGGGTGCCTTAATCGTGCCCAGGCGTCCGAAACGGGAGGGGCCGTTCCGAAACGGAAAGGCCACTGCCAGACCCCCGTTTCGAAACGGGCTATGCCTGTTTCGGAACGGCCCCGCGTTTCGAAACGGGCTATGCCTGTTTCGGAACGGGTGACCGTTGGGGGCTGACATTGGCAGTTATATGTTTTAAAATGTTTGCGTTTTGGTCCTAAAACTTGTTTGTGCAATTGTATGAGTTTGGAAAGTCCTTTTGAGCTGAAATTTTGCAGAGAAGCATGAAACATGATTAATTTCAAGTTGGTAACTTCGAATTGGGTTAAGTCCTTATAATTGTCAGAATTTACAATTTGGTCCCTAAAGTTGTATCTTGTTCAATTGGGTCCCTGTTTGATCTCTGATGTTTGTGATCTTTTGGTATGGTGTTTGCGTGATCACAACTAGGTCTAGTGTGCATCTAGATAAGATTAAAAAGAAAAAAAAAGGGTCGTTAATCAAGGTTGACTTTCGGGTTGACTTTGGTTTTCCCCGTGTGACTTTCTTAATTCGGGTCAACCGTCTAGGCCGGGTTAAGGGGGTTACAGGATGTTTGTGGTTTGTGGCTTAAGTTTGCTCCTTGGTATGCCTTGCGATGCTTGTGTTGATCTATCAAATGTTTACCATGTGCTTAGAATTGCATGCATATATGATAGAGTTGATGCTATAAACAAGTCCATATGATTTGGTGATTATTTGATGAAGTTAAACATGAATTTGGGGCTGTTTTTAGGACACTTCTTGTATGCGTATCGATACTCGGGCTTGCGTATTGATACGCATAAGCCAAATTTGTGCCATTTTCTACAGGGGTATCGGTACGGATGGGAAGTGTATCGAAACGGGTAGACCAAGTTTGAAGGGCGTATCGATATGCGGGAGTGCGTATCGATACCTTTTTTGCGAGTTTGGTCACTGCCTTCTCGCGTATCGATACGACCCTTAGGCGTACCGATGCGCGACCGTTAAATTCAGTTATAAGTATCTTCTAAAAGCTTTGAAATATTATATTTTAGTCTCTGATCATCATGTATGCCATTGGATGGGTTTAGTAGGTCTGATTGTGATGAAAATTTGCAGAGAAGCATGAAACATGATTAATTGAATAATGGTAACCTTAAAATCAGAAAAGCCCTTGTAATTTGCAAAAATTACATTGTGGTCCCTAAATGCTTAATTTGAGCAATTAAATCCCTAAATGAATTATGATCGCCGTGTCGTTTCTTCCTCTACTCTTTGGTGATCACATAGGATTTAATTTACATCTAGAAAAGATAAAAATGAAAAAAAAGGGTCGTCAATCGGAGTCGGCTTTAACGAGTTGGCTTCGATTTTCCCCGTGTAATTACCTCGGTTCGGGTTAACCGTCTAGACCGGGCCAAGGGAGTTACAACCGTATCGATACAGGTCAAGCTATATCGATACTTGTGAAAATTAAGGATTTCCAGTTAGCTATATTAGTTTCCATACGCGTGTGTGTACCGATACCCATAGGTACCGTATTGATACTCATGTTCGAGTACCGGTACCCACTGAACGAGATAATCTATAATGATAATAAAAGATGGAATTGGTGTGGGATGATAATGAGATAATATAAGTTAATAAAGATAAATAATGAGGATGATTAATATACACTTTCATAATATATCAACAAGTTTGTAAACATAAATGGGTGGCTTGATAATTGATAGAAATTATAGAGTTTGGTAATCATGTAAACGATGTGTGTTGTGTGGTAATCGTGTCCATGTTGTGTGTTGTTTGGACACTTGATTGGTTGTGTTACCTTTGATTGATGGGATCCGAATACCAGTGAGAGTTTGAGTGTGTTGCAACACCATGGTTGAAGATTTCTAAATGTAGGATCTTGATGTTGTGTGGACGCGGGCCTCATTCGAAGATGTTTTATGAGCGATCCCGAGCATGGATGTATGATCCCGATGTTGTATGGACGCTTGCCTTACTCGAAGTGTACGCTCCCAATGTTGTGTGGACGCATGAGTCACTCCATGTTTGTGGTATGACTTGTGTGCTTTCGCTCAGATGATCTGGTGAGATCCCAAGTATGGTTTGGCCTTGTGGTCCATCTATGATGATTGCTATGATGAGAGCATGTGTTTAGGCGACTAGTGGTAGCACACATGTTTATTTATCTCTCCTTATTGCTTGTACTAGCTTGCATGCTTATATTTATTAGTAGCATTAAGTATGGTAGAGTAGATGTGTACCACTAAGCTTTGTAAGCTCAACGCTCGGAATTGTTATTTTCGTGTGTAGGTTGATCGCCGGATCCTGGGATCGAGGAGCACTATCAGTACGGGCTTCCAGCATGTGGTGTTGTCTAGAGTATGGTACTTGTGTGTTAGTGGGTTGTGTATTCATAAGACCTTACATGGTGGAGTTTGTAATTTTTATTTTTGAAATTGTATTAATCAAATTGTATGTTCAATTGTTTTAAATTTAAATTGGAGCTCATTTGTATTGTTTTGATTATTTATCTATATTTCAACTATTGGCTTTAAATGTTTTTTAGTAGTATCTATTGGGGAAAACCCAGTTCGAGGAATTTTATGGTTCTTGGTTTGGGCTTGAGGCCCAAATGTGACATCTAGGTCGATGGTGTTAAAACAGTGGTATCAGAGCTTAGGTTTAGCTGGTTCTAGGAAACCTCAGGGTGATATATGTGTTTTAGTAAGGTGTCTAGTGAATACAAGCCCTTAAGTTAAGTTCGTACACCTTAAAGACTAGAATATTGATGGTGCATCCAATGTTACGATGATAAAATGGTTATGATCGTGGCCGAGAGTGGCCAAGTTAAGTGTTGAGCCACTCATGGGAGCGATTCTGGAGAAGAGGTCGCCTCGGATCGTTGTCATGCGAGTTAGTTGAATGATACCGAAGTCGAGGATGTGTCCTCCTCCCGCCACCTGAATGGTGTCTTCATTGTGTGTTGTAGTCGTTCTGGAGCCCTCTGAGGCGTTATTGGAGTTTTTGGAAAAGAATCTTCATTGTTATGCGTGAATAGCTGTAGAACCCGTATTTTTTCCGGGCATACCTATACTAATATTGTAACGCCCCGGGTTTAGGGTCTGGGAGTTCGGACCGAGACTCGGGAAAGGTTTGTAAATCGAGTTTTGGGGTTCATGTTGTCTTTAAATGAAATGGTTTCATAAAAGGGGTTTTTTTTAAAATTAAATTGAGTTTTAAGGATAAATACAAATAAATTAAGGCAAGAGAAGATTTTTTATTAAAAGAGGGTTTTAAAATAAAAGAGGAATAAAATAGAATATTTCAAAAGGAAAGAAAAAAGGGATAGATACCCACTTTCTCTTTCCCCTTTTCAAAACCTTTTCATGTTAAAACTCCCAAGTTCCTAGCCACCGTCCATTTCCACCAATCTTCACCATTTTGAAGGTTTCAAAGAGGTAAACAACTTGATTTTTACTCTTCTCTTCATTTAAATCTTATTAGTAACATTTTCTTTCCAAGAACTTGGTGATTTCTCAAGTTCTCTCATTTTGGGTAAAATAGGTTTTGAAGGGGTTTAAGCAATTTAGTGAAAACAGTGGTTTGTGTGAGTTTTAAATCATGTTTTGAGTATAATATAAGGTTAAGATGGTGGGTTTATCAAGAAATCCTAAAATGGAATAAATGGGTAAAAAATTGAGTTAGGGAAATATGGGTTTTGGGTTGTTTATGGTTGAAAATGGTTCTTAAAGGGTTTGTGGATGTATGTTGATGGTTTTGAAGCTTTCGGGTATGTTTTGGATGATGATTTGATTTAGTAATAGCTGGAATTTTGTTGAATATGGGTTTTGTCTACATACGGGTTTGAATCGGGAAATATATGTTGTGGGATATTTGCTATAATGATAACAGTGGGTTTTGTGTTTGGAAAGTGTGTTAATCTTCTTCTTTGGTCTGGTTTGAATCAATGGAATCGAGTTTGAGGATTTTGGACGTGTTACCGAAACTCACGGAAGCTTAAGAGGGAGTTCGACTAGTGTGGCATGTTACCGGTGAGTGGAAATGTTTTTTAGAGTTTAGGTTGAGCTTGAAAGGCCAACCTAAGCTCGAGAGTAAGTATTTAATGGTTACGTTTTACTTTTCCAGAATTTAATATTTCAATCTTGTTATACATGGTTGATATGAGATGAATGTGTGTATTTGATTATTGAGTGTGGTATTGTTATGTTGATTTATGTGATGTTGAGTATTGGCAAATATGAGAGTCTTACTGGGTATAATTGGTCGACCATAGGATTAGAGTGCACTTGTAAAATTCGCGCGTTGCCCTAGTGATGTAAGATTCCATTAGGGAGGAGTACAATTATGTAAGATGCCACCGAAAGCTTTATTGTTAGACCTCGGTGATGTAAGATGCCATCGTGAGTCTTGTTGTTCCTATAGATTCGGTGATTTAAGATTACATCGATTCCAATTCGCGTATTCGAGTAATGTAATCATAGTTGCCATTATACTCTTGTGTTGGAAGGTTGATTGTTATCTTGGTAGATGTTGAGAGTCATGCCATGATGTTATATGTTGTTGCATTGCTTGATGTAAGATGCCAAGCACATGTTAGATTGTTGATAATCTTATTGTTGGAAATCATGCTTGTGGTTTTGTTTTCAATTCTTAAATGGTTTTTTAAAACTGCATTGTTGTTGTTGTAGTTTGAGCACCACTCACTAAGCCTTTATGCTTACGCGCTCCTTTCCAACAATGCAGATCGTTAGCGATCCGTGAAGCAAAGGAAGGTGAGGGAAAGGCTCCGGTGATCGTAACTTAAGCTCAAGTAGGGATTTTAAGTTGTAATAAATTTAGCAATGGGAATACTTATACCTTGTGTTAGGGAGGTTGTTGTAAACTCCCATGAGTTTGATCTTTTGCTACATATTTTAAATGTTGAATCCATGCTATGTTGAGGCTTGTTTTGGCTTTTGGTTAAATGCCTTGTGTTTTGGCTTGTTGGAGTTTTTGAGTTAAAGTGTCTTTATGAGCTTTCATGTTTGAGTGTGTGCTTGTTTGAAACATGTTTTTAAGGTGTTTTGCCTCTAGAATATTTTCTTAATATGTTGCCATGTGGTTTGTGATCTTTCAGAGTAATTTTGGGAATGTTTGGGGATGCCAAAATGCATTTTCGGGCCAATCTGTGCCCAGGCGTTTCGAAACATCTGATATGGTTTCGGAACGGCCAGGCTTTTGGGGCACCCGTATCGGAACGGGGTGGTGCCGTTTTAGTACGTTTTTCCTCTGAAGACTTCCATTTTGAAACCAAGAGGGGTCATTTCGGAACGGCCTACTTTTACTTTTTTCTAAGAGCTCGCGTTTCGAAATGGGCAACCCCTGTTTCAAAACACATGTAGTTAAAGTGGTCAAAAGGCATCTTTGAAGGTTCCCAAATGTTACGTTTTAGTCCCTAATGCTTGTATGCTTCTTAAGTGAGCTTAAATGTCTCGTTTGTGTTGGTCTTGCTTCGTGTGCTTGAAATATGACTAATAAACTATTTGGTAAGGTTTAAATTACCTTTTTGCCCCTGTTTTGGTGTGGTTGCAAAATGGTCCTTCATGATTGTTTGGTTCCAATTGGACATCTGATTTATGTTCGATTGAGTCATTGTTCTTCCGGTGTAACCCTTAACACCATAGGACTGTTAAATTGCATTTAGACAAGATAAATTTTAATCTAGGGTTGTTAATCGGAGGGAAATTCTCAGATTGTTCTCCGATTATCCCCATATGACTCTCCCAATTTGGTGTTGCGACTAGACCGGGTCAAGGGGGTTACAAATATATATACTATATATTCACTATAAATAAAACCTAAAATAAATAATAAATAAATAGATATTAAAATGTCCATATATAGTGTCTATTACATATAAAATGACCCTTTTACAATGCAAAGCCCATTTTAAAATCACAAGACCTAATGACAACTCACACATAACCCATTTCAGGTAAAAACCAACCTAACAAACACAAATCCAATGTGTGTTTCTTCTTCTCGCCTAAAACCGCCACGTGGCAGTTCCCCATTCGCCCATCTTGGTTTCACATGGATCAAGCTCTCCAATGATGTCATTCCCTACATCACCTATAAATACGAGAGAGAGAAAAAGTGTCAGATCAATTGATTAGCCATAATAATTACCTAAAAACATAATAATAATAATTGTAGAACTAATGTTTTGATATAATAATTGAAAAATGTTTTGGACTGATTTAAAAAGCATTTAAAACATTTCCAAAGTCCAAACAACTTGAAATTATGTTTAGGGAAGTCTTTAAAAGGGTTTTTCATGTTTTTCAAAGCCAAATTTAACAAAACTGTCCAGGTGTTTCGAAACACCTTAGGGCGTTTCGAAACAGGGGATTCCAGTAGCAAAAACGTTTCGAAACTTTTTCGAAACGGGCTTTCCCTAGATAGGATTTTTGCCCAGCGTTTCGAAACGGGCTATGTCGTTTCGATACGCCTACGTGGCATTGACCACAACGGTCATAAACCCCAACGGCTATTTTCCCAACTAACTTTTAAATGCAGGCGTTTCGATACGGGCCTATAGCGTTTCGATACGCGTTTCGAAACGGCAAGGGGGTGTTTCGAAACGGGTACCCTGACAGACTGAAACGGCTCTTTCTACATTGAGAGTGTTTCGAAACGGCTTCGAGCATTTCGAAACGGGGAGCTGCAGAACTGCATTTATGGTGGGAATTAAAGTCCTCAACGGCTCCATTTGATCCACAACGGCTAGCAATGGCTATAAACTCATCAAGGAGTATAAAAAGGACCTCCAAGCATCAAGAGAAGGCTAATGCTCACATTGTCAAACATCAAATGATCAAAGATTGTCTTTGCACTTAAATTGTCATTTATTGTATAGACAAACACTAGTGAGCCAAAATTGTCAAATTTGCTCAAGTGTTTTAGGTTTTGGGTGAGTGCTTCATTGTGCAAACAAACACCTATTAGAGGGTTTAAGTTTGCTTTCATTGTCTCTTTGTAAAAGATGATTTTGATCAAGGCTTTGGGTAGAAGCTTGATCGGTGTAAAGGGTTTCCTCCTAATCCTAGAAAAGGGGACGAATCAATAGTGGATTGATTGTGAAATACTTAGTGGGGAGCTAAGGTAGTGGATGTAGACCTTGGTTAGAAGGTTGAACCACTATAAATCATTGTGTCACTTTTCTTTTTAGCTTCCTAAACCCTTCAACCCAAATATCCACCTCTCCACCACTTGGTGAGCTAAATTGGTTGATCGAATCGAGCACCTCTCAACTCAACAATTGGTATCAGAGCTTGGCTCAATCGAAGAGGATTCACATCCTATTGAGAAGATCCGGTAAGCTCGATCACTATTTCATCAACCGGCTCAAATGGCACAATCAATTGACAAACCGCCTTTCTTTGACGGAACCCACTATGCCCATTGGAAGACAAAGATGAAGTTCTTCATCAAATCTAGAGAAACTTGTCCGAAAGCTCTTCTACTCACTTCCCGAGTCTTGGGACTCAAAGAGGACCGCCATCATCGAAGCCAAGAATTTGAAGACCTTGAAGCTTGATGAACTCATGGGGTCACTCCTTACTCATCAAATCATGAAGAAGAAGAATAAAGAAGATGAGAAGAAGAGGGAAGAAATTAGAGCTTTGGGAGAGAAGAAAATCAAAGGGCTTGGCATCAATACAAGTGCCATGGCTCTCAAATCCTCCACTTGCCATCATGTCTACTCAAGTGAAGAGGAGGATGAAGATGAAGAGATAGTTCAGCTCTTCAAGAAGTGTGCCCCGTTCATGAAGAAAGCCTTGAGAGAGCTTGAACGAGGACCTAAAAGAAAGGAGAGGGCAAGCACTTCAAGCCATAAGAAGAAGGCACATGTGGCTACTTGGAGTGATGGGGACTCCACCGACGATGAACAAGCCAACCTTTGCCTTATGGCCATCGAAGAAGATTCAAGGGTAACTTCTAATTCATCTACTTCATGTTCTTATTCTTTTGATGAATTACAAGATGCCTATGATGATTTGGTTTTAGATTTTAAAAGCCACATTTTGAAAAACAATAAATTGATTTCAAAGTTAAAAATTCAAAATGATTTGCTTTCTAAAACCAAACTTGAACTTGAAGCAAAACTTGAAGAGTTTGAATTAAAATGTTTTGATTTACAAAAATTGCTTCAAAAAGTTCAAGAAGAAAAAGATTTGATTTCCAAAGAGCTTGAAAAGAAAAACAATTTTGGAAAATCAAATTTCTATGTTAGACAATCTAGTACCCCCTAGATTTATTAAAGGAAAATGTTATAGAAGTATTTGGGTCCCAAAAGGACTTAGTACTTCAATTAAAAATGATGACATTGAAAAATGGATTCCAAAGGGGACTAAAATTTGTGCTACTAACGTCTATGGATCCAAAGCAATTTGGATACCAAAAATTACTTGATTGTCTTTTTGCTAGGTGTGATGGAGATGTTCAACAAGTCAAACATTGAGGGGGAGCTCCATGCACACAAGGAAGAACACTTGAAGAAGGAAGGCTTCACATCCTCCCTTGGGTTCAAGTGTTGGTAAAAATTCTAGTTGTTTTTTATTTTATTTGTTTATTTTTTTTAAATTCAACTAGATGATCATATATGATGGACTAACATTTTTAATGATGCTTGAGTAAGGGGGAGCCATTTTAAAACAAAATTCATATTTTTGTCAATTTTTTTACCTCTATTGTTATTTTAAACTTAAGGTTTTAAATTCTTTTTGATATAACAAAAAGGGGGAGAAACGGTTTGAAAAATTGCATTTTCAAATGAATAAGGGGGAGCTTTATTTGATTTCATATCTTTAATCTCTTATTCACATTTTTAAAGTTAAAGGGGGAGAATCCCAAACAATTTTTCAAGTGAGTTTTATTATATCAAAAAGGGGGAGATTGTAGAACTAATGTTTTGATATAATAATTGAAAAATGTTTTGGACTGAGTTAAAAAGCATTTAAAACATTTCCAAAGTCCAAACAACTTGAAATTATGTTTAGGGAAGTCTTTAAAAGGGTTTTTCAAGTTTTTCAAAGCCAAATTTAAGAAAACTGTCCAGGTGTTTCGAAACACCTTAGGGCGTTTCGAAACAGTAGATTCCAGTAGCAAAAACGTTTCGAAACTTGTTTTGAAACAGGCTTTCCCTGGATAGGATTTTTGCCCAGCGTTTCGAAACGGGCTATGCCGTTTCGACACGCCTACGTGGCATTGACCACAACGGTCATAAACCCCAACGGCTATTTTGCCAACTAACTTTTAAATGCAGGCGTTTCGATACGGGCCTATAGCGTTTCGATACGCGTTTCGAAACGGCAAAGGGGTGTTCCGAAACGGGTACCCTGACAGACTGCAACGGCTCTTTCTACATTGAGAGTGTTTCGAAACGGCTTCGAGCGTTTCGAAACGGGGAGCTGCAGAACTGCATTTATGGTGGGAATTAAAGTCCTCAACGGCTCCATTTGATCCACAACGGCTAGCAACGGCTATAAACTCATCAAGGAGTATAAAAAGGACCTCCAAGCATCAAGAGAAGGCTAATGCTCACATCGTCAAACATCAAATGATCAAAGATTTCTTTGCACTTAAATTGTCATTTATTGTATAGACAAACACTAGTGAGCCAAAATTGTCAAATTTGCTCAAGTGTTTTAGTTTTTGGGTGAGTGCTTCATTGTGCAAACAAACACCTATTAGATGGTTTAAGTTTGCTTTCATTGTCTCTTTGTAAAAGAGGGTTTTGATCAAGGCTTTGGGTAGAAGCTTGATCGGTGTAAAGGGTTTCCTCCTAATCCTAGAAAAGGGGACGAATCAATAGTGGATTGATTGTGAAATCCTTAGTGGGGAGCTAAGGTAGTGGATGTAGACCTTGGTTAGATGGTTGAACCACTATAAATCATTGTGTCACTTTTCTTTTTAGCTTCCTAAACCCTTCCACCCAAATATCCACCTCTCCACCACTTGGTGAGCTAAATTGGTTGATCAAATCGAGCACCTCTCAACTCAACAACAACAATAATAATAATAATAATAATAATAATAATAATAATAATAATAATAATAATAATAAAATTAAATATAATAAAGGAGGAGAGAGATTACCTGGAACCACGAACCATCATCGGCATACGAACCGTTGCCAGAATCCAGATTGTCGGGAGCCAAATCGCCACAAAACCGAGCTGTCGACGCAAGCCGCACCACCCGGAAAGTGGACCGGCACCTAAAACTGAGTCGTTCGGCCGTTGTAGAACCAAATCGACGCTCCAAAGAGTCGAACCGCCACCGTGGAAGCTGGATATGTCGCCGGAGTAGACCGGGAGTTACCGGACCACCGCACATTGCCACGAAACTGAACTGTTGCACATTTCCGTGAAGCCGACTCGACACGCCGAAAGTCAAACCGTCATTGGAGAAGTCGAAACCTCATCGGAAAAGGAACCACAACACTGTCGGAATGTACTTTTCTCACTGATTTTCAATTTCCTACAAAATAAACATGAAAAATTTTAGATCGAAATGAGACATTAAGGAAAATCGGAACAAAAACCTAAAGGTAAATCGGAAAAGAAAAGTGATTTATGTAACCCCCTTAGCCTGGCCTAGACACCCGACCCGAACTACAAAGATTACACAGGGAAAACCAAAGTCAACTCGTTAAAGTCAACCTTGATTAACGACCCTTTTTTTCTTTTAAACTTTTCTAGATCCACATTATTAATCTATATGAATAACAAAGCAACTTAGCGGAAGCGACACAGCGAACGAAGTTCAATTAGGTGTTCAATTGCATACGATCGTCTTTTAGGGACTAATTTGTAAATTTCCAGAATTATAAGGACTTAACATGATTTAACACTACAAATCCAAAGTTAAACCTATATTATTCCAACATGTCAAATTTTATCTTAAACGGATCAACCAAACTCATTTAATTAAGCATATAAGATTTAGGGACCAAAACATAAGAAGCAAAAACCTGAAACAGTTCAAATCAACTCCAATGGTCGGATGTTTCGAAACCCAAGGCCCTGTATCGGAATGGTCGTTTCGAAACTAGGTTGATCGTTTCGATACTCTGGTGTGTTCCGAAACCCGTATTGAAACACCCCTTTCCAGTAGCTAAAACGTTCCGGAACGTTCCTACCCGTTCCGAAACCTTATGACATTTCAGGCCTCTGTTCCGAAACAAGTAAGGGCGTTCCGATACGCCTTGCCATGCAACAGTAGATTTTGCTGGTTTTTCACTCCTAAACACCCCCGAAAACATTCCAATTCATGCCACATCATACATACATCATGTTCAGGCATCAAAGATCAACATTGTAAAGTACGAGCTTGGACATAGCTTCATTCGAGCAAGCATTGGTTCTATAGGCATGCTTCCCAGACTTTAAAACCAAACAAAAGCTAAAAGACACAATCATGCATCAATCAAACTTCAAAGGACAATTACAACTCAATAATACCAAACCGAAAACAAACAAAGTAATAATCAACATCCACAATCATCCGAGGGTAGAAATCCCACCCATTGCCTCTTATTACACCAAAGAAAAACCACATACTTTGATAGACCAAAGTGCTTGGATTCTCCTTGCTTACTCGCTGCCTCGAATGTCTAGTTCTCTGCATTGATGAAACAAATTAGTGTAAGCACAAAGCTTAGTGAGGATTGCTAAACAACAATCATCAATGCATTCTTCACAATTGGCAAATGATCATTTATCAACACATGCCTTTTCATAAAACATGCCCTCTCATGGCATCAATGCACTTTTTAAAATACATGCTCATATGCATCACTTAAAAACATCAAATAAACCTTTGCTCATGCTTTACCAAGCATTACATGCATTCTAGCATAAATCACAAGCATCTCATGCTTAATTCATTATTCACAACATTATATTGGCTTACAAGTGATCATTCCTCAAACTATACCAAAATCAACTCAAGACACAATCGGATACGCGAATTACAAGCGTTGTCCCACACGCTTCACACATACTACCGGACTACACAAGGTGGAGATACATGGCACAATCACAACCCCTCAACACCCGTGATGGAGATTAATGACACAATCACAACCCCTCAACATCACTCATCGGTAGTTGTATACTTCCACTAACGAGAGCAAGGGACACAACCACAAGATTCACACACGGGACTAAACCATCCACCGTTGTGATCTTAGCCTCAATCGTTAGGGTACTTGGATGGAGATTACGGCACAATCACAACCCCTCGACATCCAAGGCGACTTTATTCACTGTGCACCCAATCGTATAGCCGGTTAACTATATCCGATTACAAGTAACCAAACACCACTTTCATCACTTGCCAATATAACCATTTAACATCAATAAGCCATTGTTTTACAAGCATAAAAACAATGCCATTTCCACAAGCATAATATGCTTAACATCATATGCATCTATCATATAAAATCAAGGATCACTTACCTAGTGCATCCTTAACACAATGGCATTAAAATCCAGCATTAATCATGCTTAAAACATGTTTCAAAATAGTAACCAAAACCACATAAAACTAAAGTGCATTTTCATCAAAACATAGCACATTTCCGAGAGAGACTTTCGAATCACTTACTCTTGAGCTTAGCTAAGTGTTTCAAACTTACACTAAGCTCCCAAGACCATGCTCAAAGCGTTACAAAGCTAGAAAATCCATTTCCACTCACCGATACGTGAAGCCTTGCTCGCCGACACGAAAATTACTCCTCCGGAGCCTCCAACAACGCCTCGTTTGCTCCCGGATCAAGATCTCATGTTTTCACATCATCAAAACAGATATCTAAATGAATTAAAATGCATTTCAACACCAGCAACCATTCACAAACTCGTTGCTCACCCAAACTACACCAATTAACCCAACCGAAACAACCGAAAACTCAATCGATTGCTTCCTAAACCAAACCCAGCCAACATACATCACATCCAAACCATTATAAACATCAAAACACATCTGATAAACAACCTAACCCAACCTTATACCTCCAGCAAGCAAGATTCCACCATTTCACCTCAAAAACTCACTTAAAACTAACAAGAAACTCAAGGATCTCGAGGATTTCGGGATCTATGTTATCAAAGCTTCATTTCAACATATTAACCCACTTAAAACTCAATTAAAATAAATCCATAACAGAGCTTAACAAAACAAGTCCGAAAATTAAGATTTCAACCATATTTTTACAAGGTTTTGATCTCCAATCAAAACTAAAATGAAAACTCAACCAAAAATATTAATTAGAAGCCAAAGATCTTGGGAATTTCAATAAAGGAATTTGATTAGAGGTTGAGAACGGGATTTACCTCCAATCCTTGCTTTCCTCAATGAATGGCAAGTTTTCCTTAGCAAAATCTTGAAGAACTTGAAAGAATTTCTTGAAAATTGATTAGAAGATATTAGGAGAGTGTTTGGGAGAAAAGAATTCTGGAGAGAAGTGATTGACAATAGTGTTTGGCTGAAAATGATGAGAAAGTGGTATTTACGTGATGGAATCTCACATTAACTACCCATTTTAAATAATTAAAATAAAAACCAATTAAAGCCACTTAATTAAAAGTCATTTAAAACACATGTCATGTTAAGGAAATGTTAAATTGCCATAAAGCCCCTTAAAGATTCTAAGAATTTGGCTTCTCCTTTAAAAATCATATTTTCCACAGTTTTGAAACTTTACAATTTGGTCACTACTCAAAATGTCCCATTTTCGAAACTCTTTTTGTAAAATTGATTTGACCAACCTCTTGAACATATTTTTAGAGGATTTTAGCAATTTTTACCACATTTTAATCCTACCCCGATCCTTGATTTCCCTAAATCACCTTACACGATTCGAACCATTCTCGACCGGTCCGGTCCGATGTCTAAAACATCTAGGCCCAAAACCAAGGCGTTACAATTTAAGTTTTGTTTCTAATCGTCGGTGAGTTTAAGGATATGGTTGGAGTCGAAGAGGGAACCGGGAATGGATAGATAGCTTCTAAGTGGCCGATGATGGGTGGCTCCGATGAGCCGGGCTTAGATTAGGTTTTAGGATCCTAAAAGGGGAATTTTGGAGTATTTTAGGGTTCCGGCGTGGCGGCCAGAAATCACCCTACAGTGGCCGACTAGAACCCCACGGTGGTCGGTGTTTGGAAGCGACGGCCGGTTTCGCCTGTTTAGAGAGAGGGGAAAGGGTTTACGAGTTAGAGAGAGGATGTAAATCGGTTGAATGACCGAGTTGGGCTCGGTGTAGGGTTTTTATACCCATTCCAAAATAACACCATTTAGGTGTCGGGTCTCTTGACCCGCGAGAAGGAGCCGAGTTGGGTATGGAGAACCCGCGCCCTACTATAGGCCTTTCTCATTTTGGGCTACTTTGTTTTACCTTTCTTATAATTTAGTCACTAATTGCTTGTATTTTGACCTTCTAAGTTTCAATTTAATTCAATTACGTCCCTTTTCAGTTTTAATTCATTTGTTTAATTGTTTGATTATTTATTTGTTTGCATCTTTTTTAAATTGAACATGTAGTTTCATATTTTAGACAATTTAGTCACCAAATTGATACTAATAATTAGAGCCTTTTAGGATTTGATTCTTTAATTAGATTTAATTAATTAAATAGGAAAGGTCATTGTAGCAAATAAATGCATATTTGAAATAAAATTAGAATGTTCAAGATTGGTTAGTATCACATTGAAGAGTGATGTTAATCAATAAATATTCCGATGAAGATTTCAATATTTCATTTTAATCTAGAAAATGGAAATAATTCACAATTAGATCAATTAAAATTAAAATAGGACTAATGATTAGAATCACCTTAATTATGAATATTATTATTTTGGGGCTTATTAAAGATAGTGTCCAATATTATTTTGGATTTTATCAATTATGTCCAAAAATTAATAATATTCTTAGAACCTTAAATTAATTGAATTGATGGAGCCTAATTAGGGTTTACTTAAAAATGTCAAGACAATAATTGGTCATGCATTAAACCTTTTGTGTTGAGATACATTTTGAATATAAATTGAAGTGTAATGTAACTGGACGTTTCATAATTATATTCGTCCAAAGTGTATTTTCTTACAAAAGGATACCCCCATTTGGAATGAAATCCATTTTACAATTAAAAGAATTAATTAAATCCAGATTAATGTTCGAAATGCCAACATGCAGCGTGTAATTAATAAGGTACCGATAACGGGCGTTCGTAGGGGTGTTAACCCTTCCCTACACGTAACCGACTCCTAAACCTGAACTTTTCAAAAAAGAATCTCTGGTACGTTTTTATGGTGTTTGGCCTACCAAAGTGGCCGGTGGCGATTCCAAAATGATTTTTAAGCAAATAGAAGGGATTAAAATGGAAAAATAATTAATCACATGATAAAATTGGTCAAACCCTGACTTTTCGAATTTTAATCGTCAGGCTGTTTTTTCCAAACTTAAAAAAATGGGTGTTTAAAAAAAGGTCGCGACAGCTTGGCTACTCCGCTGTGGATAAAATTGAGAGTAAGGCCTAATAATTAATTACACGTGGCATTTTGGCATTCCTAACATTAATTTGAATTTAATTTTTTCTGATGAATTGTTCGATGGATTTTAGGAAGAATAGGGGTAATTTTGTGTATGTTATATATGTCATTCATGCATAAACCCTAAACCCGAGTTTTTTACCCTTAAGTGGGAGTAAGACAATATTCGACGTGATGCTCTCCAGCTCCATGTTCAGATTTTTGTCTTCTTCCGGTATACTAACCTTATGCGTCGTGGGGCCCACGTCTCCATTATAAGGGACATATACTACCGAATCGATGTCTTACTGTCGCAGTAGACGGTAATGACAGTTCAAGAACCGGGAGTTTGGAACCAAATCCGCTTTTTGTTTTAGAAGCTCACCCCACTAGAGCCAAACATGGACCTAGGACAGGTGTTGCCGGTTTAAATACTTTTCTCTGGTTATTTTCTTGCTTAATTAAATTTTTTTATTTATCAGCAATTTAATTTTTGCTTACACAATTAATTTACCATACTGACTTGTTTCTTTTATTTTGTTTTGTTTTTGTTTTTATTTTTCATTTTGCATCGCATCATCATTGCATAGAGGTATTGATTCAAAAAGTGGTTATCAGTAGAAGACAATCATGAGAGATGAAGGGAATCGAAATCCGATAGAAGAGACTACAAATATGAGGCAGTATCCGGGACAAGTCACGGGAAAAATGAAGAGTAGTTCATCCAAGGGTCATACGTCTGATTATATTAGTGTCGATACTGACAAGAACGAGATACATGAGATGAAAAGAAAAATGGCTGAAATGATGACTATGATGACAACTATGACCAAGGAAAAGGAGCATATTGAACTGGAAGGAGAACCAAACGAAAACCAGAATATGTATAAACAACCATGTCCGAGCACTGTTATAATTCGCATTAATAAACCAACTAGAGGTAAAAGTAGGATAAATTCTGAAAATGTAATGATGGGTCCGGAAGAAGCCCGAGTAAAGGAAATGAAGAGCTTTTAATTCAATCTTGATGACATATGCAAATTTACTCCCCTTTTGGTAGAAAAGAAATTTGTGAGCCCAGTCTAGTCCAAGCCTAAAAAAATTTTCTTATTCGAGAGATTACAACAACGCAGTATATGGCTATCATCAGGGAAGTTCAGACCAAACTACTGAGAGTTGCGAAGCTTTGAGGAATAAGGTTGAAAATCTTATTAGAGTAAGGCCTATTGAGTTTTGAAGACGGAAGGCCCAAATTTCCTAGAAGACTGACAAATAATAGAACACTTGGAGATGCAAAAATGAAAGAAGATTCTAATCTATCAGAATCAATTCAGTGTCTAGGACAAGGCTCAAACTTTAGTATCCCTTGTCGCAACCGCCTTTTTACGGGAGGCTTCGACGTTTTGGAAAAACACTTTTAATAAACACACGGAGTCGCCACTAATCTTTTTGAAAAAAAAAATGTGATTGGATCACTTTTTAAAAAAGTAGGGTTATTTTAATAAAACATTTTTTGGTTTTAATAAAACAACAATTTCGGTCTGCGAAAAATTAAAAAATAGGTTCGGGGGTCGGTTACGCGTGGGGAAGGGTTAGCACCCCCACGACGCCCAAAATTGGTACCTAATTGGTTTTAAAATCGTTCTCAAAACTGGAATTTGCAAGTTCAAAAAGGTTTGACTTTACTTGTCCGTTTAATGAATATTAGTCTATTTTAACGGCCTTATCGCCCGGGAGATTAACTTATTCACCGCCAACATTTCTGGCGCTAACCCGTCATTCCCGTTTGATAACACACCACATTAAATTATGTTTTCACTTTTCAAGCAACAAAGAAATTTAAGTGTGTTGAGCATTTTATTCAATTCTAGGTTCGATTATTAAAAGCCATAAAAAACGTCTAAGTCTTTTATTCCTAAGTTAAGGTTTAAATATGCTTAAGTGTATTTTATTTTCAAGAAGAACATTTTTCAATAAAAAAATCTCTATCTAAGCTTTAGTCCCTAATCCTAAGTTTTCACATATTTCTAAAACAAGCAAGCAAACAATTTATTCTTTTGAATTTTACCCTTTTTATTATTCCTTTTAAAAGCCTTTATTTTTTACTTTTTATTTTCTAAGCCAAAACCCCTTTTACGTTTTTTACTTTTTTGTGTTTTTTTGTTTTTTACCTTTCTCATTTTTTATGTTTTTTATCATTTTGTGTTTTCCCTTTCAAAAGAATTTTCACTCTTTTTAAATTCATTTTCATTGTTTTCATTTTTTTCTTTTAAAACAACTCATTCTAGAAAATAAACTTTATTTTTCCTAAGAACTCTTTTTTTAAGTTTTTTCCTTTTCAAAAATTTATTTAAATATCCTAGACCCTAATTTTTACTTTAAAACCCTTTTATTTTCTATTTCTTGAAAACTTATTTCTTTTTATATTTTTTTCTAAAAAACATTTTTATTATTTTTTCTTTTAAAAATCATTTTGCCCATCAATTATTATAACAAATAAAAAAGTCTCTTTTTAATTTTCTACAATTAAGCCCTTTATTATCTAACACCTCACATTATTATTTCTTCTAATTAAATCTCTAATTTCAAGTTTTTCAAATTAACCATATTTATTTATTTTTATTTCATGCATTTAAAATTTAAACGCCCTTTAAATTATTTTCTACATTTCTAAAGATCAAAATCACTTTAACAACATTTTTTAAAAGCATGCAAATATTTTAGGATCAAAATAAAAATTAAAACGAAATTTAAAACAAAAAGGTTACCGGAATCGTGAACGATTTTCCGACTTCGAGAAAGCAACCTAAAAATCACAAACAACACAAACAAAAACACCAAAATTCAACCAAGAACAAACATATAATTAACATAAAAACTAAACAAAGAAATGATAGAAAATTTACCGAGAAATCGACGAATGATGAACTCTAACTCAAGCTTCTCGAAATGCTCCAAACCACCTACAGAAAATTGCTCAAACTAGAATTTCCTCTCCAAAAATTCCAGCCAACTCAAGAAAAATTCAGAGAATTTTTCGGATTTTTCTTGAACCTTTTTAGTGGTTTTTCTCTCAAATTTGGTGTGTTGAATAATGAAGCATTTGAGGGTTTTTATAGTTGATTTCTAGCTTCAAATTCAAGCCAAATTTGGATTTCAATCCCCGAATTGAAGCTAAAATCAGACAAGAACTTGATACCCGGTAAAACCCCCAAAAAATCATCCATTTTGATCCAAATTCGGGATAGAATTTCCTATTTAATTCGAATCTAGGGTTTATTATTTAGTTTCGGTTTTTGCAGATTCCGGCGGCTATAAGCAACGGCGGCAAGTAGGGTCGGGGGCAAAAGGACAGCGGCAACCAGGCGGTCTGATCGGCACCAACCACGCCGGGTGTCGCGACCGGTGGATGGAGAACGGCGGCCCCCATCGTTCGCGGCAAGGGTTAGGAGAGCCCAGCACCGCGCGCGTGGACGTCACGCGCCATCGCGTGACGCGCGGGCTGGCTCTCTTTTTATTTATTTTTTCTTTTTTCTCTTTTTTAACTGTTTTTTGACCCTTTTTGTTGCTGTTTTTTCTCTTTTTTATATCACACTTCATAATTATTACCTCATTTTATTCCCCTTTTTTTAATTTAATTATTAAACACCATAATTAGTATTTTTTTCTTTTCCTTTTCTTTCCGTTTCCCTTTTTTATACTTTTTACCTTAAAAATGGGCTTCAACATAAAATGGGCTTTATTCTCTTCATTAAAAAGTGGGCTTTTCTTGAAAATGGGTTTTTATTTAAAAAATTGGGTTTTTATTGAAAGTGGGCTTTTAAAAGGATTTTTATTATTTTTTGATATTTTATATTTTATTTCTTTTTTTACTTTTAAAAGTTAGGGTGAAAATTTAGTGACAACAACTGCCCCTCTTTACTTATCTCTGTGAAACAAAGATAAAGCAAAGAGAAAAAGACACAAATTTTCACCTGATTTACTGATTGGCTCCATTCTCCGAATGCCCGAATGGATAGGCGTGCTCTATTCTCCTTATGCTCGAATGGCTGAGCTGGGTTCCATTCTCCAAATGCCCAAACGAATAGGCTAGTTCTATTCTCCTTATGCTCGAATAGTTGAGCTGGGTTCCATTCTCCAAATGTCCGAACAGATAGGTTGGTTCTATTCTCCTTATGCTCGAATAGTTGAGCTGGGTTCCATTCTCCAAATTCCAGAACGAATAGGTTGGTTCTATTCTCCTTATGCTCGAATAGTTGAGCTGGGTTCCATTCTCCAAATGCCGGAACGGATAGGCTGGTTCTATTCTCCTTATGCTCGAATAGTTAAGCTGGGTTCCATTCTCCCAAAATGCCAAAGCAACTGAGTTGGGCTTTGTCCTCCCAAATGCTCAATTAGGCCAAGTCTTTTGAACACTTTCATCCTCCTTATGCTTGGATGAATAAGCAAGCTCCATTCTTCTTTTTCTTGAACGGATAAGCGAATCTTCTTAAGCACTTCATCCTCCTTATGCTTGGATGAATAAGCAAACTCCATTCTCCTTTTTCCTGAACGGATAGGCGGATTTTCTGAAAAAACTTCATCATCCTTAATGCTTGGATGATTAGGCAAACTCTCATTTGAACAGGTCTTCCATGTACCTGAAAAAAAAACAAAATGCAACATGCAATACGATTATAATGTGTATGCCCCTATGGATATCTAAAACATGAATGCATGATAGGTTTTCCTTTTAAAAACTTCTTTTTCTTAGACCATTTTCTTAATTTTGATGAAATTCTGGTTATCAAGGCCAACTCGATTAATCATGAACTCTCTCTCCTAAACTTGTGTAGATCAAAACGATTTGCTTCAACCTTCTTTCAAACCTTCTTGGCTTTTTGGCTTTGAATTCACCATTCTTTGAGATAAGGCCATTTCCTTTGCTTTGGGAATCACCCATGAGTTATGAACTATTCTGACTATTCCTCATTTTCTGATCTTCTACTGATAGGTTCAATCCCATTCTTACTTCATTGGAAACATTTAATCCTTTATCTATTTTCTCAATCGCCATTTTCATATTCAGGGATGCACACCCTAAGTCAAGTTTCGACCTTGCAAGGCTACTCCTATCGTCATGTAAGGAAGGCTGGTGGTTAAGAAATGTTGTTTAAACGCCCAGACATTCATATGGATTTTCTTCCTTTTAAAAAGTTTCGCAACAAGGCTTTACTTTTTCTTCTTTAAACATTTTAACACCATATGCCCCAAATAATAATTATGGAACACTAGTCCTTGAACTTTTCAAAACATTCTCAAAGTAATGCTCAAAAATCTTTTGCATGTATAAATGATTGTCAAATCCATTAATCCTTATTTCAAAGCAAGATGCTAACAAAGATAGGGAAAGAAACAAGAAAGTAAGAAAAATTCATGGATCAAATTTATTAATGTTGTGGCAAACAAAATAAGGTTTATAAAAAGGAAGGGAAACAAGTGTTCAAATATCAATAGTCCAAACTTCTCCTTCCAAACGCCAGAGGTAAACTTGAATGCTGCCAGTGTCGAAGAAGCCTTGAGTACAGTGCATGATTTGTGAAGCCCCAGAATCTATCGAATTATCTGAGCCGCCCTTTATGGGTTTTCAACTCAAATCCTCCTTTGGTTTCAAAACACCCTTTGCGAGTTTTCATTTTGAACCCTCCTTTTTCTTTTTCTCTTTTTTTCTTTTTTTTCTTTTTTTTCTCTTTTCTTTTTTCTTTTCTTTTTCCCTTTTTCTATTTTTTCTTTTTTTCTTCTTCAGGCATGATACTTCTTGACAGTATCAGAGTTTACCGAGTTTTGAAACCCGTTTCCATCCATCTCAGCTAATATCAATGCTCCACCTGAAAGAACCTTTGTCACAATGTACGGTCCTTCCCAATTAGGCACCCATTTTCCTCGAGGATCACTTTGAATTGGCAATTTCTTCTTTAGGACCAAATCACCTTCTTGGAATTCTCTAGGGCGAACCTTCTTTTCATAAGCACTACTCATCCTTCTTTGGTACATTTGACCATGGCACACAGCTTTCAATCTCTTTTCCTCAATTAAGTTCAACTAATCATACCTTGCATGTACACATTCTGCTTCATCTAACTTGGCCTCCATCAAGACACGCAACGATGGTATCTCTACCTCGATTGGTAGCACAGCTTCAACTCCATATACTAATGAGAATGGAGTTGCCCCAGTTGATGTTCGTATCGCTGTTCGATATGCATACAGAGCGAATGGTAACTTTTCATGCCAATCTTTATACGTATCAGTCATCTTCGCGACTATCTTCTTAATATTCTTATTGGCTGCTTCTACTGCTCCATTCATCTTTGGGCGGTACACTACCGAATTACGATGCTTGATGTTGAATTGCTCACAGACCCCGGCAATCATTCGGTTGTTCAGATTAGAGGCATTGTCTGTGATTATTCTTTCTGGCAAACCATATCGACAAATGATTTCTTTCTTTAAGAACTTACATACAGTGGATCTAGTTATACTTGCATATGAGGCCGCTTCCAACCACTTTGTAAAGTAATCAATAGCTACCAAGATAAAGCGATGACCATTTGACGCTTTTGGATGAATCTGCCCAATGACATCTATGCCCCACATAGAGAATGGCCATGGAGACGACATGACATAAAGAGACTGAGGAGGCGCATGAACCTTGTCAGTATATACTTGGCACTTGTGGCATTTACGGGAATAATTAATGCAATCCCCTTCCATTGTCGACCAATAATATCCTTAGCGCATAATTCTTCTTGCCATAGTGAAACCACTAGGATGAGTTCCACAAATTCCTTCATGGACTTCTTCCAAGATCAACTGTGCTTCTTTTGCATCTACGCACCTTAGTAGGCCTCGACTTCGTTTGTAGAGGATCTCCCCATCAAGCGTATAACCTGATGCCATTTTCCTGGTCATTTTCTTTTCATTTTCTGAAGCCTGTGCTGGGTATTGTTGCCGCTTTAAGTACTGTAAGATATTGTGGAACCACGGTAAACCATCTTCTTCTACATTATAACAATATGTTGGGGACTCCATCATTTGTAACTTAATGGGTATCATCTCTGAACCTTCACTTGCTTTAAACGTGGCAGCCAAGGTAGCTAACGCGTCAGCCATCTGGTTATCTTCTCTTGGGAGATGCTTAACAGTAATTGCCTCGAACTATTTAGCTAACTCGAGGACCAAATTATGATATTTTATCAGTTTTGCATCTTTTGTTTCCCATTCACCACGGGTTTGGTAGATGATCAAAGCTGAATCCCCATAGACTCTTAACTTTTGGATTTTTCTTTTGATGGCTTCCCTTAGGCCCATTATGCATGCCTCATATTCTGCCATGTTATTGGTGCAGAAGAACTTTAAACGACAAGTAAAAGGATAATGATCTCCTTCTGGCGAGACTAAAACTGCCCCAATACCTCGTCCTAGAGCATTTTTACAGCACCATCAAAATGCATGACCCATGATTCCATTGGTGACTCTTCATCTTCCTTAATACACATTAAATCCTCGTTAGGGAAACTGAAATCTAATGCCTCATAATCATCTTGTGCACGACTGGCAAGAAAATCTGCTATGGCGCTTCCTTTCACTGCTTTTTGATTCACATATTGGATGTCGTATTCTGAAAGCAACATTTGCCATCGCGCTATTCTTTCTGATAGGGCTGGAGCTTCCATCATAAACTTCAAGGGATCTAGCCGTGAGATCAACCATGTGGTGTGATACAACAAATACTGCCTAAGCCTCTTAGTGGCCCATACCAAAGCACAACATACCTTTTCAATTGGAGTATACCTTGTTTCACAGTCAGTAAACTTCATGCTCAAATAATATATCGCCCTTTCCTTCCTTCCAGTTTCGTCATGTTGACCTAGTACGCAGCCCATTGAGTTTTCAAACACCGTCAGATAGAGTATTAACGGTTTCCCCGAAACGGGTGGCATTAACACTGGAGGATTAGTTGTTGTTCCTTGATCTTTTCTAAAGCTTCTTGGCATTTTTCATTCCAGGTCCCTGGGTTGTTCTTTCTATACAACCTGAATATGGGGTCACACTTATTCGTGAGTTGGGAGATAAAACGAGCTATGTAATTCAACCTTCCCAAGAATCCTTGAACTTGCTTTTGTGTTTGAGGAGGTGGAAGCTCTTGTACGACCTTTATTTTGTCCGGGGTCAATTTCAATTCCCCTTCTGCTTACTACGAAGCCTAACAACTTCCCAGAAGTAACTCTGAATGTGCACTTGGCAGGATTAAGCTTTAACTAAAACTTTCTCAATCTTTGAAAAAGCTTACTCAAGTTCATCAGATGCTCTTCTTCAGTTCTGGACTTGGCGATCATATCATCCACATAAACTTCTATTTCTTTGTGCATCATGTCATGGAAAAGAGTGACCATAGCTCTCTGATACGTTTCCCCTGTGTTCTTCAATCCAAAGGGCATTACCTTATAGAAAAAGGTTCCCCAAAGCGTTACAAAAGTAGTTTTCTCAATTTCCTCTAGGCACATCTTGATTTGATTGTATCCGGAAAATCCATCCATGAATGAGAAAAGGGAATGACCAGTTGTATTATCAACCAAAGTGTCGATATGTGGAAGCGGAAAATTTTCTTTAGGGCTTGCTTTATTAAGATCCATGTAGTCGACGCAAATTCTTACTTTTCCATCCTTCTTGGGTACTAGGACGATGTTCGCCACCCATTCTGGATATTTAGCTACTTTGAGGAATCCTGCATTGTACTGCTTCTTGACCTCGTCTCTGATTTTCAAGAGTGTACCAGCCTTTATTCTTCTAAGCTTTTGTTTTACGGGCTCTCATCCTTCTCTTATAGGAAGCCTATGCATGGAAATATTTGTGTTGAGTCCAGGCATATCTTGGTATGACCAGGCAAATATGTCCTTGTATTCTTGTAGAAGCTCAATCAAATGTTGTCATGTCTCAACTGAGATGGTGGTACCAATCTTGACTTCACTCTTTTCTTCTTCAGTCCCAAGATTCAAAACCTCTAACTCTTCTTTGTGGGGCAAAATTTGCTTTTCCTCCCCTTCTACCATTCTAAGCAAATCATCTGACAAGTCATACCCTTCTTCATCACTAGTACTCTCAACTTCTAAACATAGCGGCAACTCAAAATTAACCTCAGAATCTGATTCAGAGTCATTTGCACCATTGATATCTAAAAACCTGTAAATAAAAGGAGGCAAAATATATATACCAAGAAAGAAATAATAAATGATATGATTTGTTATGTTTTTAGGGTTCGTTTTTGCTTTTTGGGTTTTTATGATCTTTTGGTTTTGTGAAAGAAAGTTTACCACAAGATAAAATTGGGGAAAATGCATCCTTTATTGAAATTCAAATCATGGTTTTGACAATGGACCCTTTTTACATAAGATCTCTAATTACCCCAGGGTCTAAGGGTAAAAGAGTTGGTTTTGAGAATTACTCTGAGGCAGTCTTAAAAACTTCGGAAACCATTTTCGCGGTCCAGTTCTTCAATTCAGGGCAAGGGCAAATCTTGGTCAGGAATTTGTTTTCTCCTTCCTCTTTGTCAGTGATGGCGTTGATGCTCAAATTCTCAAAAGCTTCGCATAAGTCATTCTTTCCTTTCTCCTCTTCGTCGAAGTGGGCATTAGGGTCTAAGAGCCTTCCAGTCTTGAAAATGGCACTTAGGGTGGGTACATCATTGGGTCCTCTTCAACTTCTTCTCATTTTCATGCTTTCTTTTGCCATTTATCGGGCCTAAAGCCCAAACTGAATCGATCCCTTTTCACCGGGATCACCACAGGATAAGGCCTTCCTCGCCTTTCTTCTTTAACTTCCTCTCCTAGTTTCCCGAAGGAGATTTCCTCCGTAGCACACACACTTGCTTCGTGCTCTACATCTCCCTTCTCAAAGAACACAAGTTCCTTGCTATTCATCTTAGCTTGAATCATCAATTTAAACTCTGGGCAACACTGGATCTCATGTCCTTCAGCTCCATGGTATTTACAATATGGTTTTTCAACATCCTTCATTTTCGGGTTCACATCCTTCAATATCCCTGCTGCTACTAACTGATCCCACACCCAAATCATAGGCGCTTTAATTTCTTCGACATTCTCCTTGATCGTCCTCTTCTCTTCCTCATGCACTGCATTCACCTCCGTCTTTTGGTGATTTGGCAATGGGTTTCCTTTTTCCTCGGAAGTTTCAAATGACAAAATGCCCGATTTCCTTAAATCGTCTACCGCCCTTTTGAAAGCAGTGCAATTTTTGATAGTATGCCCCCTTACTCCTGCGTGATATTCGCATTGAGCCTTCTCGTCATACCACGGTGGATAGGGAGGTGAGAATGGAGGAACATGTCTTGGTAACACCATCTGTGACTTGACCAGCTCGGCAAACAACTCTGCATAGGTCATTGGGATATGAGGAAGGTAAGGCCTCGAATTTCCTTGATATCTTCACTCTCTTTTTGGGGCGTTTGCAACCGTCGAAGCTGTGGTGTTGGGCTTATTGAAGGTATTGGGCTTGTTGAATACCACACCTATTGAGTAGTTTGGGTTGTAGACATTCATTGCATTGACTTCATTGTTGTCCTTCTTCTTATACGTCTTCTTGGTTTCCCCACTGTCCAACCTTCCATTCTTCGTAGCTGCCAGGATTAGTTCGCCATTCATTAGCATGTCTGCAAAGTTCTTCGTGGCGTGGTTGAGCATGCGATCATAAAAGAAGTTGTTGATAAGGCTCGAACTAAAAAGAAGTATTTCCTCCTTCTTCGACCGCATTCGGGTCCTTGAATCCAAGCATAGCAGCTATCGAACTGACCGTTTTTTGGTGAACTGCCTCAACTTGTTGTTTCATGTCAACCTCTTTTTTCTCCAGCTTATCCTGAATGTTCTTTTGATTTGCCTCCAAAGTTGCCAACCTTTCCTCAGAGTTCATGGCTCGGGTTTGGGCTCGTGTACCGTATTTATGGGTTCTCTTAGCAATTTTGGATATTCTGTTGTTTTTTATTATTAAGTTAGTTTACGAACGAATGAATGTATGAACAAATGAATTCACAAAAAGAAAACAACAAAGCAAACAAGATAATGCAAATGCATGAATGCAGTCGAAGGGCCATCAATTCCATTGAAAATCTGTCCATGAAAGGAAACTCTTTATTAAATATGAAAGTTTAATTACAACTTTTGGAATTACAAATATTTTTCTGCTCGAACGCCTAACTCCTTGATTTCATCAAATAGCCACATGAGTCTTGGTCCCACTTCTCCAACGGGCTTGACGTATTGTCGAAGGGCTGCGGCCTCGGCCGCTAATGTTGTCACATGCTTGGTCCTCCTCATTCTTTTAAGAGCTTTCCATTCATAATTGAACAATATTCCATAATCAACCCCTTCTAATATGAAATGATGCACATGCAAAATAAACAAGGTAACAAACAGAGATTAATAAAGCAAGGAAAAATAAACAGATAAAACAATCAAAGACAATGCACGATATTCCTGTGACTCAACACCCTAGGCTTTCCGCATGGCTTTATTGGGGTAGGCTCTAAATTCTCAAACTTGGTTTGGCTCTAAAAAAGGTACCCGAGCTGTCCTTACTGTCCTCTACTAAGAGTAGCAAGGCCCTCGATTCTCACCCATTATAGGCTACAAACGAATCGAGTTCAACTCATGAGGACTCGCCACCGAAGCCTTCTCGAAGAATCAATATCCTTACGAAGGCAAAGGGATTGAGTCCCGAAGGTACTTTGCGATGGTCATACGAAGGATCAGTATTCTTACATGAGCAAAGCGTGTTCCCCCCACTTAAAACGAACAGGACAAAGCTCGGGAATAAAACTTGGAATTAAGTCTTAAATGCGTAAAATAGAATTATATTCATTTAAACGGACAAATAAATAGAACCTATGGTGAACTTGCAAATTCCATATTTTAAAAAAAAAACATTTTTTTAAAACCATTGAAAACCAATTTGTGTCCTGACCCTCTTTGTTTTTATTTTTTTAAAAGAAAACAAAAACACGTCCCCAACGGAGTCGCCAAGCTGTCGTAACCGCCTTTTTACGGGAGGCTTCAACGTTTTGGAAAAACACTTCTAATAAACACAGGGAGTCGCCACCAATCTTTTTGAAAAAAAAGTGTGATTGGATCACTTTTTAAAAAATAGGGTTATTTTAATAAAACATTTTTTGGTTTTAATAAAACAACGGTTTCGGTCTGCGAAAAATCAAAAAATAGGTTCAGGGGTCGGTTACGCGTGGGGAAGGGTTAGCACCCCCACGACGCCCAAAATTGGTACCTAATTGGTTTTAAAATCGTTCTCAAAACTGGAATTTGCAAGTTCAAAAAGGTTCGACTTTACTTGTCCATTTAATGAATATTAGTCTATTTTAACAGCCTTATCGCCCGGGAGATGAACTTTAATCACCGCCAACATTTCAGGCGCTAACCCGTCATTCCCGTTTGATAAGACACCACATTAAATTATGTTTTCACTTTTCAAGCAAAAAAGAAATTTAAGTGTGTTGAGCATTTTATTCAATTCTTGGTTTGATTATTAAAAGCCTTAAAAAGCGTCTAAGTCTTTTATTCCCAAGTTAAGGTTTAAATATGCTTAAGTGTATTTTATTTTCACGAAGAACATTTTTCAATAAAAAAAGTCTCTATCTAAGCTTTAGTCCATAATCCTAAGTTTTCACCTATTTCTAAAACAAGCAAGCAAACATTTTATTCTTTTAAATTTTACCCTTTTTATTATTCATTTTAAAAGCCTTTATTTTTTACTTTTTATTTTCTAAACCAAAACCCTTTTTTACGTTTTTTAAGTTTTTTGTTTTTTTACCTTTGTCATTTTTTTATGTTTTTTACCATCATGTGTTTTCCTTTTTCAAAAGAATTTTTACTCTTTTTAAATTCATTTTCATTTTTTTTCATTTTTAAGTTTTTTCTTTTAAAACAACCCATTTTAGAAAATAAACTTTATTTCTCCTAAGAACTCTTTTTTAAGTTTTTTCCTTTTCAAAAATTTATTTAAATATCCTAGACCCTAATTTTTACTTTAAAACCATTTTATTTTCTTTTTCTTGAAAACTTATTTTCTTTTTATATTTTTTCTAAAAAAACATTTTTATTATTTTTTCTTTTAAACATTATTTTGCCCATCAATTATTAGAACAAATCAAAAAAAAAATCTCTTTTTAATTTTTTAAAATCAAGCCCTTTATTATCTAACACCTCACATTATTATTTCTTCTAATTAAATCTCTAATTTCAAGTTTTTCAAATTAACCCACATTTATTCATTTTTATTTCTTTCATTTAAAATTTACACCCTTTAAATTATTTTCTACATTTCTAAAGATCAAAATCACTTTAACAACGTTTTTTAAAAGCATGCAAACATTTTATGATCAAACTAAAAATTAAAACGAAATTTAAAACAAAAAGGTTACCGGAATCGTGGACGATTTTCCGACTTCGAGAAAGCAACCTAAAAATCACAAACAACACAAACAAAAACACCAAAATTCAACCAAGAACAAACATATAATTAACATAAAAAAATAAACAAAGAAATGATAGAAAATTTACCGAGAAACCGACAAACGATGAACTCGAACTCAAGCTTCTCGAAATGCTCCAAACCACCTCCGGAAAATTGCTCAAACTCGAATTTCCTCTCCAAAAATTTCCAGCCAACTCAAGAAAAATTTAGAGAATTTTTCGGATTTTTCTTGAACCCTTTTTAGTGGTTTTTCTCTCAAATTTGGTGTGTTGAACAATGAAGCATTTGAGGGTTTTTATAGTTGATTTCTAGCTTCAAATTCAAGCCAAATTCGGATTTCAATCCCCGAATTGAAGCTAAAATCATACAAGAAACTTGATACCCGGTAAAACCCCCAAGAAATCATCCATTTTGATCCAAATTCGGGATAGAATTTCCTATTTAATTCGAATTTAGGGTTTATTATTTTGTTTCGGTTTTTGCAGATTTCGGAGGCTATAGGCAACGGCGGCAACCAGGCGGTCTGATCGGCACCAACCATGCCGGCTGCCGCGACCGGTGGACGGAGAATGGCGACCCCCATCGTTTGCGGCAAGGGTTTGGAGAGCCCAACCTCACGCGCGTTGACGTCACGTGACGCGTGGGCGGGCTCTCTTTTTATTTTTCTTCTTTTTCTCTTTTTTTATTGTTTTTTACTGTTTTTTTACCCCTTTTATTGTTGTTTTTTTCTCTTTTTTTATATCACACTTCATAATTATTACCTCATTTTATTCCCTTTTTTAATTTAATTATTAAACACCATAATTAATATTTTTTCTTTCTTTTTTTCCCTTTTTTACTTTTTACCTTAAAAATGGGCTTCAACATAAAGTGAGCTTTATTCTCTTCATTAAAAAGTGGGCTTTTCTTGAAAATGGGTTTTTATTTTAAGAAAGTGGGCTTTTAAAAGGATTTTTATTATTTTTGATTTTTTATATTTTATTTCTTTTTTTTTTTTACTTTTAAAAGTTAGGGTAAAAATTTAGTGACAACATCCCTTCAGCAGATTACCAAAGGATAAGAGATTACAAGTTTCATTTTGATCCAATCCCTATTTCATACAAAGAATTATATCCTCAGTTGCTGAAAGCCCGATTGGTGACCCCGCAAATTGTCACACCTTTGCAACCTCCGTATCCAAAATGGTATGACTCCAAGGCTCATTGTGAGTATCATGATGGAACCCATGGGACATTTTATTGAAAATTGTATCACTTTCAAAGAACGGGTTCAAGTTCTTTTGGAACACGAAAAATGGAAATTTAAGACAGAAAATCGTCATGATTCAATGACTGAATGGGAGACACGCGACCAAAGGACCCAGAAAGAGGGGCATCTGTTCGAATATGAGGTTCAAATAAGGAAGCTAAAACAAGAGAAGGATGATCTGGATGAAAAGCTGAAAAGTCAGCAATTTGAATATCCAGGAATTTGTTCGATGCTCAAGAATGTTGGTTTGGGTGTGAACCTAAAACAATCAAAGGAAAGAATTAAAGGACTGAGGCGTGAAGTCTAGTATTGGAAAATGAACTATAAGGTAAATGAGAGTCAAGTCAACACGCTCTTGTGTGATCTGCAGACAATGGAAATACAACGCAATGCCATGATAGATGAGTTAAAAGTCAGTGAAGCTAAACGCGAGATGACGAAAATGTACATGCAAATGTATGAGGATACTGCTATCAAGCTGAGGGCCAGTCAAGATGAAAACGAAACACTAAAGAAGACGGTAGATGAGTACCTCAACATCACACTAAAGTACAAGGATCTTACGGAGGACATCAAGAAAGACTGTCAAGAAAGTGAGGGAAAACAACATGTCCAACTTTAGAGATCGAGAATGAAGATACGAGAAAGAGAAAATGACATGAAAGATGACGTGACCCAAGTGCAAGAAGTGGCTCAACAAGTAGCAGACTTGGCTGGTGTAACAATGGTACTGAGTCAGAACGTTGAACCGACATTAGATCACGGAGGGAAGCTGACTTGACTCTTAGAGGAAGTTAGGAAGTTGGGAGTTAGAGCCCACCAATATTTGTAGAATCTATTATCAGATGAAACGAATTCTTTTATCTCAGTGAAAGTGGTTCTATGATGATCACCTTGTAGAATCAATACCTCATGCGTTCGTGCATTCATGCATCTTGCATATATTTCATACTTCATGATCATCATACATGTTGCTGATGGGGAAGAATTTGCATCCTTGAAGGAAGAAATTAGTCTGAATCCAAGAAAATGATTTCTCATCAGTATTGCTTTGGAAGCATGAATGATTTGGTGGCTAGAGTGGACAAGCTTGAAGAATGCCAAGAACAGTTAATTCAGATTCAGAAAGAAATGATGGAGTATATGAGAAAGTTCCAAGATGAAACAAAGGGGCAGATTAATGAGCTGATGAGTATGATAATTACCACAACCAAAGGAAATGGTTTGGCGGAAGATTCTTTCATGCAAAAAGACATTGGAAATACAAGTGACAATTGTGACAAAGACTTCATAGCAGAAGGGACTTTAACTAATGAAGACCAAGCTATTATCAGTCAATATGAGATAGTTTGCACTGCCCCAAAATGTCCTACTGAACTGGAATTGGATAAAACTAAGGATTCTCCCTTGAAAATCTACACTTCCCCTATTATCAAAGATTTGGATAAAATGGAGCTGCAAGTTGGGGAAAATGAAGAATGCAATAAAAAGATGAAGATGGTAGTTGCTTTGAAGTCCGAATCGCCACCTCACTTGGCACAAGATAAACCTTTGATGTCAACAATTTCAAAACCTTGTTAGTTACCAGTTGATCAAGTTTCGGGTCTTCAAAAGAAGAAAGAGAAATTGAAGGACTTCCAATTTAGTCCTACTCCTTTCACATATCAGGAATTGTTCGCCATGTTGCTACAAGCTCGACTAGTTGCGCCATGCTTTGTCAAACCACCATTGCCCCCATATCCAAGATGGTTCAATGAGGAGGATCATTGTAACACCCGGGTTTAGGGGCCGGGAGAAAATAATATTTAAATAATATTTGAAGCCTCGGTTTTCTAATTAAATAATAAAATATTTTTACATGGGCCTCGAGATTTCAAAATGGTTAAGGCTATGTTGGGCCTGTCTCTAGGGTCCAAAACCCATGGACTTTAAGAGATGTGGGTTTTGGCCATTCATTAATGGCATTTTAGTAATAAAATGGTCTTCCAAATTAAAAACCTCATTTTTGGTTTAAAACACAATTTGTCATCTTCCTTCCCCCATTTTTCACCATTTGAACGACAAGGAAGAGAGCTTCTCTTCTTCTCACTTTTTCATCCTCTTTCACCTTCATCCTTAGAGCTTTTTGAAAGGTAAATATAGTTTTGACTTGGCCTTGCTATCCTCTACATTTTGGTATTTTTAGATTTCACTAAAACTATGTATTTTACATTTGGGTTTTTCAAAGTTTCAAGCTAAAGGTTAAAGCTTTATGGGTTTTTACTAAAGCTTTTGATTTGTTATTGTTAGATATGATGTTTATGAATCAAATGGTCCAACATATGTAATTTTTAAAGTGTTTTATGAGAATTCCCGAATTTGGGTTTTGGTGGGGTTTTAGGATGGTTTTTAGTTGAGTTTTGGGTGTGTTTAATGTTGGAAATTGAGGGCTATTGGTTGTATGTTGGTTAGGGATCGTTTTGGAAGCATTTAAGTGTGTTAAAGAGGTTGAAATCTTGAGTTTTGGACTGTTTTTCATGGCTGCTCGGGTTTGATGATTTTTGGGTTGTTCATGGCTTGAATTCATGTGTTTATTGCTTGAATAGTGTTTCGGTTTGCTACATTAATTGGTGAATTGATTTGAGGTTGTTTTGATTGTGTTGAGGTGATTAGAAGCGAGATTTTGTGTTGGTGAAGCCTCGGGAACAAATCCGGAATCGTTGGAAGCTTGATCTGCTGGTATGGTTGAGCTTGGAATTGTCGGTGAGTGGTTAAATGTTTTTAAGTGGTTTTCAAGTGTTGGTTCAAGCATGTGGACTAGGTTGGGATTGGTAGACCCACCTAGAGTTGGGATTAGGGTGGTAGCCTAATCCCAAGCTTTAGTTAGAGACCTTGGTTGATCTTTAAGGTGTTGATTTATGCCTCATGTTTAATCGTGTTTATGGTGGTTGTGTATATGTTGTTATACATGTAAGTTGAGGCATGGCTTAAAGCATGGTTATATGCATGTTGATGATAAACATGATGGAGATATACATATGTATGAAATATGTTGTGATATTTATGTTATTGATATACATGTGGTGTTGGCATGTGAAATGATGTTATGAGGTGGTTGCATGATCCGAGGATCATGGTGAGTACATGCTAGGCATGGAAATGTGGTTTGTGCATGACGAAAAGTCATGGTGAGTACGTGCTAAGCACGGAAGTTGTTATGAAATGATATTGTGAACGATTAATGAAATGTGTAGTATTGGCACTAGTATGCTTGGGTACAAATGATCGATCATTAGGATGTTTAGTATGCACACGTGAGTCAAAATGCGTGCGTGGTCTTGATGATGGTAGTCATCAAGATGGAGTACAGGTTCCCCCGGAAATCTTCTTATATATATTCGCCGGTGATGAGTGGAATCCCATCGACGGGCGTGAGGATGAGTGGAATCCCCTCCGCGTGAAATGAGGCGTGAGGATGAGTGGAATCCCCTCCGCGTGAACGGTGATGAGTGTAATCCCATCGTCAGGTAATTGTTGTGTTGTTGAATGTGAGTTCCAACGGTTATCCGCGTATTCGAGTCATAGCTAGGTGCCAATACGGATTGTGGATTATGATGCTCATATGTTGGTTATATGTGTTTCTATATGTTGTGGTTATGGACTTGTTGAGCATGGCATGATTTTGATAATATGTTCATGCATCATCTTTTATTTTGGCTCCTGAGGATTGGAGGTAAGATCATGCATTCTATTTTGATTCTTGCTCGTGCTTGGACCCTGTATTGTCGAAGGTTTGTTTTATGAGATTACCCTCACTAAGCTTTTATGCTTACGCTCCTTTTTGTTCAACAATGCAGATCAGTAGCTTGTGGGTGGCAAGGGCAAGGAAAGGCCTCCAAGTGTTGCTTTCGGTTAGCTCAATTATGAACTTTAAATTGTATATTGTAATAGTTAAGCAATGGGATAGGCGTTGTTGATTTGAATGCTTTGATGTATGTTGAATTGGTTTGGCTCGTGGATGCCTTGTTTGAATTCCAAACCTTGTTTGTGTTGCATGTCTTGAATGCATGTATGTTTTGTTCCTAAGGTATGAACCTCTAAGTGCTAAGTAGGTCCTTTTTATGGTGAATGTATGAATTGTTTCGTTGCATGATCCTTGTACGTTTTGAAAGCCATGTATGTTGATATCTTGGTGGTTGAAGGTTGTTTGTATGTTGTTTGTGGCTAGGGGAGTCGTAAATTGCATCTAGAGTCGAGTCTTAAGTTGTTTGGCTGAAATTTGGAGACTTGCAGTGCAGGGCGTATCGATACGCCTGAGAGCCGTATCGATACGGTCTTGCCTTCAAGACTCAATTTTTGGCTTGGTGTATCGATACACGGGGGTGTATCGATACGCTCAAAGCTCACTGAAAATCTGATATTTTGGTGAGACTTTGGCGTATCGATACAGGCTCCAAGAGTATCGGTACGGGTTATCTCGTTGACCACGAGATGTTGACCGAGAAGGGCGTATCGATACGCTCAAGGGTTGTATCGATACGGTCTTCCTGCGTTGACCATAGGGTGTTGACCTTGGTCAAGGCGTATCGATACCCTTGACAGGTGTACCGATACGGCCTGCTTAAAAAGGTAAAATGGACTGTTTGAAGTGCTGTTTTGGATATTCGTTGACATGTTGCTTGTGTTTCCGTTGTCGTGTTCCACGACAAGATAAAATTAAAAGAAATTTTCTAGGGTTGCTAACCGAGGTAGGACCTTAACGGGTTTCGCGTCGGTTTTCCCCGTGTAACCTACTCGGACCGGTCAAACGTCCGAACCGGGACGAGTGGGTTACAGTCATTGTGACTTTCACGCTGGTATCCAAGGTCATTCCATCGAGAAATGTATAAATTGTAAGCGTAAAATTCAGCATCTTTTAGATCTCGGGGTATTGGGATTTGATATGACAATTCCAGATCTGAAGATCAATTATCCAAGTATAATCAGTCCCGTGAAATCAGACAATGATCAAAATAACGAGGACAAGAAGAAGATGGGTATTCCCAATGGGGGTTAGTGAGATGACAATTCCGAGTGTGAAGGCTAATTATCCTGCTATAATCAGTCATGCGAAAGAAGACAATGATCAAGGTAACAAGGGAAAGGAAGCGTTTACAACAAGAAAAGTTCATGAGACACATCTCGAAGTTTTCCAAGTGTCTATCTCAATCTTAACCAAGTAGAGTTGCTTGAAATTGAAATTCTAAGCGTAGTCTTCTATACCTTAAAAGACACAATAAGAGCGAGAAAGAAAAAGAGAAGAAAGTGAAGAAAAAAAAGTGCAAAAAAAGGAAAAAAAGAAAATGAAATGAAATGAAATGAAAAAGAAAAAGAAAATAGCAAAAATAAAAGAAAATGGGAGGAGTGAGGAATGAACTATTGAATAAATAAGTCTCGAAACATCCCGATGGAGCTGTGGGGGATGTCGAAAAATCTAATAAGAAGCTACGCTTCACTTGTCCAATACCCAAGCGTAAGAGATGTATCTTTGAAGGCATGTGTATAATAATATGATAATAAGTACTAAAAAGAATCAGAAGCACACACATGTACTTGTAGAATTCTATTCTTAGAATGATATTTCTGCACTCTACTGGTTAAACAAGTCCGGAAAGCTTGAACACATTTATGAATGGAAAAGGATGAAGAGAATAGAAAAAGAGTTGTTTTCTGGCTGGATCGAGCAACACGGTAATAATAGGGTGTGAACCGAGTGATTTGGAAGAAATCTCATAACCTCAGACATCGCCACAATATTCATGAGCTATGCTACACATGGAAGGGTTGAATCTAAAACGCTCTTGCACTTGATATCCAGGGCATCCTATTCTGATTTCTTTCTTTATTAAGATCCTGATTTTCCAGGCCTAATAAGGCGCCCTCTATTGAAATGACGATCAACAAGCTGGCATTTTTTTTTCAAAAAAAAAGAGATTTCCTTGTATTGCTTCGGAAATAAACTTTAGTATGCAAGATCATGAGTACAAATGATAAAGATATGGATGAGTACAAGATGCTCATCTGTTCGATAGTCTTCTGGTCAAAGAGAAGAATCATTCATCAAGGGTCATGGTGAGGACAATGAAAAGAATGCAGATATCATGAAGATAAGGGATTTAAAGTGTGTTCCCACCTTGGATTTTTGAATAAGTCTACATAATGAATTTGAAGAAAGTTTAGAGACTTGAAGAAAGTTCAGGGACTGAAAAGGTTTAGGGACCGGGAAAGTTTAGGAACCTAAAAAAAGTTCAAGGACCTAAGTAAAAGTTTAGGGACTAAAAGGTTCGGGAACTTGAAGTATTTATTCGCCCTAAATAATGAAAGAGGGGGCAGAAATCTACATGATGAGGCAAGAAATAAAGAGATCATGGGCATTATTGACTATGAAGATGAGATTCTTGGGGCATGAGAATCCAAGTTTGAATAGATCAGAAATGATGCGGAACCTGAAAGAATTCGATCACCAAAGAAGTCAAGATTTGCTCAAGAAAAAAATGAGCCCAACAACAAAGTTCTGGGGTAAATGTTGTCGGAGCCTGAAAATAGTAAGAGCTTTAGAAGGCCAAGTTGATCAAGAGCTGATGAAAAGAATTTAAAGAGACGAGAAAAAGAAAAAGAGCCTAACAGCAAAAACCCTGGGGCAAAGTTTTCCAAAACAAGAAGCGTAAAATCTTAAAGTTTTCAGGGAAAAGAGCCCATCCAAGTGGTTTTCAGTTGACACAATCCATACATCATATAGCTAGGCATCCATAAGATAGGAGCATTCTAATACATGCATTCAAAGCATTTTTATACATTTTGCAGAAATTTACAAGAATCAACAAAAAGTAAACCAGATCTCAATCTACAGTTTCAAGATTTAGGAAGAAGATTTAACAAGGAATTGTAAAGATCACGACAAAGACTTCAACCCGTTTGAAGAGACGGATTTCAACAAAGACTTCAACCCATTTGAAGAGACAGACCTCAACAAAATACGTTTGAAGAGGCGGATTTTAACAAAATTTACCAGTTCGTTTGAAGAGGCGGACTTCAGCAAGATTTTCTGATTGTATGTACAAGACAGATAGTGCATTGCAATCTTAAATCTTTCGGGTCATCGGTAAGTCCTTTGGGCATGATGTTAAGTCCTTCAGGCCATCACCCTTGGGAGTGATGTGGTTGTTTTCACAGGAAAGGAAGTGCGTTACGAATTTAAATCCTTCGAGTAATCAGTAAGCCCTTCGGGCATGATGGTAAGTCCTTCGTGCCATCGCCTTCGGGAGTGATGTGGTTGCTTGCACAAGATAGACAGTGCAATGCAATTTTAAATCCTTCGGGTCGTCAATAAGCCCTTCGGGCATGATGTTGAGTCCTCTTAGACTGACACTTTCGGAAATGATGAGAACTTTTTGGATTGTGTCACAGTAAGACAGTTGGACGGTTGGGGCATGGTATTGACAAAAGTTGTTAATCTTTTGGAACCTTGCTACATAAAATAAAGAAAAGAAGAGAAGAAAGAAAGAAGAAATGAGAAAAAAGAAAGAAAAACAAAATGGTTCATGCCGTCAGGAGGGAAGCACGAGAAGGATCAACTTTAGGATCAAATAAGAAAGATGAATAATTCAATCGTTCAAAAATTTTAGAGTTTTCCATTGAAGCACTTAAAGTCACATGCAGTAGAAAGAGACGAACTTATGCAGAAGGAAAAAAGAGATCTGATATGATTTTCTGATTGAAAGATGGAGATACCTTTGACAGAAAACAGTGACTCTACAGATCTCAGTGCCTCAAGAGGGGAATTGAGGATGTTTCATACTATTCTAATTTGAATTCTTATTAATTGATGATATTTTCTTTTTCCAGGTTTCGTTTCCTTAAAGACGAAATCCAAGATATTCCATTTACAGAGGTGGATTTCAAGATGTTCCATTTATCTCAAGACACTTTGTTTGCAGAGGCAGAATTCAAGACGTTCCATTTACAGAGACGGACTCCAAGACCTTCCGTTTACAGAGGTAGATTTCAAGATATTCTGTTTACAGAGGCGGATTTCAAGATATTCCGTTTATAGAGGTAGATCTCGAAAAGGATCTTAATCTGTTCGAAGAAGTCATACAATTTCCAGGTGTAAAAAGAGATAAGACTAACAAAGAAAGCAATAAGAGATCTGATGCGAGTTTTAGAACAAAAGATCAAGACACCACATGCAGAAAAGCAGTGACCTCAAAGATTTCAATGCTTCAAGCGAAAATTGAAGATATCTCATATTACACCAAAAAGAATCTTTATGAATTAATGATATTTCTTTTTTGCAGGAATAGTGAGCTCCTAATGAGAAGAGTTTGCCCAGCAAAGACAGAACTCCTAATAAGAAGAGTTCGTTGTTTGAAGAATGAGGAAGTTCCTAATGAGAAGAGCTTGCTTATTCAACGCCTTTGCAGAGACGCAAATCCATGATTTCCAGCAAAGAAGAGCTCCTAATGAGAAGAGTTCGCCCAGCAAAGAAGGATTCATAATGAAAAGAGTCTGCCCAGCAAAGAAGAGCTCCTAATGAGAAGAGTTCGTCCAGCAAAGAGGATTCATAATGAGAAGAGTCTGCCCCGGCGAAGAAGAACTCCTAATGAGAAGAGTTCATCCAGCAAAGAAGGATTCATAATGAGAAGAGTCTGCCCCAGCAAAGAAGAACTCCTAATGAGAAGAGTTCATCCAGCAAAGAAGGATTCATAATGAGAAGAGTCCGCCCAGCGAAGAAGGATTCATAATAAGAAGAGTCCACCCAGCAAAGATAGAATTCCTAATGAGAAGAATTCGTCCAGCAAAGAAGAAGAATTCGATCAGAGAATGAAGAATTCCTAATAAGAAGAGTTCATCCTCAGCTAAAGTAGAAGATAAAGGAAGATTGAGGAATTTCATAATGAGAAGAACAACTTCAAGATTCCATGAGTGGATGGTTCGGACAAAATTCGTGTCTTTTCGGTCTTTGTCATATTCATGTTCCACAGCAATGAGCAAAGAGGGGCAGCTGTAGAACCCGTATTTTGTCTAGGCATGTATATATATATATATTCACTATAAATAAAACCTCAAATAAATAATAAATAAATAGATATTAAAATGTCCATATATAGTGTCCATTACATATAAAATGACCCTTTTACAATGCAAAGCCCAGTTTAAAATTACAAGACCCAATGACAACTCACATACAACCCATTTCGGGTAAAAACCAACCCAACAAACACAAATCCAATGTGTATTTCTTCTTCCCGCCTAAAACCACCATGTGGCAGTTCCCCATTCGCCTATCTTGGTTTCACACGGATCAAGCTCTCCAATGACGTCATCCCCTACCTCACCTATAAATAGGAGAGAGAGAGAGAGAGAGAGAGAGAGTCAGATCAATTGATTAGCCATAATAATTACCTAAAAAACATAACAATAATAATATTATTATTAAATATAATAAAAGAGGAGAGAGATTACCTAGAACCACGAACCGTCATCGGTATACGAACTATTGCCAGAATCCAGATCGTCGGGAGCCGAATCACCACAAAACTGAGTTGTCGTCGCAAGTCGCACCACCTAAAAAGTGGACCGACACCTGAAAATGAGTCGTTCGGCCGTTGTAGAACCAAATCGACGCGCCAAAGAGTCGAACTGTAATACCCTCGATGTACCCTAGAAGAAAATAAATTAAGTCAATTTATTTAATTAAATTAATTGATCACAAATTAATTGTAATTAGAAGATTTAGTGCCTAATTGAATGAAATTGAAAAGATAATAGCCAAATTAAGATGACTTAAATAGGATTTAGCTTAAATAAAAAGTTTGTATGCAAAGGTTTTAAATAGACTAAGCATGCCCCTTGTAATTAGTTAACTCTAGAAGAGAGTTGAGGGGTAAAATTGAGACTCCCTCAGCCCCTAATCATCACATGGCCAGCCACTTGAGTGTGAGAGAGAGGGAAGATTAGACTTTCCACTATCAAACAAAACTCTCTTCTCCTTCTTCCTTTCTTCTTGCCGTGAGTTTAGAGTGAAATAGGAGATGTTATGTTGCTGGTTTTTCTGGCCATGGAAGGGTGTTGAAGCTCAAATTAAAATTAGAATCAAAAGGAATTATAAATTTCAATGTAAGTAGCCTCTTTGTCATCATTTTGTTAACCGATTGTGTGGTGCATTTGCATGAGTTTTATTTTGAATTCATGGATGAAAATAATAGTATCATACATGCATGTGTTGTCATGATCTTAGAATTGAAATTTGATGAAGGATTGTACTTGAAAACTGATTTTTAGCTCAAATTAGAGAACCGATTAACCTAAGGACAGATTTGAAGATAATGTTTAAGGCCTTGGACTAATCTGAAAAATTGGAAGAATTAGGGTTTGAATTGGAAAATTTCTATTAGGAATGAATTGAAGATTAGGGTCTTAATTATAAGGTTTAGGCCTTGGATTGGCCAAAATGTGATTAAAATGAAGCTTGATTGAAGGAATAAAAAATTGGTTCAGTGAATTATGAAAACTGAAATTTTGGACTGTTTTGTAATAATTAGAAAATGTTAGGATTAAAAATTGATTAAATTATGATTCTGGAGATTTGTTTAAAAATCAGGGGATTATGTTAGAAAAAATTTAGTAACTTGAAATTGAACTTAAAATGGCTCAAATTGATAATTTAAGCAAATTAGTGAAAGTTGTCCAAAAACAGCCCTGTTCCGAAACCTCAACTTTGAAAATACACTATAAATCGTATATAAGGAATTTGAAGCTGAAATTTTAATAGGTTAAACTTTCATATGTCTATTTTAGTTGAGAGAAAACGGAATTCAATTTGGAGCTATGTGCTAAAATCTGGAAGTGGATTAAGTTAGACACACTAAAACTGTTAGAATCTGAAATACCTATAAAGAAGTAATAAATTGTATTAATCTAGATGTGATAAAAATGTGAGGCCAGTTTTGTTAAATAGGATATCAAATTACCTTTCTTGTTGCTGCTGAATTTTGAATGCACTTAAAGATCGATACTTGTTTGTTTACCATGTACTTAAAGATCGATATTTGTTTGTTTACCATGCACTTAAAGATCGATATATGTCTGGTTATCATGGCTAATTGTTATATGTATAAATTGATTATGGTTGCTCTTGATTTAGATGATTGAATGATATGAAAATCCATGTGAAAGCTTGCTGAAAATTTTCATGCCATGGTTTGATTGAATAACCTCTTGTTGTATCAGGATTTATCTCTATGACATGAAATATGCTAATTTAAAAAGCTACAAGTCCTTGATTTACTAGATGGCTTAGGTAGAAGGGCATGCCTTAGGGTCTAGAGCTCTCTTGATTCGGGTATTGACATACCTTCTTGTATTGGTGATTATACACCTTCTTGATTAGCACCTTGTGTGCCTTGTGAAATGGTACTATATGTACTAGTGGATTTGGTGTCTTAGCACCCACTTGTGATATTGTCTAGTATCTTCTTGATTAGGTACAAATTTACCAACTTGTGACTCGCTTACCTAGACCAATCTAATAACCAAGTCAACTTAATTACAAGATTAAACATAAAATGACTTGTCTTGCATGGATTGTTCTTATGATAATTGTTATTGTGACTTGTTTTGCATGCATTGATTATTGTCATATGACTAATTCGATGAATGTATGTGATTGAATATGCCATGAGACTAGCTAGGTCTTCTTATTAAATACCGTGAATAAGATCTATCTTGTTTTAAAATTGAATAACAATTGCTACCACACTAAGTACAACTTTGTACTTATCATCTCTTGTTTCCTTCTTCCCAACCTAGCAGATTGAACCTGGTTCGATAGCCTACTTCCTTGATCGAGAGCAAAGACTACAAGCATAGTAATCATGTATGACTTGATCCCTTCTTGTTCGACTTCTGTATGGTGGCATAGAGTTAGATTTTGTGTTATCTATGTCATGCATATGGTGTCTAGATGATATGATTAATAATGTATATGCTAGTTTGATCTTGGCTTGTAAATATGAACTTGACATGTAATGTTTTGAGACCTTGTTTATAAACATGCTACATGGTTTAACGAATGAAAGCATGATGTGTTTTGAAATCTTGAATTAAATGTATGGTTGAATGAGTTATTAAATGGATATGTGTGGACCAATCGTCCTTAGCACTTCATTCGAACAAATACTTACTTTGTAATCAATCGAATAGAAATTTATTACGTATGGGTTAATGTTTCGAATAGAGGTTATTAAAGGTTAGGATTCCTTGTTTACTTATGTGGTTCAATTAGTTAAGTCTTAAATTGTATATGACTAATAATCCTATGATGTATGGGTGGAGTAAAATGGTAACGTCGTTAAAGATTAAAATGATAGTTAAGTTAATGTCTTCCCTAAAATGGTTGTTTTGTTACTTGCTAGCCAAGCAACTCATTCTTTAGGAATGAGTTGCGAAAAAGTTAAATTTTTTGCATTTTTGCAACGCCTCCCGACCGGTTTACTACTAAACCGGGAGAGAGGTGTCACACGAACCGCCACCGTGGAAGCTGGATCTGTCGTCGGAGTAGACCGGGAGTTGCTGGACCGCCGCACATTGCCACGAAACTGTATTGTTGCACGTTGCCGCGAAGCCGACTCGAAACGCCGAAAGTCAAACTGCCATTGGAGAAGTCAAAACCTCACCGGAAAAGGAACCGCAACACTGTCGGAAGGTACTTTTCTCATCGATTATCAATTTCCTGCAAAATAAACATGAAAAATTTAGATCGAAATGAGACATAAAGGAAAATCGGAACAAAAACCTAAAGGTAAATCGGAAAAGAAGAGTGATTTAAGTTTGGTTTCTAATCGCCGATGAGTTTAGGGATATGGTTGGAGTCGAAGAGGGAACTGGAATGGGTAGATAGCTTCTAAGTGGTCGGAGATGGGTGGCTTCGATGAGTCGGACTTAGATTTGGTTTTAGGATCGTAAAAGAGGAATTTTGGAGTATTTTAGGGTTCTGGCGCGGCGGCCGAAAATTGCCCTACGTCGGCCGGCCGGAACCCTACGGTGGTTGGTGTTTAGAAGCGGCGGCTGGTTTTGCCTGTTTAGAGAGAGGGGTGAGGGTTTAGGAGTTAGAGAGAGGATGTAAATCGGTCGAATGACCGAGTTGGGCTTGGTGTAGGGTTTTATACCCATTTTGAAACAACACCGTTTAGGTGTCGGGTCTCTTGACCCACGAGAAGCAGCCGAGTCGGGTATGGAGAACTCGCGCCCTAATATGGGCCTTTTCTCATTTCGGGCTACGTTGTTTTACCTTTCTTACAATTTAGTCACTAATTGCTTATATTTTGACCTTCTAAGTTTAAATTTAATTCAATTGTGTCCCTTTTCAGTTTTAATTCATTTGTTTAATTGTTTGATTATTTATTTGTTTGCATCTCTTTTAAATTGAGCATGTAGTTTCATATTTTAGACAATTTAGTCACCAAATTGATACTAATAATTAGAGCCTTTTAGGATTTGATTCTTTAATTAGATTTGAAATAAAATTAGAATGTTCAAGATTGGTTAGTATCACATTGAAGAGTGATGTTAATCAATTAATATTCCAATGAAGATTTCAATGTTTCATTTTAACCTAGAAAATGGAAATAAATCACAATTAGATCAATTAAAATTAAAATAGGACTAATGATTAGAATCAGCTTAATTAGGAATATTATTACTTTTGGGCTCATTAAAGATAATGTCCAATATTATTTTGGATGTTATCAATTATGTCCAAAAATTAATAATATTCTTAGAACCTTAAATTAATTGAATTGATGGAGCCTAATTAGGGTTTATTTCAAAATGTTAAGACAATAATTAGTCTTGCATTAAACCTTTTGTGTTGAGATATATTTTAAATATAAATTGAAGTGTTCTAATGTAACTGGACGTTTCATAATTATATTCGTCCAAAGTGTATTTTCTTACAAAAGGATACCCCCATTTGGAATAAAATCCATTTTACAATTAAAAGAATTAATTAAATCCAGATTAATGTTCGAAATGCCACGTGTAATTAATGAGGTACCGATAACTGGCGTTCGTAGGGGTGTTAACCCTTCCCTACACGTAACCGACTCCCGAACCTGAACTTTTCAAAAAATAATCTCCGGTACGTTTTTATGGTGTATGGCCTACCAAAGTGGCTGGTGGCGACTCCAAAACGATTTTTAAGCAAATAAAAGGGATTTTGATTAAAAATGGAAAAATAATTAATCACAGGATAAAATTGGTCAAAACCCCGACTTTTCGAATTTTAATCGTTAAACTGTTTTTCCAAACTTAAAAAAGCGGGTTTTTAAAAAATGGTCGCGACAATAATGTTTGTGTTGAGGGTATGGATAACCTGCTTTCGAAATTGATCAGTGGGTGCACTTTGGTTGGAGGACCCTTTGTTTGCTCAAAATGAGTTTCATTGATACTTGGGGAGTATCATCGCCCTTCTCAAGGACATTTCTCAGAGATAGTGGATTCAGGATCCACAAATTCGTTAGAGTTTGACCGAAGTTAGGCGTTCTTTTGGGTTGATAGAGCTACCTTCTTGGGAGTTGTTGCTCCTTGGAAATTAATTTGGTTGATCAAATGTGATGTTAGCCGTAAAGTCGAGAGTTGTTTTTGAGGCTTTGAGACCCCGAGGGAACCCATCTTTTGGTAATGAGAATGTCGAACTGTTGCCCCTCTACTATGAATCTTCATAGTGGTTATTTATAGAATGGCACACGGGGTTATGAGACATGTTTAACTATTTAGTTGATGCCAACTTGTGTAGTTCAACGCTCAAGGGCTTTCAAACTGTCAGAGTGTTTGATTATGCTTCTTAGAGGAGTCGTTAGGATTTCCCCTTGTTAAGAACATGAGTAGATGTTGAGGTAAGACCAAATTTGACGTCGTTGTCAGAGGACACTGACCTAGTTGAGAAAGTAGGAGGTTCAGTTGCGAAGGTGCAACTTGAACGAGGCTTCTTTTGTCTGAGTGTTCTGCCCAAGGGAGAACCGAGCTTGTTCTCTAGTAAGAAGTTGGTTCGTTGAGGTGATGCTTAAACTATTGATAGCTTGTTAAGTGACAGTGGAAGACCATTACTTTTATCCTAAGGTGGATGACTCGTTTAACTGATTGTAAAATACCCGTGTGTTTTTCCGTGATTGGTTTGAGAATAAGATGGTTGTGGTTAAAGTGTTAGACGTTTGTAGTTTTGAAATGAATTTTGGAATAAGGTGTTTCAGCTATGATAAGTTAGGGAACACTGTGTTGTCTCTCGAATGTAGGTTGATGCTTTGCGTAACACGTGTGAGTATATAAAGAATATGAAAATATGAGCGTCGACAAGGTAGTTACCTTAATGACTTTGTGTGTGGGAGAGTTTAGTTATCGTGTAATCAGTTGGTGAAGCAAGGGTTTGAGGCTTCGTAAACGCTTTTGATTGTATCACAGTTTCCTTGACGCGAGCCGAGGAACGTTGGTGGAGATCCGAGCTGCATGAGATTGTTTTGTTGTGATAGTGGTGCTGACTCGATTAAAGTCAAATAAGATTTCGAGATCTTTGGGGATGTTTTGTTATATTGTTAGAGTTGTATTTCTGTGCTAGAAGTGGAAAGGTGGTATTCGCCCCAACAGTGTGAAATTTGGGTGCTTGATCTTTAAGGAATTTGAGATTTGGACAACGACATGAGTCGAAGTAATTAAGAGTTATTGAGTGTGTGTGATCGATCACTACCTAAAGTAAAGTGAACTTGATAAGTGATGGATTATATTGAGTTAGCTCAGGTTAGAGTATCATGCTGCCATGTGGGGCGATCAAGGATCGCAAGTGATGGTTGTGTAAGGGTGAACTGGTGCTAGCTCTATGCGGTACCGATACTCGATTCGTCTGGTGTCAGTACTGATCGATCAGTACCAGTACTCGTGTGTTTGTTAGTTAAGCTTCATGTTAAGGATTATATTAAATATTAAAATTTTTAAATATTTATAATTAAATCCTTAAAAAATTAATTTGGTCTTAACGGCCCCAAATTTTTTTAAAAAAAAATAAATTGGTCTATTCAATTTTTTAGTCTACAATTTAAGTTCTTATAAATTTAAATATTAAATATAGGGTAATTGTTCTATACACAAGCGCTTGTGGAAATTTTTTTACACAAGCGTCTTAGTTTTAGGGGTTAGGGGCTCCGTTTAGGGTTTAAAGTTTAGGGGTATAAGTGTAGTAGTTTTGAATTTAGGGATTATTGATAGAATTTTGAGTTTAGGGTTAAAATTTAGGGTTTATAGGTTAAAACCTAGATCTCTACTCATATTACCCTAAAACTAAACCCTAACCCTAAACCCTAAATTCTAACCATAAATCCTAAATTCTAAACATGAACCCTAAATTCTAAACCTTTACACTAAAACCCTAAACTCTATAACATAAACCCTAACCCTAAACCCTATAATTGAGGCGCTTATGGAAACAAAAAAATTCCACCGCCAGTGTATAGGATATTAATCCTTAAATAAATTAAACATTGTCACTCAATTAAAAGTTTTAATACTTAATAAACTCTTATATTTTTTAAGTTTAATAGTTTGTCCCCTCCAGACATTTGATCCTGGCTATGCCCCTCGGATCAGGTGCAGTAATTCCTATGCGTCTGTCCAAAATCACCCATAATAATAATAATAATAATAATAATAATAATAATAATAATAATAATAATAATAAGAATAAGAATAATAATAATAATAATAATAATAATAATAATAATAATAATAATAATAATAATAATAATAAGGGTAAACTACACTATTGACCACCGAACTATTTGGGCCTACATATTTTTACCACTGAACTATCGAACTCGTCAATTAGACCATCAAACTTATTAAATTGACCTATTTTGACCACCGCCGTTAAAAACGAACGGAAGGATAACGGTGGGGTGACATGGCAGTTTAACAAAATTTTATAAAATTACACATTTGGTCCCTGCTATTTATCTATTATGTCAATTTGATCCTATTTTTAATTTAATTAAATAAAATTAATTATCCAATCAGATGATGACAAGTGTCATCATTCAACTGGATAAATTTACTTAATTTTAATTTATTTAATATTTTTTTCCTCCAATCAGGTGGTGACACCACCTAGTTAAAGGAAAATTAAAGAGCCATAAAATGGCCTTAGGGTAGATTAAACTTGAGACTTGTGGATGTTATTCCACAACCTTAACCAACACGCCAAACCACTCTTATTGAAATGGATTATACCCTTTTATATACATATCTTATACTGCAGTATATGTTTGGGAAAAAAATTAAAAGTGAACTAAATGACCTTCAAGTAGATTGAACCTAGGACTTGTGAGAATTATGCCAAAGGTATAAACAATGCATCAACCTGCAACTATTGATATGAGTTGCACCTTTTTATATACATATCTTATACTGCAGTAAAGGTTTGAGAAAACAAGTACAAATGATTAAAAGGGGACTCAAACCTAAATCACTTGGGATGTGTAAAATCAACAAACCACCAAATCAATTCAAATAATTAATTAAAAATGAAAACATCTTAATTATGTTTAAATTAGTTATTAAAGAAAGATTTAAAACGAAATAGATTTATAATTTTTATTTTTAAATTAAATTGAATATTTTTTTCTTATTTATTTTAGTAATTTCATATATATAATGTTGAATCGAGTTATTTAATTTAATTGATAATTTTAAATTTTTATTGAATTAAATAACTATGAAATTACTCGATTTAATTTAAAAATAAAAAATCACAAATCTATTTTTATTTTAAATCTCTATGAATTAAATAACCTGATTCAACATTATATATATATATAACTACTAAAATAAATATGAAAAATAAAAAATATACAATTTAATTTAAAAATAAAAATCATAAATCTAATTTCATTTTAAATCTTGCTTAAATAACTACTTTAAACGTAATTTATATATTTTAATTTTTAATTATTTGATTTAATTTGGTGATTTTTTTGTGCGATTTTACAGATCTTAAGTGATTTTGATTCGAGTCCCCTTTCAACCATTTTTACTTTTTCTCAAATATTTACTATAGTATAATATATGTATATGGGTGCAATTCATATCAATAATAGTAGGTTGGTGCGTTAGTTATGCCTTTGACATAATTCTCATAGGTCCTAGGTTTAATTCACCTTTAACTTTTTCACAAACATATACTGCAGTATAAGATATGTGTATAAAAGGGTGCAATTCATTACAATTAGAGTGATTTGGTGTGTTGGTTAAGGTTGTGGGAAAACATCTATAAGACTTGAGTTCAATCCACATGATTCTATTTTATGGCTCTTTAATTTGTTTTTAACCAGGTGATGACAGGTATATGATTGGCTAATTAATTTTATTTAATTAAATTAAAAATAGGATCAAATTGACATAATAGATAAATAACAGGCACCAAATGTGTAACTTTATAAATTTTTGTTAAACTGCCAAGTCACCCCTCCGTTGGTTTTTTTAAGGACGGCGGTCAGAATAGGTCAATTTAATAAGTTTGGTAGTCTGATTATCGAGTTCGTTCGGTGGTCACTGGTGTAGTTACCCTAATAATAATAATAATAATAATAATAATAATATCCAACAAAGATGTATTCTATTGTTTCAATGTATGAATTTTACAACCTTTTTACTAAACAATCTATGACTTTCAACCAAGAACTTTTTAATCAGAATGATTCATATTTAAGCAGCTGAAATGTTGACTTGTGTTATTTTACATCAGATACAAAACAACTCTCAAACACTATTATCTGTTGAAGCTTCAACCCAGAATTTTCCAAGCAGGCCATATGATTTGTAGGAAGTTTTGGCCCTGTAATGGTAATGGCCCCATAGTCTCACGAGCTCGAAAGTGATCAATTAACAGGGAGCAAGAAGAAATCATCTCAAAAGATAATAATTAAATTCCCCATTTGTGTCACCTTATATCTGCCACCACTTCTTGTTTTCCATTGTCTTGACAAGTTCATCTGCTAACGATGCAAAGTTTTCTGCCCCGCTTTGCAGCTCTTCGGTGCGCCTGCTGAGTCTCTGATACAATCATAAGCAACCACAAAGAAGCATGGTTATATCGACAGCTTTTAGATTATGCCGACCGCAGTTCAGAAATTATAATGAGAATTTATTCATCCATCAAATGACAACTTCATTTCATGGGAAATACTTTTATTACCTCCAGCTTTTCCCCTCTCTCTGCCAGTTTATTTCTTGCATGTGCTGCTGCAGAAGAGGCATCCTGCAATATAGATAATGGAGTCTGCTCAGAAAGCTATCACTCAGAAAAGGACGGATCGTTAAAAGTAAAAGGTTTATAGATTCATTACTCCAGTTTTTCTATATTTTGCAATGATTTCTTGGGCCGTTCGAACTCTGGGTGTTGAATCATCTGGTGCACCTAGCAATTTTTCCCTGTCTGTTTCCTTTCCTGAAAGGTAAAGTGAATATTCTGCAATTTTGTTTTGGAAGATCAGGAATAAGGAAAAGAGAGTTAGAAAGTCAGGTTTACCTCCTTTTGTTTTAACAGCTTCATGAGACGAGGAGCTAGTCACAGGTGGAGTTTCATCTATTTCGATGTCATCTGGTGCCAAAACCAAAATGATATTTTCAGAGAAAAACCAAAAATTAAGAGTGTAGATGTAACTGCGGACCGAACCTATGTCAAGCTCAATATCTTTTGTATCTATGAATGGAGCCTTTAAAAATTTGTTATCTAGATGAGTGAAATCAGATTCAGGTGTTGCAGTTGTGGATGCATTCACTTTTCCTCCTTTAAAGCCTTTAACTATACCACCAAGAATCCCCGGTGCCAAACCCTGCGTTAATATAGTAAAACAATAAGCAGTTTTGTTTAGTCAGAAACTGAACCTAGAAGAGAGATTTCTACGGACCTGTTTCTTCTTCAGATTTGAAGAGATGCTAATGGCAGCATCGGCAGCTGCTGCAAGAACCCGATCATGGAGACAAGGCAGAGATTCTGGAATACTAGAAACAATACAGAAGTTCTCAGAATCATTTTTTTTTTCATTAAATTCAAAATGTTCTCAACAGCATTGGTTAATTAAATGATGATGGTACCTGAAATCATTTGAACCAGCCAAGAGAGAGATGAATGCCACTTCGCATCCGCTCGTCTATTTATACCAAACATTAGGCATATATCATCAGACGAATTATTGAGAATACAAATATACAGACCAAAACAAGGGGCGTTTAGTATTAGAGGTAATTTTGGTTTTGTGAGTACAGCATAATAGAACTGTTAATGCTTGTTCTTAAATCGATATTCAATATGTCACGACATAGTCCGCTAAACAATGAAACGGCTTCCCAAAGAAAAAGATTCCAAGAGAATGTACCAGTGTAACTTGACCATCATCAGAAGTCATCAACTTATCCATGTTTGCCTTGTAGTTCCACCTTAGGATCGACTTTATGGAGCTTTCTTTAACCAATTCCAAGTCGGGCAAGGATCTGCATGGGGAGATAGATGCCGACATTCAGTGATTTTGTAAACATAGATTAAAATAACAAGGAAATCAATACCCTAGTTAAGGATAAAAGGATATATATATATATATATATATATCAAAATTTTACCTGATCTCAAGATCACCTGTTTGAAAAAGTAAGAGCAGTCCACAGACTCTTCCATCTTTCTTAAAAGTGGTGGTCCAACAGCAAGGTTTCGTATGATTTATTTTATGAATTGTTTTATCTTTCCCCTAAAGAAATTAAATCTCTTTAGCACACAAATGGAGGCACACCAATGGTCTGAAGTAAAATACAGCAAAGGCAATAAAGGCACCTGAATCACAGAATTCATGGAGTACAACCGCAATGAATTTTCACAACAAAGCAAAACAAGCGTATCAAGTGAGTGATCCAGAGAGGAAGCAGTTTCAGAAGAGGAGAGATGTTCTGTCCCAGTTGAAGAAGCATCAAGCTCAGCCTTACCCTTGGCAGTGGTATCCTTGCTGGATTCCTCCAGATGCGTCTCGCAGTTTAATACTGGAAACCTGCTCGCTGGAGTTCAAAATACTATTAGAATTGCATTTTTATACTAAGCGCAAAAGAGATGCTAACTATAAGCATCCAGCTTTGTTATGGTACTTGCCTATAATGTGCATGGAGAGTGCAGTTTCTTCTATTTTCAAGTGCCATGGATGAGGGTGTATCATCTCACCATTGGCACCGTCAATAGAGGAAATTTCCACATCCTTGGTTAAGATAAATATTGTTTCTGCTTCAGGTTCAACTGCAACTTCTCTTTCCGATTGCTCTTTGCTTTGTACATGGCTATGAGCATTTCTGAACTCTAACCAAGACAATGAAATGATCGGAGATGACGAACTAGAAATGCAGTCAGTAACAAACAAAATTGAGGGCGAACACACATCAAGCACTGCAACCTGTGGTAAAAGCATAAGGAAATATGAATCCTGAAATAGAAAGCTAAAATAACACAAGGACCTAGCTTCTTAGACAAATGAAGAGTATGTCTCAAACAAAGAGAAGACGAATGAAATTTACACGACCAACTCCAAATCCAACAGCAAGCTTGGCTCCACAATTCCCAAACTGCAGGGCTTGAACTGGTGATTTAAGGAGGGAAAATACAGCTTTATACTTAGGTTCTTTTCCTTGTGCACAGCTCTGAACTGTAAGGCAAGTTGAATGATATTAGTTTGAGAAAATAAAGGCTCCGAAAAAAGCACCATTAGATGAAACCTTACCTTCACATTTGGTCTCAGTGACATAGTGAAAGCTTGCTTCATTGGAGCTGCCAAGTTTACAAATGCGTACCTATACAAGACAGAATGTTAAAAACATATATATATAGCACTTGCTTAACACAAAACCTTGAAATATTAAAAGAGGAAGAGAAAATGTGAAGAAATAGTTCTGACCACACCGCATTCATTTCCAGCAGCCAAATTTAAAGTCTGCCAACAGAAGTCTAGGGTTGTCACTGGAGCACTTGAACCAGCCACATCCATACCTTGCACCTGCCATTCAATAGAAGTTATTTGGTGCAAACAAAGTTGCATTGCTAGAACACAATAGTGCTGGAACTCACTTCTCCTTCTAGGACAAAGAGAAGTGTCAGTATAGGATATGATGCATCCCAGATCCGAACCGATCCATCCTGGTAACCAGCTATGTACAATCTGTCAATACTGCTATCTTTAGTGACAGATAGTTGAGTGGGTACACCCCCTGTCAAGGGCCACTTTATGCTAGCAGTTGGGCTTGGTGTTAAGCCAGGTTTCATTTTTGACACAAGCTGATGGAACGGGAGGGAAATGTTACGCAAGATAAACTTAAGGGAATGCAATGACTTCAAATAATTAAGATATTTACAACAGAAACACCATACCTCTGAAAGAGATTTTGATGAGTTTCCACCAGCCGGTAGCACGCTGAACTTTCCAACAGTCATTGATGGGTCAGCAGTAGGTATTACCATTGGAAATTCCACAGGACGAGCAAATTGTTTACTCTCTTTCTCGGATAGCAAGATAGACAAGTTTGTACCATCATAAAGATGCAGTTGTCCAGGGTTTGTCAACACAAAAAGGTCAGCTTTGTGATTGCCCCCTGTTGCCCCAGCAGTCGGCGACAAGATCATGTCAGCAAAAGAGCCAGTCAATATAAGGTCCACACGACCAACACATCTAACATTGTCCATCCCAGATGACCATTCAAGACTCAAAACCTGTATCAGCCACATTAAGCTCTAAATATATATAATTATAATTTTACAACTTCTTGATGAATGAATATTCTTTTAAATCTACCAAAATGCTAGTGAGAACCTTACACCCTTTTGGAACATATAGTCCACGCATTCAGAATTATTTAACTTCATCATATTAGATTCAACAAACATTTTATTATATAAATTCTAGAATAGAAAATGCCAAATTGCAATCAAAAGAATAACGCACCGTCAAGACTTCTTCAGATCCTATTTCATCGCCACCATAGATAAAAAGTTGGCCATTATAATCAGTGCGTGAACTATTGTTTGAGGACCATTTTAAGACAATGACCGGAAGTCTCCTCTCAGCAGATGACAATTGCAGCTTAACGACATTTTTTCTTTGTCCATTCCGTTCACCTTTAGAAGTGGAAACACTTGTATTCCAAAACAAGATATCCCCATCTACGTATCCCACTGCGAGAATGGATCCATCAGATGATGCCCAACAAATAGCACTTATCTCCTTTTCTTGCAGATGATGCTCAGATGTGTCATCTTGGACATCTGAATCCACTGCATCCTTTAACTGAAGATCCTTTCCACTTCCAATAAAAGGAATTTGAGATTTAGAAACATCCCAAAGAATTATCAAACCACTCGCATATGCAATTACGACTCTGCAAAAAGAATATAGTTCACAATATTAAGCAATGAGAAGATGCTAAATCAATCTTAATTGTTTTTTCCCTTATTATATATAGTAATTAGGTTCTAACTAAGATGATAGTTTTATCCAAGTACTGTTACAGGCTGCAGCCATATCGAGATGCTGATGGAATGAAAGACTAGATCCAATTGATAACTTAACATAAAATAAGTTATTTTATGGTAATGCATCAAACCATCCTAGTTCCTTTCACATATAGCATACACGTAAAAGTAATGGTGTAGGATCAAATTCAAGCATTCTGGATAAATTGATTTGATATTAAATTGAGACTTGGTCTTTATCAATTCCAAAGGCTGAGCTAATAAGAGCAATTGCACCATACCTATCTCCAGAAGAATGGGGTTGAGGAAGAATCCCGACAATAGGTTGGTCATCAGGAACTGAAAGTCCAGATGCTTCTGCTAGACAGAGTAAAAAAGTCCATTAAACGAATTTTCTGTCAGTTAAAATTATTTATTTGACCATTAGAAAGGAACAAAGAAACTACCACTTAAAGAATTTGCTGATATATTATAGGGTAAGTGCGAAAGTTTTCCATCTTCACCATCGAACTTAACCACTGACAGTAAACCATACTCATCTCCTATGTACCTGTGAGAAAAGATAGAGCAACAATCTAGTAAGCATTGCCAAATACCACTTCCATAAGTACCAAACTTGCAGCTGATTTTATAAATATGTTAACTCGTATTTTTGCAATCAATATTTACATGAAGTGTGAGCCACCAATGAGACAGAAGGCAGTAATGTTGGATTCCCACTGTAAACAACATGCTAGACACCTATCCTCCAGATTCCAAACCTGTAAAAATTTAGGAAGTTGTTGAACATATGGGTATGATGCCTTACGAATTACGACCTAATCGCTGCACAGATTATAAAGAACCAATACCTGAATATCATTGTCATTCGAGATACCGATTAAAAAGCCTTGGTTTTGTATGAACTGCCATGAAAACACTAAAGTTTAGTTCACAGTTATATGTCTAAGAAAATGCACCCGGATGTTCCAGATAGATTAAAATATTAAGCAACAAGTTCCAAATGCAACGTTGAACACAGCTATCATAGATGAAAAATCAAATTTATCTCAACAGAAAAGACTTCATCTTGGATTTCCTTGAAGGAATTTACATACTGAACTTGGAATTTACCTAAGTAGTAATAAAAAATAATTGTGCTGAACACATTCAAACCTCTAAATATTTGTAAGGCAATGGCTTGGGAGATATGAGAAGTCCCTCAATTCCATCACCACCAATAACTTTAATCCGCCCATCTCTATATAAACAGAAACCAAAATATCAAGTAATTGAACACCACATTAGGGCCAAAAATGAAATTGTAGATGAAGCAATTCTTCAAATTCCAAAGTTCAAGATACTTAAATAGTCAAAAATTTGAAACATTCTTATCTAAGACATTCAAAGGGTTGCTCTGATTTCTTAATACTAGGAAGAAGAACAAAAACCAAGTTGAAAATGTTTAGTAGTTATAAAGCTTAAAACTTGAAACTCACAAAGTCCCGATAGCCAAGAGGCGCTGAATAGGATCAAAAGCAAGAAGTGATGAAGTAGAGGGGATCCCATAGTGGATAGCAACTCGCAAATCCAAATCTTCTGATTTCAAAACCCCACGCTGCACATGTTGCTGAAACCAAGAAACTCCCATCAGATGATTACTAACAAAAAAAAACTAAAAGCAAGGAATTTCATGCTTTTGTACCTGGTGGGGGTGATGAACCGCTTTCTGAAGCAAACCTTTAGCGAACATGGTAAATCCAGCTTGAGGTAAAAGAAAACCGGGATGTTTGGTTTGGATCAAAGACTTTTCTTTTGGGGTTTGCTTAGTTTCAGTGATTAACCCAATGAAAGACGTAAAAATTGAGACTTTGAAAAGCTCTAGTCAAGATTCAAGAAAGAACATAGCTTGTTTTATCAAAATAAGTAGAAATAAACAAAAAGCTTGCTTTGCTATCCTAATTCCTAATTCCTATGCTGCTTGGTCGACCATCTTGGAGTTCGTTGGTGGTTTGTCTTATGTAAATTTTATTTAAACTTTAATAAACGTATTTTGAGGAATAATTATAAAGTGGGGATGTAGCTCAGAAGGTAGAGCGCTCGCTTAGCATGCGAGAGGTACGGGGATCGATATTTCGCATCTCCATTTCTTTTTCTTCTTTTGCTATTCGCTCTTTTTAACTTTCTACTGTTTTAAGGTAGTTCTGCGGTGCGGCAGCTTAATATGCGGTTAATATACGGCGTTACCGGAAACATGGATTGATATACCGGAAACATGATAAAATATACCGGAAACATGGATTTCGAAAGTATGGATACTTTCGAAATCAACATATCCAAAAGTATGGATACTTCCGAAAGTATGGATACTTTCGAAATCAACATATCCAAAAGTATCGATACTTTCGAAATCCATGTTTCCGGTATATTTTATCATGTTTCCGGTATATCAATCTATGTTTTCGGTATTTTTTAATGATGTTTTCGGTAACGCCGTATATTAGCCGCATATTAAGCTGCCGCACCGCAGAACTACCCCATGGCTGACCTTGTCTTACAATAGCATAATCTAGCGAAACTCGGCCTGCCTAACCCAGAAGAGCATCAACAACAATCTTTTTCTCAATATTATCTTATCGAAGCCATCAAGGAGTACCTGCACACAGGACAAAGCTAAAATTAACGATGGTAGGATAAATTTAAATGTTTAAAAAGTGAAGAGTAAATGTATAATTAATTTTTAAAAAAAAAAATATATTATAAAGGTAAAAAAAAATAGAGTTGGGGCATGGGCCTGTCCCCGGCCTCATGTCCCTGCCTGCACGGGGTTGGAGCAGGTCTGTTCTTGAAATTTTGTCCCAAGTAAATTTAAAATTAGGTCCCTGATAAAATTTAAAAAATGGACCCTAGACATATGCCCTCCCCGATAAACAGAATTTTATAGCGGATTGGATGGAGAAATGGAGCTTTCAACAACTACATAGGGTTATTGTTTTTATCGAACCACCACGGGGGGATCATTAAGCTGCAAATTAGAGAAGGATAGCTGATTGTTTACCGTAAATGAAAAAGATTAACTTAAACTCATGAGCTTGACTTTCTACCTTACAGACGGCATTTCCAGTTAGTTTGGTATGTTTTTGAACACCCGTAAAAGAACATCAGTCGGCATCAGGGAACACAGCGGTTGGTAACTTTCAAAATCTTTAAATTCAAACCATGTAGGCTGTAGCTTCAACAGTAGGGAAGAAACACAAGGATGTTAGCCTTTGAACATACCCTCTACCTTCCATTATACCATAAGCAAAATATATGTTGAATGAATACAATAACCATAGCTTTAGCTTTACTCCTACTCAAATGCTCATCATATTGCTCGTGTCTTTCGTTTAGTATTTTTCCTCAGCTTTTCTATCTGAACATGAGCTTTGTAGCATCATCTCCTTCAACAGTCATGATGGCAATGAAATCATGCAGAGGAAAGCTGCCCGTTTCTATTATCACGGTTACACTCTGCAGCTTTGCATTTCTTGCTCTTTTATATACCCAAAGACTAAGCTTTCCCACTTCGAATTCTCTTCTCAAGGCTAGATCCTGTGCTAGAAGAAGTGCTGTTGTACAAGCTAGTAAGTGATTCAACAGATTTGTTTTTGTTTTTCTTGCACAAAGGATTTGATTTTGTAACTTTTGTCTGCAGAAAAAGTCGTGGAAAACCCCGACCTCGACGACAGGTTCGAGTTCGACCCGGAAGAATGTGATATAACTCGGGGGAAGTGGGTGTTCAACCCTTCTAACAAGCCTCTGTACACGGATAGGAGCTGTCCGTACGTGGAGAGGCAGTTTTCATGTGAGAAAAATGGTCAGCTTGAGTTTGATTACCGCTATTGGGAATGGCAGCCAGACGACTGTTACCTGCCTAGGTAAGCAACATCCTGTTCGTTTCATTTGAGTTGAATGTTGATTGCATCTGTGTAACTTGTTATAACTACTATGGTCCCGTCATAACCCCTTAGCATTGCGATCAGCGACTGATATTCACCGTATAATTTGAAAGACCTTAACTAAAATTTTTAAATTTTAGATGTCTAACCAAATATTTTAAAATATATAATAGACTTAATAAAAAATTTATATTTAAATATGAGGGTCTAATTAAAATTTTTAAATTTTTTGAAAAGTTTAATCAAATATTTATAAAATTTTATAAGAATTTTTATAAATTTTGAGGGGCCTAATTAAAATTTCAAAAATATTTTCAAGGGTATAGTACAAATTTTCCAAAATTTTGAGGTGCCAAGGCCCCACTGGCTCTGTTAGCCGAACAAAAATCATATACCCCTAAGTATGCTCCTTTCTATGTATCATATTAAAACACTACAAAAATTAAATTAATTATGAACTTTAACTCTAAATTTTAAATCTTAAACCTTAAACCCTACACCATAAAAAAATACACTCGACCATCAATTCTCTATACCCTAACCCTAGACTTTAAATCTTAACCCTAAAATTAATTTTTAGTGTAGGACATAGAAAAGGGCATATTTAGGGGGCAGACAATTTCTATCTCTATTAGCCATCCGCCCCTGGTTGCAATCCTCCATTTAGTAAGCTCTTTGAAATTAATTTTTAGCGTGAGACATAAAAAGGGGCATATTTAGAGGGCAGACGATTTCTATCCTTGTTAGCCATCTGCCCCTGGTTGCAATTCTCTGTTCAGTAAGCTCTTCAAAAATCAAATCATATTCAATGAGCCGGATCAAACAGGCTTCCGAAATATGATATACTATAGTCACCTAAAAGTTAAACTGACCTTAATAAGAAATATGTCAAGTTCACTAATTCATCAACTAAGCTTATTAACGGGCAAGCATGACTATTTTACCTCGCATCTTATAAAGTTTAGATTTGACACCGTTGTCAGATCTAATATATATATATTTCTTCAAGTTAGATCTCATATAAAGGATTGATCTAAACTTTATTTCTATCCTTCTTCATCTCCTTCATTATTATTGAGCGCGACTTTCCAATTACATCAACCTAGATGAACCGCCTGAATATCTACTATCATTCTATTCAACTCGTCAACATAACTCAAAACTTCAAATTAGTTCCTTCTAATGGTTCCTTTATGTATAGATTTGATCCAGAAGTTGCACTTGAAAAGCTTAGAGGAAAGAGGTTAGTCTTCTCAGGTGATTCTCTTCAAAGAAATCAATGGGAATCTTTCGTTTGTATGGTTGAATGGACCATTTCCCCCGGAAAGAAATCTATGAAGCTAGGCAAAGTTCATAATGTGTTCAAAGCCAAGGTATTGATTTCATTATTAAGCTTTCCATATTGCTCACACTTCGCCAACCCCGTTTAGGTAGAGCATAAACTGGTCCATTCGATTAAGTGGATTTTAGTTAATTTAATTATTACGGTTAAGTCAGTTATGGTCATAAAAGTCAACCAACTCAGATATTATATGAGATTATTCATCGAACCGACCAATTTTCAGGAATATAATGCAACAATTGAGTTTCATTGGGCTCCATTTCTGGTTCAATCCAACACGGAGATCAATATTAAGGAACCGAAAAAGAGAATCATAAAGGTTGATTCAGTTTCAAATACCTCAAAAGACTGGGAAGGAGCTGATATCCTTGCCTTTAATACATACGTCTGGTGGATGTTTGGCATTAGGATCAAAACGTTGTAAGTTCTCCTTTGCCTAACCTTCTATCCAACTCAACTCAAGCCTGAAAACTGAGAAGTTCAAACTTGATGTTCAAAATTTTCGATCAAATATTATCATTTAAGATCAAATTTGGTTCGATTGAAGTTTATTTACACGATTTATGTACTTAGACTTAAATTCGAACTCGAGCTCGTTCCATTTTTTTATTAATTTCCAAGACTTCTTTGTGTTTTAAGAACAGATGGGGTTCGTTCGCCAATGGTGAAGAAGGTTATGCACAGCTGGACACACCGGTTGCCTACAAAATTGGTCTGAAGACATGGGCTAACTGGATCGATTCAAACATAAATCCCAACAAGACACGTGTCTTCTTCACGACAATGTCCCCTATACATTCAAAGTATCTTCTATTTCTCAGATATCTTTTTTTGTCTAATTTATGGTTTTGGTCCTTCTACTTTGCTTAAAAGTTAATTCAGTAGTCAAATTTCATAAAAGGTCCATTTACTATGTGTTTTTGACATAGTTAGCCCATTTACTATTTTTTTCATCATTTCTAGTCCTCTACTTTTCCAAATGTGTATTTTCAAATCTTGAACTCAACTTTTTCCGACTAATTTCATAGTCTAAATTGAAATTATTATTTTTTAACATGTGATGATGTGGCACATACACCTCAACATTTTTTGTACAATTAAACGAATATTACTATAGTTTCTCTTCCCTTTTGTATTTTTTAAATGTACAAAAAATGTCAATTGTACACAAAATAGCAATGTGTATATATCGTGTTATCACATACTTTAAAAAAGCTACTTCACTATTTGAAAGAATTGACATAAAAAGTTGATTTCATAAATGAAAATATACATTTCGAAAAGTAGAGATATTAGAAATAATGGTATTATCGTAGATGGACTAAATTTGCTAAAAATACATAGTATAAGAATCTTATACAGAATATGATTGGCATAATTTGATCCCACTACTTTTATAATCTCATTAGTTTATCCAAATAACTAAACACGGTTAACTATTACGATTAAAATGCTAAGATGGATTTTTTGTATATAAAAATTTACTCCTTCTAACACACAAAAAAGAAGAAATATTTTTTAGCTATTTGGACAAATCAGTATATGATTAAATTATGTGAAATTAAAGTAGAAAAAATAAATTAAAATTAAATCTTTTATTTTACCCTTGTTTTTATAATAAATTTGAAAAATTTATGGAATAATTATGAATTCTCCCCCTATTTCCAATATCGTCGATTCTAATGTGCAGGAGCGAAGAGTGGGGGAGGGAAGATGGGCTAAAGTGCTTCAACGAATCAGAACCTTTGAAGAAGAAGAATTTCTGGGGAAGCTTCGCGGCGAACAAGGAGATGATGAGTGCGGCGGCGGGTGTGATCAAGAAAATGAAAGTTCCGGTATCGGTTCTTAATGTAACGCAGCTTTCCATGTACAGAGTGGATGCACATTCATCCATTTATACAGAAACTGCAGGAAAGCTTTTGAGTCCCGAGGAAAGAGCAGATCCGAAGAAACATGCCGATTGCATCCATTGGTGCTTGCCTGGAGTTCCAGATACTTGGAATCAAATACTTTTTGCACATTTGTAGCACAAAATAAACAGACAAACTTGTTTATCTGCATGTTATTTGATGTTTCAAAACTTTGTATTCATTAGCCAGTCAAGAATTTTTGCATGGAATGTTGCATATATAACCACAAAGAATTTTCCTTGGATTTCCTAGATACATCAAAGGTTTTAGACTATATGATCTTCAAAGTAAATATATTTTTATTTCTAGGGATGTGTACTTTTCAGAACATATCTTTCCTTTTAAAAACAAAAAATTAATTGAGGGTAATGTTATTTTACTACAGTGTCAAAACACTGCTTTTAAAGATATTTTTCCTAGAAATAAACAGCAGAATAAGGGTCCCAATTCATTTGTTGCTAAACCTAATATTACATCCACAAAAATTAATTCTGAGCATCAATTACTAAAAGATTATGTTCAAACTAGTTATGTAGTACCTGATTCTTTAGACAAAGATAAATTCCATGCTTCTTCAGACAATCAGCAACTTGTTTCTACATGTCCAACAAGGATTAAGCAGCTGCCCTCACATCTTAAGGACTTTCATGTCTTTCTGCCAAAACAGAGAACCTCTCCTCACTCAATTGCTCAGGTAATATCTTACCAGCATCTTTCTCCTGCATATATATTTTATATGTGTACTACTGAAATACTTACTGAACCAAAAAAAAATTATACTCAAGCTGTTAAGCATGAATGTTGGAAAGCTGCCATGAATGAAGAGATTTCAGCTTTAGAAAAAAATCAGACTTGGGAACTTGTTCCTCTTCTTCCTAGAAAATTAGCTATAAGATTCAAATGGATTTATAAAACTAAATTGAATCGGATGGTAGTTTAGAGAGATATAAGGCTAGGTTAGTTGTAAAAGGGTATACCCAACAACCTGGTATTAATTACCTTAATACTTTTAGTCCAGTGGCAAAATTAACGACTGTTAGGTTAATTCTTGCCCTTGCTGCTGCTCAGAATTGGTTTTTGCAGCAACTTGATATAAATAATGTATTTTTACATAAATTTTTAGCTGAGGAAGTGTACATGCAATTGCCCCCTGGTTTTACTCCCCCTTCTCCTGGTCTAGTTTGTAAACTAAAAAAAAGTTTTTATGAATTAAAACAAGCTAGTCGCCAATGAAATGAAAGACTAACTTCAGCATTACTAGAACAATGTTTTAAGCAATCTTCTTCAGATTTTTCTCTTTTTACTAAAGGAAAAGGGTCTAATTTCATTGTCTTAGTCATTTATGTAGATGACATAATTATTGTTGGACCTAGCCTAACTTCAATTGACTTAATTAAAAGATATCTTCACGATACTTTTAAAATAAAAGACTTAGGCAATTTAAAATTCTTCCTTAGTCTTGAAGTTGTTAGGAACAGTCAAGGCATAAATTTGTGCCAAAGAAAATATACTTTGGATCTATTGAATGATTCTGGTTTTACTCATTCTAAACCAGTCTCAACACCAATGGTTTCTAACAAAACTATTTCTAAGGATGATGGTGAACTTTAAACTGATGTTACTTCTTATAGAAGAATTATTGGTAAACTCTTATATCTCACTAATACTCTGCCTGGCATCTCTTTTGATGTTCAGCAGTTGTCTCAATTCATGTCTGCACCCACTACTTCTCATTTGGCTGTTGTTCATAGGGTTCTTAGGTATCTTAAGGCCACACCTGGTCAGGGATTATTCTTCCCTGCTTCTAATCAGATAAAGCTCAATGCCTTCTCTGATTCAGAATGAGCTTTCTGTTCTGACTCCAGACGATCTACCACTGGTTTTTGCATATTCCTTGGCTCAGCCCTTATATCTTGGAAGTCTAAAAAGTAACAAATTGTGTCCCGCTCCTCCAGCGAAGTTGAATACCGTGCTCTGGCCACGACTGTTTGTGAAATTCAATGGCTTAATTATTTACTTCATGATTTACATATTATTTTTTCTCCAGCTAAACTCTATTGTGACAATCTCTCTGCTATTAAACTTGCAGAAAACTCAGTGCACCATGAACGTACTAAGCATATAGAAATTGACTGCCACATAATTCGAGAGAAGATTCACAATGGAACTATTACCTTGTTGTCAGTTTTCAGTCAGAATCAACTTGCTGATTGCTTCACAAAGGCTCTGCTTCTGACAACCTTTCAGACTTCAATCTTCAAGTTGGGCATTCAAAATTTATATGCTCCAACTTGAGGGGTATTAGGAGTTGGTTATATTATTAGTTAAAAGGTTGTTATGGGTAGTTAGTATGTTAAGTTGACAGGTGTCAAAAGTCAACCTAATTTACTTTTGTATATATGTAAAAAACTTTTCATTTAGTTTTAATTAATAAAAATATTATCGTTTCTTTTCTCTCTCTCATACTCGACTCTCCTTTTCTATTTTTCCTTTTCTAAATCCTAAATCAAGAATACAATTCAAAGAAATCTAATACTGTACTCCAATTCTTAAATTTAATTATTAGCCTTCTCAACAGTTATTTTTTGACCGAGTCTTAATTTAATTGATATTTCTTGTGCTTGAGCTTATTTTTTTTTTATTTAGTGGTTTGGAGATTGTAGATATTTAAATATTGTATAAAAATTTTGGATTTTTTTTATATATTTATTGACACAAATTCTAATGAATCATTAAGTTGAATTTTGGTATAATTATAGTGACGGAAGATTATTTGGCGATTAAGTATACTGAATATGTAAATATTTATATTATATAAAGAATTTATGAAATAACGTTTTTTTATGATCAAGTATTTGATTTTATTGAAAAATAAAGTTCATTTTAATATTTAGAATTATGGGAGAGAAAATTATTGAAAGAGATGTAACTCATAGAATTTTGGGAGCGAAAATTATTGGTGGTTTGTTGGTAAACTACACTAAACTAAGGGTAGCTATGTCCCTATATCTGATACAATCAGATGAAATGGTACTGTTTTCATGTTGATGAGTGCTGACGTGAAAGTAATAAAAAGCTTTTTATTTTTCTTCATTAAATTAGGGTTTGTTAGGTTCGATGATCACCTTCAATCGATACTTGCAAAGTAGTGGAAAAGTTAAATTTTTGGGTGAATGATTTTAGAAGCCGAAAATTAAATGACACGATGAATTTATAGTGGTTCGGGATTCGAACAAACACCTACATCCACTACCTTATCTCCCACTAAGGATTTTCCAACCAATTCACTAATTGATTCGTCCCCTTTTCTAAGATTAGAAGGAAACCCTTACAAACAGTTAATCTTTCTACCCAAAGATTAATCAAACCCTCTATACAAAAGATTGAAAATAAGCAAACTCAAAATCTCTCACACAAGGTATTTGTTTGCACTCTTTAAGCTCTCACTCTGTAGAACTAAGGTTTTGATATAATATTTGAAAAATGTTTTGGACTAAATTGAAAAGAATTTAAAATATGTTTTTAGTCAAAAACAACTTGAAAATATGTTTAAGGGTTTTTAAAGCTCTGGAATGGACTTAAAGTACATTTAAAGTAGTCAAAACCGAGCATTTTAAGTGACAGTATCGATACAGTGGATAGTGTATCGATACACATTAGGGTTTTGGATTCCAGTAGCTAAAACCCGTATCGATACGGCTATGCGTATCGATACGGTGTCTAAACCCGTACCGATACGCTTACACGTATCGATACGGTATGTTTTCAAATAGCCCAACGGCTAGTCGCGTACCGATACGGTGGTATCGCGTACCGATACGCCAACGGTCAATTCCCAACGGTCTTTTGAATTTGCAGGACCGTACCGATACGCCAGGCATGCGTATCGATACGCATCAGCAGAAAGCTCAACGGCTATATCAGACTTTCAAGACCGTATCGATACAGGGGATAGTGTATCGATACACTAGGCTGATGAAATGCATTTTGTGGGAAATAAACGGCTATTTTGTATCCCCAACGGCTATGAAACATCCCCAACGGCCATAAACGGCTAGGAACTCAATTTGGAGTATAAATAAGGCCTCCAAGCATCAAGATTGATAAGAGCTTCAATTGTTACAACATTATGAGTGAAAAACGTGTCTAGAGCTTAAATTGTTCATTTATTGCTTAGACAACACTAGTGAGCTTACATTGTTAAATTTGCTCAAGTGTTTAGGTTTTGGGTGAGTGCTTCATTGTGCAAACAAAATACCTATTAGAGGGTTCAAGTTTGCTTATTTGTTTCTCTTTGTAAAGAGGGTTTTTCCTTCAAGCTTTGGGTAGAAAGCTTCGAGGGTTGTAAAGGGTTTCCTCCTAATCCTAGAAAAGGGGACGAATCAATTAGTGGATTGATTGTGAAATCCTTAGTAGGAAGCTAAGGTAGTGGATGTAGACCTTGGTTAGAAGGTTGAACCACTATAAATCATCGTGTCTTTATTCTTTTAGCTTCCTAAACCCTTCCACCCAAAAATCCACCTCTCCACCACTTGGCGAGCATAATCGGTTGATCGAATCGAGCGTCGAAAAACCCAACAATTGGTATCAGAGCTTGGCTCAATTGAAGGGGATTAACATCCTATTGAGAAGATCCGGCAAGCTCGATCAACATTTCACCAACCGGCTCAAAATGTCGCAATCCATCAACATACCGCCTTTCTTCGACGGAGATCACTATGCCCATTGGAAGACAAAGATGAAATTCTTCTTGAAGTCAAGAGATTACAAGCTATGGGACATAGTTGAAGATGGTCCGTTCGTGCTTCAAGGAAGCAAAGCGGAATGGAGTGTCGACGATCGCAAGAAGATGGAGCTTAATTGTAGAGCCTTGCACATGCTCTTTTGTGCTTTTGGCCCAACCATCTATGAGAAGATGTCTTCTTGTGAAAGTGCCAAGGAGGTATGGGACAAGCTTGAAGTCACATACGAGGGGACTAATGAAGTCAAGGAGACCAAGATTGGGCTTCTCACCTTAGAGTATGAAAACTTCAAGATGAATCCGGAAGAAAACATCGAGAAGATGTTTGATAGATTCTCCACCATCACCAATGGTCTTAAAGGTTATGGAGAAGCCATCCCGGAAGAAAAACTTGTCCGAAAGCTCATCTACTCACTTCCCGAGTCTTGGGACTCAAAGAGGACCGCCATCATCGAAGCCAAAAATTTAAAAAATTTGAAGCTTGATGAACTCATGGGGTCACTTCTTACTCATCAAATCATGAAGAAGAACAAAGAAGATGAGAAAAGGAGGGAAGAAATTAGAGCTATGGGAGAGAAGAAAATCAAGAGGCTTGGCTTCAATGCCATGGCTCTCAAATCCTCCACAAATCATCACGTAGATTCAAGTGAGGAGGATAGTGAAGATGAAGAGATGAACTATCTCTTCAACAAGCTCGCACGATTCATGAAGAGCAAAATGGAAAAATCCAAGCATGAATCAATGAAGAAGATGAAGGATTCCCACAAATCCAAAAAGAAGGGATCATCTTCAAAACAAGCATATGTGGCCGCTTGGAGTGATGAAGACTCCACCGATAATGAAGTAGCCCACCTATGCATGATGGCCCTCAATGAGGGGGAGGTAACTTCTAACTCATCTATTTCAAATTCTTATACATTTGATGAGTTACAAGAAGCCTATGATGAATTGGTTTTTGAATTCAAGGCTTCATTTTCGAAAAATAAAAAATTGATTTCAAAGTTGAAAACCGAAAATGATTTGCTTTCTAAAACCAATTTAGAGTTTGAAGCAAAAATCAAAGATTTTGAACTTAAAGTTTTAAATTTACAAAACTTGCTTCAAACGATGGAAAGAGATCATCAAAAAGAAGTTGATGATCTCAAAAAGGAAAAAGATTTGATTTCCAAAGAACTTGAAAAGAAAAACAATTTTGGAAAATCAAATTTTTATGCAAGACAATCTAGTGCCCCTAGATTTTTAAATGGAAAATGTTTTAGAAGTGTTTGGGTCCCAAAAGGACTAACCACTTCAACTAAAAAGGATGAAATTGAAAAATGGATTCCTAAGGGGACTAAATTTTGTGCTACTAACGTCTATGGATCCAAAGCAATTTGGATACCAAAAATTACTTGATTGTCTTTTGCTAGGTGTGATGGAGAATAATCAACAAGTCAAACATTAAGGGGGAGCTCCATGCACACAAGGAAGAACACTTGAAGAGGAAGGCTTCACATCCTCCCTTGAGTTCAAGTGTTGGTAAAAATTTCTAGTTGTTTTTGATTTTATTTGATTTATTTTTTTAATTCAACTAGATATTCATAAATGTTGGACTAACATTCTGATGATGCTATGAGTAAGGGGGAGCCAATTTTAAACCAAAATTTTAAGTGTCAAAATTTTTTTGCCTCCTATGTTATCTTGAACTTAAATGTCATTTTAAATTCTTTTTGATATAACAAAAAGGGGGAGAAATGGTTTTTGAAAAATTTATTTTTCAAATGAATAAGGGGGAGCTTTATTTTGATTTTATATCTTAAATCTCTTATTCACAATTTTAAAATTAAAGGGGGAGAATCCCAAACAATTTTTCAAGTTGGTTTTATTATATCAAAAAGGGGGAGATTGTAGAACTAAGGTTTTGATATAATATTTGAAAAATGTTTTGGACTAAATTGAAAAGAATTTAAAATATGTTTTTAGTCAAAAACAACTTGAAAATATGTTTAAGGGTTTTTAAAGCTCTGGAATGGACTTAAAGTACATTTAAAGTAGTCAAAACCGAGCATTTTAAGTGACAGTATCGATACAGTGGATAGTGTATCGATACACATTAGGGTTTTGGATTCCAGTAGCTAAAACCCGTATCGATACGGCTATGCGTATCGATACGGTGTCTAAACCCGTACCGATACGCTTACACGTATCGATACGGTATGTTTTCAAATAGCCCAACGGCTAGTCGCGTACCGATACGGTGGTATCGCGTACCGATACGCCAACGGTCAATTCCCAACGGTCTTTTGAATTTGCAGGACCGTACCGATACGCCAGGCATGCGTATCGATACGCATCAGCAGAAAGCTCAACGGCTATATCAGACTTTCAAGACCGTATCGATACAGGGGATAGTGTATCGATACACTAGGCTGATGAAATGCATTTTGTGGGAAATAAACGGCTATTTTGTATCCCCAACGGCTATGAAACATCCCCAACGGCCATAAACGGCTAGGAACTCAATTTGGAGTATAAATAAGGCCTCCAAGCATCAAGATTGATAAGAGCTTCAATTGTTACAACATTATGAGTGAAAAACGTGTCTAGAGCTTAAATTGTTCATTTATTGCTTAGACAACACTAGTGAGCTTACATTGTTAAATTTGCTCAAGTGTTTAGGTTTTGGGTGAGTGCTTCATTGTGCAAACAAAATACCTATTAGAGGGTTCAAGTTTGCTTATTTGTTTCTCTTTGTAAAGAGGGTTTTTCCTTCAAGCTTTGGGTAGAAAGCTTCGAGGGTTGTAAAGGGTTTCCTCCTAATCCTAGAAAAGGGGACGAATCAATTAGTGGATTGATTGTGAAATCCTTAGTAGGAAGCTAAGGTAGTGGATGTAGACCTTGGTTAGAAGGTTGAACCACTATAAATCATCGTGTCTTTATTCTTTTAGCTTCCTAAACCCTTCCACCCAAAAATCCACCTCTCCACCACTTGGCGAGCATAATCGGTTGATCGAATCGAGCGTCGAAAAACCCAACACACTCAAACCTAAATACTTGAGCAAATATGACTATTTTGGCTCACAAGTGTTATCTATACAAAGAATGAATAATTAAAGCCCTAAGACACAACTTCTCATCATATAGTTGTTAAGAATTGAAACATTAGTCTTGGATGCTTGAAGGTCCCTTTTATACTCCCAATTGAGTTGCTAGCCGTTGTAGACCGTTGGGATTTGTTGAGATTTAGGGTGCTCGATTCAATCAACCGTTCTTGCTCGCCAAGTGTGGAGAAGTTGGATAATTGGGTGTTTTAGTGGGAGGTGAAAAATTGGCAATTTGACACAAGGATTTATAGTGGTTCAACCTTCTAACCAAGGTCTACATCCACTACCTTAGCTCCCCACTAAGGATTTCCAACAAATTCACTAAGAATTTCGTCCCCTTTTCTCGGATTAGGAGGAAACTGTTACAACCCTCAAAGCTTTCTACCCAAAGCTTGAAGGAACACTCTCTTTACAAAGAAAGACTTAGCAAACTAGAAATCCCTCTAAAAGGTGTTTGTTTGCAATTCTAAGCACTCACCCAAAACCTAGACACTTGAGCAAATTTAACAATGTAAGCTCACAAGTGTTGTCTAAGCAAGAAATAAACAATTTAAGCTCTAGACAAATTTTGACATCATAATGTTGTAACAATTGAAGCATTAACCATTACAAGATGCTAGGAGGTCCCTTTTATACTCCCAATTGAGTTTGTAGCCGTTGCTAGCCGTTGGGATCAATTTGGAGCCGTTTGAGTCTTTATTTCCCACCATAAATGCAGTTCTGCAGCTTGGAGTATCGATACTTGTCCAACCGTATCGATACGGTCTCAATGAGGAAAGAGCCGTTGGGCTTCTTCAGCTGATGCGTATCGATACGCTTACCTAGTGTATCGGTACGGTCCTGCAATTTAAAAGACCGTTGGGAAAGTGACCGTTGGGGTAGTTAGGCGTATCGGTACGCGATACAACCGTATCGGTACGCGACTAGCCGTTGGGTTATTTCAAAGCTCACCGTATCGATACGGCTAAGCGTATCGGTACGGGTTTTGGCTACTGGAATTCTGGTAGTTTGTAAACCCTAAGGCGTATCGGTACGGTTCAATACCGTATCGGTACGGTCACTTTAAAAGCCTGGTTTTGACTACTTTAAATGTACTTTAAGTCCATTCCAAAGCCTTTAAAACCCTTAAACATATTTTCAAGTTGTTCTTGACTAAAAACTCATTTTAAATTCTTTGCAATTTAGTCCAAAACATTTTTCAAATATTATATCAAAACTTAGTTCTACATGATTGAATTGGAGCCGTTGAGGTCTTTATTTCCCTCCATAAATGTAGTTCTGGGCAATAGGGTATTAATACTCGTGTCACTGTATCGATACGACCTTCTTGGGAACTAGTCGTTGAGCATGCTTCAGCTTATGCGTACCGATACTCTTACAAGCGTATCGGTACGACCTACATTTCAAATAGCCGTTGGGAAAATGACCGTTGGGAGCGGTTAAGGCGTATCGGTACGCGATACAACAATATCAGTACACGACTAGCCGTTGGGGGGTTAAAGCTCGTTGTATCGATACGGCAAAGGCGTATCGATGGATTTTGGCTACTGAAATTTCCCTGTAGTTGAAACCCTAAAGGGTATCGATACGGTATACATTGTATCGGTACTGTAAAATTAAAATCATAGGTTTTGGCTACTTTGAAACATTTTAAGTTATTCCAAAGCCTTGTAAAAACCCTTAAACATGTTTTCAAGTTGTTTAGACTTAGAAAACATTTTAAAACTTTTTTCAATTTAGTCCAAATCAATTTTTTTAATTATTATATCAAAATAAATCTCTCTTTTAGATATAATAAAACAACTTGAAAAATTGTTTGTGATTCTCCCCTTTTGAGATTAAAAATTTGAATAAGAGATTTTTAAATTTTCAAAGAAGTTAAAGCTCCCTCTTATTCATTTTGAAAAGCTCCCTCTTATTTATTTTGAAAACACAATTTTTCAAATCATTCACCCCCTTTTGTTATATCAAAAAGAATTCAAAATACTTTAAGTTCAAAATAACATAGTAGGTTTAAAAATTTTGACACATAAGAATTTTAGTTTTAAAAAAATGGCTCCCCCTTACTCAAAGCATCAAATATTGTTAGTCCAACAATATGATAATCTAGTTGACATAATTAAATAAATCTAATTAAAAACAAATAAATCAACTAGAAATTTATCAACAGGAGGATGTGAAGTCTTCCTTCTTTAAGTGTTCTATTTCTTGTGTGTATGGAGCTCCCTCTCAAATTTAGACTTTTTGATCACTCTCCATCACACCTAAACAAAACAATCATGTAATTTTTGGTATCCAAATTGCTTTGGATCCATAAACGTTAGTAGCACATAATTTTCTCCCTTAGGAATCAATTTTGCAATTTCATCCTTTTTGTTTGCAGTACTTAGTTCTTTTGGAACCCAAACATTTCTAAAGCATTTTCTATTCAAAAATCTAGGGGCACTAGATTGTCTTTGATAAAAATTTGATTTTCAAAATTGTTTTTCTTTTGAAGTTCATTGGAAATCAAATCTTTTTCCTTCTTAAGATCATCGATCTCCTTTTGATGATCTTTTTTAATTGTTTGAAGAAATTCTTGTAAACTTGAAACTTTAAGTTCAAAATCTAAATTGGTTTTAGAAAGCAAATCATTTTCGGTTTTTAACTTTGAAATCAATTTCTTGTTTTTTTTTTTGAAAATTAAGCTTTAAATTCAAAAACCAATTCATCATAAGCTTCTTGCAATTCATCAAAAGAATATGAATTAGAAGTAGATGAATTAGAAGCTACCTTTCCCTCTTGGAGGGCCTTGAAGCATAGGTGGGCTACCTCATCATCGGTGGAGTCTTCATCACTTCAAGTTGCCACATATGCTTGCTTCGAAGATATCCCCTTTTGTTGCTCTTGTGGGAATCCTTCATATTCTTCTTCGATTCATGTTTGGATTTAGCCATCTTGCTCTTCATGAATCGTGTGAATTTTTTTGAAGAGATGAACCATCTTTTCATCTTCACTTTCCTCCTCACTTGATTCTTCGTGTTGGAATGTGGAGGATGGAAGGGAAATGACATTGACATCTAATAAGTGGTTAATTTAGGTACTATTTTATCTTTAATTATGTCTTTAATGATTAGTTCATGTTGCTAATTTTGGCGTTTTCTCTTATTTTCTGTGCAGGACATTGGATTTCAGAAACTGTGCAATAAGAGGTTGATTTCTATATGCTTAAAATTGAGTTGAATTGTTGGAATTTCTTGTTTTAATCTAAGTTTTAACTTTGTTTCTTTGAATATTCTATGAATTTTTTATTAATCTTTTCTCGGATTTAAGGTGCATGATAGTAAATGGTAAAGTTGTATTTTTTTAATTTTGCTTGATAATCCATGAGTTCATTGGTTGATATGGTTCTTGATTCGATACACAATGCACCTTCTTGTGAGTTTTGAGACTAAACGAGCAAACTTTTTATTCTTGCTCATGTTCTTGATTGAGTGTGCCATATTAATTTTGATGTTCTAAAACTTGTATTTGAATGCATATCAAGATTACATTTTGAACTGATATTTTAAAATGATTAGGGCACTAGGTTTTAACCCATTTCTCTTCCCCCAAAAAATGGCTTACCTTTTGTTTATTTATTCTTTAGATAGCCAATTTTGTGCCTTGACTTTTTCTTTGATTCACCATATTTTTAACCCAAACTTATTTTTTCTATTTTTCACTCTTTGTCACCCTTTCAGGACAAAGTGAAGGTTATTCCGAAAAAAGAGAATAGTGCAATTTTGTTCGAATACTGTAAAAAAACATCGTGCAGAAAAAAATAGTGCAAAAAAAATAAATTCGAATTGTGCAGAAAAAAACACAGTGCAGGAAATTCAGTTCGAATAAACTGTTTGAACAGTACACAAAAGGAAAAAAAGAATAAGAAAGAATGAATAGAGCATTGATTTTGATTTCTTGTTTTACTCTCCTTGATAAATTCTTTGGAATATCTTTTCTTTGTCTTGAATTTTATCTCCTTTTTTGGCCTTATCCCTACCTCAACCTAAGCCCCATTACAACATTCTTTTAAGACCCTTTGATTAATGCATCCGGTTCATTTTAAGTAGTGGAGACTTGATTTACGTACAAGCCTATGGTAACATCTTTCTTAATCTTGGCTTTGAGCGTTTCTTTTTACCTAAATTCATTGAGCGTTAATGAGCAAACTCTTGTGAGGTATTGAATCTTGATACCTTAAAATTTATGGATAATTGGAATGTCTTGGCTTTTGCTTAAACTTGTTGCCAGTCGAGCCTATACTTGATTGATACCTTGTTATCAATAATTGATGTGATCATTTCTTCATTTAATATTTTTTGACACGTAGTGGAATGATGAATTGTTAGCTTGAGATTTCTTCCATTAACTAAGGCATGCTTGGGGACAAGCATTGAATAAGTGAGGGGAAATTTGATAAGTGGTTAATTTGGGTACTATTTTATCTTTAATTATGTCCTTAATGATTAGTTCATGTTGCTAATTTGGGTGTTTTCTCTTATTTTCTGTGTAGGACATTGGATTTCAGAAACTGTGTTAAAAGAGGCCGATTTCTGCAAATTTTTATTTTTCTGGAGTTATGGCTGGAATAATGGGCATGAAAGATAGAGGATGATGTGAGAAGTGTTAGAAGATGACGTCAGCAGCGGCATCGTTGGAGGATGACGTTAGCAGCAGCAGTGATAGCTTATCAAGTTCATTTCGATAGCTTATCAGACAATATTTAAAATTTAAACTTGGGATTTATCTTTTGTATTTTATTTAAATATTTTAGGAATTATCTCTTATCACTTTAGAAGTCATTTTAGGGTTTTTGAGATACTATAAATACCCCTTTGGGGTAACTCAAAAGTCATCTCTTGTTCTTAGCTTTTATTTGTTCTTAGGAAATTTTACTTTTATAAAAGTTTTTTTAATTAGCCGAAGGCTTAAAGCGATGTCTCAATTCATTTTGTAAGAATTGAAAAGCATTTAATCAACTTCGGGTATCTCTCTCAGTTTTCTAAGCTTAATTTCAAAATTAAAATGATTTCAAAACCAAAGATTGACGTTGGTCAGGATGTTGTTTTGGTTAAATGTGTGGGAGGAAGGATAGGCTATTGAAGCACATTCGACTTCTTGGGAACCCACTTAGCAGAATTGTTTGCTAAGAGGAAATTGAGATCGGATCAGTTATTATTGAAACAACATAGTTCGAGTCGGGTTTTTCTAAAATTTAAAACTGTTTTATTCTAACGACGATAGTCGTGGTTAGTCTAACCAGAAAACTGAAATTCAAAAATTGATTTTGAATTATCGGTTTACCGGAGGAAAAAACAAGTTATAAGGGTTGGGCCTAGTAGACTGTAACTGACATGTGTTCGGAGTAAAAACCTTTTTCGATGATCAGTTTGAATTGAGGCTAAGAAAAGCTTGAGGCTATTTTATTTAATCAATTTTCTTCTCAAAATTTACTTTCGTCATTTTCTCTAAATTCGTTTTTATCATTTGTAGTTACTATTTTATCAACCCCCTTTTCTTTATTTTCTTTCTAAAGTCAGAATCAAAACATCTCTGCATCAGAAGCTCCTTAGTCCTTGTGGATCATTCCTTCTTCTCTCTATACTACGCTAATCTTATATTTATTCTGAGATTAAAGAATAATTATTTGACAAAATACGACGCTTGTCAACATCAATGCCTTGCTTCTTGATCTTCTTCCCTTTCTCCCTCTTTAAGGGTTGAGACATCATCTCATGGGTGAGCAAAGATCCAACGAGCTCGTCAAGCTTGAGCTCCTTTAAGTTCTTTGCTTCTACAACTGCCGTCTTTTTGGACTCCCATGAATCGGGAAGTGAGTAGATCAACTTCCGAACGAGTTTGTCTTCCAGAATCTCCTCTCCAAGACTTTTGAGTTGGTTGACAATTGTGGAAAAAAGGTTGAACATCCTTTTGATGTCTTCATCTGGGTCCATCTTGAAGTTCTCATACTCTAAGTTGAGAAGACCGATCTTGGTCTCCTTTACTTCGTTGGTTCATTCGTATGCGACTTCAAGCTTGTCTCATACTTCCTTGGCACTCTCACAAGAAGACATATTCTCGTAGATGTTGGGGCTAAATACACAAAAAAGAATGTGCAAAGTCTTGTAATTGAGCTCCATCTTCTTACAATCATCCGCATTCCAATCCACATTTTTTCTTTGTGGCACGTACGGATCGTCCTCAATAATGTCCCTAAGATGATAATCTTTGGCTCTCATGAAGTACATCATTCTACTCTTCCAATGGAAGTAGTTGGTCCCGTAAAAGAATGGTGGCTTGTCGATAGATTGCACCATTTAACCAGTTGATTAAATTGATGTATCGAGCTTCCTGGATCACTTCAATAGGTGGTTAAACCTTCTCGATTGAGCCTATCTCTGATATCAATTGTTAGGCTCGATGATCACCTTCAACCGATGCTTGCCAAGTGGTGGAGAAGTTGGATTTTTGGGTGATTGATTTTGGAAGCTGAAAATTAAATGACATGATGAATTTATAGTGGTTCGGGATTCGAACAAGCGCCTACATCCACTACCTTAGCTCCCACAAAGGATTTTCCAATCAATTCACTAATTGATTCGTCCCATTTTGTAGGATTAGGAGGAAACCCTTACAAACGGTTAATCTTTTTACCCAAAGATTAATCAAACCCTCTATACAAGAGATTGAAAATAAGCAAACTCAAAATCTCTCTCACAAGGTATTTGTTTGCACTCTTTAAGCTCTCACCTAAACCTAAACACTTGAGCAAATATGACAATTTTAGCTCACAAGTGTTGTCTATACAAAGAATGAATAATTAAAGCCCTAAGACATAATTTCTCATTATATAGTTGTTAACAATTGAAGCATTAGTCTTCTATAGGTGCTTGAAGGTCTCTTTTATACTCTCAATTGAGTTGCTAACCGTTGTAGACCGTTGGAATTGAATTGGAGCCGTTGGGGTCTTTATTTCCCTCCATATATGCAGTTTTGGACAATAGGATATCGATACTCGTGTCATTGTATCGATACGACCTTCTTGGAAACTAGCCGTTGAGCCTGTTTCAGCATATGCGTATCGATACGCTTACAAGCTATCGGTACGGCCTGCATTTCAATTAGCCGTTGGGAAAATGACCGTTGTGAGCGGTTAAGGTGTATCAGTACGTGATACAACTGTATCGGTACGTGACTAGCCGTTGAGGGGTTTTAAAGCTCATCGTATTGATACGACAAAGGCGTATCGGTACGGGTTTTGGCTACTAAAATTTCCTTGTAGCTGAAACCCTAAAGGGTATCGATACAATATACACAGTATCAGTACTGTAACATTAAAATCATAGGTTTTGGCTACTTGAAAACATTTTAAGTTATTCCAAAGCCTTGTAAAAACCTTTAAACATTTTTTTTAAAGTTGTTTGGACTTGGAAAACATTTTGAAACCTTTTTCAATTTAGTCCAAATCAATTTTTCAATTATTATATCAAAATAAATATCTCAAAAGGGTTCCTCTCTCATTTTTAATTGCGTTAAAACTTTCGTTCTTTTATATCTTTTACGGTTATTCTAGACAGTAATAAATTGGCCGCATCGTCCTTTATCACTCTATGATTTTGATTTTTGAAAATTTCTTTAAAAACTCACGAAATTCAATAGAAAAATATTATTTTAGGGATTTAAAAAAAATTAGATTTGAGGGGTTTAGGGCGTCCTAAAAAATTGAACTATTAAAAGCATTTTTTTTGAGAAAACGAGCAATATATATCTTAGACGACTTTCGACATAGATCGTAACATTAAAATGTTGATGCTTTGACTAAAATTTCGTCTATATTGAGTGAATTTCGAGAAAGATCAATCAAAGAAGAAATATATAGAAGAAAGATGAACATTTTGGTGTCAATTTTGTCATGGACAATATCGAGCGATAGCGGGAGATGGGTTAGGGGTTTTAGGGGAAAAGAAGAGAAATAACCTCACGTCATAATGGTGTTAAAAAATTAGTGGTCCAGTGACTAGAAAATGAATTAAGTGTTATATATACGATAAACTATTTATTTAGTACTTAATTATTATCGTGTTTTTGTTTTGGTACCTCACTTATTTTTTTTCTTCAAAATGATACTTAACATTATATTTTCGCTTTGTTTTAGTACCCTGACTGTTAAAAACTAATGGAGATAATGACGTAAGTTATTTTTAATTGAGATAATAATAGTTGTAGTCCCCATAATTTATATATTTCTATCAATTTGGTTCTAGCTCTATTAATTTGAACATTATCTTAAATATTTGGATTTAAATTGCAAATGTACCTTTTTATTCCATTCTTCTTCTTTGAAAACCCTAACTCTTCTTTGAATCAAAAGAACCCAAACAATATCATACCTAAAAGGACTTGCTGCTGGTTCGAAACTTTCCCATCACAATCACCGTTCATTTTGCCTCCACCAAAATCTATTTGGATCGATTTGCCGCACTTATATTTTTAAAGTTTATAAAAAGAATTTTTTTTCTCAATCAAAATATATTAGGGTTAACTACTATGATGGTCACTTATGTTTTTCCCAAATACAGAGTTGATCACCGATTTTTAAAAACGACCAGTAAGGTCACTTACGTTTTCAATCTGTAAACTTTTGGTCACGGCTGATCTGGTGCAATAAAAAAAAGGATAAATCACCTAGATAGTTCCTAAACTATTACTTCACTTCTATTTTGACCATTGAAACAAAAATAATTTGTATAATTTCACGTTTAATCCTCCATATTTACAAATATTTTATTTTCTTCCACTTTTTATTATTTGTTATTATTTTTGTACTGTCTCTCCCTCCAATCAAATACATGATTTTGCCCGCCTGCGCCAACCTCTCCCTCCCCCTTTTCTCTGTTGTTCAAATTCGACGCCCATATAACATACAATATTCCTTTCCCCCCATTTAAATTATCTTTCTATTCAAATCAAATCAGGTGCTCTCTTTCGCTAATGGAGAGCCAAACAGAGCAGATCTTCAAGGGCGAAAATGGAGTCTCTGAGAACGATATGTGACAGAGAGATTTTGATCCAACAGCAGAGAATTGATTCTTGTACGGCCTCCTTTCATTATTCTCTCAATTCCATCAAGGCACCAGCACTGGATACTGCCCAAAATCACGGTCAGCAACCTTACTTCCTTTAGTTCTAGGGTTCCTACACACACACTCTCTTTCACGCATTTACTTAAATCTGAGTGCAATCATGGCTCTGAGGGAAAAAACTAGGGTTCTGATTCCGGGGTTTTCTTGTTATGCTATTTAAGAGAAGTTGGAAAGAACAAGTTTTGCGAGTTTTTGAATATTCTTTTACAATGCTGCTGTATAGCGATTAGCGAAGACCCGTGAAGAGGCAAAGCAGATGGCAATGAGTGACTCGATATCTGTTGTAAAAACTAGAGTAGAATAACTTGAAATAACTGTTCAATTTCAAAGGACTGGGAGGGATGAGTACGGAGCAATTATATCTCGACAAACTCTAGGTAATCATTTACCCAAACTGTCCATGGACTGTATTTATGGTTCATGCATTCTCAAATATGGAAGATGGTGAAGGGGGAAAAAATAAAAAAAATGTAAATATAAATATTAAATGTGAAATTATACAAATTGTTTTTATTTTGGTAGTCAATAGTTTAGGAACTATTTAGGTGATTTATCCTTTTTTTTATTGTGTCAGATCAACCTCCTGTTTAAGTTTAGCGACAACAAACGTCTCAGTGACCAAAAGTTTACAGATCGAAAACGTAAGTGACCTTACTTGTCATTTTTAAAAACCGGTGACCAACTTTGTAATGGGGGAAAACATAAGTGATCATCACAGTAATTAACTCAATATATTATTAATCATAAAGGAAATGTCCACGACGCAATGAAACCAAAATTTGCCGAAACAACAATCCACATACACCAGACGGTAACAATTAAAAACAATAAAAGCAAGATCCATTTTACCACCATCCCATAAAAAGGGAAGGCGTGCTTAAACAGGGCATCAACAAAACTGTTAGTTACTCTAGAGTCTAGATCCAAACATTTGCAGTGTGTGCAAACGGCGGATAAAAGAGATTGCTTCTATTAACTTTAAAAAGTGTGCAAACGACAGAAGGGATTAGGATTTTTAGAGAATAAGAAAGAAAAAAAAGGGACATTTGCCGTTTAAACCCAAATATTTAAGATAATGATCAAATTAATGGAGCTAGGACTAAATTCATAGAAAAGTATAAGTTTTGGGAACTAAAATTGTTGTTATCCCAATTAAAAATAAGTCATGTAATCACCTCTGATAGTTTTAACGGTCGAGTACCAAAACAGAATTAAAACATTATGTTAGGTATCAATTTGTCAAAAATAATAGATGAGGTACCAAAACAGAAACACAATAATAGATTAGGTACTAAATATGTATATATATTATAATTTTCATAGTTCTGTGGTTGAAATAAAAATACGATAAAAGTAGAGTGACTAATAGTGTAAATTATCATAAAAATTAGAATGGCCCATGGAGCTTAAGTTTTTAGGCCCGTTAAACAAAAATCATCGATCCGGAAGCTCTGAGCCCTGACCCAGCTTCAACATCCACATGGAAATGGGGACACTCGTACGGTACTGCCTGCGCGTGCGGCTTGCAACTGAACATAAATAACACGAAAACTCATGGCCATCTGAAGGGGAAAATCGGGTATTTTCGAGAAACAAAGGAGCCTGCTGCATCTTCTTCATCGTTTTCCTTTGGCAGGTAAAATTCTATATCTCCTCTTTTTTTATTACCATTAGCTCTACCATGATTATTTTAATCTTTACATGATTAACAAAAATGTTAGGGTTTCTTTGAATTTCGAGGTTTGTTTTGGTTTTTAAATTTTCTGGAAACTGATCATGTCGGGAGGGAATTTCATGCACAGAGTTATATCTTATGTCGTTAATGAACTTGTCGTTGATAGACTTGCAAACAGGTATGTTTCTTCTCTGGATTTATTTTTGTTTCTATGTGCTTATATTTTTCATTATTTTCGATTGAATCTTCCAGGAATAAGAATTTTTTCACAACCTTTTCCCAATTACTTGTTCGCATAATTCTAAACGAGTATTGGAGACTCCAAAAATAGTTTGATGTTTTAATTAGGGGTGTTCATGGTAACCTAAATACTACAGTTAACTGGTAGGATCTGGTCTTAAGGTAATTAGAACATATTATCTTTAATTGCACTAAAAACAGAACCTACAGGTTAACCGTCTTAGTATTTATTTTAACCATGAACACCCCTAGTTTTAGTATATAATCTTTCGTTAACAGGCTTCTTTCTCGAACTGCTGGGACTCCTCTGTTTCCCATCAGTTCGCTCCCGAGAAGTAAGAGCACCTTAATTCTCAAATCTTCTAATTTTGTATTTCTATTCAAATGCTTGAAACCAAATTTTGTTTTCGTTTGTAAATCATAAGCAAAAGGGTTTGTAGAAAATTTTCCCATGAACAAAAATGAAGATTTGTACTTTGATCTTTAACGTCCCTTGGATAGTTTTGTCATGGTTTTTGAACAATCTAAGATGAGTTCCTTCTCCGTTTATTTTTATCAGTTGTTTCTTGTTTGTTTACTTTCATCGATCATTGCTCCATGATTTCTGCGATAAACCCTCAACTGCTTAGTTTATTGTAAGGAGCTGAATCAAGAGGGTTGAAACGCAGACGTTGGGTTTATAAATAATGTGTTGATGCATTGTTGTTTTGTTTTAAGTTTCTGAAGTAAAGTTGTGTCGTTTGTTTATTTCTGTTTTTAGGCTCGTACGGTGCGTTTTAGTTGTGCCTTTAGGCTTGTAGCGCTGCCGGGCTATATGGTTTGAAGCTTATCGTCTTTCACACTTATTGAATGAATGAAAATTTGTCTTGTCTTCCTCTGAAATTTCTTTTCTTTCCCTACCTTTGCTCTGTTCTATTTTTCCCTCGTTCAAAGTTCTTCTTATCTGTTTCGTACTGTTACATTTATCTTTCTCTTTGGATTTCTTATTTTTCAGTCCTGCATTCCAGAGATTTGCTGTGAGAACATCAAAGAAGATAGAGGATATCTCCAGTATGGGTATGTGCTTGTTTCCATCTGTTACTATGGTCTTTTTCTACATTCTGTTGGTGAATTTATACCTCTTTTATCCGACAAAAAGCCAACAAAAAAAATACTGATGTTACTCGTTGGCTTTGGTTCGTGCAGCTGCAAAGAAGAGGGAAGAACTTGCTGAACAAATGAAAGAAATCTCAAAGAACATGGAGGTCAGTTGATATTATATGTCGTTACCTTTTTGTGGATGTTTTTGTTGTCTCTAAACGGCATATCGTTTTCCTCGCAGTCAAAAAATTGATGATGCGGTAGATACTACATACATCGCATTTTGTATGAGTGCCTCCCTTCTTGCAGTTTTGATAATCTTTAACACATAATTCTGCATCTATTTATTTTCCTGAAATAGAGGGTTGGAATTTGGAACTTTTAAATCCACTGCCTATGGTATTGTTGCATCTAGGTGCTCTTTCTCTCTTTCAATTGGACTATGTAGGAAAATTTGTCATCTCGAACATCTTGTTATCTATAGTGCCCTAGGGCCTATTATATGGACATTGTATTTTGATTATTGAATTTATAAATTTACATGTTTTTGTTTCCTTGAATATTATTATTCAAAATATCCTTAATCAGTTATTATTATGGGAACAATAATAAAGATTGGTACGAAGTTTGATAGATATTTATTAGATGGATATGTGTATGAGATTTAAAATCGAATTCATATATGTATTTGTTGAGAATAAATATTAGGATTGACTTATCTTAAGATTAATACATGGATTAAAGTTATATATTAATCTTAAAATAGTTGTGATATTTAATCCTTAGACCTGAAATTACTACAGTTCTCAACATGATGACTATTATGTTTTGATATAATCAAACATTATTTTTAACTGGACGATTATAACGATTATGCTTAAACATAATAAAGAATCATGTAGTAAGATGTGAGTAATTAGAATGGAATCTATCCCTCTTAACATAAGAGAAATAGAACGATATAAGGTTAATATTTTTCGTGTCTTATATTCTATTAAGATATCGTAGTATAATAGGATTATGACATAAACTAAATTAAAGGTAGCCTCGAATTATAAATTTTTTATTTAACTTGAGCAGTCATTACTTTAAATTATATTGTTAGAGATTATTTACTAAATTTAAAGAACTTAAATATGTATAGAATATTTATTTATTTTAATATTTTTTGAAAATATTATTAAATAAATACTATTATTAAATAATCTTATTATCTAAATTTGATTGAATTTAAATTCCTTATATGATAAGAAATTTGTTTTAAAATATATTATTTATTTATTTTAAATAAATAATATTATTATTAAATAAATCACATCATCTAAATTTAGATTGAATTTGAATTTTTTATAAGATAAAAGAATTTATTTAATTATAATTTATTTAAAAAATTATATATACATATATATATGTGCGCGCGCCTAGGGTTTGTGAGATGTGATTTTTGAAAACACCTATAAACTACATAAACTCAATTTTTCGAAAATTAGAAAGAATTAGCATTCTGATAGTCGTTTGTTGTCCATTCGCGTTTACAGAATCTTTTATCGAGGTAAATTACCTCATAATTATGTCTATCATTCGTTAATATGATTGCATGAGATTTTGAAAATTTTCGTAAGATTTTTTTCCGCTGTGTTTTTTTACCTGATTAGATCAGTTTGATTTCTTATGAAACCCTTCACATCTATATTTAGTGATATTGACGAGTTGGTGGTAGTTTTGTCTATATCGAACTCGTTGAGACTTTAGATCGTGGTATTTGTGTGTTTTGCTTGTCGTGTTCGATTTATCGAGATGTTTGTTCATCATTTTCGTCCCTTGATAATACCAATGTTTGTGATTTTATTCCACTGGTAATTCATAATATCGGAAAACTTTTTCCATGGCTCAATTCACTTATCCAAAGCAGCATGCAAGAGGTGTAAGAATGAATCATTGTTTAACAAATTGTGCATATTTAGTAGGATGGGTTTGAATTTTTTAACATATAACTTCGATATTATGTATATTTCTACTCGATATTCTTTTAAAAGATATTAAACGTTTAAACGTGTTTGAATCCACATTGTACTGAAAAGGATGCTAATCAAGTACCACGGAAGGTCGAATCAAATCGGAATTTTAAGATACTTGTCATCAAAATACTGATGCAAGTGATACATAACTTGTATTGAAATTAAGTATCAAGTTCAAGTCTTACGCAACTCCGAAAGAGTTGGTAAAAAGAATAAGATTTTGTAACATTTTTATTAAAAAAAATCTTTGTACCAAATTAATTTTCTTAGTTTTATCAAATTTTATAGTATGTGTTTTATTTGTTTTTATAAAATTTAATGTAATAGTATTGAAAAGTAAAATTGAGTTCAATTTTCAAGATTGGAAAATTGAAAATGCTTAATCATATTCTATCTAACTAGAATTCATCGAATGTTAAATAAATTTTGGGTAAACTATGTCGGGTGCCACTAAATTATTGAGGGTGACATGTTTTTTTCATCATCCTTTTGATTGGTCCAAATTTGTCATCGAATTTTATTTTTCGACTCGTTTATACCATTACACCTTTAACTCCTTAACGGGCGTGATGACTTGGATGTTAGACGACCAAAATGACGTCGTTTTAATGCTGCTATTTTGATATTAAATTGCCTAAAACGACGACGTTTTGTTGGAGAAAAATATGAAAAATTATACTCAATGAGATTTGAAACTAAAACCTTTAGAATCAAAAGCAACCTCCTAACCACTAAGCCAACTTAACATTTTATTTTATTTTCAGCACAAATAATATATTTTCCAAACAACAATTTATTTTACTATATAAATAATATTACACTATATAAATATGTTGGCCCTGTTTGGCAATTAGCGGATAGCTGATAGCTGATAGTTAGCTGATTGTATAAAAGTGTTTGGTAAAATTAACTGATAGCTGATAGCTGTTTCATTATTTAAACAAGCAAAATGACATATAAGGACATAATTATATTTAATACTTGTTTGAATAATTTATCAGTTATTAATATTTTGTATCTAATAAATATTAATTAGATTTTTAAAAATTAATTTTTAATATAAATTTCCTAAACATATTTGAAAGATTTATATATTAATTTATTATTTATATAATTATTAAATTTTTTATATGCACATATAAATATGTGATAATAAAAAATAGAATTAACTTACAAATGTTACCATATAAATTAGTAGTAACAACAAATAAGTCCAATATTTAATATGTTATTATTTATATTAAAAAATATTATTATTTAATTTAGATTATTTAGAGATTTTTGGTAATTGTTAAGGGTAAAAGAGTCATTACAACTCTAATATCAAACCTCTAATCTCAAAAAGCTCATATTATGAGCTTTTTCAAAATTAGCTTTTTCACCCCAATCCGCTATTTCAATCCGCTATTTACCAAACATCAATATTAGCGGATTTGACTAGTCAAACCTCTAATTTTTGCCCAAACCGCTATTTACCAAACAAGGCCGTTATAAATAATATTAATATACATGTAACAATATTAATATATATAACTAATAAATAAAATATTTATATTAAATAAAAATATTATATTATCAATAATATTAAATATATAAATAAATAATATATTATTATAAAAACTAAAAAATTAATTTTCAAAAAACCCTAAAATTTACAAAAAAAAACCCAAGTCCACCAAAATATTGAACTCTAGCTTATAAACCCTAAAATCCTAAATTATAAATCCTAAACCCCAAAATCATAAACACATTAATATCCAAAATGGATGGATTTGTGGTTTAAGCTTTAGGGTTTTGGTGAACTTTTAATATATATTTTTTAATTTTGAAAATTTTAGGTTTTTTTAAAATTAGTTTTTTAGTTTTTATACCAATATATTATTTGTTTATATATTTTATTATTATTTATTTATGAATAAAATTTTCCTAAACCCCAAAAACATAAACACATTAGTATCCAAAATGGATGAATTCATGGTTTAAGCTTTAGGGTTTTGGTGAACTTTTAATATATATTTTTTTAATTTTGAAAATTTTAGATTTTTTAAATTAGTTTTTTAGTTTTTATAACAATATATTATTTGGTTATATATTTTATTATTATTTATTTATGAATAAAATTTTAGGGTTTAAGGTTTATAGTTTAGTATTAGGGTTTAAGGTTTTGTTGGGTTTTGGGTTCTTTGAAAATTTTGTGTTTTGAAAATTAGTCTTTTAGTTTTGTAATAATTTATTTATCTATTTATATATTTAATATTATTTATAATATACTTTTTTGTATTTTTTATTTTATTTATTATTTATATATTAATATTTGTATACTAATATATTTGTAATATATTTATATTATTTTTATAGAGTAATATTATTTATATAATAAATTGCAGTTTGAAATATATATTATTTCTGTTAAAAACAAACAAAGATGTTAAGTTCGCTTAGTGATTAAGAGTTTGCCTTCAATTTTGAAAGTTTTAGGTTCAAATTTCATTGAGTGCATATTTTTCTATATTTTCCTCCAGCAAAACGACACCATTTTAGGCCATTTAGTATTAAAATAGCAGCACCAAAACGACGTCGTTTTGGTCTAGCATCCAAGTCATCACATCGTTAAGGAGTTAACGACGTGGTGGTATAAACGAGTCGAAAAATAAAGTTTGGAGGTAAATTTGGACCAATTGAAAGGTTGGTGGTAAAAACGGGTCACACCAATAGTTTGGTGGTACCTGACATAATTTATCCATAAATTTTAATTCGATTAACATCATTACTATCATTATTATTTTTTAAAATTTATAAATTTAAAATAAAGCTTAAGTACGCCATAATTTGTCGGGTTATATTCTAGTTTAGGCTGCTCAACGTTCGGGCGAGAATTCGACCGAGTCGAGTCAAAAAAATTTAAATAGTCGAATTAACTAGTTATATTCTATAACTCAATTTCTATTTGTATTCTTTTTAGCCTTATTTTTCAAGTTTTCTTTCAAATTTAAATATAAATGTTTATAATGTTACAATACTAATTGATTTTAATTTAACGATTTTCTATAACTATATTGTAAAACTTAATTTGATTTTGATATAACAAAGTGTCTAAGTACCTATTTATAAAAGCAAATAAATTTTTAAGTATTTCAAAGTCTTGCAAATTGACAAGCAAACTTGAACCAATATGTTTTTAAGTCAAATTAATTGTTTAAGCAAAAATTTCTAAGTGTTATAAGCCCAAAACTTGTTTGTACGCCAAGGCGTATCGATACGTTGCAGCCGTATCGATACGGTTTTTAAATTCTAGAATTTTAATCGACAAAAGCGTACCGATACGGTTATACCCGTATCGATATGATATTTCATCTGGGCTTAACTTTAAGGCATAGCGTACCGATACAATAGTCCCCGTATCGATACGATTTGATCTGATTCGATAAATCTTTGCATTTAAAGTTTTTGACTGTTGCTTGTCAGTTATGATTTCAGCAAATTTCAAATGGTCGTTAGATCGTATCGATATGCCCTTATAGCGTATCGATACACTTTTTACTAAAGGTTTCCTCAAGATTCCAGTGAGAAAAATCGTATCGATACGGTCATAGAGTATCGACACGCCCCCATTTTTACACTATTCTCGTACCGATACGCCCTTATAGCATATCGATACGCCCTCTTAAATGTGCACAACGGCTCTTTGTTAGACTTATTTTGATTTTGATATAACTTAAATTTAATTTTCAATGACTAATTTGTAAAAATTTGTAAAGTAAAGTTCACGAAATAAATTTTTCAAAAACTCAATTTAATCTTGTTAAAATGTTTTGAAAAAGTTTGACTTTGTATCCATATCGAACGTATATTTTAAAAGTCAATAAATGGCCAAAACTTGGATTTTTAAAGAAAGGTTTCGAAACCTTCCTTAAGGTTTCGAAACCTTGGCCATGTAACGGCTAGTTTTTACAAATCCCTTCTTAAGGTTTCGAAACCTCTGGTAAAAGTTTCGAAACCTCTGTGCATGTAAGCATTTAATGCTTGGTTTTAATGGCTTCCAACGACTCCAAACTCCCTCAAAGTCTCCCAACGGTTAGAAAAGATCAAAAGCATATAAAAGGGGCCTCCAAACAGTAATGAAGAAACAAGAAAGTCTATCCAAATTTCCAAGCAAACAAATTCCAACTTGTACTCAATTTTCCCATCTTTCTTGTAAACACTAGTGTGGTTCTTCATTGTAATTAATTTCCTAGTGTTTCTTGGGTGTGTGAGAGAGCTTAAACTTTGCAAACACCTTCCTTGTGAGGATTTCCTAGTTTGCTTCTTTTTATTTGTTTTGGGGAAAGGATTCAATAGACTTTGGGGTATAAGTCTATTGAATTGTGTAAGGTTACTCCTTATCCTTAAAGGAAAGACGAATTAGTGGATTTGTGGAAAATCCTTAGTGTGGTCACTAAGGTAGTGGATGTAGACTCCATTTAAGGGAGTTGAACCACTCTAAATCACCTTGCAATTTCTACCTTTGCAATTAGTGTCCACCAATCTTTAAAAATCCAATTCACCCCCTCTTAGTTTTATTCGATTGATTTCCACTCTCATCAATTGGTATCAGGGCTTGGCTCATTGGAAGGTCTTACAACCTCTTGAGAAGATCCAAGAAGTGTGTAATCATCTACAAGGTCATCCATGGCTTACTCCTCCACCATTGAAGCTTGGGGCGATTCTCAACCAACCAACAAGCCTTTCTTCTTCAATGGAGTTAATTATGCTTATTGGAAGAACCACATGAAGTTATGTTGAGTGGATCGCAAGATCGATATTGACCAAGAGAGGGGTGAATTGGAAATTTTAAAGTTGTGTGGTGGAAATTTGCAAATTAAAAATGATGGACAAGAGATTTAGAGTGGTTCAAGTTCCAAATGAACTCTACATCCACTACCTTAGCTTCACTAAGGATTTGCAACAATTCCACTAAATTGCTCTTCCCCTTTTCTAGGACAAGGAGGCAACCCTTTACAATTTTGGTTGATTTTTCTACCCAAAAATCAACCCAATCCTCACACAAGTGAACAAAGAAATTTGATGGCTAATAAGGTATCTCTCAATACAAATGATAGCCCCAATACAAGCACTCAACCCAATTTGACAAAATATGAATGAAGATTACAATTGGGATTTCTAGACAAATAGGAATTTTAGCACAATTGCTTGGATTTGATGAATAATTGTTTTCTTGAAGATCAATAGTTGTTGCTGTAGCTTTTAGATGTCTCTTTTATACCTCTTCATTGATTTCTAGCCGTTTGGGTGGTTGGGGACATAAATGGAGCCGTTGGAACCCTCTCTTACCACCATAAATACACTTCTGCAGCTACTGGTATCGGTACGCGAGAAGGAGTATCGGTACCTGTCTCAGAAAAGAAAGAGTCGTTGTATGCATTTAATAAGGGGTATCGATACGCGCGTAAGCGTATCGGTACTGGGTATCGAAACGGCAAGGGCCGTATCGATACTATTTTCTGAACTTAGCTCACTGTCTAAACTCATATCGGTACGGGGGTTAGGCGTATCGATACGGGTCAACGACTTTTTAAAGTTTGGTTACCAACCAACTGACACCAACGGTCATATTTTTAAACCGACTTAAATACTTTAAAAATTATAAAGCCTGTATCGATACGGGGGTTTGCCGTATCGGTACTCTATTCAAACTCTTTGAGATTTAACACAGGGGCGTATCGATACGAGGGTTTGCCGTATCGATACGTGTTCCTCCAGTAGCCAAGTTTTGCAAAATGGTATCGATACACCTGGAAGGGTATCGATACTCTTTGACGTTTTTCAATAGTTTTGGCTTAGAACACATAGAAAATATTTTGAGTTTGATTTTTACAAATCAGTTTTAAAGTGTTGGTGTTTTAAAACTTGTTAAGGGATTTATAAAAACAATTTTAAGTTTTTCAAATTGATCCTTAAAGATCTAGTTATATCAAAATCAAACATAGGTTTTACAATCTCCCCCTTTTTTGATATAACAAAACTAAAACTTAAAATTTTTGACACTTTTGAAAAACTTTACAAAGTTAACTCCCCCTTAATATAAGCTTGGTAACCTTTGAGTTAAAATCAAAATATTTGAAGTTGAGCTAGTTTCTTCTCCCCCTTTTTGTTAGATCAAAAAATCCTTTTGAGACAATTAAGTGCATAAGGAAATCAAAGGTATAATAAGCAACATAGATTTTATTCATTATAGCAACATACTTAAAATCCAAACAAAAGCAAACAAGAAATCAAAGCATAGGTTTTAATCCTAAAACAAACTTAATCCTAAGAACATAAAACATAGGTGCATAAAATAAAAAATCCTAAATGATATGCATGACAAACAAGAGAAAACGTCTAAGCATCGTCTTCATCATCTTCATCATCAACTCCCAAAGGCTCATTAGTGCGCATACTATTACGCCACTCATCATGGAAAGCGGCAATGGAAATATTCAAGGAATTGTGCCAACTTTCAAGAGATGTGAGGCGATTCTCCATACCCGTCATCCTAGTATCAAAGGTAGTTTCCATGGAAGTGAGACGAGTATTCATGTCCGTGCGCAACCCGGTAAATTGCTCATTGAGATAGGTCATGAGAGCATCCATGTTGGGTTGTTGGACTTGAGGAGCGCGAGGAGCTTGAGGAGCTTGAGCCTCTTCAACCATGGCGGCGGCTTCCGGTGGTAACTCGGCAAGACGTATCCATTCACCATTAAGATAAGTAAATTTTGCCCGAGCAAGAGATCGCTCATCAATGGGATCGGTGAGATGAGTTGGATAGTCATAAGAGCAATCAATATCCTTTTTAATAAAGAAATAACTCAAAGCCGAACCGTATGTGAAGGAGGTGATGTGATGAGTGTTATGATTTTGAACGAGGTAGACGATCTCCGCGAATATGAGTCGAGCTAGATTTGGTCGCCTGGCTTCACGGAAGCACCGAATCCAAAAATCATCCACTTGACGGATGGTGGAATATTTTCCTCCGGAAGGACGAAACCACCACGACACCATCAAATGTAGGATCCGGTCGTGAGCATTGAGGGCGGTGACGGATCCACTAAGAACATGCCCAATACCATGCTCATCATCAAGGCCTTCATCATCCAACTTAAAAACCTCACAAATAGACTTGACATCAAGGATTATTTTCTTTCCCATAAGATAAGAGCTAATTGCAACAACTTCCCCATTACGAGTAATACATCTTGAATTAGCATAGAAAATCAAAACCAAGAGGCGATAGAAAATACCAGGAATAGAGATAAACTCCATGAAATTCCAACGATGAAGCAAGGGAAGGTATTCAAACTTGAAACGCTCCGAATTGAGAAAAGGAACGAAGATTACCCTTTCGGCACGGATCTTATAATTCTCATATTGACGAAAGTGAGTTAGACCCGAATTGCCATCAAAGCATTGCTCATAGATGATTGAGTAGTTTGGACGAGCAATCTCTCCAAGGTTGGAAGATTCAACAGCATGAGTAGCCCTCGGTCGCTTCCTCGATGGTTCTTTTGGTGCCATGATCTAAAAGAGAATTAAGCAAAAGGGTTTCTTCAATTTGAGTAAAAATCAAGGTAAAAGAGATTTAAACAAAATTTTTAAGAGAAATTTTGAAAAGAAAATTTTAGAAGAAAATTTCAAGAAAAAGTTTGAAGAAAAACAAAGTTTAAAAAAATGAAATAAAAGAATCAAAACAGAAAAAAATTGAAAAAAGAGAAAGAAGGAGATTACCTTGATAGAAACTTGAAGATTTGAAGAAAACTAGCACAAAGATGAGAAAGAGAGCACAAAGCCTTGCTTGATTCAAAAACTCTTTTAGGTTTGAGTTGAGATGTGAAAAATATGAAGGAGGAAGTGCCTTTTTATAGGCAAAGACGGCTAGGGTTTTTAGGTTTTGAAGAGATTTAATTTTGGTAAAAGTTGGACTCATTAAAAACCTGATTTAATGCAATCTGCGCAATCGAGTATCGATACGCCTGGGGGTGTATCGATACGGGGGTAGAATAGTCTTTTTGCAAAAGTGCCCGTTGGAAAGTCGTATCGAAACGGAGAGGTCCGTATCGAAACGACCCGTATCGATACGGGATGAATCGTATCGATACGCGTGAAGCGAAGAAAATTCTGGGAAACTGAATGAAGAACGGGTATCGATACGCGTAGAGCTGTATCGATACTAGATGCCCAGAATTACATATTTGGTTCAAAGAACAACCAAAGGCTCGAACCTTACATCTCCTATGAGTATGCAAATGATGTATGAGCAGTTCTAAGCATATTTTAACAGAATCATACTCCCCCTAACTATAGGCATGGATGAAATTGGGAGTCTAAGCATACAAACATGGCATTTCACAAGATCAAGCATATTTAAGCACAAAAGAGGTCCTAAAAGGTCAAGATAGGCTAGCTAGACCTAACTCTCTCCTAAGGGACCAAAAACGCTCTTTGTCTAAGGGTTTTGTAAATATGTCCGCTAATTGATTCAAGGTGTCCACGTACTCTATAACAACATCTTCCTTAAGGACATGATCTCTAATGAAATGATGCCTGATTTCAATGTGTTTGGTTCTAGAGTGTTGGATGGGATTTTTTGTTAAACATATTGCACTAGTGTTGTCATATTTTAGGGGTATGGTTTCAACTTTAATTCCATAATCTAAAAGTTGTTGCTTCATCCAAAGGACTTGAGCACAACAACTCCCTAAGGATATGTACTCGACTTCGGTGGTAGATAAGGCTACACTATTTTTTTTCTTAGAGAACCAAGATATGAGCATACTACCTAAGAATTGACAAGTTCCCGAAGTACTTTTCCTATCGATTTTACAACCCCCATAATCCGCATCCGAGTAAGCATGAAGGTTGAAGGTAGAGTCTCTAGGGTACCAAAGACCTAAACAAGGAGTGTCTCTAAGATACCTAAAGATCCTCTTAACGGCTATAAGATGAGACTCTCTAGGACTAGCTTGAAACCTAGCACACAAGCAAACACTAAACAAAATATTTGGTCTACTTGCGGTAAGGTAAAGCAAAGATCCAATCATAGAGCGATAAAGCTTAGAGTCAACACACTTACCTCCTTCATCTTTGTCAAGCTTTGTAGATGAGCTCATAGGAGTGGCTTGAGGCTTTGCATTCTCCAAGCCAAACTTCTTGAGCATATCCTTTATGTATTTTGCTTGGTTGATGAAGGTGCCATCCTTCTTTTGCTTGATTTGGAGTCCCAAAAAGAATGAGAGCTCCCCCATCATGCTCATCTCAAATTCACCTTGCATTAACTTAGCAAACTCTTGACAATGACATTCATTAGTAGAGCCAAAAATAATATCATCAACATAAATTTGAACTACTAAGATGTCATTTTTATACATTTTTATAAAAAGTGTAGTGTCCACCTTACCTTTTTCAAATCCTTTTTCAATCAAAAAATTTGAAAGTCTTTCATACCAAGCTCTAGGAGCTTGTTTTAAACCATAAAGAGCTTTGGTAAGTTTGAAAACATGATTTGGAAATTTTGAGTCTTCAAAACCCGGTGGTTGTTCCACATACACTTCTTCATTTATAAAACCATTTAAAAATGCGCTTTTAACATCCATTTGAAAAAGCTTGAAATTATGATAACATGCATATGCAAGCAACATCCTAATGGCTTGCATTCTAGCTACGGGTGCATAGGTTTCATCAAAATCTATTCCCTCTTCTTGAGTGTAACCTTGTGCTACAAGTCTAGCTTTATTTCTCACAATGTTACCACTCTCATCTAGTTTGTTCCTAAAGACCCATTTAGTTCCTATTGTAGATTGATTACTAGGCCTATCAACTAATGTCCATACATTACTTCTCTCAAATTGATTTAACTCTTCTTGCATAGCCATAATCCAAAAGTCATCTTTCAATGCTTCTTTTATATTTTTAGGCTCTATGCATGAGATAAATGCAACATGGTTCATTAATCTAAGAGAAGAACGAGTGGTTACCCCCTTGGATGGATCACCCAAGATTTCACCATCTTTGACATAGTTCAACTCCTTTGGGTAGCTCACTTCCTTTTCCTCAATAGCCAAGTCCTTCAAGGCTTCAAGAGGTGGGTCTTGTGAGTCCTCTTCCTTTGTTGGAATCTCATCCTCCTTTGAAGTTTGACCTCCATCAAAGGTATTTATGATCCCTACATCATCATCATCACAAGAATCCTTCCTAGGAAGGAGGTTATCATCGAATACAACATGAATAAATTCTTCTACTACTAAAGTTCTTTTGTTAAATACTCGATAGGCTTTAGAGGTTAAAGAGTAACCTATAAAAATGGCTTCATCACTTTTTGCATCAAATTTACCTAAGTTGTCTTTTCCATTATTTAAAACAAAACACTTGCACCCAAAAGGGTGAAAATAGCTAATGTTAGGCTTTTTGGATTTTAAAATCTCATAAGGTGTTTTCTTTAAAATTGGCCTAATCATTACTCGATTTACAATATAACAAGCGGTGTTTGTGGCTTCCGCCCAAAAAATATTTAGGTAAATTGTTTTCACAAAGCATAGTTCTAGCCATTTCTTGTAAAGTTCTATTTTTCCTCTCAACTACCCCATTTTGTTGAGGAGTTCGAGGAGCCAAAAAATTATGGCTAATACCATTTTCATTTAAAAACTCTTCAAACCCTAAATTTTGAAACTCGGTTCCATGATCACTTCTAATGTGTGAAATTCTAAGTTCAAGATCATTTTGGGTTAGTTTTGAAAATGTGATGAATTTTTCCAAAGCCTCATCTTTAGTACTTAAAAAGAGAACCCAAGTAAATCTAGAAAAATCATCAACTAGCACAAAAGCATAAGACTTACCACCCAAGCTCATAGTCCTAATTGGCCCAAATAAATCCATGTGAATTAGTTGTAAGCATCTACTAGTAGAAACTTCATTAATGGATTTAAAGCAAGACTTATTTTGTTTACCCTTTGAGCATGCATCACAAATTTATCATTTGAAAATTTTATCTTGGGTAAACCTCTAACTAGATTTAGAGAGACTAGTTTTTCCAAAACACTTATGCTAGCATGTCCTAGCTTCCTATGCCACAACCATGCATCATTTTCATTTTGAGCAACTAAGCATGCATGAGATGTATGAATGTCATCTAGATGCACCATGTATATATTCCCTATGCGATGACCTATGAGCATAATATTATTAGATTTAATGTCTACGATTTTACAACCATTTTTATCAAACAAAACATTAAATCCTTTATCACATAGTTGACTTATACTCAATAAATTGTGTTTAAGACCATCGACATAAAAAACATTTTCAATGAGAATAGTAAAGTGATTACCTATGGAGCCAATACCTTTAATGTGGCCTTTGGAGTTGTCACCAAATGTTACTACTCCTCCACTTTTTGGCTTTAGATCCATGAATCGACTCTTGTCTCCGGTCATGTGCCTCGAGCATCCACTATCAAGGTACCATGAGTTTTGACTTTGTGCTTTGGCCTTGTAGCAATGCTCCCCCTACAAACAAAGATATTAAACCTTGGTTTTTGGTACCCAAATCATTTTGGGTCCATGAGTGTTAGCTCCCAAAACCTTGGTTCCCTTAGGAATCCAAGATGACATAGCAATAATATTATTAGATTTAACAAGTTCCTTAGGAACCCATACACTTCTAATTCTTTTAGTTCTACTATGCCTAGGATAGCTACCTTGTTTGTAGTAGTTAGTCTTTTTCTTAGTGTGAAACAAATATTTTAATTTTGATATAACTAAAAACCTAAGGACTAAATTGAAAAAGTCAAAACGAATTTTAAGTCCTCAAAATATCCCCATATAATTTTAATATAATGCCTAAGTTAAAAACATGTTCTTTCAAATATTTTTCTAAGTGTTTTAAACCAGAAACAGTGATTTTCAAGCACCCGTTCCGAAACGGCCTTCAGGCGTTTCGAAACGTTTTCATCACTGTCGACTATCGTTCCGAAACGTGTATCGAAACACTTTCACTCGTTTCGAAACGGTATAACTCGTTTCGAAACTGTTCTTCATATTTGATTTTAAAAGGCTTCAACGGTTCAAATATATGCTGAATTTTTAAATATAAAAGGGGTGTTTCGAAACGGCTCAAGCCCGTTCCGAAACGACCCTTGACAGTAGCATTTTCGTTTCGAAACGGATCCAAGACGTTTCGAAACAGGCTTAAGATAAATTCAAAATTATGACCGTTATATGTTTTTAACTGATTTTCTGAAAGTCGTTAAGGCGTTTCGAAACGGGCTAAGACCGTTCCGAAACGACTCTTGACAGTGGCAAAATCGTTCCGAAACGGCCCTAAGGCGTTTCGTAACGGGCTCTTAAATGCACCCCAACGACTCTTTCTATTCTAGTCCGTTCCGAAACAGGTACCCCGTGTTCCGAAACGGGTAGGTGCAGACTGCATTTATGGTGGCAAGAGAGGGTTCCAACGGCTCCATTTATGTTCCCAACCACTCAAACGGCTAGAAATCAATGAGAAGGTATAAAAGAGACATCTAAAAGCATCAGCAACAACCATTGAACCTTCAAGCATCATCAAAGCAAAAAATCCAAACCCTTGAGCTATTCAAAGTCAAATCTTTGTACCCAACTCTAGTGTATTTCAAATTGTCAATTTGTATTGTGAGTTTGGGATTGTTTAAATTGTATTTGGGTAGACAATCATCCTTTGAGAGGAAACATTTAAGTTTACCAAAATATCTCTTTGTATTTGAGTGGATTAAGCTTTGGGTAGAAAGCTTAATCGAAATTGTAAGGTTTCCTCCTCATCCAAGAAAAGGGGACGAATTCAATAGTGAATTGGTTGAAAATCCTTAGTGGTAGCTAAGGTAGTGGATGTAGAGTTCAATTGGAGAACTTGAACCACTATAACCCCTTGTGTCATTTTTATTCTCTATCTTTCCCTTCACAAAAATTTTAATTGCCAATTCACCCCCCTCTTGGCCATTTGCAAGTGTTAGATCAACTCAACACTTAGGTTGGTGTGTTCTAGAGGATTCTCCTACTTCATGCTTGACACTACCAACATTTTTTAAAGACTTTTTGAGCTCATTTAGCTCACCCAACACCTTTTGGTGTTCACAATTACATTGAGACAAAAGATTATTAAGATCAACATTTTCATCTTGGAAAAATTTAAGTTCATCTTTTAATCCTAAAATCTTTTTCTCAAATTTAGAGTTAGCTTGAGTAAGTGAGTCATTTTTCTCATTTAGTTCTAGAATAATCTTTTTATTCCTAATGACCGACTCCTTATACTTCTCAACTAATTCATCATATACCTCTTGTAACTCATCATATGCATCATTTAATTCTTCATATGAAAAATCTAAAGTAGATGAGTTAGAGGTTACCATGGAGGAATCTTCCTCAAGTGCCATGAGGCAAAGGTTAGCCACTTCTTGTTCGTCATCCTCCGATGACTCCTCATCACTCCAAGTAGCAAGCTTGGCTTTGAGCTTTTTCTTCTTCTCAAAGCCCTTCTTCTTGAGTTGAGGGCACTCCGAACGTATGTGGCCGGGTTTATTGCATTCAAAGAAAATGATTTGATCCTTTCCATTTTCCTTGTTCTTGCTTTTGAAGTCCATTTTCCTTTGGATTTTTCTTCCCCGGTTGGACCTCATAAAGCGTGAGAATCGTTTGGCTATCATAGCCAATTCTTCAAGTTCATCCTCATCACTAGATGAGCTCTCATCATGTTGTGAAGCTTTAGCCTTGAGAGCTATTCACATCTTCTTCTTCTTCTCCACTTCAAGCTTCTCTACTCTTTTCTCTTCTTTCTTTTTCTCATCTCCCCTTCCTTGCTTCATGATCTCATGAGTAAGGAGAGAACCCACAAGCTCATCAAGCTTCAATGTCTTCAAGTTCTTTGCTTCGATGATAGCGGTTCTCTTCCCATCCCAAGACTCGGGAAGTGAATAGAGTAGTTTCCAAACAAGCTTGTCTTCCGGTATGATCTCTCCAAATCCCTTTAGACCATTTACGATCGTGGAGAATCGATCGAACATCTTTGACACCGTCTCATCGGACTCCATCTTGAAATTTTCATAACTAAGATTGAGAATTCCAATCTTAGTTTCCTTGACATCATTGGTGCCTTCATAAGTGGTCTCAAGAGTGTCCCACACTTGCTTGGCACTTTCAATTGATGAGACCTTTGAGTAGATGTCCGGACCGAAAGCACAAAATAGCATGTGGAGAGCTTTATCATTGACTTGAATCTTTTTCCTCTCCTCTTCACTCATTTCCACTTTCTTCTTCAACACCATCTTGCCTTCACCGTCTTGCTTCAATGGAATGTATGGCCCATCCTCAATGACATCCCACACAAGATAGTCATTTGACTTGATGAATAGACGCATTCTATTCTTCCAAAAAGAATAGTTATCACCGTTGAAGAAGGGAGGCTTTGTGGTCGATTGTGACTCGTACATGCCGGAACCGGAGGTAGAAGCCATCTCTTGATTTTTTGATGATCACACTCTTCCAAGGATCTCCTCTTGTGGTTGTTAATTCTCAAAGAGTTAAGCTCTGATACCAATTGTTGAGTGGATCACAAGATCGATATTGACCAAGAGGGGGGTGAATTGGAAATTTTAAAGTTGTGTGGTGGAAATTTACAAATTAAAAATGATGGACAAGAGATTTAGAGTGGTTCAAGTTCCAAATGAACTCTACATCCACTACCTTAGCTTCACTAAGGATTTGCAACAATTCCACTAAATTGCTCTTCCCCTTTTCTAGGACAAGGAGGCAACCCTTTACAATTTTGGTTGATTTTTCTACCCAAAAATCAACCCAATCCTCACACAAGTGAACAAAAAATTTGATGGCTAATAAGGTATCTCTCAATACAAATGATAGCCCCAATACAAGCACTCAACCCAATTTGACAAAATATGAATGAAGATTACAATTGGGATTTCTAGACAAATAGGAATTTTAGCACAATTGCTTGGATTTGATGAATAATTGTTTTCTTGAAGATCAATAGTTGTTGCTGTAGCTTTTAGATGTCTCTTTTATACCTCTTCATTGATTTCTAGCTGTTTGGGTGGTTGGGGACATAAATGGAGCCGTTGGAACCCTCTCTTACCACCATAAATACACTTCTGCAGCTACTGGTATCGGTACGCGGGAAGGAGTATCGGTACCTGTCTTAGAAAAGAAAGAGCCGTTGTGTGCATTTAATAAGGGGTATCGATACACGCATAAGCGTATCGGTACTGGGTATCGAAACGGCAAGGGCCGTATCGATACTATTTTCTGAACTTAGCTCACTGTCTAAACTCGTATCGGTACGGGGGTTAGGCGTATCGATACGGGTCAACGACTTTTTAAAGTTTGGTTACCAACCAACTGACACCAACGGTCATATTTTTAAACCGACTTAAATACTTTAAAAATTATAAAGCCCGTATCGATACGGGGGTTTGCCGTATCGGTACTCTATTCAAACTCTTTGAGATTTAACACAGGGGCATATCGATACGAGGGTTTGCCGTATCGATACGTGTTCCTCCAGTAGCCAAGTTTTGCAAAATGGTATCGATACACCTGGAAGGGTATCGATACTCTTTGACGTTTTTCAATAGTTTTGGCTTAGAACACATAGAAAATATTTTGAGTTTGATTTTTACAAATCAGTTTTAAAGTGTTGGTGTTTTAAAACTTGTTAAGGGATTTATAAAAACAATTTTAAGTTTTTCAAATTGATCCTTAAAGATCTAGTTATATCAAAATCAAACATAGGTTTTACAAGTTATTCGTTCAAGCTTTGATCTTGAAGCTTGAAAGATCATCATGAGTGGTTACACCGCACCAACTAGTGGCATGGAGACTTGGAGCAATGATGAGAATAAAAAATTCTCTACAAATGCTAAGGCAATGAATCTCATTTTTTGTGCTCTTGGTTCGGATGAATATAGAAGGGTGTCATCATGTTCCAATGCTAAAGAAATTTGGGACAAACTTGAAGTAACACATGAAGGAACCAACCAAGTGAAGGAGACCAAATCAGGCTTCTCAACCTCAATTATGAGAACTTCAAGATGGACCCCGAAGAAGACATCAAAACCATGTTCGATCGATTCATGGGATTCAAAGAAAACAGTGGAGAGGTGATCCCGGAAGATAAACTTGTGAGGAAGATGATCCACTCTCTTTTCGATTCATGGGATTCAAAGAAAACAGTGATCATAGAAGCAAAGGACCTCAAGACTCTCAAGTTGGATGAGCTCATTGGTTCCTTGCTTACACATGAGATGATGTCAAAAGGGAAGGAAGAAAAGAAGAAGGAAGTGGAAAAGAAGAAATTTGGTGTTGCTCTCAAAGAAACAAAAGAGGAGATTGATTCTAGTGGAGAAGATGAAGATAAAGAGATGGCTATGTTTTCCAAGAGATTCAAAAGATTCATGAGGTCCAACAAAGGAAGAAGATTCCAAAGAGAAGAGGGCTTCAAGAATGACATCAAAGAGAAGGATCAAATCATTTGCTATGAGTGCAAAAAGACGGGACATATCAAGTTTGATTGTCCCCAATTGAAGAATAAGAACTATGAGAAAAAGAAGCACAAGGCTCGTGTAGCTACTTGGAGCGATGATGAATCATCTGACGAGGACGAGAATGAAGTAGCCAACTTGTGTCTCATGGCTATTGAGGATGACTCTATGGTAACCTCTAATTCATCTTTTTCAATTGATTATACTTTTGATGAATTGCAAGAGGCTTATGATGAATTAGCTTTGGAATTTGAAGAGTCAATTTTGAAAAATTATTTTAAAATTGAAAAATGAAAATGACTATCTTTCCAAATCTAATAAGGAATTTGAAAGTAAAGTTGAGGAAATGCAAGTTAAAATAAAAGAATTTAAAAAGAAAAATCAAGACTTGAACAACTTACTTTCAAAGGTCCATGATGATAATCAAAAGGAACTTGTTGATCTTAAAGCTTCTTTCAACAAAGTTGGGACAAAACTAATTGAAAAATGTGAAAATTTAAAATCCAACTATGTTAGAAAGAACTTTAATGGATATAGACAATGTGGTCCCCTAAGATCATATAATAGAAAGATACTTAAAAGCATTTAGGTTCCTAAATGACTCATTGCTAACAAAGAATATGATATCTTATCTAAATGGATTCCAAAATGGACTAGAATATTAGGAACTAACTCTCATGGACCCAAAAAAGTTTGGGTACCAAAACATGCATAGTTCCTTATTGTAGGTGTGTTGGAGCCATGGTGAGCAAATTGAAGAAACTTGAAAGCTCTAGACACACTAAATGGAAGGACACTTGAAGAGGATAAGGCCTAATCAACCTATCTTGGCTCAAGTGGCAACTTTTTCCTTTACATGCAATATTTACTCTTTCATGTTGCTTTATATGTGGTTATTTGTTTTAAAGCATGATTGAGGGTCCCCATATGTTGTTTAAATGCTTTTAGTAAGGGGGTGTCATGTGTTGCATGTTTGCTTAATTTTTGGCCCTATGTGTTTTTGTATGTCTTTTGGCCTTAAAATTAGCAATATTGTGTGCTTACATGCTTATTTTTTTAATCATTTGTTGTTTGAGTGACCTTAGTTAAGTTAGTCACTCTCGGCTCAATTTGAACCTTTTAGGATCCAACTCTTAGCTTAGATTCTTTAGTTTTAAAATATGTATCTATAGCTTGTGATATTTTTAGAGCCATATATGTTTGATCTTAGTTCAAAAGGGTCTTTAATGCCAATAATAATCATAAGTTTATTAGAATGCTTTTTCGGGTTTAAACCGAGGCAAAAATTTGACAATTTTTGTCAAATCAGGACCTAAGTTTCGAAACCTTATTGAAGGTTTCGAAACCCTCTGGGTTTTCCAATTTTAGGAGCTTACTAGAATATGAAGTTTCGAAACCTTTCATAAAGGTTCTGAAACCTTGTGCTCAAACGTTTCGAAACCTTGCACATGGTTTTGAAACCTTCATTAATTCTGGCTGAACTCAGTCGCGTTTTAAGCAAAATTTCCCAAAATTTTAAACCCTAACCTCTTCTTTTACAGTCCAAACAACCACAACACAATATCCTCTCAAAATCCTCAAAATTTTTGACTCTCTCTTGCAAATTTTATCAAGTTTTTGGGTTCTCATTATCATCTTCATCAATCTTTTGAGGTGATCTCATTTTAAATCTTGTCATTCTCTTTTTTTTATTCCAAATTTTATTTGATTTTTGGGTTCAAAACTATTATTTTCATGCTTGAATTTAATATAAATCATGTTTGTTTATAGTTTTTCGTGCTTTTAAACATGATTTAAACAAAACCCATTGTTCTTTTCAACATATTTGGGAATTCCGAAAATTCTATTTTTTTGGGCAATTCAAATTTTCAACGTAAATATCATATTTTATGCTTAATGTATCACTTTGGATTGATATTTTATATGCTACATATCATGTTTTTGCAGGAGGAATCACCCAATCCATCCAAAACCCTTGTCAAAATTAGTTTAAATTCTTGCCCACAAAGTGTTCGATAAAATTCCCCAACCAAAACTTTCAAGCCAAAACTCTTTTTTTGCCTTAATCACGCCTCTTAGAACCATGCCTCCTAGAGCCAAACGTACTCGTGTTGAAAGAGGTTAACATTCCGGTTCTAATCAACATGTCCTTATTCCTAACCCTAATCCTCAATTTGAGGATCTTTGTTTTAGAGATGATGTTCACCGTAATAGATACCTTAGTGCCTATGAATCCAAAGAAGTTAGAGCCGAGCGAACCATAGATTTAGCCTTTCTTATGTCTACCGAGCACAACTTTGATCTTTTTGAATTATTCACCGATGGGAATGGCTTGACTACTTGAGTATTCTACCTTTTACACATCGTAGGTTAGTCTGTGCTTTTCATGCTAATACCGAATTTATTCGATATCCTAATGGCTCTAATCCTATCATTGGTATCCGATCTTTTCTCATGGGTACCGATTTTGAGTTGACACCTCAATCCATTGCCAACCATTTAGGTGTTCCCCTTGGTGGAAAATCCAATGAGTATGAGTCTCATAATATTCCTATATTTCTGGATGGTCACCCCACTCATCTTCCTCTCGAGGAACGTCTCTTTCATCTTCTCACTACTTAGTTTTTTTGTTCTTCTGGCGGAAAAGCCACTTCTATGAGGGTTATTGATTATTGGTGGCTTCACCAATATCGTGATAGGTCTCGACTCGATATTACTACCATCATTTTTCTCAACCTCGTAAAAGTCATATCCAACCCCACCTCTGTTTCTCTTTCCTTTGGATGTGTGCTTAGCCACATGTTTAGAAATCTCAACATTGATACCTCTCTTGATCCTCAAGTGAAGAACAAGAGCAAGATTGATATCAAATCTTGCCACAAAGCTCAATGGTATCTTAGAGTTAACGGTTGGGTTCACCGAGGAGGAGTAGAGGAGGTCGACTTGGAGGCTTCTGAGGCTTCAGTAGATGAGGATGCACCGGCTCCTTTGACTATGGAATCCATGTTTGCGGCCATGGTCACTCGATTTGACAACATAAATGCCTATCTTCGTAGTTCTCATTAGGAGACTACCGAGTTGCTTCGTGGCTTGGACGGACGTGTGACATCACTTGAGTGAGATATGCATCTTGTTCTTGGACACCTTTTTCCCTCCATCGCCTCATGATGCACATTCTTTTATGCATTCTAGTATAACTTTATGGTATTATTATGGTACTTTTGGACTTATTTTGATTTAGACTTCGGTCTTTGTTTTAGACTTTTGTTATGTTCTTTGTTGGATATCTTTTGCCTATGGATTTTTTTGTTGGATTTTATGATGGATGATTGCTATGAACACTATGATTTATCTTGTTATTTGGATAATGCCCTATTTTCTCTATTAACATCTATTCTTTTTGTAGCTTATTTATCCCTTTTGCTATAAGAAAAAAGGGGAGAAAATTAAAATCAAACAATTTGTTTTTTCTCAATTTTTTTTAACAAATGTCTTCAAACCTAATTCTCATAGATTTTAAAAAGACATTTATTTAGGGGGAGCTTAAGTGGGAGATTTGTAAGTTTGAAAAAATTTAAAAAAAATTACAAAAGGTTTTGTTATATCAAAAAGGGGAGATTGTTAGACTTATTTTGATTTTGATATAACTTAAATTTAATTTTCAAGGACTAATTTGTAAAAATTTGTAAAGTAAAGTTCACGAAATAAATTTTTCGAAAACTCGATTTAATCTTGTTAAAATGTTTTGAAAAAGTTTGACTTTGTATACATATCGAACATGTATTTTAAAAGTCAATAAATGGCCTAAACTTGGATTTTTAAAGAAAAATTTCGAAACCTTAAGGAAGGTTTCGAAACCATTCTGGGCAGAATGCCCATTTTCTGAAACTTTGGCCTTGTAACGGCTAGTTTTTACAAATCCCTTCTTAAGGTTTCGAAACCTCTGTGCAGGTAAGCATTTAATGCTTGGTTTTAATGGCTTCCAACGGGTCCAAACTCCCTCCAAAGTCTCCCAACGGTTAGAAAAGATCAAGAGCATATAAAAGGGGTCTCCAAACAGTAATGAAGAAACAAGAAAGTCTATCCAAATTTCCAAGCAATCAAATTCCAACTTGTACTCAATTTTTCCATCTTTCTTGTAAGCACTAGTGTGGTTCTTCATTGTAATTAATTTCGTAGTGTTTCTTAGGTGTGTGAGAGATCTTAAACTTTGCAAACACCTTCCTTGTGAGGATTTCCTAGTTTTCTTCTTTGTATTTGTTTTGGGGAAAAGATTCAATAGACATTGGGGTATAAGTCTATTGAATTGTGTAAGGTTATTCCTTATCCTTAAAGGAAAGACAAATTAGTGGATTTTTGGAAAATTCTTAGTGTGGTCACTAAGGTAGTGGATGTAGACTCCATTTAAGGGACTTGAACCACTCTAAATCACCTTGCAATTTCTACCTTTGCAATTAGTGCCCACCAATCTTTAAAAATCCAATTCACCCCCTCTTGGTTTTATTCGATTGATTGCCACTCTCATTACTCTTTCTGTTTTGAGACATGTATTGATACGGTTGTTCAAGTACCGATACGATAGGCTGTAGAAGTGCATTTATTACGGAAAAAATAAAGCCCAACAGCTCTATTGATGATCTCAACCACCAGAACGGCTAGAAATCAATGCAATTGTATATAAACAAGCCTCCAAAGCTTCAACAACAACTATTGGAAAAACTTGCAACAATCCAAACACATATCCAAACCCTAAAGCTCTTAAAAGTCAAACCTTTGTACCCCACTTGTGTAATCTTCAATTGTATTATCTTATTTCAAGTTTGGGAGTGTTTAAGTGTAATTGGGCAATCTATCAACCTTGTGAGAGACATTTTTCAGATTGTCAACCTTCTTTGTACTTGAGAGAGTCTTGGTTAATCTTTGAGTAGAAAGATTAACCGATTGTAAGGTTTCCTCCTAATCCGAGAAAAAAAGGGACGAATTTCTAGTGAAATTGGTTGAAAATCCTTAGTGGGAGCTAAGGTAGTGGATGTAGAGCTTGTTCTAAGCTTGGACCTCTATAAATTGCCTTCTTTTAATTTTTCCATTTTTTAATTTGATCCTTCCAATTTTAAAAAGTCAATTCACCCTCTTTTGGCCATTTTTGATTCGATTGATCAACTTAACAATTGGTATCAGAGCCTAACTTTTTGTGGGACTCACATCCATAAGAGAAGATCATATAAGAAGATCAATCAACCTTCGAATCAAACCATGTCATCTATCTCTGGCAAAAACTTCCTCGAGTCACAATCGATCACCAAGCCGCCATTTTTTTTAAAGGGATAACTATCTCTATTGGAAAAATAGAATGAGGCTCTTCATCAAGTCTAATGACTATGTCCTTTGGGATGTAGTGGAAGATGGGCCAACAATTTCGATGAAGAGAGATGAAGAAGGAAGATTAGTTCCGAAAACAAGAGCGGAAATGACCGATGAAGATCGAAGAAGACTTCAAGTGAATGACAAGGCTCTTCACATCATCTTTTGTGCACTTGGACCAGATATGTATGCAAAGATGTCATCTTGCACAAGTGCAAAGGAAGTGTGAGACAAGCTAGAGACCACCTACGAGTTCACCAACAATGTAAAGGAGACTAAGATTGGGATCCTTAATTTGAGCTATGAGAACTTCAAGATAGAGACGGATGAGAGCGTCTCCAAGATGTTTGATAGGTTCTTCGTCATTGTAAATGGTCTCAAGAGCTTCAGTGAGATCATTCCCGAAGACAAGATAATTTGGAAGCTTCTTTACTCTCTTCCTGAATCATGGGATGGGAAGAGAATCGCAATCATCGAGGCTAAGAACTTGAAGACCTTGAAGCTTGATGAGTTGGTGGGATCTCTCCTTACTCATAAGATCATGAAGCAAGGAATGGACGAAGAAAAGAAGAGAGAAGGGAGAAGAATGAAGAAGCAAGAGGTAGAGAAGAATAATCAAGGAATTGCTCTCAAGTCATCTTAAGAGGAAAGCAATTCTAGTGAGGATGAGTTTGAGGAATTGGCTATGATAGCCTAGAGATTCTCTCAATTCATGAAGTCCAACCGGGGTAGAAAATTTTAAAGGAGAAAAGAGTTCACGAACAAGAACAAAAAAGAAGATATGGATCAACTCAATTGTTATGAGTGCAAGAAGCCGGGACACATAAGATCAGATTTCCCTCAACTTAATAAAAAAGGTTGGATAAGAAGAAAAAGAAAAAATCCCATGTTGCCACTTGGAGTGATGAAGAATCATCATCCGATGAAGAGGAGCATGAAGTGGCTAATCTTTGCCTCATAGATATTGATGATGATCCTAAGGTAAACCTTAACTCATCTACTTTCGATTTTACATTTGATGAACTTCAAGATGCATATGATGAGTTACAAGAGGTTTACGATGAGTTGGTTGAAAAGTACAAGAAATCAGTTTTGAAAAATAAGAAAATGATTTCTGATTTGAAAAACCAAAACGATTCCCTTTCCAAAACCAAATCGAAACTCGAAGAGAAGATTGATGTTTTTCAAGATGATTTAAAGTATTTTCAAAATGAAAATGTTGATTTAAACAATCTTCTTTCAAAAGTTCATGATGATCACCACAAAGTGGTGAATGAGCTTAAGGCTTCTCTTAATGTAGTTGGGAAACAAGATTTTGAAAAAGAAAGTTCTTCAAAACCCAACTATGTAAAGAAGAACTTTAATGACTACAAACAAAGGAGCTCTTAAAGGCACCCTAAAGGTAAAATGATCAGAAATCTATGGGTTCCTAAGGAACTAGTAGTTTCTAATAATATTAATGCTATATTTTCTTGGATTCCTAAGGGAATCAAGTATTTGGGAGCTAACTCACATGGACCCAAAATGATTTGGGTACCAAAAATCAATAACTAATCTTTGTTTGTAAGAGGAGCATTACTACAAGGTCAAAGCTTCAAGTCAAAACACTTGGTACCTTGATAGTGGATGCTTAAGACACATGGCCGACGACAAGAGTATATTCATGGAGCTAAAGCCAAAAAATTGTGGAGTGGTAACATTTGGTGACAACTCCAAAGGCCATATTGAGGGTATTGGTTCCACTGGTAATCTCTCATCTATTCTCATTGAAAATGTGTTATATGCCAATGGTCTTAAGCATAACTTGTTGAGCATTAGTCAATTATGTGATAAAGGTTTTAATGTTCTTTTTGATATAAATGGTTGCAAAATTGTGGACATTAAAACAAATAAGATAATGCTCATTGGTCATTGCATAGGTAACATATACATGGTGCATCTAGATGACATTCATACACCACATGCTTGATTGGTTGCTCAAAATGAAAATGATGCATGGTTATGGCATAGGAAACTAGGACATACTAGCATAAGTGTTTTAGAGAAATTGATTTTCCAAAATCTAGTTAGAGGTTTACCTAAGCTAAAATTGTCCTTAGATAAAATTTTTGATGCTTGCGCTAAAGGTAAACAAAAACGAACTTCATTTAAATCCATTAATGATTTTTCAACTAGTATAGTTTTACAATTGATCCATATGAATCTCTTTGGGCCTATTAGGACAACTAGCTTGGGTGGAAAATCATATGCTTATGTTTTAGTTGATGATTTAACTAGATACACTTGGGTTCTCTTTTTAAGTACAAATGACGAGGCTTTAGAAAAATTCATCACATTTTCAAAAGTCAATCAAAATGATCTTGGTCAAAACATAACTCATATTAGAAGTGACCATGGAACGAAATTTCAAAATCTAGGTTTTAAGGATTTTTGTAATTCTAATGGTATTAGCCACAATTTTTCCGCACCTCGCACTCCTCAACAAAATGGGGTAGTTGAGAGGAAAAATCGTACTTTAGAAGAAATAGCTAGAACCATACTTTGTGAAAATAATTTACCTAAGTATTTTTGGGCGGAAGCCACAAACACCGCTTGCTATATTATAAATCGTGTAATGATGAGGCCTATTTTAAAGAAAACTTTCTATAAGATTTTAAAGTTAAAGAAGCCTAACATTAGCTATTTTCATCCTTTTGGATGCAAGTGTTTTGTTTTGAACAACGGAAAAGATCATTTAGGTAAATTTGATGCAAAAAGTGATGAAGTTATTTTCTTAGGATGCTCTTTAAACTCTAAAGCATATCGAGTGTTTAACAAAAGAACCTAGTTTTAAAAGAGCCTATTCATGTGATTTTCGATGATAACCTCCTTCCAAGGAAGGATTCTTGTGATAATGATGATGTAGGAATCATTGAAGCGAATGATGGTGGACAATCATCAAAGGGGGATGAGGTTCTAACCAAAGAAGAAGAAGCACAAGATCCTCCCATAGAATCCTTGAAGGACATGAATCTTGGTGAAAAGGAAGTGAGCTACCCAAGGGAACTCAACTATGTCAAAGATGGTGAAATCTTGGGTGATCCATCCAAGGGGGTAACCACTAGATCCTCTCTTAGATTACTTGATAATGTTGCATTTATTTCATGCATTGAGCCTAAAAATATCAAAGAAGCATTAAAAGATGATTTTTGGATATTGGCCATGCAATAAGAACTTAATCAATTTGAGAGGAGTAAAGTTTGGATGTTAGTTGGTAGGCCTAGTAATAAGTATACTATAGGAACTAAATGGGTCTTTAGAAACAAACTAGATGAGAGTGGTAACATAGTGAGAAACAAGGCTAGACTAGTTGCTCAAGGTTATACTCAAGAAGAGGAAATCGATTTTGATGAAACTTATGCACCCGTAGCTAGAATGGAAGCAATTAGGATGCTTCTTGCATCTGCATGTTATCATGAATTCAAGCTTTTTCAAATGGATGTTAAAAGTGCATTTTTAAATGGCTTTATTAACGAAGAAGTGTATGTTGAATAGCAACTTGGTTTTGAAGATCCAATTTACCTAAATCATGTTTTTAAATTAACTAAAGCTTTATATGGTTTGAAACAAGCTCCTAGATCTTGGTATGAAAGGCTTTCAAATTTTTTAGTTGAAAAAAGGTTTTGAAAAAAGGAAGGTGGACACTACACTTTTCATTAAAAGAAATGAAAATGACATCTTAGTAGTACAAAATTATATTGATGATATTATATTTGGTTCTACCAATGAATTTTATTGCAAGAATTCTCTAAGTTAATGCAAGGTGAGTTTGTGATGAGCATGATGAGGGAGCTCTCATTTTTCTTGGGACTCTAAATCAAGCAAAGAAAGGATGGCATCTTCATAAATCAAGCTAAGAACATCAAAGATATGCTCAAAAAGTTTTTCTTGGAGAATGTGAAGCCTCAAGCCACTCCAATGAGCTCATCAATTAAGCTTGACAAATATGAAGAAGGTAAGTGTGTTGATTCTAAGCTTTATCGTTCAATGATTGGCTCTTTGTTTTACCTTACCGCAAGTAGACTCGATATTATGTTTAGTGTTTGCTTGTGTGCTAGGTTTCAAGCTAGCCCTAGAGAATCACACCTTGTAGCCATTTAGAGAATCTTTAGATACCTTAGAGACACACCTTGTTTAGGCCTTTGGTATCTTAAAGACTCTTCCTTTAGCTTACATACTTATTCCGATGCGGATTATGTGGGTTGTAAAATAGATAGAAAAAATACCTTCGGTAATTGCCAATTCCTAGGTAGTATGCTCATATCTTGGTTCTCTAAGAAACAAAATAGTGTAGCCTTATCTACCACCGAAGCGGAATATATATCAGCCAGAAGTTGTAGTGCTCAAGTCCTTTGGATGAAGCAACAACTTGTAGACTATGGAATTGATGTAGGTACCATACCCCTTAAGTGTGACAACACTAGTGCCATATGTCTCACTAAGAATCCCATCCAACATTCTAGAACCAAGCACATAGATATAAGACACCATTTCATTAGGGACTATGTCCTCAAAAATGATGTTGTTCTAGAATATGTTGATACCTCAAACCAACTAGCAGATATCTTTACAAAGCCATTAGACAAAGAGCGTTTTTGGACTATTAGGAGAGAGTTAGGTCTAAATAGTCTATCTTGACCTTTTAGAGCCCTTAAGTGTCAAAAATTTGCTTGATTTTGAATGATAACTTTGTTTATGCAATTTCGCCTCTTGATGCATCTATGCTTGTTGCTAGGGGGAGTATGTATCTGTTTTAGTCCATAAATATTGCTCATATATCATCCACATACATTTAGGGTCATTCAAAGTTGGATTTTTGGACATGTTCTTGTCCAAAATGCATTTTTTGGTAAAAGGGTATCGATACGGGTTGCTTAATGGGCGTCGATACAGTCTTAACTATATCGATACGGTTACACGTATCGATACGGTATGAAAATTGTACTGATATGGTGGATCGATATGCCACGTCAGCGTATCGATACGGTATGCCGCTGGCTTTTAAATTGGCATTAAAGGCGGTGTTTCACTTTAATTAAAACCCAAATCTCTTTTTCTCTCAAACCCTAACCAATTTTGGGCTATAAAACCCCCCTCAAACCCTTTGATTTTGCACACCAAACCTAAAATTATTTGAGGGTTTTTCATCAACACATCAAGGTTAAGCTTTGCGATCAAATTGGTGCATTCATCATCCTTCATTCATCCACATCCATTACTCAAGGTATAAAACTCTTTTTTTTCTTTTCTTTTTCATTTTCGTTTAAATTCTTTTGCTGTTTTAATCAATTTTTGTATATCATATATACTTATAGTATAGGTTTTGAAGTTTTTACAAAAATTCTTTAAAATCCGATTTTTTTTGTTCGAATATAAAATTTATATCGTATTAGTATATTGTTTTTTTTGTTTTTTTTTTAATTCATACTTATACTTATATATGATTTTAATGTATAGAATATATTATTTCTTTTAATACCTTGAATTATTGGCATGATTTTTGGATTGAATGTGATGATAATTGCATACATTGTTTTCGAATGGTTTTGAGGATATTATGGCACCAAAAAAGCGACAAAGAAAAGATTTGACTTCTAGTTCATCCAATTCCAATTTGGACAATAAGGGTATTACTAAACCGAACCTTGGTTTTATTCTTCAAAATAGTTTTCTAACTCCTTCGGCTATGGCCCATTATAAACAATACCAAGCTTTTCCAATCCAGGATGAACGAGTTGTTTCAATCCCTTTTCTAAACTCCGAACGTTTTAAGTTCAAATATTTTGGGTTGCTACAACAATGAAAGTTTTTACCCTTTTTAAGTGTTCCCCCAATTTTGTATCGAAACTTGGTTTTGATTTTTTTTTGTTAATGCCCGATGTGTCCATGACCAAACTAGAGAGAGTGTTGATTGCATAGACTCCTATCTTATGGGCAAAAAGTTTCGAATTGATCAAACCGTTTTATGCAATGTTTTTGGGTTTGGAAACTTGGGAATTGATGATGAGCACTCATTGGGGCATTCTCAACTTGGCTCCGTCACCGTCCTTGATGCCCATGATCGTATCCTCCATCTCATCATATCTTGGTGGATCCGTCCTTCCGGTGAAAAATTCTCTACCATTCGCCAAGTTGATGCTTTTTGGCTCCGTTGTTTCTGAGAGGGTAAGCGCCCAAACCTTTTCCAAATTATGTTTGCCGACTTGGTCTATCTTGTACAACACCGCCACACCGATCAAGTCAAGTCCTTCTTCTATGGCACGGCTTTGAGCTACTTGTTCCACGCCTTGGAGATTAATTTTTCCCATGATGCCGCCGAACCTCTAGGCAAGCCGATTGACGAATACTCTCTTACTCGTGCTCACTTTGAGTACATTGATAATGAGTTGGTTCGTTTTGCTCGTCCTCCTCCTCAAGATGATCAACCTCCTCCGGTTGCTCCACAAGTCTAACAAGCTCAATTTTCCACGGATGGACTCATGGCGTATCTCAATGAGCAATTCACCTCCTTAGGGAATAACATGAATGTCGGATTTGCGGCCATAGATACTCGCTTCACATCTTTGGAGGATCGAGTCAAGGCCATTGAACAACAACAAACTTTCATGGATCTCTCTCTCACCGCCTTCCATGAAAGTTTGATGATGGAGACGAATAGGACGAGGATGAAAACGATGGGGATGAGTAGTTTTTGAGAATATCATTTCATTCCATACCATATTAGGATTTCTTTTATGCACTTTTATGTTATGAACCCTATGCTTTGATTTTGTTTTTAGGATTAAGTTTGGATTTAAGTTTGAACTTATGTTTGAACTATTATTGTTTTGGATTTTATTTTGAATTTTAATGCTATTATGTTGCTTTAATTATGATTTGCTTATACTTTGTGCTTCATTGATTATATTTTGTCTATATCATTAAATGTTTGCATTGATTTTGATCTAAAAAAGGGGAGAAGTGTAAAACAAAATTTTACAAGTCTTTAAAAACCAATCTTAAATTAAGGGGAGTAAACTTTTCAAAGTTTTCAAAATACTTAAAACTTTTACTTTGGTTTTGTTATATAAAAAAAAAGAGATTGTAAAACCTAATTTGATTTTGATATAACAAAGTGTCTAAGGACCTATTTGTAAAAGTAAATAATTTTTTAAGTATTTCAAAGTCTCACAAATTGACAAGCAAACTTGAACCAAAATATTTCTAAGTCAAATAAATTGTTTAAGCAAAATTTTTCTAAGTGTTATAAGCCTAAAACCTGTTTGTACGCCAAGGCGTATCAATACAATGTAGCCGTATCGATACGGTTTTTAGGTTCTGGAATTTTAATCGAAAAAGCGTATCGATACGATTATACTCGTATCGATACGATATTTTATCTGGACTTAACTTTAAGGCATAACGTACCGATACGGTAGTTCCCGTATCGATACGGTTTGATCTTATTCGATAAATCTTTGCATTTAAAGTTTTTGATTGTTGCTTGTCAGTTATGATTTCAGCAAATTTCAAACGGTCGTTAGACCGTATCGATACGCCCTTATAACGTATCCATACACTTTGCACTAAAGGTTTCCTTAGGATTCCAGTGAGCAAAAATCGTATCAATATGGTCATAGAGTATCGATACGCTCATGTTTTTACATTATACATGTACCGACACCCCTTTATAGCGTATCGATACGCCCTCTTAAATGTGCACAATGACTCTTTTTGTTTTGAGACAGGTATCGATACGATTGTTCGAGTACCGATACGGTAGGTTGCAAAAATACATTTATTGCAGGGAAAATAAAGCCCAACGGCTCCATTGATGATCTCAACCACCAGAAAGGCTAAAAATCAATGCAAGGGCATCTAAACAAGCCTCCAAAGCTTCAACAATAACTATTGAAAAAACTTGCAACAATCCAAGCACATATCCAAACCCAATAGCTCTTAAAAGTCAAATCCTTGTACCCCTTTTGTGTAATCTTCAATTATATTATTTTATTTCAAGTTTGTAGAGTGTTTAAGTGTAATTGGGCAATCTATTAACCTTGTGAGAGACATTTTTCAGATTGTCAACCTTCTTTGTATTTGAGAGAGTCTTGATTAATCTTTGTGTAGAAAAATTAATCGATTGTAAGGTTTCCTCTTAATTCGAGAAAATGAGACGAATTTTTAGTAAAATTAGTTGAAAATCCTTAGTGAGAGCTAAGGTAGTGAATGTAGAGCTTGTTCTAAGCTTGAAGCACTATAAATTGCCTTGTCTTAAATTTTTAATTTTTTAATTTGCTCCTTCCAATTTTAAAAAGTCAATTCATCCCCTCTTGGCCATTTTCGATTCAATTGATCAACTTAACATATGCACAATATACATATGTATATTTTTTCATATATTTTTGTATGTGGTATACATATATCATAAAGAATTGAAGGACATAGCTCGAACTTGAATATTTATATATTAATACTAAAATTTTTGAATTATTAGAAGTTTTATTTTATAATTTTAACTTTATTTAAAAAATTGAGTTGAGTTTATAAAATAAATTTAATTCGAATTTATTATTATTTTTGCATCTTATCGATTGGGCAGTCGTACCCGAATCTTGACCGTCGAATGCCTCGTTCCAATTTGCAAAACCCCTGCTCGATTCAGCAGTAGGGTTTATCAGAACTCAACAAGGAAAAAAAGTTTGAAGAGTGAAAAAGCAAAGGAAATACAATCTATTCCCATTCAGCCATGGCTACTGCTGTTTGGAGAAATGCTAGTCGTTTACGGAACTTTCATCGGCGTCTTTATGCCCGCAGTCTAAGCCAATTCCGATCACCTATTCCATCGTCAACGACAATCGCCGACTCTCTTCGCGGTCCATCTCTCCCTTCCTTGCGTCCGGTTCGTTTTCCTCCTCATTTCTTGCTTCTCCGCTTGAAAACAACCGCAAAATTCTTTCAATCTATGAATGTTGTTATTTTTGGTTCACAGGCTATTCCCGTTGGAGCTGAATTCAGATCCTTGGGAATTTTCGGAAGATACTTATCTAATTGCACTGCAGCTCCTAATGAAAATCAAGAGAAATCATCTTCATCATCAAACACCGATTCTGAAGGGCCTCAAAACACTGGAGGTTCGCAACGGAGCAGTGGTAGTGCTGGCAAATCTGTTCGCGGCGGGGTACTTCATTTTTCATTTTCCTTTTTGGCTTCTACTTGGTTCTCTTTTTTTAAAAAAAAAAATTCCCCTTTTCTGGATTGGAAATTTCGGAACTTATTTTGATTCGATTGGAATGTGCAGCCTGTTTCATGGTTGAGTTTTCTGTTGCTTCTTGCTACTGGAATTGGTATTATCCTTTACTACGACAATCTAAAGAAACGGCATATTGAAGGTACACTTCTATGGTGAGTTGTATTTTATGCTGAACTGCTGGAAAATGGAGCATAACAATGAGAAATTGAGCTGAATCTTGAATTTAGAAGTTGTAACTTGCAAGTTCGGGCATCCAAATCTGTTTCATGTATGCCATATTTTTCATGGTTCCACAATATGCACCGGAGTCTTCTAAAAGTTGTAACCTGCAATTTTAGGAACCATAATTTGTTTTCGAGTCTTCTAAAAGTTGTAACTTGCAATTTCTGGTTCAACTTGGTGATGAATGAAATGCCTCTGATTTTGAATTAGTCATCAGAAGTATCATGTTGCCTTTTCTTCCCTGCTTATTTTGGTTTAAGGCTCGAAGTTTTGCTGCCACAGAAATAAGTAATGCTTCAAAGGCTGTTAAAGAAGGGCCATCTGCTGGAAAAGCAGCCATCGGGGGGCCATTCAGTCTTATAAATGATAAGGCAAACGTGTTACCGAGAAGGACTTTATGGGGAAGTGGAGTTTGGTATATTTTGGTTTCACTCACTGTCCAGATATCTGCCCAGATGAGCTGCAAAAGCTAGCTGCTGCTATTGACAAAATAAGTACGTTGCTCGTAGTTTCATTTGGCCGGAAAATAAAATTATGAATTTTGATTTTTTTTAGTTACTTAAAAATTCGGTTATAATCATAGAAAATTATGTGATTCTGAATTTATCAGACTAGGAACAACTCTACTGATCGGTGGCGATATAGTAACATTAATTTCTATTTGGTTTCTTCTTTGTTTTCACTTCTTAGAGGAAAAGTCGGGAATAGAAATTGTGCCTGTATTTATCTCTGTTGATCCTGAAAGAGATACCGTTGAGCAAGTACGTGAATATGTGAAAGGTACTTATAGTAATATTAAGAAGTATGATGTTTTGGTCCTGATACATATGCTAATTATAATTTGGTTCATCGAAACTTTTAGCTCTGTAATTATTTCTTCACTTTTGCAGAGTTTCATCCAAAATTAGTAGGGTTAACTGGTAGCCCTGACGAGATAAAGAAAGTTGCTCGTGCATATAGAGTTTATTATATGAAGACAGCAGAGGAAGATTCAGACTACCTTGTTGATCATTCCATAGTCATGTAAGTATTAGCTGTAAGATTACGCATAGTATAAGTTGTGTAGGAGTTAAACTCTATTTAATATAGGAGTTAAATTCTATTAGAATTGTTGTATATCTAGTATCTAAAAGATAGAGTAGAAGTCTAACCTTAGTAGGACTCCTAATTAATGTTAAAGTCCTAGTCTATATAAGTTGTAAACTTCTCTTGTAATCTTATGATTTTTACTTCGATTCAATAAACAGAAAAGGTTCTGTTTATCTTCATTAGCTTTGTTTGATTTGACCTGCATTTGCTGTTTGTATCAGCATGATGTAGACTGGCACGGTCTTGTGACCTGTAGAATGATGGGCATTGGTGTATGTTGACATTGATGAAGCTAAAATAGCAAATCTCAAAATGGAAAAAGATTGCATTTTACAGGCTAGAGTTGTTTGATTAGGCAATGAGATCAGATAAGGCTATCGATTTCTCCTATTGAAGACTTAATTGTCTTGGCAAGGGAAAATTACTAAACATTGAACCCGTTTTCTTGCTTTGACTCTCGAAGGGCGCAATGCTGGTAATGTGAACTCGTGTGATACTACTCTAAAGTTCCTAAACCTATGAACTTGTAACTTCATTAGTTTTTAGTGCTCGATGTGATATTCAATAACGCATAGCAATCTATTTCCCCTTTTCCTCCATTGGAAGTAAACAAAAATCAGTAACTTTTTTTCATATCAATCTGATTATAAGTTCCTGTATCTTATAAAAAAAGGAGGAAAAGATAGTCAATGACTTAATTCTGCAATGTGCAAAATTTCATTTAACAACGCAAAAGGCTATTTGCTTTATTTACACTTCAAATTATTCAATAACTCGTTATAGCTCTTGATTTCAAATCACAAGTTTACCTTCATGGAGAGTATGGAGCCTCGGCAAACCGGCGGGAATCCCATCAACATGGATAGGACCGTTGCATTTCTCTTCTCCGTCAATCACGCCGGATGTTACAGTAACATCCGGCAAAGACGCCGAGCCGTGGCGGTAGTATCCGTTCCCCTTCCGGCGAGAGCGTTGACCGCGCCGTTTCTTGGAGTGTTGCGGCGACTCTCCCTCCGAAACGTCTTCTCTCTCCCTCTCCACCGTCTTTGCGAACTCCAGCAACTGAGTCAAGGTTTTCCTATGCATATAATACGCCGACACGGCCACCAACGAAGCTCCAACCAGAGCCGCCATCGCTAGATGAACAGTATACGTGTCCATCTGAAAACAGATTTTTGTCCTCTCACGCGCTCCCTTTCACTTCTCTCTAAATCTACTGCTGCCAAACAAAGCAAAGGGAGGGAGAGCAGCGGGAAATGGAAAAGCAAACGCCCTGGTGGAATTCAACTGCTTCAGGCGAATGATAATTGGAGTGGAGTGGAGTGGAGTGGAGTGGGAGAGAGAGAGCTTAGCTAGTGCTAGGCTTCTTTGTTCCAGTATTTATAGGGCCAAAATAATGCTTTATATTTAAGGCATAATATTAAAAAAAAAACGCATCTAATCACTTCGGCGAATTTTGTAGAGTCCCGTTAATTTATTTAGTTTATTTATAACGTCAGAATTCGAACTTCTAACTTTGTTTATAAATTTAGTGCTTCATCACATTAGACCAATTGATTGTTAATAAAAACACATCTACTTTGATCTCTATTCATTTTAAGCATTTAATTAATCATTATTTTTATTTTGAGTGAAAATAGTCTTTCTATCCATAAAAAATATTAGTTAATTTAACATCATCTTGAATATTTTCGACCACAAGTGAAAACTCAAAATTGATCGGAACGAAAACATATTTCACTACTTAAACAACTAATTTAATATTTAATTAACAAACCATTATTTTTGTTATTTTGTTTAAAAAATACCTTAAATACAATAAAAATAATAAGAAACAATCTTAACTTACAATATTAACACTTGAGAAACTATTGATGTTGCAAAAGGTAGAATGTGGAACCCTGAGTTCCTGTTGCTCTCTCGTCCGAGTCAGCTCTGAGTCAACTAATAATAAATAGCTTGAAATAACTTGACAGGATGACAAAAATAATTTTATATTTTATATAATTTTATAAATTTATTTTTGACTGATGTGTCATCTTGTTAAGTTAGTATCTTTGTCTATATGATATATTATATGTCAATATGTAATATCATGCAAGTTTGTCATGTTATTTCAATTCATTTATTGTTAGTTCACTAACAATTTTCATCTACGAATGAACCATTTTTGCATAAAATAAAAGGTTGGGTTAAAATACTTAAAAGAATAGGGTTCGAGTGACTGTACATTATAGACCTGTCAAACTTGATCCGAGACTCAATTTTGACCCGAAATAAACCAACCCGAACCAAAACCGACCCGAATTTTTTGTTGAACTGAAATGGACTCGAACCAATTTTCACCCGAATCGAATGAACCTGAACCGAATATCGACTCGATTTTAACCCAGAAATTAAGGTAAAATAAATGAATAATTTATTTTTAATATTATCTATTTTTAACAATATAATAAATAGTATAATGGTGTATGTTTTTATTATCTTTTTGTATTATATTATGGGAGAGACCGTTATTTTTCTCAAAATTGTAGTGTAATAACATTTTATGTCATTCTAAGTTTAAATATTAATTAAATAAGGCTTTTGTCCCTACTAATTTTTAAATTTAGAAGTTTAATAGACTCTTTTCCCTCCCAATATTTGATCTTAACTTCATTCTAAACTACACCATAAACCTTAAACCATTAAAACTAAGCCTTAAAAATCATAAACCATAAATCTTAAGCTATAGAAATTAATCTCATAAACCAATAACCCTAACCTACAACATAATCTCTAAACCATTAGCACTAAGGCTAACCCAAAACCATAAACCGAAATTAGGGCCATTTTTCACAATTTGCCATAAATATAGCATAAACTCAAAATTAGGGACCAATTTAAAATTTTCAAAGTGGAGAAATTTGAGAGCCCAATGACCAATTTCACCATAGAAATAAATAGAAGTCAAATTCGGCTAAAAATTAAATCTTAAGAACTTAAATGGACAAAAATGAACAAAAGTACCAATATATTAAAATTATTAGACTAAATTATAAAAAATAGAAATAAGTAGGTTTCAATTTCAACTAAAAGTAAATTTTTAGGGACTAAATATCACTGTGGAGAGAGAATTTCTATATTCGAAGTCCAAATCGTGGGATACTTCATACTTGTGACTAAACTGGATTAAAATAAAACTTAAAAGTGAATAGTATAACTAAAATGTAACATTTTAAATGTAACATGACTTAAAGATGAATTAACCCCTAACTTAATAAAAAATGGGCGGTTTCAGCCAACATTATGCGTTTTCTCTCTCTCTTTTTTTTTCTTTTTACAAATTCTATTTTTTTTAAATTAAAATAACATGTTATCTTTTAGTTTTAGGGTAAGAGCAATCAATTGTTTAGCCCTCCATATTTTACATGTTTTTTTATTTAAGTCCCGAATTTCACTTTTAGATTCTAGTTTAATTTAATTGAGTCTCAATTTAGATTAATTTAATTGAAATTCTACATTTAATTTTAGAATTTTTTTAATTATGTTCGTGATTTAAATATTTAATTAAATTAAAATAAATAAATTAAAAAGTTAAATCATAATTAATCTCATAAATCAATAACCCTAATCTAAACCATAAACTATTAATAATAAACCCAAAACCATAAACCTTAAGGAATAATAATGAATCTCATAAACTAATAACTCCAAATTAAACTATAAACCTTAAAGAATCGAAACTAATGTCATAAACCAATAACCCTAAACTAAACCATAAACCTTAAGGAATCAGAATTAATTTAATAAATCAATATCACTAAACTAAACCATAAACTGTTAATATTAAACCATAAATTATAAACCTTAAAAATTATAATTAATCTCATAAACCAATTCAAATATAAATATTAGATAATAGAAATACCCAACTCAAATCGAATTGATACAATCTTATCTATCCTCCACTGACATACAATCTTTTACATCAACGAAGTCTCTGTGAATCATAACCCAACTCAAACCGAATCGACCCAAAAAATTTAAAGTTTGACCCGACCTGAACGACCCGATTTTGACTCGAACCGAAAGCGCTTGATCCGATATTGACCCGAACCAAAAACAACCTATTCGATTTTGATCCAATTTGTTACCCGAACCGGACCCGACTTATCATAGACCCAAACCAAATCGAACCTAAACCGATTTCAAACAGACTTGAAGTGACTCGAACAGAAACCGAACCGAATGACCCGATTGCCACCTCTAGTACATTACGCTTATATGAACATATCCCACTAACAAGGGCATAAATTATTCTATAAATCTCTGTTAAATAATGTCCTTAACACTAATAAAGTGATATGTAAATTTTCATTTTGTACGATTATATATATATATATATATATATATATATTATAAAATCAATTTTGTAAAACTAATATTTAATTTTAATATAACAAATAATTTAAGGACCAAATTGTAAAATAAAAAAAAATTTAAGTAACCAAAATACTTATTTTGACAAGTAAAATTTATACTTAAAATGTTTTGAAGTCAAAACTTAAACGCCATAAATTTTTCTAAGTGTTTCAAAGCTAAAATATACAAAATTGTCCAAGCGTTTCGAAACACCCCCAAACTGTTTCGATATGTTTTGCTACTGGAAACTCCCGTTTAGAAACGACTCATACCCATTTCGATACAACCTTCATCTGGGTTTTTGATTTTTAAGTATTGTTTCGAAATGACTCATACTCGTTTCGATATAGAGGTTAAGTAATTTTAAAATTGAGCATTAAATGAACTAGTCGTTGTAAGAAACAAACTTTTGAAAATTTGGTTAAGTGTTTCGATACACCCCTAGGCTGTTTCGAAACACCCATTTACAGTTTCAAAACGTTTCAATACAGCCCTTATCCGTTTCGATACGACCCTCTTTTTACATTTTACAGTTTCAAACTGTTTCGATACGGCCTATAGCCGTTTCGATATGGGCCCTTTTTACACACAACGGCTCTTTTTTTTGGTGTCCGTTTCGATACAGGGCCTCGTGTTCTGATACGGGTAGTTGTAGAACAACATTTATGGAGGGAAGAGAGAGCCCCAACGGCTCTATTGATGACCTTAACCACCAAAACGGCTAGAAATCATGAGAAGGTATAAAAACAAGTCTCCAAAGCTACAACAACAACTATTGAACCTTCAAGAAACATCAAAGCATTCAATCCAAACCCTTGTGCCTTTAGAGTCAAATTCTTGTACCCAACTCATTTGAAATTTTTTCATTGTAAATGTTTTTAGAGTTTGGGGAGTGTTCATGAGTAATTGGGTAAACAATTAGCCTTTGAGAGGTACATAAAAAGTTTGCCAATCTTTCCTTCGTAAAAGAGTGATATTGGGTCAATCTTTGGGTAGAGAGATTGACCGATTTGTAAGGTTTCCTCCTAAGCCGAGAAAAAGGGATGAATTCAAGTTAGTGAATTGTTGAAATCCTCAGTAGGGTACTGAGGTAGTGGATGTAGAGTTTGTTAGAAGCTTGAACCACTCTAAAATCACCTTATCTTCATTTTTAAATTATCAATTTGCACCCTTCATTTTTTATTCCACCAATTCACCCCCTCTTGGTGATTAGCCATCATTTGATCAACTCAACAATTGGTATCAGAGCTACACTCATTGAAAGGATTAACACCCTCTTGAGTGGATCTTGGAAGAGTTTTATCAATTGCACTTCAATCAACATCGTGCTATGGCATCCACCTCCGGCCAAAACCTCCACGAGTCTCTGTGCATCACCAAACCACCATTCTTCAATGGGGATAACTATTCTTATTGGAAGAATTGGATACGACTCTTCATCAAATCAAACGACTACATGGTGTGGGACGTGGTAGAAGACGGTCCTACAATTCCAATGAAGAGAGATGGTGAAGGAAGGTTTGTTCCGAAGACCAAAGCCGAAATGACCAATGAAGATAGAAGACGTTTGCAAGTCAACGACAAAGCCTTACACATAATCTTTTGTGCTCTCGGTCCCGACATATACTCAAAGATGTCTTCAATAGAAAGTGCTAAAGAAGTGTGAGACACTCTAGAGACTACATATAAAAGAACAAGTGATGTCAAGGAGACGAAGATCGGGTTACTCAATTTGAGTTATGAAAACTTCAAAATGGAAGCCGACGAAAGTGTCTCCAAGATGTTTGATCGATTCTCGGTGATTATCAATGAACTAAAGGGCTTCGATGATGTAACGCCCCGGTTTTGGGCTTAGAAGTTTTGGGTTTGGACCGGACCGGTCGAGTTGCGGTTCGAATATAAAAAGGTGAAATTAGGAAAGCCTAGTTCAGGTTGCATTAAAAATATGGAAAAATGTCCTAAAATCCTCTTTTAATATATATAAGTGAACTGTGAAATCAATTTTGCAAAATGAAGTTTGGAAGGGTGACATTTTGGGTTAGTGACCAAAATGTAATTTTTGAAAATTGTGTGACTGTTTTAAAAAGGGATTGAAACTTTGAATCTTTAAGGAGCTATTTACCCAATGGGAGTTTCTCCAGATTTTCTAGAATATTAAATGATTTAATTAAGTGTTTTTAAATAAAAAGAAAAGTGGAGGGAAGATATTTTGTCATTTCTAACTAACTTTCCAAATTTTCTATTTTCTATTTTCTCTCATCTTTCTCTCAAACCAAACACATTCTCTCCAGATCTTTTCCTCTGATTTTGTCATCTAAATATCATATTTCAATTCTCTTTTGATCTCTAATCATTTCTTCAACAAAATCTCACCATTTGCTAAGTGGAATTTTCAAGATTTTGGTTCCAAAAAGGGAGAAACTCAAGTTTGGAGGTAAGAACGTCCTTCTCCTCTAAACTCTCAGTTCTTTACTGAAATTCCCAAGTTTTCAATCCTTGATTTATGATTTATTAAAGGTTTTACAATGGGAATCTTGATTTTGGCTTTAAAATGCAAGATTTGCTTGATTTTGGTGAAATTTTCGTATGATCTGTTTGGGCAGTGTGTTGAGGTGTTAAATTGATGTTAATTGAATGTTAAATTGATGAATAATTGAGGTTTAATCAATGCAATCCCGAATAGGTTGAATTTCCTAAGTTTTGCTTGAGTTTTTGGTTGTTTTTGGAGTGATCTTGGTGATCTGTTATAGCTGGAGGTATAAGGACGTGGTTAGATCCTTTTTGGATGTTAATTGATGTTTAAAAATGGTTTGAAGTGATGGATCTTGGTTGGGTTAAGTTTTGGAAGTGTTTGGAGGTGTTTTCGGTTGTGTTTGGTAGCCGAATTGTTGGATTTGTGTAGAGCAGCGAGTTGAGTTGTGTTGCTGGTGTTTTTAGTGCATTATGATGCATTAATCCTCTGATGATATGTGCTTGAAACAGGGGAGGTTGATCCGTGAGTATTAGAGGTGGTGCGGAAGGTTTCGGATGCTTGGAAGGCTTGTTGGCTAGCCTTGTTTTGTGTATCGGTGAGTGAAGTTGGGTTTTCAGCTTTTAAACCAAGGTTTGAAGGTTTTGGGAGCTTAGTTTAAGTCTAAACAACTTTGCTAAGCTCAAGAGTAAGTAAATGGATTTTCGCTCTTGGTTGTGTTGTGAATTGGCTTTTTAAGCAATTGTGATTGATGGTTGCAATGCATATGATTTGCATGTTTTAAATTCTGTTTTGAAAGCATATTTTAGCATGGTTTAATGCTGGTTTTGAAAGCCATATGTGAAGGATGCTCGAGGTAAGAGATCCTTGGTTTTGTACATTGAAATTGTGGAATTGATGAATAGTGTTGCATGTAGTTTAATGGCTTTGTGTGATGCTTTAAAACAGTGGAATATTGTTGTTAATGATGCACATTGGTAAATGATGGTTAAGGTTACAAAGGTGGTTGAAAGTCCTTGTGTAAGCCTTGTTTATTTAAGAACAACATGGTGTTTAAAAGCCCATGGTTGGTTCTTGGTTAAAGTTCATGGTGGTTATTGCATTTTGATTATGCTTGTGAATTAATGGATTAATGTGGTAAGATGGTTATATTGGCAAGTGATGTAAGTGGTTCTTGGTTTCTTTGATCGGATATAGTTAGCCGGCTATAGGATTGGGTGCACCGTGAATTAAGTCGCCTTGGATGTGGAGTGGTTGAGAGTGAACCGGTAAACTCCATCCAAGTTTCCTAACGAGATGGTTAAGGTCATAATGGTGGATGAGATCCCATTTGAGGACCTTGGTTAAGCAAAGGTAATAATGGTGATTAAAATTCCATTTGAGGACCTTGTGCTTGGTAAGATCACAATGGTGGTGTAAAGTCCATGTGTGGATCTTGTGTAGGGTGTCCCGGATCTCGTTAGTGATGTTATACAACTACCAATCGGTGATGCTAAGGTTATATGGTGATTAAAATTCCATATATGGGAACCTTGTGCATGTTAAGGTTGTATGGTGGTTAAAAGTCCATACATGGGAACCTTGTGCATGTTAAGGTTGTATGGTGGTTAAAAGTCCATACATGGGAACCTTGTGAATGTTAAGGTTGTATGGTGGTTAAAAGTCCATACATGGGAACCTTGTGAATGTTAAGGTTGTATGGTGGTTAAAAGTCCATACATGGGAACCTTGTGAATGTTAAGGTTGTATGGTGATTAAAAGTCCATACATGGGAACCTTGTGAATGTTAAGGTTGTATGGTGGTTAAAAGTCCATACATGGGAACCTTGTGAATGGTAAGGTCAAATGGTGATTAAAAGTCCATTTGGGGACCTTGGATTGGTAGTGTGTATGAAGCGTGGGGAAAACGCTTGTGATCCGCGTATCCGATCGGATGTTGAGTTGAAAAGTGGATTGGTTGGTCACTTGGAAGCCAATATAATGTTCTTGAATATAATGAAGCATGGGATGCTTGCAATGATGCATGATTGCATGAGAAGTGTATAATATTTTATGAATGCATGTTTACTTGTTAGTTGAACAAGTGTTGATTATCTAGTGAGGATGATGCATGTGTGCATGAAATCTCTTTAGTGCATTGAAGTCTTGTGGAGACTTGTTTTCAAAAGCATGAGTTGCAAATATTGATGTTGTGGTTCATATGTTGCATTTGTTAATGCATGTGTTATAATGAATGAGAAAATGGTTTAAAAGGTTTATTGCTTAAAGTGATAATCAAGTATGAGAAAGGTATGTTGTGAATTGGAAGTGATTTCCAACGGTTTGAATTTAACTTTGCATATGGTGTTTATGCATGGTGTGGTTAAATTGATGGTTTTGCAAGTTTATGTTTTGAAAAGGCTTGCTTAGCTTTCTAAGCTAAGGATTGGTTTTCATGATTGAGCAATGCATGGTTTTAAGCATGTTGTTGAAAAGGGTTTTCAAACAATGCTTTGGTTTATGAAATCGAGTTGTTTTTAAAAGTGGTTTATGACTCGCTGCATTGATGGTGTTTTGGTTTTGAGCATTCCTCACTAAGCATTATGTGCTTACGCTCCTTTTTGTCCTTCAATGCAGATATTTGAAGTTTGGACAGCGAGAAGCAAGGGATTCAAGGAGGACTCCATTAGAGATGTATGTCTCGGTTAATAGCTATAGTTAATAAAGGCAATGGGGGTAGAATCTCTTATGTTGTTGTTAAAAGGAGATTGTGTATGTTGGACAAGTTTTGGTTATGTCTTTGAACCATGTGGATTAATGTTGCAACATTTGTTTCTTCTTATGTTTAAGTTGTATTGCTATGCCTCTTGTTTTACAAGCATGAATGAGTGTTGAATGAGTTTAATGTGTTGTTGCACCTAGGGGTGGTTTTGTATCTAGTTTTGATGTATTTATGTCCCTTGTATGTTGTAAGACTTGCTGGTGTGTTTTGGTTGCATTCGGAGCATGTTTGGTGGGTCAAAGATGCATTTAACCAGCAAAGTTGCTGCAATCTGGGCAGGTCGTTTCGGAACGATCACTACCGTTTCGGAACAGGGGCCTGTTATGGCCAGGGCGTTTCGAAACGGGAGGAACCGTTCCGGAACGAGTATGCTACTGCCAGTCCCCGTTTCGGAACACGTTGCGGAACGGCCCCGCGTTTCGAAACAGGTTCTCCCTGTTTCGGAACACCTGACCGTTGGGGGCTGACATTGGCGGTTATGTGTTTTGAAATGTTTGCGTTTTGGTCCTGAATCTTGTTTTTGCAATTGTATGAGTTCGGGATGTCCGTTTGAGCTGAAATTTGGCAGTGAAGCATGAGAAATGACAAATTTCATATTGGTAACTTTTAATTGGGTTAAGTCCCTGGAATTCTCAGAATTTACAGTTTGGTCCCTAAAGTTGTATTTTGTGCATTTGGGTCCCTGATTGTTCTTTGATGGTTATGATCTTTGAGTATGATGTTCGTATGATCACATCTAGGGTTAATGAGCATATAGACAAGATTAAAAAGAAAAAAAGGGTCGTTAATCAAGGTTGACTTTCGGGTTGACTTTGGTTTTCCCCGTGTAAACTTCTTAATTCGGTTCAACCGTCTGGGCCGGGTTAAGGGGGTTACAGATGAAGCTATTCCTGAAGAAAATCTAGTCTAAAAGCTACTCTACTCTCTTCTAGAGTCTTGGGATGGAAAGAGGACATCTATCATCGAAGTTCAAGATTTAAAGACAGTGAAACCGATATTTTAATTTTGATATAACTAAAGAACCTAAGGACTAAATTGAAAATGTCAAAACAAATTTTTAAGTCCTCAAACATCCCCATATGATTTTAAGAATATGCCAAAGTTAAAAACTAAGATTTTCAAATATTTTCTAAGTGTTCTTAAAGCCGAAACAGTGTTTTTCAAGTCCCTGTTTCGAAACGGCCTAAGGCGTTTCGAAACGATTTCACCACTGCCAACCCCTGTTCTGAAATGGGTATCGAAACGAATTTAGAACATAAGAACCCGTATCGAAACAACTTCAAGTGTTTCGAAACGGTTCTTCATTTTGATTTGAAAAATGTGACCGTTGCAAAGTTTTTAACTGATTTTTCAGAAACCATTAGGGTGTTTCGAAACGGGCTCAAGCTGTTTTGAAACGACCCTTGACAGTGGCAAAAGCGTTTCGAAACGAGTTCAATCCGTTTTGAAACGGGCTCTTAAATGCACCCCAACAGCTCTTTCTATTTTGGTCCGTTTCGAAACAGGTTCCCGCGTTCCGAAACGGGTGGTTGCAGACTGTATTTATGGAGGTGAGATAACACCCCCAACGGCTCTATTGATGAATGCAACAACCACAACGGCTAGAAATTAATGAGAAGGTATAAAAGGGGCCTCTAAAAGCTCCAGCAAAAACTATTGATCCAAAAGCAAACATCCAAACATCAAATCCAAGCATTTGTGCTTAAATCCCAAAATTGTCTAGAAACCCCAATTGTAATTTTAATTCTTATCTTTTTCAATTGGGTTGAGTGCTTGTAATTGGGCTACAATTTGTATTGAGAGATACTATCTTAGCCATCAAACTCTTTGTTATCTTTGTGTGAGGATTGGGTTAAATTTTGGGTAGAAAATTTAACCGAAAATTGTAAGGGTTGCCTCCTTAGCCTAGAAAAGGGGAAGTGCAATTAGTGGAATTGTTGCAAATCCTTAGTGAAGCTAAGGTAGTGGATGTAGAGTTCATTTGGAACTTGAACCACTCTAAAATTCCTTGTCTATCTTTTTAATTTGCAAATTCCACCACCTAAACCTTTAAAAATCCAATTCACCCCCCCTCTTGGCTCATTTCGACTTTCGATCCACTCAACAAAGACTCTCAAGCTAGACGCCCTTGTTGGATATCTACTCACCCATGAGATTATGAAGCAAGGGAGAGAAGAAGAGAAGAAGAAAGAAAAGAAAAAGGTAGAGAAGAAAGAGGTTGAAAAGAAGAAGCTAGGAATCGCACTTAAAGCGTCATACAACGAAAGCGGTTCTAGTGAGGAGGAGGACGAAGAGATGACCATGTTGGCCAAACGATTCACTCGATTCATGAAGTCCAATCGAGGAAGAAAATTCAATAGAAGAGGGGACTTCAAGAATAAAGGAAAAGAGGAAGAAAATGATCAAATCACTTGTTATGAGTGCAAGAAGCCTGACCATATTCCAACCGGTTACCCTCAATTGAGGAAGAAGAACAAGCTCAAGGCTCAAATGGCAACTTGGAGTGACGAGGAGTCATCTGAGGAAGAGGAGGAAGTGTCCAATCTTTGCCTCATGGCCTTTTAGGAGGATCACATGGTAAACCCTAACTCGTCTCTTACTTATGAGGAATTATATGATAAATATGATGAGCTACAAAATGTTTACGATGAATTGGTTGAAAAATATAAAAAGTCTATTTTGAAAAACAAGAAAATCATTTCTGATTTGAAATCTCAAAATGAGTCTCTTTCAAAAATCAATTCCAAATTGGAAAAGAAGGTTTTGTACTTGATAAACCTATCAAATGAGCTTAAAAACAAAAATCTTGATGTTGAAGAACTTCCGATTTCCAAGACTATCATACTAAGGAAGTGGATAATCTTAAAACTTCTCTTACTATTGGGAAACATGCTCTTGAAAAGGAAAATTCTTCAAAAACCCAATATGTTAAGAGAAAACCATTTTACCCCAAACAAAGAGATTTTCAAAAGCAATCTAAAGTTAAAAGAATTATGAGTGTACGGGTTCCTAAGGAACTCATTGTTTCTAATAATGTAAATACATTTGCTTCTTGGATTCTTAAGGGGACCAAGCTTTTGGGAGCTAACTCTTATGGACCCAAATCATTTTGGGTACCAAAAATCAAAGCTTAATCTTTTTGTTTGTAGGAGGAGCAATGCTTCAAGGTGAAAGCTTCAAGTAAGAACATGTGGTACCTTCATAGTGGTTGCTTGAGATACATGACCAGAGACAAGAGTAGATTCTTGGAGCTTAAACCAAAAAGTGAAGGATGTGTGAAATTTGGTGACAACTCCAAAGGGCACATTGAAGGCATAGGCTCCATTGGTAATCTCTCATTTACATTCATTGAAAATGTTTTATATGTCAATGGTCTAAAACATAATCTTTTGAGCATTAGTAAACTTTGAGATAAAGGCTTTAATGTTCATTTTGATAAAAATAGGTGTAAAATTGTGAACATTAAAACAAATAAAATAACGCTCATTGGTCATTGCATAGGAAATATTTATATGGTGCATTTAGATGACATACATTCATCCCATGCATGTTTAGTTGCACATGATGAGAGTGATGTATGGTTGTGGCATAAGAAACTTAGGCATGCTAGCATAAGTGTTTTAGAAAAAATGTCTTCCCAAAATCTAGTTAGAGGTTTACCCAAACTAAAATTTTCATTAGATAAAATATGTGATGCTTGTGCTAAGGGTAAACAAAAGAGAACCTCATTTAAACCCATTAATGATGTTTCGACTAGTAGGGTATTACAAATAATCCACATGGATTTATTTGGGCCTATTAGAACTATGAGCTTGGGTGGTAAGTCATATGCATTTGTATTAGTAGATGACTTTTCTAGATACACTTCGGTTGTATTCTTAAGTACTAAGGATGAGGCTTTAGAAAATTTTATTATGTTTACAAAAATTACCCAAAATGATATTGATCTTAAAATTTCACATATTAGGAGTGATCATGGAACCTAATTTCAAAATATGGGTTTTAAAGATTTTTGTAATGAAAACGATATTAGCTATAATTTTTCGGCTCCTCGCACTCCTCAACAAAACGGGGTAGTTGAGAGGAAAAATATAACTTTAGAAGAGATGGCTAGGACAATGCTTTGTGAAAACAACTTACCTAAGTATTTTTGGGGGGAAGCCACTAATACGTCTTGCTATATTATTAATAGAGTAATGATTATGCCTATTTTAAAGAAAACACCTTATGAGATTTTAACATCCAAAAAGCCTAACATTAGCTATTTCCACCCTTTTGGTTGTAAATGTTTTGTTTTAAACAATGGAAAAGACAACTTAGATAAATTTGATGCTAAAAGTGATGAAGCAATATTTTTGGGTTATTCCCTAAATTCTAAAGCCTACCGAGTATTTAATAATAGAACTTTGGTTGTTGAAGAGTCTATACATGTTCTTTTCGATGATAACCTTCTTCCGAGGAAGGAATCTTGTGATGATGATGATGTAGGGATCATTGAAGCCATTGATGGAGGACAAACATCAAAGGTGGAAGAGATTCCAACCAAAGAAGAAGATGCACAAGATCCACCTCTTGAAGCCTTGAAGGACTTGACTCTTGAGGAAAAGGAGGTGACATACCCAAGGGAGTTCAACTATGTCAAAGGTGGTGAAATCTTGGGTGATCCATCCAAGGGGGTAACTGCTAGATCCTCTCTCAAGCGTATGAATTATGTTGCATTTATCTCATGCATAAAGCCTAAAAATATCGAAGAAGCATTAAAATATTATTTTTTGATATTGGCCATGCAAGAGAAACTTAATCAATTTGAGAGAAGTAAAGTATAAACATTAGTTGATAGGCCTAGTAATGAATCTACTATAGGAACTAAGTGGGTAGTTAGGAACAAACTAGATGCGAGTGGTAACATAGTGAGAAACAAGGCTAGGCTTGTTGCTCAAGGTTACACTCAAGAAGAGGGAATTGATTTTGATGAAACATTTGCACCCATAGCTAGAATGGAAGCTATTAGGATGCTTCTTGCATTTGCATGCTATCATAATTTCAAGCTTTTTCAAATGGATGTAAAAAGTGCTTTTCTAAATGGTTTTGTAAATGAAGAAGTGTATGTTGAACAACCACCCGGTTTTGTAGATCCAAACTTTCTGAACCATGTTTTTAAACTACCAAAAGCTTTATACGGTTTGAAACAAGCTCTTAAAGCTTGGTATGAAAGAATTTCAAACTTTTTAATTGAAAAAGGTTTTGAAAAAGGCAAGGTGGATACTACACTTTTCATTAAAAGATATGGCAATGACATTTTAGTAGTTCAAATATATGTTGATGATATTATTTTTGGTTCTACTGATGAATTTTATTGCCAAGAATTTTCTTGTTAGAAAATTGGCGTTAATCCAAGAATAAAATAATAAACAATAAAATCAAATATTGATATTATTATAAATCGAACAGAATAAGAAATAAAAACTAATAAGTTAGATACAACATATCTAAAACCAAACCGATTAGGAACAAGTTCTGAAAGAAAACGTGTTGAGGCCTGCACGAAGGCAGTTTCCTTAAGACAGATTTTCGGCCACTCCTATGGTGCTCGAGTTCGTTGGTCGTCTGTCTCCCAGGATACAACAACAAATGATCAGCCCACGGTTGCACTACTATGGAGATCACGAACTAACCCTTGCCTTCGCCTATCACCGAAAATCACTTGTAAAATCCACAGAGTAAAACAATAAAAATTTTCTGTGGTTTTTGTTTGTTTTAAACCTAGAAGCTTTACTCCCTATTTATAGGATTGTCATGAGGGTATAAGTGGAAATTATGACCTAATGGAGCATTTAATATTGAGAATCAATTGATTCTCCTATAAAGTAATTTCCAAGATTATTATCTGAATTAAAGGTAACTTCTAATATTTACCCTTTTAATTCCAAGATAAAATTTGGCAAATTTATGCTTTTATTTGAGGAAAATTCATTTCAAATTTGGGTCAAAATATTTGCAAGCCCACGAAGGACCAGACCAGTTCAGACATTTGCGTTACCCACGCCGTGCACGTCTGCACATTTATGAACCAACAATTGGTTCCACATTTTCCTCAACAACATTTGAATCAATTTCTTATTCAAAGCTCCAAAATTATCAAATTTTTCCAACAATCCCCCACATGAATGAAATTGATTTAATCAAAAAAACATTTTGACTCGATGTGGTGATAGATTCTACGATCGATAGCTGCATAGGATAGGTAGGTGTCCACCCTTGAACCTTCCCTTGTGAAAGTATATTTACTTTACTAGCTGACCAGTAGACGTAATGTCCTTGAATTGTTCTGCCATTTGTGTAAGCGATGGTATACTTCACACAACTATCTCTCTGACAAGAGTATTAGTTCTCATGGGTATGTCCATATGGCCGTGGACATCGCCTGGTTCTGCAAGAGTTTGAAAGAACTATGCCCAATAGTCTCATTGAAGCGGCCCCACTTCACTCTCACATAGGTGACTTATGTTGCTTGACTCACAAAAGCACACAATGGTCATTAAAAGCATTACTTAGCCTAAACCACTTTGATCACTGTTTACATCATAGGAATGGACTTGGGGATAAGAGCCCCTACAGTGACCGCACAGGTCTATGCAATTAGGTTGTCCCTTTGAACCTAGATCTTGGGATCTCCAGTCAACTAGGTAGGGTTTTCCTTCACATAGCACCTTAAATTTACATGGGCTTTAGTCTCATTCCTTTCGTTTTTTTAACTTGATCTCGACTTAACCCTTTGGTTAGTGGATCCGCAATGTTATCCTTTGATTTCAAAAAATCAATAGAGATAACTTCATTTGAGATCAGTTGTCTAACAATATTAAGTCATCGACGCATATGCCTCGACTTACCCATTATACACAAAGCTCTGTGCTCTACCAATTATGGCCATTGGCTTTGGTCGTTCAGGAATATCCTTTAAGAAATTTCTGAAGCCATTCGACTTCTTTTCTAGACTTGTCTAGAACTATAACTCAAATTCTATTATGGATTTGATTATAATCATTTTCTTAAGGATTTTCATGACACGGTTCCTCCTCCCAAAGTGAAGACATATCCACTTGTGCCTTTGATATCTTGAATATCAGATATCCAATTGCATCAGAGTATCCTTCTAAATAGTAGGATCTCTGAAATAATGCAATTCATAATCTCGAGTATATCTAAGATATCTCAATACACTCACAATTGCTTTCGAGTGATTTTCACTTGAATTGCTTGTGAATCTACTTGAACTGCTCACAGTAGAAACAATATCTGGTCTATTGAATCTACTTGGTCAACACTTTGGTCTTTGTTCTTGAACAAAAGTTGGCATGTATTTATTGGAGTTATGTCTATGCCGGAAACATCCTTGCCAAACTTCTCTTGCCCGCGCAGTGCGACTACGTCAATATGAGACCTTCAAGTGATCGTTTGATTTGGATGCCCAAAATCAAATATGTTAATCTCATACTTTTCATGTCAATCTTAAATTTGACAAGTCTTTGGTACGTTTACCATTTTATTGTTGCTTCCAACAATGAATATGTTATTAACATACAAACATAGAATAATATATCCAATGTTAGTAGTTTTGACATATACACATTTGTCACACTCATTTATCTTGAAGTCGTTTGTCATCATGACATTATCGAACTTCTCATGCCTTTACTTTGGTGCTTGTTTAAGTCTATACAAGGACTTCACCAATCTACATACTTTTCTCTCTTGACTTGAAACTACATAACCCTCAGGTTGTTCCATGTATATTTCTTCATCAAGATCTTCATTTAGAAAAGCTCTTTTAACATCTATTCGATGTACGTCTAGATTTCGCAAAGCAACAATTGTAAGTATCATACTTATGGAGGTTATCCTTGATACATGGGATTATGTATCGAAATAGTCAAGACATTTGGTAACCTTTGATTACCAATCTGGCCTTATACTTATCAATTGTTCCATCTACTTTCATTTTCCGTTTGAAAATTCATTCAAAACTTAGTGGTTTAATTTAAGGAGAAAAATCCACTAATTCCCCACGTATAATTTTGCATGATGGAATCAATTTCACTCTTAATGGCATCCTTCCATAAGGTGCATTCAGATGAATGTATAATATCATTATACGTTTGAGATTCAACCTCTAGCATAAAGTTTAGAAAAATGATCCAAAGAATTTTTCTACCCTTGCTCGTTTACTTCTTTGTGGCTCTATTTCAAGCTCAAACCCTTGTTGATCATTTGAGTCATCTTTATCGATAATCTCCGAAGTTCGTTTCATTGAACTTTGACCAACTTCCCTAGCTTTACAAGGGAATACATTTTCAAAGAAAAGGCATCATTTGCTTCCATTATCGTATGCTTATGAATCTTAGGGTTCTTCGATTCATACATAAGAAATCGATATACATTGCTATATTTTATATAGCCAATGAAAATACAATCGACCATATTTAGGGATCTATTCTCAGTTGCTTTAGTAATGAGGTCATTACCTTTGCAAGATACCCCCACATTTTCAAGTAGTTGTAGGAATGTTTAATTACCTTCCATAACTTATATGGTGTCTAGTCTCTTTAATTATGGGAAATCTTGTTTAAAAAGTAATTAGCTTATAGAACAGCTTCCCTCACATGTTAGGCACATTATAGTACCAACGTTACTCATATAGAGCTTCTCTTCATCTTAAACCTTTAATTAAGTTTGGGATTTAATATCATGCTCATAGAGAAAAATTTCCACTATAGCTTCATCTTTACATTATTTTTGTGTTATCATCAATGAAGGTAATAAACATATTCCTTCAACCAATATGTTGCCATATCAATTGTTATGGAAATAACATTGCCCTCGTTTAGAAGTCTATAGTCCGAATACTTGTTCCCATCTTATGAAAATTGAAGCATTTTTTTCATGAAATTTTGCTTCTTAAACACACCATCTAATTTACGGTTTGAAGTCGTTTTTGACTTCCACTACGTTTGCCGTGATAATATTTGTCTTAGCAATATTTACCTTAGTAACATTTGAAGGTGGTAACAATATTTACCTTATCATCTCTAATAATAGGAGGATCGTCCTTCAGATATTTAATCAGGTTTATCACGGTCAATTATGCAACATCTTTTGTTGCCATGTATGAAATTCTTTCCAATGAATTTCACTGATTTTTTCCATTGTGTCACGTAGACACAATCCAAAACCAAGCATTACGAATCTGTTAAGCGCCAGGAATTTAGTCAAAGACTAAAACCAGAAACAGAAATATAATTTCTAACTTTTGTTTGACGATGGAGATTTAGTAAACTAAACCCAAAACAAAAGTTCACACGGTATTAATAGAAAGAACAATAATAAACAATGCACCAGATAGGTAACTTATGAAAGAGAGGTGGTGCACTAGGCACGCTTAAATACCAAGTCTCTCAAAGAACCAATCCTAGACCTGCATTTTTAAATTTTCTTCCAATCACCGTTTATGGATTTTATTCTTGAAATCATTCCAAGCATGGATGATCAATCGAAATCACTACCTTTGATTCACAACAATTTGGAATCTTTCATTTATGGTCCAACGACCCTCTCGATTCTTTAGCCATTTTTAAACACTGTGCACTTCATAGCATGCATCATAATAGGCTTTAAGAATTTAATTTTGACATAGAGAACCAAGTTCTTCTATGTTTTGATTCGAGACCTCAATCAGAACCAGCGCTCTGAATTTGGTAACCAATGTTACTTTCCGAAATAAATTCACCAATTTATTTCCAAAATAAAATCATACTTATAATAAATTTGAGTTATTTTTTTTTCAAAATAAATTTACCAATTTATTTCAAGATTGAATCATTCTAGATTCCCACAAAATTAAATCTAACAATTTATTTTCTTTTACAAAATAGAATCATATTTGATTCCCAAGAAATAAATTCAACGATTTATTTCCCCCACAATGTTAGAATCACACGAGATTCTATTGAAAATAAATCCAATGATTTATCTTCTTTTCCAAAATTAGAATCAACACAATATTCTAATGAAGAAATAAATTTAGTAATTTATTTCCATCATATCTTCTATTAAACAACAGAAATATCAATCCAACTTGATTCTGTTTAACCAACAGAAACCAAAAGGAATTAATCCTTAGATTTTAATTCCATTGATTCTTGTTTGGAAGATCAAGTAAACCCGTTAAAGCGGCGAGAATTAATTCCCGAAACGAATTTATTTACGAGATCTTTATTTCCAAAACAAATCACGACTTCGCCTGGATATCTTGTTTCTCTCTATAAAATTTCTTAAAAGAAATTGTTAGTACGAAATAAAATCCACATAGATTCCAAAAAAAAATACAAGAGAACACATTTAATGCCAAAATAATGGCACATGATAAATCATATTAAAAACCAAAATTCATTAAGGAATACTAAAATTCCCTTAATATCATGATTTAAGGTATTGAAAATACCATAACTTAAAAAGAATCATATTGATTCTTATTACCCAGAAAGGTAAACTTTTAAAGCACATATAAAGATATTCCAAATTTATGGCTGCAAATATTAGGTAATAATATCATAGCAATATTTCCAACATAATATTATAATTTAAGGATACCTTAAATATATTCCAAGTTTGAAACTTGGCAAATCTTTGACTTGTCATCTCCTTTATAGAGAGTATTTTCCTTATATAAAATATTATAGCAACTTTCACAAGAAAACAAGCATGTTAGGAAACAACTCACATAAAAAGAAACAATATTCTTACATAAAATGAAACAATTAAATATTCCATGTCAAACATAATGTAATATTTTACCTTAAAATTACATGTAACATGTATTTGCATATGGTTTAATATTACTAAAATAAAACACGGTTATAGGCGAAATCTTAAATTAAGGATTTACCTTAATTTATGCATGAATATATTTGTTTTTCAAAAAAAAATTCATAAAATGTTAATAAGACAAAAATTACCTTATATGATTTAATCGCTTTGAATTGGGTGAGAGATAGCTGCCATTGCACCATAACTTAGAGTTGACAACAACTTAATATTCGAATATGGCCCTTGCCCCCACAAGGATTCTTTGCACGTTTATTCATCCTTTATGTATATTGATGGATTATTCATGGCTTTTGTAAAGTATCCAAATTCTAGAGGTGCCAACGATTGCCACCAACACGTACGGTATATACTGGTCATGACCATAAATATGGAATCTGTTCGTCTTGGATTAAAACTCAAAAAATTTGTCTTAAGAATGTTAGAAAATTGGCGTTAATCCAAGAATAAAATAATAAACAATAAAATTAAATATTAATATTATTATAAATCGAATAGAATAAGAAATAAAAATTAATAATTTAGATATAACATATCTAAAACCAAACCGATTAGGAACATGTTCTGAAAGAAAACGTGTTGAGGCCTGCACGAAGGCAGTTTCCTTAAGACAGATTTTCGGCCACTCTTATGGTGCTCGAGTTCGTTGGTCGTCTGTCTCCCAGGATACAACAACAGATGATCAACCACGGTTGCACTACTGTGGAGATCACGAACTGACCCTTCCCTTCGCCTATCACCGAAAACCACTTGTAAAATCCACAGAGTAAAACAATAAAAATTTTATGTGGTTTTTGTTTGTTTTAAACCTAGAAGCTTTACTCCCTATTTATACGATTGTCATGAGGGTATAAGTGGAAATTATGACCTAATGGAGCATTTAATATTGAGAATCAATTGATTCTCCTATAAAGCAATTTCCAAGATTATTATCTGAATTAAAGGTAACTTCTAATATTTACCCTTTTAATTCTAAGATAAAATTTGGCAAATTTATGCTTTTATTTGAGGAAAATTCATTTCAAATTTGGGTCAAAATATCTGCAAGCCCACGAAGGACCAGACCGGTTCAGACATTTGCGTTACCCACGTCGTGCACGTCTGCACATTTATGAACCAACAATTGGTTCCACATTTTCCTCAACAACATTTGAATCAATTTCTTATTCAAAGCTCCAAAATTATCAAATTTTTCCAACATGATTTTCTAGGCTAATGCAAGGTGAGTTTGAGATGAACATGATGGAAGAGCTCTCATTTTTCTTGGGGATCCAAATCAAGCAAAGGAAAGATGACACCTTCATAAATCAAGCTAAATACATCAAGGACATGCTCAAGAAGTTTGGCTTGAAGAACGTGAAGCCTCAAGCCACTTCTATGAGCTCATCAATTAAGCTTGACAAGGATGAAGGAGGTAAGTGTGTTGATTCTATGCTTTATCGTTCTATGATTGGATCTTTGCTTTACCTTACCGCAAGTAGACCCGATATCATGTTTAATGTTTGCTTGTGTGCTAGGTTTCAAGCTAGTCCTAGAGAATCACACCTAGTTGCCATTAAAAGAATCTTTAGATACCTTAGAGATACACCTTGTTTAGGTATATGGTATCCTAGAGACTCTTCTTTTGACCTTCATGCTTTTGCTGATGTGGATTATGGGGGATGTAAGCTAGATAGAAAAAGTACCTCTGACACATGTCAATTCTTAGGTAGTATGCTCGTATCTTGGTTCTCTAAGAAACAAAATAGCGTAGCATTATCTACCACTAACGCAGAGTACATATCCTTAGGGAGTTGTTGTACTCAAGTCCTTTGGATGAAGCAACAACTCTTAGATTATGGTGTTTAAGTAGATATCATACCCCTTAAATGTGACAACACTATTGCCATTTGTCTCACTAAGAATCCCATCCAACACTTTAGAACCAAACATATAGAAATTAGACATCATTTCATTAGAGATAATGTCTTGAAAAATGATGTAGTTCTAGAATATGTTGATGCCTTGAACCAATTAACGGTCATATTTACCAAACCTTTAGATAAAGAGCGGTTTTGGACCCTTAGGAGAGAGTTAGGTTTAACCAGCCTTCCTTGACCCTTTTAGGTCCTAAATGGACAAAATTTGCTTGAATTTTGAATGATGATCATGCTTATGTGATTTTTCTTCTTAATGCATCTATGCTTGTTGCTAGGGGGAGTATGCATCAATTTTAGTTCATATATCATTTACATGCATTTAGGCTCGATATAAGTTGGCTCTTTGGACTTGAAACTGTCCAAAATGCATTTTCTGCAAGGGTGTATCGAAACATGTACATCTGTTTCAATACGGGCTCAATATAATATGATTCCAGTAGTGAATCGTATCGAAACAGGCTCTTCGCGTTTCGATACGGGTTCATGGTGTTGTTTCGAAACAGGGTCAACCTGTATGGAAACGAGTCTGGTACCGAAATGGCTCGATAACATTTCGAAACGGCCGTTTCGATACGCCATGTGGCGTATCGAAACACGATCACGCAAATTGCTTTAAATAGCATTAAAAGAGTATCAAACTTTAATTAAAACACCAACTCTCTTTTTCTCTCAAACCCTAACTGAAAAACCCTTATATAAACTCCTCAAATCCCTTGATTTTTCACATCAAAACCTAATTTTTTTAGGGTTTTCAATATTCACATCAAGGCTAGAGTTTTGCAAGCAATTTGGTGCATTAATCATCCCTCATCCATCCATTATCCTACATCAAGGTATAAACCCCTTTTCTTTTTCTTTTTTAATTTTCGTTTAATTTTATTGGTTGTTTTTAGTTATGTTTTGTATAAAATATATACATATAGTATGTGTTTTCAAGTTTTTGCAAAAAATCTTCAAAATCTGATTTTTTTTATTTGAATATAAAACTATACCGTATAATTTTTTAATATGTTTTTTTTTGAAATTCTTTTTACCAAAAATTTATTTTTTGTTTATATATATATTTTTACACTATATTGTATAGTTTTTTTTATATACCTTTACTATTGGATTGCCTATTGGATTGAATTTGGTTGATTTACGCATACATGTGATTTTATGTCTTGATTTATTTCAAGATTTCGAATATGGGTTCTAGGAAGAGAGTACGAACCAATGAGGCTGGTAGAAGCTCTAACATCGATGACAATTCTACTCGTCCCAACCTCACTCTATTATACCAAAAGAGCATTCGAAACAAAGACGCCTATACCAACTTCAAGCTTTTTCAAGATCATGCTATCTGTCGTGAGCGTATCGTCTCTATACCCTTTTGTGATTCTGAACGATTTTAATTTTGCTATCTTGATTGATTAAGGCGTTGAAATTTCATGTCTTTTTTGGGCTTACCTGGTACTTTGTACCATAACATGGTTCTTCTCTTCTATGCCAATGCTTGTTGTATCTTCAATGCCGGTCAAGTGGTTTCCATTGAGTTCTATCTAATGGGGAAGAAGTCTAGGGTTGATTCGGAAACCTTGGTCAATGTTTTCGGGTTTGAAGATGAGGGTATTTCGGATGAGAACTCGTTGGGACATACCCTTGGTGGCTCCATCACGGTCCTTGATGCTCATGATCGTATCCTTCATCTCATGGTCTCGTGGCGGTTTCATATTTCCGGAGGAAAATTCTCCCACATTCGGCTAGTGGACGATTTTTGGATTCAATGCTTTCACGAGGGACGTCAACCAAATCTTTGTCAAATCATGTTTGCCGAGATGGTGTATCTTGTCCAAAACCGCAATTCGGATCTTGTCACCTCCTTCACCTATGGCACCGCCTTGAGCTACTTGTTCTCAAAGTTGGGGATTGATTGCTCTCTTGACTATCCAGAACCTCTCAAAGATCCCATCGATGAGCGCATACTTCTCTAGCCTAAATTTCATTTCATTGATGGAGAATGGACTCGTGTCGAGAATCCTCCTCAAGTTGCGGCCCCCAAACCTCAACCTCAAGTTGCTCCACCAAACAACAAAGCCCTCATGATTTTCCTTACCAAGCAATTTAATGGTTTGCGCACCCACATAGACTCCGATTTTGCCACTCTTGACACTCGCCTCACTTCCGCGGAGGGACGTATCCAAAGTGTTGAGAATCGACTCGCTTCAGTTGAAACTCAACAAACCTCTATGGACATGTCCTTTATCGGCTTCTATGGTGAATGGAGACAATTCCGAAGGAGCTTCGCCAATGATGAATATGAAGATGATGATGAGCCTTAGATCTTTGCATTCAATTGCATATCATCTAGTTTAGGATTTCCCTTTTTATGCACCTATTTATGTTTTTGATTTAATACCTATGCTTTGATTTATGTTTGAATATTATGTTTTAAGTATTAAGGTTTGAATATTATGTTTGGAGATTATGAACTTATTTTGCTTTGGTTTCTTATGATTAATGAAATTATGTTGCTTTAATTTCGCTTTTCCTTGTGCTATATTACTTTATCTTTGCCTTCATTGATTTTGATCTAACAAAAAGGGGGAGAAGGGTTAAACTAAATTTTTTAAAATCTTTTTCAAAACCTAGATTCAAATTAGGGGGGGTTACTTAAAAATTTACTTTGGTTTTGTTATATCAAAAATGGGGAGATTGTAAAACTAATATTTGATTTTGATATAACAAATAATTCAAGAACCAAATTGCAAAGTAAATAAAATTTTAAGTAATCAAAATACTTGATTTTGACAAGTAAAATTTATACTTAAAATGTTTTGAAGTCAAAACTTAAACCCCATAAATTTTTCTAAGTTTTTCAAAGCCAAAATATACAAAATTACCTAGGCGTTTCGAAACACCCCCATAGTGTTTCGATACGTTTTGCCACTGGAAACGTCCGTTTCAAAATAGCTCATACCCGTTTCGATACAACCTTCATCTGGGTTTTTGATTTTTGTATTTTTTTGAAACGACTCATATCCGTTTCGATACAGGGGTTAAGTAATTTTAAAATTGAGCATTAAATGAACTAGCTGTTACTTGTCAGAAACAAACTTTTAAAAATTTGGTTAAGTGTTTCGATACACCCCTAGGCTGTTTCGAAACACTCATTTATAGTTTCAAAATGTTTCGATATAGCCTTTATCAGTTTCGATACGACCTTTTTTTTTAAATTTTACAGTTTCAAACCGTTTTGATACGACCTTGTTTTTACATTTTACAGTATCAAACTATTTCGATACGGCCTATAGCCGTTTTGATACGGGCACTTTTTACACACAACGACTCTTGCATTTTTTGGTGTCCGTTTTGATACAAGGCCTCGTGTTCTGATACGGGTAGTTGCAGAACAACATTTATGGAGGGAAAAGAGAGCCCCAACGGCTCTATTGATGATCTCAACCACCCAAACGGCTAGAAATCAATGAGAAGGTATAAAAACAAGTGTCCAAAGCTACAACAACAACTATTGAACCTTCAAGAAACATCAAAGCATTCAATCTAAACCCTTGTGCATTTAGAGTCAAATTCTTGTACCCAACCCATTTGAAATTTTTCATTGTAAATATTTTTAGAGTTTGGGGAGTTTTTATGTGTAATTGGGTAAACAATTAGCCTTTGAGAGGTACATACAAAGTTTTCCAATCTTTCCTTTGTAAAAGAGTGATATTGGGTCAATCTTTGGGTAGAGAGATTGGACGATTTGTAAGGTTTCCTCCTAAGCCGAGAAAAAAGGACGAACTCAAGTTAGTGAATTGTTGAAATCCTCAATAAGGTGCTGAGGTAGTGGATGTAGAGCTTGTTCGAAGCTTGAACCACTCTAAAATCGCCTTGTGTTTATTTTTAAATTATCCACTTGCACCCTTCAATTTGTATTCTACCAATTCACCCCCTCTTGGTGATTAGCCATCATTTGATCAACTCAACAAACTTTTTTACATAAATATAAAATTTATCACTGAACTATCTTATTACTCTCAGTTTGGTCACTGATGTTAAAAAATTTGAATTTAATCATTGAACTTTCAAATTACTTCTATTTTGGCCACTCTTTCGTTAAATAGTTAAAGATGTTATGACGTGGCACACATAACCAAAATGACGTGTTAGCTTGATCGATCAATCGAAAACCACCAAGAGGGGTGAATTGACTTTATAAATTTTTTTTGGAAGCTTGATAAAAAATTAAAATATTTTTGGCATGATCGATTTATAGTGCTTCGACTTTCTCAACCAAAGTCTACATCCACTGCCGTAGTTTTCCACCACTAAGGATTTTCCAATTCACTAACTTGAATTGTTTACTTTTATGGACAAGGTATAACCTTACAACTCTATCTTTTACAAAAGCTAAGGTAGAACATCTCTAGTTTTTCTAAGGCTAAACTAGAACCATTTCCTTTTACAATGTATGATTTGTGTAAACAAAAGATACATCTCTCGGTGGGTGTTTACAATGGTTAATTAAGCTCACAAAGAATGAAATAAAAAGATATACAATGAAGCAGTCTACAAACAATTACAAGAGAAATAAAGAAATAAAGAATCGAAGACTTTTTCGTTTGATCTTTAAGCTTGGATATGTGTAGTAACCTTCCTCAATTGTCTTTGGGGTCTTTTTATAGTGTGGAATGAGTGTCTAGCCATTGAGGATGCATTATAGCCGTTTGGAGATGAACTTTTACGACTTTTTAGGCCCCCTGCAATCAGTGGTTTCGAAACTATGGTATAGGTATCGAAATCCCTTCAAAATATACTCGTTATAGGCTTAAAATCGAGTTTATGTCAGCTCAGATTTGAAATCAGAAAGGATGGTTTCAAAACTGGTACTATTCACGAACAATACGTATGCATGAACAATATCGTGAATAGTGCCAAGTAATGACTGAATAGTTTTTCCTCAATTCCAACACTATTCCCCAATTCCAACACTATTCCCCTCAACTTCAATTTCCTTATCCCCAACATTTTTTTTCAATTTCTTGCAAAATTCATACTCAAACCTTTATGGTTTTAATTGTTGTATTGTTTTCCTTATTTGTTGTTCGTGTTGTTTCAACTCTAGAATTTTTATTTTGCCAAGATGAAATTTAGGTTTGTATTGTATGAAATTTGGGTTTGCATTGCATGAACGATTGCTTTGTGTAATACGTGAATTTTACTCGGGCCTATATATGTATAATATTTTCTCTTACAAGTAAAAATAAATAAATGAAAATTCAAATGTCCCACAAATATTAGTTTAAATGTCCATATTACATTTGAAGAGCCCAAATTATATAATACAAGGCCCAAAATTTTTTACAATTCATTTACAAAAGATTTCAGATAAAACCAGCTGAACAAGCACAAATATGATCCAAAATGAGTTTTACCGCCCAAAAAAGTCACGTGGCGGCCCGAAATTGGTCTAAAGGAGATGGCACAAATTTTGCTTTCTCCCCTCTTAGTTGTTGACACCTGGTGGTTCCGTCACCTATATGACATCATCCGTGACGTCAGACTCCACTTATCCTATATAATGGAAGAGAGAGAAATCATTAATTAATAATGAGACAATAATTGCATCTATTATTTTAGAATTAAAGGAAGATAGAGATTTCCTGAAAACTAAACCATCTTTGGGAAGGAGAAGCGACACCGAAGAAGATGATTGGAGCTACAAAACTATTGCCGGAAGATATATTTTCCTTCGATCTTTTTATTTCATGCAAGAGAAACAAAAAAAAAACATTAGATTTAAGAAAAATAAAGGAAAAAAATAAAGAGTAAATGTAAATCAAAAGGTGGTTTGTGCTTATCTCTTTGTTGACTAGAGTGATTAGGATTAAGATAGAGTTGAAAACGGGCCGGGAGGGTAGATTTTAGGTCGGGTGAAGTGGGAGATCCTGTCGGATCAGGTAGATCTAGGGGTTTCGGTTAAAAGTTGGGAAATTTTAGAAGATATAAGGTTTTATTGCGACGAATAACAACGGCCAAAAATCGCCTTGCGGCGGTCGTGAGTCGACTCCTGGTGGCCGGCGAACAGTGGAGTGTGGCCAGGAGGTGGCTGGAATGGATCAACACAGCGGAGGCAATGGCGGAGTTGGGTCGTGTTCTTGGTGTTCATCCTGCTCGTGATGATCAAGGATGGACACCATCCAAAAATGGTTGTTTTTATTGGTTTTGGGGAAAATTTTGGGAAATGAGAGGTTTAGAAGAGAGAGGGAAGAGAGTTCGGGTAGAGAGAGAGGACTTTTAAAAGAATAAGAAAAAAAGGAGAAAATTTGTCTGAAATGTGCCTTATATACTCGGGACAAAATGCGACGTTTTGGTCCCGAGTCAGAAAGATCGCACATTCATATGCGGGTCGGGTATACGACCCGCGCCCTAGTATTTCGGCCCTTATGATTTTGACCCTGAATTCTATTTGTATTCAATTTAGTCATTTTTAAATAAAATCATAATTAAAGTTTTAATTTGTGCAATTTAGTCCTATTTTTAATTGTTAATTTAAATTCAATTAAATACTTATTAATTGATGCATGTTTTAATTTAGACATGAAGTATTAATTGTTTGACTAGAACACCTAGTTTAATGTAATTAGTATGTAGAGCCTTGGTTTTAGGTTTTTAATAATTCAAATAAGGTAGATAATTATAGAAAATCAATGAGTATTGATTGGGAAATTTTGGAGTTTAAATTTGAATGGTGTCCTAAAGTAATAGGATGTTATTCAACATGAACTCTTAAATAAAATATTCAATATTCATAGAGTAAATAACTCATTAATTAAATTGGAGCCTTTTTAGGTTAGCACTTAAAATATATTCAAAGCAAAAATATATTTCCTTATAAAAGGAATATTTCCATTTCGAACATGAACCCGGTTAATAATCAATGATTAAATTAAGTTCGAATTGTTATTTCAAAATTCCAAAATGCTGTACAAAATTAAAGGTACCGATATCGGGCGTTTGCGAGAGTGCTAATCAAAATCCTTCCCCACACATAATCGACTTCCAAACCCCAAATTTCAAAATCTATGGTTTTTTATGGTGTCTGGTCTACCAAAGTGACCAGTGGCAACTCTAAATCTTTTCAAAATCAAATTAAAAGAATAACCCTAATTTCAAAATTATTCGTCTAAGCTATTTCATCGGTTTAAAAATGGTTTCGACACTTTGTGTGAGAGAAGGATGATAAGGTTTTTGTTTGAGATTTTGGAAGGTAAAGGTAGAGCGATGGGGGTTTGGGAAGAGAAATAGTGAGGTTTTGGGGAGGGGAGAGTGATGTTGATCAAATTTGAGGTTTGTGGTCCCTGTCGTGATCCTTTCGAGCCCGACATTTTGAAAACAAAAAAATAGAGTCGCAACCAATCTTTTTTTTAAATGTGATTGGATCACTTTTGAAACGAGGTTATTTTAATAAAATGTTTTATTTATTAAAATAACATTTTTGGTCTACAAAAATAAGAAAACATGTTTGGAGATTGATTACGCGTAGGGAAGGGTTAGCACCCTCACAACGCCCAAAAATTGGTACCTTATCGATTTCAAAAATTATTTTCAAAATTAGAATTTGCAAGTTTCACAAAGTTTCAATTTATTCGCCCATTTTATGATTTAACATGCATATACGAAATAAAGAGAAAATTACGAAGAAAGCTTACTTTTATTTCTCTGGAAATTCTGAATACGAATTACTTGCTGTCCTTTACAATCTGAGTGCCTTTTTAGTATAGTTTCGGTCTATCCCTATTTACAAGATTTACATGGTATTTATAGTTACAATTTTTCTAGGTTTTCAAGCTCAAATCCCAGATTTTCTCCCCTGAATCGTCTCTATCTTGATTCAGATTGTGTTTGATTATTGCAATTGCGTCAATTTAGGGATTTAATCCTTCCCATTCTTGTTGACTTTGCCTCTGATTCGGTCTCGATTTGCATTTAGGGCTTTAATTTGAGGATTAACTCCCTTTTTGATTCGATTTGCTTAGTTTCCGTTTAGGGATCTAATCCCCTTTATCTCTCTTTTGCATGTTCTCGACGACTAGAAATGATAACAACGATGTCGGTGGGAATGGCACGACCAACATACGAGAGGGTGAAGAGTTTATTGGAGAAGATGAAACGCCAGTCGGAAGCTGGAAAGATGGGCGCGTGACTGCCACGCGCGAGTGGTGATCCACATGATGTGCTCCGAAGCAATCTGGGCCGTTAGATCGTGTCCTGATCTAACGATTGGGAAGTGCGGCTCTTGATCTTTTCCAGCTGGGCGTGATTTGCGCCGTTGGATCAAATCTTGATCCAACAGTCCCCTGCTAGTTGTGCATAAACAAAGAGAGGACGTTAGGGTTTGGTTAAATCAGGCCGAATGGGCCTTTGTAAAACAATGGACATGTAATTTTAAATGGATCCTTATTTTCAGGTAGATCTACGGTAAGGCGGTTAATATACGGCTAATATACGGCGTGACCGGTTAGAAAGGTTACCGGTTAAAGATAACAAAATCGGTAAAATTGCCTATTTTGTTGATCCGAATATCAATATATTCGGTAGCGCCTAATTTGTTGATAATTTTGAGCTGATGGGGCCTTGGAAAATCCCACGATAACAAAATCGGTAAAATTACCTATTTTGTTGATATGAGTATTAACATATTCGGTAGCGCCTAATTTGTTGATAATTTCGAAAGTATCTATACTTTTTAAAAAGTATGGATACTTTTTGAATAACAATGTAACCGCGGTTGAAAAAAGTGTCGAAAATATCGATACTTTGTGCACAGTTTTTTGTAATGAATTTAAAAAAGTATAGAAAAAAACAGATACTTTTGTAACACTTTATACAATTTTATCGATACCAAGGGATCAAAAGTATCGTTTCTGTTTCCACAGTACTAATAAAAAGTATCTATCCTTTAGAAGCTAATTTGACATTGACATTAACGGGAAAAAAGGCCAAACCGGTTACATTATTAATAAAAACAATGTAACATGTTAATTGTTATCGTATTGTTTGTTTGGTTTCGATACATTTGTAAGAACGTGTGCAAAAGAATCAGTACAATAGAAAAAATTAGACATAACCGGTTACATTATTAATACATATAATGTAACTAGTAAATCGTTACCGGATTGTTTGTTTGGTGTCGATACTTTTTTTTTAAGAACATGTCAAAAGAATCGGTAAAAAACAAGCAAATTAGACATAATTGGTTACATTATTAATACATATAATGTTACCGGTAAATCGTTACCGGATATTTTGTTTGGTGTCGATACTTTTTTTAAGAACATGTCAAAAGAATCGGTAAAATACAAGCAAATTAGACATAACTGGTTACATTATTAATGCATATAATGTAACCAATAAATCGTTACCGAATATTTTGTTTGGTGTCGATACTTTTTTTAAGAGTATGTCAAAAGAATCTGTAAAATACAAGCAAATTTGACATAACCGGGTACATTACTTAAACATATAATGTAACCGGTAAATCGTTACCGGATATTTTAATTGGTGTCGATACTTTTTTTTAAGAACATGTACGAAAGAATCGGTACATTAGTAAGTTAAAAGGATTTTGAAACAGAAAATGGTCGAAAGAATCGACACAATTCAAAAAAGTATCGAAACTTGGGGAATTGTATCGATTAAATATAATGATATAACCGGTTAAAAAGTATCTACACTAATACAATCCTTGTATTGCTTGCATTTATAGAAAACCTAAGAGAGTATTTGAAATCGAACCGATTTTGGTTGCTGCGAAATACAAGGGAGGCGTTCTTGAAGTCGTGGTGTATCAGAATCGAAAGGAAAGATTTTGGGTTTTGGGATTTTGAAGTAAAAGGTATGTTGTAATAATATTTAGGAAATAAATATCGGTACTTTGTTCTGAGAACTTATCGGTAGAAATTTATATTGTCGGTAGAAAATGAATATGGATACTTTTTTCAGAGAAATGAAGCAGTTACTTTAAGATGGGTGCAAAGGATCATGAAGATGTTGTTCGTGAAGATGACACTGAAATGGCTCATGAAAATGTTGTTCGTGAAGATTGCCACCATTGAAATGGTTGAAATGGAGCCGGAGAGTATCGAAAGTGAGGAAAATCCAAAGCAACCAAAGGGTGGATATATGTACTTCTAGTAAGTATCAATGTATTTGTGTACTTGTTCTTTAAATGGTAATTGGATGAAAGTATTTAAGAACATTTAAACTTTCCTATCATGACAATATGAATGAAGTGCAGAGGATGAAGGAATGTGGTACTTACAATGTCGGTTCGGTATGTAAATTGAATTTATAATAAATATAATGTAGGTTTAATATTTTGATTGTTGATGGTTTATGCATAATTTTCAGGTGATAGACGATGTGGTGAAGAAATGGCACACGATGGGTGATACTGAGAAGGAACCATTTAAGACGTTGTCCACAAAGGATAGAGAAAAATATTCGACAAAGAGGAAAGCACATGGAAACATTGAGAAGAAAGTATTCGTTAAACTTGTAAATACTTTGATAAATGATATATAAAAACTCTAACATTATATGTAAATAATATAGGAAGTGTCGACAAGGTGTAGCATAAAACGAGTGCACCACATAATAGAAGACTTGAAAGTGAAGGATAAAGCCAATGTGTTGGAAGAAATGGGGTTTGGATCTCGTATTGGATTGAAGGACCGACCAATTCGGAGGGAATTGTGTCGCTTGTTGATGGGAGATTTTGATTTGCAAAAATGTGAAGTTCGATACGGTAAATATTCATTTCATTTTGGTGTCCGATGTGTTGAAGCCGTATTGGGGCTACAAAATAAAGGGCAGAGTGTGGATGAAGTAATTAAGAGGGAGGATTGGAAAAAACTTGTGAAGAAGTATGGCCTAAAGTCCAAGGTGACATATGCTACACTCGAGGACGATATAAAAAGCGGCAAGTATGATGGGGATGATCTGAAGGCCCGGGTACTATTTTACATTGTCGGAGTATTCCTTTGTCCAATGGGTGATACATCCCCGAGCAAGGAATGTATGAAGTTGATTTGCGACTCCGGGTTGAAAGGTGAATTAAATTGGGCCTCATTTGTCAATGACAAATTATTTGATGCAATCAAGAGCTTTTAGAAGGGGGTGAGTTGAAGGGGGTGATTGGAATGGTAGAAAAAAAATCAGTAGGTGGTGGTGGTTGATGGTGGTTGAAGTCTGGCTACAACATTTGTTTCTTAGTACAAAGTTAGTTGTGCAATAAATTGTAGTACAATATCGATACTTTCTTCCCATTATGATAAAAATGATCGATACTTTTTGGAAAAAAGGTTTCTCATAGCTTACTAGGAACAAAGTTTCGATACATTTTTCCCGCTTTGAGTAAAAGTATCGATACTTTTGTAAAAATCAATGTTTTCGTTAGTAAATCTGCTCGAAAATATCGATACTTTCTTGCCATACTGATAAAAAAATATCGATACTTTTTGAAAAAAAGGATTCTCATAGCTTACTGGAAACAAAGTTTCGATACATTTTTCCCGCTTTCAGTAAAATTATCGATACTTTTGTAAAAATCAATGTTCCGTTAGCAAATCTGCTCGAAAATATCGATACTTTCTGGCCATTAGGATAAAAAATATCGATACTTTCAGGAAAAAAAAGGATTCTCATAGCTTGCTGGAAACAAAGTTTCGATAAATTTTTCCTGCTTTCAGTAAAATTATCGATACTTTTGTAAAATTCAATGTTCCGTTAGCAAATCTACTCGAAAATATCGATACTTTCTGGCCATTATGATAAAAAATATCGATACTTTTTGAAAAAAAGATTCTCATAGCTTATTGGAAACAAAGTTTCGATACATTTTTCCCGCTTTCAGTAAAAGTATCGATCCTTTTGTAAAAATCAATGTTCCGTTAGCAAATATGCTCGAAAATATCGATAATTTCTTCCTCTGTGAAAACAATTATCGATACTTTTCATTCACAAAAGGATTCCCATAGCTTACTGGAACAAAAGTGTCGATACGTTTTTGACACTATGAATAAAAAACCCGATACTTTTGAAAGAAAATCAATGTTTCCGGTAGCAATTTCGCTCGAAAATATCGATACTTTTCAAAAAAAAGGATTCTCATAGCTTACTGGAAACAAAGTGTCGATACTTTTTCTGGGTTTGATTATAATTTTCGATACTTTTGCAAAAACATCAATGTTTCCGGTAATTTTCTACCGTTTTCATTATTTAGTACATCAATGTATCCGGTTGATTGTTACCGTTTTCATTATTTACTACATCAATTTTGCATTGCAGTGTTATGTCTTTTCACTTGTATCACATGCACCATTTACTGCTCATCCTGTATAAAGCTGAAACCCTAAATCCCCGAAACGAATATGAATCTGCCTTTTCAGTTTCGTGTCTTTTCACTTGTATCACATGCACCGTTTATGTTCATGTACCTTCATTTATTGGGTAGTTCTCCTCATTTATTTCTATAACCCCGGAACGAATCTCTGAATCTGCCTTTTCAGTTTCGTGTCTTATCACTTTCCCTCCCAAACGGAAATTCCCTATAAATTAACAAGTCCTCTATTTACTCTTCACAACATCTTCAAATTAATATACTCAACCCTTCGTTTATTTCTATAATCAGTTCTCCTTCACCATCTTCTATTATACAATGAGTTCGAGCAGAGGTTCTGGTAAAAATCCTCAGCCATTGGCAAAGAGGAAGATTGATTTCGAGACATCATCAAACAACGATAATAATTTATATATTGATTCTGATGAAGAGGAGGAAAAACTAAGCCATGAGTCAATGAAAACCAGCAGATGGTTCAACAAGTTCTTCGAGACCTTCGATCGAATGAACACCATCAACGACCCTTCTACTCAATGGCAGTGTCCAGCATGCCAAGGAGGTCATGGTGCCACTCACAGGTTTCGTGGCCTTCAGTCCCTAGTCACACATGCCAAAACCAAAGGCGGACCAAAGCTGAAAATTCATCGCCAACTTGGTCAGCTGTTGGACGAGGAATTGCGTAGAAGGGGTACTTCGGCTGTTCCTCAAGGTTAAGCTTTTGGCCAATGGAGTGGTTTGAGAGATGCTGCTGCTATTGTCTCCCCCGCCTTCAAGCAACGAGGAAGCGGATCACCAAATACTCTGGCCACCCATGGTGATGATAATGAACACAAGGCTTTGTCAAAATGGAGATGAGAAGGTAGTTATATAACTTCTGAATTATGTTTTCATGAATATTAGAATCATTAGCTTCTTATTTCTTTAATTTTCTGCTTCAGTGGATTGGTATGGGAAACCAAGAGCTTCTTGACTATTTCAGTTCCTATCGTACTATTGCCAAGCCTCGCCATTCATACGGTCCAGAAGGCCATCATGGGATGAGCCTTCTGATTTTTGAGAGCACGACAAGAGGTTATTTCGATGCTCAGCATCTGTATACCCAGTTTGCTGCCCAAGGTTTCGATAGAGAGGCTTGGCAACGTTGTCAGGGCTTCATGTATGGTCCAGCCAGCCAGCGCCAACTTTATAGTTATATGGCTGCCAAAGAAGACGTACACATCTTCAACCGCCATATTCAAGGTTTTCTCTATCATTTTCTTCTATTATACAAGATACACTTCTGCTCATACTTATGCAAACCTTTTTTGTTCATTAGGCAACCAAATGGTCAAGTTTGAGATGCGACCATATGCACAGATGGTTGGACAACAAGCTGAAACAAGTGCCATGGGTGGCAGAGGGACTTGAGGGGAGGAGGCTTATTGTTTTACTTTCATTTTTTTATTTCATTTTGTAATTGGTAATTGAAGCACTAAGACTTTATTTTTTTATCATAATTTTTCTTCATCCTTAAGTATATTAAACTTTTCATTGGGAACTTTTTATTTTCATAAATATAATTGATATAAACGATTAAATAGAATTGTACCGATACTTTTAATATAAGTATCCATATTTTTTATGAAAGTACCCATACTTTTTATGCAAGTACCCATACTTCTAATTTAAGTATCGAAACATTTAATATAAGTATCCATACTTTTTCTGCAAGTACTCATACTTCTAATTTAAGTATCGAAACATTTAATATAAGTATCCATACTTTTTATTTAAGTATCCTTACTTTTTTTTAAGTATCCATACTTTTAATTTAAGTGTCGAAACCAATCTGGCTACAACATTTATTTCTTCTTAGGACAAAGTTACTTGTGCAATAAATTATAGTAAAATAACAATACAATATAGGTAATTACCGATACTTTTAATATAAGTATTCATACTTTTAATTTAACTGTCGAAACTTTTTATGGAACCGATTGAAACATGGCTACAAAGTATCGATACTTTTTATATAAGTATAGATACTTTCGAGCCACAATTGAACCAGTTCCAAAGTTTTTATTAAAATATCGATACTTATTCGCTACCTATTACGTTACACTAGTACCGGTTTGTTTAAAGTTATAATATTAATGTAAACGATCAAATTATAACAAATTAGGCGCTACCGAATATGTTGATATGAGTATAAACAAAATCGGTAATTTTACCGGTTTTGTTATCGTGGTATTTTCCAAGGCCCTATCAGCCAAAGTTATCAACAAATTAGGCGCTACTGAATATGTTGATACTCATATCAACAAAATAGGTAGTTTTACCGACTTTGTTATAGTCGTATTTTCCATGGCCCCATCAGCTCAAATTTATCAACAATTTAGGCGCTACCGAATATGTTGATACTCGGATCAACAAAATAAGTAATTTTACTGATTTTGTTATGTTTTACCGATAACTTAAATTTGCCGGTTATCAATTTTTTATTATTTTTTTCATATTTTCTACGGATACATTATCTCATATCAACATATCTGGTAGCGCTTTACCTATTTTTTTATTTATCTTATAATATTTTCGGTAACGTCGTTTCTTAACCGTATATTAGTTCGCCTTACATTAGAATTCTCCCTTATTTTCCGTAATGGGTTTTATTTTATAAACAATGGACTTTCTTTTGGGTTTTGAAATAACTATATTAGAAATAGATATGATAATCGGAGTACTGTACAAATAATAATAATAATAATAATAATAATAATAATAATAATAATAATAATAATAATAATAATAATAATAATAATAATAAATAGGGGTAAAAATTTTAGTGTCAACGGTCCCTAATTTTTCTTAATTGAGCTTCCAAACTTTATCTTCTTTTAATTTAGTACTCAACTTTAAATATCTAAAATTTGGATCCGAGACTCAAATTACAAACCCAAAAATTTGGTTGTTACATATTTTGTAATACGTCGTTGACAATGTCTGAAAAACTTTTTATTTCCACCACCAATGCATGGAACTATTACTCATATATATAATTGCATCAAATGGAAACTTGCGTATTAAATTAATCATTAAATTAAAATTTGATGTATAATTTGGGTTTGCATTGCATGAACGGTTGCCCAATATCCATCTTGCCTCAATCTTCAGTTTTTTGGTGACGACGTTTCTACCGCATCATCTTCAGGTGATATTATCGATAAGTGTTTTTGTGTGTTTTGATTTATGAGAAAATATATTGGGTTTGTCGTTGTGTTCCTAAATTAATTTGTTGCCAATTAACCTTGGACCATCGTTGTATTTAGAATTGGGAATTGATTTATTGTGATCGGTTGAATCGCATCAAGGTTGAGAATTGTTTAATTAAATGCGTATTGATAAAGATAACATGGGAAGAATGAATAACGGTGGTACGAATAACGATAGTGAGTGCATGAGACGTGTATGGATTTTGTTGGTGGAAAATATTTAATAACGTTTACATTGGAAGGGTTTATGGTAGGTATTCGATCATCATGAGAAGGTAATAGATGTTTTCATCCCTCAAAAAAACAGCACGAGATGGAGTAAGATTTGGCTTTGTTAGATTGAATTCGAAAGAGTAAACAAGGAGAGTGATGGAGAGGCTACATGGGGCTCGGATGAGGATTTCCTTTGCGCAAAGAAAGGTTATCGCGGGCTGAGATAAAAAATTCAGATAATAAAAGACGGAAGATACAAGGCATTATTGACGAGGGTAAAGTGGATGTGCTTCATAGTTGTGTATTTGAATGGTGTAGGCGTCCGATTGGAATGGCAAATTTGGCGAAGGAATTGAAAGACACCAATCTTAATGGATGTTCTGTGATGCGAATTACGGGTGAAAAAGTTTTATTGATGTTCACAAGTATAGAAGATAGAGATGAAATGCTACATAAAGAATGAATTACGGGTGAAAAAGTTTTATTGATGTTTAATTAAATGCGTATTGAGTCAAATACGAGGCGAGTATGGTTTTCAATAAGTGGTTTGCCGATGCATGCTTGGTCAAGGGGTTCATTTGCGAATGTGGCAACAGTTTTGGGGACACTAGTGCATTGTGATGAGGAGACATTAGAACCAAGTTCTTTCGAGCGAGGGCGTATTCTGATTGAGACTCGTAAATTGGAACCAATATGAATGCTTAGATGTGAAGGTGAAAAATCAAGTATTTGGAATTTGAGTTATGGAGTTTGAACCAATGATGGGACAGACATGTTGTTGTCATTGTGATGATGATGGTAAATCCTTGGAGTCGAGTTCGGAGAAGGGGGACGAGTTGGAAAAAAAGAATAGAGATCCCTATGTTTTGAAAATAATGGGACCATATTTTGAGGATGGGGCTCTCTTGGTGAATAAGGAGGATGAAAACTCAACATTAAAAATATTTAGGTCGATTGAAGGCGAAGAGTGCATCAAGATGAATCATATAAAGGTCGTGAAAGGTATAGAAAGTGTGATTGGGGAGTAATATAGGGAGCACAACACTCTTGTATGGCATCAAAACCAGATATGTGAAAGTTTAAAAGATGAACGTGTGCTAGTTTTACATACAGACTCGAGTGAAATGGTGTCGGATGAGGATGTTGGAGTGGTACAACGTAATGATGTGAGGCATCATGGATTAGATATTTGGAAAGAGATAAATTTTGAGGGATTAGTTGACTACCCAAAGAGCTTTTTTCATTCGTCAATTGAGGTTGAGGATATAGGTAAGTTAAATGATAAACTCGGGCAGACGACAAAGGATATTATGGTGAATTATGAGGCCTCATCATTGGCTGAAAATAAACTACAAAAGAAAGGAAGAGGTTGTCCTAAAAAAGATCAACATTAATTAGGGATTGCGAATGGCATAGGATTTGAGTCAAAATCTTGCAGGAAGCAAAATGAGATTCTAAGGGAGGTTCGTGAGACGATCGAATTGGAAAAGTATTTGGGCGCTACTGGTTGAGTGTGTAAATGATCTATTTTAAGTGCCCTTTTCCCTTGTCTTTTGCATGTTTTCAAGCTCATATAGTTTGCATTTAGGTTAGATTATACATATTTGTATGTAGATAAGGAGATACACCGTCTGTGCTTTAAATGTCATATAAAATTGGTGCTTTTCATAGGAAGGTGGTGTTTTGCGGTGCATGTGTAGGATGTTGGAGGACTACTAGAGCAGAAAAGGAGTATATCTCACGGCTAGAGCTGACAGCCATAAAGAGTTGGAGATGAATATACTTTATGCCCACGTGGACTTTCTCCTAGATACGCAACATTAAATGAACCGGGAAACCAATGGCTTTCTTTAATGAAGCCATGCACTTTAGGGTACTGAAGCCCTAGTTTCATTGTTCATATAAGAAAGAATTGGACGCTACATCGAGAGAGAGTGCGTGATTACAGACAACAGTCATAGTCTAAAGCTTGTGGAGAACCACCGGAGTGGAAGCTAGAGAATTCTCCTCACGATAGAAACCATCGAGAGAGGCGACGGAGTGGGAGATCTACAACATAGTTGGACGGCTTAGAGGGATTTTTTCGAGGACGACCGACTCTTTTCTTACCTTTCTTGATAAACTTTCGTACTTTAATAATTTTGTTATGAATGTTTTATGCTCAGACATGAGCTAAATACTTTAGTTGGGATTATTGCGTATCAGGATTTTATGTTTTGATTTCTTTTATAATGATATAGTTGTTTTCCCATTATCTATTATGTTCATCATACTTCATGCGTAGTTATTGTAAGAGCTATCGAGAGAGGCCTTTTAACTATTGATCTGTGGCTTAATATCCAAAAAGTTAGGTTATACAAACGTGAAGAGTGGGGCTAAGCTGTTAACGTAGTTCTAATTTGGCTTAGACATAAGTTTAGGGTTTCAACGACTAAAAGGAAGTTCTTAAACAAATAATAGGGTTGTTAGGGTTCACGCAGACATGTATTACCTTAACCTCAATGTTATTAACTTCTAGGCATCGAGAGAGTTAGAAGTTCATTAGAAAGTCCTGTCGAATAGATAAATATTTTAATAGTTTACGTAGACATGTATTGCCAGTCGCTATAGCATTGTAATAAGCAATCAAACATATATCCCTAGCAATAATCACAACCTCCATAATTATCTGTTATTTGTTGTAGCTGTTCATCTTACTCATAGCTATCTTTAGTTTAATTGTTTTAGTTTTAATCAAACCTTCAACACTATTACTTGCAAACACATTCCTAAGTTCAAAAGCCTCATAGTTATTGTTTCAATCCTCGTGGGTCGACACTCTACTCTTCACTTTATTACTTGGTATGATGAGTATACTTGCTCTAAAGTGCATCACTATTCGACAAGCATCAAGTTTTTCGCACCGTTGCCGGGGATTGACAATTGATAATTACGTTGTAATTGCGCTTATGACTTTATTTTTAATGCATTTAATTTTTGTTTTCATTTTGTTTTCTTTCTCAGGTACGTTTCAGTGCATGACCAGAAGGTCTAACTCAGAACCTATTCTTCTATATAATCTAGAGATCGAAAGAACTTTTCGGAGACTACTACGAGAGAAAAAGAATATGGATCCACATGCGAACGACCTTGAGAACGTGCTTAACCAAGACATACACCCAATTGATGGACATGGAGTTGGAGCGGGAAATAATGGCTAGAAGGATCCACTACCTGCTAGAGTTAGAAGGCCCATTAGAGAAATCATTGAGCCCATTATCCACAATCTCAATCCGCCGATTGTTGTGCATGATTTAAGGACAACCCACTTTGAGCTAAAGCCCATTCAAGCTTTCTTGGAAGTTTGTGATTGTTTCAGGCAACCAGAAATCCCTATTGGTGGCTTGCGAAGAAAGCTATTCCCTTTCTCTCTGCGAGATCGAGCCAAAGCATGGTTGAATACTTGTTTCGCAAGATCTATTACATCCTAAGATGACTTGTGCAGCAAGTTTCTGCACCGATATGATCCACCGAACGTGCACAATCAAAAGAGAACCGACGTCATATCCTTCCAGCAATACGATGATGAATCCATGTATGAAACATGTGATAGATACAAAGATCTGCTTCGCAAGTGCTTAATCCTTGGATTCTATGATTGGCTACAAGTCACGACGTTTTAAAATGGTGCCAATGCACCTACAAGGATGATGATCAACTCATCAGCTAATGGTACTTTGCTCGATACAGAACCTGACGAGACTTTCAAGATACTTGACAAAGGCAGCAACATCAACCATAACAACAAACCCTACTCCAACACCTACAACCCAAGGTGGCAACAACATCCAAATTTTGGTTGGGGAGGAAACAAAGGCAATTCAGGAGCATAACAAACTGCAGCAATTGAACCTCCTAGATCCCAAAAAAATACTTAGAGGCAGAACTAGGGAGTTTCTAACTCCAATCCTATTTTTTTATGATTCTTATAAAAATTTAATGGAGACTACCAAAGTTGTTATGCATGATCAAGCAGCCCACTTGAAGAACGACAATGACATGTTCACGACGTAGGTTGCCATGTTGAAAAACCAAAAATCGATAATGCAAAACAACACCTCCTCGATAAGGTCCTTGGAGAGTCAAGTTGGGCAGATTGCCCAGATGTTGAAGACGAGACCACCTGGCGGATTACCTAGTGACACTGAAGTCACTAAAGCCTTTAAATCAAAGCAACGCGACACCATCACTCTACGTAGTGTCACGCAATTGAGGAAAGAAGCCAAGTTTTGGGGAAGCTCTTCAGTAGATCCTACTCCAAGCAAGCCATCCGTTGATGCTCATGCACCAAAGGAACCAACTCTTGTATCTGATAAAATGAGTGACCTTGCTACTGAAGGCAAGGAAGATAAAGCTGATGATGCACCTACATCTAGTAAGCCACACGACGAGCCCAGACCACCACCTTCATTCCCACATTGATTGAAAGCTTAGAAAAAAAATGTCCAGTACAAGAAATTTCTGGAGATGCTCAAACAATTGCACATCAATGTCCCACTTATGGAGGCCATTGATCAGATGCCTATCTACGCAAAGTTTCTAAAGGAGATCGTGAAAAAGAAGAGGAATGTGAGTGAAGTTGAAACTATTACTACTACGGGCGAGTGCGTGGCTATTTTGAGTGATTTCCCACCTAAGATGAAGTACCATGGCAGCTTCACCATTCTATGCTCGATAGGCCACAACTACTCTTGCCGTGCCTTATGTGATCTCGGTGCAAGTGTTAATTTGATGCCGAAACTTGTGTTCAAAAGATTAAGGATGGAAAAGCAAGGCCTACATCTGTGATCCTTCAATTAGCCGATCGATCTTAAATCTGACCTGAAGGGAGAATTGACTACATGCTAGTTAAGGTAGATAAGTTTGTCTTCCTGGCAGAACTTATCATCATTGATTGCGAAGCTGATGAGAATGCACCCATTATTCTGGGGAGACCATTCGTAGCCACCGGGTGTATTGTGATCGACTGTGAAAAGGGTGAATTCACCATGAAGATGAACGACCATTCGTAGCAAGATGACTTTGACGAGGCCATGCCTGAAGCTGAGGAAGAAGGTAATGACGAGATTGAACAATCAAACATTGTGCTCACTCGACCCTATATGACTTTTGAGCCTTTGGATCATGCTGAGTTCAAATCTCCCAAACCTTCGCTTGAGCATCTTCTAGTACTTGAACTTAAACCTCTTCCCCCTCAATTAAAGTATGCATATCTAGGGGAGAATGATACACTACCCGTTTTCATATCTGCTTGCTTAAAACCTGACCAAGATGTTAAACTATTAAGGGTAATCTTCACCAGTGGTCCCTTTCATTTAGGTTGTGTTCTATTTTAGTCACCAGAATTCAAAAAAGATTATTCTGGTCACTTACGTTTAGAATCGTTTCTATTTTGGTCCCTTAGCCGTTAGTCTCCGTTACTTTAAAAAAATAGTTTCTAATTTAACCCCCAAACTTTCAAAATTTTATTTTTCACCATCTTCCCCAAAAATTATAAAACTAAAACCCCATAAAATTAAATCAATGGCTATAACTCACAACTACAACCCATTCCCCCAAGCAATTAGGTATACGAGAGCTCCTGCACTGCATTTACCTACAAGATGGTGACGAATTTTGGTGCATCAGTTCTTGGCCCTTCAAGAGACCGATACATGTATAATGTTTCAACAGCATCATCCATCTCCTCGTCATCAGCAGACCTAATCACTTCAACTACTAGGTGAGGCATAGCACGAGCAATCTCCTAGCAACCATGGAGCGTCAGGCTATATGAGGACATCCAAAGGAACCTCATGTTGTAGTAGTGATGCAAACCAGAACGCAGAGCTGCATCTCTGAATGGACTATCTCTAATCTCAAGCTTCTGCAATTGTGGACAGCCCTCGAGCACATATTTCAGCCCTGTGTCACTGTCTCCAGCAAAAGCCACTGACAACGTGCGTACCAATTTTCCATGTCGTCCAATGTAGTCAAAAGCTTTATCTGTCAGTAATCCGGAGACAACAAGGCGAGTGAGCTTCTTACAGTTCATAACAATGGCTCCAAATCCATCATCCATGGGTTCTCCAGTCACATAATCGGCCTTATGGCGCCCCATTATGCATAGCCAGAAAACAACAAGATCGGGACAGTTCTTGGACATTGCTATCACAGCTGCATTAGTCATCCTCTGGCAAAAATATAGAATAGATTGCAATTTCCGACAACCTTCCGAAATAGCTCGGAGGCCAACATCAGAAATTGGGCCATCACTATCCTCTCGAGCATCGACAGGAAAAACTCGAAGCTCACATAATTCCTGGCACGTTGCAGCCACTATTTAAAGCCCTTCATCACATATTGAATCAAGAACATGCACAATGAAATTAATGGTCGTCAGAGACCTAATTTCTTCAAAAAGATTATAGAATAAAATATCAATTACATACCCAGAAATTGAACAAAGTTGCCTTTTCTTCAAAATGCAGGGATAGAAATTAATGGTCGTCACATAAACTCATAGGCAAGTATACGAGAGCTCCCATCAACACAGTAACCAAGCAATTGAACAAAGTTTTCATTCTTCAACCTTGATATCATGGAAACCTGAAAATCCATTCATTAGTGGATATAAATATAGAAACCTTGATATAAATATGTAGTGTTAGGTTATAGCCATTTGCAATGGAAGTTGACGCTTTTAATCTCGGGGGAATGGGTTGTAGTGGTGGGTTATAGCCATTGATTTAATTTTATGGGGTTTTAGTTTTATAATTTTGGGGAAGATGGTGAAAAATAAAATTTTGAAAGTTTGAGGGTTAAATTAAAACTATTTTTTTAAATAACGGAGACTAACGGCTAAGGGACCAAAATAGAAACGATTCTAAACGTAAGTGACCAGAATAATCTTTTTTTGAATTCTGGTGACCAAAATAGAACACACCCTAAACGAAAGGGACCACTGGTGAAGATTACCCAACTATTAAATATTTTATCACAACATAAGAAAGCTATTGGGTGGACTATTGCTGACATATAAGGGATCAACCATACTTTGTGTATGCATAAGATTTTCCTTATAGATGACCACGACAACTGGATAACATCACAATGGAGACCCATTCCAATTGAAGGAATCGTGGATGAATTGGAGATCATCGAATGGCATGATGGATTTGTTTGTCATGGGATCATTATCTGTCGCTCCCTCTTACACAACATCTAGGCAAACTCAACGAGGTTTTGCAATGGTTAACAATCTTTAAATGAGGACCAATCCTTCGTGATAAGATTGAGAAACCGTTATGGGATGCTTAGCACATCATAATCCTATCCCTTTTTATTTTTCTGCATTTATTTATGCTATTTCAATTCCTGTATTTGTAGCTTTAGTTTTCTTTTAATTAAGTTTTTTTCTTTAATAATATTTGGCAGTTATCAAGACAACAAGGTAGAAGGGAAGGGTCTTTCCGTCTCTTGGATAAACAACGATGACCAACAGAGGCCCACTAGTTCAAACACACGCCTACGATTAATACGAAGATGTGATGGGATTTAGGCTTAAATCTCTCTTTCATTCTGATAGTAACATTTCCCAAGTGCACCCTCAACGTGTTTCTCACGCGACATCCTAATCACGTCCTGATTTGCTGCATTGATGACCCTTGTGTTACCTACAAAATAGCCTAGCTATTTGACTTCCAACAATCGCCATTCTCAACTGCAGCAAGAACATGAGTATTTCATTACTCTTCCTACCTCTAAGAACTCAAGAACCTTCTGCTACTTTCAATGGCAACGAGTTCGTCAGCCTCTAACTCTAACTCTATCTCTTCTTTTATCCAAATATGTTGAGATGATCAAATAATGTCAAATTGGCCAAGACGATAGTGAATTGGCTTTTTAAATTGAAAGGGGGCAAAATGGTAAAATAAAAATTGAAGACAAAGAGATTTAGAGTGGTTCAAGCTTCTAATAAGCTCTACATCCACTACCTTAGCTCCCACTGTAACCCTCTAAACCCGGCCTAGAAGAAAAGAACCGATTTAGGAAGTTACGATTGAAAATGTTATTCTCAAGTAAACAATTCAAAACATTATTTAAAAGTAATTCATAATAAAATAATAATAAAATAATTGTTTTTTAAATAACAAAACCAAAACTCATGCCACAATTAAAGTATAAACTTAAAATAACATTTAATTTCTTAAAGCCACAAATTCGAGACTGTGATCCTCCGAATGCCGAACCGATTCTACCATCTTGAAATATTTGAAAGGGAAAAGAAGAAGCGGGGTGAGCTAGAAGCCTAGTGTGGTGCAAAGACACAAACATACAAGACACTATTAATGAACATAATACTTACGTAAAATATAGACAACATAACGATATTATCATAATATCAAATCCCATGCGTACATGAAATTAGTCACTATCACAACATAGGTCATACGCAACATCTCATGGAACACATAATCAAGTCTCAATGACACATGATACAAATGCCACAAGCACAATGTAGTGCACCCAACTACAACCACCATAAGAAGAGGTAGGTTCCCCAGAACCCCTCACTACATCCACTAGTCGATGTGTAGTAAAGACCACTACTTCTTCCGTACAGATCCCACCCATGCTCATACATATATGATGTTTAAAACTCAAATTCATAACCATAATTCCATAAATATGATATTTCATAACCATAGTTCCATAAATACATTCGATAAATCCGATGTTTCGTAGTCCGATAAATCTAATGTTCACAATCCAGTAAATACGATGTTTAGTCAAATCTCATACTCAAATATGAATGTATAGAAATTTTCATCAAACTACATCACATGTAAAAATGTACATACAAAATAAATTAACGTAACAAATAAAATCATCGATATATATGTAACACAATAAGGAACACACGAAATAAAATACCAAACAAAGTTTCAAAGAACTTACTAAAAACAAAGACAGAGAAAACACACACAAACACTAAATTAACCATCAAAGACATAAAATTAATTTACGAAGACAAGGGGAAAGACACACGATTCAAGGAATTGTCAAAATTAGTATATTTCTACTAGTGCATCATTTCACCTTGTCGTCAGTCAGTACCGCATCAACCTTACTCGAATCCGGATTTAGGCGTGCAAAACTTAGAAAACAAATTGGTTGTGGTTTGTGGTGGAATTTATTTCAAGGCTGCAGTGGAGTAAAAGAATGAAAAATTCCCATGGTTTTAATGTTCATATATATATATACATGGGTTAGGATCAACTTACACAATGTAAAACTCTTTTAAGTTTTACACGTTTTTTGATCGTTGGATAGGAGAAATGGATGGCTGAGATTAACTCCTTACTTTTTCCCCTAAGTGATAATCTTCACATATTCTACTATTAATCTCATCTTAGAGAGTTTTACACTGTGTAACTGGATGCTATCCCTATATATATATATGAGTAAACTACATAAATGACCACCATACTATTAGAAAAGTCGCGATTTGACCACTTTACTTTTTTCGAAGTAATTAAACCACCATACTATTAAATTAGATGCAATGTGACCACCAGCCATTAGAAGTTAACGGTAGCGTGACGTGGCAGTTAAAAAATAGAGGTATAATTACACATTTGGTCCTCATTACTCATACATTCTATCAATTTGGTCATAATTTTAATTTAACAAAATAAATTAATTATTTAATTAGGTGGTGACACGTGTCGCCGTCTTATTAGAGGATTTTAATTATTTTTATTTAATTTAATTAATTAATTTTCCACCTCCAATCAGGTGGTGACACGTGTCACCAGATTGGAGGAAGAAAATAAAAGCAAGGAACATCTTGCTCATAGAAGGATTCAAACTAAGGTTTCCTTGGATGAAGGCATGTAAGCTTACCACTTGCCCCATCAATAATCCTCTAGTTTCGGTTATTTTCAATCATATTTTACTTACAGATTCTGTAATATTAGTAAATAATTGGTGGAAGTATTCATGCATTCTGCAAATATAGCCACTTGAACGCTCTAATTGTTTTGGTCAATGTGTAGGGTGAGGATATTGTTATGATATGGAACTTGGTGCTGCTGTGAGTGTTGATCTTCCATGTTACAGCACCATTAAGGTAAATGTTTACTGCTTTAACCAGATTTTGGACCATGTTTCTTTGTATTACAATGAAGAATTAGGGGAAATACTGAATATTTTCCATTAAAAAACATAACTGATACATCATGAGTTTATATAGAAGTTAAATGGTCTAACTGTGTATCTAACTATTGTAACCACCTGAAACTAACTAAGAATCTTGTCATGCTCTAGAGTTATTTCCATTTCTTTTGCTTCGATAAAGTGGTATTGTACAATAAGGTTTCATTTTGCCACCAGGAAAATTTCATGTTTGTTTACTTCACAGTCGCCAACCGATGTAGGTACACCAGTTAATGTGCTTGGAGCTGAAGAAACTGGTTGATAGTATTTCACACATGTTTTTAGCTCTTGAGTCAACTCGGCCACGATGCACACGGGGAGTGCATGCATTATATTCATTGCAATCAGCACTGGATAAAGCCAATTTACTAACCCAACACTGTTCTGAATCCAGCAAACTCTACTTGGTACTTAAATTTTACTTTTCTGTTCATATAAGAAGTAAAATATGTGCATAAAAGGATTAATCTGACAACTTTGCAGCAAAAATGTGGCACCATTCTCTGTAAAACTTGGAAATAAAATAGATGAATGAAGGGATGATGATGCACCAAACTTGATGATATAGCTTAGACTTGGTTTTAAAAACAAACGCCCTCAAAGAATTATGTGAAAAACTAAAGGATTTGAGGGGTTTTATAGGAGAAATTCGGCTAGGGTTTGAGAGAAAAAAGAGGGGGTGTTTGAATTACAGTTAAATTTGGTCTTTAATGCTCATTTAAACTCCCAGCGGCTACACGTACCAAAACGCCACGTGGCGTATCGGAACAGTGTATCGGTACTCTTTTTCAGCCGTAACCAAACGTGTGCCTGTACTTGTACATGCTTGCATATACCGAAGCGTGTTCTTGAACCCATATCGATACGCGAAGAGTCGTATCGATACCTTATTGCCAGAAAATGCATTTTGGGCAACAAATAGTTCAAAAAATCAACTTTAATCGAATCTAAATGCATGTATATGACATATGAATAGTATGTATAGACTAAAACAAATACATACTCCTCCTAGAAACAAGCATAGATGCATATAGGAGCAAAAACACAAAGCATTACAATCAATCAAATTCAAGCAATTTTTGTACCAAAAAGGCTCTAAAGGGTCAAGAAAGGCTAGTTAGACCTAACTCTCTCCAAAGAGTCCAAAACGCTCTTTGTCTAGAGGTTTGGTAAAGATATCTGCTAATTGATTGAAGGTGTCAACATACTCTAGAACTACATCATTTTTCAAGACATGATCCCTAATGAAATGATATCTTATTTCTATGTGTTTGGTTCTAGAATGGTGGATGGGATTCTTAGTGAGACATATGGCACTAGTGTTGTCACACTTAAGAGATATAGTACCTACATCATCTCCATAATCTAAAATTTTTGCTTCATCGAAAGGACTTAAGTACAACAACTTCCGGCCGATATGTATTCCGCTTCGGTGGTAGATAAGGCTACACTATTTTGTTTCTTAGAGAACCAAGATATGAGTATACTACCTAGAAATTGACATGTTCTGGAGGTACTTTTTCTATCTATCTTACATCCCCCATAATCCGCATCTAAGAAAGCATACAATTCAAAGGAGGAATCACTAGGATACCAAAGGCCTAAACAAGGTGTGTCTCTATGGTATCTAAAGATTCTCTTAACAGCTATAAGGTATCTAAATGCAAAGCTTGTTTTTAAAAAATCGTATCAAAACGGACGTAAGCGTATCGGTAGGGGTTAACTGAAATTTGAAGCTTTAACTGACACTCAACGGTCGAACAATTTAATTATAAGATTTTAAAAATCTTAAGACCCCGTATCGGCACGCAGACGTGTCGTACCGAAACTGAGGATCGGTACGCCTAAGACTTGTACTGAAACTCATTTGTATAAAGCCTAGTTTGAAGGCCATAACGAAACGGACGAGCCTGTATCGAAACACCATATCGAAACGTGGTAAGCCGTATCGAAATGTTATGTTCAATTAAAATTCCAGTAGCCAAAATATGTATCAAAACGCTATAGGGTGTATCGATACGCCTGAGCGATTTTGTAAAGTTTGGCTTTTAAAACACTTAGAAAAAATTGTGGGGTTTAAGTTTTGACTTCGAAATAATTTAGGTTTAAAATCTTTTTCAATAGTGAGACTTTCAAGTACTTCAAATTTTATTTACTTTGCAATTTGGTCCTTAAAATATTTGTTATATCAAAAATCAAATATAGGTTTTACAAAATCCCTGCAGCAACGGTATGAGCTAATTTGCAAACAAGGGATCCTTGAAGAAGAAGAAGGGCTGGAATTCACTGCCATGTACAAGCCCCGATTTAATCCCCATGTGCTCTATGTGATTCAGAAGTAGAAGTGGGACACATTCATTCAACAGCCCGACAACATCACTGGCACTTGGGTTCAAGAATTCTAAACCCATGTGGGGAACAAAAGCGAGAAACAGGTGCTGATTCAGGAAAAGTGTGTGAATTTCTCATATGAAACAATAGAGAAACACTATCAAATTTTATGATCATCACGAGGAACTCTACATGACAAGACAGACCACCCACCCCAACTACACATCCATCTTGCAGGATCTTTCTGTCCCTGGGACAAAATGGACTGGCGAAGGCCATGATAGAAGGGTGCAATGACGGCAACTGAAGCCCGATTCAAGATTTTGGGCCCATATAATCGAAAACTGTATCTTGCCTACCTGCAATAGGGAAACTTTTTCTCTCCGATGAATGCGACTGTTGGACTCTATGGTCCAAGGGCACAACTTATTCCTGGTGCAGTTGATCTAAGCCGCCATCATAGAGGGTGATGCCACAATAAGTAAATCAAATGTGCTACCCTTTCCAAACTTAATCACCACTCTCTGGGCCCGAGCAGGAGTCTCAACTCGGGAAGGGGATATGGTTGTGGAAGCATGCCAAGGTCTACTTCCATCACAAGTGGAGGAATTAAAAGGATATGCTCATATTGCACCCTCCTCTATTCCTCATGCCACCTCTCTATCTATCCCCCACATTGTGGCAGACAATGTCCGTACATCCCTCCTACCACATTTCTTAGTCGCTCAACAAAGGTAAGTGAGGCTCCAAACGTTATTGCAAAGGCTATTACCCGACGAGCCAATAAAATTCCCAACGTTTCTCTAATAGCTTTCACAAACACCTGCCACCACTTCCATCAGATAGTGTCCAAATACCGAATTTGGCGCCTCCGCACGCCCGACCAAGAAACCAACGTCCACCCAGAACAAAGGCAAAGGTAACATCATCCGGGAGCCACCACCCCAGTAACTTTATGGGTTAGTTTTTCTTTTTTATTTATTTGTTTTTAGTGTAATTTCATTTTCCATATTTTGCATATGTGTTTTCTTTTATTTGTTTTGCTTTTTCTTTTCTTTTCTTTTCTTTTTTTTCTTTTTTACATCGGGAACAATGCTCTTCTCAAGTTTGGGGGATTACATACCCATGTATATATATTAGGTTAAATTTAGGTAAAATTAAAAAAAAAAATTTATAATTTTAATTAGCCTAATGTGTCCGATAGGTTCCCTTTGATTCTGAATCTGCTACTGCATTGATTATGACTTCCTATGATGAATCTATGTTGATGCTTTGCAAGGTGTTAAGAGCTTTATGTTTTGAACTTAATGATGAATTTGATATAGCCCTTATATCACATTTTGCATGCATCTAAACACTTAAGAAACCTTAGGGATGCTCTAGGTCGACTTTTTGATGCCAAATCATGAATCAAAGTGAATGAACTTAATGCAAAATATAGAAAACAAAGGCTTAAAAATTCCCTAAAAATTAAGAAAAAAATTAAGACTTGATAATTTAAACAAAACTGTTGAGAGACACTCTTCTATGCATCTTGTTATCTTAGTACACTAGGTGAGTTGTGTTTGCTCCATTTAAATTTCCCTGGCAGGAATGATAATACTAGCAAAGACTGAATGAAAGTCTTCAAGGGATGACACTGCTCGTAGGGATCGGGGATGGGTTGTTTGCTCCACTCTATCTTTAGGCACCGAAGGGTAAGTGTGATGAGCTAAAGCCCAAAGGATACATTTTTCGAACTTCAAAATATTTTCTTTTTAATTTATTTTTATTTTTCTTGCTTCCATTTTTATCGCTTGAAGACAAGAAATAGTTCAAGTTTGGAGGAGGTATTTGATGAGTGTGTAAATGATCTATTTTATGTGCCTTTTTCCCTTGTTTTTTTTGCATATTTTCAAGCTCATATAGTTTGCATTTATGTTAGATTGTACATATTTGCATGTAGATAGGGAGTTACACCGCATGTTCTTTAAACGTCATATAAATTGGTGCTTTTCACCGGAAAGGTGGTGTTTTGCTGTGCATGTGCAGGATGATGGAGGACTACTAGAGCGGAAGAGGAGTATATCTCATGGCTGGAGTTGACGAGGCATAAAGAGTTGGAGATGAATCTACTTTCTGTCCGCGTGGACTTTCTCCCAGATATGCAACATTAAATGAAGTGTGAAACCAATGGCTTTCTTTAATGAAGCCACGCACTTTAGGGTACTAAAGCCCTAGTTTCACCGCCTATATAAGAAAGACTTGGACGCTACTTTGAGAGAGAGCGCGATTACAAATAACAGTCCTATTCTAAAGCTTGCGGGGAACCACCAGAGTGGAAGCTAGAGAATTATCCTCACGAGAGAGGCGACGGAGTGGGAGGTCTGCAGCATAGTTAGACGGATTGGAGAGAGTTTTTCGGGGATGCTCGACTCTTTTCTTACCTTGCTTGATAAACTGTCGTACTTTAATAATTTTTTATAGATGTTTTACGCTAAGACATGAGCTAAATACTTTAGTTGGGATTATTGTTTCCCAGGATTTTATGTTTTAATTTCTTTTATAATGCTATAGCTTTTTTCCCTTTATATATTATGTTCATCGTACATCATGCGTAGTTATTGTAAGAGCTATCGAGAGAGGCCTTTTAACTATTGATCTATGGCTTAATATCGAGAGAGTTAGGTTATACAAACGTGAACAGTGGGGCTAAGCTGTTAACTTAGTTCTAATCTGGCTTAGACATAAGTTTAGGGTTTCAACGACTAAAAGGGATTTCTTAAACAAATAATAGGGTTATTAGGGTTCACGCAGACATGTATTACCTTAGCCTCAATATTATTAACTTCTAGGCATCGAGAGAGTCAGAAGTTCATTTGAAAATCCTGTTGAGTAGATAAAGTTTTTAATTGTTTACGCAGACATGTATTGTCAGTCGCTATAACATTGTAATAAGCAAGCAAACATATATCCCTAGCAATAATCCCAACCTCCATAATTATCTGTTATTTGCTGCAGCTGCTCGTCTTATTCATAGTTATATTTAGTTTAATTGTTTCAGTTTTAATCAAACCTTCAACACCATTACCTGCAAACGCATTCCTAAGTTCAAAAGCCTCTTAGTTATTGTTTCAATCCTCGTGGGTTCGATACTCTACTATTCATTTCATTACTTGATACGACGAGTATACTTACTCTTAAGTGTATCACTATTCAACAAGCATCAACTACAATAATAGGTAACAAGGAAGCGATTGTAAAAGATATTGCCAAATTATTAGAGAAAAGAGAGAGAGAGCAATAGCGGTCGAGTATATAGTAGTAACATGGAATATAAGGGGATTAGGATTTCTACCAAAGAAGAAGGCAATGCAAGATTAGTTACGGAAAATTTAGAGGTGATTTCGGAATGAATGATCAAGTGGATTTAATTTTTGTTTGCAACTACTTCTTGAGTTTGAGTGCTAATGGTGCTTTGAGATTAATGGCGGTTTGGTGTGTTGTTTCTTTTGGCTTGCTGAAGCCATTTGTGGTTGACAGTTTCCTTTTGCGTATGGTTTTGTGGAATTTAGGCGAGCTCAAGTTTTTATATTGCGGTTTGTGCGAGTTGGGTCATGATTTTGTTGTTTCCTTGGCGTGATTTTAATGGGTTGTTGTGTGTTGGGCGTGGTTCTATTTCGCTTCCCTCGGTTGCTATATGGTTCTTATGGGTGGTGTCTTTTTTGTGATCATCAGATGTTTTCCGAGTTGGGTGTTTCGCTTTTATTGGTGTTTTTCTTTTTACACTATCATGTTGTACTTTTTTCCTTCATTTAGGATTAGGAAAGTTTTTAATGATGCACATAGTAGTGATGGCTTATATGATTTATCTTTCTATAAAATCATACTTGTTTGCCGATCCAATTTTTTTTTTACTTATCAAAATTCATTCTTAATCAATCTAATGTGAAATGGTTTTAAAAATTAGGATTAATTTTTAGGAGAAACTTTAGTAAAAATGCTACATATATTTAACTCACAATAAAAACTGATAACAAATATTATTTTAAAATATAACATATAACACCGACGGTTAACAAAAAGGCTTAATACCACTTTTGGACCCTGCATTTTGCTCAAATTTTCAATTTGTTTCATGTACTATTTTTTTCTCAGTTTAGTCCTTGTATTAGCATTCTATTTACCATGTGACATAAAAACAAGATGTTATGGCACAACGAGAGGCTTACACGTGTAATAAAAGAACATTAAAAATCTTTAATAAAATAAAAAATTCAAATAAAATAACAGAAATACAAAAAAATCCTAAAAGCCTATAATTTCATTTAAACTATTTTTTCAATTTTTAGTGCCTTTTTATTACATTTTTAGTGATATTGTGAATTTTTATTTTTTTGATAAAAGGAGGGGCCTCGTTAAAAACCCCCTTCATAATTGATACATAGTGAAAGCTCTGTTTCGAACAACGGACGGAGGAAAAGAGTGTCTATGAATTTTATTAATGAATACGAACCCTATACATACTAGCATTTAAGTTACAAACTATAACCCGAATAAAGGTTCTAAAACTCCCACAAACTACAACCCAAAAAGATGGAGGGGGATACATAAAAGGCAATGCAGATCAAAGTAAAAATACTAATAGCTCCTAATCTCAATGGGGATCAAAGTATAAGTCTTCATGGCGACCAATAGCTTGTTTGGCCAGAGAATCAGCTTCGACGTTACAGTGCCTCGGGATACATCTATCCATGATAAACTTCCTTAAAACCAGATCAAAACATTGTTTAATAATATTAGCAAGTGAAAGTGGAGCTTTATAGGGAGATTTAATCCAGTCGATGACATTTGCACTATCACTTTCCACGATTAAGCGATATTTACCATACAAACTAGAAGTGTAAAAAAATCTTAATAACATGTTTAACCGCTAAGATTTTAGCCAGTATAGACGGACCTGAGCTAATAGGAAGGGAGAAAGAGAATAGAGATGAGATGTTACAATTTCTAAGAACACCACCAATTCCCCCTAAAGAGAATAGAGATGAACTGTTACAATCTCTAAGCACACCACCAATTCTATCTCTCTGATAGCTCTTTAAAGAGCATGAGTTTTCCCTTGATTTATAGGTATTATTATCCCCACATTAGCATCCATTACATCCATTTCTGCATTTTTATGTCTAATTCTGCATATTTTCTAACTTAGTTCTTGTGGCTCAAGTTTTGTATATTTCTGCCAATTTTTGCCTTTTTTGTTGTTGCAATACTAATGTCCCTGTAGAGGTTGTTATCACCATGACAGTCAGTTCGACACTGCATCTACCAACTCTCTAGTCTGCTTGAGGATAAGAACGAATATGTCAACTGTCTTTTCTGTCACAACAAATTTGTACGACGATGAGCATGCAAATAATATGCAGGACAAGTGTCCTTCCTCAGGTGGCCTATATAAGGACAATTTTGGAAGAAAGAGAAAGTCAAGCTATTCCTATTTTTCACATTATCTTCAACCTTTGAAGCTTTTATCCTCTTTCCATGGCGGTCTAAGCTATTTTCTGGAGATCTGAGGTGAAGTAAGGTAGATTTATCCAAGGAGATGAGGAGTCAAGTGTTGATTAGAGGAATTATCTTGTTCTCTTCATAAATTTCTCTTTACTTTGAGGAGTTTATGGAGATTTACTTGTATTCTTACTCGTATTGTTTATGGTTTAATTTTTTGGAGCTTGTTAAACTTATTTAAACTTTTCTCTTAGTTTAATATATTTCAGTGTTAGCTTTTTCTTACTCGTATTGATTTAAGTTTTGCATGAGAGTGCTAAAACAAGCCATTGACATCGACAGATGCAGTGATGAGTCAGATTAATGAGTTATTGCAACGAAAGTTGGTCCATTTGTTCAAGAGGCCTTAGACTCAACTTACAACGAAAGTTGAAGCCAGTCTTTGTACCTAAGTCAATAGTTGAAGGTTAAATGGAAGCTAATACTCAAGCGGACAACTACATCGCAGATTAAACAAATATTTAATTCTTGAAGTGCACTTGATCTTTCTGCCGATCTGAACCAAGGAGATCCAGGCTTATTCTCATTATTCTCTATGTTTTATTACTCTTTGTTATTGCTACCACATCAAATCATTTACTCTCATTTTTATATTACTATTGCAACAACCATTGCACCGACAACTACTACTTTTACAATATTGTATTGTAGTTACATAAGTATAAACGTAATACACCATCCTCATGGGATCGATATTCAAACAAGATTACCTTCTTTATATTCTTGCATCGATGGTGTAGCTTGCACTAAAAAGTGTGATGTTTTCACACCGATCAAGTTTTGGTGCCATTATTGGGGATGGCGTTATTATGTTCTTATGCTTCTGCTTGCAATTTTGTTTAATTTATTTAAGTTTGTAGTTATTTCTAATAGTTTTATTTTTTTTCCTTTCTTTTTTATTTTTTTGTTCAGGTGTTGTATGACCAGAAGTGCCACTATACCACTCTAAGTACCAGATCCAGAAGTTGAGAGAACTTTTAGAAGGAGGATTCATCAAAATAGTGGAATGGCGAGAAATCCAGTAAACAACGAAGGAATTCCTCATGCTCAAGAAAACCCATCACTGCACCCACCAACCCAAGAGAGAACAATCAGCAAGGTTGTTGTTTTCCATTTGGATGATTTGCAATTGGGGGTTGTTAGACCTCCTATTCATACTGGGAATTTTGAGTTGAAGCCAGTTATGTTCCAAAGGCTCAATTCCAATGGGCAGTATGCAGGTTACCACATGAAGACGCTCAAAAGCATCTTCAATCATTCCTTTTAATTTGTGCTTCATTTAGCTAGCAAGGCATTCTTGATGATGCCTTATGAATGAAATTGTTTCCCTATTCACTGCAAGGTAAAACTCGCACATGGTTCAGAGGATTACCACATGGCTCTATCATATCATGAAATGATCTTGCAACACAATTTTTTTTGCTCTTTAATCCACTGACAATGAATTCGTGCCTAAGGAATGACATTATAGCCTATTATCAGTTGGATGATGAGACTCTTCACGCCACATGGGAGAGATATAAGTCTCTGTTGCGACGATGTCCCAATCATGACATTCAACTGGAAACTCAGATCGAGATATTTTATAACAGGTTGAATGCAGCCACAAGACAATTGGTCGACGAGTCGTCTAATAGTCCCTTACTTGATTGTACCTACAATGTTTTTGTTGGTGTACTGGAGCAATTTGCTTAGAATGATTCGTAGTATCCTATCTCTAGAGCTACATTATGCAAAGCTGCACCAGGATTGTTTGAGCTTGATGATATATCTTCTCTGAAGGCTCAAATTTCTACTTTGGATAACAAAATTAAAAATATGGAGGGGACAAGTGAAATTGCTCTTATCCAATTAGCTCAACAAACAACCACCCCTATATTTTCCTATAAGATTTGTGGAGGAAACCATATTTTTGAGGATTGTCCACAACAAGCGAAAAATGTGAGTTATGTTAGCAACATGCGAGGCAACAACTTGGGTACATTTTACAATGCATTTAATCGACAACCTTGGAGTAACGATAATCCTACACAACATCAAAGAGCCTTTTGCTCTGGGATTAACTCATCCCAAGGCAATTCTAGTGTGCGCCAAGGAAATTTCAGTTACTCACAGTAACAGTTCACACTTTAGACTCCAATGCGGCTACAACAGAATCGGATGCAACTACAATATATTGTATCACAGTCTCAACAATAACAGTTTGGTATCCAATCACAATATGGTGCATAATCTCAGGCTCCATCTCAGATAAGTCATTATGCCTCGACAAGTGTATCTGATCCATTTGCCCTTCTTGAAGAGATGATGTGTGATCACTTGTCTCGCATTGAAGCGACAATGCAAGGTCACTCTTCATCAATACGCACTTTAGAAGCTCAGTTGGGACAATTAGATACTGATATGAATTCTAGAATGCTAGGTGCATTCCCTAGCAACACAAAGAGTACAGTGAACAAGGGTAAAGAGCATTGCAAGGTTGTCACTTTACGCAGTGGCAAAGAAACTACTGACTCAATACAACAAGTACCCATGTCTATCCATGAACTAGGAGAGTCATATTTACAACCGACGTTGTCAAGTAATATTCCTCCTACTATTACTCTTGTTTCATCTGATTTACAACCGACATTGTCGCCACAACAACTAGTGTCAGCGCAGCAACTAGATAACACATATCCACCTTTTCCTTAACGGTTTAAAAATGTCAAGTTAGATAATCAATTTCAATTCTTTCATGATAATTTTCAATAACTTACTGTTCAAATTCCTTTGATTGACGCTCTTACAAAGATTCCAAGCTATGCAAAGTTCATGAATGATATCTTGTCCAAGAAGAAGAAGCTCAATGCAATTGAAACCATTACGCTCACTGAGGAGTACAGTGCATTGATATCTACCCCTCTACCAAGAAAGATGAAGGATCAAGGCAGCTTCATCATACCTTGCTTAATTGGTAATGATTATTTTAGTAATGTTCTTTGTGATTTAGGGGCTAGTATAAATTTAATGTCGTCATTTACTTTTCAAAAGTTGGGCATTGGAGATATGAATCCCACTGCAGTCACATTACAGTTGGCTGATAGATCTTTGACTCATCCGAATGGTCAAATTAAAGATGTGTTGGTCCGTGTTGATAAGTTTGTTTTCCCAATTGATTTTATTATTTTAGATTGTTAGGCTGACAAAGATATTCCTATTATTCTTGGTCACCCATTCTTAGCTACTGGGAAGGCATTAATCGATGTATCAAAAGGAGAGCTTACAATGAGGGTTGATGATGAAAAAATCATATTTGGGATGTTCAATATTGATATAGGAAGAAAGTCTAAAGAATGTCATCATATTGACATTTTAGATCACATTATTCAAGAAGACCTCCATCATCGTGGTATTCTTGTTGCAGAAGATATTATACTAACATCAGTAAAGGATGATCTCCCACATTGTGACAACATTGTTGAAGTTCTCACTACTGCAGTACATAATAAATGGAAAGTTGAATCCTTAGATCTTTCTCACCGGTCAATTCTTACTTTTAAAGCATCTATAGAAGAAGCTCCTACTCTAGAACTCAAGCCATTGCCAGCCAACCTCAAATAGGTATTCCTCGGAGATGCAGAAACACTCCCAGTCATTGTCTCTGCAACTCTGGATGCAATATAAGAAGCTAAGTTTCTAGATATTTTGAAGCAGCACAAGCGTGCTATTGCATGGACAATTTCTGACATCAAGGGCATTAGTCCATCCTTTTGCATGCACAAAATAAAGTTAGATGATGAGAACAAACAATTCATTGAGTCGAAGAGACGATTGAATGAAAAGATGAAGGAAGTGGTAAAGAAGGAAATCTTTAAATGGTTGGACGCAGGTATTATCTATGCAATTTCTGATAACGCATGAGTGAGTCCATTCCACTGCGTCCCTAAGACGAGTGGCATTATTGTGGTTCTTAATGATGCAAATGAGCTGGTACCAACTCATATCCATACTGGTTGGCGTAATTTTATGGACTACAAGCACTTCAATGCAGCCACAAGTAAGGATCATTTCCCCCTTCCTTTCATTGATCCGATGTTAAATCGACTCACGGGCAAAGAGTATTATTTCTTTTTAGATGGATATTCTGGCTACAATCATATTGCTATTGCACCTGAGGACCATGAGAAGACTACTTTCACATTCCTCTTTGGGACGTTTGCTTTCCGATGCATGCCTTTCGATCTTTGTAATGCACCTTCCACATTTCAAAGGTGCATGATGGAAATATTCTCATATATGATTGATAATTCCCTCGAAATATTTATGGATGATTTTTCGATTTACGAGAATAATTTCGACCACTGCTTCGAAAATCTAAAGAAGGTCTTGCAACGATGTGAAGACACCAACCTAGTTCTGAACTGGGAGAAATGTCACTTCATGGTCACTGAAGGAATTGTACTAGGCCGTAGAATTTCGAAGGCTGGAATTTAGGTGGACAAGGCTGAAGTAGATGTTATCAAAAAACTGCCACAACCAAAAAAATATAAAAGGTATTCATAGTTTCTTAGGCCACGTCAGTTTCTATAGGAGATTTATTCGAGATTTCTCAAAGATCACCAAGCCTTTATGTTTACTATTGGAGCAAGGAAGAAAATTCATTTTTGATGATGAATGTCTGGATGCATTCAACAAAATCAAATCACAACTTGTGAACGCATCGATAGTTGTTGCACCCAACTGGGAGCAACCATTTGAGCTTATGTGTGACACAAGTGATCTCACCGTGGGTGCAGTATTGGGATAACGCAAGGACAAGGTATTTCATGCAATTTACTATGCTAGTAAGACTTTTACTGAAGCTCAAATTAATTATACTACTACTGAGAAAGAGTTATTAGCTGTAATTTTTACTTCCGATAAATCTAGTTCTTACCTTGTGGGTGCAAAAATTATTGTTTTTACTGATCATTCTGCATTGAGATACCTCTTTGCAAAGAAGGATGCAAAACCTAGACTTATCCGTTGGATCTTATTATTACAAGAATTTGATATTGAAATTAAAAATTGCAAGGGGTTAGAAAATCCAGTTTTTTATCACCTTTCGAGGTTAGAACCTGAAAGAGAATATGGTAATAAGTTGCAAATTGTCGATGCATTTCCTGATGAAAATATGTTCGTTGTGAATACAACGCCATGGTATGTTGATTTAGTAAAGTACTTAGTTTGCGGAAATATTATTTTACACCGACAATTTGAAGCGGGACAGTTGGTTTTACTAGCTAACTCTCAACCACGACTGTAGCCAGAAAAACTAAGATCACAATGGTTGGGACATTTTGAAGTTGTGGAAGCATCTCCATACGGTGTGGTCACAATAAAAATGTAAAGGGAGGGAATCCATTCAAAGTTAATGGTCAAAGACTTAATCTTTATTATGTTGACTTTGACCCTAGAGACATCGAGACCATTAATTTGGTCGAATTATTTTGAAATTCTCTTTAATTGCTTTATTATGTTTAGATTTTATTTCCATTGTTTTTCTTTTAATTTACTTTATTTTTTTGTAGAATAAAAATCTCTTTATTTTGTCTATTCTCTAACCAATTGTACGATTGAATGACTCACAAGATAAGCATGAATTATTTTAGGGGCAAATTAGGGAATTTTATTGCACCGATTTATCAACGTTCATAGCCCTTCATCACAAGTGCGACAGAGACGATGAACGAGCTTGATTTTTGCGCCAAGATCAAACCATTGAATCTCATCGCATCAGACGATAATCGCCATGCCTATTCATTTTCCCTCTTCTTCTTCTCTTTATTAAGCAACTCAGTTCTTCATTTATTTCTCGCCGATTTTTTTTTTGCATAATCAAAGTTATTCATATTTTCACATCATCTTCAACCTCTAAAGCTTTTATCCTCCTTCCATGGTGGTCTAAGCTATTTTCTAGAGATCCGAGGTGAAGTAAGGCAGATTTATACAAGGAAATGAGGAGTTAAGTGCTGATTAGAGGAATTATCTTTTTTTTTCTCTTCATAAATTTCTCTTTATTTTGAGGATTTTATGGAGATTTACTTGTATTCGAACTCGTATTGTTTATGGTTTAATTTTCTGGATCTTGTTGAACTTATTTAAACTATTTTTTTAGTTTAATATATTTTAGTGTTAGCTTTTTCTTAAGCTTTAATTGTTGGATTTGATTTATGTTTTGCATGAGAGTGTTAAAACAAGCCACTAACATCGACGGATGAAGTGACGAGTCAAATTAATGAGTTCTTGCAATGAAAGTTGGTCCACTCGTTCAAGGATAATTATACTCGAATTTCAACGAAAGTTGAAGTCGATCTTCGTACCTGAGTCAATAGTTGAAGGTTAAATGGAAAATAATACTCAAGCAGACCACTACATCGCTAATTAAACCAATCTTTAATCCTCGAAGTGCATTTGATTTTTCTGCTGAGCTGAGCCAAGGAGATCAAGGCTTATTCTCATTATTCTCTATCTTTTATTACTCTTTTTTATTGCTACCACATCAAATCATTTACTCTCCTTTTTATATTACTATTGCAACCACCATTGTACCCACAACTACTACTTTTACAGTACTGTATTGTAGTTACATAAGTATAAATGTAATACACCATCTTCGTAGGATTGATATTCAAACAAATCACATTGTTTCTATTCTTGCATCGATAGTGTAGCTTGCACTAATAAGTGTGACGTTTGTAATAGTGACATGTAACTTTTTTAACGAAAATAGAAACAACGTCAAGTGATAAACAAAACTAAAAATTTAAAAGGCTTTACTATAAAATAAGTACTCAAACTATGCCTCTTCTTTTTAATAGCGCCTAAAGTTTCATTTTTTTGCCGAAATAGGTGTTGTCGAAACCAATTTTTACTGGGTGAAAATAGCATGACGATTATTTTAAGAATTAGGGTTTTGCCTTTTTTTAATTCATTTTAAAAATATTTTGGAGTCGCCACTGATCACTTTGATAGACCGGACACCATAAAAACAAACGGAGATTCATTATTTTAAAAGTTAGGGTTCTGGATTCGGTTACGTGTGGGGAAGGACTAGCACCCCCACAAACTCCCGATAATGGTACCTATAATTTTGCGTGGCATATTGCCATTTTTAGAATAATAATTTGAATTTAATTTAGTCATTAATTATTAACTAGATTCATGTTTCAAATGGAAATATTCCTTTTATAAGGAACTTTATATTTTGTTTGTAATATAAATTGGAAACACCTTTATGCGCTCAGGGCATCTCTATTTATATTTCAAAAAATACATTTCGAATATAAAAGGTTTGATGCATGCCTTATTATTGTCTTGTTTATTTTAAGTATTGGCTTAAAAAAAGCTCTAATTAATTTTTTTATTTTTAATTTTGCGAATATTATTAATTTTAAAGATTACATGAGATAGCATCCATTTGCTTGGAAACCATCCATATTTAAACCCCAAAATTATATATAATTTTGATTTTATTGAAATAGGGGACTGAATTAAAATGTTTACAAAATATGAGAGCCAAAACACGAATATCCGAACTCTTACACTAAATTAAAACTGTAAGATCTAGCCCAGTTCGAATATGCGGAACCTTCCTCGACCCGGCACAGAACGGTGTCGTACCACCTTAGTTATATAAATCCCAACTCATACCTAAACTCGATCATGACTCACTTTATCCCCCCTCTCTCTCTTAAACCCATAACTCTCTCTCTCACTCTCTCTAAATCCTCTTGTCTCAAACCTCTCATGCCCAGAAACCATAATCCAAATGGATCAAAAACATGATTTTTGGTTTGGTTTTCTTCCGAGTTCATCGAGAACTTGATGAACACCAAACATCCCAGCCAAATAATATCGCTTATTCCGCCGCTCGATCTTTAGCCATCAGCCTCTGAGCACTAACAACTGTTCATTGGCCATTATTGATTTGAATCCTAACCACCGCAGACGACGTGGGCCGCCGCTCTAACCACCGTCTAAACCCTAAAAAACTTAAAAACCATATTTTCGATATTAAACCCTAAAACTAACCCTTATTCTGATATCACTAAAAACTTTTACGGTTGCCGTTTCACAACTCTGATTTGCTTGTTATTTCAATTCCATTTCTATTTCAGTTTGCAAGTAACTAAATTGATATCGTCATTTGTCTTTTTGCAGGATTTAAAACACAGTGAAGGAAGTTACCTTCACATCGATGGAATTATTGTCTCTATAACACCCCAATTTTGGGCCTAGGAGTTTCTAGGTTGGCTAGACGGTCCAGTGGACCAGGATTAGAGATTTGAGTCGCATTCGTGATAAAAATCGGAATAAATATTTTTGGGCGAGATAAAAATATGGAAAATATCCTAAAATCATTATTTAATATATGGATGTTTTTGGTTAAGTCAATTTTGAAAAATGAATTTTCGGAATTGAACATTTTGGGCTAGTGACCAAAATGTAAAGAATGTAAAAATTATTTTTGGTGATTGTTTTGTAAAAGGATCAAAACTTTGAATATTTAAGGATCTATTTGCCCAAAGTCTAATATCATACTTTACTCCTTAATTGGCTATTTTTAAAAGGTTGGGGAAGAGTATAAATAGGTTTGGAGAATTAATTTCCTAAGCCAATTTTACGTAACTAACTTTTCTCTAAAAGATTCTATCAAATTTTCTTCAGCCAAACACTCTTCCTTCTTCAAAATTCTTAGATAACTTATTCATTCCTTCAATCTTTTGGTTTCAAATGGGTTCTTAATTGTTTTATATCAAAACCTTATTGTTTTTATCTTGTTTTCTCATGTAAACCAATCCAATTAAGGGGGAAGTCAACATTAGAGGTGAGTTTCGTTCTTCTTCTCTAATGAATGGTTCCTTACTGAAATTCCCAAGTTATTGATCATTTATATATGGTTTCTAATGAGTTTTAATGATTTAATTATGGAAAATTTGTTAAATCAAGGTTTAATTGATGAGATTATGTGATTTTCATTTTGGATATATTTTGATGAGTTCTTGATTAGTTTTAATCATGATTTTGTTGACTCATAATGTTAATAATTTGGTTTTAACATTGGAATCCTGGAGATATGTGAATCTCTAATTTTCTAGGTTGTTTGTTATGAGTTTTTGAGAAGTTGTGATGTTTAATGAATGTTGAAGGTATAAGAATGATGTTAGGTTGTTTTTGGATGTTAGTTGGGGATAATTGATGGTTTAAACCTTTAGGTTTTGGCTAGGTTAAGTTTGGAAGATGTTTGGTGTTGTTTTCGATTGTTGTGGAGGGGTTTTGGTTAGAGTTGCTGTGAATTGTTTTTGATGGGTTTTTGAATGCATTGAATCCTCTGTTTTGTGTGGTAAAATTAGGGGATGTTGATCCTCAAGCTTGTGGAACCATTTTGGAAGCTTTGAAGGAGTAGTTAGCATCGACGAACGAGGTTTTGCGTTGTCAGTGAGTGAGAACGTGGAATTCAGCTTTGAAATAGTTTAAAGGTTATTTTGAGAGTTTAAATTAAGCTTGAAATGCTGGTTTAAACTCAAAAGTAAGTATGATGAGATTTCTCCCTCGGTCTTATTTTGACGAAATTGGTTTTATGCACTTGTTTTTAAATTACATGATACCTATTGTTTATTCATGATTTGAGTATGTTATATACTGGTGTTTGATCATATATTGATGATGGATGTATTGTGAAATGATCCATGTAAGTATGGTTTATACTTGTTAATGCACGGTTTAATACATCAGAAATGTTTTGGTTAAATGCATATATAATCAGTGAGGTACATGGTTATAATGAATTATATTGGCAAGTGATGTGATTTAAATATTATCGGATATATTTGGCTGCCATAGGATTGATAGTGCACTATAAATAGGTCACCTCGAGTGTTGAGGGGTTTATGTGTACCGAATACTCTACCACGAGTACCCTAACGGTTGAGAGGTTGTATGGTACCGAAAACCCCCGTTAGTAGATTATACATCTAACTGATGATTAGGGTTGTGATTGTATCCGGTTGCGATTGTACCGGTTGTGATGGCACCATAATTCTGGTTGAAAATAATATGAAGTGTTGAGAGGACACTTGTTGAATCCGTGCATCCGATATAATGTTTTTTGAAGTGGAACTTGGTTTATGATCACTTGAAAGTTAATATTATTGATAATGTATCATGTTGATGGATTGTACATGCTTACTCATTAAGCCTTGCATATGGGTTGTTATGTATGGGAAAGCTTAAGTTCAGGGTTTGCAAATGGGATTTTTCTATGGATTATTGATACATGTTGCATATGATTTAATATGCATGATTTTAAAATGTAAAGTGCATGGTTTAAAGGGCATGATGATGTTTTGGAAATGGGATTTCAAAGTGGTTTGTCAATCGGTTTAGTTGCATTAATGGTGTTTGGTTTTAAGCACCCTCACTAAGCCTAGTGTGCTTACACTCTCTTTGTCCATCAATGCAGAGAATTAAAGGTTAGAGGCAGCGAGCAAGCGAAGGAAATCCAAGGACTTCGGCTATTTCAAAGTATGGTTTCAAACTAGACTAGTCGTAATAAGGGGAATGGGGTTCATTGTTGTTTTGGGAGGGTTTTTTCTAAACTCCCCTTTTGAGCAAGTTTATATTGTTGTGTTGGATTTGTAATTGGACTTATATGTTTGGTTATCGCTTTGGATTTACGTTTCATGCTTTGGATGGTTTGTTTTCTAGGTAGCATGCCTATAGACTTTTGGTTGAAGTATGCTGCTATGATTTGAGCATGTTTTTTGATGTCCTTGCTTGGTTTGAACTTTAGATTAGTTGTGTACATGTTTGGGGTTTGATTAAGCATGTTCGGATCCATGATTGTATGAAAAACAAATAAAATTGGACATTTCAGGTCTTTGGGTATCGGTACAGGTAGAGGTGTATCGGTACGGTTTTGAGCTACCGGAATTCTGGGAAATTGGTTTATAGCCCGAGTATCGATTTACTTGGGATTTGTATCTATACTCCCTGTAACACCCCAAAATTTGGTCTAGTTGGGATTTAGTTCCAGTGATCGGAAATTCTACATTGATGAAGTATAAATATTGTATCGACTAGTTAATTATTGATATCAAACCATAATTAAGCTTAAAACATCGTCATTGAACTCTATTGAATAATATTAAACCTATATAGTGACTAAAGTGGAGAATATGCAAGTTGGAGGTCAAAACTATAGTAGAATGAGGGTTGAGGGACTAATCTTGCAATTAGCCCCTCCTTCATTAAAAATACACCTATGTGGGAAAGTTTGGTGAAGTCGCTTCACCATGAGGAAAGCTTAATTGGTGAATTATAATTAATAAAAGAAAGGAATTGAAAGAGAATAGAAAACTTACCCGAAAAACTTTGAAGCATACACCTCTCTATCTTTTCATCTTTCTCATCTTCTTCCTTGAAGCAAGCACCTCCATTGGAGGAAGTTTTGAGCTTCACTTTCTCTTCATTTTATTGATATCAAATCGTTCCTATTGACCGGGTAAGCTATAATCCTCAATCGGTTATTGAATTCCATGGATATATTGAGTTTAATCTTAAGCTAGGGTTTTGACCATCCATGGATATTTCATCGTTAGTGTTTATATTAAAGTCAGATATTGATTTTGATATCGTTGTATTGATTTTGATATCGAAATATCGAACCTAATAGTTTTCTATTGACTTTCTAGCTCAAGTGGTGGAGAAAGAGGTTTCACCATCTCTATCTCAAGATAGGAACAAGGGGATTGTTATTCGAGAGCCTTGAAAGCTTCGGATTGCTAAGGTGAGTGTAGTCAGAGTCTCGGGTTTAAGCGAAAGGTCTTCTCGGATCATTATTTGATAATTTAGATTACATCGCCGACATTGTTGTTGAAGAAATTGCATTGGATGGTTAATCGGACACCTTGGTAAGTGTCGGTAAGTTGTCATTGAGCATCGGACATAGTCATTGATAGCGTCATTGTGCATCGTCATTGATATAGTAATTGTCATCGGATTATTGTAGAGAAATCATTTGACATTGATATTGACATTGGATTATGAAATATTGATGATAAGATACATATAAATTTGATATTGGTAATATTGAAATCATCGGACATTGGAATACTATTGATTATTGAAATGGATATGAACATTAGAACCTTGGATTTGAATAGACATTGGATATAATTGGCATGTTATAGAATTCATGAGCTCGGTGTACGGGTGGACTACAGTCCTAAGGCTAAGGCCTATATTGATTTAGCGAGGCAAAGGGATGTGTATTGATATTGGTCATATTGGCGAGGCGGAGGGATTAGACCATTCATTGATTTGGCGAGGCGTAGGAAATCGCGTATCCATTATCTTGATTCAATCCAAGGATTAATGATGAAATGAACATGTTAAACATTGTATATTATTGCATAGCATTGATGTTGATCGCATGAGATAGTGATTTTAGATATTCAATACATTGATGTTGTTCATATTGTTTATGACTACCTCACTAGGCAAAGTATGCCTAACGTGTCCCATATCATGCATTTTCAGGTTAAAAAGGATCGTGTGTCGAAAGTTTGGATTGGTAAGCAAGACAAGTCACTAAAGGCCTCAAAGTAATGTATTTTAACTTATAAACTCCTATGAAGGTGGAAAAGTAGTTGAACTAGTCGTTTGTGCCTATTTTGATGTGTTGGTGAAGTTCCTAAGTTGTAATATGGTATATGGCCCTAAATGGCCTTTTTGGTTGGCTTAAAGTAGTATAAAAATGCATAATTAGCTTAAAAGGTAAAAACATAGTAAATGCATTCATTTGATCAAGAAATTTGGCATGCTAGTAGCTTATACCGTTAAAATATTGTGTGTAAAGTTTCGTTGCATTTAGATATCGTTCGATAGGTCAAATTGATTAAATACCAGTAAAAATCTGTCATTACAGGTCATGCCATATCGAAACGGGTGATGGCGTTTCGATACGGGTAAGCACAGTTTGGTCTAAGAAATAAGGTGTATCGGAACGGCCCATGGCTGTTTCGAAACATTTTGTCTCTAGAATCTCTCGTTTCGATACGGGTTCATAGCGTATCGAAACGGGTCAAAGTCAGAGTCAAAGGAGGTCAATCCCGTTTCGATACGGGTATGCTCGTATCGGTACGGTGTTAAGGGTAAGGTCAACAGAAGTTGACCATCATTCACCCATTTCGAAACAACTCTAGGGTTTTTTGATACGAGGTTAGGTAAGTTAGTTAAAGGCTCATTGAAAAGATTGCTAATTTCACAGTTTGGTCACCAAACATTGTAAGGTTAAATTGAAGGAGTCAATGATCTCCAAATCATATGAAATTTTGCAGGGATGATACTAATATAGTGAATTTCAGTCTGATAAAATCAATTACATTGAAGGACCCCTAGTTTGTCAAAATTACAAATTGGTCCCTAAAACTTGTAATAGTTGCGATTTGGCCCTTGGATGATTAATCATTGCTTAATTGAGTAAATTGGACTGATTATTTGATGGTAATGATTCATTGTGTGATGTGGTTTGAAATTGTTAATAATAGAATAAAATTTTATTGCACTAGATTCTGTAATGATCACCGGTTTCACCTTCCGACCCAGTTCTCGACCAGACCGGGAAGGGGGTGTTACATTTGTGGTGTCAGAGCTAGAGTTTAGTCGATTCTAGGACTAAACCGAAGCTTGTTGCATTACTATTGTGTTACTTTGCCACCTAAGAGTTTTAAATTGCGTATATTATGACTTGTCGACTAATCTGATCTTTCATATAGATATGTCTGAGACGAACGAAGCTCATATAGATGAGCTCGCTACTGGCTCCTCGACACATGGCGAGGAGATTAGAGGAAGAAATCCTCATAACCCATCGCAACCACACCACCCTCCTGTTCAGGGTACTAAGCCTGCAACACCTACTGCTCAGGCTGAATGCTATCAGAACATGGCTAATATGTTCAAACAGTTTATGGTTGTGATGCAAGCAACACCATCTATTCAGCCTACCCCTCTTGATGTCCAGTATGTCTGTTCCCCTATGAACAAGTTGGCTTCACTCCGAGCCTACTCCTTTACTGGACAAGATGATGATAATCCTGAAGTTGCTGAATACTGGCTGGATAACACGTTGCGTATCTTGAACAAGCAGTTGCAGTGTACGGATGAACACAAGTTGGAGTGTGATGTTGCGTTATTGACTGATGAAGCCCTCATGTGGTGGGAAACCACTATTCTCACAGCTCCTGGAGAACCGGTTACTTGGGAGTTCTTTCTCTAGGAATTCTGGAATAAATATATTAGTGAATATTATCTTGCGGAAAGGCGAAGCACCTTTCTCCACTTGAGGCAGGGTGGGCGACCTATCGAGCAATATATCCATGATTTCTGTAGATATTGTCGATACGGAGTAGAATTTATAAAGAAAGAGGAAGAAAAATGCAGAATGTTTATAACTGGCCTTAGCGATGAGCTACGACCCATGTTTACGACCCTTGGTATCACCAACTTCCAGGATCTGGTGAACCGAGTCAAGGCCACTGAAGCTGCCCAGAGAGCTCAACGAGCTGGTGGGTCTGGAAAATCTGAGAAGAGGTTCAGGGATGATTCTCGACCTCCGAGATGGAACAAAAAGGGGAGATATCAAGGCCCCAAATAGAATATCTATTCACAACCCTCCCGATCTGGGAACATTGAGAGACCTCAGTCTGTGACGCAGTCTTTTACCAAAGTCGCATTCGTTGACAGCACTAGAGGTTCGAATCTAGGTAACTTGTACCCTCTCTGCAACTATTGTCAAAATAGGCACCTAGCGGGAAAATGTCGTAAGCAAACTTGAGCATGCTACTACTTTGGTGAGCAGGGTCACTTTATTCGTGATTGTCCTATGAATGCAACCAGATCTGTCATCACATCGACCACTGCTGCTTCTCCTTCTCAATCTTTTCGAAGTAAAGGATCGAAGCAAGGATCAACGGGAACATATAGACGATCGAGTGGACCGGGGAAACCCTTTAATAAACAAGATTCAAAAGCTACTGCCCAAATGTATCATGTGAGGAGCAAGGAAGAAGAGGATGAACCTGATGTTATTACAGGTACCATTGAGTTATATTCGCATCCTTTATATGCATTGATTGACCCTGGTTCTACTCATTCTTTTATAAGCATCATTGTAGTTAAGAAGTATAACATGTCTTCTGAACCAATAGCATCAAGAATTTATGTAACCAATCCTCTAGGAGATTGTGTCACCGTAAGGGTAGTGTGCAGGAACTGTCCCTTAATGATTCAAGGGATTCCTTTTCCATCCAATTTGTTGGCTTTACCGATTCACGAATTTGATGTCATCCTAGGCTTAGATTGGCTTAGTGAGCAGCAAGCCTGGGTGGATTGTTGTAAGATAAAATTGTACCTTCGGGGTTTGGGTAAAGAAAGTGTCGTACTGATGAATGCGAGGAATCCATCATTGTATGCTTTGACATTGGAAACCAAAGGCGAACCACAACTACAAGGCATTGACATTGTATGTGAATTTCCTGATGTCTTCCCCGATGAACTTTTGGGATTGCCCCCAACCCGTGAAGTAGAGTTTGGCATCGAGGTGCAACATGAGACTGCTCTCGTTTCCATTGCACCATATCGCATGGCAGTTGTGGAGTTGAAAGAATTAAAGATACAGATCCAAGACCTATTGAGCAAAGGTTTCATTCAACTGAGCTCTTCACCCTGGGGAGCTCCGGTTCTCTTTATTAAGAAGAAGAATGATTTATGCGATTGTGCATCGACTACAGACAGTTGAATAAAGTAACCATCAAGAACAAATATCCATTGCCTAGAATAGATGACATGTTCGATCAACTAAAAGATGTCTCTGTGTTTTTCAAGATCGACTTAAGGTCAGACTACTATCAAATGAGGGTTAATGAGTGTGATGTGCCAAAGACTGCCTTCCGTATAAGATATGGACACTATGAATTCTTAGTGATGACCTTTGGGCTAACCAATGCACCAGCAGCTTTTATGGATTTGATGAATCTGGTATTTAGACCCTACCTTGACAAGTTTGTAGTGGTGTTTATAGACGATATATTGATTTATTCTAAAAATGGAGCGGAGCATCGAGATCATCTTCGTATTATACTTCAGACCCTGAGAGAGAAGCAATTGTACGCGAAGTTCTCTAAGTGTGAGTTCTGGCTCACTGAAGTTTCCTTTCTAGGGTATATCGTGTTGGCTTCGGGTATTCAAGTGGACCCGAAGAAAATCCAAGCCATTGTAGAATGGCATCCACCGAAGAACATTGGTGAAGTCAGAAGCTTCCTTGGGCTTGCTGGCTATTATCACTGTACCACCCCAATTTTGGGCTTAGAAGTTTAGGGTCTGAACCAGACCGGTTTGGTTTTCGGTTCGAATATAAAAGGAGGTTTTAAGGAAAGCCTAGTTCGTGATGTTTTAAAAATATCAAAAAATCCTCTTTTAATATATATAAGAGAATGGTGAAATCAATTTTACAAAATAAGGTTTGGAAATACTACATTTTGGTGTAGTGACTAAAATGCGATTTTTGAAAAGTTTAGTGGTGACTGTTTTGTAAGGATTGAAACTTTGAATCTTTAAGGAGCTAATTTACCCAAAAATGATTTCTCCAGATTTTTTCCTTAATTTAGATGATTCAATTAATGTTTTAAATAATTAAAAGAAAAAGGGAAACCACTTTTTGGAATTTCATAACTACCTTTTCCTAAAATTTTCTCATTTCTTTTTCTCCCAAAATTCCATCATCCAAACACTTTTCTCCATCAACTTTTGCATTGATCTTCACTTCAATTGATGAGATTTCTCTCATCAATTAGTTCCTAATCAATCTTGCATCAAATCCTTTTTATTTCCTCATTGAATTTTCAAGGAAATTGGCTCAAATCAAGGAGAAATCACCATTTAGAGGTAAGATTGTTCTTCTCCTTTAAATACTCAGTTCTTTACTGAAATTCCCAAGTTGTCAATCCTTAATTTAAGTTTTGTAAATGGTTTTAATGATTAGAAACTTGATTTTGGCTTAAAACTCAAGATTTGGAAGAAATCTTGAAGAATCTCGTTGTGATTGTTTGGGCTCTATTTTGAGATGATTCTTAAATGTATTTTGGATGTCTAATGATGTGGAAATGAGGTTTTATCAATGCAATCCCGAATAGGTTGTATTTCCTAAGTTTTTGCTTATGAAAATGGTGGTTTTTGAGGTGATCTTGGTGTTCTGTTATAGCTGGAGGTATAAGGACGAGTTTAGGTTTATTTTGGATGTTAATTGATGTTTAAAAATGGTTAGAAGTGATGGATCTTAGCTGGGTTAAGTTTTGGAAGGGTTTGGAGGTGATTTCGGTTGTGTTTGGTAGCCGAAATGTTGGTTTTGGTTAGAGCAGCGAGTTTAGGTGTGATGGCTGAAGATTTTAATGCATGATGATGCATTAATCCTCTGCTTTGATGTGTTTAAAATAGGGGAGGCATCTTCGGACACCTTTGGAGTTGATCCGGAGGCTTGATCGACGTCTCGGCAAGCTAGCGAAACGTAATTGGTGAGTGGAGTTGGGTTTCCAGCTTTGAGACAAATATTTGAAGGTTTTGGGAGCTTAGTTTAACTCTAAACAACTTAACTAAGCTCAAGAGTAAGTTTTCGGAAAAACTCCCTTGGATGAGCCATGAAGTGATTTGATGCATTGGTTATAATTTGCATGTTTAAATTCTGTTTTGAAAGCATGTTTTAGCATGGTTAATGCTGGTTTTGAAAGCCATGTATTGAAGGATGCTCAAGGTAAGAGATCCTTGGTTTGACATGCTGTTAATATGGTTTTGATGCATAGTGATGCATGATGTTAAATGGCTTTGATTAATGCTTTAAAACAGTGAATTGTTGTTGGTAATGATGTATATTGGCAAGTGATGTAATGGTTTTAAAGTACTTGAATCGGATATAGTTAGCCGGCTATAGGATTGGGTGCACTGTGAATAAAGTCTCCTTGAATTTTGAGGGGTTGTGATTGTACCTTACACTCCATCCAAGTACCCTAACGAGTGAGGTAAGATCACAACGGTGGTTAAAAGTCTGTGTGTGGATCTTGTGTTATGTGTCCCTTGCACTCGTTAGTGGAATTATACAACTACCGATGAGTGATGTGGAGGGGTTGTGATTGTACCGTTAAACTCCATCACGGGTGTTGAAGGGTTGTGATTGTACCGTTAAACTCCACCTTATGTTGTTTGGTGGTGTGTATGAAGCGTGTGGGACAACGCTTGTAATCCGCGTATTCGATTGTGTTTTGGATTGTAAATGGTTATGAACTATCACTTGAAAGCCAATATGTTGTATTGATTGTATTGAAGCATGAGATGCTTGTAAAGTATGCAAAGTTGCATGAAAAGAGATGGGCTTATGGTTTTAAGCTTTGCTTAAATGTTTTCTAAAAATGCATTATTGAGTTGGTTTATTTAGAGCATGCCTCACTAAGCTATTGTGTTTACGCTCTCTCTTTTGTACCAATAATGCAGACAATTGAAGTGTTTGAGGGCAACAAGGAAGCTAAGAGTCCAAGGGAAATTAAGCTCATGTATGGTAATGTTTTCATACACTATTAGTTTTGGTAATTTGGCAATGGGAACCTAAGATGTGTTTTGGGAGATGTTTTGGACTCCCTAGTTTGTGGCATGATGCTTTTGATGTTTTGGATTTGTAATTGGCCTTTTGATGCTTGATTTGGAGTTTGGTAGGTTGTTTGGTTTTTGGATATTAGGATGCATGCCTATAGACATGTGAAGTTTCATGTTTGATGTCATGAATGTGTTTAGGAGTTGCAAGCATGCTCTATATGTGTATGATGACATGTTGGCATGGTTAGGAAGTCATTAGGATGTGTTTGAGTGGTTTTATGTATGAAAAACCAGCAAAATCTGTTACTTCTGGGCAAACCGTATCGGAACAGGCACTGGCGTTTCGAAACGGGGGCCTGTAATGGCCTTCGTGTTTCGAAACGGCTGGAGACTGTTCCGAAACGATTTGGCTACTGGAAGGCCCTATTTCGGAACTAGTCTCGAAACGAACCCGTGTTTCGGAACGGTCAACACCGTTTCGAAACGGGTGACCATTGGGCACTGATTTGAATGGTGTTGAGGTTTGCAAGCTTTACGTTTTAGTCCCGAAAGTTGTATTTGCAATTGTATGAGTTGGAGAAGTCCAATTAAGATGAAATTTGACAGAGATGCATGTAACATGACTAATTCAATATTGGTAACTTAAAAATCAGTTAAGACCTTCTAATTTCCAGAATTTACATTTCGGTTCCTAACATTTGTATATTGTGCAATTGTGTCCCTTATTTGAATCCGATCATTGTGCTTTATTCGTATATGTTTCTCAAGCGTTCTCTTAGGGTTAACGTGCATCTAGACAAGATTAAAAAGAAAAAAAAGGTCGTTAATCAAGGTTGACTTTTGAGTTGACTTTGGTTTTCCCCGTGTAATCTTCGTAGTTCGGGTCAACCGTCTAGGCCGGGCTAAGGGGGTTACATTTGGTGGTATCAGAGCTGAGTTCTCGTGTAAATGGGAATGGTTATGTGGGTGATGTACGTGTATTTGCATGATATGCCTTTTGGATGAAAGAATGTTGATTGAATTGTGATGTATGGTTGCAATTATGATGCTATGCTATGTTGAAGCATGTTAGGGGAACCCATTGCAATATCAAAACTAATGAAAGGAATTGTTTTTGGAAAATGAGCTTGAGTACTTGGATTACTTACCTTGTTGAGCCTAATTATGTTTATTGCATTTGTGTCAGTGCATTGTTTTTCTTGTAAATGGGGCCTCGTAGAGATATGAGGATGAATACGAGAGCTATGGCTCAGAATGAGAATGAGGAAAATGCTGATAATGTTATGGATATACCTCCTCCCCCTGGTGGTGGACCACCCGGTGGTGGTGGTGCTGGAGGTGAAAATGCTGGTGTTGGTGCTGGTGCTGGGGTCGTTGGACCTGAAGGTGTGCAGGGGCAAGCTGCTCCTGACATGACTGTGTTGATTCAGGCTATTGTTGGAGCCTTTCAGGCAGCAGTAGCTGGAGCTCACGGAGCTGCGCATCAGGGTGATGCTAATGTGAGATTGCCTTTGGAACGTCTTCACAGTCTGGGAGGGACTGAGTTCAGAGGATTATCTCCTAAAGGTTCTGAATCTTGGTTAGAAAGCACCAAGAGGATTTTGGGGCAAATGAACTGCAACAATGTGCAGAAGTTGGGTTGTGTGGTGTCATTGTTGCATGATGATGTGTATACGTGGTGGACGACCACTGTTTCTAGAATGGAGGACAATGATGTGACTTGGACGTTCTTTCTGAACGCGTTCAAGCGGAAGTATCTAGGTGTGCGATACCTAGATGAGAAGAAAAGAGAATTTATGTCTCTTACGCAAGGAAGCATGACGGTGGTTGAGTATGAGATCCAGTTTGTCCGCCTTAGTCAGTATACACCTGAGCTAATCCCTGATGAGCGGGAGAGGTGTGAACGTTTCCGTTATGGTTTGGTGACGGACGTGAAGACTTTCATGCTTGCAGCTGAGTATACAAATTTTGATGTGCCGGTGAGTAGAGCGAAGGACATTGAGCAGAACTTGGGTTTGTCTTCCAGAGGTGTTAGTTCTAGCTCGGGCAAAAGAGCTGCTGATTATAGTTCCGGTGGTGGACGGAACAAGAGAGGACGAGATAAGAGGTATCAGTTTTCTGCTAGGCGTGGTAATGGAGGGCATGGTGCGCCTGTTCAGGGAGATAGGATGAGAGCTGATCAGAACACATGCTGGACGTGTGGATCACGTGGCCATTTGAGGCGAGATTGTCCTCGAGCAGCGAGAGAGGTTCAGGCTCCTGTAGCAGTGACCGGTAATTCATACTGGAATTGTGGTTCGGAAGACCACATGATGAGGGAGTGTCCTTTGTTGGCCGGTGGTGGTCAGGGACGTGCTTCTGGGGTAGTTGCACCACAGAGAGGTCGTGGGCGCGACCGTGGTAACTTCCAGCGCAGAGATGATGGTGGGAGGAATGTGGCGCATGTGGTGGCTGTTCAACCTGAGGGTGGTGGCCAGGCTCGAGTGTATGCTCAGCGTGAGGGGAGAAATGATACGGATGTGATCGCAGGTACCTTTACTTTGCAATCTTTATCATTACTTTCCTTGATTGATTCTGGATCTACACACTCATACATATTGCGTGAACCTGCTCAATTACTTGGTTTACCTGTTGAGTCTTTGGATGTTGGTATGCGTGTAACTAGTTCCTTTGGTGAGACCGTTGTGACACGGAAGTTGTATAGAAGATGTCCTTTGCAAGTGCAAAACCATGTTTTTCTTGTTGATCTCATGGAATTGCCATTCTATGGATTTGATGTAATCCTTGGAATGGATTGGCTTGTTGAACATCGAGCTGTAGTGGATTTTGAGAACAAGCGAGTTTCGTTAAAGCTTGCAGATGATTATGAGGTAGTGGTGGTTGGTGAGAATGTGAAGTTTCTTGCCAATGTGGTGCCATCGTTGGAAGCAAGCCGAATGATGAGGCAAGGTTTTGAGGCTTATCTAGCCTTTGTTATGAATCCTAGCTCTAAGAAGTTGCGAGTTTAAGATATCAGGACTGTGCGAGAGTTTCCTGGAGTGTTTCTGGAGGAGTTACCTGGATTGTCTCCTAGTCGAGAGGTGGAGTTTGGGATTGAGTTGTATGAAAACACAACTCCAGTGTCCATTACTCCTTACCGAATGGCACCTAAGGAGTTGAAGGAGCTGAAGACGCAACTTCAGGAATTGCTTGATCATGGTTTCATTCGGCCGAGTGTGTCACCTTGGGGTGCACCGGTCTTGTTTGTGAAGAAGAAGGATGGTACTATGAGAATGTGCATCGATTATCGTCAGCTGAACAAGTTGACTATCAAGAATCGGTATCCTTTGCCGAGGATTGATGATCTTTTTTATCAGTTCCAGGGAGCGGATGTGTTCTCTAAGATCGACTTAAGGTCAGGTTACTACCAGCTGAAGGTGAAAGATGTGGATGTGCCAAAAACAGCCTTTAGAACGAGGTATAGGCATTATGAGTTCCTTTTGATGTCGTTTGGCTTGACAAATGCTCCTGCAGCTTTTATGGACATGATGAATAGAGTGTTCCATGAATACTTGGACAAATTTGTTGTGGTGTTCATTGATGATATCCTTGTGTACTCTCGTACTGAGGAGGAGCATGAGGGGCATTTGAGGGTTGTGTTGCAGGCGTTGTTGGAGAATCAGCTTTATGCTAAGCTGAGCAAGTGTGAATTCTGGCTTAGGGAAGTTGTTTTCCTTGGTCATGTGGTTTCTGCTGAGGGGATTCGTGTTGATCCTCAGAAGATTGAGGCGGTGATGAATTGGAAGCCTCCTAGGTCTGTTCATGAAGTCCGTAGTTTCCTTGGGTTGGCAGGATACTATCGGAGGTTTGTGGATGGATTTTCAAAGATTGCCGCACCTTTGACGAAGTTGTTGCAAAAGGATGTCAATTATGAGTGGACAGAGGCAAGGCAACAAGCCTTTGAGAAGCTTAAGGCAGCTTTGACGCAAGCTCCTATCTTGGTTCAACCTGAATCAGGGAAAGAGTTTGTGGTGTACAGCGACGCATCCTATGTTGGATTGGGGTGTGTGTTGATGCAAGAGGGTAAGGTGGTGGCTTATGCATCGCGCCAGTTGAAGGTGCATGAGCGCAATTATCCTACGCATGATATTGAGTTAGCTGCGGTGGTTTTTGCTTTGAAGATTTGGAGACATTATCTATATGGTGAGAAGTGTACTATGTACACGGATCACAAAAGTTTGAAGTATTTGATGTCTCAAAAAGAGTTGAATCTTAGGCAACGAAGTTGGGTGGAGTTGCTTAAAGATTACGATCTGGCGATCGAGTACCATCCGGAAAAAGCTAATGTTGTAGCGGATGCCTTGAGTAGAAAGGTGGCAGTGGAGTTGAGGGCTATGTTTTCCAGCTTGAGCATTTCACGAGATGGGGGTCTTGTGGCTGAATTGCAAGTGAAACCATCTTTGGTTCAGTTGATAAAGGATAAGCAGTTGTTGGATGATTCTTTGGTGCCACATGTTCAGGATATTGCTGAGGATAGACCATCGGATTTCTGTTTTAATGATGATGGGGTTTTATGTTTTGGAAGTCGGGTAGTAGTGCCGAATGATGCTGAGTTGAGGCGTACTATTCTGACTGAAGCTCATAGTAGTCATTTTGCTATGCACCCTGGTAGTACAAAGATGTATCGTGATCTTAAGGATGAGTACTATTGGGTGGGTTTGAAGAAAGATGTTGCGGAGTATGTGGGTAAGTGCATGGTTTGTCAGCGGGTTAAGGCTGAACATCAGTTTCCTTCTGGGTTGTTGCAACCGTTGAGAATTCCTGAGTGGAAGTGGGAAAGGATTACCATGGACTTTGTGTCTGGTTTGCCTTTGTCGCCATCGAAAAAGAATTCGGTGTGGGTGATTGTAGATCGCCTTACGAAGTGTGCGCATTTCTTACCTGTGCATACTACGTATACCTTGGACAAGCTTGCAGAGTTGTACATTGTTGAGATTGTGCGATTGCATGGTGTGCCAAAGTCTATAGTGTCGGATAGAGATCCGAGGTTTATGTCGTGTTTTTGGGAGTGTTTGCATCAGGCTTTGGGTACGCGGCTGAATTTCAGTACTTCTTATCATCCACAGTCGGATGGACAGTCTGAGCGTGTTATCCAAGTGCTGGAAGATATGTTGAGGTGCTGTGTGATTGAGTTTCAAGGTTCTTGGGAGAAGCATTTGCCTTTGGTGGAGTTTGCTTATAACAATAGCTACCAGGCAAGTATTCAAATGGCACCTTATGAAGCCTTGTACGGGAGGAAGTGCAGAACTCCTCTTTGCTGGGCCGAAACAGGTCAGAAGTTGGTTTCGATGCCGGCTTTGTTGAAAGGAACCACCGAGAAGGTGAAGCTCATTTGTGAGCGTTTAAAGGCAGCTTCTGATAGACAGAAGTCTTACGTGGATTTGAAGCGTAAGGAGATTGAGTTTGCCGTAGCTGACTGTGTGTTCTTGAAGGTTTCGCCTTGGAAGAAGGTGATGAGGTTTGGCCGGAAGGGTAAGTTGAGCCCTAGGTACATTGGACTGTACGAGGTGATTGAACGTGTGGGTCCTGTTGTGTACAAGCTGAGGTTGCCGCAAGAGTTGGAAAAGATACATGATGTTTTTCATGTCTCTATGCTTCGGCGGTATAGATTTGATCCTTCGCATGTTATGCCTGTGGAGGAAGTGGAGTTGAATCCAGACTTGACCTATGATGAGGAGCCGGTTGAAATTCTGGATTCGGACAATAAAGTTCTTCGAGGCAAGACCATTGAATTGGTTAAGGTGTTGTGGAAGCATCGTGGTGTTGAGGAAGCCACGTGGGAAAGAAAGGATGATATGATGAAGCAGTTTCCGTACCTTTTTCCTCTAGGTAAATTTCGAGGACGAAATTTCTTAAGGGGGGAGAGTTGTAACACCCTAATTTTGGGCTTAGAAGTTTAGGGTCTAAACCGGACTGGTTTGGTTTTCGGTTCGAATATAAAAGGAGGTTTTAGGGAAAGCCTAGTTCGGGATGTTTTAAAAATATGGAAAAATATCTAAAAATCATCTTTTAATATATATAAGAGAATGGTGAAATCAATTTTACAAAATAAGGTTTGGAAATCCTACATTTTGGTGTAGTGACTAAAATGCGATTTTTGAAAAGTTTAGTGGTGACTATTTTGTAAGGATTGAAACTTTGAATCTTTAAGGAGCTAATTTACCCAAAAATGATTTCTCCTGATTTTTCCTTAATTTAGGTGATTCAATTAATGTTTTAATTAATTAAAAGAAAAGGGGAAACCACATTTTAGAATTTCATAACTACCTTTTCCTAAAATTTTCTCATTTCTTTTTCTCTCAAAATTTCATCATCCAAACACTTTTCTCCAGCAACTTTTGCATTGATCTTCACTTCAATTGATGAGATTTCTTTCATCAATTAGTTCCTAATCAATCTTGCATCAAATCCTTTTTATTTCCTCATTGAATTTTCAAGGAAATTGGCTCAAATCAAGGAGGAATCACCATTTAGAGGTAAGATTGTTCTTCTCCTCTAAATACTCAGTTCTTTACTGAAATTCCCAAGTTGTCAATCCTTAATTTAAGTTTTGTAAATGGTTTTAATGATTAGAAACTTGATTTTGGCTTAAAACTCAAGATTTGGAAGAAATCTTGAAGAATCTCGTTGTGATTGTTTGGGCTCTGTTTTGAGATGATTCTTAAATGTATTTTGGATGTCTAATGATGTGGAAATGAGGTTTTATCAATGCAATCCCGAATAGGTTGTATTTCCTAAGTTTTTGCTTATGAAAATGGTGGTTTTTGAGGTGATCTTGGTGTTCTGTTATAGCTGGAGGTATAAGGACGAGTTTAGGTTTATTTTGGATGTTAATTGATGTTTAGAAATAGTTAGAAGTGATGGATCTTGGCTGGGTTAAGTTTTGGAAGGGTTTGGAGGTGATTTCGGTTGTGTTTGGCAGCCGAAATGTTGGTTTTGGTTAGAGCAACGAGTTTAGGTGTGATGGCTGAAGATTTTAATGCATGATGATGCATTAATCCTCTGCTTTGATGTGTTTAAAACAGGGGAGGCATCTTCGGACACCTTTGGAGTTGATTCGGAGGCTTGATCGGAGTCTCGGCAAGCTAGCGAAACGTAATTGGTGAGTGGAGTTGGTTTCCAGCTTTGAAACAAATATTTGAAGGTTTTGGGAGCTTAGTTTAAGTCTAAACAACTTAACTAAGCTCAAGAGTAAGTTTTCGGAAAAACTCCCTTGGATGAGCCATGAAGTGGTTTGATGCATTGGTTATAATTTGCATGTTTAAATTCTGTTTTGAAAGCATGTTTTAGCACGGTTAATGCTAGTTTTGAAAGCCATGTATTGAAAGATGCTCAAGGTAAGAGATCCTTGGTTTGACATGTTGTTAATATGGTTTTGATGCATAGTGATGCATGATGTTAAATGGCTTTGATTAATTCTTTAAAATAGTGAATTGTTGTTGGTAATGATGTATATTGGCAAGTGATGTAATGGTTTTAAAGTACTTGAATCGGATATAGTTAGCCGGCTATAGGATTGGGTGCACCGTGAATAAAGTTGTAACACCCCAATTTTGGGCTTAGAAGTTTTGGGTTTGAGCCGAACCGGCTGGATTTTCGGTTCGAATATTAAAGGTGATTTTAGGGAAAGCCTAGTTCGGGATGCATTAAAAATATGGAAAAATATCTAAAAATCCTCTTTTATTATATATAAGAGAGTGGTAGAATCAATTTTACAAAATGGGGTTTGGAAATATGACATTTCAAGTTAGTGACTAAAATGTAATTTTTGAAAAGTTGGTGACTGTTTTAAAAGGATTGAAACTTTGAATCTTTAAGGAGCTAATTTAACCAAGGGAGGGTTTCTCCAGAATTTTCTTAGATTTTAAAGACTCATTTAATGATAATTAAAAAAAAGAAAAGAGGGAAAAGAGATATTTTAGTTTTATAACTAACTTTTACCAAAATTTTCCCATTTCATTTTCTCTCAAAATTCCCTCAGCCAAACACATTTCCACAGCCACTTTTCCTTTGATTTTCACACCTAAAGTTGAGATTTCAATCTCTAAATGATTTCTAATCATTTCTACACCAAATCCTCATCATTTGCTTATTGAATTTTCAAGAATTTTGGCTCTAAACAAGGAGAAATCCACATTTAGAGGTATGAACGTCCTTCTCCTCTAAATACTCAGTTCTTTACTGAAATTCCCAAGTTCTCAATCCTTAAATTAAGTTTTATTAAAGGTTTTAATGTTGTGATCTTGATTTTGGCTTAAAATGCAAGATTTGGATTTAATTTTGAAGAAATTCGTATTGGATGATTGGGCTCTGTTTTGAGATGTCTTTTTGATGTATTTTGGATGTCTAAATGATGTGTGATTGAGGTTTAATCAATGCAATCCTGAATAGGTTGATTTTCCTAAGTTTTTACTTGTGAAAATGGTAGTTTTTGGGGTGATCTTGGTGTTTTGTTAATGCTGGAGGTATAAGGATGAGTTTGAGTTTATTTTGAATGTTAATTGATGTTTAATAATGGTTAGAAGTGATGGATCTTGGCTAGGTTAAGTTTTGGAAGAGTTTGGAGGAGATTTCGGTTGTGTTTGGTAGCTGAAATGTTGGATTTGTGTAGAGCAGCGAGTTGAGTTGTGTTGCTGGGGTTTTTAAGGCTTGATGATGCATTAATCCTCAGTTGTTATGTGCTTGAAACAGGGGAGAATGATCCGTGAGCATTAGAGGTGGCGTTGAAGGTTTCGGATGCTTGGAAGGCTTGTTGGCTAGCCTAGTTTTGTGTATCGGTGAGTGAAGTTGGGTTTTCAGCTTTGAAACCAATGTTTGAAGGTTTTTGGGAGCTTAGTTTAAGTCTAAACAACTTAGCTAAGCTCAAGAGTAAGTAAATGGAATTTCTCTCTCGGTTTGTGTTATGAATTGGTTTTTAAAGCACTTGTGATTGTTGGATGCAATGCATGTGATTTGCATGTTTAATTTCTGTTTTGAAAGCATATTTTAGCATGGTTTAATGCTGGTTTTGAAAGTCATGTGTGAATGATGCTCAAGGTAAGAGATCCTTGGTTTTGTACATTGGAATTGTGGAATTGATGCATAGTGTTGCATGTTTTTTAATGGCTTTGTTTAATGCTTCAAAACAGTGAAGTGATGATAGTAATTGGTGGTTTTGGCATTTGGGTTATGCTTGTAAAAACAATGGATTAATGTGGTAAGATGGTTATATTGGAAAGTGATGTAAGTGGTTCTTGGTTACTTTAATCGGATATAGTTAGCCGGCTATAGGATTGGGTGCACCGTGAATTGAGTCGCCTTGGATGTCGAGGGGGTTGTAATTGTACCGTAAACTCCATCCAAGAATCCTAGCGATTGAGGAAATTGGTGTCACCACGATGGAGGATGGCTCTCGTGGGTGAACCTTGTTAAATGTCACCATGATGGAGGATGGCTCTCATGGGTGGACTTTGTTAAGTGTCACAACGGTGGAGGGTTGCTCCCGTGTGTGAGCTTGGTTAAGGTGATTACAATGGTTGTGGTATCTTCCATGTGTAAGCCTTGTGATGTGTCCCGACTCTCGCTAGTGTATTATACAACTTCCGATGAGTGATGTTGAGGGGGTTGTGATTGTACCGTTAAACTCCATCACGGGTGTTGAGGGGGTTGTGATTGTACCGATAAACTCCACCTTGTGTTGTTCGGAAGTGTGTATGGAGCGTGTGGGACAACGCTTGTAATCCGCGTATCCGATTGTGTCTTGTGTTGTGATGGTTTGTGAATTATCACTTGGAAGCCAATATAATGTTCTTGAATGTAATGAAGCATGAGATGCTTGAAATGATGCAAGGTTGCATGGAAAGTGTGTAATGTTCCAAGAATGCATGTATTACTTGTTAAGCTTGTACAAGTGTTTATCTTATATTGAGAATGGTGCATAGGTGCATGGGAATCTCTTTAGTGCATTGAAGTCTTGTGAAGGCTTGTTTTAAAAGGCATGTAATGCAATTGTTGATTTTGTGGTTCATATGTTGCATTTGTTTAATGCATGAGATAGATTGAAGGAGTAAGTGGTTTTCAAAGGTTTCTTGCATTGAGATGATTTTCAAATATGAGAAAAGTATAATGTGAAGTGGAAGTGTTTTCCAAGGAATTGTGTTTAACTTTGCATATGATGTTCATGTATGGAAAGGTTAAATTGATGGTTTTGCAAGGGTGTGCTTTGAAGTGAATTACTTAGCTTTTCTAAGCTAAGGGCTGGTTTTCATGTTTGAGGAATGCATGATTTAAAGCATGTTGTTTAAAAAGGGGTTTTCAAACACTACTTTGGTTTATCGAAATGTGTTTCCTTTTTAAAGAGGTTTTATGACTCGCTGCATTGATGGTTTTTTGGTGTTGAGCATTCCTCACTAAGCATTATGTGCTTACGCTCCTTTTTGTCCATCAATGCAGATATTTGAAGTTGGGACAGCAAGAAGCAAGGGATTCAAGGAGAGCTCCACTTGAGATGTATGTCTCGGTTAATAGCTATAGATAATAAAGGCAATGGGGGAGAGTCTTTTATGTTGATGTTTAATGAGATTGTGTATGTTGGATAAGTTCGGTTTATGTTTTGAACTATGTGGTTTAATGCTTGCAACGTTTGAATCTTCTTATTCATAAGTCGTTATGCTATGCTTCTTGTTTTAAAAGCATGATTAAGTGTTGGATGTGTTGAAAGAGTTGGTGCACCTAGGAGTGGTTTTGTATCTAGCTTTTGATGCAATTTGGTAGGTATGATGCTTGGCATGTTGTTGATTTGTTGTGGAATGGTTTGGAGCATGTTCGATGGGGTTTAAATGTGTTAAAACAAGCATATCTGCTGTTTCTGGGCAGGGTGTTTCGAAACACCCTTGCCTGTTTCGAAACAGGTGCTTGATTTGGCCTGGGTGTTTCGAAACAGGTAGAGGTATTTCAAAACACTTTGGCTACTGCCAAGCCCCGTTCCTGAACGGGCTAACCCCGTTTCGGAACACTTGACCGTTGGGCACTGATTTGAAAGGTTTTGAGGTTTGCAAGCTTTACATTTTAGTCCTGATTTTTGTATGTGCAATTGTTTGAGTTTGAGATGTCCGATTACGGTGAAATTTAGCAGAGAGGCATGAAACATGACTAATTTCATAATGGTAACTTAAAAATTGGTAAAGTCCTCTTAATTTCCATAATTTACAAATTGGTCCCTAAATTCGTATTTTGTGCAATTGGGTCCCTTATTGTTTTCCGATTGCTGTGATTTTTGAGTATGCTTATCTCAAGAGTATGCCTAGGTTTAATCTGCATCTAGAAAAGTTTAAAAAGAAAAAAAGGGTCGTTAATCAAGGTTAACTTTCGGGTTGACTTTGGTTTTCCCCGTGTAATCTTCGTAGTTCGGGTCAACCGTCTAGGCCGGACTAAGGGGGTTACATTTGGTGGTATCAGAGCTAAGTTGCGGATGCTTGGGGAAATGGTAAATTGTTGTAATAAGTGTTTGATGTTTATTCTGATGTGTGGTTGAAAGTTGGTTGAAATGTGTGTCTGTGAGCGAGTTGTTGATGTTTTTAGCATGCTTTTTGATTGTGAATCTTCATTGAGCTGATGTGAATTTGTGCTGATGATATGCTGGTGATGTGAGCTGATGTTTTGAATGATGAAAGTGTAATGGGTATGATATGTTGATGTTATACTGTTGCAAGTGAATGTTGTATGATGAGAGCATGATCGAAGTATGTTGATTGATATGCTCGATGTTGTGATATCCATATTTTTATTGACTGTTATGTCATGTAAAAGGGGGAGAATTCGGGATACCCATTGCCTTATTATTATAGCTATTGTGTTATGTTGTTATTGGAGTCTTGAATCCTTGCTTGAAGCTGGCCTGATCGTTTTGTTTGTTTTGTTATGATAGCTTGTTGTTAATAGCATGGTGAAATCGATGAGAGAATGGCAGTTGGGTGAGATGGTTGCTGCTTTAGAGCAGGTTGTTAAGGCGTGGAATTCACCTTTTGGTGGAGGTGTTTCGTCTCAGTCTTCTGTGCCTGGAGTTGAGGTAGTGAGGCAGGAGGAAGAAGCTGGTTCTGTGATGAAGAGTTCATCACCTATTGTTCAAGAGGTGTTGGGAACATCTCAGGCTGTGGCGAAAGTGAGGCCTGTAGACGTGCCGATTGTGAGACGTGCGAGTTTGTCGAATCAGCGTTTACATGATTTGGGAGCTGTGGAGTATCATGGTTCGACACCTGAGACGTTCGAGGCTTGGTTGTCCAGTGTAATTCTGATTTTGGATCAGGAAGGTTGTGACTACGCTTGTAAGCTGGGAAGTGTTGTCTCATTGATGTTGGAGGACGCCTGTGCCTGGTGGACATCTGTGGCGGTGGCATCGCATATCCATGATATAGATTGGGACTTCTTTGTGTCTGCATTTTATGAAAGGTACCTTGGAGAGAAATTCCCAAGGGTTAAGCAACATGAGGGTGTGGTTTCAGTTTGTGAAGGTGAGAAAGGTTTAAGCAAGAGAGTTGTGGGTACTGACCTCCGGAGCAGTCAGCGTAAGAGGCTACGCGATAGAAGGTTTTGCTTGAATCGAAGTTTGGGTGGTAATGCAGATGTGGGGCAAGTGCTACATGATCAAGGAGTGGTAGCTCGGTTACCGGTGTGTGATCGTTGTGGAGGGCGCCATGTTGGAGGTTGTTGGGGCACGGGAGTTTGTTGGAACTGTGGTTCTAAAGAGCATGTGAAGCGAAATTGTCCTCAAGTGGTGAGATCAGCTTCAGTGGTAGCAAAAGGGTCTCAGAAGGGTCGTGGGCACGGCCGAGACAAGGTTCGAAGGTGGCAGGAAGGGCAGAAAGGTGTGAGGAGCTTGGGGAATGAAACCTGTTGGAATTGTGGGTCCGTTGGACATTTGAGACGAAATTGTTTGAAGTTGGCTCGGGGTAGTCAGGGTTTTTTACCGCAGGGAGATGGTGATGACCTTAATGTGTTAGCTGATGCTGCAGCGGTGCGGCTGGAGAATGATGGTTCTGCGAGGAAGAGAGCTTGTCTGTTGAAGCTCCGGGGCAGTGAGGTGTTTTCAGGTAACCTTATTAAGTAATCTTTGCCCTAGTTATCTTAGTTTGGTTTCAGTTGGTATTTCCTTGCGTAGTGGGTATGGTCTCGTTGCTAGCATGTTTGGGGTAGTAGTTGGTGTTGTTTTGAAAACATCTTTAGTGTGAAGAGGGTATTAGTGAGTTTTTTGTGGATAATGGGTTGTTAGAATGATGGAGTTGGTCAAGTTGGAAGTGAGATAGGAGGTTGTTCTTAGGCGGATTCTGAGGATGTTATTGGTGGGTGTGAACCGACATACATGCACAGTTGAAATCATTTGTTATATGCTATATTATATATGTACTGGTCCATGCATACATGTGACATGACATTAGAGGTTTTGCATGCATGTACATCAGGCATTGATAGGGCATATTGGTGACCATGCATACGAATGTTCACACTCGCTAATAGTTAATCGGGTCCGTTAGTGTTGCGATAGGGTTAGGTTGGATGATGGGTTTTAAAAGTTGTTTTGGTGCTAGGAGAATGTTAGAAGTAATAGAGGGTGATAAGCGAGTTGTCAGTAATAGTGAGTGTGATATAGCATGTTAGCGGAAGGAAAGTGTTTTGGCACTTAAAGCGTTTAGTGGTGTGGTGGTGAGGAGATTACCGGTTGAAGTTAGAATCAGTCAAAGTGGTTGTGAATAGCTAGTAGAAGTGGTAGTTTCTTAGTGTTAAGTGATGTTGCAGGATGTGTTTCCAGAGTGCTGAGGTAACTTGGCATTGATGTTGTAATAGAAGGGTTGTTTTGTAGGTGATGGTTCGTAGCAACCTTCGAAGAGTTGAGAAGAGGTTGTGTTGTGGGTTGTAGAAAAGGGTTAGCCTGGGAGAATAGAAGTTTCGTAATCTAAATATGTATGTATAGAATGGGCGATGTCCTGGTAAGGCTAGTGTTGTAGTCAAAGCTTGAAGTGGAAAGGCAAGGTAAGTTCAAAGGCCATTGTTGGTTGGACGGGTTCTTGTGAGAAGTGTCTGGCTAGTCGCGTATAAGTAAATTCCTTCGGAAGTCAGCTAGTGGTATGTGGAACGGCTGGCGGAGTCAAGGTTGGGGTTTTGTGACGTGATTTTCGGATGTTAGGTGAGTAGTCCCGGTGAGTCATTATGATGATGATAGTGGCGGATGTGAAGGAATGTCAGCAATACGTTGAGAAGTTTGGGTAAGCAGTTGATGCTTAAGAATTCTTGCTTGATGTGGTAACCTCTGGAAGAGGTTGAGCAGTTGTGCAAGGGGTTTTAGAAGCAGTGAAGGTTGTGGGTCACATGGTGGCTGAACTGGATGGTTGGTGTCACCGTGTGCGCGAGTTTTGGGAGTTATGAGCTGAGGTGGTGTATGCTGTAAAAGTTTGGAGGTTCTTCAGGTTGTTGTTGGGGCTATGTGCAGTCCGGAAGTGTGAAAGGTTAAGATGTGGTTAACATCTGGGTGTTCTGGAATTCGTGAACAATATGTGGTGGTGTTGGGTTTGGTGGAGTTTTGTGTGGAAAGTGTTCAGTGGTGGTTAAGTCTCCTATGTTGCTTTATGGGTTGATTTGAGAAGTTCGGTTGTGCTCTTTTCGCCGGTTGAAATTTCGAGGACGAAATTTCCTAAGAGGAGGAGAGTTGTAACACCCCAATTTTGGGCTTAGAAGTTTTGGGTTTGAGCCGGACCGGTCGGATTTTCGGTTCGAATATAAAAGGTGGTTTTAGGGAAAGCCTAGTTCGGGATGCATTAAAAATATCTAAAAATCTTCTTTTATTATATATAAGAGAGTGGTGGAATCAATTTTACAAAATGGGGTTTGGAAATATGACATTTCAAGTTAGTGACTAAAATGTAATTTTTGAAAAGTTGGTGACTGTTTTAAAAGGATTGAAACTTTGAATCTTTAAGGAGCTAATTTAACCAAGGGAGGGTTTCTCCAGAATTTTCTTAGATTTTAAAGACTCATTTAATGATAATTAAAAAAAAGAAAAGAGGGAAAAGAGATATTTTAGTTTTATAACTAACTTTTACCAAAATTTTCCCATTGGTTATAATTTGCATGTTTAAATTCTGTTTTGAAAGCATGTTTTAGCACGGTTAATGCTAGTTTTGAAAGCCATGTATTGAAAGATGCTCAAGGTAAGAGATCCTTGGTTTGACATGTTGTTAATATGGTTTTGATGCATAGTGATGCATGATGTTAAATGGCTTTGATTAATTCTTTAAAATAGTGAATTGTTGTTGGTAATGATGTATATTGGCAAGTGATGTAATGGTTTTAAAGTACTTGAATCGGATATAGTTAGCCGGCTATAGGATTGGGTGCACCGTGAATAAAGTTGTAACACCCCAATTTTGGGCTTAGAAGTTTTGGGTTTGAGCCGAACCGGCTGGATTTTCGGTTCGAATATAAAAGGTGATTTTAGGGAAACCCTAGTTCGGGATGCATTAAAAATATGGAAAAATATCTAAAAATCCTCTTTTATTATATATAAGAGAGTGGTGGAATCAATTTTACAAAATGGGGTTTGGAAATATGACATTTCAAGTTAGTGACTAAAATGTAATTTTTGAAAAGTTGGTGACTGTTTTAAAAGGATTGAAACTTTGAATCTTTAAGGAGCTAATTTAACCAAGGGAGGGTTTCTCCAGAATTTTCTTAGATTTTAAAGACTCATTTAATGATAATTAAAAAAAAGAAAAGAGGGAAAAGAGATATTTTAGTTTTATAACTAACTTTTACCAAAATTTTCCCATTTCATTTTCTCTCAAAATTCCCTCAGCCAAACACATTTCCACAGCCACTTTTCCTTTGATTTTCACACCTAAAGTTGAGATTTCAATCTCTAAATGATTTCTAATCATTTCTACACCAAATCCTCATCATTTGCTTATTGAATTTTCAAGAATGTTGGCTCTAAACAAGGAGAAATCCACATTTAGAGGTATGAACGTCCTTCTCCTCTAAATACTCAGTTCTTTACTGAAATTCCCAAGTTCTCAATCCTTAAATTAAGTTTTATTAAAGGTTTTAATGTTGTGGTCTTGATTTTGGCTTAAAATGCAAGATTTGGATTTAATTTTGAAGAAATTCGTATTGGATGATTGGGCTCTATTTTGAGATGTCTTTTTGATGTATTTTGGATGTTTAAATGATGTGTGATTGAGGTTTAATCAATGCAATCCCGAATAGGTTGATTTTCCTAAGTTTTTACTTGTGAAAATGGTAGTTTTGGGGTGATCTTGGTGTTTTGTTAATGCTGGAGGTATAAGGACGAGTTTGAGTTTATTTTGAATGTTAATTAATGTTTAATAATGGTTAGAAGTGATGGAACTTGGCTGGGTTAAGTTTTGGAAGAGTTTGGAGGTGATTTCGGTTGTGTTTGGTAGCCGAAATGTTGGATTTGTGTAGAGCAGCGAGTTGAGTTGTGTTGCTGGGGTTTTTAAGGCTTGATGATGCATTAATCCTCAGTTGTTATGTGCTTGAAACAGGGGAGAATGATCCGTGAGCATTAGAGGTGGCGTTGAAGGTTTCGGATGCTTGGAAGGCTTGTTGGCTAGCCTAGTTTTGTGTATCGGTGAGTGAAGTTGGGTTTTCAGCTTTGAAACCAATGTTTGAAGGTTTTTGGGAGCTTAGTTTAAGTCTAAACAACTTAGCTAAGCTCAAGAGTAAGTAAATGGAATTTCTCTCTTGGTTTGTGTTATGAATTGGTTTTTAAAGCACTTGTGATTGTTGGATGCAATGCATGTGATTTGCATGTTTAATTTCTGTTTTGAAAGCATATTTTAGCATGGTTTAGTGCTGGTTTTGAAAGTCATGTGTGAAGGATGCTCAAGGTAAGAGATCCTTGGTTTTGTACATTGGAATTGTGGAATTGATGCATAGTGTTGCATGTTGTTTAATGGCTTTGTTTAATGCTTCAAAACAGTGAAGTGATGATAGTAATTGGTGGTTTTGGCATTTGGGTTATGCTTGTAAAAACAATGGATTAATGTGGTAAGATGGTTATATTGGAAAGTGATGTAAGTGGTTCTTGGTTACTTTAATCGGATATAGTTAGCCGGCTATAGGATTGGGTGCACCGTGAATTGAGTCGCCTTGGATGTCGAGGGGGTTGTAATTGTACCGTAAACTCCATCCAAGAATCCTAGCGATTGAGGAAATTGGTGTCACCACGATGGAGGATGGCTCTCGTGGGTGGGCTTGGTTTAGTGCCACCACGATGGAGGATGGCTCTCATGGGTGAACCTTGTTAAATGTCACCATGATGGAGGATGGCTCTCATGGTGGACTTTGTTAAGTGTCACAACGGTGGAGGGTTGCTCCCGTGTGTGAGCTTGGTTAAGGTGATTACAATGGTTGTGGTATCTTCCATGTGTAAGCCTTGTGATGTGTCCCGACTCTCGCTAGTGTATTATACAACTTCTGATGAGTGATGTTGAGGGGGTTGTGATTGTACCGTTAAACTCCATCACGGGAGTTGAGGGGGTTGTGATTGTACCGGTAAACTCCACCTTGTGTTGTTCGGAAGTGTGTATGGAGCGTGTGGGACAACGCTTGTAATCCGCGTATCCGATTGTGTCTTGTGTTATGATGGTTTGTGAATTATCACTTGGAAGCCAATATAATGTTCTTGAATGTAATGAAGCATGAGATGCTTGAAATGATGCAAGGTTGCATGGAAAGTGTGTAATGTTCCAAGAATGCATGTATTACTTGTTAAGCTTGTACAAGTGTTTATCTTATATTGAGAATGGTGCATAGGTGCATGGGAATCTCTTTAGTGCATTGAAGTCTTGTGAAGGCTTGTTTTAAAAGGCATGTAATGCAATTGTTGATTTTGTGGTTCATATGTTGCATTTGTTTAATGCATGAGATAGATTGAAGGAGTAAGTGGTTTTCAAATGTTTCTTGCATTGAGATGATTTTCAAATATGAGAAAAGTATAATGTGAAGTGGAAGTGTTTTCCAAGGAATTGTGTTTAACTTTGTATATGATGTTCATGTATGGAAAGGTTAAATTGATGGTTTTGCAAGGGTGTGCTTTGAAGTGAGTTACTTAGCTTTTCTAAGCTAAGGGTTGGTTTTCATGTTTGAGGAATGCATGATTTAAAGCATGTTGTTTAAAAAGGGGTTTTCAAACACTACTTTGGTTTATCGAAATGTGTTTCCTTTTTAAAGAGGTTTTATGACTCGCTGCATTGATGGTGTTTTGGTGTTGAGCATTCCTCACTAAGCATTATGTGCTTACGCTCCTTTTTGTCCATCAATGCAGATATTTGAAGTTGGGACAGCAAGAAGCAAGGGATTCAAGGAGAGCTCCACTTGAGATGTATGTCCCGGTTAATAGCTATAGATAATAAAGGCAATGGGGGGAGAGTCTTTTATGTTGATGTTTAATGAGATTGTGTATGTTGGACAAGTTCGGTTTATGTTTTGAACTATGTGGTTTAATGCTTGCAACGTTTGAATCTTCTTATTCATAAGTCGTTATGCTATGCTTCTTGTTTTAAAAGCATGATTAAGTGTTGGATGTGTTGAAAGAGTTGGTGCACCTAGGAGTGGTTTTGTATCTAGCTTTTGATGCAATTTGGTAGGTATGATGCTTGTAACGCCCCGGTTTTGGGCTTGGAAGTTTTGGGTTTGGACCGGACCGGTCGGGTTGCGGTTCGAATATATAAATGTGAAATTAGGAAAGCCTAGTTCGGGTTGCATTAAAAATATGGAAAAATGTCCTAAAATCCTCTTTTAATACATATAAGTGAACTGTGAAATCAATTTTACAAAATGAGGTTGGGAAGGGTGACATTTTGGCTAGTGACCAAAATGTAATTTTTGAAAGTTGCGTGACTGTTTTAGAAAGGATTGAAACTTTGAATCTTTAAGGAGCTATTTACCCAATGGGAGTTTCTCCAGATTTTTCTAAAATATTAAAGGTTTATTAAATGGTTTTTAAATAAAAGAAAAGTGGAGGGAAGATATTTTGTCATTTTCTAACTAACTTTTCTCTCAATCTTCTATTTTCTTTTCCCTCATTTTCTCTCAACCCAAACATATTTTCTCCAGAGATTTTCTTCTGATTTTGTCACATAAACATCTCTTTTCAATTCTCTTTTGATCTCTAATCATTTCTTCAACAAAACCTCACCATTTGCTAAGTGGAATTTTCAAGATTTTGGTTCCAAAAAGGGAGAAACTCAAGTTTGGAGGTAAGAACGTCCTTCTCCTCTAAAATCTCAGTTCTTTACTGAAATTCCCAAGTTCTCAATCCTTGAATTATGATTTATTAAAGGTTTTACAATGGTAATCTTGATTTTGGCTTTAAAATGCAAGATTTGGTGATTTTTGGTGAAATTTCGTGAGATCTGTTTGGGCAGTGCTTTGAGGTGTCAAATTGATGTTAAATGAATGTTAAATTGATAAGGAATTGAGGTTTTATCAATGCAATCCCGAATAGGTTGAATTTCCTAAGTTTTGCTTGATGTTTTTGGTTGTTTTTGGGGTGTTTTTGATGATCTGTTATAGCTGGAGGTATAAGGACGTGATTGTGATCATTTTGGATGTTAATTGATGTTTAAAAATGGTTAGAAGTGATGGATCTTGGCTGGGTTAAGTTTCGGAAGTGTTTGGTGGTGATTTCGGTTGTGTTTGGTAGCCGAAATGTTGGATTTGTGATGAGCAGCGAGTTTAGTTGTGTTGCTGGTGTTTTTAATGCATAATGATGCATTAATCTTCTGTTGTTATGTGCTTGAAACAGGGGAGGAAGATCCATGAGCATTTGAGGTGGTGTGGAAGGTTTCGGATGCTTGGAAGGCTTGTTGGCTAGCCTTGTTTTGTGTATCGGTGAGTGAAGTTGGGTTTTCAGCTTTTAAACCAAGGTTTGAAGGTTTGGGAGCTTAGTTTAAGTCTAAACAACTTTGCTAAGCTCAAGAGTAAGTAAATGGATTTTCGCTCTTGGTTTGTGTTGTGAATTGGCTTTTTAAGCAATTGTGATTGATGGTTGCAATGCATATGATTTGCATGTTTTAAATTCTGTTTGGAAGCATGTTTTAGCATGGTTTAATGCTGGTTTTGAAAGCCATATGTGAAGGATGCTCAAGGTAAGAGATCCTTGGTTTTGTACATGGAAATTGTGGTTTTGATGCATGGTGTTGCATGTTGTTTAATGGCTTTGTGTAATGCTTTAAAAACAGTGAATTGATGATGGTAAATGATGAATTTTGCATTATGGTTATGCATGTGAATTAAAGGATTAATGTGGTTAGATGGTTATATTGGTAAGTGATGTAAGTGGTTCTTGGTTCTTTGATCGGATATAGTTAGCCGGCTATAGGATTGGGTGCACCGTGAATAAAGTCGCCTTGGATGTGGAGTGGTTAAGTGTGAACCGGTAAACTCCATCCAAGTATCCTAACGAGATGGTTAAGGTTATAATGGTGATTGGAATCCCATTCGAGGACCTTGGGTAAGCAAAGGTAATAATGGTGGTGTAAAGTCCATGTGTGGATCTTGTATAGGGTGTCCCGGATCTCGTTAGTGATGTTATACAACTACCAATCGGTGATGCTAAGGTTATATGGTGTTTAAAAGTCCATATATGGGAACCTTGTGCATGTTAAGGTTGTATGGTGGTTAGAAGTCCATACATGGGAACCTTGTGAAAGTTAAGGTTGTATGGTGTTTAAAAGTCCATACATGGGAACCTTGTGAAAGTTAAGGTTGTATGGTGTTTAAAAGTCCATACATGGGAACCTTGTAAAAGTTAAGGTTGTATGGTGGTTAAAAGTCCATACATGGGAACCTTGTGAAAGTTAAGGTTGTATGGTGTTTAAAAGTCCATACATGGGAACCTTGTGAAAGTTAAGGTTGTATGGTGTTTAAAAGTCCATACATGGGAACCTTGTGAATGGTAAGGTCAAATGGTGTTTAAAAGTCCATTTGGGGACCTTGGATTGGTAAGGTGTATGAAGCGTGGGGACAACGCTTGTGATCCGCGTATCCGATTGGATGTTGAGTTGAAAAGTGGATTTGGTTGATCACTTGGAAGCCAATATAATGTTCTTGAATTTAATGAAGCATGAGATGCTTGAATTGATGCATGGTTGCATGAGATTTGCTTAATGTATTATGAATGCATGTGTACTTGTTAGTTTGAACAAGTGTTGATTATCTATTGAGGATGGTGCATGTGTGCATGAGATCTCTTTAGTGCATTGAAGTCTTGTGAAGACTTGTTTTCAAAAGCATGAGTTGCAAATATTGATGTTGTGGTTCATATGTTGCATTTGTAATGCATGTGTTTTAATGAATGAGAAAATGGTTTAAAAGGTTTATTGCTTAAAGTGATAATCAAGGATGAGAAAGGTATGTTGTGAATTGGAAGTGACTTCCAAGGGTTTAAATTTAACCTTGCATATGGTGTTTATGCATGGTGTGGTTAAATTGATGGTTTTGCAAGTTTATGTTTTGAAAAGGCTTGCTTAGCTTTCTAAGCTAAGGATTGGTTTTCATGATTGAGCAATGCATGGTTTTAAGCACGTTGTTGAAAAGGGGTTTTCAAACAATGCTTTGGTTTATGAAATCGAGTTGCTTTTAAAAGTGGTTTTATGATTCGCTGCATTGATGGTGTTTTGGTTTTGAGCATTCCTCACTAAGCATTATGTGCTTACGCTCCTTTTTGTCCATCAATGCAGACATTTGAAGTTGGAGCAGCGAGAAGCAAGGGATTCAAGGGGGAACTCCACTTGAGATGTATGTCTCGGTTAATAGCTAAATATAATAAAGGCAATGGGGGAAGAATCTCTTATATTGTTGTTTAGAGAGGATTTGTATGTTGGACAAGTTTGGTTTATGATTTTGAACTATGTGGTGTAAGCTTGCAACATTTGAATCTTCTTATGCTTAAGTTGTTATGCTATGCTTCTTGTTTGAAAAGCATGATTGAGTGTTGAATGTGTTGAATGAGTTGGTGCATCTAGGGGTGGTTTTGTATCTAGATTTTGATGCAAATTGGTAGGTTTGATGTTTGGCATGTTGTTGATTTATTGTGGAATGGTTTGGAGCACGTTTGATGGGGTTTAAAGGTGTTAAAACAGGCCAAACTGTTGTTTCTGGGCAGGGTGTTTCGAAACACCCTTGCCTGTTTCGAAACAGGCCCTTGTTTTGGCTAGGGTGTTCCTGAACGGCCTAGCCCGTTTCTGAACACTTTGGCTACTGCCAAGGGGTGTTCCTGAACGGCCTAGACCCGTTTCTGAACACCTGATGGTTTGCAAGCTTTACGTTTTAGTCCCGTTTCTTGTTTGTGCAATTGCTTGAATTTGAGATGTCCGTTTGAGATGAAATTTTGCAGAGAAGCATGAAACATGACTAATTTCATAATGGTAACTTAAAAATTGGTAAAGTCCTCTTAATTTTCAGAATTTACAATTTGGTCCCTAATTTCGTATTTTGTGCAATTGGGTCCCTTATCGTTTTCCGATTGCTGTGATTTTTGAGTATGCTTATCTCAAGAGTATGCCTAGGTTAAATGTGAATCTAGACAAGTTTAAAAAGAAAAAAAAAGGTCATTAATCAAGGTTGACTTTCGGGTTGACTTTGGTTTTCCCCGTGTAATCTTCGTAGTTCGGGTCAACCGTCTAGGCCGGGCTACGGGGGTTACATTTGGTGGTATCAGAGCTGAGTTGCGAATGCTTGGGGAAAGCGGTAAGTTGTTTTAATGTGTGTTTGATGTTACCCTGATGTGTGGTTGAAAGTTGGTTGAAACACGTGTTTCTGAGCAAATTGATGATGTTTTCAAGCATGCTTTGTGGTTATGAATCTTCATTGAGCTCATGTGGTTTGTGCTGATGTCAAGTTGATGTTGCGAGCTGATTTTATGCATGATGGAAGTGTAATGGGTATGATATGTTGGTGATGTTATGCTGTTGCAAGTGGACGCTGTTTGATGTAAGCATGATCGAAATGTTGTTTGATATGCTTGATGTTGAGATATCCATGTTTGTGTTGACTGTTATGTCATGAAAAAGGGGAGGATTCGGGATACCCATTGCCTTATTATTATAGCTATTGTGTTATTTTGGAGTTGGAGTTTGAATCCTTGCTTTAAGCTGGTCTAATGGTTTTGTTTGTTTTGTTGTGATTGCTTGTTGTTAATAGTATGGCGAAGTCGATGAAAGAATGGCAGTTGGGTGAGATGGTTGCTGCCTTAGGGCAGGTTGTTAAGGCATGGAATTCACCCTTTAGTGGAGATGTTTCGTCTCAGTCTTCTATGCCTGGGGTTGGGATGGTAAGGCAGAAGGAAGAAGTTGGTTCTGTGATGAAGAGTTCATCATCTGTTGTGCAGGAGGTGTTGGGAACATCTCAGGTTGTGGCGAAGGTAAGGTCAGTGGATATGTTGGCTGTGGGATGTGTGGGTTTGCCGAAACAGCGGTTGCATGATTTGGGTGTTGTGGAGTATCATGGTTCGTCACCTGAGACGTTTGAGGCCTGGTTGGTCAGTGTGATTCTGATTTTGGATCAGGAAGGCTGTGATTATGCCTGTAAGCTGGGAAGTGTTGTCTCTTTGATGTTGGAGGATGCATGTGCCTGGTGGACATCTGTGGCGGTGGCATCGCACATCCACGATATTGATTGGGATTTCTTTGTGTCTGCCTTTTATGAAAGGTATCTTGGGGAAAAATTCCCAAGGGTTAAGCAAGTCGAAGGTAGAGCAGATCTGGGGCAAGTGCTGCTTGATCAAGGAGTGGAGGCTCAGCTACCAGTGTGTGACCGTTGTGGAAGGCGCCATGTTGGAGGTTGTTGGGGCGTGGGTGCTTGTTGGAACTGTGGTTCTAAAGAGCATGTGAAGCGAAATTGTTCTCTTGGGGTGAAGTCAGCTTCAGTGGTAGCCAAGGGGTCTCTGAAGGGTCGTGGGCACGGCCGAGGCAAGGTTCGGAGGTGGCAGAAAGAGTAGAAAGTTGTGAAGAGTTTGAAAGAGGAAATCTGTTGGAAATGTGGGTCTGTTGGACACATGAGACGTGATTGTTTGATGTTGGCTAGGAACCGCCAGGGTTCTTTACCGCAGGGAGATGGTGGTGATCTTAGTGTGCTAGCTGATGCTGCGGCGGTGCAGCTGGAGGATGGTGGTTCTGCGTGGAAGAGAGCTCGTCTGTTGAAGCTTCAGGGCAGTGAGGTGTTTTCAGGTAACCTTGTTAAGTAGCCTTTGCTCTAGTATCCTAGTTTGGTATCTGTTGGTTTTTCTTGCGTAATGAGTATGGTTTTGTTGTTAGCATGTTGATATAGTTGATGTTGCTGTTTGGGAACCTCCTTAGTGTGAAGAGGGCTTTAGTGAGTATCTTGTGGATAATGAGTTGTTAGAATGATAGAATGGGTCAAGTTAGAAGTGAGGTGGAGGGGTTGTTCTTAGACGGATTCTGAGGATGTTATTGGAGGGTGTGAACTGGCATTCATGCACAGTTAAAATCATTGTTATATGCTATATTTTATATGTGCTGGTCCATGCATACATGTGGCATGACATTAGAGGTTTTGCATACATGTACATTAGGCATTAATAGGGCATATTGGTGACCATGCATACGAACGTTCACACTCGCTAATAACTAATCGAGTCTGTTAGTGTTGTGGTTGGGTTAGGTTGGATGATGGGTTTTAGAGGTTGTTTTGGTGCTGAGTGAAGGATAGAAGTAAAGGAGGGTATTAAGCATGTTGTTAGTAATAGTGAGTGCGGTATAGTATGTGGTAGAAGGAAGGTGTTTGGTGCTTAATGAGTTTGGTGGTTTGGTGGAGAGGAGTACCGGTTGAAGTTAGAAACGGTCATGTGGTTTTGAATGGCTAGTAGAAGATGTAGTTCCTTGGTGTTAAGTGATGTTGCAGGTTAGTGGTTGTGTTTTTAAAGTGCTGAGGTAGCTTGGCATGGATGTTGTAATAGAAGGGTTGTTTATGTGGGTGAGAGTTCGTAGCAATCTTCGAGGAGTTGAGAAGATGGTATGTATGTTCAGGTTGGGCGGTGTTCTAGTAAGGCAAGTGTGGTGGTCAAAGCTTGAGGTGGAAAGGCATTGTGAGATCGAAGGCCATTGTTGGTTGAATGAGTTCTTGTGGGAAGTGGTTGGTTGGTTGTGAGTAAGTGAATTTTCTTTTGAAATCAGTTGGTGGTGTGTGGAACGGCTGGCGGAGTCAAGGTTGGGGTTTGTGATGTAAATTTTGGATTTTGTGTGAGTAGCCCTGGTGAGTTGTTATGACAATGACAGCAGCAGATGTGAAGGAATGTCAACTTTATGTTGAGGAGTTTGGGTAGGCGGTTGTTGCTTAAGAATTTTTGCTTGTTGAGAAATCTTTGAAAGAGGTCGGGGAGGTTGCAAAGAGTATTAGAAGCAGTGAAGGTTGTGTGTTACATAGTGGCTGATTGAATTGGTTGGTGTCACTGTGTGAACAAGTTTTGGGAGTTGTGTGTTAAGGTGGAATATGTTGTAAAAAGTTTGAGGTTCTTCAGGTTGTTGTTGAGGCTATGTGCAGTCTGGAAGTGTGAAAAGTTAAGATGTGGTTAACATCTGAGTGTTCTGGAATTTGTGAACAGTATGTGGTGGTGTTGAGTTTGGGTGGAGTTTGTGGAGAGAGTGTTCAGTGGTAGTTAAGTCTCTTGTGTTGTTTGCGTGTTGCTTGAGAAGTTTGGTTGTGCTCTTTTCGCCAGTTGAAATTTCGGGGACGAAATTTCCTAAGAGGGGGAGAGTTGTAACGCCCCGGTTTTGGGCTTGGAAGTTTTGAGTTTGGACCGGACCGGTCGGGTTGCGGTTCGAATATATAAAGGTGAAATTAGGAAAGCCTAGTTCGGGTTGCATTAAAAATATGGAAAAATGTCCTAAAATCCTCTTTTAATATATATAAGTGAACTGTGAAATCAATTTTAAAAAATGAGGTTGGGAAGGGTGACATTTTGGCTAGTGACCAAAATGTAATTTTTGAAAGTTGCGTGACTGTTTTAGAAAGGATTGAAACTTTGCATCTTTAAGGAGCTATTTACCCAATGGGAGTTTCTCCAGATTTTTCTAAAATATTAAAGGTTTATTAAATGGTTTTTAAATAAAAGAAAAGTGGAGGGAAGATATTTTGTCATTTTCTAACTAACTTTTCTCTCAATCTTCTATTTTCTTTTCCCTCATTTTCTCTCAACCCAAACATATTTTCTCCAGAGATTTTCTTCTGATTTTGTCACATAAACATCTCTTTTCAATTCTCTTTTGATCTCTAATCATTTCTTCAACAAAACCTCACCATTTGCTAAGTGGAATTTTCAAGATTTTGGTTCCAAAAAGGGAGAAACTCAAGTTTTGAGGTAAGAACGTCCTTCTCCTCTAAACTCTCAGTTCTTTACTGAAATTCCCAAGTTCTCAATCCTTGAATTATGATTTATTAAAGGTTTTACAATGGTAATCTTGATTTTGGCTTTAAAATGCAAGATTTGGTGATTTTTGGTGAAATTTCGTGAGATCTGTTTGGGCAGTGCTTTGAGGTGTCAAATTGATGTTAAATGAATGTTAAATTGATAAGGAATTGAGGTTTTATCAATGCAATCCCGAATAGGTTGAATTTCCTAAGTTTTGCTTGATGTTTTTGGTTGTTTTGGGGTGTTTTTGATGATCTGTTATAGCTGGAGGTATAAGGACGTGATTGTGATCATTTTGGATGTTAATTGATGTTTAAAAATGGTTAGAAGTGATGGATCTTGGCTGGGTTAAGTTTCGGAAGTGTTTGGTGGTGATTTCGGTTGTGTTTGGTAGCCGAAATGTTGGATTTGTGATGAGCAGCGAGTTTAGTTGTGTTGCTGGTGTTTTTAATGCATAATGATGCATTAATCTTCTGTTGTTATGTGCTTGAAACAGGGGAGGAAGATCCATGAGCATTTGAGGTGGTGTGGAAGGTTTCGGATGCTTGGAAGGCTTGTTGGCTAGCCTTGTTTTGTGTATCGGTGAGTGAAGTTGGGTTTTCAGCTTTTAAACCAAGGTTTGAAGGTTTGGGAGCTTAGTTTAAGTCTAAACAACTTTGCTAAGCTCAAGAGTAAGTAAATGGATTTTCGCTCTTGGTTTGTGTTGTGAATTGGCTTTTTAAGCAATTGTGATTGATGGTTGCAATGCATATGATTTGCATGTTTTAAATTCTGTTTGGAAGCATGTTTTAGCATGGTTTAATGCTGGTTTTGAAAGCCATATGTGAAGGATGCTCAAGGTAAGAGATCCTTGGTTTTGTACATGGAAATTGTGGTTTTGATGCATGGTGTTGCATGTTGTTTAATGGCTTTGTGTAATGCTTTAAAAACAGTGAATTGATGATGGTAAATGATGAATTTTGCATTATGGTTATGCATGTGAATTAAAGGATTAATGTGGTTAGATGGTTATATTGGTAAGTGATGTAAGTGGTTCTTGGTTCTTTGATCGGATATAGTTAGCCGGCTATAGGATTGGGTGCACCGTGAATAAAGTCGCCTTGGATGTGGAGTGGTTAAGTGTGAACCGGTAAACTCCATCCAAGTATCCTAACGAGATGGTTAAGGTTATAATGGTGATTGGAATCCCATTCGAGGACCTTGGGTAAGCAAAGGTAATAATGGTGGTTAAAATTCCATTGGTGGACCTTGTGCTTGTTAAGATCACAATGGTGGTGTAAAGTCCATGTGTGGATCTTGTATAGGGTGTCCCGGATCTCGTTAGTGATGTTATACAACTACCATTCGGTGATGCTAAGGTTATATGGTGTTTAAAAGTCCATATATGGGAACCTTGTGCATGTTAAGGTTGTATGGTGGTTAGAAGTCCATACATGGGAACCTTGTGAAAGTTAAGGTTGTATGGTGTTTAAAAGTCCATACATGGGAGCCTTGTGAAAGTTAAGGTTGTATGGTGTTTAAAAGTCCATACATGGGAACCTTGTAAAAGTTAAGGTTGTATGGTGGTTAAAAGTCCATACATGGGAACCTTGTGAAAGTTAAGGTTGTATGGTGTTTAAAAGTCCATACATGGGAACCTTGTGAAAGTTAAGGTTGTATGGTGTTTAAAAGTCCATACATGGGAACCTTGTGAATGGTAAGGTCAAATGGTGTTTAAAAGTCCATTTGGGGACCTTGGATTGGTAGGGTGTATGAAGCGTGGGGACAACGCTTGTGATCCGCGTATCCGATTGGATGTTGAGTTGAAAAGTGGATTTGGTTGATCACTTGGAAGCCAATATAATGTTCTTGAATTTAATGAAGCATGAGATGCTTGAATTGATGCATGAGATTTGCTTAATGTATTATGAATGCATGTGTACTTGTTAGTTTGAACAAGTGTTGATTATCTATTGAGGATGGTGCATGTGTGCATGAGATCTCTTTAGTGCATTGAAGTCTTGTGAAGACTTGTTTTCAAAAGCATGAGTTGCAAATATTGATGTTGTGGTTCATATGTTGCATTTGTAATGCATGTGTTTTAATGAATGAGAAAATGGTTTAAAAGGTTTATTGCTTAAAGTGATAATCAAGGATGAGAAAGGTATGTTGTGAATTGGAAGTGACTTCCAAGGGTTTGAATTTAACCTTGCATATGGTGTTTATGCATGGTGTGGTTAAATTGATGGTTTTGCAAGTTTATGTTTTGAAAAGGCTTGCTTAGCTTTCTAAGCTAAGGATTGGTTTTCATGATTGAGCAATGCATGGTTTTAAGCACGTTGTTGAAAAGGGGTTTTCAAACAATGCTTTGGTTTATGAAATCGAGTTGCTTTTAAAAGTGGTTTTATGATTCGCTGCATTGATGGTGTTTTGGTTTTGAGCATTCCTCACTAAGCATTATGTGCTTACGCTCCTTTTTGTCCATCAATGCAGACATTTGAAGTTGGAGCAGCGAGAAGCAAGGGATTCAAGGGGGAACTCCACTTGAGATGTATGTCTCGGTTAATAGCTAAAGATAATAAAGGCAATGGGGGAAGAATCTCTTATATTGTTGTTTAGAGAGGATTTGTATGTTGGACAAGTTTGGTTTATGATTTTGAACTATGTGGTGTAAGCTTGCAACGTTTGAATCTTCTTATGCTTAAGTTGTTATGCTATGCTTCTTGTTTGAAAAGCATGATTGAGTGTTGGACGTGTTGAATGAGTTGGTGCATCTAGGGGTGGTTTTGTATCTAGATTTTGATGCAAATTGGTAGGTTTGATGTTTGGCATGTTGTTGATTTATTGTGGAATGGTTTGGAGCACGTTTGATGGGGTTTAAAGGTGTTAAAACAGGCCAAACTGCTGTTTCTGGGCAGGGTGTTTCGAAACACCCTTGCCTGTTTCGAAACAGGCCCTTGTTTTGGCTAGGGTGTTCCTGAACGGCCTAGCCCGTTTCTGAACACTTTGGCTACTGCCAAGGGGTGTTCCTGAACGGCCTAGACCCGTTTCTGAACACCTGATGGTTTGCAAGCTTTACGTTTTAGTCCTGTTTCTTGTTTGTGCAATTGCTTGAATTTGAGATGTCCGTTTGAGATGAAATTTTGCAGAGAGGCATGAAACATGACTAATTTCATAATGGTAACTTAAAAATTGGTAAAGTCCTCTTAATTTTCAGAATTTACAATTTGGTCCCTAATTTCGTATTTTGTGCAATTGGGTCCCTTATCGTTTTCCGATTGCTGTGATTTTTGAGTATGCTTATCTCAAGAGTATGCCTAGGTTAAATGTGCATCTAGACAAGTTTAAAAAGAAAAAAAAGGGTCGTTAATCAAGGTTGACTTTCGGGTTGACTTTGGTTTTCCCCGTGTAATCTTCGTAGTTCGGGTCAACCGTCTAGGCCGGGCTACGGGGGTTACAATGCTTGGCATGTTGTTGATTTTTTGTGGAATGGTTTGGAGCATGTTCGATGGGGTTTAAATGTGTTAAAACAAGCCTATCTGCTGTTTCTGGGCAGGGTGTTTCGAAACACCCTTGCCTGTTTCAAAATAGGTGCTTGATTTGGCCTGGGTGTTTCGAAACGGGTAGAGGTGTTTCGAAAAACTTTGGCTACTGCCAAGCCCCGTTCCTGAACGGGCTAACCCCGTTTCGGAACACTTGACCGTTGGGCACTGATTTGAATGGTTTTGAGGTTTGCAAGCTTTACGTTTTAGTCCTGATTTTTGTATGTGCAATTGTTTGAGTTTGAGATGTCCGATTACGGTGAAATTTGGCAGAGAGGCATGAAACATGACTAATTTCATAATGGTAACTTAAAAATTGGTAAAGTCCTCTTAATTTCTAGAATTTACAAATTAGTCCCTAAATTCGTATTTTGTGCAATTGGGTCCCTTATTGTTTTCCGATTGCTGTGATTTTTGAGTATGCTTATCTCAAGAGTATGCCTAGGTTTAATGTGCATCTAGACAAGTTTAAAAAGAAAAAAAAGGGTCGTTAATCAAGGTTAACTTTCGAGTTGACTTTGGTTTTCCCCGTGTAATCTTCGTAGTTCGGGTCAACCGTCTAGGTCGGGCTAAGGGGGTTACATTTGGTCCCTTGCTTATTGAATTTTCAAGAATTTTGGCTCTAAACAAGGAGAAATCCACATTTAGAGGTATGAACGTCCTTCTCCTCTAAATACTCAGTTCTTTACTGAAATTCCCAAGTTCTCAATCCTTAAATTAAGTTTTATTAAAGGTTTTAATGTTGTGATCTTGATTTTGGCTTAAAATGCAAGATTTGGATTTAATTTTGAAGAAATTCGTATTGGATGATTGGGCTCTGTTTTGAGATGTCTTTTTGATGTATTTTGGATGTCTAAATGATGTGTGATTGAGGTTTAATCAATGCAATCCCGAATAGGTTGATCGCCTTGGATGTTGAGGGGTTGTGATTGTACCGTACACTCCATCCAAGTACCCTAACGAGTGAGGTAAGATAACAACGGTGGTTAAAAGTCTGTGTGTGGATCTTGTGTTATGTGTCCCTTGCACTCGTTAGTGGAATTATACAACTACCGATGAGTGATTTGGAGGGGTTGTGATTGTACCGTTAAACTCCATCACAGGTGTTGAGGGGTTGTGATTGTACCGTTAAACTCCACCTTATGTTGTTCGGTAGTGTGTATGAAGCGTGTGGGACAACGCTTGTAATTCGCGTATTCGATTGTGTTTTGGATTGTAAATGGTTATGAACTATCACTTGAAAGCCAATATGTTGTATTTATTGTATTGAAGCATGAGATGCTTGTAAAGTATGCAAAGTTGCATGAAAAGAGATGGGCTTAATGTTTTAAGCTTTGCTTAAATGTTTTCTAAAAATGCATTATTGAGTTGGTTTATTTAGAGCATGCCTCACTAAGCTATTGTGCTTACGCTCTCTCTTTTGTACCAATAATGCAGACAATTGAAGTGTTTGAGGGCAACAAGGAAGCTAAGAGTCCAAGGGAAATTAAGCTCATGTATGGTAATGTTTTCATACACTATTAGTTTTGGTCATTTGGTATTTGGAACCTAAGATGTATTTTGGGAGATGTTTTGGACTCCCTAGTTTGTGGCATGATGCTTTTGATGTTTTGGATTTGTAATTGGCCTTTTGATGCTTGATTTGGAGTTTGGTAGGTTGTTTGGTTTTTGGATATTAGGATGCATGCCTATAGACATGTGAAATTTCATGTTTGATGCCATGAATGTGTTTAGGAGTTGCAAGCATGCTCTATATGTGTATGATGACATGTTGGCATGGTTAGGAAGTCATTAGGATGTGTTTGAGTGGTTTTATGTATGAAAAACCAGCAAAATCTGCAGCTTCTGGGCAAACCGTATCGGAACAGGCACTGGCGTTTCGAAACAGGGGCCTGTAATGGCCTTCGTGTTTCGAAACGGCTGGAGACTGTTCCGAAATGATTTGGCTACTGGAAGGCCCTATTTCGGAACTAGTCTCGAAACGAACCCGTGTTTCGGAACGGTCAACACCGTTTCGAAACGGGTGACAGTTGGGCACTGATTTGAATGGTGTTGAGGTTTGCAAGCTTTACGTTTTAGTCCCGAAAGTTGTATTTGCAATTGTATGAGTTGGAGAAGTCCAATTAAGGTGAAATTTGACAGAGATGCATGTAACATGACTAATTCAATATTGGTAACTTAAAAATCAGTTAAGACCTTCTAATTTCCAGAATTTACATTTTGGTCCCTAACATTTGTATATTGTGCAATTGAGTCCCTTATTTGAATCTGATCGCTGTGCTTTATTCGTATATGTTTCTCAAGCGTTCGCTTAGGGTTAACGTGCATCTAGAAAAGATTAAAAAGAAAGAAAAAAAGGTCGTTAATCAAGGTTGACTTTCGAGTTGACTTTTGTTTTCCCCGTATAATCTTCGTAGTTCGGGTCAACCGTCTAGGCCAGGCTAAGGGGGTTACAATCGCAGGTTCGTAAAAGGATTTTCTATGATAGCCGCTCCTTTAACCAAATTATTGAGGAAAGGAGCTCCTTTTGTTTGGACCGAGGTTCAACAACAATGTTTTGATCAATTGAAACAAGTGTTGATTAATGCACCAGTCCTGACCCAACCTGAGCCCGGAAAAGATTACATAGTTTACAGTGATGCATCGCATCTCGAGTTAGGATGTGTACTAATGCAAGAAGGCAAATTCATCGCTTATGCTTCGAGGCAACTTAAGCCACATGAAATTAATTATCCCACCCACGACCTTGAATTGGTTGTAGTTGTCTTCGCATTGAAAATCTGGAGACATTACATCTACGAAGAGAAATGCTATCTTTTCACCGACCATAAGAGCCTTAAGTATTTATTGACTCAAAAGGAATTGAACCTTCAGCAACGGAGGTGGATAGAACTCCTGAAAGAATACGATCTTGTCATTGATTACCATCCGGGCAAGGCTAACGTTGTAGCTAATGCACTCAGCCGCAAACCTTTTTCCTAGTAAGCATTGACAATGAATTTGGAGTTATATGTATTATGTAGTACATTAACTCATTGTAACATTGTTATATTGTTACTCCTCGAACAATTAATGCTCGCTTCCGACTTCGGAAGCATCGTTGCCTTGTAGCTGAACTTCAAGTTCAGTCTACCATCGTTTCGCGAATCAAAGATTTGCAACAACAATTTCTTGAGCTTCAAATCATTGTCTCTAAACTATCGGACAACCATGACTTTGGAGTTAATTCTAAAGGACTTTTATGTTTCTGTTACCGAGTTTGTGTACCTAATGATGAATCTCTTCGCACCGATATCCTTTCAGAAGCTCATTCGAGTTCTTTTTCCGTTCACCTCGGGTCAGTGAAGATGTATAAAGACCTACGCAAACTCTATTAGTGGTTGGGCATGAAGCATGCCATAGTTGATTTCATTTCTAAATGCCTCACGTGCCAACGTGTTAAGGCAGAACATTGTGCTCCTACTGGACTATTACAGCCTATCGATCCACCGAAATGGAAATGGGAAAATATAACTATGGACTATTTTAGTGGTCTACCGTTAACCCCTGCGAAATATGATGTTATATGGGTCATTGTAGATCGTTTCACGAAGTCAACTCATTTTATACCGGTTAGAATGGACTACGGTCTTCCCAAACAAGCTGACTTGTATATCAGGGAAGTAATCCGACTCCACGGAGTACCTAAGTCTATTATCTCTGATTTGCATCTCGATTTTGGAGAACCTTATAGGGAGCTCTCGGCACCAGAGTTAATCTCAGCATAGCTTTTCACCCTCAATCTGACGGCCAATTAAAAAGGGTAATCCAGGTAAATCATCAAAAAATATGTCCATTAAAAATCCTAGAAACTTGCATTGTCACTAAACCTCTCTGTACAGATCTTGGAAGACATGCTTTGCGCATGCATTATTGACTTTGGTGGAACTTGGGAAATGTCTCTGCCCCTCGTCAAATTTGCCTACAACAATAGTTACCAAGCATAAATTCAAATGGCTCCGTATGAAGCATTGTATGGTAGGCAATGCAGAACTCCATTGTGTTGGTCAGAGCTTGGCGAGGGCAAGATGTTAGGCCCTGACTTGCTTCGAGAGACTAAAGAGTGAGTCGCTATAATTCATGATCGTTTAAGGGCTTCCTTTGATCGACAAAAGGCTTATGCTGACCTCAAAAGAAAAGACATTGAGTACGAAGTTGGTGAGAAAACCTTCCTCAAAGTATCACCATGGAAGAAAATCATAAGATTTGGCAAAAAGGGAAAATTGAGTCCTTGATTCATTGGACCCTTTGAAATTATTGAAAGAGTTGGCCCCGTAGCATATCAACTGTTGTTACCCTCAGAATTGAGTAAGATCCACGATGTTTTTCATGTATCAATGCTCCGTAAGTATCATTATGATCCTTCACACATTGTGGAACCTGAATCTATGGAACTTCAATCAAATATGTCCTAGGAGGAGGAACCAGTTCAAATTCTTGCTAGAAAAGTCAAGAGACTTTGCAACAAAACAATATCGTTGGTTAAAGTGCTCTAGAGGAGCCACACCGTTGAGGAAGCCACTTGGGAACCTGAAGAGACCATAAGACAACAATATCCACATCTCTTCAGTTCAAGTAAAAATTCGAGGACGAATTTTTCTTAAGGGGGAGAGTTGTAACACCCTAAAATTCGGTCTAGTCGGGATTTAGTTTCGGTGATTGGAAATTCTATATTGATGAAGTCTAAATATTGTATCGACTAGTTAATTATTGATATTGAACCCTAATTGAGCTTAAAACATCGCCATCTGACTCTATTGAATAATATTGAACCTATATAGTTACTAAAGTGGAGAATATGCAAGTTGGAGGTCAAAACTATAGTAGAATGAGAGTTGATGGACTAATCTTGTGATTAGCCCCTCCTTCATTAAAAATACACCTACGTGGGAAAGTTTGGTGAAGTTGCTTCACCATGAGGAAAGCTTAATTGGTGAGCTATAATTAATAAAAGAAAGGAATTGAAAGAGAATAGAAAACTTACCCGAAAAACTTTGAAGCATACACCTCTCCATCTTTTCATCTTTCTCATCTTCTTCCTTGAAGCAAGCACCTCCATTGGAGGAAGTTTTGAGCTTCACTTTCTCTTCGTTTTATTGATATCAAATTGTTCCTATCGATCGGGTAAGCTATAATCCTTAATCGATTATTGAATTCCATGGATATATTGAGTTTAATCTTAAGCTAGGGTTTTGACCATCCATGGATATTTCATCGTTAGTGTTTATATTAAAGTCGGATATTGATTTTGATATCGTTGTATTGATTTTGATATTGAGATATCGAACCTAATAGTTTTCTATTGACTTTCTAGCTCAAGTAGTGGAGAAAGAGGTTTCACCGTCTCCATCTCAAGCTAGGAACAAGAGGATTGTTATCCGAGAGCCTTGAAAGCTTCGGATTGCTAAGGTGAGTGTAGTCGGAGACTCGGGTTTAGGCGAAAGGCCTTCCCGGATCATTATTTGATAATTTAGATTATATCGCTAACATTCTTGTTGAAGAAATTGCTTTGGATGGTTAATCGGACACCTTGGTAAGTGTCGGTAAGTTGTCATTGAGCGTCGGACATAGTCATTGATATCGTCATTGTGCATCGTCATTGATATAGTAATTGTCATCGGATTATTATATAGAAATCATTGGACATTGATATTGACATTGGATTATGAAATATTGATGATGAGATACATATATATTTGGTATTGGTAATATTGAAATCATCGGACATTGGAATACTATTGATTATTGAAATGGATATGAACATTGGAACCTTGGATTTGAATAGACATTGGATACAATTAGCATGCCATAGAATTCATGAGCTTAGTGTACGGGTGGACTATGGTCCTAAGGCTAAGGCCTATATTGATTTGGCGAGGCGAAGGGATGTGTATTGATATTGGTCATATTGGCGAGGCGGAGGGATTAGACCATTCATTGATTTAGCGAGGCGTAGGAATTCGTGTGTTAAACATTGTATATTATTGCATAGCATTAATGTTGATGGCATGAGATCATGATTTTAGATATTCAATACATTGATGTTGTTCATATTGTTTATGACTACCTCACTAGGCAAAGTATGCCTAACGTGTCCCATCTCATGCATTTTCAGGTTAAAAAGGATCGTGTGTCGGAAGTTCAGATTGGCAAGCAAGACAATTCACTAAAGGCCTCAAAGTAATGTATTTTGACTTATAAACTCCTAGAAAGGTGGAAAAGTAGTTGAACTAGTCGTTTGTGCCTATTTTGATGTGTTGGTGAAGTTCCTAAGTTGTAATATGGTATATGGCCCTAAATGGCCTTTTTGGTTGGCTTAAAGTAGTATAAAAATGCATAATTAGCTTAAAAAGGTAAAAACATAGTAAATGCATTCATTTGATCATGAAATTTGGCATGCTAGTAGTTTATACCATTTAAATATTGTGTGTAAAGTTTCGTTGCATTTTGATATCGTTCGATAGGTCAAATTGATTAAATCCAGCAAAAATCTGTCACTACAGGTCAGGCCGTATCGAAACGGGTGATGGCGTTTCGATACGGGTAAGCACGGTTTGGTCTGAGAAATAAGGTGTATCGGAACGGTCCATGGCTGTTTCGAAACATTTTGTCTCTAGAATCTCTCGTTTCGATACGGGTTCATAGCGTATCGAAACGGGTCAAAGTCAAAAGAGGTCAATACCGTTTTGAGACGGGTATACCCGTATCGGTACGGTCTTAAGGTTAAGGTCAAAAGGAGTTGACTATCGTTCACCCGTTTCGAAACAACTCTAAGGTGTTTCGATACGGGGTTAGGTAAGTTAGTTAAAGGCTAATTGAACAGATTGCTAATTTCACAGTTTGGTCACCGAACATTATAAGGTTAAATTGAATGAGTCAATGATCTTCAAATCGTATGAAATTTTGCAGGGATGATATTAATACAGTGAATTTCAGTCTAATAAAATCAATTACATTGAAGGACCCCTAGTTTGTCAAAATTACAAATTGGTCCCTAAAACTTGTAATAGTTGCGATTTGGCCCTTGGCTGATTAATCATTGCTTAATTGAGTAAATTGGACTGATTATTTAATGGTAATGATTCATTGTGTGATGTGGTTTGAAATTGTTAATAATAGAATGAAATTTTATTGCACTGGATTCTGTATTGATCACCGGTTTCACCTTCCGACCCGGTTCTGGACCAGACCGGGAAGGGGGTGTTACACTCCCCCACGTATCTGTACACCTAGGGATTGTATTGGTATGCATGGTCGTTATTTTTGTTAATATGACATTAGAGGTTCATATTTTTCCGTTTTGGCCTGTGATTGTTATGCATGCAATTGAATGAGTTCGGTTGATCGTTTTGTGCTGAAATTTGATATGTGAGCATGAAACCTGATTAATTGAGGTTTTGTAACATCAAATTTAACTAAGTCCCTGTAATTTTCCAAATTTACAATTTGGCCCTTAAATTGCAAATTCGTGCAATTAGATGTCGATTCGACGCTTGATTGAGTTGAGATTTCACCTATTACCAACATGCACACCCTAGGATATAATAATGATCTAGACAAGATAAAAAGAAAAAATGGACGTATTTCGAGTTAAAATTTTCACTGGTTTGTTTCGGCAAACCCAATGTAGCTCGCTCGGTTCGGTCTAGCGTCTAGACCGGGTCAAGGGGGTTACAGTCTCGGCCATCGTTTCTAGTGACAGTCGACTTCTCAGGCTTCGATTCAACCCTCTGGCGGTCCTCCAATTTCAGCGGTGGTTTAGCTCTAGAGGTAACATTTCTCTCTTCTTTTTATTATTATTATTATTATTATTATTATTATTATTATTATTATTATTATTATTATTATTATTATTATTATTATTATTATTATTAGTTTTTTAATAATAAGGTAATTAATGGCTAATAATTGGAATAGAAATCTCTCTTCTCTATTTATAGGGGTCTAAAATTATGATGTCATTATTGACGTCATTGGTGATGACATCATGCCAACTGGTGCCAAAAAAGCATAATCCGTGTGAAGTTGAAATAGACCAGTAACCCCCTTAGCCCGGCCTAGACGCTTGACCCGAACTACGAAGATTACACGAGGAAAATCAAAGTTAACCCGAAAGTCAACCTTGATTAACGACCCTTTTTTATTTTACTCTTGTCTAGATTCACATTAAGCCTATGTGATCACTCACGAAACATGGAAGAGAAAGGCACGGCGATCGAAAAACATTTAGGGACTCAATTGCGTAAATTACGAGTTTGGGGACCAAAATATAATTTTTAGAAACTATAAGGACTTTGCAGATTTTAGGTTTACCAATATGTAATTAATCATGTTACATGCTCCTCCGTCAAATTTCAGCTTAAAAAGACATCCCAAGCTCAAGCAATTGCATCCACAACATTCAGGACTAAAATGTAAAGCATGGAAACATCAAACGATTCAAATCAGCATCCAACGGTCAACTGTATCGGAACACCCACCCTTCGTATTGAAACGCCCGTATCGAAACGATGTTGATCGTTTCGGTACTCGGGTATGTTCCGAGACCGGTATCAAAACAGGCTTCACCAGTAGCCAAACTGTTTCGAAACAACCTCGTCCGTTCCGAACCACCATAGCCATTACAGGCCCCCGTTTCGGAACATATGAGGGTGTTTCGATACACTCTGCCCAGTGACAGCGGATATAGCTGGTTTATCACCTTTTAAACCAATCAAACATGCCTTAAAGAGCACTACAACATACCAGCAACTCATTTTGATACTAAGGAACATATTTAAGACCCTTAAACTAGAGCATGGCATCAAACACAAGATCACACAATCTAAACGCATGCTCTCTAGTCTCAAAACCAATATAAGCAACAAAACCTCAACCAAACAATTAAGACTATTTGCAATCCATAAAATCCATCACAAACATGCTACAAACTCAGGGAGTTCAAACACATCTACCAAATACTTCCTTGAGGTCTCATTGCCAATATCAAAACTAAAGTGTATAAAAACATCACCATACATGAGCTTTGCACTTCCTTGGATGTTCTTATCTTTCTCGTTGCCCAAAAACACTTCAATTATCTGCATTATTGGTAAATAAAAGCGTAAACACAATTGCTTAGTGAGGCATGCTCTAAAGAAAACCAACACAATAATGCATTTCTCGAAAACAATTTCTCAAAAGCTTTTCTACAACATGCTCGTTCTACCTCATGCTTGAAAACCATTTCAAAGCAAAAGCCTCATTGAAAACACATGTACCTCAACTCTATCTCATGCATTTAAACCAATGCAAATCTCATGGCAAGGCCATACACATTCTTGTAAAACCAAAGCATTTCATAACAAATCTCATATGCATTTCACATAGCATAAATCATCTCAACAATAGGTACATGTGATTCAAAAGCATTTTCATATATTATATTGGCATTTCACATCTCATTACTACTCGGATATGTGGACATCATTCTCAAACCACTAGACGCTTCTGGTGGAATCTCACATCACCGTACTCACTTGTCTAGTAACATAGTTTCCGGTGGAATCTCACATCACCGTACTCACATGGCGGAATCTCTCATCGCCACAAAGCTTGGGTATTTCACCAAGTCCTACCCGATGGAATGCCCATCATCGGTTCTCTCCCTTTGGATTAAACCAAAGAGCACGTACGAATTTTTTGTTTATAGTGCACTCTCATCATATTGATCGATCAATTATATCCGGTAAGTATCTCATCTTCTATGCCAATATAGTATGTCAAAATATCATCTCACCTACTATTTTTCATGCAACATTTCTCAAATCTTTCACATCTCATTTCAAACCATAACATTTGTCATGCTTTAAAACAAAAGCTCAAATCTCAACAATGCATCATGTTATTTCATGAAATCATTTCAAGCATCATCTCATGATATAAATCATGCATAAAAATAGTAGGAATTTATCTATCTCAAACCATGAGCATGTAAAAGCATTTTAGGGGCAACCACCACATTTAAGAGAGCAATCTAGCCAATACTTACTTCCGAACTTAGGTAGGTGTTTCAAACCTTTCCTAAATCCCCAAACCTTGTTTCTTGTCCCTCAAGGACTTCTAAACCATTCGCACTCGCTGATTACGTTTCGCTTCCTTTCTGAAACGCTATCTAGGCTCCCAGATCAACACCAACGGCGTCCGAAGATGTCTCCCCTGTTTATAACACATAAGATCAGAGGATTAATGCATCATCATGCATTGAAATCATCAGCCACACACCTAAACTCACTGCCCTACTCACAAACCACATTTCGGCTACCAAACACAACTGAAATCATCCCCAAACTCTTCCAAAACAAAGCCCAGCCAAGATCTACTACTTCTAATCATTTCTAAACATCAATCAACATCAAAAACCACCACAAACTCGTCCTTATACCTCCAGCTATGACAGAACACCAAAACCATCATTCTAGCATACAAAACTTAGGAATCCAAGCCTATTCGGGATTTGTTTGATAAAACCTCATTTATAACATCAATTAACATCCAAAATACATTAGAAAACAACCTCAAAACAGAGCCTAATCATCAACCACGAAAATCATCAAGATCTCTCCAAAAACCTTGAGTTTTAAGACAAATTATTGTTTCTAACATTAAAGCAACTCAAAAATCGTTAACAAATTATTGATAACTTGGGAATTTCAGTAAAGAACTGATCATTAGAGGAGAAGGACGAAGCTTACCTCTAATGGCTGATTTCTCCTTGAATTGGGCAAGTTTTCTTGAAAATATAATGTAAAAACAAGAGGTTTTGATGAGGAAAAGATTAGGAATCAAAAGGAGATTGAAATCTCATCAAAAGGAATGAAAATCAAAGGTTAATTGCTGGAGGAAATGTGTTTGGCTGAAAAGAAATTGAGAGAAAATGAAATGAGAGAAAATTAATGAAAGGTAGTTATGAAAAGTCAAAGGTAGTTTCCTTTTAATTAATCTTTATTTCCCTTTAATTAAAACATTAATAAAATCCCTCAAATTAAGAAGAAGTCTAATTAAAAACATTTTGGTAAAATTAGCTCCTTCAAGATTCAAAGTTTCAATCCTTTACAAAACAGTCACTATTCAACTTTTGCAAAAACTACGATTTGGTCACTACACCGAAATGTAGTATTTCCAAACCTTATTTTGTAAAATTGATTTCACCATAATCATTCATATATAATAAATGAGGATTTTTAGATATTTTTGAATATTTTTAAAGCATCCCGAACTGGGTGATCCCTAAACCTCCCTTTAGGATTTGAACCGTTTCCGACCGGTCCGATTCGAACTCTAAAACATCTAGGCCCAAATTTGGGGTGTTACAACTCTCCCCCTCTTAAGAAATTTCGTCCTCGAAATTTACCTGGTGGAAAAAGGTAAGGAAATTGCTTCTTCATGTCTTCCTTCCTTTTCCACGTGGCTTCCTCAACACCACGATGTCTCCACAACACTTTAACCAGCTCAATGGTCTTACCACGAAGAACCTTACTGTCCGAATCCAAAATCTCAACAGGTTCCTCATCATATGTCAAATCTGGATTCAACTCAACTTCCTCCACAGGCATAACATGCGAAGGATCCGATCTATACCTCCGAAGCATGGATACATGAAACACATTATGTATCTTTTCTAACTCTTGTGGTAGCCTCAGCTTATAGGCAACAGGACCCACACGTTCTATCACCTCGTATGGTCCAATGTATCTCGGGCTCAGCTTGCCTTTCCGGCCAAATCTCATCACCTTCTTCCAAGGTGAAACTTTCAAGAGCACATGGTCACCCACCGCAAATTCTATCTCCTTACGATTCAAATTCGCGTAAGACTTTTGCCGATCCGATGCTGCCTTCAACCGCTCACAAATGAGCTTCAACTTCTCGGCGGTCCCTTTTAATAAAGCTGGCATCGAGACCAACTTTTGTCCCGTTTCAGCCCAGCAAAGAGGAGTTCTGCACTTCCTCCCATACAAAGCTTCATAAGGTGCCATTTGAATACTCGCCTGGTAACTATTAATATAAGCAAACTCCACCAAAGGCGAATGCTTCTCCCAAGAGCCTTGAAACTCAATAACACAGCACCTTAACATATCTTCAAGCATTTGGATTACACGCTCCGACTGTCTATCCGTCTGCGGATGATAAGAAGTACTGAAATTTAGTCGTGTACCCAATGCTTGATGCAAAAACTCCCAAAACCTTGCAGTGAACCTCGGATCTCTATCCGACACTATAGATTTTGGTACACCATGCAAACGCACAATCCCAGCAATGTACAACTCTGCAAGCTTATCCAGGGTGTATGTAGTATGCACAGGTAAGAAATGCGCACACTTCGTAAGACGATCCACAATCACCCAAACAGAATTCTTCTTTGACGACCATAGAGGCAAACCAGACACAAAGTCCATGGTGATCCTCTCCCATTTCCATTCAGGGATCCTCAATGGCTGCAACAACCCTGAAGGAAACTGGTGCTCAACCTTAACCCGCTGACAAACCATACACTTGCTCACATACTCAGCAACATCTTTCTTCAAACGCACCCAATAGTACTCATCCTTCAAATCACGGTACATCTTTGTACTACCAGGGTGCATAGCAAATGGACTACTATGAGCTTAGGTCAGAATAGTGCGCCTCAACTCAACATCATTCGGCGCCACTATACGACTCCCAAAACATAGAACACCATCATCATTAAAACAGAAGTTCGACGGTCTATCCTCAGCAATATCCTGAACATAAGACACCAAGGAATCATCCAACAACTGCTTATCCTTTATCAACTGGACCAGAGATGGTTTCACTTGCAACTCAGCAACAAGACCACCATCTCACGATATTCTCAAGCTAGCAAACATCGCTCTTAACTCTACCGCCATTTTCCTGCTCAAAGCATCAGCCACAACATTGGCCTTCCCTGGATGATACTCGATCGTTAGATCGTAATTCTTAAGCAACTCCACCCATCGCCGTTGCCTAAGATTCAACTCTTTTTGAGACATCAGATACTTCAAACTCTTGTGATATGTGTACACAGTACACTTCTCACCATAAAGATAATGCCTCCAGATCTTTAGAGCAAAAACCACTGCAGCCAACTCAATATCATGCGTAGGATAATTGCGTTCATGCACTTTCAACTGTCACGATGCATAAGCCACCACCTTACCCTCTTGCATTAACACACACCCCAAACCAACATAGGATGTGTCACTATACACCACAAACTCTTTCCCTGATTCAGGTTGAACCAAGATAGGAGCTTGCGTCAAAGCTGCTTTCAACTTCTCGAAAGCTTGTTGTCTCGCTTCCGTCCACTCATACTTAACATCCTTTTGCAACAACTTCGTCAAAGGGGCAGCAATCATAGAAATTACATCCACAAACCTCCGGTAGTAACCTGCCAACCCAAGGAAACTACGGACTTCATGAACAGACTTAGGAGGCTTCCAATTCATCACCGCCTCAACCTTATGGGGATCAACTCGAATCCCTTCGGCCGAAACCACATGATCAAGGAAAACAACTTCCTTAAGCCAAAACTCACATTTGCTCAGCTTAGCATAAAGCTGATTTTCCAACAACGCTTGTAAAACAATCCTTAGATGACATTCATGCTCCTCCTCAGTACGAGAGTACACAAGGATATCGTCGATAAACACCACAACAAACTTGTCCAAGAATTCATGAAACACCCTATTCATCATATCCATGAAATCAGCAGGAGCATTCGTCAACCCAAACGGCATTTCAAGGAACTCATAATGCTCATAACTCGTTCGAAAGGTTGTTTTCGACACATCCACATCTTTCACCTTTAACTGATAGTACCCTGACCTTAGATCAATCTTTGAAAACACAGCTGCCCCCCGAAACTGATCAAAAAGATCATCAATCCTCGGCAAAGGATACTTGTTCTTGACGGTCAACTTATTCAGTTGACGATAATCGATGCACATTCTCATCGTGCCATCTTTCTTTTTAACAAACAAGACCGGTGCACCCCAAGGCGACACACTAAGCCGAATGAAGCCACGGTCAAGAAACTCCTAAAGTTGCGTCTTCAACTCCTTCAACTCCTTGGGTGTCATGTGATAGGGAGCAATGGACACCGGAGTTGTGTTCTCATACAGCTCAATTCCAAACTCAACCTCTCTACTAGGCAGCAAACCAGGTAATTCCTCCGAAAACACACCAGGGAACTCACACACGGTTCTTATATCCTGAACGCGCACCTCCTTTGAGCTAGGATTCATGACAAAGGCTAGGTAAGCCTCGCAACCTTGCCGCAACATCCGGCTCGCTTCCAATGTAGACACCACGTTAGCTAAAAACTTCACATTTTCTCCCACCACCACCACCTCATAATCATCCACAAGTTTCAACTAAACTCGCTTGCTTTCAAAGTCTACAACGGCTCTATGCTCAACAAGCCAATCCATGCCAAAGATTACATCAAAACCATAAAATGGCAATTCCATAAGATCAACAAGAAAAACATGATCTTGCACCTTTAAGGGAAATCTCTTATACAACTTTCTTGTTACAACCGTCTCACCAAAGGAACTAGTCACACGCATACCAACATCCAAAGACTCAACAGGAAAACCAAGCATTTGAGCATGTTCACGCAATATGTACGAGTGTGTAGATCCAGAATCAATCAAAGAAAGTAATGACAAGGAATGCAAAGTAAAGGTACTTGCGATCACGTTTGTGTCATTCCTTCCCTCACGATGGGCATACACTCGAGCCTGACCACCACCCTCAGGTTGGACAGCCACAACATGCGCCACATTCCTTCCACCATCATCCCTACGCTGAAAAATACCACGGCCGCGCCCACGAACTCTCTGTGGCTCAGCTGCTCTCACCGGAGCTTGTCCCTCTCTCAGCTACTGAGGAAAATCTTTCTACATATGCCCTCGGTTTCCACAATTCCAACATGTCCCAAGGTTACCCCAACACTCACCAGCGTGTCTCCTACCACACCGGTTGCACTCAGGAGTCCTCAAAAAGGCATTAGGCCCTTGCTGCCCTCTACCAGGGTTACCACCCCCACGTCTAGCATCATAATGTGGCTTTCTATCCTTATGCCTCTTGTTGCGATCTCTACCATAATCGCGTTCTGCAGCTCGCTTTCCCGAGCTAGATCCAGCTGCTCGGCTTGCCAAACCAAGATTCAATTCAATGTCCTTGGCTCTAGTGACCAAGACATCGAAATCAGTGTAATCAGCTGCAAGCATATAGGTCTTTACATCCGCTACCAGCCCATAATGGAATCATTCGCACATTTTCCTCTCACTAGGAATTAGCTCAGGTGCATACTGGCTAAGGCGAACAAACTGAATCTCATATTCAGCCATAGACATGTTCCCTTGCACGAGAGACATAAACTCCCTTTTCTTTTTGTCAAGGTAGCGAACTCCCAGATACTTCCGCTTGAACGCATTCAAGAAGAATGTCTAAGTCACCTCATCATCCTACATTCCGGAGATAGTGGTCGTCCACCACGTGTAAGCATCACCATGCAGCAGTGACACAATGCATCCCAGCTTCTGCACATTGTTGCAGTTCAACTGACCAAGAATCCTCTTGGTGCTCTCCAACCAAGATTCAGAACCTTCAGGTGTCAAACCTCTAAACTCAGTCCCACCCAGACTGCGGAGACGCTCCAACGGCAATCTCACATTAGCACCATCCTGAGGTACAGCTCCATGAGCTCCAGCTACTACTGCCTGGAAAGCTCCAGCAATAGCCTGTATCAACATGGTCATATCAGGAGCAACTTGCCCCTGAACACCCTCGGGTCCAGCAACCCCAGCACCCACTCCAGCAGCACCAGCCCCAGCTCCACCACCACCAGGTGGTCTACCAGGGGGAGGAAGAGGTAAATCCTCAACATTCTCTATGTTCTCATTCTCATCCATAGATCTAGTATTGATTCTCAACTCTCTACGTAGCCCCATAATAAAAACAATGCACTGACAAAAATGCAACAAACACAATTAGGCATAATAAGGTAAGTAATCCAAGTACTCAAGCTCATTTTTGAAACCATTTCTTCTCATTAATAATGATATGGCAATGGAATCCCAAACTATACTCCAAACATAGCATAGCATCACAAATTCATCTCAATTGCATCATACATCACTATTCATACATCATACTTTCACCGAAATGTCCAAATCATACATAATCACATACAACAACCACATACCAAGCCCCAATTATTCGATAACCTGGCTCTGATACAAACAAATGTAACCCCCTTAGCCCGGCCTAGACGCTTGACCCGAACTACAAAGATTACACGAGGAAAACCAAAGTCAACCCAAAAGTCAACCTTGATTAACGACCCTTTTTTATTTTACTTTTGTCTAGATGCACATTAAGCGTATGTGATCACTCACGAATCATGGAAGAGAAAGGCACAGCGATCGGAAAACATTTATGGACTCAATTGCGTAAATTACGAGTTTGGGGACCAAAATGTAATTTTTAGAAACTATAAGGACTTTGCAGATTTTAGGTTTACCAATATGTAATTAATCATGTTACATGCTCCTATGTCAAATTTCAGCTTAAAAAGACATCCCAAGCTCAAGCAATTGCATCCACAACATTCAGGACTAAAATGTAAAGCATGGAAACATCAAACGATTCAAATCAGCATCCAACGGTCAACTGTATCGGAACACCCACCCTTCGTACTGAAACGCCCGTATCAAAACGGTGTTGACCGTTTCGATACTCGGGTATGTTCTGAGACCGGTATCAAAACAGGCTTCACTAGTAGCCAAACTGTTTCGAAACAGCCTCGTCCGTTCCGAACCACCATAGCCATTACAGGCCCCCGTTTCGGAACAGGTGAGGGTGTTTCGATACACTCTACCCAGTGACAGCAGATATAGCTAGTTTTTCACCTTTTAAACCAATCAAACATGCCTTAAAGAGCACTACAACATAACAGCAACTCATTTTGATACTAAGGAACATATTTAAGACACTTAAACTAGAGGATGGCATCAAACACAAGATCACACAATCTAAAAGCATGTTCCCTAGTCTCAAAACCAATATAAGCATCCAAACCTCAACCAAACAATTAGGACCATTTACAATCCATAAAATCCATCACAAACATGCCACAAACTCAGGGAGTTCAAACACATCTACCAAATACAACCTTGAGGCCCCATTGCCAATATCAAAACTAAAGTGTATAAAACATCACCATACATGAGCTTTGCACTTCCTTGGATGTTCTTATCCTTCTCGCTGCCCAAAAACACTTCAATTATCTGCTTTATTGGTAAAAGAGAGCGTAAGCACAATTGCTTAGTGAGGCATGCTCTAAAGAAAACCAACACAATAATGCATTTCTCGAAAACACTTTCTCAAAAGCTTTTCTACAACATGCTCGTTCTACCTGATGCTTGAAAACCATTTCAAAGCAAAAGCCTCATTGAAAACACATGTACCTCAACTCTATCTCATGCATTTAAACCAATGCAAATCTCATGGCAAGGCCATACACATGCTTGTAAAACCAAAGCATTTCATAAAAAATCTCATATGCATTTCACATAGCATAAATCATCTCAACAATAGGTACATGTGATTCAAAAGCATTTTCATATATTATATTGGCATTTCACATCTCATTACTACTCGGATATGCGGACATCATTCTCAAACCACTAGACGCTTCCGGTGAAATCTCACATCACCGTACTCACTCGTCTAGTATCATAGTTTCCGGTGGAATCTCACATCACCGTACTCACATGACGGAATCTCTCATCGCCACAAAGCTTGGGTATTTCACCAAGTCCTACCCGATGGAATGCCCATCATCGGTTCTCTCCCTCTGGATTAAACCAAAGAGCACGTACGAATTTTTAGTTTATAGTGCACTCTCATCCTATTGATCGATCAATTATATCTGGTAAGTATCTCATCTTCTATGCCAATATAGTATGTCAAAATATCATCTCACCTACTGTTCTTCATGCAACATTTCTCGAATCTTTCACATCTCATTTCAAACCATAACATTTGTCAAGCTTTAAAACAAAAGCTCAAATCTCAACAATGCATCATGTTATTTCATGAAATCATTTCAAGCATCATCACATGCTATAAATCATGCATAAAAACAGTAGGAATTTATCTATCTCAAACCATGAGCATGTAAAAGCATTTTAGGGGCAAGCACCACATTTAAGAGAGCAATCTAGCCAATACTTACTTCCGGACTTAGGTAGGTGTTTCAAACCTTTCCTAAATCCCCAAACCTTGTTTCTTGTCCCTCAAGGACTTCTAAACCATTCGCACTCACCGATTACGTTTCGCTTGCTTGCCGAAACGCTATCTAGGCTCCCGGATCAACACCAAAGGCGTCCGAAGATGTCTCCCCTATTTATAACACATAAGAGCAGAGGATTAATACATCATCATGCATTGAAATCATCAGCCACACACCTAAACTCGCTGCTCTACTCACAAACCACATTTCGGCTACCAAACACAACCGAAATCATCCCCAAACTCTTCCAAAAAAAAAGCCCAGCCAAGATCTACCACTTCTAACCATTTCTAAACATCAATCAACATCAAAAACCACCGCAAACTCGTCTTTATACCTTCAGCTATGACAGAACACCAAAACCACCCCAAAACCATCATTCTAGCATACAAAACTTAGGAATCCAAGCCTATTCGAGATTTGTTTGATAAAACCTCATTTATAACATCAATTAACATCCAAAATACATTAGAAAACAACCTTAAAACAGAGCCTAATCATCAACCACGAAAATCATCAAGATTTCTCCAAAAACCTTGAGTTTTAAGACAATTTATTGTTTCTAACATTAAAGCAACTCAAAAATCGTTAACAAAGGATTGATAACTTGGGAATTTCAGTAAAGAACTTATCATTAGAGGAGAAGGACGAAACTTACCTCTAATGGCTGATTTCTCCTTGAATTGGACAAGTTTTCTTGAAAATCTAATGTAAAAACAAGAGGTTTTGATGAGGAAAAGATTAGGAATCAAAAGGAGATTGAAATCTCGTCAAAAAGAATGAAAATCAAAGGTTAATTGCTGGAGGAAATATGTTTGGCTGAAAAGAAATTGAGAGAAAATGAAATGAGAGAAAATTAATGAAAGGTAGTTATGAAAAGTCAAAGGTAGTTTCCTTTTAATTAATCTTTATTTCCCTTTAATTAAAACTGCGATTTGGTCACTACACCGAAATGTAGTATTTCCAAACCTTATTTTGTAAAATTGATTTCACCATAATCATTCATATATAATAAATGAGGATTTTTAGATATTTTTCCATATTTTTAAAGCATCCTAAACTAGGTGTTCCCTAAACCTCCCTTTAGGATTCGAACTGTTCCCGACCGGTCCAATTCGAACTCTAAAACATCTAGGCCCAAATTTGGGGTATTATAACTAGGGGCTGCTACGTGGCGGTTTTTGAGAGGGAAAACTAGGATTCATCCGATTTTTGTGTTTGTTGGACTTGGGATTGGGTTTCTTGTTTTGTGTAAAGGAATTTGGGTATTTATGAATGTAAATGGACACTTATTATATATGGACTATTTATATATTTTTTGGGTTTATATTATTTATTTATTTATTTTGGTTTTATTTATAGTGAATTACTAATATAATATGAACCCAAAAAATACGGGTATTACAAGTTCCTAAAATTTCATTTTTTGGTTTATTTTAAAATCAACCAAAGTACCTACTATGGCCACACACAAAAATTAAGCACCTATTTCAGTCAAAAAAACTTTAGGCACTTATCTCAAAAAATGAATATAGTTTGGGTACTTATTTTGATGTTAAGCCAATTTAAAATAATAGTAGGTGTGGATAAGGACGTGTATGAGATCCAGGCCTGACGTATTTCGATCTGATCTGATTCTATAGGGTTGGATTAAAAAAATTTAGATCAGATCGGGTGAAAGATTATTAAATGTCTGGTTGGGATTTAGGGTAAATTTTTTGACTCAACCTAAAATATTTATACAAATATTCATATATTTAGGGGTACTTACTATAATGTCACTGTTTATATATTTTTCAATTAAATTTTAATTTTTTAAATAAAAAAGAGAATAAATATAATTACTCTAAAGACCTATTTTATAACAGGTTGCTTGTTGTCCATCTCAAAAATTTCACTTTAATCGAATCGACAACAGTGGTATCTGGCAAGGGGGAGCAGCATGAGCGACCGCTCAGGATCCCCACCTTCTACCTTCATAACTTCATAGATTTTTCAAGTGACAAACTAGTAAGTTATTTGTTGCTCGTTATTTTTTAGTTGTATTTATGGTGTTTTCTTAACAAAATAATAAAAATAATGTGCTCGATAAGTTTTAATCTTGTTTCTATACTTTATTGATGAAATATTAAATTAATTGTTTAAAGTAATATAACACATTTTCGTTCTATAGGGGTCATTTTTTATTTTTCACTCAGGGCCCCAAAAATATTTGAGACGGCTCTGTTGGTCGCTGGCCGTTGGTATTCTTTTCTTTTTCATTTCTTTCTTATTATTCCCGTTTTTATTTTTGTTTTCTGTTGGTATTCTTTTAATTTTTTTAATAAGAATCTCTTTGTTTTCGGTTCTTACTTTTCTCTCATCTTGTTGCAATTGTTTCTTATGTCTTGTGCACGCATTTGTCTTGTGCACGCATTTTTCGTCTACATTTATGGTAGATTTATGTTCGCGTAGAGATTTTCACGGTGTTCGTCTCTGTTTATGATTTGTCGGTGGTCTTCAGTAATATGATACCTTTTTATAGTTATTTGTCGTTGCATTCAAATTTGTTTTGTGAAGTAGAGTTTTTTTGTTGTTGTTGTTTCTAGCAACCTAGAATCGTTTTTTAAGCATAATCAATGCAAACCACTTGCTTCTTCAACACTAAAAATCACTTTTAAAAGTGATTTTACACCCAAATTAAAAGGTTAGATTTATAATTTTTGAGTAGAAAAATTAATTTGAAAATAAAATTATATTTTTATCCTCTATTATTTAATTATAATTAATTGCTAAACTAATGTTTAACGCGCATAATTATAAAATGTGTTAACTTTGGGAAATTGTCTACTCCAGTGATTACAATAATTGAGGTGAATTTGCTTTTAAGAAAGTAGTTTACCACGACACAATAAACTATTTTTTTTTATTTGATCGATTGTTTTATTCTGTCTTATTAGTGCTTGCGTTTATCTTTGCAATAATATTTCCAACAATTATAAAATGGTCGTTTCATTGCCAATTCCTTTTAAATTCATAACTTGGCATATTAACAAGAAATTAATCTAATCTGACCTCAAACTGTATCCATATAAAAAATTTAAATATCTGTTTCGAACCTAAACAAAATAGAAACAATAAGTTCAATAGTCCAATCAAACTAGCTAGATCAACTTTCCAACTACTATCTTTGAATGTTTGTTAAATAATATATTTTCATTATTATTTTGGCCATCAAATGATTTGAACATTTAACTTTTTTGGGCACAAAACATTTACTTTTTAAAAGTATATAGAAAAGAGTATCATTATGTTAAATGGAGTATATTTTATTGATTATTTATTATACTTAAAATATTAATAAATTTTTAATAATCAAAGCCATCGGGTACATCCATTGAACTAATTAAACAATTAATTAAGATTTGAATATCTTATCCGATTTATAAACCCTTGGTGGAAGACAAAACTTGATTATTTTAGAGTAAATTACATGGAAGGTACTTAATTATAGATTTGATAATAAATTTGTTGATTTTTAACAAAAAAATTATATATAAGTCATTCAATTAAAATATTGTTACAAATAGGTCATTACGTCGTTAAAATTGAAATAGACGTCTAATGTGTTATGATATGATAAAAAAAATTAGTAATCAAAACTAATTTTCTATTAACTTTGTCCCAGTTTGAAACAATTTAATAATTTTAACACTTTATATTTAAAATTTTCATAAATTTAGACTCTCTTCTTCTTCTTTTTTTTTTTTTTTTTGTGATACTACTAAAGCAAGTGAGTTTATGGGATCAAAACAACAATTGTATAATTGTATTTTATCATAAAACGACAACAAGTTATTGTTAAATTGTTACTACACCATGAAGTAATAAGAAAATGATTTAATATTTATGCGAGAAGAACAAGCAATTTAAGAGAATAACAAAGACTAAAATGATGAATTTTTTAAATATGAAGAATTAAATTTCTTATTTTGAATTATGACCAAAATAATAGATTGTATAAGTTTTGAGGATTAAAATTGTTATTATACATTATTTTTTTTGTTACCGTAATCGTAATTAAGTGACATGATATGTGGTTTGCACATTATTTTAAGACAATGTTATTTTTTATTAATTGAAGAGGTTTTGCATTCCCATACCAGGATTTGTATTCATACAAGTAGGGGTGAGCGTTCGATTAAGTCGAGTCAACAAATTTTGAGTTATTCGAGTTGAAGCGGCATATTTCACAACTCAAACTTTATTTGATTTTTTTCAATTTGAGTCGAGTTGAGTTTTCAAGTTCCTATACAAATTTAATTGTAATTATTTACCATGTTATAGTATATTTTAATTTTAATTTTAATTTAAACGACTTTCTCTAATCATATAAGATATGCATATATGTTTAATCATATTTTTTCATATGTGGCATATATTTCTTCATATATTTTTATATTGGTATAAAAGTTGAGGAACTTGATTCGAACTTAAAAATCAATCCACTAATTACTAAAAATTTCGAGTTATTAGAGTTATTTCAATTTCCATTTTACAACTCAAACTTTATTTGAATTTTTTTTCGGGTCGAGTTTCTATAATTTCGAGTCAAGTCAGAACGAGTCGAGTTTTTTCGCCTCGAGTCGTGTCAAAAATTTCGATTTTTCCAAGTCGAGTCGAGTTTTGTTCACCCCTACATACAAGATAAGGCAATATAAGCATCCTTAGCCACTAGATCAATTAGTGGATCTCGACAAAATATTATTTGATCTAACAATAGTTTTTTTCTCCCTAATAGATTTTAATCAATTTTCTATGTTTTTAATTACTATTTAAATAAATAGTAAGAGGTATCTTTTATAACATCGATGTTCAACTTATTAGCTGGCCAATTTGAATTGTGTATTGTAGAGATTTATTGTTAGGATGAACCTCCCAACACAGTTGCTCAATTCCTAACGTTAGAATCTGAATAGTTAACCTTACATAAAGGAATTAATACATCATCTCACTAAAACAATCGATTATTTTATAATACTAAAATGATATAACAGTGAGTTAAACATATTTGTAAAAAAATCATAATTAACATATCAAATAATTATTTAAAATAACAATGACTTTAAAATTTCCACCCACGAGAGGATGAAATTAAAATCAAAATAATTATATTCTAATGCACAACTTAATCATTAACATGATCATAAAATCTGAATGCTCCTATAGAAAGATTTCAACAACCTAAAAGTAGAGTTAGTGGAACACAACACAAGCAACTTTTCTACAGTGATCTTGTTATAATTTTCCTTTAAATTAATGAAAACCTGCAAATAAAATAGTTAAAACTACTACTGTTCTTTTTTGTTTGTGTTAGAATTAACTATGATATAGCACCCCAAGGGCCAATAATCTTTTTTAAAAAAGAAAGGGCTCATTAAAAACCTAATACTTTTTAATTATTCAAAAAATTAGTTTGATTGATATTGTTATTGTTGTAATAACTTATAAGGCATTATTGTTGTTGATCTAGTAATTTAGAAAAGAGTAAACTACCTGGTTGACCATTTAATTATTAGGTCTGACTTGTTTTGACCATTGCACTATAAAAATTTAAAATTTGACCACTCAACTATTTAATTAGACCTATTTTGACCACCAGCCGTTAAAGTTTAACAGATGGGTGACGTGGTTGTTAATGAAAATCTGTATAACTACACATTTTGTCACAGCCGTTAAAGTTTAACATATGGGTGACGTGGTTGTTAATGAAAATCTGTATAACTACACATTTTGTCACAGCCGTTAAAGTTTAACAGATGGGTGACGTGGCTGTTAATGAAAATCTGCATAAATACACATTTGGTCCCTACAAGTTACGCATTCTATCATTTTGATCTTAATTTTGATTTAATTTAATAAATTAATCATTCAATTAGGTGTCGACACGTGGCACCACCTGATTAAATAAAGAAAATAAAACAAAAGGAATTAATAACATAGGTGGGATTTGAACCTAGGGCTCCTTGGAGGAATTGGCATGAGTTAATCGCTAAACCAAGTGGTGAGTTGTGACATAAAATACACAAATTAATATATGTTTTAGTTTGTTGTTAATGCAAGGAAAAGGAAATAAATATGGATTAAGAGGACTCGAATATAAAACGCTTAAGACGCATAAAAAACATTCAAACCACTGCATAAATATAATATTTAAATTAAAGTAGACAACATTTTATATATTTATATATTAAATTATATTAAAAATAAAAAGTATATTCGAGTCAAATTTAATTTTGTTGTGAATCTTATTTATTTCCTTTTTCATGGTATTAACTTTAATTTAATTATTATATTTTTATTTTTAACAAAATTTAATTTAATTAAATAAAAAATTAAAAACTATATTAAAAATTCATTTAACAAAACCAAACTTATCTTATGATTAGAGTTATATTCGTGAGTTTGAATTCGTTAAATGAATTTTTAATATAATATTAATTTTTTTATTTTAAATCATGAACTATATATATATATAGTTTTTTAAAACATATATTAATTTATGTATTTTATATCAGGTGACACGTGTCACCACCTGATTTGAGGAGAAAATAAAATTATTAAATAAAAAATAATTAATTAAATTCTTCCAATAAGGTGATGTCACGTGTCGGCACCTAATTGAATGATTAATTTATTAAATTAAATTAAAATTAAGATCAAATTGATAGAATAGGTAACATGTAGGGACCAAATGTGTAGTTATACAGATTTTCATTAACAGCCACGTCACCAATCTGTTAAATTTTAACCGCCGGTGGTCAAACTAGGTCTAATTAAATGGTTGGATGGTTAAATTTTAAATTTTTATAATTTGATGGTCAAAACAAGTCAGACTCAATAATTGGGTGGTCACCAGGTAGTTTACGCTTTAGAAAATGTATGTTTGAGTGTACTTAAACATGGTTTAACGGAAATAATTTAAATGAATTAATTATTAATAACAAAAAAATAAATGATATAATTTAATAAATTTAAAAAAAAAACGTTACTTGAATAAAAGTTCAATTACATAAATATATTATTCGTAGGGTTATTATTTGATGCATTAACGGTAGAAAAAATAATTCACAAGCATGTCTAATTTTACGTTAAAACTAAAATTTTAATCTCTAACTCTAAAACCCTAACCTTTAAACTCTAAAACATAAAACCTAAGCATGAATCATAACTTTTAAACCCTTAGACCATAAACCATAAAGTAAACTTATAAACCATAAATTGAACCTACTTGTGGAAAATAAGTTTTTCACTGCCAGTGCATGAAATATTTTTTTCTTATCCGTAAGGTTTATATAACAAATTTACCTTTGTCGAATTAGGCGTCGATAATCAAGTAAGAATTAGAGGAAAATGTCTTCTCAACTGAGCTCTTATTTGAAAATTCATGATCAAACAAGCCACTAAAATTTGAATAACTCAATTGAAAATAAAAACTTAATTGAAACAACATTTTACTCAATAACTTAATCATCACAATTATTGTTTAATTCAACTTGGACCAATTTATGATATAAGCCTATCCTTAAACCACTCAATTAGCTTTCATCTTAGGACAAGCCATTGGGCTCCAGCAGAGAGGTTAGGGCTAGTACGGGCTACTAGGCTTCCAAACCCTGCCCAAATGTTTTGATTGGGTCAACAATTATTAACCGAGGCCTAGTATTTTTTTCTGCATCCAAATTAAGAATCGAGGGAAGTTGGAAATTATCTAATCTATTTTCATCTCACATTTAATGTTAGATTTATAATTACGCTTAATAGTTAAATAAATGCCTAAATTATACTTTCTTTTATGTAGGTGTCTGAATTATATTTTAAGTCAAATAGGTTCCTAACATTTTCAACGTTATTTAAATAGATGTCCCGCCGTTAATATTCGTTAATTTTTACCGTTAACTTCTGACACATGTCATCTTCTTAAAATTTTAAAATTATATTTAAAAATAAATAAATTAATAAAATAAAATAAAATAAAAAACAAAAAAATTAACCCCCTTCAACTATCCTTTTCTTCCTCAACCATCTCTAACCATAAACCTTAACTATCCCCTTTCTTTTCTTCTTCAAAGCTTTGGCCATGGCTTTCCAAACTCTCTATCTTTTACATGATGACTTGAGATTAAATCAAATAAAATGATTGAGATTTAAACCCACAGCACCCTATTTTTCATTTTCTTGAGAAACAAACATAAAAAAAGTGGAGGGAAAAAATTGATATCTAAATTTTTTAAAATTATTGCTCATAACGAATTTGTTAATGGTAAAGGGGATTTTTCGGTGGAATCTTAAATTTTTGTGTGACGGATTTTTGGGGGTGTAATGTTGAATTGACAGTAGAAGAGAACATAGAAGAAAAATAATTTGTTGCCGAAATTTTTTTGGGTGTATAATGTTGAATCTGCCAAATATGCAGAAACCCAGATTTTTTTGGTTGTAGTGTTGAATTGCTAAGTATAAAGGAGATGGTTTGTTTACTAAATGTTGCCTATAACAAATTTTGAACTCATAAGGTTAGGTGGGGAAATTTTCTTATTTGGTTGTTGAGAAAAATTTTTGTGCCATGAAAGATACAAGTGATGAGGGAAATTTGATAGGACAATGAGGGTAAATGGAGAATTTCGATGTTTGAGATTATTCAAAAGATGACACGTGTCAAGTAGAGGTAAAAATTAACGTCGGTCATGGTGAGACATCTATTTAGATAACGGAAGAAAACGTTAGACACCTATTTGGCCTAAAATATAGTTCGAACACCTATCTAAAAAATGTATAGTTTGAGCACTTATTTGAGGGTTAAGCCTTATAATTAATTCTTGAACATAATTTTGGTACATATATTTAGTATATATCAGATATAAATGTATAACATATTCACATATTTAATATTTTTTTGTCATTTTTGGTTAGCTTATAATTGACGTGATGTATTACTTAACACACTAGTATTACAAAAAATACAAATAATTAATTTATTTATTGAGTAAACTACTCGTGTGTTTACTCAACTATGAATAAATTTATTTTTACCACCCAACTATAAAAGTTATAAACTAGTCATTCAACTAATCGAGTTTGTCTTTTTCTTCTATCGCTAACTCTTAATTTTACACGAAATAAATTGACATAATTATTTTAAAATGATTCAAATTAAGACTTAACCTCATTTTCTAAGTTTAAATATTTATTAAGTTAAGACGTTGTAAATTTTAAAATTTTATTGCTGATCAATTTTTTTAAAAGAATTAGATAAATTAAAATTTAATCTCTTTTCTAAAATATTGCTTAAATCCTTTTCAATTTAACTCTTGAATGTTTTATCTTATTCCCATTCCTAACTAAGATGCCGTCTTCAAATTGGACTTGGCCTTAATCTTTTCTTTTTGCTAAATAAGTTTGAATTTGATATATGCTAAAAGTAATTTGTAATTGATTGGTAACAGTAAAAGTCGGTGCACACTATATTTTAATTTTTTTGAACAATCACACTATATTGTTAATATGTTAGTAGACATGGGTAAAGTTAAAAACGCCCTAAAAAGTAAAAAGCACCCCCAAAGCCTAATATTTTTATTGTTTGTGGTAAAGTAGTCTTGTCTGTAATGACTAAAAAACAAAGTTCCCTCATAATTAGTACTATTAAATTTAATTTTTTTTGTCTTCTATTTACTGATTTGTACCATATGATATATTTTCCTAATAGTATACATGGATACAATCGATGACACCGTCTGCCAATCAGATGGCCCCCAACAATTCCAAGGCATACACTATAGCACGAGAGGGAGCACGCGTCCGTACAAGGCGAAAATTCTCTGAACTATCGAAGTGAGGTTTTCGTTTTTCTTGTTCCGGTGAAGGTCCGATCGAGTGTTTTTTGTCCTTCGTGTGCTCCGATGAGTGTCTGGCCACCTCTCGGCCGTGGTGAGGAGAGTCTAGGTAGTCTTAGGCACCTGTGCCGCCACTGTGGTCAGGTTTGGAACGAGGCTCAAGGGTCTTAGCGCTAATGGCCAATGTTATGTGTGTGCTTGGTTTTCTCTGTTTTGCAGGTTCATGTTTGGCGAGGTTCCTCTGCAGATTGGAAAAGTCTGGTCGGGAGGCTGTTTAGGGTTGGTCTAGGGGTTGATTATGCTAAGGTTTTTGAGGTTTTATGGGTAGAAAGCAATGGCGAAGGGTCTTGCTTTCCTGGTTCTGCTTCGCACTGGTTATGGTCTGTTTTAACTAAGGTTCAGTGTTTCTGGGATGTTTTGAGGTTTTGCAACGGTATGGGTCTGGTCATTCATCTAAATGGAGTTTATTTCACTAGTATGGGTCTACAAATGTCAGTTGAATGGTGGAAGGTTACATGGTGGTGTCCTGGTTGTCGCAGGAAGAACGGATGTGTGCATATGCGTTTAAGTTTTTGTTTTTTACATAAGTTCATATCCTCGATGTTTAGTGTTCTGTGTGTTCCTGTTTGGAGGGTCTTGTTGTATTTTTATGTTGATTTTGTTAACATGGGTGTTGTTGCGTCCCAGGTGTTTGTTGAAATGTTTGTTCCAGGGTTGAGTGGGAGGTTGAAAACGATGACGTGGATTTTATTTTTGGTCCAATTTTATTTTTGTCCTTTCTGGCTGAGCAAAGTGGAGTGTGACAGATGGCGCTTTCTCGTGAGCGCTCAATCATTTTGGTGGCTCCAATGTTGGTGGGAGGAAAAGTTGGCTGCAGGTGTAAGGAATTGGGGGAACATTCCCTGGTATACGTTAGAGGTAGGCTCGTATCGCCCAACGACTTTGTCGAGCAAAATCCTATTTTTGTTTATTTTTAAATCCCATCTTGGAATTGACCTTTCTGTCCCGACTACAACACCGTTTAAAGGAGATTTTTAATGGCATTTCTGACTTTGAAGTTCACATGAGAGGTAGCACGTGTTCTCAATGGATTCCCCTTTACTTGTCGATTTGAAGAAATTGTTTCATTTTCTGAGGTTTCAAACTAGTTTCAGTGGTACAAAGAGCGCTTTGTGAACTTCCAGATTGATGGGTGAGCTGAAATTTATAGAGGATGAACTTCTTGACATGGAGGAAGCAGATAGTTTTCTCTCTTAGAATTTACCAAGTTCGGAAAAATGGTTGGTTGGGAAATTGGTCTCTCCAACAATGGTTGATAGGCCGATGCTAATTCGAGTTTTTACGGCGGTGTGGAAGTTCCAACCTCTGGAGGATGCCACTGAGCTTATGTTCCTCTTCAAGTTCGTGAAACTGGAAGATAGAGACTACGTTCTCGACAGAGTTCCTTGGACATTCAATGGTGAGCTGCTAGCCCTTAAGCCCTTTGTCCCCAAGAGTATGATTTCGCCCCTCTGTCTCTCTGGATTCGAATTTACAATTTACCTTTGGTTGGCATGTCTGTGGAATTTGGAAAGTCAGTAGGTGCTAAGTTTGGCAAGAGTCTCAGTGCTGATTTAAGGAAAAGGGAGGGTCGTTTGGGTGAATTTTTGCGGGTTAGAGTTGAGATTGACAGTAGAAAAGCTTTAAGAAAGGTCTGTTCATGTTGGCAAGATGGCTAATGGGTCTCCTAGGATATGTATGGCGAAATACGAGAGGCTTCCTGCTTTCTATTACTGGTGTGGCATCATAGGGCACGAGATGAATTTATGTCCCACCATTCCTCCTGAGAATGAAAGAGGAGATCTTCAGTATGGACCTTGGTTTAGAGTTCCATCTAGGCAAAGATGGTCTAATGTGAATGCTGCTAAACCAGGAATTGTGCATTTTAATGGGTCTGATAGTTCAGGTGTTGGAAAGTCTAAGAAGTTTCTTGAAGGGGTTGGAGATAGTGAAAATTCCTTTGGAATGAGAGGAAAAAATGAGGTTCTGTCAGCTTCGAGGAATAGAAGTGCTAAACGATCTTTACAAGGGAAAAATGAAGTATGTAACCCAGTTAGATCAAAGAAAATAAGGTCTTACTCTGTTGCGGTCTCAAACACTATTGAGGGGGTGTTAAGGCTATTTCACCTGTAAAAACTCCTGAGCTATCAGTGGAGGCTGAGGTTTAGCCCCGCCGGGAACAATGAAAATATTAAGTTGGAACTGTCAAGGGCTTAGGAACCCTGAGACAGTTCGAACCTTGGGCCAGTTGGTGGCCTCAAAAGCTCCTAGTTTAGTTTTCTTGTGTGACACTCGTTTAGTTAAGAATAAAGCAGAGGAAGTAAAAAGAAGGCTAGGCATGGTGGGTAATTTGGTTGTTGAAAGATCTGAGGGATGTATGAGATTGATGATTCTTTGGAAGGAAGATATTGTTGTGGATTTGTTTTCTTTTTCAAGGAAACATATTGATGTTGTTGTGACTGCTGGAAATGAGAAATTCAGATTCACTGGCATGTATGGAACATGTAATAGAACCAGGAAGCAAGAGGATTGGGACCTTTTAGATTTCTTGAGAGACAAGTCAGACCTGCCTTGGTTGCTTGGGGGGAACCTTAATGATATCTTAGATTACAGTGAGAAAGATGGAGACAGAAGGAAACCTAGGGTGGAGATTGACAGCTTTAGAAGTGCTTTGGAGAGGAATGGTTTGTGGGATATTAGGCCTAACAAAGGTTGGTTTACCTGGCATAGTGGAAATAGTGCTACCTATCTTATTAAAGAAAGGCTGGATAGGTTTGTAGCTTCCATCCCTTGGCTACAAAGGTATGGCCAGGGTGATGTTTATTCTGAAGTTACAGCTCATTCTGATCACCATTATATTTTTCTGGATACAGATCCACCTGCAAAAAAATCTGGCAGATGTGATGACTATTTTTAGTTTGAAAATTGCTGGGCTGATGAGGAGGAGGTTGATCTTACTGTAAAACAGAAATGGAGAGAAACTGAAGGGTTCACTCTGAATAAATTTTAAGCAGTGGGAGAGAGCCTGTACTGGTGGCAAAGGAATAGAAGAAGAAAGTTTTTTAAAAAGAAGAAGATTCTGCAAGAAAAGATTGAATCCATCCTTAATGAGGAAATTTCAGAAAGCAAAATTGTGGAGCTGAATGGACTTAAAAGAGATCTCAAGAATGTCCTTGATAGGAAGGAGGTATATTGGAAACAAAGATCAAGGGTTCAGTAGCTAAAAGAGGGTGATAGAAATACCTCTTTCTTTCATGCTAGAGCAAGGGGCAAAAAGAAAAAGAACTTTATCAAAGGGTTGAAAGATGCTAAGGGTGTTTGGAGGGAAGGGGATGATAATGTATTGGAGAATTGCAAAAGATTACTACTCCAAACTTTTCCAATCAAGTGGGGGATCCTCTTCAAGCTTGATCCTGGATTCAATTGAGCACTGCATCACATCAGACATGAATGCTAGGCTTTATGCTGGATTCACCACAGAGGAAGTCAAAATGGCTTTTCTTCAAATCGACCCTTCAAAAGCTCTAGGTATAGATAGTTTCCCTGCCTCATTTTTTACTAAATTCTGGTCTGTTGTTGGTGATGACTTCTTATCCTTATGTGTTGATTTATTAGAAGGCATGGCAAATATGAGTGATGTTAATAGGACAATGATTGTTTTAATTCCTAAAGTAGTTGAACCTAGCCAAATGAGTCAATTTAGGCCTATTAGCCTTTGTACTGTCATCTATAAAATAGTGTCTAAAGTTTTGGTTAATAGGCTTAAAAATGTGATGCCCATTTGTATTGTTGAAAACCAAAGTGCCTTTGTTCAAGGAAGGCTCATCTCGGATAATGTTTTGGTAGCACATAAAATTTTTCACTATCTCAAAGAGGCTAGGAGTGGGGCAAATAAGGGTGTTGCGATTAAGTTGGATATTAAAAAAGCATATGATAGAGTGGAATGGCAGTTTTTGCATTATGTAATGGAGAAGTTGGGTTTTTCTAATAAGTGGATTGATTTAATCATGTCTTGTGTAACTTTTGTTTCCTATTGTCTGAGAATTAATGGAGGTTTGTCAAGTGTGTTTAGACCCTCTAGAGGAATTAGGCAAGGAGATCCCTTATCCCCTTACCTATTTCTCTTTTGCTCTCAAGGTTTATTAGCTTTGCTTTTGAAAGAACAAGCTGCTGGAAGAATTAAAAGGATTAAGGTGAGTATGCATGGCCCCATAGTCAACCATCTCCTTTATGCTGATGATTGCTTATTTTTTATCAAAAACTCTGTTAATGAGGCTGCTAAATTAAAGGAGATTTTGTCCATTTATGAATCCTCTTCTAGGCAAAAAGTCAATACTGAAAAATCCTTTGTTTATTTTAGTAATGGCATGAGTGTTCAAAGTAAAGTCAGAATTAAAGAGGCTTTGGGTATGAGGGAGGAGTCTTCTATTGGCTTGTATCTAGGTATTCCTCTGATCATTGGGAAAAACAAAACAGATGCTCTAGGGTATTTATTCAAAAGAGTGGAGAAAAGAATTAGAGGTTGGACAAAGAATATGTTGTCTTATGGAGGTAGAGAAGTTTTGTTGAAATCTGTTGCACATGCCCTACCTACATATTCTATGTGTTGTTTCCTTCTACCAGACTGTATTTTGGATCCAATTGTTTCTGTTATGAGGGCTTTTTGGTGGTCTGGAAAAGCTGATGAAAGGGGTTGGAATCATGTGGCATGGCAAAAGATCTGTAGGCCAAAAAGGGATGGTTGTCTTGACTTTAAAGACCTGAAATAATTTAATTTGATCCTACTAGGGAAGCAGGTTTGGAGGCTTATAAATAACAGAGAGTCCTTATGTTTTGAAGTTTTATCTGCTAAATATTTTCCTTCTGGTAATGTGCTTTATGCAAGGAGTTTTGACAAACCTTCTTATATCTAGAGTTGCATTTTTAAAGCTAAAGAAGCTTTTAAAGATGGTTTTCATTGGAGAATTGGTGTGAATAGCATTGTTCATGTTTTCAAACAGAAGTGAGAAGGATGGGATGTCAGTAAAATTTCTATTGTCTTTACCCCTAGAGATGCAGAAAAAGTTCTTAAAACCCCTATTACCCTTGTTGAATCAGATGTACTTTTGTGGAGTCACCACTCTTCTGACACATATAGCACCAAATCTGGGTATAATTAGCTGCAGCTTCATAGAAATATTGAACGGAACCAGTCTCCTATTTGGAAAGCCTTGCACAAATTGCAAATTTTGCCAAAAATGAAAATTTTTGCGTGGAGGGCTTGTTATAATGCTTTACCTTCGGGAGAGAAGCTAGCAGTTGCTAACTTAAGCATTGGTCTTTGCCTCATATGTAACTTCCATTTTGAATCCATGCTGCATGCGTTTAGAGGCTGCAGTTTGGTTAAAGAAGTTTTTTTATCTTTGTGGCTTAGCTGGTGTCTTGCCCCATAACCCTGTTTTAAATTTTTAAAAATGACTTGAGTTGTACTTAGACTCTTTGAACAAGGACCAGTTTTCCTTTCTTATTATGCTTTTATGGAATCTCTGGAATAAAAGAAACAAGATGATTCATAATGATGTGTTGCTACATGTTAGATCTGTTTTTGATTATGTCCAACTCCTTGTATCTGATTTTGTTGCGGCTCATGATAATGTTCCTTTTGCTTCTAATGTATCTGCCAATAGGTCTAATTATTGAAAATGCCCTCCAGATGGTGTCTTTAAAGTCAATGTGGATGGTGCCTTTGTTGCTGAAACTGGCTTTGCAGCTCTGGGAGTTGTGGCCCGAGACTCTCTTGGATTGATGATCGATGGCTATGTAAATACTATTCCTAGAGTGATAAATGCTGAAATGGCTGAAGCTCATGCCTTTGCTGAAGGTATCAAACTGGCAGCTGCAAATGGATGGACCAAAGTCATTATCGAGGGGAATTCTTGGGCTGTAATCAACAGACTACACTCTTCAGATTTGGACCTTTCCCATTCAACTCTGATTCTAGAGGAAGTTAAAGCCTTGCGGAAGGAAAACCCTTTTGTTTACAGTCTCTTTTGTTTCTAGAGATACCAATCGTGTTGCTCATTCTTTGGAACATAGATGTTTTAATGTTTTGGATCCTTTTTATTTTAGTTTTGTTGTTCCGGATTGTATTTCCTTGGACCTTGTTAATGATGCCATTTACGGCTCTTGATATATGAATGATGTTATTTTCCTCAAAAAATATGCTATAGCACGAAGCTCGGACTCGTTGGATTTCATTTCGCCTAAGGGACATGAGAACAACGCCACTACACAACCTTTATCGTCACGTAATACCCCCTTGCATCCCACAGGCCTCGGTTTACCACGCGCCGCCAATCACATTAAATTTGAATGAACCGGACAATGGCGGCACCCAAGCTATATTTGATCAATCCGGCCCTCTCATAACTCTCGGAAAACACAACCAAAGACAAGTCCACTACTCGGCTTCCATGACCAAATGCCTCTCCTTAATAACTTTGACCCAATACAACACTCGAAGCTTAACAAGAAAAAAAATTCTTCCACCGACGTCCTCTTTTTATTAAACATTAACTCGTTCGTACCCAACCATATGTCGCAGATATTTTTCAAGCTCGACGTAAAAAAAACAACGGAGTCACCAACAATATTTTTTTGAGGTGTGATTGGATCACCTAAAAACGGGCAATTTTAATAAAAACAATTTGTTTTACTAAAACAATAATTTTGGTCTGCGAAAACACAAAAATAGGTTTGAGAGTTGGTTACATGTAGGAAGGGTGAGCACCCCACAACGCCCAAAAATTGATACCTATCCGATTACAAATTTTCTTTTTGTCGGAATTTGCAAGTTCGTGTGAAATTTAATTTATCATCCATTTATGAATATGAATTAATTTTAACGGCCTCACCATCCGGGAAATAAACAATAATCACCGCAAACATTTCTAGCGCTAACCCGTTTACCCCTTTTGGTGAGACACTACATTGCAAGTTAAATGACTCGGAGTTAAACATGGCATCAAGAACTAGATTTATTTAAATTAGGGGTTAAAGTTTTTTATTATTATATGTTAATTATTAAACATAATTAAGAGCGGTCTAAACGAATTTTACCTTATGAGAATTCAAATTTTGTTAAGTGTCGATTATTAGTTTTACGGTATAAAAAAGACTATTCTAAAGAGATCATATTTACAGACTCTAAATTAAAATTAAGCATTTAATTAAAGAATCTAATGCTAAAGGTTTTAGTATGACCTAAAGCTTTAATGAAAGAGACTGACATTTTAAATTTTTAAGAAAGTGAATTAAATTAACAAAATAAACTAAAAGAAATATAAGTTTGAATTACGAAATTAAATAAGGTACAAAAATTTAAAAAATCACTAAAGAAAATGAATAAACTAGATAATTTTAAGATAATATGTATCATTCTCTAAATAGGATTAACACAATATGTGAGTCGTATTTATAAAAAATGAATCTTAAAAAAGGGAAAAAGATTAATAAAAAGGATTTAATGTGTTTAAAAAGGTAAAGCTATTAATTAGTATAATTTTAATAAAAAAATTAAAAAAAATAGAAGGTTAACTTAAATTAGGGATAGTGACTAAATTAAAAAAGGGTTTGAAAGCCAAATTGGAAGCAAAAAAGGACTAAAATGCATAAATTGAAAAATAAGGGATTGTGGCACGAAAAAGAAAGGGGTGGAGGGTTTTAATGAACGTAATTTACTTGTTTTGTTTTAAAATATGTGGGTATAAAACTAATTTTCATAAACACCTTTTATTTTTTTTCCCTAAAAAATTTTGGATCAAAACCACTTTTCAATTTTTTCTCAAACGCTCATACATGTTCTTTATTTTTTTAAGAAAACGGCAAATCTCTTTCATGCCCGCCGCCACCCACCGACGCTAGCCACTGTCTGCTAGCGGTGGTAAATTAAAAAAAAATTATTTTTTGATTTCCTTTTAAACTCCAAACACAAATCCTTCGTTGAAATCACCTAAATCGTTTTGAAAATACCTCAAATCTTAAAAAAAGCTATTCGAATCCTACATTTTTTTAAAAAATAATTTTCTAAAATCTGGTGACTTATTTGCTTGAAATCCGGCGGCGATAGCTCAAAATGGTAAAAAAATATCCCTTTGCTTTTAGATTCGAAACAATAATATAAAAAACAATAGAATGCCTAAAAAAACTTGTTTTCTTGCTTCTTGTATTTCTAGAAAAATGTGTGTAAATTTATAATAGTTGTAATGTGTTTATATAGGTATTTTCATACCAAAATTACAAAGATATTAGAATAAAAATCCCTAATTTATGGTCGATTGCTTCCTATATTTAGCTGATTTGATTGGATGCTTGATTCCTTTCCTTCCTTGATTTTAATATTGATTTAGTGGTTTGCTTTTCTTTTCTATTTCCGATTCGACTTGATTTGCACGCTGACATTCTATTTTCATTTAATTCATGCTAACATTTAGTGAATATAGTTGTCCATTTTTGCTCATTTCGGTGAAACATGAATAGGGCAAAGAACAAAATGTCACTGATTTTATCCGTCTGATATGCAAACCGGTAACTGTTACTTCTTCCTGAAGTAGTAGGGTGTCATTCGTCTACTAACTTCAAACGAAGAGGCATAGGATTGAAATCAACTAATGCCCCTTTTGCTTGAAAAGATATTTTAATCAAGAAGTGATAGGAACGAAGTCAACTAATCACTTCAATTGAACACAATGTCAAAGCGATAGGAACGGAGTCAACTATTGCTTACGGCGGGATAGCGAGGCGGCATGGAAATGTAATCAAATAATGCTCCCTTCCTTGAAAAGATATTTTGTTCAAGAAGTGATAGGAACAAAGACAACTAATCACTTCAATTGAACACGATGCCGAAACGATAGAAACGAAGTCAACTATTGCTTACGACGGAAAGCAAGGCGACATGAGAACGGAATCAACTAATTCCCCCTTACTTGAAAAGATATTTTGTTCGAGAAGTGATAGGAACAGATTCAACTAATCACTTCAGTTGAACACGATGTCGAAGCGATAGGAACAGAGCCAACTATTGCTTACGACGAAAAGCGAGGCAGCATGGGAACAAAATCAACTAATGCGCCCTTACTTGAAGAGATATTTTGTTCAAGAAGTGATAGGAATGGAGTCAACTAATCACTTCAATTGAACATGATGTCGAAACGATAGGAATAAATTCAACTATTGCTTATGACGGAAAGCGAGGCGGCATGGGAACGAAATCAACTAATGCCCCCTTACTTGAAAAGATATTTTGTTCAAGAAGTGATAGGAACGGAGTCAGCTAATCACTTCTATTGAACACGATGCCGAAGTGATAGGAATAAAGTCAACTATTGCTTACGACGGAAAGCGATGTGACATGGGAATGGAATCAACTAATGCCCCCTTGCTTGAAAAGATATTTTGTTCAATAAATGATAGGAATGAAGTCAATTAATTACTTCAATTGAACACGATGTCGAAGCGATAGGAACGAAGTCAACTATTGCTTACGACAAAAAGCAAGGCCGCATGGGAACGGAATCAACTAATGCCCCCTTACTTGAAAAGATATTTTTTCAAGGAGTGATCTCTTTTTTCAATGCCGAAGCGATAGGAACGGAGTCAACTATTGCTTACGACAAAAAGCGAGGTGGCATGGGAACGAAATCAACTAATGCCCCCTTACTTGAAAAGATATTTTATTTGATTGAAGTGATAGGCGATGCTGAAGTGATAGGAACGGAGTCAACTATTTCTTACAATGGTAAATGAGGCGACATAGGATAGAAATTAACTAATTCCCCCTTAGGAAGATAGGATGGAATCCAACTATCACTTCTGCTGGTAAAGTCTTCCAAATTTCTGTCAAAATTCAACGAATGATGTGATTATGATAAACATGCTCTTAGGGATGCCTAACATATGAATGCATGTCATGTTTTATGGTTCTATTTTATTTAAGATTCCATTTTTGATCTTTGTATATTTGCTTGCTCAATCCGAACGAGCAACCATCTTCATTGTCTCTATTTCATCATTCTCATTCTTTGTACCTCTTTGCTTCATAGAAAACATCTGATCTTTGTACATTTGATCCAAACATTTATCAAAATACTATTATTTTCCATTCAGGCGTCTCTTAAAATAATATCAAGCACATTCATCGTCTCTTGTGAGTTTTCAGGTTGCTTGTAGGGGAATCTCCATCTTAAATGTCTTTGAATGATATTGGCGCTTTAATCTCTTCCTCTCGTGCTTATTAAAGTTTGAGATCTTGAATCCTTGATCAACGCCAATTGCCCCAATTTGATGGCATGTTTCACTCATTGGGCGTTATTTCAATGAAAGATGCCTTTAAGACTAAGAGAACCATATTTTTAAAGAAAGAAAATAGAATAGGATGCCCTTGATATCAAGTATATAAGTGTCTCTAATTTAACCCTCTAGCGATCATTTTAAGAATAGCTTACGTCTTTGAAGACTTTGAATGCTGCGACGATATTTTGAAGTTGTGAAATTTCTCTCGGACTGCTCGATTCATCCTTATAATTATCGCATTACTTGATCCAGTTGAAAAAAACTCCTTTTAAGTTCTCATCATTCTTCTCCATTTAGAAATGTGTTCGAGCTTTTTAGACTTGCATAACCAAGGGAGTGCAAAAATATCTTTCTAAGAATAGAATTCTACGAGTGCATGTGTGCATTTCTAATTGCAACTAGCCACTCTTTTATTAACTTTTTCTTTTTTCGACCTCATCAAGATTTCATTTCATTAATTAGTTTGAATTTGTTAGGATTTGAAAATCACTCATAAAGCCAAAGTATTGAGTAGATAGAGCATTGCTATCTTATTAGATACTCAGCCTTACAGGTACATCGAAGTGCCCTCGAAGTTTCTTTTTACTGGCTGTTTTCACTTATCTCGAGACTTCATCTCATTAAATATTTGACTTTGTCAGGATTTCAAAACCACTCATGAAGTCAATGTATAAAATAGGTGGAACGTTGATTCCTTATTAGATATTCAGCATTATAGCTTCAGCGGAGTGTCCTCGAGACATTTTGAGCTACTAGTTACAAACTATTTTTCTTTATTAGGGTATAGAAAACTATTATTAGAATTTCAATTTCAAGCAACTCCTCCCGATTAAACTTACCTAATCCACGATTCCATATTTATGAATTTTAAAGCTTTTCTCATCATCGAATATCAACAAAGGTGTGTCAATATTCCTTTACTTATTTTGCCTACCTGAGTAGTTTGAGAGATAAATCACCCTCATCATTTTCGCAACAATAATTTATCTCTATATTAGAATCAACGTCACAACATACAATTGTTATTCGAGGACCTACGAGGATAAGGCATGATATATATATATATATATACACACACACACACACACATTTATGGTTTCAAGGTCAAAGATGCATCTTTCAATGAAGTGAAAATTCTGCAGACCCAACATGTGCCCTTACAAAAAGACCTTTGCTACTTTCAGGCGAAAACAGAGAAGATGATTCATCACTTCAAAAATTAACTTTCAACCTTAGAAACTTGGGAGCAAACTGAATCCTAACACAGTCGCCATCTGGCTAACAATGTCTTGTTGGGCTTGCGTGATTTTATTGAGCCTATCTTGAGTGTTCTAAAGCTGACAACCTATCTTCAATGGTCGTTGCTTAGGTTTGTGAACGAGTACCATATTTGTGTGAAACTTTGATATTTTGAACTTTCTATCATGTAATTTTCTTTAATTAATCTTTTATTATGTGTGAATGTATGCAATGATATAAACTAAGCTAATGTAAAGAAAACAAACAACATAATAAAAATGCATGAGTGCAAGCGAAGAGCGTTGATTCCATAAATAATTGCTCTAGAAGTAGCTTTTATTGGATGTCAAAGGTCCTTATTACAAAAGATTTCAACCTGTTATACGAGTAGATCTCAGCCCGAGCACCCAGCTCCTTCATTTCTTCAATCAGCCACAAGACTCTTGGTCCCACTTCTCCTACTGGCTTGACGTATTGGCAAAGAGATGTAGCTTCTCTAGCCAGCATAATCACATGCTTGGCTAGGTCTTGAATTCGGGTGATGACACTCTTGTCAAACTCATCCCACTTTTGGAACCTTCTAGCATTGTCCCTAAGTCGGGTGAATGAGTAATCATTTCCCCCTTCATTGGCATCTTCAAAGACCTATATCTTCGTTTTACTTTCTTGGATCGTGTCTCCCAAAACCATCACTTGCTTATTCAAGGATTCGTTCTCATCTGACTGGCCTAAAGCTTAGCATAAGTGTTATGATTTTGGAACATGTGCAGCGAATGGTTTAGGTCTGCCACCTTGGCCTGTAACTCAACAACAAAGGCATGGCTCTATCTCAGCTTATCATTGGTTGTATCACATACACTCTGCAACTTGCACAAACGGATCTTGTTGTCATGCGCCTTTCTCTTCTATGCACTCACATTTTCTCTATCTTTTTAGAGGATCCGCTTGTTATTCTCATTATCGACCGCTTGTTTTCCCTTATTTTTCTCTTCTATCAGCATCTACTTATAATTTTCGACTTCTCTCTTGTCGCGCTCTCTTTCTTTCTCAACGGCTTGTCCCAACTCTTGCCTTCATTGCTTTGAAGTCTTTCTCAAATCTGTATTTCAGACCGTGGTCTGAAACTTGGAAATCAACCCTCTGAATCTCGAATTTCTCTTATAGGTCCTTGTACAACTTTATTACTCAATTTGTCTCTCCCTTGTATTTGTTCACATCTAGGCTCGCATCATACAAGTCTTTCGTGTGTTGGCTTTTCAGAGCTTCTATTTTTGCCTTGTCCTTTTTCCGCTAGGGATTTTGTTAGGCTTGATAGGCTCGATTTTCTTCAACTGATTTAACTAGCCAAGTGGAGGAGAAGTTGAATTTTTGGGTGTTTGAGTTGGTGGCAAAAATTAAGAATTAAACATAAGGATTTAGAGTGGTTCGCCTTTCTAACCCAAAGCCTACATCCACTACCTTGGAACGCCACCAAGGATTTTCCAAATTCACTAAAAATTTCGTCCCCTTTTCTCGAATGAGGAGGAAACTGTTACAACGATTAAGCTATCTACCATTAGCTTAATCAAACACTCTCTTGCAAGTGAAATTCAAAGCAAACAAGAAATCACTCTAATAGGTATGTGTTTGCAACTCTACGCACTCACCCAAAACTTATACAGTTGAGCGTACATAAACATTTTAGCTCACAAGTGTTTTGTCTATACAAGAGAATGACAATTAAGCTGTAAAGACAATTTGAAATCATAATGTTGTTACAATTGAAGCATTAACCTTTCTTTGATGCTTGGAGGTCCCTTTTACACTCCTAATTGAGTTCATAGCCGTTGTAGACCGTTGGGATTGAATTAGAGCCGTTGGAGCCTTTATTTCCCACCATAAATGCAGTTATGCAGCTTGGCGTATCGATACCCTTAAATCCATATCGATACGGTCACGATAAGGAAATAGCCGTTGAGCACTTATAGCTGGTGTGTATTGATACGCGTGGCAAGCGTATCGGTACGATCCTGCAATTTAAAAGATCGTTGGGAATTTGACTGTTAGGGGTAGTTGGGCGTATCTGTATACGATACAACCGTATCGGTACGCGAACTAGCCGTTGAGTATTTAAAGCAAACCATATCGATACGGACAAAGCGTATCGGTACGGATTTTGGCTACTGGAATTTCACTGTAGTTAAAACCCTAAAGCGTATCAATACAGTATCATACCGTATCGGTACTGTTACTTGAGAAACACTTGTTTGGCTACATTAAAAGCATTTTAAGTTATTCCAAAGCCTTGAAAAAACTTTTAAACATATTTTCAAGTTGTTTGACTAAAAGCATGTTTTAAATTCTTTTCAATTTAGTCCAAAATATTTTTCAATTATTATATCAAAACATTTAGTTTTACAATCTCCCCCTTTTTTATATAATAAAACCAACTTGAAAAATTGTTTGAGATTCTCCCCCTTAGTATTTAAAAATTTGAACAAGAGATTTTGAAAATTAAATGAAGTTAAAGCTCCCCCTTATTCATTTTGAAAAATCAATTTTTCAAACCATTTGTCCTCCCTTTTGTTATATCAAAAAGAATTTAAAAGACATTAAGCTCAAAATAACATAGAAAGTTAAAAAAAATTGACACAGTTAAAAACTTTGGTTTTAAAATTGACTCCCCTTACTCAAAGCATCAAATATTGTTAGTCCAACAATATGATAATCTAGTTGTAAAGAAAAATGATCTAATTTAAAGACAAAGGACAACTAGAAATTTTACCAACACTTGAACTTCAAGGGAGGATGTGAAATCTTCCTTCTTCAATTGTTCGTCCTTGTGTGTGTAGAGCTCCCCCTCAAATTTGGACTTGTTGATCACTCTCCATCACACCTAAAACAAGACAATCAAGTAATTTTTGGTATCCAAATTGTTTTGGATCCAAAAACGTTAGTGGCACATAATTTTGTCCCGTTAGGAATCCATTTTTCAATTTCATCATTTTTAGTTGAAGTACTTAGTCCTTTTGGGACCCAAATACTCCTAAAAACTTTACCATTCAAAAAATCTAGGGGCACTAGATTGCCTTACATAAAAATTTGATTTTCCCAAATTGTTTTTCTTTTGAAGTTCATTGAAAATCAATTCTTTTTCCTTTTTAAGATCATCAACTTCTTTTTGATGACCTTTTCCCATCGTTTGAAGCAAATTTTGTAAATTTAAAACTTTAAGTTCAAAATCTTTAATTTTTGCTTCAAACTCTAGATTTGTTTTAGAAAGCAAATCATTTTCCTTTTTCAAATTTGAAAGCAATTTTTTGTTTTTAGAAAATGATGCCTTAAATTCCAAAGCAAATCATCATAGGCATCTTGTAACTCATCAAATGTATACGAATTTGAAATAGATGAGTTAGAAGTTACCCTTGAATCTTCTTCGATGGCCATAAGGCAAAGGTTGGCTTGTTCATTGTCGGTGGAGTATTCATCACTCCAAGTAGCCACATATGTCTTCTTCTTATGGCTTGAAGAGTTTGCCTTATCTATCTTCCTCGATTCATGCTTGGACTTATTCATTTTGCTCTTCATGAATCAGGCAAATTTTTCGAAGAGATAGGCCATCTCTTCTTCTTCGCTTTCCTTCTCACTTGATTCAACATGGTTGCACTTAGAGGACTTGAGAGCCATGACATTAGTGTTAATGCCAAGCTCCAAGATTTTCTTCTTCCCTATCTTCTTTATCTCTTCCTTCTTCTTCTCCTCTTCTTTTCATTTCTTCATAATTTCACGAGTGAGAAGAGACCCCATGAGTTCATCAAGCTTTAAAGTCTTGAGATTCTTGGTTTCGATGATGGTGGTCTTCTTTGAGTCCCATGACTCGAGAAGAGAATAGAGAAGCTTTCGGACAAGATTATCTTCCAGAATGATTTCTTCATAGCCTTTGAGCTCATTTGTGATGGTGGATAATATATCGAACATCTTTGTGATGTCTTCATCCGGTTCCATCTTGAAGTTCTCATACTTGAGGTTGATAAGATCGATCTTGGTCTTCTTTAATTCATTGGTTCCTTCGTATGTGACTTCAAGCTTGTCCTATACTTCATTGGCATCTTCACAAGATGACATCTTTTCATAGATGTTGGGGCTAAATGTACAAAAGAGGATGTGCAAAGCCTTGCAATTAAGCTCCATCTTCTTGCGATCATCCGCATTCCATTCCGTCTTAACCCTTTGTGGCACATAAAGACCCTCTTCAATAATATCCCAAAGCTTGTAGTCTTTGGCTTTGATGAAGAACTTCATTCTAATCTTCCAATGAGCGTAGTTAGTCCTGTCAAAGAATGGTGGCTTGTCGATAGATTACGCCATTTGACAGGTTGATTGAATTGTTGTATCGAGCTTCTCGGATCACCTCAATAGGATGTTAATCATCTTCGATTGAGCCTCACTTTGATACCAATTGTTAGGCTTGATAGGCTCGATTTCCTTCAGCCGATTTAACTAGCCAAGTGGTGGAGAAGTTGAATTTTTGGGTGTTTGAGTTGGTGGCAAAAATTAAGAATTAAACACAAGGATTTAGAGTGGTTCGACTTTCTAAACCAAAGCCTACATCCACTACCTTGGAACGCCACCAAGGATTTTCCAAATTCACTAAGAATTTTGTCCCCTTTTCTCGGATGAGGAGAAAACCGTTACAACGATTAAGCAATCTACCATTAGCTTAATCAAACACTCTCTTACAAGTGAAATTCAAAGCAAACAAGAAATCCCTCTAATAGGTATGTGTTTGCAACTCTTAGCACTCACCTAAAACCTATACACTTGAGCGTACATAAACATTTTAGCTTACAAGTGTTTTGTCTATACAAGAGAATGGCAATTAAGCTCTAAAGACAATTTAGCATCATAATGTTGTTACAATTAAAGCATTAACCTTTCTTTGATGCTTGGAGGTCCCTTTTATACTCCTAATTGAGTTCATAGCCGTTGTAGACCGTTGAGGTTGAATTAGAGCCATTGGAGCCTTTATTTCCCACCATAAATACAATTCTGCAGCTTGACGTATCGATACCCTTAAATCTGTATCGATACGGTCCTGATAAAGAAATAGTTGTTGAGCACTTTCAGCTGGTGTGTATCGATACGCGTGGAAAGCGTATCGGTACGATCCTACAATTTAAAAGATCGTTGGGAGTTTCACCGTTAGGGGTAGTTGGGCGTATTGGTACGTGATACAACTGTATCGGTACGCGATACAACCGTATCGGTACGAGAACTAGCCGTTGGGTATTTAAAGTAAATTGTATCGATACGGACAAAGTGTATCGGTACGGGTTTGGGCTACTAAAATTTCACTGTAGTTAAAATCCTAAAGCATATTGATAGAGTATCATATCGTATCGGTACGGTTACTTGAGAAACACTGGTTTGGCTACATTAAAAGCATTTTAAGTTATTACAAAGCCTTGTAAAAACCCTTAAACATATTTTCAAGTTGTTTTTGACTAAAAGCATGTTTTAAATTCTTTTCAATTTAGTCCAAAACATTTTTCAATTATTATATCAAAACATTTAGTTCTACAGATTTAACTTGCCTAGGGGTAGGCAACAAAATTTTGTCATTCAGCCTTACATGCCTCCATACATCATAGTCAGTGGTGGTCATACACTTATTGTCGTGCTCAATTTCCATAAGGTAGTAGTGCTTCCATGAGTCATTGATAGTCTGTACCTTCTCCTTGAATTCTCCTTGGAACTCAAACTCAGACGAGTTAAGACCAGTAGTGAAGTGGACGAATTGTTGAGAGCCATATTGTCACGGCACTAGTAAAGAAGCACAACCGATTCCACCCTATAAGCCTAGCAGCATCAGATGATTATAATCCCCGCACTTGTACAAAATCTTGGCGTAACCCATCCAAGGAACTCTTCATAAGATGTCTTGATCGTGGCAGTCTCTAAAAATATCAACCCACTTGCTCCTCTTGGCTATTGGCCACTCTTTTGCCAGAAATTTCTAGAGCAGAGAGAAGTTTGGAGAGAAGACATTGGATAATGCCAAAATTGGACATTTCTAGAAATGGCTAAAAGACTAAACTTGGAGCAAAAGAGCACACCCTCTTAAATGCACACCTTCTAGCTTTTGACATGCATTCAAGGAGATAAAAGTTTCTGCTAGCACAGCTGGTACCGAATTAACTTCTCTCTTCAACTGCTCAAAGAAGTCTAGCATAGCCACATCGATATTACCCAGCACCCTCGGAAAGATAACCAGACCGTAGATCGCTATAGCTAGGAGATCCACTCTCTTTTCCCTATTTGGATGAGTAGGGATTATGTCATAGATGCTCGACCAAGGGAATGAAAAAATTTCCCCTCTCTTCTGTATCAGACCTTTAACCCATCTATGGCTCATACCGACGAATAATTTGAGCCTAGAGTGAACATAATTGTTTTTAGGGGGTTTAGTATAAACCCAATTCTTCTTCACCTTGCGCAGATTGAACATTGCAAAATATTATCCGAACGTGGGAATCATGTCTTCCCCATTAAAGGTAAAACAACAATATCCTGGGTTCCAGAACCAAACCAAGGTTTTGAGAAACGACACATCCACCTTCATATACAACAGATAAGTTATGTCGCCATAGGTTCCATAGAATAACTTCTTAGTTACATAGTTAAAACGGTCCCAAATATTTCGCAGCTCATGCACACTATTCTGTTTAACACTGATGTGGGCATACTCCGACGTCTTTATCACATGATCAAATGTCAAACTATCCTCATATGCCAGCTGGTTGACCTCGGACCAGTGACGCACATCCGCGTTGTCTTCCTCTTTCTTTAGGTACCTTCCATCCATGGCCAAAAACTATTTTCTAATTGAGCAAATGTCTTGAGAACCAACCTATTGATGATGCAAGAAACAAATATGCAAAACAACAAAACAAAAGGAGAAAGGATTAATACTCTTGAAAAAAAATAGAAATAAGGCATAAAAGGTCCAAAATAATTTCATTGTACGAATAATAACTAGGCAGCGCATTCCAACATTTCTGGACATGTCTCCACGGACTATTCTTACGAAATAATTTTGACCAAATTCTAACCATAGGGTTTTCCACATGGCTCTATTGGGGTGGGCTTCTAGATGCACACAAAGGTTTGGTTCTCGAAAGGTCCTCGAGTTGTCCTCGTTGTTCCCTACTAAGGGTAGCAAAGCCTTTGATCCTCGCCCATTATAGGCTCTTATGAATCAAGTTCAACTCAAGGGACCCATTTTCCTATGTCAATACGGAGAATCAGTATTCTCACGAAGACAGAGCATATGAGCCCCGAAGGTGCTTGCTAGGCCCATACAGAGAATCCGTATTCTCATTAGAGTAATAGCGTTTTCCTCTCACTTAAACGAACGGGACGAAGCCCGGGTATAGAGCTTATTACCACATTTTAAATGCTTAAAATGAAATCATATTCATAAATGGATTATTAAATTAAAATTTACAAAAACTTTAGCAAATTCTGACATTAAGACAAAGTGTAATCAGCTTGTGGCTAGACTCTCTTTTTTTGTAAAAACAAAAATGTCCCTGGCGGAGTCGCCAAGTTGTCGCAGCTATTTTCAAGCTCGACATAAAAAAAACAACGGAGTCGCCATCAATCTTTTTTCGAGGTGTGATTGGATCACCTAAAAACGAGTCATTTTAATAAAAAGCAATTTGTTTTAGTAAAACAACAATTTTGGTCTACGAAAACACAAAAACGGGTTTAAGAGTCGGTTACGCGTGGGGAAGGGTGAGCACCCCTACATCGCCCAAGAATTAGTACCTAGTCGGGTCATCCTCTTGAACCTCGAGAATTTGTCTCCAAACTACTAACATCCTGTTTCATCTAGCAAAATTAAATTGACAGGTAAGAACTTGCTCCCCGTACTTAGCCACTATCAAAGCGTGTCATAACGAATGTGGTTCCGTCGCATATCTCCAAGCCCATTTAGCTAAGAGAGCCAAGTTACGCAAATGTAAATTTACCGCACCCAATCCACCTTGTTTCTTTGGCCGACACACCAAGGTCCATTTGATTCGTTATAATGAATCTTTTACCCTTAACAATTATAAATATTCTCCAAATAATCTTGCTATTTTCATTTAAATTTAATGATTAATCAAATTGCATTAAATAATAAAACATATAAATCATTGATAATTAATAAACTATTCAAACAAATATTGAATATAATCATGTCCTTATATATCATTTTGCTTGTTCAAATAATCAAATAACTATAACATATCAGTTAATTTTACCGTAATTTTATACAATCAGCTAAGACAATATGTTAGTCAAATCAGCTAATGCAATTAGCTATCTGCTATCAGCTAATGTAAACTGCTATAAGCTATCCATTAATTACCAAACACGGTCATAAACTCGTAATCTATTTTTAAGTTAGTAAATTATTGTTTATATTTTCAATAAAATGGTTTAATTTTACATTACGGTAACTAAATGTCCCCAAATTTTAAAATTCAACTACATTGAATTTTGTATAAAAAAATAACTACATTGAATTTTAAGATTTAAATTTTCCATTATATTACATGGCATAATCATTTCTAATATTTTAAATAAAAATAAATAAATTTTAATAGAACTTATTAGTCATTAAAATTTATATATTTAAATAATGATTACAATTAAAATAAATCAGCAAAGTATTGGATTGTATAATTAACTCAACAACTTCAACCGCTTCCTTTAAACTCATTCACTGTGGTAAATTATATCATAGATTTGGCTCACCACGTTATTTATAGTCTCAACCAATGAAAATCATCTATTTCATTAATTTTTTTTCATGTCATATTGTATATAATCGAAGATTCACTTAATAAAAATATGACATATTTGTACACGTTTTTGGGTAGCAGTGATGTTCTTGCTCCTTGGATAATACAACAAACTTATCCAAAAAAAAATATGACATAAAAAAATTTAATTAAATAAATAATTTTTATTGATTGAGACTATAGATGATGTTGTGAGCCGGACATATAATATAATTTCTCTATTAACTATATATATTGTACGAGATAACACAAAAAATCTAAAACTAAGAATATAATAAAAAGTCGGCATGTTGCATATATGCATTATTGATAATTTTTTGATTGAATTGTTGTTAGTTAATTGGAACTCGGAAGCTATGTCATTTGAGAAAAAGGTTTAGAAATACTTTCTAATTGAATTATTATTATTATACAAACAGGTTATTAATGTAATAATAAAGGTGTGTTTATTTTTTATAGGTTTATATTTTCAAATAAAATAAATAAAAATCAGAATTTGAAGATCAGCACAAGTATAATAAATTTAAATACAAATTCCTTATCGTTCAATATACAAATTGATTATAAAACAATTTTTGTAATACATTTTTACATAAAATATTATTGTTATTGTGACAATCTAATATTAAAAAATTAGTTAAAGTAAGTGGCTAGCATAAATCGATTTAATTGGTTAAATGTTCATTGACACTTTAATTATTGAAGTCTGAATCCTACAATTAACTTTGGGTAAAAATTTAAGGGTAAATCATTCCAATACCCCTAAATTATTGCATCAATTATATTTTGACCATTTAACTATGAATTTTATTAATTAGATAATTAAATTGTTAAAATTAGGGGTGAGCGTTCGATCGATTCGAGTCAAAATATTTCGAGTTATTCGAGTTGACGCGTCATATTTTACAATTCAAACTTTATTTGAAATTTTTTCGATTTGAGTTGAGTTCAAGACTAGTCGAGTTTTCGAGTTCCTATACAAATTTAATTGTAATTATTTATCATGTTATATTACGATTTGATTCTAATTTAAACGAATTTCTCTAATTATATAAGATATGCGTATATATATATATATATATATATATATATATATATATATATTTCTTATATATATTTTTCATATGTGGCATATATTTCTTTATATTTTTTATATCAGGAAAAAATGTGGGACTCGACTCGAACATAAAAATCAATCCATTAATTATTAAAAATTTCAAGTTATTCAAATTTCTACTTTAGAACTCAAATTTTATTTGAAATTTTTTCGAGTCAAGTCGAGTTTATAAAATTTCAAGTCGAGTTAAAACGAGTTGAGTCTTTTTGCCTCGAGTCAAGTCGAAAAATTCAATTTTTTAGTCGAATCGAGTTTTGCTCCCCCAATTAAAATAGTTTCAATCAAACTACTGACAGATAACTGTTGACGAAATTGTTGATGTGATAGGTAACGATGACTCTATTTTGTCACCATCTGATTATAGAACTAAATTTATTGAATTAAATTAAAATTAAAACTAAATTAATCGAGAATATAGTTATACAAATCTACTTACATGTCACATCAATAATTTCGTGAATGGTTAACGTGGTTTGATTATTTTAACAGTTTAATTGGTAAAATTCATAGTCTAATAATCAAAATAACATGATGTCAATAGTTTAGTGGTTTTGGAGTTGGTTTACCCCCAAAAAAATTATTAAAATGCACTGAGTAGCTGAGTTGAGTTATCAACTACCATAAAACAATTGGTAGCTTCTTCCCTCTCCCTGGAGCTTCATAGTGGAAAGTTTAAGGAACTTGAATCTCTTCAATGTCGTCCGTACTCAACACTGTTCTTTGCTCGAGGCTATCCAGATTTTCCAATCGCAACAACAACAACAAGTACAACTGCTGCAACAATCACCTCCGTGTCCCAACTCACTCCGTTTCAACTCCCGCTACTCTCTCTTTCAACAGTGAGTTAACTCGTTCCTGCTCTATTTCTGCTCCTCCAGTAGCTAGACCTCGAAGGGAACTTGATTTGAATTCGAAACTCAAATATATGTAAACAAGAGTTACTTTTGAGCTCTTATCCTTTCTATTTCTTATCCAATCTATTTTCTCGAGGCTTGATGTGTTTTTTAAATTTCACCTTCTTCGCTTCTATTACAGCAAACAAATTTTCCTTCCTTTTCCTTTTTCAGGGCGGAGTTTGACTGTCAGAGCGGCGGACACTGATACAAATGAAGGTTTTTGTTTATGGCTTTCAAAAATATTGACTGTATAAACTAGTTTTTTCGATCAAATTTTAGAATTTTAGTGGTGGGTATTTGTGTTTATTTGGCAGTAAAATCCAACGCACCGGATAAGGCACCCGCCGGTGGAGGGTCAAGCTTCAATCAACTTCTCGGTATCAAAGGAGCTGCTCAAGAAACTGTAATTCCTCCCATTTCCACTTATATTTTATCTGATGATGCTAACATAATTTCAGTGTTTTCTTATTATTTCTGCTCCAATTATAGTCTATAAATGCAATTGGACTTAAGATGTCAACCGAATGAGAATAGGAATAATAGTTGCAGGGAAGCCGCCTTCATTTTCTGATGATGAAACCATTGCTTTTAGTGAATTAGTCATACACATAATATGGTCCACAATTGTTCTCTAATTCCATAGGAAAGGCAAATGCTTATTGGGAAAACTTTTGCTCTTGTGTGTTTCTTTTGCTACTCAAATGATTAACCTCTAGCCTTACTTATCTAGGAACCTTTGAAGCCAGTGGCGGATCCAGAAACCCAAAAATGGGGTCCAAAATTTTAACTCTCTCCCCCCCCCCCCAAAAAAAAAAAAAAAACATGGGTGTGCAGATTTCCTTAATTATTTTTTTCTCCCTTTACACATTAAGCTAAACTTGCCGGTTTTCCCAAAAAAAATTGAGTATGCAATTGCTACCAAGGTAGCTCTATGGATCCGCCACTGTTTGAAGCTATCCTCACTTATATAAGAGCTATTATATGGTTTGGTGTTTTTATACACGATGCAGAATAAATGGAAGATCCGTCTTCAACTTACAAAGCCAGTTACTTGGCCCCCATTGGTATGGGGAGTAGTTTGTGGAGCTGCTGCTTCAGGTACTCTAATCTCTAAGAAAATTTGTTCAGATCTATTATTAGGATTAAGAATACCCTTTTACTGTAGGTATAAGTAAACTACATAAGAAATCATATGGAAGTTTCATAATATCTAGTGCTTGCATTTTATGTGTTGGTTTGATGTTAATTGTGAATCCAAATCACTTTCTTTTATGAATGTATTTTATAAATTGTAGGAAACTTCCACTGGAATTTGGAGGATGTTGCCAAATCAGTTCTTTGCATGATAATGTCAGGTCCATGTCTAACAGGCTATACTCAGGTATAAGCCCTTATGAATGATGATGTCTCTTGATTTTAATGGAAAAAGGGAGCTTCAACTTGAATAATGCAAAACTGTCTGGCTAATTTCACGTTTTTCAGACTCTCAATGATTGGTATGATAGAGAAATCGATGCAATTAATGAGCCTTATCGCCCGATCCCTTCCGGAGCAATATCTGAGAATGAGGTGTGTATAACTAGTTTGTGTATGTATGTGTTTTGTCTGAATTGACATTCATTAAAATTTTCATTCAGGTTATTAGCCAAATCTGGTTGCTACTCTTAGGAGGCCTTGGCATAGCTGGTGTACTAGATGTGTGGGTAGGTAATTCCAAATAATTGGCACGTTTTACCTAAAAGATGTACAAAGGTGAAGCAGTTCTAATCCATCTTTATAGGCAGGGCATGACACTCCTATCCTTTTTTACCTTGCTTTGGGAGGATCCTTGCTGTCATACATATACTCTGCTCCTCCTTTAAAGGTAGCTCACTTGTGTACTGTCATTATCTACATTCTTCTTCTTATGGATGAAAATGAGCTTAGGTCTAACTAAATTTCAAATATTTTGCAGTTGAAACAAAATGGCTGGATAGGAAATTTTGCTCTTGGAGCTAGCTATATCAGTTTGCCCTGGTGAGACGTCATCTGTTTTTTTTAATGTTTCCGCCATATGATTTGAATTCTTTGCTAACTCAAACGTTTGTAATATGAGACTTACAAAATGATTTGTCTTATTTCCTGTTAAGTTTAGTGCTGAAGTATTTGACGTGTCCTGGAGTGCCACTTTCACTGTTTGACAAGTTTTGTGCTGAACTTTGTTAATAGGTGGGCTGGCCAAGCTTTGTTTGGGACACTTACACCCGACATCATTGTTCTCACACTCTTATACAGCATAGCTGGAGTATATTTTTTTACATCTATCTCATTCCTGTTTATATTTGAGGTACATGATTTGACTTGAACAAATTGTTTTTGCTGTTTCACTTTGCAGTTGGGTATTGCCATTGTTAATGACTTCAAAAGTATAGAAGGAGACAAAGCTCTAGGATTACAGGTCTTCTTTCTTCACCATCCTTATTAGCTAAATCCTTGGGGCTGTAATTAGGGGCGAGTGTTTGATCGATTCGAGTCGAGTTTATGAAATTCGAGTTTTTGCACAAATTTAATTGTAATTATTTATTATTATTTTTTAAATTGTAATTATTTATAATATCATAGCACATATTGATTTTAATTTAAACATCTTTCTATAACCATATAGATTAGGGGTGTTCATGCCTCATGGTTAACCTAAATACTATAACGGTTAACAACGGTTAATATGTAGGTTCTGTTCTTAGTGTAATTAGAACACATTATCTTTAGACATTATTATCTAATTGCACTAAGAACAGAACTTACAGGTTAACCGTTGTAGTATTTATATTAACCATGAACACCCTGATATACATTACACATGTATATTTATCCATATATTTTTTTCATGTGGTATATATATTCAGGCAGAATTGAGGGACTCGACTCAAATTAAAAATTGATCTATTAATGACTAAAAATTTTGTGTTACTCGAGCTATTCAAATTTTCATTTTACAACTCAAATTTTATTTGAAATTTTTTTCGAGTCGAGTTTATGAAATTTCGAGTTGCTCACCCCTAGCTGTAATGAGCTTTGTGAACTCCTCGCTTTCTGTGTATATCATTCATATTATCCTTTGAAAAGGGGAGTTAATATTTGTATGCTTATGATGCTTGAGCAGTCGCTTCCTGTAGCCTTCGGTGCTGAGACAGCTAAATGGATTTGTGTTGGTGCCATTGACGTAACTCAATTATCTGTAGCTGGTATGTAGCTGGAATTTATAACAGCAACCGAAAAACCAGGGAATTCATGGCATCTTTCTTTTGTGGAAATTTAACAGCTCACTTCACATATGTTGTTGCTTGCAGGTTATCTTCTAGGTGCTGGTAAGCCATATTATGCACTTGCCCTACTTGCTTTGATAGTTCCACAAGTTGTATTTCAGGTAGAAACATTTCTTGCTACATTGTAGAAACTACAGTCCCTTACCTTGATAGAGAGTAATGCTCATATATACCTTATATCTTATCCACTGCAGTTCCAGTACTTCTTAAAGGATCCTGTCAAGTACGATGTCAAGTATCAGGTAAAAACTCCATTGCTCACCGACTAGTATAGAGTTGCACCTTAGCTCTTGTTTCGTATTGATCGTTTCAGGCAAGCGCGCAGCCATTTCTAGTGCTTGGTTTACTGGTGACTGCTTTAGCAACGAGCCACTGAGTCTATTCCCAGTGTATCTTTCCTTGGCTCCTCTCCATTTTGTCTTGGGAAGTGTCTTTAGAAATGTGTTGCTCAAAGCCATGCTGCAGCTGCTATTCACGGATTTTAGAACACTCTTTGCTTTCTTCACTTGGTGAAATATAAATTATATTAGGTATGTGTATGGGTTTTAGCAGTGCATAATAAAACATTTTGCAATACCCCAATTTTACCCGGATATATATATTCTCTTTCAATAAATAAATACAATAAGTCCAAATATATTAAAAAAACTGTCCAAATGTCCATAAAACATGATATAAAGCCCAAATTACAAATACAAGGCCCAATTTCATTTTTTATAGCTCATCTACAACCCATTTTAAGTAAAAATCAGCCCAACAAACACACTTTTATCAGGGATTTAAATTTCCCGCCCAAAATATACCATGTGGCAGCCATTTATTGGTACAAAAACATTCAAACGGATTATGGTTTTCCTTTAATTCCTGCAAAAATAAAAAGCAACATTAGTTTCTTTTAATGAAAAAAAAAAACAAATTGAAAAAGAGGAGAATGGTCGGAACTTATCTTATATGTCGCTGGAGTGTTTAGGTTGGCGATGCAGTTGAAAAGGAAAGGATTTTGGGTAGTTTAAGATCTAGGATTGGGTGGATAAGGGTGATTATGACAAATCGGATAAATTTTTAGGTTTTTAGGGTTAAAAAATTTTGATGATTTTTTTAGGGTTTTTACGTGGTGGTGGACGTCAGATAGAAATCACCTTGCGACGGTCGGCATCGCCTGCAACAGCCAGGAGTCGTCTCCCGGAGACCGGTGAACAACTGGAAGTGACCGAAACTTAGTCAGTGAGGTCTAAGCAGTGGAGAGTGCGGCAGAGTTAGGCCGTGTTCTTGATGTTCATCTTTGTTCTTCACACCAAGTAAAAGGGTTATTTTTTATCTAAAATCTGGGGAATTTCTTGGTTAAAGTTGTTTGTGGGCAGAGAAAAGAGAGAGAGAGGGGGGTAGAGCGAGAACGTTATTCGAAAAATGAGGAAAGAAAAGAAATTTTTAACTGAAAAAGGGGTTATATAGTTTAGGCGAAACGTCATCGTTTTGGTGCCGAGTTAATTTGACCCGCGAGCCTGAAACGGATCGGGCTATGACCCGCGTCCCTTTCTTTCTGAATCTTTATGATTTTTGGCCTTGTTTTCAATTGTTTGTAATTTGATTTCTATTCGAATAAATTTCACTTTAAAATTTGTGTTATGTTTAATTTAGTCCAGTTTTAATTATTTAAATTAAATTAAATGTAATTTAATTGTTATTTAATTGATGCATGTTTTAATTAAGATATGTAGAATTAATTGCTAGATAATTAAAATACTTAGTTTAATTTAATTAATATGTTAGAGTCCTAGACTTTAGTTTCTTTAATGAGGCTCAAATAATTTAAATTAAGTAGATAATTGTAGAAAATTAATGAGTATTGAGCGATAAATTTTGGAGTTCAAATTTGAATGGTGTCCCAACATAATGAGTTGTTGTTCAACGTGAGCTTTTAAGTAGAACACTCAACATTTATTAGAACCTAGGAAATGAATAAATAATATAGATTATTAATTAGAGCCCTAATTAGGACTAAAAATTTAAATAATTAGAATAGTTAAATAAGAAATATTATTTATAATTTTGAAGTTTAAATATGGATGACGCTCAAGCAATTGGGTGTTGTCTCATGTAAACTTTGAACTTAAATAATATACATAGATTAAATCTTACATCAATTTAATTAGAGACTTCTAGGTTTGAACTTAAAATGAACTAAACCATAATTAATCATGCATGAAAACCTTTTATATAGGAGGTACACTTTTGGAATATGAATAGAGATACGGTAAAACCTATGTTTAATTTTGATATAATTAAATTGATAAGGATCAAATTCATAACTTGAAATTGTTTTCTAAGTCCCTTAATAAGTTTTAAATCACCAACACTTTAAAACTGATTTGAAAAACTCAAACTCCAAATATTTTCTAAGTGTTCCAAGGCCAAAGTGTTAAAAACCGTCCAGGTGTATCGATACGCTTCCAGCCGTATCGATACCTTTTTTACAAAGTTGGCTACTGGAAGGACGCGTTTCGATACGCTCTTAACCGTATCGAAACAGATTCCATCTGTATCGATACGCCCATCTGTTAAAAGTGAAGGAGTTTGAATGGTGTATCGATACGGCTTCACCCGTATCGATACGATTTTAATTGAAATTTTAATTCGAACTGTTTTAAATGCTTTCGATCGTTGGTGTCAGTTGTTAGGTAACCAATATTTAAAATGACAGTTGACCCGTATCGATACGGTAAACCCTCGTATCGAAACGGAAACCTCCAATGAGCTAAATTGAGAAAAAGGTATCGAAACGGTCTTATCCGTTTCGATACGCTCACTGTCCCGTATCGATACGCTTACGTGCGTTTTGATACCCCCTCTTTATTATGTACAACGACTCTTTCTTTTTTGAGACAAGTATCAATACGGCTCCCCGTGTACCGATACGGGTAGCTGCAGAAGTGCATTTATGGTGGAAAGAGAGGGTCCCAACGGCTCTATTCAATTCCCCAACCACCCAAACAGCTAGAATTGATAGAGGAGGTATAAATTGAAGCTCTTTGAAGACCAGCAATAACTATTGCATTAAAGACAAACATTCAAGCAAAAATCCAACCTCAAGTGTGCTTTATTTCCAATCTTTTGTAATTCCCAAATTGAGTTGTTTCCAATTCTTATTTTATCTTCAAATTTGGGTTGAGTGTTATATTTCAAGGGACAAATTTGTATTAGAGAGATATACTTCTTGTCCAAATTCTTCTTTGATTATTTGTGAGGATTTGGTCAATTTTTGGGTAGAAAAATTTGATCGGTTGTGTAAAGGTTACCTCCTAAGCCTTGAAAATGGGAAGAACAAATAATGAATTGTTGAAATCCTTAGTGGTAGCCAAGGTAGTGGATGTAGAGTTCATTTGGAACTTGAACCACTCTAAAATTGTTCTTTATTTTTAAATTGCTCATTCACTCCACAAAGTTTTTAAATCTCAATTCACCCCCTCTTGGTCTTGATCATTCATTCGATCCACTCAACAGATACCCTGAGCGTACATGGGTGCTTCCAATTTATATTCAAAGCAAAAGTACATTTCCTTATAAAAAAGAATATTTTCATTTGGAATATGAACTCAGTTAATAATTAATTATTAAATTAAATTCGAATTATTAAATCTAAGGCAGGATATTATTAATAGCTGGCATAGCTAGCAAAAATTCAGGATCCCTTGCCATCCCCATCACCCATTTGAATTCTTCTTTTTTCTAAATTGTTTTCACTTTCATTACATTCCTTTAGCTATTATCTAAAACAAAACTTCAAATCAACTCAAACATTCTTGATTCCTATAGCAAGTAAACCATTGAACAATTAAATTTTTGGTCAATCTCTATGGATACGATACTCAACTTACTGTTATATTACTTGTTGATCGTTTATACTTGCACGTAATAGACTCATTATTGGCACTATTTCTTACATATTTACACTACATTCTCAATTTTTTGCCAAGCGTCAGCAAAGTCGACACCGTTTCACAGCAATGAGCAACGAGGGGCAGCTATAATACCTGAATTTTACTCTAGTATACATATGGATATATAATATTCTCATTAAATAATAAATAAATAAATAAATGCATTCAATAAATAAATACAATAAGTCCAAATATATTAAAAAACAGTCCAAATGTTCATAAAACATGATATAAAGCCCAAGTTACAAATACAAGGCCCAATTTATTTTTGCAGCTCATCTACAACTCATTTTTGGGTAAAAATTAGTCTAACAAACACACTTTTATCAGGATTTTAAATTTCTCGCCCAAAATATACCACATGACAGTCGTTGATTGGTCCAAAAATATTTACACAGATTATAGTTTTTCTCCCAACAACTGGACGCTGATGTCACCCATATGACGTCAACATGACGTCATTCTCCACCATCTCATAGAAATATGGAGAGAGAAAATAATTGTAGAATTCTACTCTCATTATTATCCGAATTAAAAAAATTAAAGGAGAGGGATGAGCTCACCTTGGGAAGCTTAAGAGTTGATCGATCGGGCGCTAGAGACATCGTCGAAATCGCAATTTTTTTCGTCGTGAAGATATAATGATCTTCCTCTTTAATTTCTGTAAAAAAAAAGCAACATCGGTTTCTTTTAATGAAAAACATAAATAAAAATTAAATAAAAAAGAGAAGAATGGCCGAAACTTATCTTATTTGTCGTCGAAGTGCTTAGGTTGGCGATGAAATTATAAAGGGAAGGGTTTTAGTCTTTTAGATAGTTTAAGGTCTAGAATTGAATGGAGAAAAGAAAGAGAGGGGTAGAGAGAACGTCATCCGAAAATGAAGAGAGAAAAAAAAAAATTTGACTAAAAAAAGGGTTATATAGTTTAGGCGAAACGACACCATTTTGGTGTCGGGTCAATTTGACCCGCGAGCCTAAAACAGGTTGGGCTACGATCCGTGTCCCCTTCTTTCTGAATCTTTATGATTTTGCTTCATATTTTCAATTGTTTGTAATTTGATCCCTATTTGAATAAAATTGACTTCAAAGTTTGTATTCTGTTTAATTTAGTCCAGTTTTAATTATTTAAATTAAATTAAATGTAATTTAATTTATGCGTGTTTTAATTAAGGCATGTAAAATTAATTGTTAGATAATTAAAATACTTAGTTTAATTTAATTAATATGTTAGAGCCCTAGACTTTAGTTTCTTTAATTAGATTCAAATAATTTAAATTAAGTAGATAATTGTAAAAAATTAATGAGTATTGAGTGAAAATTTTGGAGTTCAAATTTGAATGGTGTCCGTGTTGTTCAACATGAGCTTTTAAGTAGAACACTCAACATTCATTACAACCCTAGAAAATTAATAAATAATATAGATTAATAATTAGAGCCCTAATTAGGACTAGAACTTTAAGTAATCAGAATAATTAAATAATATGGAATATTATCTATATTTTTGGGATTTAAATATGGATGGTGCTCAAGCAATTGGGTGTTGTCTCATGTAAACTTTGAAATTAAATAATATTCATAGATTAAATCACACACCAATTTAATTAGAGCCTTTTAGGTTATAACTTAAAATGAACTAGTCCATAGTTAATCATGCATAAAAATCTTTTATATAGGAGATATATTTTTGGAATATGAATAGAGGTGCCCTGAGCATATAGTGGTGCTTCCAATTTATATTCTAAGAAAAAGTATATTTCCTTATAAAAGAAATATTTCCATTTAGAATATGAACTCATTTAATAATTAATTATTAAATTAAATTCAAATTATTATCCTAAAATCCCAACATGCCACATAAAATTAAAGGTACCGATATAAGGCATTTCTGGGGTGTTAATCCTTCCCCACACGTAATCGACTCCCGAACCCTAAATTTTAAAGAAAGAATTTCTGATTATTTTTTTATTGTGTCTGGTCTACCAAAGTGACCGAAGCGACTCCAAATCTCTTAAAATGAATGAATTAAAAAAAATCCTGATTTTAAAAATTAATCGTCCAAATTATTTAAATTATTTTTATCGCTTTAAAAATGCTTTCGACACATTTGTTAGGAAAGTCTTAATCTAAGAAATAAAAACAATAAATAAATGCAATTTTTTTAATATAACATAATCTAAAACAAAAGCAAATATAAACAATATTAAAATTGTTTACTTGTAGTAGACATGAAACCATTAGGAAGAAACAAGATAAGGCTTGTGAAATACAATTTTCTTGAGACAGATTTTTGGCCACTTTTATAGTGCTTGAGAACGTTGGTCGTCTGTCTCCCAGGACAAAGCCAACCTTGGGCGAACCTAAAAATTATACCCTAAATTAGGGATTTAAATTAAAATTGCGGTCTTTATTTTCGATCGTGTTGTGTTTATTGCGATTGCGGATTGTGAAATTTTTTAATAACATACGATATTGTGGACATAACGGTTGCATGTATCGCGGTTTTAGATGGTGTCACTACCGTCATATAACGGTCGGTGATGTGGTTGCATACAGCTATTGAAATCGCTGTCACTAATAGCAAGTAATGAAAATAAATAAATTTTAAACGTAGGTCCATAGTAACAAGTATTGAAAAAAAATTGGGCTCCTAATTACAAGTATTGAAAAAAATTTATTTTAAGACTATGCTCATAATAACAAATATTAAAAAAAGCGGGGCTCTAATACAAAGTATTAGAAAAAACGAATATTAAGAGCATACCCCTAATAATAAATATTAGAAAAAAATTAGCTCATATTAACAAATATTAAAAAATAGACCCCTAATAACAAATATAAGAAAAATTGAATTCTTAAAAATAAATATAATTAAAAAAATACAAATATTTAATTTCTCTGAACGGCGGGCCATGGGTGGACACCCTTATTGCCCTTTCTCTAGGCCAGACCTACACATAATACAATAACCGGATGATCAACTATAATAGCAGATGTATAGAGATCATAAAATGTAACTTGACTTTCTCCGATTACCAAAAACTAGTTTGAAAAAGAGAATTTTTTTTTGAGTTGTGTGTTATCTACGGTTTCACATAATGAAATATTGAAGCATTTAATATTTGAGAATCAATAAACTTTTAAAAACTAATTTCTAAAATTAATTTCTGAATTAAAGGAACTTTTTAATGTTTATCATTTTAATTTGAAGAAAAATTATTTCAAATTTGAGTCAAAATATTCGTAGTCCCACAGAGAGCCCAATCGATTCCAAAATTTGCATCACCCACATCGTACACAGTTGTAAATTTATTAACTAACAATTGGTTCCACGTTTTCTTTCATAGCATTTGGATCAATTTTTCATTCAGTTCTAAAATTATTGTTTTGAAAAAAACATCATTTTATTGTGAAATAGATTATGATCTTGCATTAGATATTCATAGAGACGACCACTGGAAACTAGAAAACAAAACAAAACAAACCTACAGAAACACACAAGAAAAGAAAGAGTAAAGAACAACAGAAACAAAACTAAACGACGATATTGGCAATATTAAAGTTAATAGAGTAGTGAAAACCCCAGTAAGACTCGACCCTAGCAAACAGAGGCACAACACGACATAGTCTTGTGGATTCTTAGCTAGTTTTGAACTTGGACTCGTCAATGTCGATTCCTTGCTAGTTCTGAACTTGGACTCGTTAATGTCCATTACTTGCTCTATAGCTCGCTCACCACCCGACTTGTCTATAGTGATAAGTGTAGAACTAATGTTTTGATATAATAATTGAAAAATGTTTTGGACTGATTTAAAAAGTATTTAAAACAATTTCCAAAGTCCAAATAACTTAAAACTATGTTTAGGGATATTTTATAAAAGGGTTTTGCATGTTTTCAAAGGCCAAACTACACAAAACCATTCAATCGTTTCGAAACACCTTAGGGCGTTTCGATACGGGAATTCCAATAGCAAAAACGTTTTGATACGAGTATCGAAACGGGCATTCTCTGGATGAGATTTTTGCCCAGCGTTTCGAAACGGGCTATGCCGTTTCGATACGCCTACGTGGCTTCGACCACAACGGCTATAAACCTCAACGGCTATTTTCCCAACTAACATTTAAATGCAGGTCGTTTCGATACGGGGACAGGCATTTCGAAACGGGTGTTTCGAAATGGACAAGAGCGTTTCGATACGGGTCCACGTCAGACTGCAACAGCTCTTTCTACTTAAAGGGTGTTTCGAAACGGGTTCGAGTGTTTCGAAACGGAGAGCTGCAGAACTGCATTTATGGTGGGAATTAAAGTCCTCAACGGCTCCAATTCAACCCCAACGGCTAGTAACGGCTATAAACTCATCAAGGAGTATAAAAGGGACCTCCAAGCATCAAGATATGGTTAATGCTCATATTGTCAATCAACAAATGATCAAGAATTGTCTTAGAGCTTAAATTGTCATTTATTGTATAGACAAACACTAGTGAGCCAAAATTGTCAAATTTGCTCAAGTGTTTTTAGGTTTTGGGTGAGTGCTTTAATTGTGCAAACAAACACCTATTAGAGGGATTTGTGTTTGCTTTCTTTATCTCTTTGTAAGAGAGGGTTTGATCAAGGCTTTGGGTAGAAAGCTTGATCGGTGTAAAGGGTTTCCTCCTAAGCCTAGAAAAGGGGACGAATCAATAGTGGATTGATTGGAAATCCTTAGTGGGGAGCTAAGGTAGTGGATGTAGACCTTGGTTAGAAGGTTGAACCACTATAAATCATTGTGTCATTTTTCTTTTTAGCTTCCACAACCCTAACACCCAAAAAGTCACCTCTCCACCACTTGGTGAGCAACATTGGTTGATTGAATCGAGCTCCTCTCAACTCAACAATTGGTATCAGAGCTTGGCTCAATCGAAGGGGATTCACATCCTATTGAGAAGATCCGGCAAGCTCGATCACTATTTCATCAACCGGCTCAAATGACACAATCAATCGACAAACCGCCTTTCTTTGACGGAACCCACTATGCCCATTGGAAGACCAAGATGAAGTTCTTCATCAAATCAAGAGACTACAAGCTATGGACATAGTTGAAGATGGTCCGTTCGTGCCTTAACGAAGCAAAGCAGAATGGAGTGCCGACGATCGCAAGAAGATGGAGCTTAATTGCAAGGCCTTGCACATCTTGTTTTGTGCTTTTGGCCCATCCATCTATGAGAAGATGTCTTCTTGTGAGAGTGCTAAGGAGGTATGAGACAAGCTTGAAGTCACATACGAGGGAACCGATAAAGTCAAGGAGACCAAGATTGGGCTCCTTACCTTAAAGTATGAGAACTTCAAGATGGATCCGGAAGAGAACATCGAGAAGATGTTTGATAGGTTCTCCACAATCACAAATGGTCTCAAGGGCTATGGAGAAGCCATTCCGGAGGAGAAACTTGTCTGAAAGCTCATCTACTCTCTTCCCGAGTCTTGGGACTCAAAGAGGACCGCCATCATCTAAGCCAAAAATTTGAAGACTTTGAAGCTTGATGAACTCATGGGGTCACTCTTTACTCATCAAATCATGAAGAAGAACAAGAAGATGAGAAAAAGAGGGAAGAAATTAGAGCTATGTGAGAGAAGAAGCTCAAGGGGCTTGGCATCAACACCAATGCCATGGCTCTAAAGTCCTCCACTTGCCATCATGTCTACTCAAGTGAAGAGGAGGATGAAGAAGAAGAGATAGTTCATCTCTTCAAGAAGTGTGCCCCATTCATGAAGAAAGCTTTAAGAGAGCTTGGACGAGAATCCATGAAAAAGGAGAGGGCAAGCACTTCAAGCCATAAGAAGAAGGCTCATGTGGCTACTTGGAGTGATGAGGACTCCACCGACGATGAACAAGCCAACCTTTGCCTTATGGCCATCGAAGAAGATTCAAGGGTAACTTCTAATTCATCTACTTCATGTTCTTATTCTTTTGATGAATTACAAGATGCCTACGATGATTTGGTTTTAGACTTTAAAAATCACATTTTGAAAAACAATAAATTGGTTTCAAAGTTGAAAATTCAAAATGACTTGATTTCTAAAACCAAACTTGAACGTGAAGCAAAACTCAAGGAGTTTGAACTAAAATGTTTTGATTTACAAAAATTGCTTCAAAAAGTTCAAGAAGAAAAAGATTTGATTTCCAAAGAGCTTGAAAAGAAAAACAATCTTGGAAAATCAAATTTCTATGTAAGACAATCTAGTGCCCCTAGATTTGTGAATGGTAAATGTTTTAGAAGTGTTTGGGTCCCAAAAGGACTAACCACTTCAACTAAAAAGGATGAAATTGAAAAATGGATTCCTAAGGAGACTAAATTTTGTGCTACTAATGTTTATGGATCCAAAGCAATTTGGATACCAAAAATTACTTGATTGTCTTTTGCTAGGTGTGATAGAGAGTGATCAACAAGTCAAAAATTGAAGGGGAGCTCCATGCACACAAAGGAAGAACACTTGAAGAAGGAATGCTTCACATCCTCCCTTGGGTTCAAGTGTGGTAAAATCTAGTTGCTTTTGTTCTAATTTGATTTATTTTCATTATGTCAACTAGATAATCATATATGTTGAACTAACATTCTTATGATGCTTTGAGTGAGGGGGAGCCAAATTTTTAAACCAATTTTTTAAGTGTGTCAAATTTTCTTTTTACCTCCTAAGTTATTTTGAGCTCAATGTCATTTTAAATTCTTTTTGATATAACAAAAAGGGGGAGAAATGGTTTGAAAAATTGATTTTTCAAATTTTTCAAAAGAATAAGGGGAGCCTTAATCAAATTTAAATTTGAAGTCTCTTATTCAATTTTTAAAATACAAAGGGGGAGAGAATCCCAAACAATTTTTCAAGTTGGTTTTATTATATAAAAAAAGGGGAGATTGTAGAACTAATGTTTTGATATAATAATTGAAAAATGTTTTGGACTGATTTAAAAAGTATTTAAAACAATTTCCAAAGTCCAAATAACTTGAAACTATGTTTAGGGATATTTTATAAAGGGTTTTGCATGTTTTCAAAGGCCAAACTACACAAAACCATCTAGTCGTTTCGAAACACCTTAGGGCGTTTCGATACGGGAATTACAGTAGCAAAAACCTTAGGGCTATGCCGTTTCGATACGCCTACGTGGCTTCGACCACAACGGCTATAAACCCCAATGGCTATTTTCCCAACTAACATTTAAATGCAGGTCGTTTCGATACGGGGACAGGCGTTTCGGAACGAACAAGAGCGTTTAGATACGGGTCCACGTCAGAATGCAACGGCTCTTTCTACTTAAAAGGTGTTTCGAAACGGGTTCGAGTGTTTCGAAACGGAGACCTGCAGAACTGCATTTATGGTGGGAATTAAAGTCCTCAACGGCTCCAATTAAACCCCAACGGCTAGTAACGGCTATAAACTCATCAAGGAGTATATAAGGGACCTCCAAGCATCAAGATATGGTTAATGCTCATATTGTCAATCAACAAATGATCAAGAATTGTCTTAGAGCTTAAATTGTCATTTATTGTATAGACAAACACTAGTGAGCCAAAATTGTCAAATTTGCTCAAGTATTTTTAGGTTTTGGGTGAGTGCTTTAATTGTGCAAACAAACACCTATTAGAGGGATTTGTGTTTGCTTTCTTTATCTCTTTGTAAGAGAGGGTTTGATCAAGGCTTTGGGTAGAAAGCTTGATCGGTGTAAAGGGTTTCCTCCTAAGCCTAGAAAAGGGGACGAATCAATAGTGGATTGATTGGAAATCCTTAGTGGGGAGCTAAGGTAGTGGATGTAGACCTTGGTTAGAAGGTTGAACCACTATAAATCATTGTGTCATTTTTCTTTTTAGCTTCCACAACCCTAACACCCAAAAAGTCACCTCTCCACCACTTGGTGAGCAACATTGGTTGATCGAATCGAGCTCCTCTCAACTCAACAATAAGTCCACTTTTTTCGGCCCATTTCTTGATACCCTTCATTCCCTATCTGTGCTTTCCTTGTTTTTACAAGCACTTTGATTTTAAGGTTTAGAGATTTAGTTTAGAATTTAGGGTTTAGTTTAGTGTTTATGAGTTTAAAATTTAAGGATTGTGGTTACAATTTAAAGTTTATAAAATAGGGTTTAGGGTAATATGGTTAAGGATTTAAGTTTTAATATATAAAAACTAAATTCTAACCACAACCCTTAAATTCCAAAGCTCTAAACCTAAACCCATAAACTATATCTTTAAACCCCAAACTAAGAGTTTATAGACATGAACATAACTATGATTGGGGTTGGGGACAAACATAAATATTTAAAAAGTGAAGGGACAAATGTATAGTTAATTTATTTTTTATGCATTACAAAGGCAAAAAAAAATTAAGGATGGGGCATGGGTCCCTCTCAGGACTTAATGCCTTTGTCTCTGCTTGTTGAACATTTGTCTCTACTTGTGGAAATTGTTTGTTTCTTCCATCAATGAATGGTATAATTTATATATAAGGATATGATTCACTTATAAAAAATGTAAAATTCATAGTTTTATAATTTTTTTTGGATCTTTGGATAGGTGAAATTGATGGTATAATTTATATATGGTATAATTAACTTCTTCACATAACCCTGTAACACCTAAAAATCGGCGTAATAGAAAAAATGAATTTCAGTGATTGGCAAATTAAATCCAATGAACCATTATGACTACAAAGCTATGATCATGTAGTTGGTTTGCCAACATTAAAGCATAACTAAGAAATGATGTCCCTTAAGTACTAGTTTGTAAGAATGGGAAACTAGAGGAATCAAGTGAAGTGGCTAAAATGTAAGAATTGAAAATTAAGGAGCTTAAGTGTGAAAGATGAAGAGTTGAGTGACTAACTTTGTGAATAATCCATTAGGTGGTTATTCACTATAGGTGGCAAACATGTCGTTTAGTTCGGGTCATTTTGGTTCGAGTCATTTCGAGTTTGAGTACATTTGGTTCGTGTCGATTCAAGTTTGGTTCGATTTTAATTCAGGTTTATGGAGATTTCGGTACGGCCATCGGGCCCGTTCAATTGATTTTTGGTTCAGTTGAATTTTGGTTCGATTAATATCGAATTGATTATTTTTTGGGTCGGTTACTTTCGGGTCAGGTCTGTTGAGATAATTAATAATTTGTTGAGTTGAGAGGGGCTCGATTCGTTCAACCGTTCTTGCTCGCCAAGTGTGGAGAAGTTGGATAATTTGGGTGTAAATGTGGGAAGGAAAAAATAGACAATTTACACAAGGATTTATAGTGGTTCAACCTTCTAACCAAGGTCTACATCCACTACCTTAGCTTCCCACTAAGTATTTCCAAACAAATTCACTAAGAATTTCGTCCCCTTTTCTCGGCTTAGGAGGAAACTGTTACAACGATCAAGCTTTCTACCCAAAGCTTGATCAAACACTCTCTTACAAGAGAAAGACTTAGCAAACTAGAAATCCCTCTAATAAGTATGTGTTCGCAATACTAAGCACTCACCCAAAACCTAAACACTTGAGCAAATTTAACAATGTTAAGCTCACAAGTGTTGTCTAAGCAAGAAATATACAATTTAAGCTCTAGACAAATTTTGACATCATAATGTTGTAACAATTGAAGCATTAACCATTACAAGATGCTTGAAGGTCCCTTTTATACTCCTTGATGAGTTTGTAGCCGTTACTAGCCGTTGGGATTGAATTGAAGCCGTTGGGGTCTTTATTTCCCTCCATAAATGCAGTTCTGCAGCTTGGCGTATCGATACCCTTCACACCGTATCGATACGGCCCCGATGAGGAATTAGCCGTTGGGCTTCTTCAGCTGATGCGTATCGATACACTTACCTAGCGTATCGGTACGATCCTGCAAATTAAAGACCATTGGAAAAATGACTGTTGGGGTAGTTAGGCGTATCGGTACGCGATACACCCGTATCGGTAAGCGACTAGCCGTTGGGATCTTTCAAAACACCCCGTATCGATACGGCTAAGCGTATCGGTACGAGTTTTGGCTACTGGAAAATTCAGGTAGTTGAAACCCTAAGGCGTACCGGTATGGTCCGAGACCGTATCGGTACGGGCACTTGAAAAGGCTGGTTTTGACTACTTTAAATGTACTTTTAAATCGTTCCAAAGCCTTGTAAAAACCCTTAAACATATTTTCAAGTTGTTTTTGACTAAAAAACATATTTTAAATTCTTTTCAATTTAGTCCAAAACATTTTTCAAATATTATATCAAAACACTTAGTTCTACATAATTGGTGGAAGGCCAAAAGGGGTGAATTGACAATTAAAAAATTAAAGGGAAACAAATGGAAATGAAAAATTGATGACACAAAAATTTATAGTGGTTCAAGCTTCTAACAAGCTCTACATCCACTACCTTAGCTCCCCACTAAAGATTTCAACCAATTCACTAATGAATTCTTTCACTTTTCTAGGCTAAGGAGTCAACCGCTACAAATCGACCAAAGCTTTCTATCCAAAGCTTGATCAAGGTCCACACTCTTTACAAGAAGTGGAATGACAAAAAAATTCCTCTCAAAGGTAATATTTTGCCCCAATACAAGTTCTCACAACCCAAACTTGAACAAAGAATTACAATGAATAACACTCAAGTGGGTTACATTGAGATTCTAATTTAAGCTATCTTGGGATTCGACATGATCTCACTATTACTACAAGTTAGTTTAGTAAAAAGTTTTATTTTGCAGGACTTCGACAACCCTGTCACTTAATATCTCCGTTAAGTCAAAACGGCGTCGTTTTGTTGTAGCTGTTTTGAAGCCTAATTTAGCCCAAAACGATGTCGTTTTGCTGAAGGAAAAATATTAAAACCATGCATTTGGAGGGATTTAAATCCAAAACTGTTCTAATACAAAGTTTAAACCTTAACCACTGAAGCAACATGACATTACATAATATTTTACCACAAATATTATATATCTCAAACCACTTGATATTAATTCAAATAATTTTATGAAATAAATAAAACTATAAATAATATTAGTATATAAAAATATAAAATATATTATTTACACATATATATATATATCAATATATATAAATAAAAATATATATTTATTATTAATAATATATAAAAACCCTAAACTCTGGCCTATTAACCCACAAACCCCAACCCAGACCTTAAACTTAAACCACAAAATTTAGAGTTTAGGATTTAAGGATTTTTATATATTATTTTTATGAATATTTTGGGGTATATTTTTTTTTTTTTTTTTTTGAATTAGAGGGGTATATTTTTAAAAATAATATATTTATATTATAAATAATATATAAAAAATAAAAAATATTTTTTATTTAAATTATATAAATTTATCCATTTGGTTCCACGAAATTATTTTATGAGAAAAAATACTATAAATAATATAAAAAATATTATTTATATATATATATATCAATAAAAATAAAATATATTATTTTATATATTATTTATAATATAAATATTTTTAATATATTTATATTATAAATAATATATAAAAAACCGAAACAAGGTGTGGGGTATATGGTTTATAGTTTTTATATATTATTTATAATATAAATATATTATTTTTATGAATATTTTGAATTTTTAAATAATATATAAAATATAAAAATAGTACACTTTTATTTATATATATATATATAAATAATATATTTTAATTTTTTATATATTAATATTATTTATAGTGTTATTTATTTTATAAAATAATTTGAATTAATCTTAAGTTATTTGAGATAAATAATATTTATGGTAAAACATTATATAATATCATGTTGATTTAGTGGTTAAGGTTTAGCCCTTAAATTTGAAGGTCATATGTTTAAATCCCTTCAAACTTATGTTTTTAATATTTTTCCTTCAGTAAAATGACGTCGTTTTGACTTATCGGGACGTTAAGAGTTAACGATGGAGTGACATTTTCGAGTAAAAAATTAAAATTTAGTGTTAAATTTATACTTTTTTAAAGTATAGTAGCATTTTTGAGTCAGTGGTAATAATTAAGTGATATGTGGTGTACTTAACCCATAATTTAAACAGTGTGGTTGGGATGGATTTTGGATTTTGACATGGTCAGTCCCAACAAAAACCCTAATTGTCCCTTCTTTAAGCCAGCCTCCATTCTTGATTTATTTATATATTGTCATAATCTCATTTCTTATCAGCACACCACCTCGCCAAAACCCTAGTTCCCCTCATTGACTGCCGCCACTTTCAACCTGTGAGCTCCTCTCTCTCAATTACTATTATCCTTTTCTCAATATCTTCTTTGACTCTCCACTAATATCGTTTTTATTTTTTATTTTATTTTTAAGGAACTGGGTTTTGATAAGCTGCCAAAACGATGTCGGACGACGAGGGAGAGGAGAAGGAATTGGATCTCACCTCTTCTGAAGTTGTTACCAAATACAAGAGCACTGCTGAGATTGTCAACAGTTAATATCTTCTCTTTTTATCTACTTGAATTTTTTAAGCTTATTGGAAATGGGTTTTGAGTTTTGTTTTTTTTGTTGTTTTTGTTTTGGCGTCATGTTTTGGAAATTTGCAGAGGCCTTGCAGTTTGTTGTGAAAGAATGCAAACCGAAAGCTAAGATTGTTGACATTTGTGAAAAGGGCGATGCGTTTATCACAGAGTAAGCGTTTTAGTTTATTATGGTTTAGTGTTTACAAAGATTTTTGGCTATCGGTGATGAAATTGTAATCTGTGTTTTATGTAAATGTGAAGGCATACAGGCAGCATGTACAAGAATGCTAAGAAGAAGATTGAGAAGGGTGTTGCTTTCCCTACTTGTATCTCTGTGAACAACACTGTCTGCCATTTTTCTCCACTTGCTAGTGACACCTCGGAGTTGGAAGAAGGTGATATGGTGAAGATGTAAGCTTCATAAGCATATATAATTTTTTAATGTTTTGGTGGGATTTTGTACTTTGGGTGGCAAGTAAAATGTTTTCTTTTTCCTGGATGCAGTGATATGGGTTGCCACATTGATGGGCTTATAGCTGTAGTTGCACACACTCATGTTGTAAAGGATGGACCAGTCTCTGGCAGGCAGGCTGATGTAATTGCTGCTGCAAATACCGCTGCTGAAGTTGCCTTGAGACTTGTCAGGCCAGGAAAGAAGGTAATTGTTTTGTATATCAATGCTGTGATGGTCATATTATATATTATCCTTTGTGTTGTTTGAATGTTTCTATAACTATTTTGCTTTTGCTATTTGACCCAATTTTTTATTTTTCAAGTTGTATTTGCGGTTGCTTTTTGAAAGTGTAAAGACTTTGGTTTCACTTCTGACTTCCACTGACCCCTAAATGATGAACTTTTTTTATTAGCTATGGATCTACATCCAAATGAAGCTTTTTGTCATAGTTACTCTGATAGGGGAATTGATCTCTCAACTCAGTTTTTGCAACAACTTTTCTTCTTCTTACTCACCTTTTTGTTTTATTCTTTGAAGTGATTGTAAGATGTTCAACAAAATTCAACCTAGGCAACTTTGCCGAGGTGGTCAATTTCTTGTCGATCTCCTCTTTTCCCTGTTGCCAATATCATGTTTGGTTGAGCTAGGCGGCCTTAGGTTGATACCATTTCTATGGTTTACACCAATTGCCCAAGTGGACCAACATTTTCTCTAAAATCTATCATAAATGATGATTGTTTTTTTTTTCAAACTACCTTAAAGTTGGTATTACCCTATTGTAAGATGTGGAATAGAAATTTGTTGAAGAAGCAACTTTGCCGAGGTGATCAATTGCTTGTGATCTCCTCTTTTCCCTGTTGCCAATATTTTATTTGGTCGTGCTAGGCTGCGTTAGGGTGATCCATCTTTTTTGGATTATGCCAATTGCCTAAGTGGACCAACATGTTATTTAGAACTACCTTATGATTGTTTTATCAAAATACCTTAAAGTTGATGTTACCATCGTATAAGATGTAGAATAGACATATGTTGGAGAGGCAACTTTGCCGAGGTGATCAATTTCTTGCAATCTCCTCTTTTCCCTGTTGCCAATATCATGTTTGGTTGAGCTAGGCGGCCTTAGGGTGATGCCATTTCTATGGTTTACACCAATTGCCCAAGTGGACCAACATTTTCTCTAAAAGCTATCATAAATGGATGATTGTATTTTTCAAACTACCTTAAAGTTGGTGTTACCCTATTGTAAGATGTGGAATAGAAATTTGTTGGAGAGGCAACTTTGCCGAGGTGATCAATTGCTTGCGATCTCCTCTTTTCCCTGTTGCCAATATTTTATTTGGTCGTGCTAGGCTGTGTTAGGGTGATCCATCTTTTTTGGATTATGCCAATTGCCTAAGTGGACCAACATGTTATTTAGAACCACCTTATGATTGTTTTATCAAATTACCTTAAAGTTGATGTTACCATCGTATAAGATGTAGAATAGACATATGTTGGAGAGGCAACTTTGCCGAGGTGATCAATTTCTTGCAATCTCCTCTTTTCCCTGTTGCCAATATCATGTTTGGTTGAGCTAGGCGGCTTTAGGGTGATGCCATTTCTATGGTTTACACCAATTGCCCAAGTGGACCAACATTTTCTCTAAAAGCTATCATAAATGGATGATTTTATTTTTCAAACTACCTTAAAGTTGGTCTTACCCTATTGTAAGATGTGGAATAGAAATTTGTTGGAGAGGCAACTTTGCCGAGGTGATCAATTGCTTGCGATCTCCTCTTTTCCCTGTTGCCAATATTTTATTTGGTCGTGCTAGGCTGCGTTAGGGTGATCCATCTTTTTTGGATTATGCCAATTGCCTAAGTGGACCAACATGTTATTTAGAACCACCTTATGATTGTTTTATCAAATTACCTTAAAGTTGATGTTACCATCGTATAAGATGTAGAATAGACATATGTTGGAGAGGCAACTTTGCCGAGGTGATCAATTTCTTGCAATCTCCTCTTTTCCCTGTTGCCAATATCATGTTTGGTTGAGCTAGGCGGCCTTAGGGTGATGCCATTTCTATGGTTTACACCAATTGCCCAAGTGGACCAACATTTTCTCTAAAAGCTATCATAAATGGATGATTGTATTTTTCAAACTACCTTAAAGTTGGTCTTACCCTATTGTAAGATGTGGAATAGAAATTTGTTGCAGAGGCAACTTTGCCGAGGTGATTAATTTCTTGCGATCTCCTCTTTTCCCTGTTGCCAATATTTTATTTGGTCATGCTAGGCTGCGTTAGGGTGATACATCTATTTTTTTTGGATTATACCAACTGCCTAAGGGGACCAACATTTTCTTTAAAACTACCATGAATGAGTGTTTCTCTTATGATTGTTTTATCAATGTTGCAAAGCTCTTGTTTTCATACACAATTTGGTTTTATTTACTGTGGCAGCTGCTTGCTGATATAAGCTTTTGCCTTTCCCCTCCTATGGTGGTTGGGGAGGTGTGGTTCAAGGTTCACTTGATTTCTACATGATGAAGATAGTAATGGGCTATGGATTTTGTTCCAATGTTGCTTCTTTTTGTCATAGTTACACTGATAGAGTATCATTTATTCTTTGTGCCACACTCTCTACAATCCAAGTCAACAGCCCAAACCAAACCAATTGCTGCAGTGGATTGGCAACTCATATGAGTTCCATCTTTTCCCTTCTTTTTTATTTGTAAAATCTATATAACGTACTTTTTAAAAGTTATGGACAAACATCCAAGCAAAGCTTTTGTCATGGTTACTGCAGTAAGGGAAAATATTCTAAGGTTTCTGCTCTACAGGGACTGCTTTTCTGATAAATTCAGCTTTACTTTCCTTTGTGATTCATCTTGTTTAAAATTTACATTGTCACTTATTTGTTTATATATATTTCATTGTACTTAATTTCTTTTGATTGCACGGTTTTAATTGCAGAATAAAGATGTATCAGATGCAATTCAGAAGGTAGCTGCAGCTTATGACTGCAAAATTGTTGAAGGTGTTCTTAGCCATCAATTGAAGCAGTTTGTGATAGATGGAAACAAAGTTGTATTAAGTGTCTCTAATCCAGATACAAGAGTTGATGATGCAGAGTTTGAGGAGAACGAGGTTTATGCAGTAGATATAGTTGCAAGCACTGGAGAAGGCAAAGTATTGTCTTTTCTTGTCTTTCAGCTTTACTATGCATATGTTATATTAATTATCCTTAAGATTTCCATGCGTTTAAATTTCAGCCAAGGCTGTTGGATGAGAAGCAGACAACTATTTATAAGAGAGCTGTTGATAAGAATTATCATCTAAAGATGAAGACCTCTAGATTTATTTTCAGTGAGATAAATCAGAAATTTCCCATCCTGCCATTCACTGCTCGGTCTGTATTTTTTGATTTGTTGTGAATATGCATTGGCAATTATTTCTGATGTTTAATCAAGTTTATGTGGATTTTCTTGAAACAGGGCATTGGAAGAGAAAAGAGCTCGACTAGGTTTAGTTGAATGTGTGAATCATGATCTGTTGCAGCCATATCCTGTTCTTCATGAGAAGCCTGGTACGATTTCGTTGGCGAAGATCTTGTTTAATAATGTGAGGACGGAGGAGATTTTACCTTGGTAATGCCATCATATATCACAATGAATTGAATATGTCCACCATGTTAAATTGTGCAGGTGATTATGTTGCTCACATCAAGTTCACTGTGTTGCTAATGCCTAACGGATCAGATCGGATAACATCCCATCCTCTGCAGGAGCTGCAGCCGACCAAGGCGATAGATGATCCTGAAATCAAGGCATGGCTAGCTTTGGGTACAAAGACAAAGAAAAAAGGTGGCGGGAAGAAGAAGAAAGGTACGATGTATACAAGGGATAAAAAGAACACAGTTTATGAATGATTTGCCATATCAAACACCTTTGGGTATTGTACTAAAATATTTTGTGAGTGTTTATATAGTAAACCAAGGTTTATACCTGTTATTACAGGTAAGAAGGGAGATAAAGCCGATGAGCCTATGGATGCAACAACAAATGGAGGATCGCAATCTTAAGAAATGTTTTGGTACACTGTTCATTTGTATGATATAATTGAACATAATATTTCCCAATGGGGTTCTCACAACTCACATGACCTCTTTTTGTGTCTTTGACTGAAGTTAATAACTTGTAATGTATCGCTTTAAATATGGTTCATTTAAAATAGTACTAGTAGCATGATATCATACATCCAATTTAAAGCATCATTGTCAATTATAAATTGAGGCCTCTTAAACTAGCTGTTGAACTTTTTTTTTACCCAAATAATCTCTTATATTCTAAAATTTTTATCAATTTACCCCTTTGATTAATATAAATGATTAAATTTAACAGTGTTTTTTTCAGATCAGTTGGTGCAACAAGTGATATTTTTAGAAATTTTAATTTTTTAAAAAAGATTTAAAAATTCTATAAAAAATTATTTTATGGATATCTCTAATTTCATCTTTTAAAAAATAAAATTTACTAAAACTTTAGATTCTAAACTTTTAATTTTAAACCAAACCTTAGATTAGATTTGTCTGTAAAAATTTTCCCTTGTTAATGTAAAAAATATTTTTCTTTCCATCACACTTTTTGGTATTATCTTCAGTATTTGTGTAACGAATTTAAGTAAAGAGCGGGGAGTTTTCGTTTTAATTAGTTGTTAAATTTTGTTTGGTTTAAGTGGACTGTGTGTTTGGACGGGTGTTGTCGAGTATGGTTATGACATTTTGTAATCGTTTTCTTCCTCCATTTTTCTGTGATTCTTTTTCTCTTATTAATTTTTGTTCTAGTTTGTATCGTTATAAAGGTACTAAGAGAATTACGATTTTCAGTCGGGATGCAAAAAGACTTTAAAAACTATTTGAAGGGTTACTGTTAGATTCATTCAAAGGTGTGAAGAAAACCAAGTGTTCAGTTGTTGACAATTGAAGCTTTAAAGTTCAAACGTCGTCGTTTCTGGGGACTCAACTGTGCAGTCGAAGGACAATATAGATCTTGCTGATTCGGATGACCAAATGGAGTTATGGCAACGATAAAGGACAAGACTCAGGTCAATGCGTCAGTCGGTTGAGGACCAGTTTCCAATGGGTCAATTTGTCGATCCGACTAACAATAAACTGTAGGTTTATTTAAAATGAAACTCGTTAAAATGAGGATGTACAAATATGGTAAAAAATTATGTACTAGTAAGGATTTCGTAGGCATATAAATTCTTACAAAAATCGTAAACATTTCTGTATATACCGAAATAAAAAAAAGGATAAAAGCTAAACCGGTTAACTGGTAACCATAAATAAGAAATTGTGTACGAACACACTTCCTTACTTTTTCTGTAACAAACTATGCATAATCCGTAATAATTTCTATACCTAATAAAATTCTCACCATTTTAGTAAGAAAATAGGTTTTCTTGTAGTCCAACTTGTATATACACGAATGCTTACCCTAAGTTGAGCTCCTTTTGATTTTGGTGATCTCGGGTAAGGATTTCGCCATTTCGGTACGTACATTTTTTATTACCATTTCGGTAACAAACTATGTATATTTCGTAATAATTTATGTACCTACTAAAAATTCTCATCGTTCTAGTAAGAAAATAGGTTTTCTTGTAGCCCAATATTTATGTAGACAAATGCTTACCGTAAGTTGAGCTCCTTTTAGTTTGGGTGATCTTGGGTAAAGATTTCGGTATGTACCTTTTTTTATTATTCTTTCCGTAACAAACTATGTATATTCTGTACTAATTTCTGTACCTACTGAAATTCTCATTGTTCTAGTAAGAAAATAGATTTTCTTTTAGGCCAATCTGTATGTACACAAATGTTTACGTAAGTTGAGCTCCTTTTGGTTTGGGTGATTTCGGATAAAGATTTTGGTATGTACCTTTTTTATTATTCTTTCTGTAACAAACTATGTATATTTCGTACTAATTTCTGTACCTACTAAAATTCTCATTGTTCTAGTAAGAAAATAGTTTTTCTTTTAGGCCAACCTGTATGTACACAAATGCTTCCGTAAGTTGAAATCCTTTTGGTTTGGGTGATCTCAGGTAAGGATTACTGTACGTACCTTTTTTATTACCATTTCTGTAACAAACTATGTATATTCCGTAATAATTTATGTACCTACAAAAATTCTCATCGTTCTAGTAAGAAAATATATTTTCTTGTAGGCCAATTTGTATGTACACAAATGCTTACCCTAAGTTGAGCTCCTTTTGGTTTTGGAGGTCTCGTGTAAGGATTTCGATACGTATATTTTTTATTACCATTTCTGCAGCAAACTATGTATATTCCGTAATAATTTCGGTACCTACAGAAATTCTCATCGTTCTGGTAAGAAAATATATTTTCTTGTAGGCCAATCTGTATGTACACAAATGGTTACCCTAAGTTGAGCTCCTTTTGGTTTCGATGATCTCGGGTAAGGATTTCAGTACATACCTTTTTATTACAATTTCTGTAACAAACTATGTATATTCTGTAATAATTTCTATACCTACTAAAATTCACATCATTCTAGTAAGAAAATAGGTTTTTTTGTAGCCCAACCTGTATGTACACAAATGCTTACCCTAAGTTAAGCTCCTTTTGGTTTTGGTGATCTTGGGTAAGGATTCCGGTATGTATATTTTTTATTACCATTTTGGTAACAAACTATGTATATTCCGTAATAATTTCTGTACCTACTAAACTTCTCATCGTTCTAGTAAGAAAACAGGTTTTCTTGTAGCCCAATGTATGTACACAAACGCTTATCGTAAGTTGAGCTCCTTTTGGTTTAGGTGATCTCAGGTAAGGATTTCAGTACATACCTTTTTTATTATCCTTTCTATAACAAACTATGTATATTCCGTACTAATTTCTGTACCTACCAAAATTCTCATTGTTCTAGTAAGAAAATATGTTTTCTTTTAGGCCAATCTGTATGTACACAAATGCTTACCCTAAGTTGAGCTCCTTTTGGTTTGGGTGATCTCGGGTAAGGATTTCAGTACGTACCTTTTTTATTACCATTTTTGTAACAAACTATGTATATTACGTAATAATTTGTACCTACTAAAATTCTCATCATTCTAGTAAGAAAATAGGTTTTCTTGTAGCCCAACCTGTATGTACACAAATGCTTTACGTAAGTTGAGCTCCTTTTGGTTTTGGTGGTCTTGTGTAAGGATTTCGATACATACATTTTTTTATTACCATTTTTGTAACAAACTATGTATATTTCGAAATAATTTCTGTACCTACTGAAATTCTCATCGTTCTGGTAAGAAAATAGGTTTTTTTTGTAGGCTAATCTGTATGTGCACAAATGCTTAGCCGAAGTTGAGCTCCTTTTGATTTGGGTGATCTCGGGTAAGATTTTCGGTACGTACCTTTTTTATTACCATTTCTGTAAGAAACTATGTATATCATGTAATAATTTCTGTACCTACTAAAATTCTCATCGTTCTGGTGAGAAAATAGGTTTTCTTCTAGCACAACCTGTGTGTACACAAATGCTTACCTTAAGTTAAGCTCTTTTTGGTTTTGATGATCTCGGGTATGGATTTCGGTACATACGTTTTTATTCCATTTATGTAACAAACTATGTATATTCCGTAATAATTTTTATACCTACTGAAATTCTCATCGTTCATGTAAGAAAATAGGTTTTTTGTTTGCCAATCTGTATGTACACAAATGTTTACCCAAAGTTGAGCTCCTTTTGTTTTTTGTGATCTCGAGTAAGGATTTCGGTTCGTACGTTTTTTCTTATCAATTCCGTAACAAATTATGTATATTACATAATAATTTATGTACCTACTAAAATTCTCATCGTTCATGTAAGAAAATAGGTTTTCTTATTTGCCAATATGTATGTACAAAAATGCTTACCATAAGTTGAGTTCCTTTTGGTTTGGGTGATCTCGGGTAAGGATTTCGGTACATACGTTTTTTATTATCAATTATGTAAGAAACTATGTATATTCCGTAATAATTTTTGTACCTACCAAAATTCTGTTTGTTCTTGTAAGAAAATAGGTTTTCTTGTAGGCCAATATGTATGTACACAAATGCTTACACTAAGTTGATCTCCTTTTGGTTTGGGTGATCTCTGTAACTCCCTTAGTCCGGCCTAGACGCCCGACCCGAACTACGAAGATTACACGGGAAAAACCAAAGTCAACCCAAAAGTTAACCTTGATTAACGACCCTTTTTTCTTTTCTTTTTGTCTTATCTAGATGCCTTTATTAACCTATGTGATTAGAAAATCATTTCAGCGGAAGCGACACAACGAACGGAACTCAAACAGGGGTTCAATTACATGGAAACGTCTTTTAGGGACTAAAACGTAAATTTCCAGAATTTAGAGGACTTAACAAGATGAAATGTTACCAATCCAAAATTAGACTTATAATAAACCAACATGGTAAATTTCAACTTAAAAAGATCAACCAAACTCATTTAATTAAGCACGTAAGGTTCAGGGACCAAAATGCAAGAAACAGAAACCTGAAATAATTCAAATTCAAACTTCAACGGTTAGGTGTTTCGAAACGCAGAGACCTGTATCGGAACGATCGTTTCGAAACCAGGTTGACCGTTTCGATACTCTGGTGCGTTCCGAGACCCGTATCGAAACACCCCTTTTCAGTAGCAAAACCGTTTCAGTACGTTCCTACCCGTTCCGAAACCTCATGGCCATTTCAGGCCTTTGTTCCGAAACAGGCAAGGGCGTTCTGATACGCCTTGCCCTACAACAACATACTATGCTGTTTTTTTCACATCTTTTCATGTTCGAATACCTTCCAAAACATGTCACAACATACATACAACCTATTTATGCATCAAGGATCATCATTAAGAAGCCAAAGCTAAAGCATAACATCAACCATGGAAATAATGAAACTATAGGCATGCTCCCTAGACCACCAAAACCATACAAAGCTAAAATCAACATTTAAACATAAATCAATCCATAAAGGCCATTTACAACTCAAGGATCAACAACCAAACATGCTCAAAGTAAAAAGGAACATCCACAACCATCCAAGGGTATAAATCCCACACATTGCCTCTTATTACACCAAAGTAAAGCCACATACTTTGCTAAAACAAAATTCTTGGATTCCCTTGCTTGTGTGCTGCCTCAAACTCCTAATTCTCTGCATTGATGAAACAAATGAGCGTAAGTACAAAGCTTAGTGAGGATTGCTAAACAACATTCATCAATGCATGTCACATGACTTGTAAAACCACCACTTTTCAACACATGCCTTTTCATAAAACATGTCTTCTCAAGACATCAATGCACCTTATAAACACATGCTTATATGCAACATTTTAAAACAACAAATAAACCTTTGCTCATGCTTTACCAAGCATCTCATGCATTCTTGCATCATTTACAAGCATTTCATGCTTCACATTAATCATTAACATTATATTGGCTCACAAGTGATAATCCATAAACCATACCACAAAAGACACAACCGGATACGCGAATTACAAGCGTTGTCCCACACGCTTCATACACACTACTGGACTACACAAGGCTCACACACGAGAGCAACCCTCCATCGTTGTGAGACATGTGGTGGAGTATAACGGTACAATCACAACCCCTCAACACCACTCATCGATAGTTGTATAATTCCACTAACGAGAGCACGAGACACATAACACAAGATCCACACACAAAATTAACATCCACCGTTGTGATCTTAACCTCAATCGTTAGGGTACTCGGATGGAGTATACGGTACAATCACAACCCCTCGACATCCAAGGCGACTTTATTCACGGTGCACCCAATCCTATAGCCGGTTAACTATATCCGATTAACAAAACCAAAAACCATTTCCATCACTTGCCAATATAATCATTTAACCTCATTAATCCAATGTTTTACAAGCATAAACACAATGCCATTTCCACAAGCATATCATGCTTAACATCACATGCATTTAACACATGAAAACCAAGGATCACTTACCTAGTGCATCCTTAACATAATGGCATTAAAATCCAACAACATTCATGCTTAAAACATGCTTTAAAATAGTAATCAAATCCACACTTAACTCAAGTGCATTTTCATCAAACATAGCACATTTCCGAGAGAGGGATTTCCAAATCACTTACTCTTGAGCTTAGCTAAGTGTATCAAACTTACACTAAGCTCCCACGACCACGCTCAAAGCGTTACGAAGCAGGAAATTCCATTTCCACTCACCGATACGCGAAACCTTGCTCGCCGTCGCGATAATTACTCTTCTGGAGCCTCCAACAACACATCGTTTGCTTCCGGATCAAGATCCCCTATTTTCACATCATCAAAATAGAGATCTAAATGCATTAAAATGCATTTCAACACCAACACCAATTCACAAACTCGTTGCTCACCCAAACTACACCAAATTACCCATCCAAAACAACCAAAAACCCAATCGATTGCTTCCTAAACCAAGCCCAACCAACACACATCACTTCCAAACAATTATAAACACCAAAACACATCTAACAAACAACCTAACCCAACCTTATACCTCCAGCAAGCAAGATTCCACCATATCACCTCAAAAACTCACTTAAATCAACCAAGAAACTCAATGATCTCAAGGATTTCGGGATCTATGTTATCAAAACTTCATTTCAACATAATAAACAACTTAGAACTTAATTAATATCAATCCAAAACAGAGCTTAACATATCAAATTCGAAAATCAAGATTTCAACCATAATTTCACAAGATTTTGATCTCCAATCAAAACTATAATGAAAACTCAACCAAAAATAGTATTTAGAAGCCAAATATCTTGGGGATTTCAATAAAGAACTTTGATTAGAGGTTGAGAACGTGATTTACCTTCAATCCTTGCTTTCCTTAATGAATGACAAGTTTTCCTTAGCCAAATCTTGAAAAGCTTGAAAGGATTTCTTGAAAACTGATTAGGAAATGTTAGGAGAGTGTTTGGGAGAAAAGAATTCTGGAGAGAAAAGAATGAAAATAGTGTTTGGCTGAGAATGAAGAGAAAATGGTAGTTACGTAATATGATCTCACATTAACTACCCATTTAATTAATTAAAATAAAACCAATTAAAACCATTTAATTAAAAACCATTTAAAGCACATGTCATATTAAGGAAAGGATAAATTGCTATAAAGCCCCCTATAGATTATAAGAATTTGGCTTCTTCTTTAAAAATCACATTTTCCACAATTTTGAAACTTTACAATTTGGTCACTACTCAAAATGTCCCATTTCCGAAACTCTTTTTGTAAAATTGACTTGACCAACCACTTAAACATATTTTTAGAGGATTTTAGCAATTTTTACCACATTTTTATCCTATCCCGATCCTTGATTTCCTTAAATCACTTTACGCGATTCGAACCGTTCTCGACCGGTCCGATCTGATGTCTAAAACATCTAGGCCCAAAACCGGGGCGTTACAATCCCGGTTAAGATTTTCGGTATGTACTTTTTTTATTACCATATTTGTGACAAACTATATTCCGTAATAATTTCTGTACCTACTCAAATTCTCATAATTTTTTAAGATAAAAAGTTACTTTGTAGCATTTATGTTCGTACACAAATCCTTACCTTGTAAGACTTTTATGTATATATCGTTTTCTTACAGTTATTGTAAACATTTATGTACAAACCTCGTAAGATTTTATGTACAAACCTACTACATGTAGAACATGTCAGCCTCATTTTAGCCTTAAATTACCCGTTTCACCACAGAACTTCTCATAAACGGTTAGACCAAACTCAAACTGAATTCTATGGCAAGAGAATATAAAGAACAAACTCTGAATTTTGAAGATATTGTTGAGTCCATTTGTAGAACTAATGTTTTGATATAATAATTGAAAAATATTTTGGACTGATTTAAAAAGAATTCAAAACTATTTCCAAAGTCCAAATATCTTGAAACTATGTTTAGGGATGTTTTTAAAAGGTTTTAACATGTTTCTCAAAGCCAAACTTCACAAAACCTTCCAGGCGTTTCGAAACACCTTAGGGCATTTTGATACGGTGTATTCCAGTAGCAAAAATGTTTCGATACGGGTATCGAAACAGGCCTTCCCTGGATGAGATTTTTGCCCAGCGTTTCGATACGGGCTATTCCGTTTCGATACGCCTACGTGGCATCGACCACAACGGTCATAAACCCCAACGGCTATTTCCCAACTAACATTTAAATGCAGATCGTTTCGATACGGAGACAAACATTTCGATACGAGTGTTTCGAAACGGCCAAGGGCGTTTCGATACGGGTGCTGCATCAGACTGCAACGACTCTTTCTACTTAAAGGGTGTTTCGAAACGGTCACGAGTGTTTCGAAATAGTGAGTTGCAAAACTGCATTTATGGTGGGAATTAAAGTCCTCAACGGCTCCAATTCAACCCCAACGGCTAGTAACGGCTACAAACTCATCAAGGAGTATAAAAGGGACCTCCAAGCATCAAGTAAAGGCTAATGCTTCAATTGTCAATCAACAAATGATCAAGAAATTGTCTTAGAGCTAAATTGTCAATTCTTGTATAGACAAACACTAGTGAGCCAAAATTGTCAAATTTGCTCAAGTGTTTTAGGTTTTGGGTGAGTGCATTATAGAGCAAACAAATACCTATTAGAGGGATGTAAGTTTGCATTTTTCCTTTCTCTTGTAAAAGAGGGTTTGATCAAGGCTTTGGGTAGAAAGCTTGATTGGTGTAAAAGGGTTTCCTCCTAAGCCTAGAAAAGGGGACGAATCAATAGTGGATTGATTGGAAATCCTTAGTGAGAAGCTAAGGTAGTGGATGTAGACCTTGGTTAGAAGGTTGAACCACTCTAAATCTTTGTGTCACCATTCTTTTTAGCTTCCACAACCCTTCCACCCAAAATTCCACCTCTCCACCACTTGGTGAGCAACATCGGTTGGACGAATCGAGCACCTCTCAACTCAACACCATTATAGATATAAGAAGGATTAAGTGGTAAATAAGTGCTTAAACTATATACTCTTCTCTTTAGATAAGTGCCTAAAATATTTTTTTGGGTCATACAAGTGCCTAACATTTTTAATGTTACTCATATATGTGCTTGCCGTCAACGTCCATTAATTTTCACCGTTAACTGACACGTGTCAACTTTTTAAAATTGCGAAATTATATTTAAAAATAAATAAAAATTAATAAAACAAAACATTATCCAAATTTCACAAAATATCCAAAAATTTGAAATCTCTAACACCCCAAAACCCAAATCTCGATTTGACTTGATTTCACCGCCGATTGCCACACTTCCGCTCATGACATCCGTCATTGGACCATCACGACCATTTACCCTACCAACTTGTCGTCGGAAATTGACTGACGCCGTGCGAAACGCCGAAATCGTTGAATGATTCATTCAAATAATTCACGACGAACGACGGCATAACAGATGATGAACGGTGTGTGGCTCGTTTGGCGAGGGGAGGATGCTTCATTCTGTCGCCGGAAACATGACCAACGCCGGTGGGAGTGGCCGGATTTGAGGACTATTTTGGGATTATTTGAAAATTTCAGGATATTTTAAAAATTCTGATTTATGTTTTAAAAAAATAAAATTCAAAAAATGATTACTACTGCCATGTGTCATGTTTTTATTGGCTAACAAGATTTTTTTTTAACGGACAATAACGACGGGGTACCTATTTGGGTAACGTTAAAAACATTAGACACATGTTTGGCCCGAAAAATACTTTTGGCACTTATTTGCCACTTAAGCCATATAAGAATGCTAAGTAATTTTGATTCGAATCATTTGTTTAGTGAATTCATATCAGTTCATATGTTAGGGAGCTTAAGGAAAATAATAATGTATAGAGCACATTGGAATATATTATGGCGTGGACGAAACTTTGGCGTATACAGGATGAGTAGAATCCATGGATTCCAAAAGAGCTGGTTAGTGTTTCCACATCTACCAAGTGCTTAGATAGAGTATTGAAATTGCTAATGATTGTTGGAAGAGATAATGTTAATGATCTTGGTTTATGAATGACCTACACATTTTAAGTTTTAGTAACAATGTTGTAGTGGCAAATAACATGAACATCACTCAACTGATACGATGCGAATGCAAATGCGAAGTTGTGTGATAGGATTCCTCAAGTTAGAGTTGGTTGTTTGATTTTTTGCTATATGGGGAATAAACCACACTATGTATACAAAAGTTGTTGATTGCAATAGTTCTCAACTAATTGTGTTATCTGATCGCGCTAATGAACCGAGCTTTCGGATGCAATCTGAAGTCTTTATTGGGCAAGAAGACACCTTCTTATGTCTTGTTTAAGGTAGCTCCTCCAGAGATTTTCTACCATGAACATTTGGCTGTTAAGTATCAAGTCCCAAGTTCACTTTGTGGAAGAAGCAAAAAGACCTGAAATTAATCCAACAACACAATCTGTAGTAATGGTGACCAACATTCAACAATAGACCAGCTCCCAACATAAATCAGCTTGACAGCGATAAATACTTCAACTTCCAGAAAGTTCACATCAGCAACAAATATCTATCATAGGCAATAGGACCAGAAGAGTTCGGAGCAGTATTTGATAAGATGTAGTGATCCGAATTGACAACTTAAACACAATATGCAAGCTCCAAATCAAACATCTCAATAATTTTCAACTTTAGTATGAACAAACCACCAACACTTTGAGTATCTAGACCATGCGTGACATCATCACTCAATAACTAGCAAGTTCACTGATTAACCCTTTTACTAGAGAATTCACAATAGGAAAAGTAGAATTCAAGCCAAAATAGTCAGTTTGAGAAGCACATCAGATCTGAGATCAGGGAAGAAAACAATCGATGACGTTGAATGACCGTTGAAGGAGAACACGAATTGACGGAAGAAAACAGAGAATGGTGAATGTACCACAAGAAAATAAAGAACAAAATTTCAGTTTAAAAAGCAACAACGACATCGATGATTGGCGAACATAATGGATGGAAGAACTGAATTTGAAATCGAAAGAAAAACTTGAAACGATGAAGGAAAGGAATGGAATGAGAACAAGACGCTTATAAACATTATCTCAACAGCAGAATCAGAAGTAAAACGACGTCGGGATCATCAACGATTGATACCATGGTTGTGTGATAATGGTGGTTAGAGATTTAGATTGTGATAAAAGACGAAGAGGAAAGAATTAGTATGATAGAAATGAATTACTAATATGATTTATTAGAAATGGATAAGATATCTTAACCCAATACAATTGTTTAGGTTATATAGCACATTCTCTAACAGTCTAACCAACCTAACTGATACTAACAACCAATATCAACTAATTAAACCTAATTAACAAACTATTAACTAATTAATTTTCAACTAATCATGTTCTAACAAGTACACATCAATTTGCATTGTCAAATGGATGTAGGCCAAGTGTAATATGTCTAGACTTGGCATTGAAGACTTGTCAGTAGTGGCGCACTACAAAAAAATGTACATATACTGACGGAAAATAGTCATCGGTATAAACTATATATACCGACGAAAAATGAAACTGTCGATAAAAGGTCTGATTTATATTGACGAATGTAGTATATGTCAGTATAGACAACATTTATACCGACAGAAGAAAGAAAATCGTCGAAATAGATGTAATATATACCGACGATTTCTTGCGACTATCGGTATAAGTAAACCATATATTAATGCTTTTTTTGGTTTGTCGGTATAGGTGTAGTTTATACTGACGATTATTTTTGACCGTCAGTATAGGTGCACCATATACCGATGCTTTTTTGGTTTGCCGGTATAAATGTAGTGTATACCGATGATTAGGTAAATTTTAATTTAATGACGTGTATTTTGCCGTTCAAATTATATATATGATTTTTTTTCTAAAATTTCTTTTAGAAATTCCAACCGCCACAAGCCTCTCGCTGTCGCTCTCTCCCAGCCTCATCTTTCTATGCCTCCTATTTTCACCCGTCTCCTCCGCCAGAGTCCAGCCCAACCCCGCCCTTGCCTTCAAGTGTAATAGTGAAGAATTCGAACTGAGAAGAAGAAGGTAAGACGAGAAAATAGACATAATAAAATGAGAAGAGAATGAGAGAATTTTTAGATGGGAGGAAACATATTCATTCTTTTCGATAAGTCTGACTAACAACGGCTAGGGTTTAAAAATACCATGCATAGACTAAACGAGGCCGTATTATGTAATTACAAGCACCCCCCTCTAAACTCAGCGTTTCATTAAACAAAGATAATTAAGACTAACAGAATTTTAAATCACTCTCAATGGTCCTTTCATCCCTTTTCCATACTGCTCTCTTACAATGCCCCCCTTCAAAGAAATCCTTGACCTCAAGGATTGAAATCTGAAAATTAATGTTGTAGCTGATACAAGATCTCCCACGTATCATCTTCAGGGAAAGTGTTGGCCCACTCTACTAAAACTTTAGTGACAGCAAATTTACCCTTCTTCGATCCAAAATTCTAACAAGTTCTTTGCTGATTCCACCATCCGAACCAATCAGAGGCAGATTGGCTTGGATTTTCTCTATCCCTACTTGCTTCTTCAATTGAGATACATGAAACACAAGATGAATGCGAGACCCACTCGGTAAATTGAGTTTATAAGAAACCATACCTATCCTTTCCACAATTAAAAATGGACCAAACCATTTAGGAGACAGTTTCTGGGAAGATCTACTTCGAACAGATTGCTGTCTGTATGGTTGTAGCTTAAGGAAGACCTTGTCTCCACTTTGAAATTCACACTCAGCCCTTTTCTTATCAGCATGTAGCTTCATCCGATCTTACGCCCTCTTTAAGTGAAATTTTAACATCTTTATAGCTGCCTCTCTCTGTTGCAGCCCCCTGTCCACAAAGCTACCAATGATTCTCCAGCAATATAAGGTATGTAAGTGGCTGATTCCTGCCCATACAAAGCTTGAAATGAAGTGGTTTGGATTGAAGAGTGGAATGAGGTGTTATACCACCCTTCTGCCAAGTGTAACTAGTCTGCCCATTCCTTAGGTTTCTTTCCAGTCATGCATCTGAGATAGGTCTCCAAACACTGATTGACCCTTTCTGTTTGACCATCAGTGTCTAGGTGGTAAGCTGTTGATGGGGTTACCAAGGTTCCTAGTTTCAAAGACAGTTCCTTCTAGAAATGGCTCATGAAGATCTTGTCCCTGTCACACACAATATTTGTAGGCATCACATACAATTTAAAAAAGTTTTCCAAGAAGATTTGTGCTATGTCCTTTGTTGAGAATGGGTGAGCAAGAGCAATGAAGTGGCTGTACTTGGTCAATCTATCAACTACAACCAAAATTACATCTTTCTTCTTGGACATAGGAAACCCTTCTATAAAATTCATGCTTATAGAAGTCCATATTGTTTCAAGAATTGGAAGGGGTTGTAATAAACCTCTAGGATGCTGCAAATCCTCTTTGTTCCTTTGGCACATCCCACATTTTCTTACAATGATCTTAACATTTTTTCTCAAGCCTTTCCAATAAAAAATACCACCTAACCTTCGGGCAGTTACATCAGCTCCTGAATGTCCTCATATGGGGCTGCCATGAAAGTACTTTATCAACTCTTTCTTCAATTCTGCATCATTCCCCACTACTAGCTTCCCCTTTCTCTTCAACAATTTTCCATCCCAAGTATATTTGGAATGGCTTGCAGATCCTTTCTGGAGAGATTCCACAATCTTCTTCAACTTGTCATCTTTTTGCCAAGTTTCAGCAACTCTAGCAATAACATCTGTAGATACACTGCTAATGGCCATAATCTGACAGTCTTCCCCTCTTGGTTTCCTCGAAAGAACATCAACCACCACATTGTTTATCCCTTTTCTGTAGCTCACCTCATAATCATAACCCATCATCCTTACCATCCACTTATGTTGTGCTAGGGTTATTGCCTGATTTCCAGTCAAGAATTTCAGACTTTGATAGTCTGATTTTATCTTGAAGTGCTTCCCTACCAGATAATTGGACCATTTCTTGACTGCCATTAACACAACCATCATTTCTTTCTCATACACTGAGAGCCTTTGGCGTCTCACTCCCAAACCCCTGCTGAAAAAAGCCAAAGGTTTTCCTTTCTATACCAAAACATCACCCACTCCCAATTCTGAAGCATCGGTCTCAATAAGGAACTCAGTATTAAAATCTAGAAGTGCTAACACAGGGGCATAACTAATAGCTTTCTTCAATCTGCCAAAAGCGAAGTCCTCAACAGTCCATTTCCAAGCTCTTTTTTAACAGATTGGTTAAAAGGCTTGGCAATGCTGCCATAGTCCTTAACAAACCTTCTGTATCAGCCTAACAACCCCAGAAACCTTTTAAGATCTTTCACAGAAGTAGGAATAGGCTAATCCAATATGCATTCTACTTTGGAATGATCCATGAAAATCACTCCATCAGCTATCACATAACTCAAAAAATCCACTTCATGAGCCCCAAAACAACATTTATTCTTTTTCGCATAAAGTTTTTGTTCCCTTAATATCTCCAACACTTCTTTTAAATGATGGATATGTGTCTCCCAATCTTTGGAATAAAGCAGTATATCATCAAAAAATACTAATATTGATTTCTTCAAATAGTTTTTGAATATTTTGGTCATGAGCCCTTGGAAGGTTGCATGGGCATTTGTCAATCCAAAAGGCATTACCAGAAATTCATAATGCCCCTCATGTGTTTTAAAGGTAGTTTTGTGGATTCAGGTTCCCACATCCTGATCTGGTGATATCCTGCTCTCAAATCCAATTTTGAAAAGAACTTAGCCTCTCCCAATTCATCAAGTAGCTCCTCAATCATTGGTATGGGAAATTTATATTTAATAATGACTTGGTTTAGCTTCCTGTAGTCTACACATAATCTCCAAGAACCATCTTTTTTCTTGACAATCACAATTAGAGAAGAAAAAGAGTTGTTACTGTATCTAATGACCCCAGACTTCATCATTTCTCCCACTTGTTTTTCTATTTCATCTTTCTGACTTGCAGGGTACCTATAGGGTTTAACCTTAACAACCTTGTGTTCATCAATTAAAGCCACTTTGTGATCTTGTCCTCTCATAAGGGGCAACCCTAATGGTTCTTAAAAGACATCCTCAAATGAACTCAACAACTCCTTTAAATCCCCAGGCAAATTGCCGTCATTCCTCGTCAAATCCAACTGACCATTCATCAAAGTAGAGAAGGTGTAAGAGGGCCGTGATTTCTCCTCAATAGCTTATCACACTCTTTGGAATTGATCCATTGTATACTTTCTGGATTCACTCCTTGCAGGATTACGAGTTTACTTCTATGTACAAATCTCATCTCAAGACTTGCAAAATCCCACGCAATCGCACCCAAAGTGGATAGCCAATGTACCCCAAGTACTACATCACAACACTTCAAAGGCAACACCAAAAAATCATATTCAAACTGCTCTCCCTGAGCCTTCCAAGCAACCCGATTGCACTCTCCTACAGTTGCTAGTGCATTCCCATAAGCTACTGTTACCTTCGGATTGTTCTTTTGCAACATCTTGATTCCAGAATTCTTTGCCACTTTCACACTCAAGAAGTTGTGTGTGCTTCCCGAGTCCACTAGAGCTATCCACTCTATCCCTTCAATCTCAATTTTTAGTTTCATAGGTTCACAGTTGGCAGCTCCCCACATGGCATTCAAAGATAACACATGGCCTTCTGTTACCACACCCTCCCCATTATCTTCACAATCCAAGAATATCTCAGGTTCTCCTTCCTCCTCAGCTCCATCCACCACAATTTGAAAAATCTGGCTTTTAGCACACCTATGGCCTGGTGCATACTTGTCTGCACACCAGAAACACATGCCCTTCTTTCTCCTATCTTCGATCTCAGCCGAAGATAAAACTCTACCCTGCCTTTTTATTTGTCCAGCATTTCGAGCTTTATTAGGACTCAAACTAGAGGGTGCCGCATTCTTAGAGACCAATGTGGAAGGTGGTCCTGATCTACCAACCTAGGATAAAGTTCTGAAGCTAGTAGTATTGGCCCTAGGTGGAATAGTTAAAATAGGGGGTATGGCTCGAGCAGTAGGCTTTCCATTGATAGGGAAAAATACCATTTTTAATTGTTTTGCAGTGTGAAATGCCTCTAATAGAGATTTTGGCTGTAACAGAGCTAAATATTGACTGGTTTCTAACATGAGATGATTCTTGAACATGCTTAGAATGTACTTGTCGGGCAGCTGCACTTGATTCACCAATGTGATAAATTCTTCATAGTAAGCTTCCATAGTGTCTATTTGTATGAGTTCCAGCAACTCCGTGAAAGGATCATCGAAGCCACCCGGTGCAAACCTATCCCTCATTAGCTCTATATACTCTCCCAACCAAACTGATCCAAGTCTCTCTGTGTCTTGACCAAAAAACTGATGCCATTGTTACGCCCTTTCTTTCAAATGTAGCATAACCAAGCGATTTTTTATTTATTTTCAAGCACTGATTCCGCTTCAAAATATTGTTCCATTTTGGAATTCCGCCCTCGAAAGTCGGTTCCATCAAACTTAGGGCAAGGCAATTTGTAAGTCAAATTCCCCAATTGGTGAGTCAGCTCTTTACCGTCCTTTTCCCCTAAAATTTGCAACTTTTATGTTTTTTTTTGAAGTCGAAGGTGATGCTCCCAACAGCCCAGAAGCTGTTAGAGTGCCCGGTTCAGCCTCATCCGACACCGTCGGGTCGATCTTCTTTCCCAAAGCAATCTCCAACATTTTCTTAAAGTCTTCGCCCATCTGCGAACGAAACTCCACAAATTTTGCATGTAACATATGTGTTTAGGGGTCGGATGTTAAGTGTGTGAACCGGGTTCGAGTCGTTGGGCTTGTTCTATATAAATGGGCTTTGTTTTTAAACTAAAAAGGCTTGTGATTCATTAAGGGCAAGATGGTAAATTTCTAAATGAAGGAAATAAATTAAGTGAAAATGGACTTTTTGAAAGTCACCATCTTCTTCTTCCTTCACCAAATTTCACGACACCAAAACCTCCCCAAACCCCAGAACACTGTTCCATCCATTTCCCCACCAATTTCAAGAGCTTTCATTAAGGTAAATACATTTTTGACTTCTCATCTTTCTTAACATTTCTATAGCTTTAGATTTTCATAAACCTCATTTTTGTGACATTTCAAGTTTTCAAGTTTTAAGAAAAATGAGGAAGCTTTAATGGATTTTCGTTTGGTTTTTAATTTGTAAAGTTAATTTATGTTATACTCTTGCCCTTAGGTGTATCATATTTTAAAATGGTAGTGTTTTGTTGAAAATCCCAAAATGGGTTTTTGAGGGTGTGTTAAAGAGTAGAAAACTTGGGTTTTTGAGGTAGTTTTGTGAGGGAATGTTGGGCTGATGATATGGTTATGCTTGGGGGTTGTTTTGAGCGTGTTTAATGATGATTTGGGTGTTGAAATTGATGGGTTTCTGCTGGGTTAAGTTCAAGTCCGAAAATGAGGATTTTGGGTTAGTTCATGGCTTGGAAATGTAGAGAATGGTCTTGTGGTTGTAATCTGATTTGTGATAGTGGTTTTGTGGATGATTTGTTGACTAATATGCTGTTTTTGGTTGATTAGAAACAAGGGAAACCGTTGGAGAAGCTTCGGGCTCGATTCCGGGAAATTTGGAGGCTTGATCGGCTTTCTCGATTTGCTTTATGGGTGTTCGGTGAGTGGACTGACTTAAATGGTTTTAAATTGGTTCAAAGTGTGTGGTTGAGGTATTGGATTGTGCATGGTAGGCCAATCTAATGTATGGATTAAGTTGGTAGCTTAATCTCTCGTTGACTTTATGAGTTCTTGTTAAGTGTACAAATGAGGTTTTGTGTGATGTATGTTCGTTTATGCATGTTGCGATATATTGATGTTGCATGATGGTGATTGATATATTGCGTTGCATGATTGTGAAATCATGGTGAGACTTGTTTAGTATGTTGGAACTAGTTATAATTACCTTGGTATAAATGATCGATCATTAGGATGAGTGTGCACACGGTAAGAGTCAAATTCGCGCGTGGCCTTGGTGATGTGTAGTCACCAAGGAGGAGTACGGTAAGGTAACATTCCACCGAAAAACATATGTGTGTGATGATGAGTGAAATCCCATCCGTAAATGAAAACGATGATGTGTGTAATCCCACCGGAAGGTAATATGGTTGTTTGAGTACGCTGGGGCGAAAATCCCAACGGAAGTTATCCGCATATCTGAGTAAGCTATATAGTTGCCAATATACTTGTTTATGGGTGGTGGTTGGGATAAGATGTTCTAGTGCATTTGTGCTAAGCATAACATGAGGTAATATGTCATGTTCATGCATTCTTGTAGTAGTTGATTATGTTGCTATGTTAGTGTAAATATATGCCTTGTGAATGTCTTATGAATACCATGCTTTGAACCCTGCATTGTCAATGTTTTGTTTTTGAGCTCCCCCACTAAGCTTTCAAGCTTACGCTCTCATTTTCGACAATGCAGATCATTAGTGCGGAAGTTAGCAAGGAGCAAAGAAGGGGCATCCAAGCGCGTGTGTGGTTGCTCAAGTATGGTTTTATTGAATATTGCAAAAGTTAGCAATGGGGATGCTACGTGTTGTAGGAGCATGTGTTAGACTTCTATGTGTTTGGCTTACATGTTGTTAAATGCCTATGCTTTTGTGTTGATGAATTGTAAACCACGTTTTATGAGATGTTTATGTATTTGTGTGAAAAAGCATGTAAACCTTGTTTTATGTTATGTTTATGTGGGTGTATGTTTCCTTCGAATGAAATGGTATTGTCATGTATGTTTATATGTTTGATCATGCTTGCGGTAGGATGAAATGCATTTAGATTATGTGTATGGTTGCTGTTTCATGATTTTTGTTGTTTTAGAGCTTGTTTGAAGATGCAAAAAACTGTTTTCAGGGTCACTCAGAGTGCAGGCGTTTCGAAACGCTCGTGGTTGTTTCAGAACGGTTGTAGCTCCAGGGATACTCGTATCGGAACGGGGGTGGTGCCGTTTCGATACGATTTGACACTGTGAGCTCCCATTTTGGTACGCGTTTCGATACGAATTGCCACTGTGAGTGCCTGTTTCAGAACCGGTTCTAAAATGTTTCGACACTGGAGACCCCAGTATCGGAATAAAGTGGACCATATCGATACGGCCTGGTCTGGCTTTTAAACTGGAGCACGCGTATTGAAACAGGCAAGCCTGTTTCGAAACGCAGACATGTGAGTGGGCTTTTGGGCATCTTCAAAGGTTCTCAGATGTCTTGTTTTAGTCCCGTTTGTTTGTTTGCTACCTTATTAAGTTTATATGCATCTTTTATGAATGGTTTGGGTTCGTAAGCATGTAAATGGACTAACATGTCACTTGGTAAATTTAAGTTACCTTACGTTCTACTTGCATCGTCTCGTTATCATTTTCCGCTGTCGTTTTCACGCTTAGGACTAAATGATACATTTAGACAAGATAATTAAATGAAAATTTTTCTAGGGTTGCTAATCGGAGTGGAACCTTAACGGGTTTCGCTTCAGTTTTCCCCGTGTAACCTGTTCGGACCGGTCTGTCGCCTAGATCGGGACGATGGGTTATATTTGTTGGTATCAGAGCCTGAGGTTTCCGCAACCTCGGGAAGGTAAGTAAGGTAAGTTTGAAGTGTTATGTTGCTATATCTCGGTGTATGTTGTACGATGAGTGTTTTGTTATATATGCTTGTTGTTTGTTTGCTTGCATGGTGTTTGAAAGCATGTGTTAGTATAGTTGTTGTGATGAGGCGTAGTTGTCGAGTTCCCATTGCTACTATTACTTTATTGGAAAATATTTTGTAAAGGAATACTTGAGCACCTTGGACCCTTTTCTTTGCTAACTTAATCCTTGTGTGTTTATTTTGTTCGTAGTTGATATCTTGCTAGCCATAAGATGAGACCTAGAGGCATGCCTAGGTTGGTTCATCTGGAACCACTCCCAGCAGCTCCAAAAGTTGAGCCGGTTGTAGAGGCGGAGGCTCCTCCGCCTCCTCCTTCTCCTCCTCGTCAAGAGGAAGGTGAGGCGAGAGCTGAGGGCGTAGGACCTCAGGTTGGCCAAGGTTCGACCGACATAGATCTAGCTCCGTTGGTTCAGGCTATAGTCGAGGCTTTTTAGGCAGCAGTGGCTGGGGGACAGGCAGTGGCACAACCTCAGGGTGAGGGCACCTATTTGCCACTTGAAAGGCTTCGCAGTTTGGGCGGAGAAGAATTCCGAGGGTTGGCGCCCGAGAGATTAGAGGCTTGGTTTGACAAGACCGTTCGTATTTTGTCTCAGATGGGTTGTACTGGAGCACGCAGACTGGGGTGTGTTGTTTCGTTGCTTCAGGGTGATACCTACACTTGGTGGGTCACAATTACTACGAGCATGCAAGATGCCGAGATTACTTGAGAGTTCTTTAAGTATGCTTTTCGCAAGAAGTATCTGGGTCATGGCTTTTCTTCAAGGGAACATGATAGTGTCCGAGTACGAGATACGGTTTGTCAGATTGAGTCAGTATGCATCCGAGCTAGTTCCTACTAAGAGGGAACGTTGTGACCGTTTCTGTTACGGGTTGAGTGAGGAAGTGAAGAGGTATACTTTGGCTACGGACTACACAGACTTTGATGTCTTGGTCGCTAAGGCCAAGGACATAGAGCACAGTTTGGGTCTGACCAAACGTTCAGGTTGTTCTGGTTCAGGAAAGAGATCTGCTGACTTTGATAGAGGTGATGCCAAGAGGCACAGGGACAATAGGCATCCTTTTGATCACAGACGTGGTGGTGGTAACCACGGGAGAGGCCATCAGGGCCAAAGAGCTGGTGGGCATTTACCCGAGTGTGCTAGATGCGGGAGGCATCACACTGGAGAGTGTTGGGGAAATTTTCATGCATGTTGGAACTGTGGGGCTAGATATCACCTTAGGTGTGATTGTCCACATCAGGCTGGGTATGCACCAGTTCAGGTTCAGGCTCCTGCTAGAGCTATTGAGTACCTGAGAGGCCGTGGGTGCGGTCGAGGTAACTTTCAGCCAAGGAATGACGGCCAGAGGAATATAACACATGTAGTTGCGGTTCAGCCGGAGGGCAGAGGTCAGGCTAGAATTTATGCTCAGCGAGAGGGAGAGAACGACACAGATGTGATTGTAGGTAATTTCTCGATACAGTCTCTGAGTTTGCTTTCCTTGATTGACTCCGGGTCTACGCATTCATACATTTTGAGTGAGCATGCAAAGATGTTGAATATACCTTGTGCGGTATTAGAGGTAGGTGTTAGTGTTACTAGTTCCTTCGAGGATACATTAGTGGTTAGGAAGATGTAAAGAAGGTGTCCGTTAATGGTTCAGGGGCATATATTTCCAGTGGACATGATGGAGTTACCGTTTTATGGCTTCGATGTGATTTTGGGTATGGACTGGCTTACAGAGCATAGGGCTAGGATAGATTTCGAAACTAAGAGAGTCTTCTTGAAGCTTGCAGATGACTACGAGATTGTGGTAGTATGTGAGAATGTAAAATTCTTATCGAATGTTGATTCAGCCTTAGAGGCTCAGAGGTTAGTCGAGTTGGGTTGTGAGGCGTACTTGGCCTACGTAATGAATCCGAACATGAATAGAGTTAGACCACAAGACATCAGAACAGTGTGTGATTTTCCGAGTGTGTTTCCGGAAGAATTGCCTGGTTTGCCGCCTGACAGAGATGTAGAGTTTGCGATAGAGACATATTCAGATTCAGCACCTGTTTCGATTGCTCTGTACCGTATGGCACCGAAAGAACTGAAAGAGTTGAAGACTCAGTTACAAGAGTTATCATATAAAAGGTTTTATCCGTCCGAGTTATTCGCCTTGGGGCGCTCCGGTATTGTTTGTGAAGAAGAAAGACGGTAGTATGAGAATGTGCATTGATTATAGACAGTTGAATCAGTTGACATTGAAAAACAAGTATCCCTTGCCGCATATAGATGATTTGTTTGATCAGTTGAGAGGGGCATCAGTCTTTTCGAAGATTGATTTGAGATCTGGTTATTACCAGTTGAAGGTAAAAGAGGTTGATGTACCGAAGATAGCTTTTAGGACTAGATATGGTCACTACGAGTTCTTGGTTATGCCGTTTGGGTTGACAAATGCACTGGCTGCTTTCATGGACATGATGAACATAATCTTCCATCAGTACTTAGATCAGTTTGTGGTTGTTTTCATAGATGACATTTTGGTGTATTCACGTACCGAGGAAGATCATGATCGACATTTGAGGTTAGTTTTGCAGACTTTGCTAGACAACCAGTTGTACGCTAAGTTGAGTAAGTGTGAGTTCTGGATCAGAGAAGTAGTCTTTCTAGGGCATGTAGTGTCAGCCGAGGGGATTAGAGTTGATCCGAAGAAGATAGAAGCCATTGTTGAGTGGAAGAAACCAAAGTCTGTGATGGAAATTTGTAGTTTCCTAGGCTTAACAGGTTACTATAGGAGGTTTGTGGATGGTTTCTCGAAGATAGCCACTCCTTTGACAAAATTGCTTTAGAAGAATGTTCAGTTTGAGTGGTCAGATGCGAGACAACAAGCCTTTGAGAAATTGAAAGAAGGTTTGACAGATGCACCGATTTTGCTTCAGCCAGAGTCGGGGAAAGATTATGTGATCTACAATGATGCTTCATATGTAGGTTTAGGTTGTGTGCTCATACAAGATGGAAGAGTTGTGGCTTATGCCTCGAGACAGTTGAAGAATCACAATCGTAATTATCCGACACACAACATAGAGCTAGCCACAGTTGTGTTTGCCTTGAAGATTTGGAGACATTATTTGTACGGTGAGAAATGCACAATGTATACGGATCACAAGTGTCTGAAGTATATCATGACACAACGAGAGTTGAACCTTAAACATCGTAGGTGGATAGAGTTGCTCAAGGACTATGATCTCACGATTGAGTAACATACGGGTAAAGCCAATGTAGTGGCAGATGCTTTGAGTAGGAAGGTAGCTGTTGAGTTGAGAGCCATGTTTGCTAGTTTGAGTTTGTCCGGTGATGGTGGTCTAGTGGCCGAGCTTTAGGTTAGACCTACCTTATGTCAGTTGATTAGAGAAAAACATCTGTTAGATAGATCTTTGGCACCTCACATGCAAGATATAGCCGATGGTAGACCATCAGACTACAGTTTCAATGTTGATGGGGTCTTGTGTTTCAGAGATAAAATAGTTGTGCCGGATGACAGTGATTTGAGACGTACTATCTTGACCGAAGCACACAGTAGCCCGTTTGCTATGCATCCTGGTAGTACAAAGATGTATATTAAGATATGAAGAATGAATACTATTTGGTTGGTCTAAAGAGAGACGTATCCTATTACGTGAGTAAGTGTATGGTATGCAGAGAGTTAAGGCAGAACATCAGGTTCCATCAGGTTTGTTGCAACCGTTGAGGATTCCGGAATAGAAGTGGGAAAATATCACCATGGATTTCGTTTCGGGTTTTCCTTTGACTCCTTCGAAGAAGAACTCAGTTTGGGTCATAGTTGACCGTTTCACAAAGTGTGCGCACTTTTTAGCTGTTAATACGACTTACTCCTTAGATAAGTTGGCCGATTTGTACATCAGTGAGGTTGTGAGACTGCATGGTGTGCCGAAGTCGATTGTGTCTGACAGAGATCCGAGATTTACAGCCAGATTTTGAGAGTGTTTGCATACAACTTTCGGTACCCAATTGAATTTCAGTACGTCTTATCATCCTCAGTCAGATGGTCAGTCATAGAGGGTTATACAGATTTTAGAGGACATGTTGCATTGTTGCATTATTGATTTTCAGGGTACTTGGGAGAAACACTTGCCGTTGGTCGAGTTCGCATACAATAACAGTTTTCAGTCGAGCATTCAAATGGCTCCGTATGAGGCACTATATGGTAGAAAATGTAGAACTCTGATTTGTTGGGCCAAAGCAGGTCAGAAGTTGTTACTGATGCCGGATTTGCTTAAGGGGACCACCGATAAGGTTAAGTTGATATGTGATCGTTTGAAGGCAGCTTCGGATAGACAAAAATCCTATGCCGATCTGAAGAGGAAAGAAGTTGAGTATGTCGTAGGAGATAGAGTGTTCTTGAAAGTCTCTCCGTTGAAGAAAGTTATGAGGTTCGGCAGAAAAGGGAAATTGAGTCCGAGATACATTGGGCCGTATGAGATTGTGAAACGAATCGGTCCGGTTGTTTATCAGTTAAGTTTGGCATCCGAGTTAGAGAAGATTGACAATGTGTTCCATGTTTTGATGCTTCGTAAGTATAGATCAGATCCGTCGCACGTTATGCCTGTGGAAGAGATTGAGTTGAATCCAGACTTGACGTACGATGAACAACCAGTTGAGATCTTGGCATCAGATAGCAAAGTGTTGCGTGGTAGACGGATTGAGTTGGTCAAAGTGAAGTGGCAACGCCGAGGCATGGAAGAGGCCACTTGGGAAAGGAAGGAGGATATGGAGAGGCAGTTTCCGTATCTCTTCTAGTCAGGTAATTTCGGGGATGAAATTTCTTAAGTGGGAGAGAGTTGTAACACCCGGGTTTAGGGGTCGTATGTTAAGTGTGTGAATCGGGTTCAAGTCGTTGGGCTTGTTCTATATAAACGGGCTTTGTTTTTAAACTATAAAGGCTTGTGATTCATTAAGGGCAAGATGGTAAATTTCTAAATGAAGGAAATAAACTAAGTGAAAAGGGACTTTTTGAAAGTCACCATCTTCTTCTTCCTTCACCAAATTTCACGACACCAATACCTCCCCAAACCCCAAAACACTATTCCATCCATTTCCCCACCGATTTCAAGAGCTTTCATTAAGGTAAATACGTTTTTGGCTTCTCCTCATCTTTCTTAACATTTCTATAGCTTTAGATTTTCATAAACCCCATTTTTGTGACATTTCAAGTTTTCAAGTTTTAAGAAAAAAGAGGAAGCTTTAATGGATTTTCGTTTGGTTTTTGATTTGAAAAGTTAATTTATGTTATACTCTTGCCCTTAGGTGTATCATATTTTAAAATGGTAGTGTTTTGTTGAAAATCCCGAAATAGGTTTTTGAGGGTGTGTTAAAGGGTAGAAAACTTGGGTTTTTGAGGTAGTTTTGTGAGGGAATGTTGGGCTGATAATATGGTTATGCTTTGGGGTTGTTTTGAGCGTGTTTAATGATGATTTGGGTGTTGAAATTGATGGGTTTCTGCTGGGTTAAGTTCAAGTCCGAAAATGAGGATTTTGGGTTAGTTCATGGCTTGGAAATGTAGAGAATGGTCTTGTGGTTGTAATCTGATTTGTGACAGTGGTTTTGTGGATGATTTGTTGAGTAATATGCTGTTTTTGGTTGATTAGAAACAAGGGAAACCGTTGGAGAAGCTTCGGGCTCGATTCCGAGAAATTTGGAGGCTTAATCGGCTTTCTCGATTTGCTTTAAGGGTGTTCGGTGAGTGGACTGACTTAAATGGTTTTAAATTGGTTCAAAGTGTGTGGTTGAGTTATTGAATTGTGCATGGTAGGCCAATCTAATGTATGGATTAAGTTGGTAGCTTAATCTCTCGTTGACTTTATGAGTTCTTGTTAAGTGTACAAATGTGGTTTTGTGTGATGTATGTTCGTTTATGCATGTTGCGATATATTGATGTTGCATGATGGTGATTGATATGTTGTGTTGCATGATTGTGAAATCATGGTGAGACTTGTTTAGTATGTTGGCACTAGTTATAATTACCGGGTGTAAATGATCGATCATTAGGATGAGTGTACACACGGCAAGAGTCAAATTCGCGCGTGGCCTTGGTGATGTGTAGTCACCAAGGAGGAGTACGGTGAGGTAACATTCCACCGGAAAACATATGTGTGTGATGATGAGTGAAATCCCATCCGTAAATGAAAATGGTGATGTGTGTAATCCCATCGGAAGGTAATATGGTTGTTTGAGTACACTGGGGCAAAAATCCCAATGAAAGTTATCCGCATATCCGAGTAAGCTATATAGTTGCCAATATACTTGTTTATGGGTGGTAGTTGTGATAAGATGTTCTAGTGCATTTGTGCTAAGCATAACATGAGGTAAGATGTCATGTTCATGCATTCTTGTAGTGGTTGGTTATGTTGCTATGTTAGTGTAAATGTATGCATTGTGAATGTCTTATGGATACTATGCTTTGAACCCTGCATTGTCGATGTTTTGTTTTTGAGCTCCCACACTAAGCTTTCAAGCTTATGCTCTCGTTTTTGACAATGCAGATCATTAGTGTGGAAGTTAGCAAGGGGCATCCAAGCGCTTTTGTGGTTGCTCAAGTATGGTTTTATTGAATAATGTAATAGTTAGCAATGAGGATGCTACGTGTTGTAGGAGCATGTGTTAGACTCCTATGTGTTTGGCTTGCATGTTGTTAAATGCCTATGCTTTTGTGTTGATGAATTGTAAACCATGTTTTATGAGATGTTTATGTATTTGTGTGAAAAAGCATGTAAACCTTGTTTTATGTTATGTTTATGTGGATGTATGTTTCCTACGAATGAAATGGTCTTGTCATGTATGTTTATATGTTTGATCATGCTTGCGGTAGGATGAAATGCCTTTAGATTATGTGTATGATTGCTGTTTCATGATTCTTGTTGTTTTGGAGCATGTTTGAAGATGCAAAAAACTATTTTCAGAGTCACTCAGAGTGCAGGCGTTTCGAAACGCTCGTGGATGTTTCGGAACGGTTGTAGCTCTAGGGATACTCGTATCGGAACGAGGGTGATGCCGTTTCGATACGATTTGATACAATGAGCTCCCATTTCGATACACGTTTCGATACAGATTGCCACTGTGAGTGCCTGTTTCGGAACCAGTTTCGAAACGTTTCGACACTGGAGACCCCCGTACCGAAACGAAGTGGACCGTATCGGTACGGCCTGGTCTGCCTTTTAAACTGGAGCCCGCGTATAGAAACGGGCAAGCCTGTTTTGAAACGCAGGCATGTAAGTGGGCTTTTTGGCATCTTCAAAGGTTCTCGGATGTCGTGTTTTAGTCCCGTTTGTTTGTTTGCTTCCTTGTTAAGTTTATATGCATCTTTTATGAATGATTTGGTTTCGTAAGCATGCAAATGGACTAACATATCACTTGGTAAATTTAAGTTACCTTACGTTCTGCTTGCATCGTCTCGTTATCGTTTTTTTTCATGGATTGATATGATAATTAATCTATTCCTTGATGGATATGTCTTTTGACTAACCTATTATTGCATTCTTCTACACTTGAAATGTAATCTGATTGGCACTAGTTGATTTTTCTTGTTTTTCTAAATATTGGCAAAAGGATCAAAAGGATGAAACTCATTTCCACGCCACTGTCAGCTGTATTGCAGAATCACTCAAGACTCAGATCATTAGTAGATTGTATGATGAAGTTACAATTTGCTTCTTTAACACTGTAAGATGCAATTCTAGCCATTTACTGTAGTTAGAACCTCTAGTTTAGCTGTACATAAAAAGGTAGAGCTGAGGCTTTCCACTTAGAGCATAGAGTAAATAGAAAAATGCACAATTTTGAGATGTGCATGCTTTCTTTGACTTGATTGTTTTTACAATACCCTTAACTGATTGTAAAGTACTACTTCTAAAAGGCTTAATCACATTTACAATTTTTGGGGGAACTAACATACACTTTTTTAAGCTACTTTGCAGAATCGTTTATGAGAGAAATTGGTAGTCAGTATGGTATTGTTCCTAAGTCTCGTGAAAATTCCATTTACAATGCCCTCTGGGTTGCCCAAGCTCTTCTTCGTAAAGGGTATGGTTACCTGTTGCATTTTGTGGTATGATTAAACAGCGCTTATTTTTAGTTTTTCGTTTGTTTTTCAAGGTCACTGCATCTGAGCTTTTGACAGCAAAAATCTTTCAGGTCTATTAAGACTGCTGATAAGAGAATTCTTCTCTTTACTAATGAAGATGATCCTTTTGGGGGTTTCCATTATAAATAAAGCTGTTCAAAACTGAAGGATAAAATGGAACTTTTTCCTTTCTTGCATTTTATTTATCAATGATGAGATATCAGTAACTTATCATCTTAGCTCCATTATAAATAAGGCTGAACCTTCTTTCCTTACTGTTTAGGCTGAACCTTCTTTCCTTATCAGTAACTAGAATATTGCTTACTTAGCTCCCTCTCTCAAAGTTTTAACCTTGAGATGGTTCTTGTTGCTAATAGCTACAATTATATGCATACTCAGAATGATTTAAAGTCATTATTATTTCATTCATTTTTTTTATCTTTAAAGTCGTTATTTTCATTGCTTTTTTTAATAGGCATCTCTTAATGCTGGTAGTGCTTCAGCGGTAATTAATTGTACCAGTCATCTTTACCTTCAACAAATCAACAGAATACGAATACAAATGATCCGAGGACGCAATAGAAGTGGATCTTTGAATTATTTTTAGCTTTTATTATCTATGTTATTAAGAAACACACATATTTGCTTGCAGGGTTCTTGTTCTTCTAATAGACTCTTACTAGCTTTTGTGATTATGTATTACATATTTTTTTATTCGAAGATTAAATCATATATTTTTTACTTTAAAAAATAAACAAATTTTTTTATAATAGTATTAGTATTTAAAATAAAAATTAACAATAATACGAATAATTAAAATAAAAAATAAATATCAATTAAATCTATAACGACGGACAAAACTGTCGGTGAAAGTAAACCCTATAACGACGGCCACACCGTTAGTAAAAGTCGTTGTTATACGTATATCATCTATATCGACGGATTGCGTCCATTGGTAAAAGAAAACCCTATAGCGATGGCCAAACTGTCAGTAAAAACCGTCGTTATATATATACCATCTATACCAACAAATTGCGTCTGTCGGAATAGATACAGTAACTTGTCGGGGTAGTCCACACCTATACCGACGGACATATCCGTAGGTATAGGGTCCCAACATCTATACCGACGGTTATGTCCGTCGCTATAAAAATATACCGACTATCGTATTATTGACAGCGTTTTATCTGTCAGAATATATCTTTTGTCTATCAGTAAAAGGTTGAAGACCTTATACTGACAATTTTTTTGTGTTTTATCGACTGTTTTGTGTCTGTCGCTATATGTCTTTTTTGTAGTGGCGTTTGAATTCTAAAACTGTAAATTTGATGCAGAATGAAAGTGAAAATTTTGATAGCTCAAACAAACTTTTGCAAGAGAATCATTGTGGGTATTCTCAAAATTCTTTCTAAGATGCGCATCTCATTATTTTTGAGCTATTGTAGTGTAAAAATAATTGACGTTTATGGACTGAGAAAATAAATGGTGGATCTTGTATTTTGCAAAAGTTACTCAAAGATTGGTAGTCGATATAGTATCTGCAGTGCTGTCAGAGTGTTGCTTTTATCTTTGCAATATGATTTCCTAGCAGTAGAAAAATACTTAAAAGGGACATCAAGTATTGGTGATCATTTTCCGTTCACCTCCTCTCGAGAAAAGTATACATGTGCTTATTTTTATGAATAACTAACCCATGACCCAGGTGCACATCAGAGGTTCAAACCAGCACACCACATTAAGAATGCTCATCTTGTTGACCATGCCAACCGTGAAAAGAATTCTTCGCAACATAATTGCAACGAATTAGATATGATTGAGAGTAATTCTTTCCCCCACTTAGGAATAGAGTTGACAACCTTGTAGATATCGATAATGTTTCCTTAGATAAATAGCTTCAATCTTGAGACTAATCAAAGTCATTCGTTTGTATCATTCTTAACCGTTAGATGTGAGAGAGTTCGCTTATAAATAATGGCTCACCCTCACCTCATTTGTCATTCAATTTTTTTTTTTGAGTAATAGAGAAATACATTCACTTATATCATCCATTTCTTTGTTTTTCCTTGCTCTAAGTTTTCGTTCATTCTAAGCTCTTTGTTTAGTTTTAAAGACTGATTTAGCCGATCGACTAGAGTTAATTTGCTAAGGTCGCACGGTTCTCTTACTAGACTCTAGCTCCATGACATAATAGTTTTGCTCAAAGTACGAAATGTTTCATTTTTGGGGTTCTAGAGCTAGTTTTTCTTACTTCCATGTCATGGAGAAATTCATGTCAAGTATTCAACAAGTCAACAAGGAGAATACTAACAAAGGGATGTCAATTGATGATGTGTCATTTTTTATGAGATATGTGAAATTGATTTCGGTGAATATGAAAAAAAATCAGCTCAATTTTTATCATCTAATTTCTCAAGGACATGCAGTTTCTTGTGATTTCATTGTTATTGTGAAGAGCCAACAACGTGTGTACCTTAAAAGTGAAATGATCAACAATCACAGTGAACCTATATCTAATTTTTTCACACAGTCAGATGTTCGGGCATACGAAAATATAACCGAGCAGTTGTTGAAAGAAAACAATCGCATCATTTCATTCCTTATAAGACAAATGCAGCTAAGCAGTGTTTTGTTTTATGTTACAAAAACATTATCAAACTCCAAAAAAAATAATTACTTTTACACTAGCTAGGATTGAGTCAATAATGTATGATGATTTGCATATTATAATTGACGATGTTGTGTACAACTTTGTTTCAAAGTGGGCCAAGGTTTAATATACCAATTTGGAAGAACAAAGTGGAATTCTTGGCTCACACCTTTATTCATTTCCACTATATGACTTGCTGGAAGTTTACGACCTTTTTAACGCCTTAAACCCCGACGTCACATTTAGGCCTCAAGCCCAACTCGCGAACATGAAAATTTTGACATGGTTTAGCCCAAACTACAATTTTTTTTTCACAAATCCATCGACGTTTAGATTAAAACAATAGGAAATAGTTAAATCGTTTACAAAGGGAGCTGCCATTTAAAACGAAACAATTAAAACATTCAACATGATCAAATAAATCTAAATAAGAGTTACAAACATAAAATCAGGCCCTATGAATACATTGCCCAACAAATCCAAGTACTGTACTCTTGAACACGCCGATGAGTTGAAGTCCTACTTCGATGGGCTCCTTCGATGCAACGCAACAACCTAAAAACATGCAAAAAATAACGATTCCGAACGCTAAGCTCATAAAGATCAGTGGATACACCTCTACTCTACTATGCTTCATGTAGATCATAAACATAAGCATTTAGCTAGAAAAGATGACATGGCATTAGATTAATACATAGCGCTACCACTAGTCGCCTAAATCATGCCCATCAACAAAACATATCATGCCATCATCAACCACAACATATCAATCAACCAACAAACTTGGAGTGAGGTCTGAGTAACATAACACCGAAACATACACTCGGAGTGAGGCCCAGGTCACACAACATCGGGACATACACTCATACTCGGAATTCCCCCTCGGGTTTCTTCGAATGAGGCCCGAGTTACACAACATCGAGGTGTTCATTTAGTTAACATACCATGGTGTTGCAACACGTATCGGGCATCCAGATCCCGTAAATCAAAGTGACCCTATCACATAAGTGCTCACATGACATGCACCAACATCATAACAATTATCGCGAGACAAATAACCATTATCGTTATCGAGTCACCCAACCATATTTCAAGTTTTTACTCATTATGTTTGTATAAGTGAGTGAAATCCCATCTTCTCAGTTTTACCACTCATTTTATATCATTAGAGGTCTATTGGATCAAATCTCATAGTCCTTGAGGCTAAAATCAACATTTTTGGGCGGAATGCCCAGTGGGTACCGGTACTGGCCTTCGCGTACTGGTACTCATAGTGTATCGATACCAAAACGGCTTATTGGAATTTTCCTACACCTTAGCGTACATGTACATGTCGACCCATATCGATACGGATATGTATGGTGTACCGGTACAGGTTGCATACCGTACTGTTACCCATCTCTTAGCTCGTCTTAATCGAACATTGTTCTATAACCCAAAACACTAGGGTATTGGTACGAGCTCCCCGTGTACCGGTACCAAAGCCTAGAAATGGCTTCCTAGGCTTGGGAAATCACTTTAAAGCCTCCAACTCACAACCAACAACCCCTTAAGTTGATCTTATAATTCATGGGAGTCATTTAAGGTGGGTTACTACCATTTTTACGAGCTATTAACATCAAATCCCGGATTTACCATTAACAAGCATGTTCAAGCATTTAAACACCTAAACCACCAAATCAAGCATAAAAGACATCATCCTTAAGATATGCATGAAACAAAGGAGTTGGAAGTGTACTAACCTTGATTTCACTACTAGAAAAGAATCCCCTAGCCAAGCTCTTCAAGCCTTCTTCTTTCCAAGCTTCTAAGAAAGTTCTCCAACTTCTCTTACTACAAACAAATGTTCTAAAACGAATTACAACCTTACTAGAAGAAATAAGGAAGATGAAGGGATTATTTAACAACAAGGAATGGAGTTAAAAATTTCATTTTCGTTCATCCATCTCAACCCCCACCAAAATCCATTTCTCAACCCCCACCATTTTCCTACACCTTGGATGATGATAACATTACCATTAACTTGTATTCCAAAATTTCTACTCGAAATGACAAATATTTGATCTTTGTCTTTAGCCTTTGGGAGGAATATGAAGATGGAAGAGGAGTGGAAAAACAAGAGACAAGGTGATATCACATTCTCTTTCTTTTTGCACCACAATAAAGAGAGATGAGCCCTCTCCTCTTCAAAATGAAGATATTTACCTCATTGCCCATCCTTCATCTTTTCATTCACTACCCAACCCAAGACCTCTAGCCCAACAACATGTAGGAAGCCCACTAAGGCTATCTTGAGCACTCAAAGGCCTAAACTCTCGGCCCAACATGCAAGGCCCAAGGTTTGGGTTAAACTGGCCCAAATTTTTTGAAATTTAGGGCGTTACAATATTTATTTTCCAAGAGAAGTCCCACTTAAACAACGAAGCTCTGCTGCAAATGAATATACCACCTTGAACCATCCCTTTATTAAACGAGTTAACAAATATTGTCTAGATAAAATGGTTGAAATTGTAGTTTTTTCTCTGAAGATGCGACTTGGAAGAACTTTATCAGGCTTAACAACAATTTCCTAAATTCGATCCTTGAGGTCAAGGATCTTTTGGAAGCAAGGAGTATTGCAATGAGCTTAAGTAAAAGGTGGTGAGTTTTTGCTTTAGTTAGTTGTTAATTCTTGTTTTTGATTGATTAAAATGAAACTGTATATTTTTACAGGAGTTGTGTGTAAATAAAATGTTGTCTTAGAGGATAATAGGTTTAAAAGGGTCGAGAATCAACATAGTAGGTTTATTTGATATTTTGAAATTCGTTCTCTTTATCTGGAATGAAGCATTCTTCCTTCCCTTGTCTCTGAAACTTCTTCTTCACTTATTAATTCTTCTTCTTCTTCTTCTTCTTGTTTGCATTGTTACAACTTGACTAATTAAATGATTAATCTAGATTGAGAATTGAGGAGGTTAGAGTGGTTTTTTCAATCTTATTTGTTTCATCCATAATATCATATTTAAACTTTTGATTTGTTTAAGGAATTTCGTGTTTTAAAGCGCAATTCACGAAAGTTTTGACAGAGATCAATCAATCTAAAGGAAAAAAATGTGGTTCACTCCATGAACCTTCGTTGATTACACTAGTCATTCTTCTCGAGCAAGGGTGGTTTTCCCATCCTGAATTTGATAACTTGGAGCCATAGAGAAAAGAAGAGCCTGTAAAATCTCAAATAATACTTGAAAAAACACAATAATGTACAAACAAAAAAGCATAAATTCACCAACAGCCATCGGCCGTAACCCATAAGGTCAACGCTACCAAAAGGAACACCACAATGGAGACGACAAGTTCCATTTCCTACGTAATAATTACTAAATATGGTTGTTAAAACTACTATCGCTCAACGTAAGAGCATGATAAAGCACTTTTGGGTTAATATATTATTTGATCACTGAATTTGATTTCATGATTAAATTTGTATTTGTACCTTTTCTTTTCACTCTATTTTCTTTATCATGAAATTAGAAGCCGCTAGTAAATAATAAAATTTAAATTGACATTACATTTGGAGTTCAATTCTAAACAATTTCTATCTATTTCATTATAAAAAGAAAAAGAGAAGGTTAATAAAATGTTATTGTCATGCGCAAATTTTTGAGACAAAGGAGGTTGCTGCCATTTTCACGTCTGTTGAACCTCGCTACCTGAAATGTGCGGCCTTAGACGACTTTCGGATGCTGGTGCGACTAAGTAAGCTTGTAAAAGATCAAGAAAAAATCCTTAGATCCTTGCGGAAGCAAAAAGAACAACAAAAAGAGATGACACACAAAGTAGGCGAGAGTATTTGAGTGAATGTCAATGTATTCCTAAAAAAATAAGTGAGTAAATAAGGTGGGGGTAAGCCTTTATTTATAGTTGAATCCCTATACATCCAACGGTTGAGTTTAAATTACATCAACATTTTAGATTACTCTAAATCTAATAGAATCCATTGATTTAAGGAAGTCCAAGAATTAATTAATTTAAGTCATGGAATTAATATTTACATGGCTGATTTTCTTCAAGGAATGGGCCATCTCGAATTGAGCCAGCTTAGACTGGTTGAGATAGGACCAAGATGGTGCAAAGAGCCTCATGTGTAGCATCGTTCGTGTTGGTCTTAGTCTCGAGTCTACGGTACGTGTGTAACCCCCTTAGCCTGGTCTAGACGGTTGACCCGAACTACGAAGATTACACGGGGAAAACCAAAGTCAACCCGAAAGTCAACCTTGATTAACGACCCTTTTTTTTCTTTTTAAACTTCTCTAGATGCACATTAAACCTATGTGTAAGCCCAAGAACCTTGGAAGAGAAAAACACAGCGATCGAAAACGTTTAAGGACTCAATTGCAAGAAATACACTTTTAGGGACCAAAATGTAAATTTTGGAAAATAAAAGGACTTTCAAGTTTTTAGTTTTACCAAACCTCAATTAATCATATTACAAGCCTCTTTGCCAAATTTCAGCTTAAAAAGACATCTCAAGCTCAAGCAATTGCAATTACAACTTTCAGGACTAAATTGTAAAGCATGCAAAATCTGTCCAACGGTCACCCGTTTCAAAACACTGACACCCGTATAGAAACACCCGTGTCGTACGCCCGTATCGAAATGGGGTTGACCGTTTCGATACGCGGGTATGTTCCGAAACTAGTTCAGAAACGGACACCTCCAGTAGCCAAAGTGTTTCGAAACACCTTTAGCCGTTCCGAAACGCCCAGGCCATTTCATGCACCCGTTTCGAAACAGCCAAGGGTGTTTCGATACACCCTACCCATAAACAACAGAAAATTCTGGTTTTACACATCCAAACCCATTAAACATACTTTAAACCATTCCTCAACATATCAACAGCATGCGAAGCATTATAACTATCAAATTGCATTAAAAACTAGATACAAATCAAACCTTAGGTGCACCAACTCATTTATCACATCCAACGCACGATCTTGCTTTTAATCAAAGAGCATAACATATCAAATTATGAAGAGAATGATTTAAATATGGCAAAGCGATCAACAACAAAGTTCAAACCATAAACCGAACATGGTCAACATACACAATCTCGTTACACATCAATATAAAAGACTCTCCCCCATTGCCTTTATTATCTATAGCTATAAACCAAGACATACTTCTCAAGTGGAGCTCTTCTTGAATCCCTTGCTTCTTGCTGTCCCAACTTCAAATATCTGTATTGATGGACAAAAAGGAGCGTAAGAACATAATGCTTAGTGAGGAATGCTCAAAACCAATACACCATCAATGCAGCGAATCATAAAACCTTCTTTAAATGTAGATACAATTCAATGAACCCAAGCATTGTTTGAAAACCTCCTTTGAAACCACATTGCTTTAAATCATGCATTGCTCAACATGAAAACCAACCTTTAACTCTGAAATGCTAAACAACTCACCCCAAATCACATTCTTGCAAGTACTATCATTTAAACCTTTCCATGCATGATCGCTTCATGCAAAGTTTAACTCAATTTCCTTGGAAATCACTTCCACTTCACACCACACTTTTCTCATGCTTGATGATCATTTCAAAGTAAAATACCTTTTGAAAACCAATTGTTCCTACTATCTATACCATGCATTCAACAAATGCAAAACACATGAACTACAAAAGCAACATTTGCATTACATGCCTTTTTAAAACAAGCCTTCTCAAGACTTCAATGCACTAAAGAGATTCTAAGCACATATGCACCATTCCCAATAGAAGATATACATTTGCTCATGCTTAACAAGTACCACATGCATTCTTGCATCATTTACATATTTCCCATGCAACCTTGCATCATTTTCAAGCATCTCTCGCTTCATTACACTCAAATACATTATATTGGTTTTCAAGTGATAGTTCACAAACCATTTCAACACAAGACACAATCGGATACGCGGATTACAAGCGTTGGCCCACACGCTTCATACACACTACCGGCTTACAAGGTGGAGTTTATCGGTACAATCACAACCCCTCAACACCCGTGATGGAGTTTAACGGTACAATCACAACCCCTCAAAATCACTCATCGGTAGTTGTATAATCCACTAACGAGAGTACGGGACACATAACACAAGATCCACAAACGGACTTTTAACCACCGTTGTAACCTTAACAAGATCCACACACGAACTTTTAACCACCGTTGTGACCTTAACAAGATCCACACACGGACTTTTAACCACCGTTGTGACCTTAAAAAGATCCACACACAGGCTTTTAACCACCGTTGTGACCTTACCTCTCTCGTTAGGATACTTGGATGGAGTTTACAGTACAATCACAACCCCTCAACATCCAAGGCGACTTTATTCACGGTGCACCCAATCCTATAGCCGGCTAACTATATCCGATTCAAGTACTTTAAAACCAACTCATCACTTGCCAATATACATCAAATACCATCATCAATTCATTGTTTTAGAGCATTAAACAAAGCCATTAAACACCATGCATCACCATGCATCATTACCAATTTAACAACATACCAAAACAAGGATCTCTTACCTTGAGCATCCTTTAACTCATGGCTTTCAAAACCAGCATTAACCATGCTAAAACATGCTTTCAAAACAGAATTTAAACATGCAATTTATAACCAATGCATCAAACCACTTCATAGCACATCCAAGGGAGTTTTTCCGAAAACTTACTCTTGAGCTTAGCTAAGTTGTTTAGACTTAAACTAAGCTCCCAAAACCTCCAAATAATCGTTTCAAAGCTGGAAACCCAACACCACTCACCGATTAGGTTTCGCACGCTTGCCGAAACGCCAATCAAGCCTCCGGATCAACTCCAATAGTGTCCGAAGATGTCACCCCTATTTTAAACACATCAAAGCAGAGGATTAATGCATCATCATGCATTAAAATCTCCAGCCATCACACCTAAACTCGCTGCTCTACCCAAAACCAACATTTCAACTACCAAACACAACCGAAATCACCTCCAAACTCTTCCAAAACTTAACCCAGCCAAGATCTATCACCTCTAACCATTTCTAAACATTAATCAACATCCAAAATACACCTTAACTCGTCCTTATACCTCTAGCTATAATAGAACACCAAAAACACCTCAAAAACCACCATTTTCATAAGCAAAAACTTAGGAAATTCAACCTATTAGGGATTGCATTGATAAAACATCATTTCAACATCATTAGACATCCAAAATACATTAAAGAATTATCTCAAAATAGAGCCCAATCAATCACAACAAAATTCTTCAAGATTTCTTCCAAATCTTGAGTTTTAAGCCAAAATCAAGTTTCTAACATTAAAACCATTTACAAAACTTAAATTAAGGATTGACAACTTGGGAATTTTAGTAAAGAACTGAGTATTTAGAGGAGAAGAACAATCTTACCTCTAAATGGTGATTTCTCCTTGATTTGAGCCAATTTCCTTGAAAATCAATGAGGAAATCAAAATGATTTGATGCAAGATTGATTAGGAATTAATTGATGATAGAAATCTCATCAATTGAAGTGAAGATCAATGCAAAAGTTTCTGGAGAAATAGTGTTTGGATGATGGAATTTTGAGAGAAAAAGGAATGAGAAAAAATTAGGAAAAGGTAGTTATGAAATTCCAAAAAGTAGTTTCCCTTTTCATTTAATTAATTAAAAAATTAATTAATTCACCCAAATTAAGGAAAAATCTGGAGAAATCATTTTTGGGTAAATTAGCTCCTTAAAGATTCAAAGTTTCAATCCTTACAATACAGTCACCACTAAACTTTTCAAAAATCGCATTTTAGTCACTACACCGAAATGTAGTATTTCCAAACCTTATTTTGCAAAATTGATTTCACCACTCTCTTATATATATAGTAAAAGAGGATTTTTAAGTATTTTTCCATATTTTTAAAGCATCCCGAACTAGGCTTTCCCTAAAACCTCCTTTTATATTCGAACCGTTTCTTAGACCGGTCCGATTTAGACCCTAAACTTCTAAGCCCAAATTTGGGGTGTTACAACGTGCCATTCTCTCCTACTAGATCTAGCGACGCCTTCGCTGTGCAGCTAGAATGATACTGGTCCACTTGGTCTCTGAACTACCAAAGGGCCTCGGCTGGTTTCCATCACTCCTCACTTTCGGAGAGTCCATTCCATTGAATAAAGTACTCATGCCTCAGCCGGTAACTTGGTCATCTAATGGCTCTCTCTGCCTAGATTTCTCGAAATTCATTCTCGTAAGAGACCTTCACGTCGACTGGCGCTCAATGTGACTTGCCTTAATCTAGATCCTACTCATCCTGATGGTATGGCTTAAGTAAACTAACATGCAACACTGGATGAGCTTGAATGGTTGACGACAACTTCAATCTGTTCGCCATGGTGCCTACTCGCTTCACAACTTCGAACGGACTTTTATATCTTCGCACAAGCCCTTTGTATACGGCCGGGTTGCGGAAGATCCCGGTCAACATGGAAAAGACAAGATCACCAACTTGGAAGTTTATGTCCTTACACTTTCGGCCCGCCCATTACTTTGTCTACTTCCCTGCCTTGTGTAAACAAGCTCGGGCTAAGTCATGATGCTCTTTGCAATCATTGGAAAACTTGTGTGTCGCTGGATTAGGCCTTTCATACTTGGTAATAACCGTGTTGGGTGTGAGAGGTTACTGCCCAGTCATGATCTCAAACGGACTCTTGTCCGTGGCCTCACTTCATTGCAAATTGTAGGAAAATTGAGCCACGTTCAACAGCTTCAGCCAGTCTTTTTGCATGACACTCACATAATGCTTCAAATATATCTTCATGAGTGCATTCACTCTTTTAGTCTGCCCGTCTATTTATGGATAGAAACTAGTCGAGAAGTTCAAGCTTGATCCCATTAGCTTGAACAACTCAGTCCAGAACCAGCCTATGAACTGTGTGTCCCGGTCACTAATGATTGTCTTTGGCACTCCCCAATACTTTACAACGGGCTTGAGGAAAAGCCGAGCTGCCTCCTCGGCTAGACACACCTTGGATGCTGGAAGGAACGTCCCATACTTCGGAAACCTGTCAACTACCACCATGATACTTGACAAGCCTTCAATGCTAGGCAAACCAACAATAAATTCCATAGAAACACTTTCCCATGGTCGTTCGGGAATGGGAAAAGGTTGCAATAGTCCCACTGGCTTTTTCATCTCAATCTTGTCTTGTAGGCACATAAGGAAAGTCTTTTCATAGGCTTCAATGTCTATCCCTACGTGCGGCCAATAGTAGTGCTCGACAATCAAGGCCATCGTTCAAGTGAACTCTGGATGTCGGTCCCACTTGGAATCATAACACTCCCTCATGATCCCCTTGTGTAACTCTCTAAACCGAGGCACATAAAGACAATGTCCTCAATCATACAATAAGTTCCATTCGAGCCAAAACCTCATGATTTTCCCTTTCTTGGCATGATCAATCAACATTTTGGTCGTTGGGTCATAGGAAAATCCCTCCTTGATACGCTCTAGCAAGTGTCCCACAGGTAGGCTAACAGTCTCTATGTTGTACCTTTGGCTTAAGGCATTGGCAACTGAATTCAGTTTTCTTGGCTTGTACTCCAAGGGAAAATCAAATTCTACAAGGAATTCTCGCCAACAAACATGCTTGGGAGAAAGCTTCTTTTGGGTCAGAAAGTAACTATTGGCAACATTATCTGTAAATACCACAAACCTGAACCCAAGTATGTGGTGTCGCCATGTGCATAAACAGTGCACTACCGCGGTCATTTCCTTCTCATGGACCGTGTACTTCCTCTCGATCTCATTGAGCTTCCGACTTTCAAAGGCAACTGAATGTTCTTCTTGCATAATGACCCCACCAATGGTAACATCAGATGCATCGATGTAGACTTCAAAAGGCTTGGTGTGATCTGGCAACACCAACACTGGTTCTCAAACCATGGCTTTCTTTAGTTCTTCAAAGACATTCTGACAATCATGACCCCAATCCCACGCCTTGTCCTTATTAGTAACTCGATCAAGGGTGCGACTATCTTGGAGTAGCCCTTAACGAACTTCCGGTAATAGTTGGCCAGCCCAATAAATGAACGCAGCTCAGTCACAATTGTTAGTGGCTTCCACTCATCATTTGCTCAAACTTTGGATCCATCCATTCAAATTTTGCCACATCCAATGGTATGGCCTATGAAAGGAACCTTCTTCTAGGCAAACGAACACTTCTCTTCCTTGACATAGAGCTCATTTTGTCGCAAGACTTCGAACACCTGCCTTAAGTGCTCAACATGCTCCACAAGAGTCTTGCTATAGATCACTGTAAAATGTCCACAAGTTCTATATTTTATGTACATTTCATCTCATATTATTGCTATTTTTGAGTTCATCTTAGGCATAATTCGAACCATGCATTGTATTTTACAGTATTTCTTTTTTTTTACCTTGATTTTATAGTTTATCTTTTATTTGGTGAAGAAAAGGTACTGTTTTAGTGTATTTTTGGTTTTAGGTACTAAAGGCTGGCAGAGGGAAAGAAGAGCTGAGGATGTGATGCTGAGGCAGCGAACCAAGGAGCTGTACTGACGTAGTTCCAGAAAAAAACAACAGCTGCCAAGTGTATGACTAGGGCGAATCCAAATGAGAAATTCTATGGAGTTCACTACTATGGACTTGTACTGACTTAGTTCTAGACAAAAAAACTATGGAGTTGGAGAACTGGAGTGCGATTTGTAGAGCAGAAAATCCTGATTCTATTGGTGCTGTTCACTTAATTTTCCGACGTCTCTAGCAGCGGGCAGGGCCGCCGAAGTGAAATCTTGAGATTGCTTGCGGAACAAGGCAACGTGATAAAGTCCACATTCAACTCAAAGAAGTCAGAGTTTAAAGTCACATTTAATGTGGAAAGCTACTTTTGAAGACTTCTACTTCAAGAAGGACTTGACCTAGATATTGTCTATAAATACTTATTGTAATTCTAATTTAAATCATCTTAGGTTTTCTTTAGGCATAGCTTAGGTTTTCTTGCCACCGACATGTTCTAAATTTCTCTTGGGTTTGGGGTTATGTTGTAATTAATTGTGAGAACAATTGTTTAGGTTTCAAAGTTTGTTTTGCAATAAAATACTCTCAAGTTTGCTTAATTCATGTACTTCACTTCTACAATTAGTTCCAAAAGTCCAGTTGGAGAAATCCATTTGTCGGGCACGAGAGTATCAAACTCACGAAAGAATTAAGTACGGTCTCATGATGACGAGGTGTTGACTAATTCGGCTTAGACATAAGTTAGAATTTCAGCGGCTAAAAGAAGCAACCAAACGTCGACTGCCTGTGTTAGGTTTACGATGAGATTGCTAGGTATTGCCTACATCACGTAGTGACAGAATCCTTGCCTAGACATAGGAAGGATCACTTCAGAATTGCTTCGCTGAACTTGGAGTATCTGCCAGACTTGCCGCCGAGACTTCTCTTCATCTCACCTGCCAAGAAAACGAAAGTTGCAAGAGCAGAGTTCCGTCGTGGCAGCAAAAGTTTCTGCAGCCTCAATCCGCCATTACCGGCCAAGGCAGCAGACCGTGGCAGCGCAAAACAACATGGCCTATTCAACGCAGTTTCACACTAAGCAGCAACATAACCATGCCCTCTCTATCAACCTGATTACTTCCTCTTTTACTTGTGTTTTCTTTTACTTTTATTCTCAACAACTATCTTACTTGTGCAATTTACTTTTCTTGTGTAGGAACAACAATTCGAACCAAGCTGTCTAGTCCCTGTGGGAGACGATATCTTATATACTATAACTTGACAAGAGTGTGCACTTGTGCTCATAAATAGAGTACACCTAAACGCTCCACAAGTTTTTGGCGCCGTTGCGGGGGATTGGTAACAATGAATTTCGTTTTTAATTTCTTCACTTTTATTTCTTTACTTTTTATTTTTTTTATTTTTAATCGAAAAAAGAATTTTATAGTTTTCTTTGCTAGTGTATGACTAGGGCGAATCCAAAATGAGAAATCCTCTTTTACAACGATATCGAACGTAGAGCAAGGGAGCTCAAGAAGGAGATTAGAGTAACCCTAGGAAAAAACAAAGAAGAAAAGGAAGAAGCAAAGGTAAACATGGACCCACCCAACAATGCCGCGAACGGTAGGAATGGGCAGCAAAATTTGTCGCCCAGAGATCAACAAGATCCACCAAGGCAGGACCCCCTTCTCCACCTAGGCAGCCCTAGAATGTTCGAACCACTAGAGATTATCTAGAACATGACTTTAGAGGGTTCAACCCGACAATGAAAGAACCTGAGATCGAGGCAGATCACTTTGAGCTGAAGCCCGTGATGTTCAACACATTAGTGAAATTTGGAGGGACTGTCACAGAAGATGCTCGACAACACTTGAGAGGATTCCTGGATATCTGCAGAGCATTCAAAATACACGGGGTCCATCAAGACGTCCTGAGGTTGAGACTATTTCCCTATTCACCGAGGGATAGGGTAAAACAATGGTTAAATAACCAGCCAACAGGGTCGTTCAACACATGGACAAAGTTGTGTAAAGATTTTCTGGACCGATTCAGCTCATCCAATGTCACAGACAGACTGTGTAATGAGATAACAACCTTCCGATAAGGGGATGATTACCCGATGTATGAAGCATGGGAGCGGTACCAACAGATGCTGAACAACTACCCGCTACATGGTCTTCCGGCTTGGACACAAGTACCAATATTCTACAATGGGGTGAACTACCCAACACGGATGATGATTGATGTCTCAACCAATGGAATCATCCTTGACAGACCTCTAGAGAAGGCACTGCGGATTCTGAACCAAGCCGCCAAGAATGACTACAAGTATCCAACAGCTCACCGAGGCGGCTTTAGGTGGCCAGCAACTGTAAACGAGGTAAAAGACTCTGAATCTGTCAGTGCCCGCCTTGACAATCTGACAGAGCTGGTCATGAGCATCGTGAAACCCGCTGGGAAAGTCTACGAGGCAAGGGTTGTAGAGCCGTTCTGTGACGAGTGTGGGGGCAATCATGATTCTTCTAACTGCACCTCATCTGCCAACTTTATGGGAGGATACGAGAGGAACAACAGACCTGCCCAGAACACCTACAACCCTGGATGGAAGAACCATCCTAACTTCTCCTGGAGCAACCAAAAGACTACTGCAAACCCACAACAGCAACATGGAGGCTACCAACAAAACCTGTCCAGACAGCAGGCTCAGCAACCACAAAACAATAATTCACTAGAAACAACTCTTCATACCTTTATGTATATAACTAGTGATTTTATTTTTCATACCAATAAATTCATTGATAAAACTGAGTCTTTCATGGACACGACGAAGATGAAGATGAACAACCAGGAGGGTGCTATAAAAAACCCGTTGACCCAATTTGGGCAGTTCACAGAGATCTTCAGCAGCCGAACAATGGGAGCAACATCCAGCAGCTCAAAGGCAGCAACCAAACCCACTTACGAGCAGTGCAAAGCAATATCTACCAGGAGTGGGAAGTAGTTGGATGAACCAAGGGTGGAGAAACAAACCGAAACTCAGCCAGACCAGAAAGAACAACCTGCCGCGACAGCACCAACACCAGCCACCCCGGCAGTTGAACAAGACATCAGTCCTGAAGCAGATGATCCTCCCCAGATTAAGTTCCCATGCAAGGAGCGCATAGAGGACATCTGCCTGCCAGCACCCTTCCCCTAGAGGCTTAAGCAACAAAAGCAAGAGCACCAGTAAAGGTATTCTAAAGCAGGTCCACATAAACATCCCTCTAATAGAAGCCATTCAAAATATGCCCAACTATGCCAAACATCTCAGGGACATGGTTTCTAAAAATAAAAGGATTGGGGAGTTTGAAACAATGGTTGTCACTGAAGAGTGCATGACAATGCTGCACAACAAGCTGCCGCCCAAGAAAATAGACCCGGGCAACTTTGTCATCCCATGCAGGATAGGTAGAAAACACGAAACAAAAGCCCTGTGCGACTTTACAACCAGATGGAAAAATAGAAGACATCCTAGTAAAGGTGGGCAAACTGATTTCCTCATCCTAGACGGTAAGGCCGATGAAAAAGCCCATATCATCCTCGGGCGACCATTCTTGGCCACGGGCAGAACGTTAATAGATGTGGAACATGGGGAGCTGACCATGAGGGTAGACGACCAGAGCATCAAGTTGAATGTGCTACAACCCTCAGAAAAAGAAAAAGGAAGGATGCCCAGATGCAAGAGCTGACAAAATTAGCATAGAGATAGGCCAAGGCAGCAACTGTCGTGACAGGCCAAATGGTAGGCTAAAGGACCCAGTAGCGCAACACCTGAAGGAACAAAAAGACCCCCCCCAGGAGGGAGGGACAAGCCAAATTCCCTCAGGAAGTGGTTATGTCTGGAGATGCACCCAAATGCACTCCCAACATAACTAAAGCTTTTATTTATTTATTTATTTTTATTTTTATTTTATGCATTAGGATTAGAGTTTAATTTTTTTTTCTTTTTTTAGGATTAGATTAGTTTTCAAATTTTATTTTTTCAGAATTTATTTAATTATTTTCATTTTTATTTTTATTTCAGGTTTAGGAATAAAAGAGCCGGATCAAGAAGGAGGCCCAGCAAGGAGCCCGCCCACCATCCTGCTGAGACAACCCAGGGTAGCCCAGCGCAGAAACGCGTAACAACTAATTGACCGCTAACGGCTAGCTGCCAATGGCTCCAAAAATAACGGGCAGAAATCCCGTAACGTGCGTCAGACAACTGGACCGTTAGACATTTAATGCCGCTACGACACCTCTCGACAACCTCTATTTAAACCCTTCTCACCTCATTCATTTTCTTTACTTTCACCTCCTTGCTATCTATTTCTTGCATCCACAGCTCTTACCTATTTTCTTTTAGAATTTCAGTTAATTACAACCGTCTCACATGGCTTCATCACTAGCACCCAAACCCATCTTCCAACGCTTCTTCTCCCGAGCAGCTGAAACGAGATACCGAACTCAGTTCGCAAAACAAAATATATGGGAGGAGCAAGGCTTCCACTATACGAAGCAGATGGGAGACGTTGGCTTAGAGCCTGACCTGTTCGAGACCATCCGCAGTAAGAGATAGGAGATGTTCACACGGCAGCCAGAGATAGCCAACATCACCATGGTCAGGGAGTTATATGCCCACCATCCCCGCCTAAAGATGCCGTTCGTACACGTCCGCGGGGAACCTGTCAAGTTTAATGCCGCTATAATCAACAGCTTCTATGGCCTGGATATGTACGAAAACCCTCATGAGGAGTGGAGGCAGTCACCGACGGCTGTCGATTACGAGAAAATCAAGGCCAAACTCTACAAACTCAACACGTTGTGGTTAGCAAGCAATCATGTAGGATTTGTCCAACGCCACCACCTACTGCCCGAGGCAATGTTGTGGAACACATTTGTAAAGAGGCGCCTGCTGCCCACATCGCACAACTCTACCGTCGATCGGCCGCGCCTTGCCCTAATCCACAACATCATGATGAACCGACCCATCAATGTTGGGGAAATTATCTGCAAGGAGATCCACACATGCTTCCGAAAGACGAAGGGCAGGTTTTACTTCTCGTCCCTCATCACAGGACTTTGCGTTAACTTTGGTGTTCCGACCGACCCAAAAGATAAAATGACAACAACAAAAGAAGGGTGGACCAGAAAAGTCTACATACAGATGATGTAGGCCCCAAAGACAGAGCCCATAACGCCCAGCCAGCCATCTGCCACCCAGCCTGACACTCCAGCCGCCCTCGGCAGTACTAAAGCTGCCCCAGACAACGAAGTCTTCAGGCTGCTGCACAACCTTATCGACAACACCAAACGCATCTAGCAGCAGTAACTGACCTTCATGAAATACGTGGGGGAAGTCAAAGAAGCATCTGTAGCTTATCTTCTGCAGAAATTCCCTGATGACGGACCCATCTTGCCCCCATATCCTGCATAACTTGCACAAAGAACTTCATCCGCCGCCGCTACCCTTCATGTTGCTTCCCACCGCCAGATGTCCTCTCTGACGCACTACCCATCTTACTCAGCCACCACCAAATCCAACACAGTGGTAGACTCCCCCGAGAGGCATCAACAACAACATTCGCTTACCTGCATAGTAGCAACAGTGGTGAACACCTCCTCATCAAAGAAGATTGAGCAGCAGCCGCCAAAACCAGCAATAATAGTGGTAACAGTAGCAGCAACCATCCCAATGGCGATTGTCCCTTCGGCAGCATCCACAACGAAAGACACTAGGAAGAGGAAGCGCCACATCATAGCCACTGATCCTGTGGACGATGAGACAGAGTCAGAAAAGAGCGAAGCACCTCCTGCCACTTCATCTGCCGAACCTCAAGAAGAGCCTCATCCTACACCAAAAAGAGTCCAGCCGCTGCAGAAAGCAAAAATCTCACCTGCTAAGTCTGCCGCCAAGACATCTGCCAGACGCCGCTTCATCATCCACACCTCTTCCTCCTCCTCAGCAGAAAAGACTCAGGCCCCCTCTCAACCCTTAGCCAAATTTTATCTTTCTTTTCTTTCTCTTTTCTTTATTTTCTTTTTCTGTTTTCTTTTAAATATCTCTTGTATTTATTTTTCTGTTTTAATTTTGTGCATTGAAGGCAATGCCCATCTCGAGTTTGGGGGGGGGGGGATAGTTCTCACATCTTTTGTCTAGGCATACTTAGTAGCATATAGGTTGCATTGTACTTGCCTTAATAACAATCGGAAAAGAAAAAAATTGTTATATAACTTGTGCCTATGATAGTTAGTCGATTACCTATTTTCGCACCAATAATAAACTGAACTTAACATGGGAAAAACATGAAAAATGACTTAGATTTTTTTCTTTTTTCCAAAATTGTGAAACACCTCTGTTACTTGCTGAATTTGATAGAATATCTAATGAACACTGCCTTCTTGTTTTTAGAATTCTTTGCAAAGTTCTAACAATGGTTGCAGGTAGCCGCCGAGGCAGAAAAAAAGAAATAGAAAAATACAACACTGCCATGGCAGCAGAAGTAAAAACAAAGAGCATTGTTGTTTACCCTAGAGGTGCCCGCAACAGGCTCTAGGAAGAATCATGTGCGAGGACACTCCGCTGCTATCAAAGTCCATGAATCTGAAAGTTTTAAAGTGACATACAAATTAGTATGAGTGAATGAGAGTCTTCACGGGATGCCTCTACTCCGAGGGTTCAGGGTTTTGTAGTTTGCTCCTATATTAATTTCAGACCTAGAAGAGTAGTTGTTATAAGATGAAGCCCTCATTGCCATGATTAAAATATTGTGCTTAACTGTGCTGCCTCGACAGCAACCTTATATATCGTTACAACATCTTTGTTTATTTAGTTATTCGACATATTCAGCCTGTATATAGTTCTGCACACACTGCACTGGCATTAGAAATTAATTCTAAGTTATTTTCTTGCTAAATTCCCTCCACTAATTTAAAATAGGTGCCACAGCCTTGAGGTATGAAATCAAGTTGAAAACATGTTTTTCTTTCTGGTTATTATAAGGGCAAGTATGTTAGGTTGCATTGCTTGAGGACAAGTAATAGTTCGAGTTTAGGGTGTGTAAAGTGTCCACAAGTTCTATATTTTATGCATATTCCATATCATATTATTGTTGTTTTTGAGTTCATCTTAGGCATAATTAGGACCATGCATTGCATTTTAAAGTATTTCTTTGCTTTACCTTGTTTTTATAGTTTTTTTTTATTTGGTGAAGAATAGGTAATGTTTTAGTGTATTTTTGGTTTTAGGTACTAAAGGCTGACAGAGGGAAAGAAGAGCCGAGGATGTGATGCTGAGGCAGCGAACCAGGGAGCTGTACTGACGCAGTTCCAGACAAAAACAACAACTTCCAAGTGATATCGCCACCGACCTTGCTGCCCACGACAACAGACTATGGAGTTGGAGAACTGGAGTGCGATTTGTAGAGCAGAAAATCCTGATTCTATCGGTGCTGTCCACTCAATTTTCTGACGTCTGTAGCAGCGGGCAGAGCCGCCAAAGTGAAATCTTGAGATTGCTTGCAGAACAAGGCAACGTGAAAAAGTCCATATTCAACTCAAAGAAGCAGAGTTTAAAGTCACATTTAATGTAGAAAGCTACTTTTGAAGACTTCTACTTCAAGAAGGACTAGACCTAGCTATTGTCTATAAATACTTATTGTAATTCTAATTTAAATCATCTTAGGTTTTCTTTAGGCATATCTTAGGTTTTCTTGTCACCGGCATGTTCTAAATTTCTCTTGGGTTTGGGGTTATGTTGTAATTAATTGTGAGAACGATTGTTTAAGTTTCAAAGTTTGTTTTGCAATAAAATACTCTCAAGTTTTCTTAATTCATGTTCTTCACTTCTTCAATTAGTTCCAAAGGTCTAGTTGAAGAAATCTATTTGTCGGGCACGAGAGTGCCAAACTCACGAAAGAATTAAGTACGGTCTCATGATGACGAGGTGTTGACTAATTCGGCTTAGACATAAGTTAGAATTTCATCAGCTACAAGGAGCAACCAAACGTCGACTGCCTGTGTTAGGTTTACGCTGAGATTGCTAGGTATTGCCTACATCACGTAGTGACAGAATCCTTGCCTAGACATAGGAAGGATCACTTCAACATTGCTTCACCGAACTTGGATTATCTGTCAAACTTGCCGCTAGGACTTCTCTCCATCTCACTTGCCGAGACAGAGAAATTTGTAAGAGCAAAGTTCCGTTGTGGCAGCGAAAGTTGCTGTAGCCTCAATCTACCACTACCCGCCAAGGCAGCAGATCGTGGCAGCGCAAAACAACTTGGCCTATTCAACGTAGTTTCACACTAAGCAACAACATAACCCTGCCCTCTCTATCAACTTGATTACTTCCTCTTTTACTTGTATTTTCTTTTACTTTTCTTCTCAACAACTATCTTATTTGTGCAATTTACTTTTCTTGTGCAGGAACAACAATTCGAACCAAGCTGTCAAGTCCCTGTGGGAGACGCTATCTTATATACTATAACTTGACAGGAGTGTGCACTTGCACTCATAAATAGAGTCCACCTAAACGCTCTACAATCACAATGTCATCAAGGTAAACTACAATGAGTTGATGAAGAAAGGGTTGTAGTACCTTGTTCAACAGGGTGCAAAAAGTGGCGGTAGCATTCGTGAGGTCGAACAGAATCACAAGGAACTCATACGAACCGTGTTGTGTCATACAAGCAGTCTTCACTTTATCCTAGTGGAAATCCTGACTTGGTAATATCCAGACCTCAAATCCAACTTGGTGAACCACCTTGCAGCACCAAGCTGATTGAACATGTCTGCAATGAGAGGGAACAAATACTTTTTCTTCACAGTGAGCTTATTTAAAACCTGATAATCAATGCATATTCGAAGCGACCCATCACGCTTCTTTTGAAATAACACCGGAGCACCATACAGTGCCTTGGATGGTCGGATATACCCTTCTTCTAGAAGTTCCTTTAATTTTCTGCGCAACTCCTCTAACTCAAGCATAGCCATTCAGTAAGAGGCCTTGGATGCTGGCTCTGCATTCAGCACAAGTTCAATTCTCTGGTGTACCTCCCTCTTCGGTGGCAGATTCTTTGGCAACTCAACAGACATCCCATCTCGAAATTCTTCTAATACTTGTCCCACCTCATTTGGGACCTTATTGATCATGGTAGGCTCATCATCCACTAATACTGCTAGATAGGTGGGTTCCTCCTTGCGTACCTTGGTAAAATGTATTGCTAAAAGTATCTTGACCCCAACTCCAGCCTCTCGGTTCACCGGAACAGTACATTGGTGCTTCAGGTCAAGTATCTATAAACAGTCGGCAAAAGGGATAAGAAACGAATTAATATGGTCAAAGAAACTAAGCCCAATAACAAATTCAAATTCATCAAGTGGGATTACCTTGATGGCTTCCTTACTAGTCCAACCTCCAATGTTGAGCTTGACTCCTTTTTCTAGCCCTACAATCGGAGCTTCTTTGGAATTACGGTCTTAATAAACCCACTTGACTTCTCAACATGAAGGCAAAGTCTCTTAGCTGCTTGTTCAGACATGAACAACTCTGAGGCACCACTGTCAAATAGTGCTCTCATCTTCTGGCCAGCTATAGTGATGTCTACAAACATCAGCCCTTCTTCTTTTTACCCTTCTTGACATCCATGGGAATAAGGATGGAAACAAGCTTAAGAGTCTCTTTTTCTTTGGCATTCTTCTTTTGAATGGCAGCAACTTTCTCATTCTGCAGATATTACTTCATCAAGTGTTTTCCTCCGCAAGTGTAACACTTGAAAGGTTCATTATTCCTTTCCCAAGGCTAGCAAATCTTCCCATGTGGTGGCTTCCCATTGCACCTGAAGGCTTACAGACCCATTCTTGGCTGGTTTTTCCTTGTCTCCTCCCCAATTGCCTTTGAATTTTGACTTTGGTTTGGATGACTCAGACTTCTTGATTTCAAATTCAGCTATATCTTCGGCTACAAACAAGGCTGTGGAAAGTCCTTTGATCCCCACCCACTTCTACTCCATCATGGTCAACTTTTGAAGTCCATTCATAAATTCGAAGTAGCCTTCTTCTTTGTTCAAACTCGTGATTTCGAGCTTAATTTTAGCGAACCGCTTGATTTACTCTAAAATTTTTCTATTGTGCTAAATTTTGACACAACTGCGACCACGCCTCTTGTTGAGCATTCTTTGGGTGGATGTGCTCCTTAAATGCGAACTGGAAGTCTTTCTATGTCCTGAATGAAAAGTTTCTATTTTCTTCCTCGAAATATCTGCGTCGCCACCATAAAAGAGCAACATCAATAAGATAAAAGATGCAGTGTTTACCTTGGTTGTATCATCATCGATACCCATGATACAAAGTAATGTTCCATGCCCCAAATGAAATTATATATATCTTGGGCTGTCCTAGTCCCATTGAACTTGCTAGGCCTTGGACGTCGACCCTAGGCTTGGGTGCCCCGACTTCAGCTAGCACTCCACTTTTCATTGCTTCCTTGATTCCTTCATGGAATTCTCAAGTTTAACGACCCTCTTGTCCAAGGCTGAAATAATGTCCCTTGAACTTTCTTTCTTCTTCTCGGCAGTGACACGAGTCTCTCAGTCGGTTGCTGGGACCTCGCTTGTGTTTTGTGGTGCCAATTCTTCAAATCAAATAGGCTCTGATACCAGTTGTCACATTTGTAGAACCTCACTACCCTGGAACGTGCGGCCTTAGATGACTTTCTGATGCTGGTGCGACTAAGTAAGCCTAAAATGATCAAGCAAAAATGCTTCGATCATTGCGGAATAAAAAAGAACAACAAAAAAGATGGCACACAAAGTAGACGAGAGTGTTTGAGTGGTTGTGAATGTATTCCTCAAAAGTGAAGTGAGTAAATAAGGTGGGGCAAGCCTTTATTTATAGTTGAAGTCCTCTACATCCAACGGTTGAGTTTTAATTACATCAACGATTCAAATTACTCTAAATCTTATAGAACCCCTTGATTTAAGGAAGGCCAATAATTAATTAATTTAAATTAAGGAATAAATATTTACATGGCTGATTTCTCAAAGGAATGGATCATCTTAGACTGGCTTGGATAGGCCCAGGATGGTGCAAAGAGCATCCTGACAGCCTGGTTCGCGTTGGTCTATATCTCAGGTCCGCGACACCATGCTCTGCTATGGTAGGTGAATAACATGTTATTGGTTTTAATTTATACTTTCTTGGTTAGGCTCGGAGAATAACAATAGATAAATTTTAGTTGATATATGTACTTAATTTATATTAAAATTTAATGTTTAATCACTTTACTTATTTTTTTATGTAACCACAATATTTAATTTATAGATTTACTAATTCAAATTTGAATATTTCACATAATATTATTTCTAATTTTATAAGTATTTGTCAGCTTAATCATATAAATAGCTACCATATTAGCATGATAAATTTATAGCGACAACTAAGAAGAAAATCATACCTACATTTTAATATTTTTTATAAATAAAAGTCATATTTCATTAAAAGTATAAAAAATACAATAAAATATACTTAATCATAAAAAATTGAGACTTTGTCGACAAAGAAAGAAAAACAAAAACAAGAAAATTTAAAGGGCGTGAAGAAACAACAAAACATCTGTAATACCCCAAACTAGGGCTTAGTAGTTTAATGCACAAGTAAGTAGAATCTAATTGTGCAAACATGCTATAATCATAGAGAATTAAGTGAATTAGGGACCAAACCGTGAGAATTGAAGCTTTTCCAACCAAATTATCATGAGTAAAATGTTATAAAGAAAAAACAACTAGCTTGCATGTAAATAAGAATGAAAATTGGGGACCATAACATTTGTCACTAAGGATGACGTACTTAGTGGTATACTCGGCTAAGGTGGCAAAGAATCCATCTTCTTCTCCATTATCCTCCTAAGGTCGAAACTAGAAAGAAATTGAGAGAGAGAGAGAGAGAGAGAGAGAGAGAGAGAGAGAGAGAGAGAGAGAGAGAGAGAGGAGAGAGAGAGAGAGAGAGAGAGAGAGAGAGAGAGAGGGGGAGAGAGAGAGGGGGAGAGAGAGAGAGGGAGAGAGAGGGGGAGAGAGAGGGAGAGAGGGAGAGAGAGGGGGAGAGAGGGGGAGAGAGAGGGGGAGAGAGGGGAGAGAGGGGGAGAGAGAGGGGGAGAGAGGGAGAGAGGGAGAGAGAGAGGGGAGAGAGGGGGAGAGAGGGGGGAGAGAGGGGGAGAGAGGGGGAGAGAGGGAGAGAGGGGGGAGAGGGGGAGAGAGGGAGAGAGAGGGAGAGAGGGGGAGAGGGGAGGGGGAGAGAGGGGGAGAGAGGGAGGGAGAGGGAGGGAGAGGGAGGGAGAGGGGGGAGGGAGAGGGAGAGGGAGAGGGGGAGAGAGTGGGGAGAGGGAGGGAGGGGGAGAGGGAGAGGGAGGGGGAGAGGAGAGAGGGGAGAGGGAGGGGGGAGAGGGAGAGGGGGAGAGGGGAGGGAGAGGGAGAGAGAGGGAGGGAGAGAGGGAGAGGGGGAGAGAGAGGGAGAGGGAGAGAGAGGGGGAGGAGAGGGAGAGAGAGGGAGAGAGAGGGAGAGAGAGGGAGAGAGAGGGAGAGAGAGGGAGAGAGAGAGGGAGAGGGAGAGGGAGAGAGAGGGGGGAGGAGAGAGGGAGAGAGAGGGAGAGAGAGGGGGGAGAGAGAGGGAGAGAGAGGGAGAGAGAGGGGAGAGAGGGAGAGAGAGGGGGAGAGAGGGGGAGAGAGAGGGGAGAGAGAGGGGGGAGAGGGGGAGAGAGGGAGAGAGAGGAGAGAGAGTGGGGAGAGAGAGGGAGAGAGAGGGAGAGAGAGGGGGAGAGAGGGGGAGAGAGAGGAGAGAGAGGGGGAGAGAGAGGGAGGAGAGAGGGAGAGAGAGGGAGAGAGAGCGGGAGAGAGAGGGGGAGAGAGGGGAGATGAGAGGAGAGAGAGAGGGGAGAGAGAGGGGGAGAGAGGGGGAGAGGAGGAGAGAGAGAGGGGAGAGAGAGGGGGAGAGAGGGGGAGAGAGAGAGAGGGGGGGAGAGAGGGGAGAGAGGGGGAGAGAGAGAGAGGGGGGGAGAGAGGGGGAGAGAGGGGAGAGAGAGAGAGAGAGAGGGGAGAGAGGGGGAGAGAGAGGGAGAGAGAGAGGAGGAGAGAGGGAGAGAGAGAGGGGGAGAAGAGGGGGAGAGGGAGGAGAGAGAGGGAGAGAGAGGGAGAGAGAGGGGGAGGGAGGGGAGGGAGGGAGAGAGAGGGATTAACTGTTGCTCCAAAATCGTTCTTGCTCAAAATCGGTGCATGCTATACGCATAGATCATCCATAGCAAGGTAATTGTTGCTCTCTTGTTCATCCATATGAATTGTAGGTAAAAAATGTGATATGCATGTATACATGTTCGAATTGATTTTAATTGTGAATCATGTTTGTTTTTTGAATGATTATACTTGAGATTGCCTTCGGTTGAGGCTTGGAATGTAGATTAACTATTGTTGAAACTAGGATAAAGTCATGCTTGATTGAATGGTATATTGATATGTATGAAGACTCATGTTTAAATGATCATGTAACTTGAGGTGTAATTCAAAATTCATGAAAATTGAGACATGAATTGTATGATTAGCTTGCTGGAATTTAAGATAAATGTTAAATTGGGATGTTAATTGATTGAGCATCATACTTAGATAGTGAAATTTGGGACTAGAAATGAAACTAGTCACATTTGGTGGTTAATTGCTAGCTAGTGATCATTTTGAAAGAATTGGTAACTAAAACGAATGAATTAAGGGCTTGAAATGATAGCTTAGAAATAGGGGAAAGATAGTTCAAAGATTGCTAAAATGAATTGTGTGATATAACATTAAGGACTGTTTTTGATGCATATATGAACTTGGGACTGTTTTGAGCATATAGTAAAACTATGGACTGTTTTAGCACAAATTGAAACTATTTTCATGGTAAATTAAGTGCAGGAAATTCTGTTTTGATAATTAAAGGACTGCCCTGTAAAATTTTGTAAAAACCGGGACTGTTTTTAAATGAGAAACTGCATTGTTTTGGCCTAAAAATTGGACAGCTTGATATAGTAACATTAGGGACTGTTTTGAATAAAATTGGACTGCTTGGGGACTGTTTTTAAACTGCATTTGGACTGCATTGTAAAACACAGAATTGGGACTATTTTCAAGCTAAAAATTGCACTATTTTAATGTTGGAAAAACAGTTTTGAACATGTATATAAACATACACAATAAGGGACTGTTTTGAGTAGAAATGAAGCCTATAGGGACTGTTTTATATATATGGTAAATACATTTAAATTGAGGCTGTTTTAGGGTAGTTTAAAGCTGGATAAAACTGTTTTAATAAGCTTGAATAAAGAACTGATTTAATGAATGAAAATGTGTATACAATTGCTAGATGACAAGTATGCTTGTGCTAGGTAGAATTGCCTTGTATTATTTGAGTTGAATTGCTTGAAATGGATTATTGAAATGCATTGAATGTACTTCTTGATTTTGATCCATTGTATTGAATGTATTGTTAGCAGAAGGAGAGGAACTTGTTGAAGAAGAGAGAGTTGGGCAAGCTAGTGCAAAGCAAAAAGGAATTTGGATCCAAGAGCACAAATAGCTTGGAGTATTGTGAGTATAGTCTTACTTAGGGTTAGGACTTAGGTCCTAACCAAATATGCTTGTTTACATTTTTTCTAAGAATATGCCATGAAATGAAACTAATCTATGCTTGGCAATGAATATGGGAAGAATGGCTAAATTGAAATTTGTTGATTAAGATATGCTTGATATATAACTTGGTTATGCAAATGAATCGTGTGACCATTGTTTGATATTCTATGATTCTTTGTGTTGATCCATTCGAATGCTCTTGATGTACCTAGAATGATCATGCTTGATACTTGATGACATGAAACATAAACACTTGCTAGAACTCAAAGAATACATGATATAATGTGAGCTAAGGCTCGAATGGCCTTAGGGCTATCTTGTTATTGTTAAGTAAATACTTGAAAGAGATGCTTAAATAAGTTATCAACTTGCCTTGAACTTGCTATATATACTTGCCTTGACATGAAATCTTGAAGCTTGAATAATTGACATGTAAATCAAACAAAGCCTTGGTTTCTAGTTGGTCTTAGGTAGGATGACATGCCATAGAGTCTAGAGCTCATTTTTTATTGGGTGGACTACGGTCCAGGGCCAAGGCCCCTATTTGGCGACAATAGGAGGGATGTGTGTTATGGTCATTGGTGATAGTAGGAGGGATATGACTAGTTACTTGATTTGGCGATAGTTTGGTGGTGACTCGATTACCTAGACATAACTAAGTACCAAGGCCTAATTTAAAGTTAATAAACAAGAAAGAAAACATGGCTTAAAACTTGAATATACTTGACTTGATGCTTGTACTTGCTTGTTTACTTGAAACTTGAATGAATACTTGAATTGTTATACTTGAGCATGGTTCTTGCCTTAAAATGATGCTTGATTAATCTTGAAATCAAACTATTCCCTTGATTGGCATAGTATTCGAATGGTGTTAGTATCATGATATGATCTATGTGCTTGAGTTTATAATGTTGTTACATGTTCTTGTACTTGTGATGATATGTATAAATGGTAAAGACTATACATGACTACTTGATTCCTTTCTTGACTTGAAACCTTAGCTAGGCTCGATCTCTAGTGCTTAAGCCTTAACTAGATTATACTTGACTTAAAGACTACTAAACATGAAAACTTGCTAGATTTAGTTTCTACCTCACTAAGTACATTATGTACTTATCACTATCGTTTCCATTCTTCCCAAACTACAGGTTAAAGGATTCTGGAACCATTTTCTAGATTTTGAAGCTATTTTCCTTGAGTCCAAAGCAAGGCACAAGCAAGGCTAGAAGTATGATTTTGCACTCTTTTGTACTCTCCTAGTTGGCGGCACTTAGACTTGTGTATAGATAATGTAACTCATGCATTTTGGAATGTTTGAAAGTTTGTATATATGGCATGATCTAGAAGGCTTGTAAAGGCTTAATTAGAAATGTTTTATACCTATGATATCGATTGATATGCTTTATACAATCATGTCTTGTTAAATGGTAAATTGATACTTGGTTTGCTTAACCTAGATATGATTGAATATACTTGTGAAATGGACAATATATGCATGATTCTTGAATGCTTGCCCTTGTTCGAATAACATGATCTTGCTAGCTAGCTATGGTTGTTATGTGTTTTTATACCTGGTTGATGATTATGCATATATGAGACATGATTTGATTGTAATTTGCTAGGATGTTATGCTTAGATTTCTAGTCATGTATATGGTATTGAAACCATGCTTGAGTATTGTCTTGAATTGGAACTAACATGTACCTACTTGTATTGGAATGAACTTAGCTTGGACCTAGCTTAGAATATTCAAATGCCTTGCTTAATATGTATGACCAATCTTTGGATGTAATAAGCTAGTAACATGCCTAAGTTGTTTGAATCTCCCATGCTATGATGTATTCGAATGCTAGTAATATTGAGAAGCATGTCTTGTTGTTTGATTCTTGTTGTTGTATGCTTCTTTTTTAGTCAAGTAACTCATCTATTAGGGATGAGTTTGAAAAATTTTAATTGGCTTGGTTTTCTTGTATGTTTGTTTGCTTGTTTAAACACTCCTTGACCGGGTTACTCCTAACCCGGGTGAGGGGTGTTACAACATCCCATTGAATATGACCTTTATCTTCCATAAGAACCCAACAACCATAATCAAAATCATATTGTCTATGTTCAACTAGATGCTTAAATAGTAATGTTGGAGTGGTGATTCACATAATCAATCTTTCAGACTCCTTCGTTAAAAGTTTCAAATAAATTGTCAAATTGCCACAATAGAGGATCTAATCATACTAGACTAACAACATTCCATAATTAGGGACTCGTGCTATGATGATCGCTACACGAACACTAAACTACCACAAAGGTAAACGAGAATCATGCCATAAGACATACGAAATCGCATCACAGAAAAAAAATCACCGACAATCGACAACCAACACAAGATTAATGTCACCCTCAATAGTGCATAAAAAGAAAAGAAAACTAAGAAAAGCAACTAAATCAATATTTTAATTAGAATAATTAACTAACTAATAATATTATAAAAGTAAATACTCAAATTAGGTTAAATTGAATTAAAAGGTTTAGCTAAACTTTTAACTGGAAGTGACCAAGTATGTTTATGTTGTCTCATTTTGTATGCGTTCAAATCCCAAAATTTACTTTGAGAATGTAGTATATATGTATTTAATAAAAAAATGTTTAGCTAACCAGTGACTAGTGAGCTGATGAATGACTCATGTTGCTTAAGTCTTTATTCACATCGATTATCAATTTGAATTCCGACAAAAATTTCTCTACTATTAATAATAAAATAAAATAAAATAAACTAATAAAAGTATAGGCGGATGCTGATGGGTCAGCGGGAGATTTGTGCCCTAAAATTTTAAATTTTTAATATTTACTCGTTTAAATTTTGAAAAATTTCAGTTTGATCAATCAAATTTTAAAATATTTTAATTTTTTAAAAATATTTTTAATTAATTACCCTCCTTAAAGTTTTAAAAGTTTTCACTACGTATTTTTTTTTTAAAAATTAGTTATATCCCATTTTAAAAAACAATTAAATTAAACCTCACTTTATTTCTTTCACTTCACTTCACTTCTTTTCTTTTCTCCTCTCTTTACATAATTCCTTTGCCAGCATAAGTAGCACTCCCAAACAATGCTATCACTATCACTGCTAGAAATGATCCAGAGGAGATGAGCACGGTAGAGAAGACGAGGAGAATGCTCTGCCACCGAAGATGAGGACACCGACGGTCCTGTTTCTCCCATCATCAAACTCGAGGAAGTAGTTGTCACTACCGACGGAGAAGACGAAGTTCCTTTGCTCGATCTATGCGTAATTTTATCATTCTTTCTCAGTTTCTCTATTGTTTTCGCCATTATTTTTCTTGAGTTACCTAAAATATTTTTTGGTCGAAATAGGTACATAAAGTATATATATTTCATCTAGGTTCCTAAAAATTGTCATGTGATATTGATTAAAAACACATTAGGTACCTAATTTGATAAAAAATATACTTTAGATACCTACTTTGACAAAAAAATATTTTATGTACCTACTTTGACGAAAAATATTTTATGTACCTATTTTGACAAAAAAATATACTTTAAGTACTTAATTTGACCAAGAAGTATACTTCAAGTACTTATTTTGTCCAAATAATACTTTTTATACCTAAATGAAAAAAATCAGTATACTTTAGATGCTTATTTGTGATATAAGCCTTATTTTTTTGAGCTGCAATACTAGCTTTCATTGAAAACAAATCACAAGGGACAAAGAAGAAAGGGTTGAACTATACCCAGAAAACAACACAACAACAACATCTTGAAAAACATACAAGAAGAAAAACAATGATAGTAGAGGAGAAGCAGAAAGGGAACACTAAACAACACAAAACAAAGAGATCAAAAGAGGAGCAGATCCAACAAAAATCTCCAAAACCAATAGAAAACTCGAATCAAGCGAGAGCCAGTAGCAACATTCTTTAACTACGTTAGATCAGTGGCCAGCAAAACATAGAACCTGAGGAGAAATGCAACAAGAACCATCAAGCCATAATCGTTAAAAGATCTTGGGAATCTAATGACCGATGGAAAGCAAAGAAAAATAGGTGAAAATGATCCAAGCCACAAATCTTTCACCGACAGAAATGAGAAAGATTATACCACCATCGAAGGAAGCCAAACGGCAAAATCGAACAAGAAAGCCAACCCGTAAACAAGAGGCAAGCAAAAACATAGACAAAAAATGAAGGAGAAAAGGGAAGGGAAAACAAAGGCCAAAGCAAAAGTCCCACTCGGGCCTTCATGGCCCACTCGCCCATGGAGAGCCTAACTTCCTCCTTGCATGAGGGATTTCGGTCAGATACATAGTCGTCGAAGACCGAAAATCCCAAAGAAACGACCAAGGGGACTACATAACAAAACAAAAAGAGAGGAAAGAAGCGAAAGACTACAACTATAAGAAAAGAAAGAAAAAGGTTAGAGGAAGATGAGGACAGTTGCCGCTGGCTGAAGGACGGTCAGACTCAAAACGAGGAGGAGAAAAAAGGGATCCTAGTTAGAGAAATATAAGATGGTTTTCTGTAAGCGCTTGTCGAAGCCGTCAAAGCACATAATAACATGGGGATTACGTCAACAACCTATTAGCATCATTTAAAACATGACAGGATCACAAAAACATGAATATAAGCACATCCAACCAATAGGCACCCTAAGGAATTCACAAGCATAAACTCATACTAGAATTTCATCATCAATCATGCCTCAAATCCATGAACATGATCACCATCATTCACAACATATAAACTTATACGAATCTGGTTGTGTTGTGATCGAATTTGTATGTGTGTTTGCCCAGTCGTGACTCAAGTAAGGTGATGGTGAATTTTGGTATGATGGCGGATACTTAAGATATGATATGAAGGGGAAAATGATAAGATGAACGGGTGAAAATGATATGTGTAAATGGAAGATGAAGTGATGGATGGTGAAATGAAATGATAGTGTAATTGTGTTGGCGTGAAACAAAGATGAACCAACACTAAAAAGTGATGACCCAAACTTTATAAAATTCACAAACCAGAATTTGGGTGGAAGGAGATAGATTGTGACCCACTAGTTATTAACAACTAGGAACCAACAATATAAAAAAATGAGATGGGTAGAATGCCACAAGATTCCACTTGAAGCCGATAAAGTTCTTGTAGAACAAGAAAAAGAGAACATTCTCAAAGTTTATAATATGATCAAAAAGTCCCTTACAATAGAAAATGGCTGCCTATTTATAGGTGTAAGGCAACATCAAATTGAATGGGCAAGACAAGCATTAAATACTCATTATGCTGGTGTTAAAGGCATATAAAAGCTTAGGTTACTCCTTCTCCAATTGATAGCTGAAAAGTTGGTGTTGGATGAGGATGAATGTGGACAACCATGTCGTCCAAAGAAAGAAAACCCATGAGCTGCCAACTTGAGTAACTTGGCATTCATTCTCCTTTAATGGGCTGGTGATGTTAAAGAGAAAAAATGAAAAAGGATTTGCTTGAAGAATGAATCAACAACACTGAATTCAGCTTTGAATGGCCTCTTGAATTTGAATGATGTTTATTCCCGTATTGAAATTCCAGCCTTCACTGTCTTCAGAATAACAATCATATCTCAAGCTCCTAATATCAGATTGAGATGATTCAAAAAGCGTTAGAAAGGTAAGAAATAGGAGAATAAGTTTGATGAAGACATAAAAACCCAAATCTGCCTGGTTTCAAACCAAAAATGGCAAACAAGTTGACTGATGTTTGATCTTGTAAAGAAACAACTTCAAACATGTCTTAAGTGGCCATTGAATTCCATCCTTAAGTGTTGTCCCTTAAATGCTGTTTTAACCCATGCCATTACTCTCCCTTAAAATATGACAATAAAGGCCTTAATGGTGTGTCTTCCTTGAGCCAATAACCGATCAGCTTTAAGAAGGCTTAAAGTAGCTCTTTAAGTGGTGTTAAAGCCTTCAAGTGTGGAAATTTGTTATCATCAATTGCATGGTAACCGATCAGCCTTGATGTGTCTTCAAGTGCCTTAAATTGGTAGTAAAATCCTTGTCTATCTTGAGAAGATGATCAACCATTTGTCAATTGAATTCTCTAATTACAACACATTAAACAACCATTAGATAACAACTTTGCTTAAAAAATAAAAGTAAATGCCAAAACAATTTTAATGAGCTAGTTAAATTAATGAAACTAGTTGCATAGAAAGAACTAATTTAGTTAAATAACCAGCACACTAAATGACTCACAATCATAAGAAAACTAACATGAATTAAGAAACTGACACACATTAAGTAAACTAACATGCTTAAATGTTCTAGACAAGCATAAACGAATCTGAATGCTTAGATGAACATTAAGCCTTATTTATTCATGCACATATGCTGAAATTATATATATACACACACACACACACATAGATAACTTAAGAAAAACTCATGCACGAGTAGGATGCTGTATTGTTCAATCAAAGCTGGTGTTTCTCCCTTCAAGTTCAAGCTTCGACTGAACAAATTTCCCATAGCTTCTTGGAACTTCTTGGACCTAGCACGAGTCATAGGTACACTAGGAAATTCTCCGGGTCCTTGCGGGTTGTGATCACATTAGTCCATCCCTCTTGAAAGCGATTTGTCCCCAAATCGTCTCCTACATCAAAAGGAGATAAATCAGCCAAATTGAAAGTTGCACTGGCATTATACTCACCTGGGAGTTCTGGTTGACAGGTGTTGTCATTTACACGTTTGATTACTTGGAAAGGTCCATCCCCTCTAGGCATCAATTTTGACTTGCGTTGGGCTGGGAACCTTTCTTTCCTCATGTGCAGCCAAACCCAATCCTCGAGTTCAAAGATTACTCGTTTTCGTCCCCTTTTAGCTTGATGCTCATATTGCCTGGTTCTCTTTTCGATATTGTCCCGCACTTGTTGATGGAGCTTCTTGACAAATTCAGCCTTATTTCTTCCATCTTTATTCACAATTTGATCAGCAGGCAAATGTAATAAATCTAATGGGGGTCAAAGGATTGAAACCATACACTATTTCAAATGGTGACATTTTAGTGGAAGAATGAATGGACCGGTTGTAAGCAAACTCCACGTGTGGAAAGCTTTCCTCCCAAGTCCTCAAATTCTTCTTGATGATTGTCCTCAACAACATGGACACTACCTGGTTCATCACTTCAGTTTGACCATTCTTTTGTGGATGACAAGTTGTAGAAAACAACAACTTGGTTCCAATCTTGTTCCATAATGTTCTCCAAAAATGGCTTAAGAACTTCACATCTCGATCAGATACAATAGTTCTTGGAATGCCATGCAATCTCATGATTTCCCTGAAAAACAAATTAGCAACACGTGAAGCGTCATTAGTCTTGTTACAAGGAATAAAATGAGCCATTTTAGAGAATCGATTCACTACTACAAAGATGGAATCTTTGTTATTCTTCGTACGAGGTAGCGCAAGTACAAAATCCATGGTTATATCCATCCAAGTTGCATTAGGAATAGGTGATGGAGTATATAGGCCGTGGGGCATCACTTTCGACTTGGCCTTTCTATACGTGATACAAGGCTCACATAATCTCTCAATATATCATTTCATCTTCGGCCAATACAAGTGTTCTTGAAGCATGCTCAAGGTCTTAGCTACTCCAAAATGTCCCATTAATCCACCACCATGTGCTTCCTTGTGAAGTAGCTCTCAAATGGATCCTTGTGGGATGAAAAGCTTCCCTTCCTTGAATAGGTATTCATTGTCCCTACAGAACTTATCATGCGCACCTTTTTCACAAAGCTTATACACTTCACCAAAATCATGGTCAAGCTCATATAATTCCTTAATGAAAGGAAGACCCAATAATTTAGAGTCTAAAGTGTTAAGAAAGGCATACCTGCGTGATAGTGCATCAACAACAATGTTTTCCTTACCCTTTTTATACTTGATCACATAGGGAAAGGCTTCAAGAAACTCAACCCACTTGGTGTGCCTCTTGTTTAGCTTATGTTGTCCCCTAATGTGCTTTAATGCCTCATGATCAGTATGGATGATAAACTCTTTTGACCAAAGGTAGTGCTGCCATGTTTCTAGGGCCTGAGTTAGTGCATACATTTCTTTATCATAGGTTCGGAAGTTGAGTGTAGCTCCACTCAACTTCTCGCTGAAGTAGGCTATAGGACGTCCTTCTTGAGATAAAACCGCTCCAATTCCTAAACATGATGCATCACATTCAACCTCAAAAACCTTGTTAAAATCAGGTAGAGTTAACAAGGGTGCGTTAATTAAACAATCCTTAATCATTTTAGAGGATTCCTCTTGTTGTTCACCCCAAAAGAAATTAGAGTTCTTTTTAATGACTCCTATTAATGGGGCGGCTAAGGTGTTGAAATTTGGCACGAATCGACGGTAGAAGCTTGCTAAACCATGGAAGCTTCTAACTTGGCTAATGCTTGATGGTCTAGGCCATTCCTCAATTGCCTTAATCTTCTCTCTATCAACCTCCAAACCATCTGCATTCACAACAAAACCTAGGAAAACAACATTATTAGTGCAAAATGTGCCTTTTTTAGATTAGCATAAAGTTTTAAATTTCTCAATACATATAATACGAACCTTAAATGATAAACATGATCATTCAAAGTCTTGCTATAAATCAAAATATCATCATAATCCACTACTCAAAATTTACCCAAGAATTGTCTAAGGATGTGATTCATTAACCACATGAAAGTGCTTGCAGCATTAGTTAGGCCGAATGGTATAACCAACCACTCATATGATCCTTTTTTAGTCTTGAATGCAGTTTTCCACTCATCCCATTCTCGCATACGCATTTGGTGATAACCACTTTTAAGATCAATCTTAGAAAAGACATTAGAACCAATAAGCTCATCTAATATATCATCTAAACGTGGAATGGGATGGCGATACTTTACCGTTATTTTGTTCATCGCACGAAAGTCCACACACATACGCCATGTACCATCTTTCTTAGGCACAAGTAGAACCGGTACTGTACAAGGACTAAGGCTCTCTCTAACATAACCCTTTTCCATTAAATCTGAAACTTGCCTTTGTAGCTCTTTGGTCTCCTCGGGGTTACTTCGGTAAGCTGGCCGGTTAGGGATGATAGCACCGGGAACAAAGTCTATTTGGTGCTCTATTCCACGAATTGGAGGCAACCCACATGGAATTTCCTCCGAAAATAAGTCTTCGTATTCCTACAGCAATGAAACGATAAAAGATGGCAAATTTGGGTCAAGATCATTAATGCTTAATAAACTCCTCTTGTACATGAGAACAAGAACCATCTTTTTTGACAATAGGCACTTTCTGATTTCTTTCTCTCACACAAAGATTCTCACTTTTCTCTCTCTCTTTTGGTTTTCCCTCGAATGTTACCTCACTCTCAAAATTTTGTCACTCTTTTTGGCTTTTTCAAAGCTTTCTCTCAAATGTATTTGATCTTGGTGAACTTGCTTTGGTGAAAGCGAGGCTAGGGTGATCTTTCTAGCTTCATGGGTGAGGGTATACCGATTGGTATAACCATCATGTATGAGTCTCCTGTTGAACTTCCATGGCCACCCTAACAAGAGATGACCGACATGCATTGGCACGCCATCACATAGCACCTCATCTTTATATTTGCCAATGGAAAATGGCACAATGACTTGTTTGGTCACTTTGAGTTCCACCATCATTAAGCCACTGTAACTTGTAGGGATGTGGATGTTTTGTTGTTGCTAAACTAAGATTTTCTACCATCAAAGTAATAGCAACGTTAGTGCAACTACCACCATCGATTATGACAAACCATACCTTCCATTAATATGGCAGTGAGTATGGAAGATGTTCTCGCATTACTGATCCCCCTCAATTGCTTGCATGTTTAGGCTCCTTTTAACAACAAGGACCTCTCCATCAACGACATGTTCTAACTCTTCTTCCCCTTCAAATTCTTTGTCTTCATCTTCTTCCTCTTCTTGGTCAGTTTCGATCTTTCCATCATCTCGGATGAGCATTGTGTTGCGGTTAGGGGATTGACTAGCAGTGTGACCTCGCCTCAAACACTTGAAGCATTAGACATCACGAGATCAAACTTGCATAGTTGCGCTCTTTCCCTTGCTGGTTTTGGCAATGGGTTTGGCACTCTTTGTTGGAACGCTTCATTCATTAGGCGTAAAGGACGCCTTCTGTTTATAGGTACATTGCTCCCATTTAGAAGATGAGCCTCCATAGGCATAGGTTGTGCCCTTCATTTTGAGTTGCATCTCGACCTTCATGGCCATATGAACCATGTCTTCGATCTCCACATAATGTTGCAACTCAACAGTGGCCGCAATATTAGGATCAAGGCCGGATAGAAATCTGGCCATGGTGGCTTCTCGATCCTCATCAATGTTGGCTCGGATCATGGCTACTTCCATCTATTTAAAGTAGTCCTCAACACTTCGGTTGCCTTGGGTGAGATTTTGAAGCTTGTTGAACAACTCCCTATGATAGTGAATTGGAATGAACCTCCTACGCATAACGGCTTTCATCTCATTCCAAGTAGAAATTATATGTTCACTATTGCGTCTCCTGCTAGATGTCAACTGATCCCACCATATTAGTGCATAATCTGTAAATTCAATGGCTGCAAGTTTGACCTTCTTAAGCTCAGAGTAGTTGTGGCACTCAAAGATGTGCTCAACTTTCTTTTCCCATGCAAGATAGGCTTCAGGATATGTTCTTCCTTGGAAAGGAGGAGTGGTAATTTTGATGTTGCTAAGATTATCATCAACTCTTGGGCGAGCTCTTTGGTACCTAGGCTCTTAACACCTCGAACCTTGATGGGAGGCTCGCTCGTCTACTTGTTCATCGTCCATTTCGTCATCATAATCTTTCTCGTGCTCTGATTATGCCTCCTTTGAGATCTTTCCTCCAATTGTTCTAGTCGCACTTGCATTGGCCCTAACCTTTGTTGCAACAACCTGTCCATTTCTCGGATAATATCTTGAAGATTGGAATTAGTTGCAGCCACATTAACATTATTACTAGCACCAATAGTGTTTCTCACGGAACCTTGAGACATGATTAACTAATAAACCTCACTAGCCCAAATTCTCACCGTTACACTCAAAGAAAAACACTCACACTCGTGTTTCACTCGGGATGGCTTTTACCCTCGATGTGCACTCTTGCCTTTTACCGCTCTTGTTCTCCTTTCAAAGTCCTTAGAGAACTTACTCAAGGCTCAACAATTTTTTCTTGTAGAATTCGGCTGAAACAAAATGGTTAGAATAGGATAACAAGGAAATCCTAACAAACTGAGTGGTTAAATATGAAATAATAATTTTGAGAAAGAAAAAAAAATGGGATAGCAAGAATCACAACGAAACCTTTTTTTGTATCATAATATTGATCCCTCCCTCATGATCTATTTTATTTTCGATTTTTTTTTTCAATATTCAGGGAGATGAATTGAACAACTTACTGGATCGTCATCGCTCTGATACCAATTGATACTAATTTGGTTGTGTTGTGACCGAATTTGTATGTGTGTTTGCACGATCGTGACTCAAGTAAGATGATGATGGATTTTGGTATGATGGCGAATACTTAAGATATGATATGAAAGGGGAAATGATAAGATGAACGGGTGAAAATGATATGTGTAAAAGGAAGATGGAGTGATGGATGGTGAAATGAAATGATAGTGTAATTGTGTTGGCGTGAAACAAAGATGAACCAACACTAAAAAGTGATGAGCCAAACTTTATAAAATTCACAAACCAGAATTTGGGTGGAAGGAGATGGATTGTGACCCACTAGTTATTAACAACTAGGAACCAACAATATAACAAAATTAGATGGGTAGAATGCCACAAGAGTCCACTTGAAGCCGATAAAGTTCTTGTAGAACAAGAAAAAGAGAACACTCTGAAAGTTTATAATATGATAAAAAAGCCCCTTACAATAGAAAATGGCTGCTATTTATAGGTGTAAGGCAACAACAAATTGAATGGGCTAGACAAGGATTAAAGACTCATTATGCTGGTGTTAAAGGCATATAAAAGCTTAGGTTACTCCTTCTCCAATTGATAGCTGAAAACTTGGTGTTGGATGAGGATGAATGTGGACAACCATGTCGTCCAAAGAAAGAAAACCCATGAGCTGCCAACTTGAGTAACTTGCCATTCATTTTCCTTTAATGTGCTGGTGATGTTAAAGAGGCAAAATGAAAAAAAAAGTATTTGCTTGAAGAATGAATCGACAACATTGAATTCAGCTTTGAATGGTCTCTTGAATTTGAATGATGTTTATTCCCGTATTGAAATTTCAACCTGCAGTCTTCAGAAAAATAGTCATATCTCAAGCTCCCAATATCGGATTGAGATGATTCAAAAAGCGTTAGAAAGGTAAGAAATAGGGGAATAGGGTTGATGAAGACATAAAAACCCAAATCTGCCTGGATCCAAACCAAAAATGGCGAACAAGTTGACATATGTTTGATCTTGTAAAGAAACAGCTTCAAACATGTCTTAAGTGGCCACTGAATTTCATCCTTAAGTGTTGTCCCTTAAATGTCGTTTTAATCCATGCCATTACTCTCTCTTAAAGGATGACAATGAAGGCCTTAATGGTGTGTCTTCCTTGAGCCAATAACCGATCAGCTTTAAGAAGGCTTAAAGTAGCTCCTTAAGTGGTGTTAAAGCCTTCAAGTGTGTAAATTTGTTCTCTTCAATTGCATGGTAACCGATCAGCCTTGAAGTGTCTTCAAGTGCCTTCAATTGGTAGTAAAATCCTTGTCTATCTTGAGAAGATGATCAACCATTTGTCAATTGAATTATATAATTACAACACATTAAACAACCATTAGATAACAACTTTTCTTAAAAAAACGAAAGTAAATGCCAAATTTTTTTTAAAGAGCTAGTTAAATTAATGAAACTAGTTGCATATAATGAACTAATTTAGTTAAATAACCAGCACACTAAATGACTCACAATCATAAGAAAACTAACATTAATTAAGAAACTGACACACATTAAGTAAACTAACATGCTTAAATGTTCTTGACAAGCATAAACGAATCAAAATGCTTAGATGAACATTAAGCCTTATTTATTCATGCACACATGCAAACTCATGCACGAGTAGGATGTTGCATTGTTCAATCAAAGCTGGTGTTTCTCCCTTCAAGTTCAAGCTTCGACTGAACAAATTTCCCATAGCTTCTTGGAAGTTCTTAGACCTAGCACGAGTCATAGGTCCACTAGGAAATTCCTCCAGGTCCTTGCGGGTTGTGATCAGCTCATAAACTTCTACAATATATCCAAAAATCTAGATTACAAAATCCCCCAAAATATGGTAACACATTGCCTTATTAACCGAATTTAAAACCAAGTTTAATACTCAAGCAAATGTCTTGATCTTGGACCTTTCTTGCCAAACCAATTCTGCCCCTTACCTCTATTGCTCCGCATCAATGAAAAAAAAGAGCGTAAGCACAAATGCTTACTAAGGATGCTCCTAACAAAACATTGATGCATTTGAAAACCATTTGAAACCGTAAATATTTTGGCTTCCAAATCATGCTTAACTACACAAGCATTTTCAAATTTGTTTTCAAAAAAAATCATGCATGACAACCATATGCATCATCCATTTGTAAATATCAATTAGCACAAATATTCTCATATATTGGCATTTATAATGACCCGAATAGACTTACCTCTATCCATGATAGCACTACCCCTATCCATACATGTTATGACGCCCTAGTTTTGGGACTAGGAGTTTTTAGGGTCCGTTGGACTGCGACTAGAGATCTTGGTTAGTGCGAGATTGGTTCAGGGAAAACCTAGTTCGAGAAGTGATAAAAATATGAGAAAATTTTCTAAAATCCTTTTTAAATGTATATAAGGGTTTGGTGAAGTCAATTTTAGAAAATGATATTTGGAACATGGACATTTCGGTTTAGTGACTAAATCATAAAAATGGAAAAAACTGTTTTAATGGCTATTTTGTAAAAGGCAAAACTTAGAATATTTAGGGAGATAATGCAAGTATAATCAGCTATTCCCTTAATTTGACATGATTTAAGTGTGTTTAATTAAAAAGATTAAAAAGGGTTTTGATTAAAAACGAAATTAAGCTTTACAAACTTATTTTGACGTAACTTCCGTTTCTCTCTTTTCTCATCAGCCAACCACCCATTTTCTTTCAAAAGTTCCAGAGATCTTATCCTTTTCATTTTACTTTGATTTCCAAATGATTTCCATGGAGTTTCCTCAACTTGTTTCAATGGATTCTTGAAGATTTTCAATCAAATCTTGTCAATTGAAGGAATAACAAGGGATTAGAGGTAATTTTCATGCTTCTCCTCTAATCAAGGTTCTTTAATGAAATTCCCAAGTATTTGGCTCTTTAATTATGTTTCTTAATAAGGTTTTATGATTGATTTGAAGAAAATGGCTAAATCAAGCTTTAAATGATGATTTTGTGTAAATTTCGTCATGGATATGTTTTGGCTGATTTATGATTGATTTTAATCATGTTTTGGAAGTTTATTAATGTTGAGATTGATGTTTAAGCATGGAAATCCCGAAACTATGTTGACCTCAGTTGATTAGGTTGTTAGAATTAGGTTTTTGTGGTGTTAGTATGATTTTAGGAATGCTGGAGGTATAAGGTTGATAATAAGTTGATTTTTGATGTTAATTAATATTAATAAATAGTTGGAAGTGTTAGGTTTTTTCTGGGTTGAGTTTGGAGAGTAATCGATAATGTTTTCGGTTGTTTCGGATGGGCATTTTGGTGGTTTTGGGCAGAGCAACGTAGTAGGATTGCTTGCTGGAGTTTTGAATGCATTGAGATGCATTAATCCTCTGTTCTTATGTCGTTAAAATAGGGGAGAATATTTTGGAAGCAATCGGTGAGGTTTCGGGAGCTTCAGACGCTTAGCTTCACGTCGGCTAATCAAGGTTTCGTGTGTCGCTGAGTGAGAACGTGGTTTTCAGCTTTGAAATGTTTTAAAGGTGGTTTTGGGAACTTATGTGTAAGCTTGAAATGCCTGTCTAAGTTTGAAAGTAAGTATAAGGAATTTCTCTCTCAGTTGTGCTATTATGAAATGGTTGTTATGCACTTGGTTTTGGATGCATGTTACCTACTGTTAAAGCATGTTTAAAGTATGTAGTTTAATGAGTTTAATGATTTGATGATGAAGGATGCACATGGTAAGTGATCCTTGTAAGTATACGTTTTATACTTGTGATTTAAAGCATGGTTTAATGCTTTGGAATATGATTTATTGATGATGATTTGGAAACAATGAGGTATGTGGTTAAATATGAATTATATTGGCAAGTGATATTGTGAAAATGGTTTATAAATGATATCAGATATAGTTAGCCGACTATAGGATCGAGTGCACTATAAAAAGTCTCCTTGGATGTCAAGGGGTTGGTGTCTCGTGTCTCTGTCCAAGTACCCTAACGATCGAGGAGGTTGGTGTCCCGTCTCTCGTTAGTGGGTTAAACATCTAACCGATGAATGGGTTTGTGTCCATGTTGGTTGTTATTGTACCAAATTCCAGTTGAGATGGCTTGAAGTGTTGTGTGAGCACTTGTTGAATCCGTGTATCCGATATGTTGTTTTGAGAATCGAACTTGTTTAATGATCACTTGTAAGTCAATATAATTGATGATGTATCATGAGATAGTTTATGATATATATTGTGATTATACATGTTTTACTATTTAAGCTTTGCATATGGAAGTTATGCATGGGAAAACTTAAATTGAGTGTTAGCAATGAGACTTGCTGTTGATTCATGATACATGTTGCATAAGGTTTATTATGCTGATTTTTTATTAAGGAAAGTGCATGGTTTTAAAGGCATGATGGTTTTCAAATGATGATTTAAGTTAATTGAAATGAGATTTCAATGTGGACTTGGAAAATGGTTTTAATGCATTGATGGTGGTTTGTTTTTGAGCACTCCTCACTAAGCCTTGTGTGCGTATGCTCTAATTTGTCTATCAATGCAGAGAATTGAGATTTTGGTGGCAACGTGGAGCAAGGGGTCACAAGAGACTTCATTTGAGAATGTATGTTTCGGTTTAGACTATAAGTAATAATGGCAATGGGGGATACATTGTGTTTTTTTTAGATTTGTGCAAACTCCCTATTTAAGCAAGTGTTCATTGTTGTTTTAGACTTGTAAATGGCCTTTTGTTATTGGTTTGAGCTTTGCTATGCATTTTGGTATCTTGCTTGGCTTGTTTACTAGGTTGCACGCCTATATTTTACCTTTGATGCAAATTGTCATGATATGATGTTGAATATGACTTGAATAATTGAGGTTTTATGTTTGGATAAGCTATATATATGTTGGAAGCATGTTTGAATGGTTATGGGTGCATTAAAGTGTGAAAATCCTGTAAAATGTGACATTACAGGCCCAGGTGTTTTGATACGCCTAAGGTTGTATCGAAACGGTGAGCTTGAAATAGGCATGGGGTTTTGAAACATGGAGGGATGTATCAAAACAAGCTCGGTTGAGTTGGCTACTGGAATTTTGTGTATCGATACATCTTGGAGACTGTATCGAAATGGGCTCGCATTCCGAAACACTCAGAGCTGTTCCGAAACTTGGTGTATCGATACAAGGCTAAGTGTAGAACTAATGTTTTGATATAATAATTGAAAAATGTTTTGGACTAATTTAAAAAGAATTCAAAACTATTTCCAAAGTCCAAATAACTTGAAACTATGTTTAGGGATGTTTTAAAAAGGGTTTAACATGTTTTTCAAAGCCAAACTTCATAAAACCTTCCAGGCGTTTCGAAACACCTTAGGACGTTTTAATACTGTGTATTCCAGTAGCAAAAACGTTTCGATACGCGTATCGAAACGGGCCTTCCCTGGATGAGATTTTTTGCCCAGCATTTCGATACGGGCTATGCCGTTTCGATACGCCTACGTGGCATCGACTACAACGGTCATAAACCCCAACAGCTATTTTCCAACTAACTTTTAAATGCAGAGAGTTTCGATACGGTGCCTAGCGTTTTGATACAGGCGTTTCGATACGGCCAAGGGTGTTCTGAAACGGGTGCTCATCAGACTGCAACGACTCTTTCTACTTAAAGAGCGTATCGAAACGGGTTCGAGCATTTTGATACGAGCAGCAACAGAACTACATTTATGGTGGGAAATAAAGTCCTCAACGGCTCCAATTCAACCCCAACGACTAGTAACGGCTACAAACTCATCAAGGAGTATAAAAGGGACCTCCATGCATCAATAAATGGTTAATGCTTCAATTGTCAATCAACAAATGATCAAAAAGTGTCTTTGTACTTAAATTGTCAATTCTTGTATAGACAAACACTAGTGAGCCAAAATTGTCAAATTTGCTCAAGTGTTTTAGGTTTTGGGTGAGTGTATTATTGAGCAAACAAATACCTATTAGAGGGATTTAAGTTTGCATTTATCCTTTCTCTTGTAAAGAGGGTTTGATCAAGGCTTTGGGTAGAAAGCTTGATCGGTGTATAAGGGTTTCCTCCTAAGCCTAGAAAAGGGGACGAATCAATAGTGGATTGATTAGAAATCCTTAGTGGGAAGCTAAGGTTGTGGATATAGACCTTGGTTAGAAGGTTGAACCACTCTAAAATCATTGTGTCATCTTTGTTTTACTTCCACACCACATCCACCCAAAAATTCACCTCTCCACCACTTGGTGAGCAAGATCGGTTGAAAGAATCGAGCACCTCACAACTCAACAATTGGTATAAGAGCTTGGCTCAATCGAAGAGGATTAACATCCTATTGAGAAGATCCGGCAAGCTCGATCATCATTTTACCAACCGGCTCAAATGGCGCAATCCATCGACAAACCGCCTTTCTTCGACGGAACCTACTATGCCCATTGGAAGATAAAGATGAAGTTCTTCATCAAGTCTAGAGACTACAAGCTATGGGACATAGTTGAAGATGGTCCGTTCGTGCCTCAACGAAGAAAAGCGGAGTGGAGTGCCGACGATCGCAAGAAGATGGAGCTTAATTGCAAAGCCTTGCACATCATCTTTTATGCATTTGGCCCAACCATCTATGAGAAGATGTCTTCTTGTGAGAGTGCCAAGAAGGTATGAGACAAGCTTGAAGTCACATACGAGGGAACCGATGAAGTTAAGGAGACCAAGATTGGGCTCCTCACCTTAGAGTATGAGAACTTCAAGATGGATCCGGAAGAGAACATCGAGAAGATGTTTGATAGGTTCTCCACTATCACCAATGGTCTCAAAGAATATGGAGAAGCCATCCCGGAAGAAAAGCTTTTCCGAAAGCTCATCTACTCACTTCCCGAGTCATGGGACTCAAAGAGGACCGCCATCATCGAAGCAAAGAATTTGAAGACCTTGAAGCTTGATGAACTCATGGGGTCACTCCTTACTCATCAAATCATGAAGAAGAACAAAGAAGATGAGAAGAATAGGGAAGAAATTAGAGCTATGAGAGAGAAGAAGCTCAAGGGGCTTGGCATCAACACCAATGCCATTTCTCTCAAGTCCTCCACTTGCCATCATGTTTATTCAAGTGAAGATGAGGATGAAGAAGAAGAGATAGTTCATCTCTTCAAGAAGTGTGCCCTGTTCATGAAGAAAGCCTTGAGAGAGGTTGAACGAGAATCCATGAAAAAGGAGAGGGCAAGCACTTCAAGCCATAAGAAGAAGGCACATATGGCTACTTGGAGTGATGAGGACTCCACCAACGATGAACAAGCCAACCTTTGCCTTATGGCCATCGGAGTAGATTCAAGGGTAACTTCTAATTCATCTACTTCATGTTCTTATTCTTTTGATTAATTACAAGATGCCTACGATGATTTGGTTTTAGAGTTTAAAAATCACATTTTGAAAAACAATAAATTGATCTCAAAGTTGAAAATTCAAAATAATTTGATTTCTAAAACCAAACTTGAAGCAAAACTTGAAGAATTTGAACAAAAAATGTTTTGATTTACAAAATTTGCTTCAAAAAGTTCAACAAGAAAAAGATTTGATTTCCAAAGAGCTTGAAAAGAAAAATAGTTATGGAAAATCAAATTTTTATGTAAGACAATCTAGTGCCTCTAGATTTGTAAACGGTAAATGTTTTAGAAGTGTTTGAGTCCCAAAAGGACTAACCACTTCAACTAAAAAGGATGACATTGAAAAATGGATTCCAAAGGGGACTAAGTTTTGTGCTACTAACTTTTATGGATCCAAAGCAATTTGGATACCAAAAATCACTTGATTGTCTTTTGCTAGGTGTGATGGAGAGTGATCAACAAGTTAAACTTTGAGGGGGAGCTCCATGCACACAAGGATGAACACTTGAAGAAGGAAGGCTTCACATCCTCCCTTGAGTTCAAGTGTGGTAAAATCTAGTTGCTTTTGTTTTATTTGATTTATTTTCCTTTATGTCAACTAGATGATCATATATGTTGGACTAACATTTTTAATGATGCTTTGAGTAAGGGGAGCGATTTTAAAACCAAATTCTTATTTTTGTCAAATTATTCCTCTATAGTTATTTTGAACTTAATGTTTTAAATTCTTTTTGATATAACAAAAAGGGGGAGAAATGGTTTGAAAAATTGAATTTTCAAATGAATAAGATGGATAAGGGGAAGCTTTATTTGATTTCATATCTTTAATCTCTTATTCACATTTTTAAAGTTAAAGGGGAGAATCTCAAACAATTTTTCAAGTTAGTTTTATTATATCAAAAATGGGGAGATTGTAGAACTAATGTTTTGATATAATATTTGAAAAATGTTTTGGACTAATTTAAAAAGAATTCAAAACTATTTCCAAAGTCCAAATAACTTAAAACTATGTTTAGGGATGTTTTTAAAAGGGTTTAACATGTTTTTCAAAGCCAAACTTCACAAAACCTTCCAGGCGTTTCGAAACACCTTAGGGCGTTTCAATACGGTGTATTCCAGTAGCAAAAACGTTTCGATAGGGCCTTCCCTGGATGAGATTTTTTGCCCAACGTTTTGATACGGGCTATGCCGTTTCGATACGCCTACGTGGCATCGACCACAACGGTCATAAACCCTAACGGCTATTTTCCAACTAAGTTTTAAATGCAGAGCATTTCGATACGGTGTCTAGCGTTTCGATACGGGCGTTTCGATACGGCCAAGGGTGTTCCGAAACGGGTGCTCATTAGACTGCAACGGCTCTTTCTACTTAAAGAGCGTATCGAAATGTGTTCGAGCGTTTCGATACGGCCTGCAGCAGAACTGCATTTATGGTGGGAAATAAAGTCCTCAACGGCTCCAATTCAACCCCAACGGCTAGTAACAGCTACAAACTCATCAAGGAGTATAAAAGGGACCTCCAAGCATCAAGAAATGGTTAATGCTTTAATTGTCAATCAACAAATGATCAAAAAGTGTCTTTGTACTTAAATTGTCAATTCTTGTATAGACAAACACTAGTGAGCCAAAATTGTCAAATTTGCTCAAGTGTTTTAGGTTTTGGGTGAGTGCATTATTGAGCAAACAAATACCTATTAGAGGGATTTAAGTTTGCATTTTTCCTTTCTCTTGTAAAGAGGGTTTGATCAAGGTTTTGGGTAGAAAGCTTGATCGGTGTATAAGGGTTTCCTCCTAAGCCTAGAAAAGAGGACGAATCAATAGTGGATTGATTGGAAATCCTTAGTGGGAAGCTAAGGTAGTGGATGTAGACCTTGGTTAGAAGGTTAAACTACTCTAAAATCATTGTGTCATCTTTGTTTTAGCTTCCACCCCACATCCACCCAAAAATTCACCTCTCCACCACTTGGTGAGCAAGATCGGTTGAAAGAATCGAGCACCTCACAACTCAACACTAAGTGTATCGATACACGAAGTTGTTAAGTTAGTTAATCAGATTCGTTTGAAGTTCTATTTCTTTACGTTTCAATCCATAAATATTGTGAATGCAATTAAATGAGCTTGGATGGTCGGTTTGAGATGAGATTTGACACAGTGGCATGTAACATGACTAATTAAAGGATGGTAATATAAAATTAGTTAATGTTCATGTATTTTTTGTAATTTACATTTTGGTCCCTAAAATATGTTTGTAATCAATTGTATGCCAAATCAGTATTTGATTGAGTTAATGTTTCTTCCGCTGCGAGTCTTAACACTTAGAGCAAAAATGTGCATCTAGATAAGATAAAAAGAAAAAAGGTGTCGTTTATTGAGGTAAACTTCCTGGTTTACTTTAATATTCCCTGTGTGGCCCGTTTGGTTCGGTCAGGCATCTAGGCCGGGTCGAGGGGGTTACAGTTGGTGGTATCAGAGCCAAGTTTCGAAAGGTTGGGATGTTGGTAAGTTGTTGGTAAGTTTATATGATGTAATTGTGAAATTGTATACTATTGTTGCAATGTATGGTGATTGATATATATGTGTTGTAGTGAATTCAATCATGTTGATTGTTATGCACGGTGGTTGCTATATACATGTTGTTCTGGGTTGAACCTTGTTGATTAATGTGCACGGTGCTTGCGATGTGTATGCTGATTGCCTTATATCAGGTTGGGAAAATTGGGATACCCATTGCCTTATTACTATAGTTGAAATATTTTAAATTGAATTGGAAGTCTTGGATCCTTGCTTGAAGTTGACCTGATTATTTTGTGTTGTTTTATTATCATGCCTTAATTATATTAGCACAATGGGACCGAGGAGAGAGTTGCAATCTGGTACGATTGTTGCTGCCGTATGGCATGGAAATCAGGAGAACGAAGTACCTCCTGGAGGGAATCTACCTCCTCCACTTGGGGTGAGGAGCAAGTACAACATGAGCAAGTTGGGCTCGTGTTAGGTGATTTAACACCTTTAGTTCAGACGATGATTGGAGCATTCCATGCTGTTGTTGCTAGAGTGCAAGTGCAAGCACCAGCTGCTGGGAAAGTGAGGTTGTCGTTAGAACGCTTACATAGTTTGGGCGGTGTTGAGTATCGTGGTTTGTCACCCGAGGCATTCGAGACTTGGATGGCCAGTACGATTCAGATTTTGGAAAAAAAAAGGATGCAATGATGTACGTAAGCTGGGATGTGTTGTTTCGCTGTTTCAAGACAATGCTTATAGTTGGTGGACAATTGTAACTGCGACTTTGGAGCCTAATGAAATGAACTGGGAGTTCTTTCAAGATGTCTTTAAGAAGAAGTATCTAAGAGTTAGATACTTGGACGATAAGAAACATGAACTCATGTCTTTGGTTCAAGGTAGCATGATTTTGGTTGAGTATGAGATTCAATTTGTTCGTTTGAGCCAGTATGCCCCTTAGTTGGTGCCGAGTGATAGGCATCATTGTGATCGTTTCCATTATAGTCTAGTGCAAGAAGTAAAGACTTTCATGTTGGCCTCTGATTACACAGATTTTGATGTGTTGGTAACGCGAGCTAAGTATATTGAGCAGAGTCTGGATTTGACTTCTCGTGTGGACGGTTCTAGCTCAGTTAAGAGAGCTACAGATTTTGGTCCTGAAGGTGGACAGTATAAGAGGCATCATGATAAGAAATATCGTTCCGATGTGAGGTGAGGCGGAGGAAGGCCTGGACATGGAACTCATGGTCAGGGTGCTCAGGCTAGACCAGTTTTAATTCTTGTTGGGTATGTGGATCGCGTGAGCATTTGAGGTGAGACTGTCCTCGTTTGGCTCGAGAACCGCAGGCTCCTGCGGCTGTGGCGGCTAACTCTTGTTGGAGTTGTGGATTGGCTGATCATTTGAGACGTGATTGTCTGTTGTTGGCTGGAGGTGATCAGGTTAGGGCACCTGTTGTCACACCACAGCGAGGCCGTGGGTGCGGTCGTGGTAATTTCCAGCGTATGAAGGATGGTCAGAGGGCTGTAGCACATGTGGTGGTAGTTCAACATGAGGGTGGTAGTCCTACGAGGGTGTACGCACATTGCGAGAGACCTTATGATACCGATGTGATTGTAGGTACATTCATTTTGCAATCTTTGTCATTGTTAACTTTGATTGATTCTGGTTCTACACATTCATATATCTTTAGTGAGCATGCACATCTGCTTGATATCCCTGTTGAGGTGTTAGATGCGGGAATGCAAGTAACTAGTTCTTTTGGTGAAACAATTGTTATATAAAGGTTGTTTAGGAGATGTCCTTTATCTGTTCAAGGTCATGTGTTTGCGGTTGATTTAATGGATGTGCCTTTTTATGGTTTTAATGTAATCCTTGGAATGAATTGATTGACCGAACATAGGACTGTGGTTGATTTTGATACCAAGCGAGTTACCTTGAAACTTGCTGATGATTATGAAGTGGTAATCGTGTGTGAGAATGTTAAATTCTTGTCTAATGCTATTTCAGCTCTAGAAGTGAGCTATTTGATGGAATTGGTATGCGAGACTTTCTTAGCTTATGTTATGAATCCAAGATCGAAGGAAGTGCGTGTGCAGGACATACGTACGATATGTGAGTTTCTAGGTGTATTTTCGAAAGAGTTGCCTGGGTTACCGCTAAATAGAGAGGTTGAGTTTGGCATTAAGTTGTATAAAAATACGAATCCAGTGTCTATTGCTCCTTATCGAATGGATCCGAAAGAGTTGAAGGAGTTGAAGACGCAACTTCAGGAGTTGCTTGATAGAGGGTTCATTAGGCCTAGCGTTTCACCTTGGGGTGCCCCGGTTTTTTTTTTGTGAAGAAGAAAGATGGCACGATGCGAATATGTGTAGATTATCGGTAATTGAACAAGTTGACAATTAAGAATAAGTATCCTTTGCCAAGGATTGATAATTTGTTTAATCAATTTCGAGGTGCTTTAGTGTTTTCTAAGATCAATTTGAGATCTGGGTATTATCAGTTGAAAGTAAAGGATAGATGTGCCTAAGACTGCTTTTCGTACGAGGTACGGGCATTATGAGTTTTTGGTAATGTCATTCGGTTTAACGAATGTACCTGCTGCATTCATGGACATGATGAATCGTGTGTTTCATGAATTCTTGGATCGGTTTTTGGTTGTGTTTATTGATGATATTCTCGTGTACTCTCGTACCGAGGAGGACCATGATAGGCACTTGCGAATTGTGTTGCAAGTTTTTTGGAAAATCAGCTTTACGCCAAGTTGAGTAAGTGTGAGTTTTGGCTTAAAGAAGTTGTCTTTCATGGACATGTGGTGTCTGCCGAGGGTATCCAAGTTAATCCACATAAGATCGAGGCGGTAATAAGTTGGAAGACGCCTAATTCTGTGACGGAAGTCCATAGTTTCCTTGGGTTGGCGGGTTATTACCGTAGATTTGTGGATGGTTTTTCAAAGATTTCCGCTCCGTTAACCAAGTTGTTGCAAAAGAATGTTCACTTTGAGTGGACGAAAGATAGACAACGAGCTTTTGAGAAGTTTAAGGAAGCTTTGACGTAAGCTCCTGTCTTGATTCAACCTGAGTCGGGTAAGGAGTTTGTGGTTTATAGTGATGCATCGTATGTTGGTTTGGGTTGTGTGTTGATGCAAGGTGGGAAGGTTGTGGCGTATGCATCTAGACAATTGAAGGTGCATGAGCGCAACTATCTTACTCATGATCTTAAGCTTTTCGCGGTTGTGTTTGCATTGAAAATTTTGAGGCATTACCTTTATGGTGAGAAGTGTGTTGTTTATACGGATCATAAGATTTTGAAGTATTTGATGACGCAAAAGGACTTGAATCTTAGGAAACGTAGATGGTTGGAGTTGCTAAAGGATTATGACTTGACGATTGAGTATCACCCTGGTAAGGCTAATTTTGCGGCTGATGCTTTGAGTAGGAAGGTAGCTGTGGAGTTGAGAGCCATGTTTGCATAATTGAGTGTGTCGTGGGATGGTGGATTGATAGCTGAGTTGCAAGTGAAACCTTTCTTGGTTCAGTTGATTAAGGAGAAGCAGTTGCTTGATGATTCATTGGTACTGCATGTTCAGGATATAGCAGATGGTAATTCAACATACTTTTGTTTTAATGATGATTGTGTTTTGTGTTTTAAGAGTCGAAAAGTTGTGTCGGATGATGTTGGGTTGAGGCGCACTATTCTGCCTAAGGCGTATAGTAATCCCTTTGCTATGCATCCTGGTGGTACTAAGATGTATCATGGATTGAAGGATGAGTACTATTGGGTTGGGTTGAAGAAGGATGTGGCTGATTTTGTGAGTAAGTGTATGGTTTGTCAGCGCGTGAAAGCTGAGCATCAGTTTCCTTTCGGGCTATTGCAACCTTTGAAGATACCGAAATGGAAATGGGAGAGGATTATTATGGATTTTGTGTCGGGTTTGCCTTTGACCCTATCAAAGAATAACTCTATTTGGGTGATTGTAAAACGTCTTACGAAGTGTACACATTTCATAGTTGTACATACTACATATATGTTGGACAAGTTGGCAGAGTTGTACATTGCGGAAGTTGTGAAGTTACATGGTGTACCTAAATCCATAGTTTTGAATAGAGATTCGAGGTTTACATTGAGGTTTTGGGAGTGTTTGCATAGAGCTTTGGGTACACAACTCAATTTTAGTACCTCGTATCATCCTCTGACGGATGGTCAGTCTGAGCGAGTTATCGAAGTGCTTGAGGATACGTTGTGGTGTTGTGTTATAGATTTCCAAGGTTCTTGTAAGAAACAGTTACCTTTGGTGGAGTTTGCTTATAATAATATCTATCAAGCAAGTATACAAATGGCTCCATATGAAGCCTTGTATGGTAGGAAATGTAGGACGCCTCTTTGTTGGGCGGAAGCGGGGCAAAAGTTAGTTTCTTTGTCTGGTTTGCTTAAAGGAACGACGTAGAAGGTAAAGCTTGTTTGTGATCGGTTGAAGGTGGCTTCAGGTCGTCAAAAGTCTTACGCGGATTTGAAGCGTAGGGAGATTGAGTTTACTGTTGGTGATCATGTGTTTTTGAAAGTGTCACCTTGGAAGAAGGTGATGAGGTTTGAATGTAAGAATAAGCTTAGTCTATGGTTTATTGGACCACATGAAGTTGTGGAGTGTGTTTTTCCTGTTGTATATCGGTTTAGGTTGCCTCCCAAGTTGAAGAAAATCCATGATGTGTTTCACGTGTCGATGTTGCGGAGGTATATCTCGGATCTGTCGCATGTTATGCCAGTTGAGGATATTGAGTTGCGACCGGACTTGACTTATGTTGAGGAACTTGTTGAGATTCTTGATTCTAGTAGAAAAGTTCTTCGTTGAAAGACGATTGAACTTCTTAAGGTGTTGTGGCGACATCGAGGAGTTGAGGAGGCCACGTGGGAAAGCAAGACGAACATGTTGAAGCAGTTTCTGCACCTTTTTCCTCCAGGTAAAATTTCGATGACGAAATTTCCTAAGTGGGGGAGAGTTGTAACACCCCGGTTTTGGCCCTAGGAGGTTTTAGGTTGGGTTTAGGGTCTGTTGGACTGAGACTAGAGATCTGGGTTAGTTCGGGATTGGTTCAGGGAAAACCTAGTTCGGGAAGTGATAAAAATATGAGAAAATTTCTAAAGTCCTTTTTAAATGTATATAAGGGTTTGGTGAAGTCAATTTTGGAAAATGACATTTGGAAGGTGAACATTTTGGTTTAGTGACTAAATCATAAAAATGGAAAAAACTATTTTAATGGCTATTTTGTAAAAGAGCCAAAACATAGAATCTTTAGGGAGCTAATGCAAGTATAATAAGCTATTCCCTTAATTTGACATGTTTTAAATGTGTTTAATTAAAAAGATTAAAAAGGGTTTTGATTAAAAAGGGAATTAAGCTTTATAAACTTATTTTGACGTAACATTCATTTCTCTCTTTAATCATTTGCCAACCACCCATTTTCTTTCAAAACTTACAGAGATCTTTTCCTTTTCATTTTACTTTGATTTCCAAATTATCTCCTTGGAGTTTCCTCAACTCTTTTCAATGGATTGTTGAAGATTTTCAATCAAATCTTGTCAATTGAAAAAATAGCAAGGGATTAGAGGTAATTTTCCTGCTTCTCCTCTAATCAAGGTTTTTTTTAAAAAAATTCCAAGTATTTGGCTCTTTAATTATGTTTCTTAACCATGTTTTATGATTGATTTGAAGAAAATGGCTAAATCAAGCTTTAAATGATGATTTTATGTAATTTTCGTAATAGGCATATTTTGGCTGATTTATGATTGATTTTAATCATGTTTTTGAAGTTTATTAATATTGAGATTGAGGTTTAAGCATGGTAATCCCAAAACTATTTGGATCTCTATTTGATTAGGTTGTTAGAATTGGGTTTTTGTGGTGTTAGTATGATTTTGGGATTGATGGAGGTATAAGGTTGATAATAGGTTGATGTTGGATGTTAATCAATGTTAATAAATGGTTGGAAGTATTAGATTTTGTCTGGGTTTAGTTTGTAGAGTAATCGATGATGTTTTCGGTTGTTTCAGATGGGTGTTTTGGTGGTTTTGGGTAGAGCAACGTGGTAAGATTGCTCGCTGGAGTTTTGAATGCATTGAGATGCATTAATCCTTTGTTATTATGTGGTTAAAATAGGGGAGAACATTTCAGAAGCAACCGGTGAGGTTTCGGGAGCTTCAGACGCTTAGTTTTGCATTGGCTAATCAAGGTTTTGCGTGTCGGTGATTGAGAACGTGGTTTTCAGCTTTGAAATGTTTTAAAGGTGGTTTTGGGAACTTAGATGTAAGCTTGAAACACATGTCTAAGTTCAAAAGTAAGTATAAGGAATTTCTCTCTCAGTTGTGCTATTATGAAATGGTTTTTATGCACTTGGTTTTGGATGCATGCTACCTACTGTTAAAGAATGTTTAAAGTATGTGGTTTACTGTTTTTAATGATGTGATGATGAAGGATGCACATGGTAAGTGATCCTTGTCAGTATACGTTTTATACTTGTGATTTAGAGCATGGTTTAATGCTTTGGAATATGATTTATTGATGATGGTTTGGAAACAGTGAGGTATGTGGCTAAATATGAATTATATTGGCAAGTGATGTTGTGAAAATGGTTTATAAATGATATCAGATATAGTTAGTCTGCTATATGATTGATTGCACTATAAAAAGTTGCCTTGGATGTTGAGGGGTTGGTGTCCTGTGTCTCCATCCAAGTACCCTAACGATCGAGGAGGTTGGTGTCCTGTCTCTCGTTAGTGGGTTAAGAGTCTAACCGGTGAATGGGGTTGGTGTCCCTGTTGGTTTTTATTGTACCACTTGGTTCTTATTGTACCAAATTTCGGTTGAGATGGCTTGAAGTGTTGTGTGAACACTTGTTGAATCTGTGTATCCGGTATGTTATTTTGAGAAATGAACTTGTTTAATGATCACTTGTAAGCCAATATAATTGATGATGTATCATGAGATGGTTTATGATGTATATTGTGATTATACATATTTTACTCTTTAAGCTTTGCATATGGTACTTATGCATGGGAAGGCTTAAATTGAGTGTTAGCAATGGGGCTTGTTGTTAATTCATGATACATGTTGCCTAAGGTTTATTATGCTAATTTTTTTATTAAGGAAAGTGCATGGTTTTAAAGGCATGATGGTTTTCAAATGATGATTTAAGTTAATTGAAATGAGATTTCACCGTGGACTTGGAAAATGGCTTTAATGCATTGATGGCGTTTTGTTTTTGAGCATTCCTCACTAAGCCTTGTGTGCTTACGCTCTAATTTGTCCATCAATGCAGAGAATTGAGGTTTTGGAGGCAGCGTGGAGCAAGAGATCACAAGATACTTCATTTGAGAATGTATGTTTCGGTTTAGACTATAAGTAATAAGGGCAATGGGGGATCTGTTGTGTTTTTGGGAGATTTGTGCAATCTTCCTATTTGAGCAAGTGTTCATTGTTGTTTTAGACTTGTAAATGGCCTTTGGTTATTGGTTTGAGCTTTGCTATGCATTTTGGTATCTTACTTGGCTTGTTTACTAGGTTGCATGCCTATAGTTTACCTTTGATGCAAATTGCCATGATATGATGTTGAATACGCCATGAATGATAGAGGTTCAAATTTTGGATATGCTATATATATGTTGGAAGCATGGTTGAATGGTTATTGGTGCATTAAAGTGTGAAAAACCAGCAAAATGTGACATTACAGGCCCAGGTGTTTCGATACGCTTAAGGTTGTATCAAAACGGTGAGCTTGAAATGGCCATGGGGTTTCGAAACAGGAAGGGGTGTTGTAGGGCGTGTAGGTGTTCCCTTTTCGTAAGAGTGCAAGTGCACACACCTGTCAAGTTATAGTATATAAGATGTAGAATCCCACGAGGACTGAACATCTTGTCTCGTTTTAGTTCCTGCACAATGGTAAAGTAAAAGCACAAGTGAATGATTGGTTGAGATCGAAGAGTAAATAAAACACAAGTAAAAGAGAAGAGGAGAATCAGTTTGATAGAGCAGGCAGAGTTATGCTGCCACTTAGTGTGAAAACTGCATTGTAATAGGTATGAGTTATTTTGTGCTGCCACGATATGCTGCCTCGGTAGGTATGGCGGGCGGCAAGCTACGACTCTGTCGCGCGGCCGCTGCAGGTCACTGCCACTGCAGGGGTGTGTACTGTCTCGGCAGGTGGAATGGAAAGAAGTCCTGGCGACAAGTCTGGCAGATACTCTAAGTTCGGCAGGATAGTCGACAGTGATCCTGTAACCCCCTTAGCCCGGCCTAGACGCTAGACCCGAACTACGAAGATCACACGGGGAAAACCAAAGTCAACCCGAAAGTCAACTTTGATTAGCGACCCTTTTTTTTCTTTTTAAACTTCTCTAGATGCGCATTAAACGTATGTGAAAGCCCAAGAACCTTGGGAGAGAAAAACACAGCGATCGGAAACGTTTAAGGACTTAATTGCAAGAAGTACACTTTTAGGGACCAAAATGTAAATTTTGGAAAATAGAAGGACTTTCAAGATTTTAGTTTTACCAAACCTCAATTAAACATATTACAAGCCTCTCTGCCAAATTTCAGCTTAAAAAGACATCTCAAGCTCAAGCAATTGCAATTACAACTTTCAGGACTAAAATGTAAAGCATGCAGAATCTGTCCAACGGTCACTCGTTTCGAAACACTGACACTTGTATAGAAACACCCGTGTCGTATGCCCGTATCGAAACGGTGTTGACCGTTTCGATACGCGGGTATGTTCCGAAACCAGTTCAGAAACGGACACTTCCAGTAGCCAAAGTGTTTCGAAACACTTCTAGCCGTTCCGAAATGCCCAGGCCATTTCATTCACCCGTTTCGAAACAGCCAAGGGTGTTTCGATACACCCTGCCCAAAAACAGCAGAAAATTCTGGGTTTCACTTCAAAACACCATCAAACATAATTGAAAGCATTCCATAACATATCATCAACATGATAAGCATTATAACTATCAAATTACATCAAAGACTAGATACATTACAAACATTAAGCACACCTACTCATTCATCACATCCAACGCATGATCTTGCTTTTAATCAAAGAGCATAACATATCAACCTATGAAGAAGAAGATTCAAATATGGCAAAGCGATCAACAACAAGGTTCAAACCATAAACCGAACATGGTCAACATACACAATCTCATTACACAACAACATAAAAGACTCTCCCCCCATTGCCTTTATTATCTATAGCTATAAACCAAGACATACTTCTCAAGTGGAGCTCTTCTTGAATCCCTTGCTTCTTGTTGTCCCAACTTCAAATATCTACATTGATGGACAAAAAGGAGCGTAAGCACATAATGCTTAGTGAGAAATGCTCAAAACCAAAACACCATCAATGCAGCGAATCATAAAACCCTCTTTAAATGTAGCTACAATTCAATAAACCAAAGCATTGTTTGAAAACTTCCTTCGAAACAACATTGCTTTAAATCATGCATTGCTCAACATGAAAACCAACCTTTAACTTTGAAATGCTAAACAACTCACCCCAAACCACATTCTTGCAAATACTATCATTTAAACCTTTCCATGCATGAACACTTCATGTAAAGTTCAACTCGATTTCCTTGCACACTTCCACTTCACAACATACTATTCTCATGCTTGATGATAAATTCAAAGCAAAATGCCTTTTGAAAACCAAATGTTCCTTCTATCTAGTTCATACATTCAACAAATGCAAAACACATGAACTACAAAAGCAACATTTGCGTTACGTGCCTTTTTTAAAACAAACCTTCACAAGACTTTAATGCACTTATGAGATTCTATGCACTTATGCACCATTCACAAAAGAAGATATACTTTTGCTCATGCTTAACAAGTATCACATGCATTCATGTATCATTTACATATTTCCCATGCAACCTTGCATCATTTTCGAGCATCTCTCGCTTCATTACATTCAAATACATTATATTGGCTTTCAAGTGATAGTTCACAAACCATTTCAACCCAAGACACAATCAGATACGCGGATTACAAGCGTTGTCCCACACGCTTCATACACACTACCGACTTTACAAGGTGGAGTTTATCGGTACAATCACAACCCCTTAACACCCGTGATGGAGTTTAATGGTACAATCACAACCCCTCAACATCACTCATCGGTAGTTGTATAACCCACTAACGAGAGTACGGGACACATAACACAAGATCCACACACGGACTTTTAACCACCGTTGTGATCTTACCTCTCTCGTTAGGATACTTGGATGGAGTCTACGGTACAATCACAACCCCTCAACATCCAAGGCGACTTTACTTACGGTGCACCCAATCCTATAGCCGGCTAACTATATCCGATTCAAGTACTTTAAAACCATTTCATCACTTCCCAATATACATCAAATACCATCATCAATTCACTGTTTTAAAGCATTAATCAAAGCCATTAAACATCATGCATCTCCATGCATACTTACCAAATTAATAACATGTCAAATCAAGGATCTCTTACCTTGAGCATCCTTCAATACATGGCTTTCAAAACCAGCATTAATCATGCTAAAACATGCTTTCAAAAAAGAAATTAAACATGCAATTTATAACTAATGCATCAAACCACAACTTAGCACATCCGAGGGAGTTTTTCCGAAAACTTACTCTTGAGCTTAGCTAAGTTGTTTAGACTTAAACTAAGCTCCCAAAACCTCCAAATAATCGTTTCAAAGTTGGAAAACCATCTCCACTCACCGATACACAAAACTATGCTAGCCGACAAGCATCTGAAACTTCCAACGCCACCTCTATTGCTTCCGGATCATTCTCCCCTATTTTAAACACATAACAACAGAGCATTAATGCATCACCATGCATTAAAATCACCAGCAACACAACCCAACTCGCTGCTCTACCCAAGAACCTCATTTCGGCTACCAAAAACAACCAAAATCACCTCCAAACTCTCCCAAAACAAAGCCCAGCCAAGATCTATCAAGTATAACCTCTTATAAACATAAATTAACATTAAAAAAAACAACATAAACATGACCTTATACCTCCAGCAATAGCAGATCACCAAAACCACCCCAAAAACCACCATTCTAGCAAGCAAAACTTAGGAAAACAAACCTATTCGGGATTTGATTGATAAAACCCCATTTGTAACATCAATTAACATTCAAAATACATTAGAAAACAACCTCAAAATAGAGCCTAACCAAGATCCACGAAAATCTCCAAAATCTCTTCCAAAATCTTGAGTTTTAAGCCAAAATCTTGTTTCCAACACTAAAACCATTCATAAAACTTTAATAAAGGATTGACAACTTGGGAATTTCAGTAAAAAACTGAGTATTTAGAGGAGAAGAACAAGCTTACCTCTAAATGATGATTTCTCCTTGATTTGGGCAAGTTTCCATGAAAATTCAATGTAGAAAACAAATAGATTTGATGAAAGATTGATTAGGAATCAAAGAGGAATTGAAATCTCATCAAATGAAGTGTAAAATCAAAGTAAATTTGCTGGAGAAATGTGTTTGGTTGAAAGGAATTTGAGAGAAAATGAATAGAGGGAAAATTTGTGAAAAGTAGTTATGAATAGTCAAAGTTAGTTTCTCATTTAATTAAACCTCATTTCCTTTAATTAAAACATTAATAAAATTACCCAAATTAAGGAAAATCTGGAGAACAACATTTTGGGTAAATTAGCTCCTTAAAGATTCAAAGTTTCAATCCTTTACAAAACAGTCACTATTTCACTTTTGATTTGGTCACTACACCGAAATGTAATATTTCCAAACTTCATTTTGTAAAATTGATTTCACCATTCTCTTTTATATATTAAATGAGGATTTTTAAATATTTTTCTATATTTTTAAAGCATCTCGAACTAGGCGTTCCATAAAACCTCTTTTTATATTCGAACCGTTTCTCAGACCGGTCCGGTTCAGACCCTAAACTTCTAAGCCCAAATTTGGGGTATTACAGATCCCTCCTATTTCTAGGTTAGGATGCTCGAGATGTTAACTTGAGGACTAGTGTGGAACCAAGTTAGCCAACTTGGTTGGTGATCCCTTTTAGCCGCTGAAACTTGTGAACTAGTGTGGAACCAAGTTAGTCACGCCTCAGCACGTTGTGACCGTACTTAACCCTTTCGTGATCCTTGCACTTTCATGCACGACAAATGGATTCTCTCAAACGACCGGTGTAGAAAGATTGAAAGAATGAAGAACAATGAATTAAGTAAACTTGGAATATTTTATTGAAGAAATAACTCAAAAACCTAAAACAACTGTTTCACTCTAGTTACAACATAACCCTAACCCAAATAGAATTTAGAACATGGCGGTAGTGAAGAACACAAGAAAAGTCTATAGAAAACCTAGGATGATTTAAACTAGAAGTACAATGGGTATTTATAGACTCAAGACTAGGTTAAGTCCTTCTTAAAGTAGAAGTCCTCAAAAGTAGCTTTCCATCTTTAATATGGCTTTAAATGCCGACTTATTTGCTTGGAATATGGACTCTTCCTCGTTTGGCTTAGCTTGCAAGTAATCTTGAGATTTTTGCTCCGGCAACCCTGGCCGCTGCTATAGATGTAGGAAAATCATATGAATGTCGTCGATAGATTCAGGAGTTTTTGTTCTACAAATCACGCTCCAGTTCTCCCAACTTCCATATTCAGTTGCCGAGGGCAGCAAGGTCGGCGGTAACTCTACTCGGCAGGTGCTCGGCAGCAACTTGTCTTTAGCTAGAACTGCTTCAGTACAGCTCCTGGGTGTTCTCCTCAACTTTGTGTCCTTCGTTTCTCGGTTCCCTTGTTCAGCTTTTAGTACCTACAAGCAAGAATACACTAAAACAATATCTCTTGTTCTCCAAATAAATGATAAGTTATAAAGTAGGGCAGAACAATGAAATACTGTAAAATGTTATGCATGAACCTACTTATGCCTAAAATATGCTTAAAATAGTTATAATAAGAGTTGGAAAGTGCATGAAATATAGGACTTTTGGACACTTTATAGGTGTATCGAAACATGCTTGGTTAAGTTGGCTACTGAAATTTTGTGTATCGATACGTCTAGGAGACTGTATCAAAACGGGATCGCGTTCCAAAACACCCAGAGCTGTTCCAAAACATGGTGTATCGATACAATGTAATACCCCAACCCCGGGCCTAGAAGTAATGCCATTCTTGAAGTAGACAAACTAACTTGTCTGACAAGTTAGTATTCGAGTAAGAGGATATAACCAACAAGACTTTGAAAGTCTCATGTAGACAAGATGATCACTAGAGCATTCATAACATGAACACATACAAATGTGATTATACATAGAGAATATACCATTCATAAGGATAGGCTGATAGACAAGTACATGAAAAAATCAATAGAAACGAATCATGATATTTCGAAACATGCCATGAAACTCAATAAGCTAACAACATTTTAATAACTTATAAACTTTCTTGGATTTTTATGTGAAGTCTATTGCTTTAGAAACAAGTTGACACTCTACTAGTATAAAACCACAAGTGGTTCGAATACATAGAAATATCTATTTCATTTCATTCATCCAAGCATACACCATCAAGTCTAGAGTTCAGGAAACTATCTAATAGATAATGTTTCAAGGTATCACTTAATACAATTCATGTACACTAGGCATCATACTATGAACAAACAATTAGTATAGGAGGTTATATAAACGGACAAGCTTACATAGCAACATAAGATTAGGATCAAGAAAAGATCAAACATGTAAGAGTTTAGTACATAACAATTTAGCACTTAAAATCTTTCCTTTAGAATAGTCAATTGTACCTTTTCAGAGTTCCAAGTCAATCCATCATAACACAAGCTAGGGAAAGCACATTTTACTAGTATACAAGCATACATAATCGATCTAATAAGCCATAGCAACTCATCACTTAATCATTTCCATTCACATATCATCAAAACATGCCAAAACTATCACTAAACCATAAGCACAAACAAGGCCAGCAAATCATGTCTATATACATTGCTAATTTACTTATTTACATATTCAAAACACTCCGACCCATAAGCCTAACACTTATCATAGTGCCACCTTCTAAGAGTTATCTTAGCAAAACTATACATACATTAGATGCTTGTTTTCGTTACCTTGTGAAGCTTTTCCAAGCCCGATCAATAATCTGCCCTCCTTAAAAAGTGACAGAGTGAGTAGTCAGATAGCTAGCCTCAAGTTTCAAGAAAATATATATGTATATAATTTCAATCAAATGAACAAGCTTATTCAGTAACTTCTCAACTATTGACCACTCAAGGGTTTTTTACAGGAAAAACTTGCTACACTTCATCATTTAGCCTACAGAAAGCTAGTTTTAAGCTTGTAATGCATATCTTGTTTAAATCATTTGACATCATAGGCATTCCCTTAACAAATCACATAATCAGCAGTAACAAGCAGGATTGTATTACATAATTTCACAGGCATTCAGGCAACCTTAGTTGTGAACCATATCAGGGACCGTTATATAGTCTAAACATACACGAATCAATTTAGTTCTTTATCAGGAATTGAAGATAAATACCATCGATACGTTTAATCTAATCAGGCGATCAGGGGTACCTTGGTACCGAAAAAGGGACCTTAGTCCAATACAGGCTGAGCTTAGAGTCATTATTGGCATGTCAATTCAGCCTAGGCTAACTAACCAAGGCTCTTTTATCCTTAACTTAACAAGTACTTAACATAGGAGCTAGGTATTCTATATCATTCGACAACCAATGTACATATATCATATGCTACTCAAGCATTTCAAACATTCATTACATTCAATGTTCTAACAAATATCACACATACCTGGCCAATTTACTTACCAGGCTTTAGCATCTCCACACAAACATAGGCATTTAAGCCTAGAAATCAGTTTAATAAACTAATCTACAATAACAACCTATGCTTAAATTATAAACTTGTTTCACTCACAAATGCTCCAAGCTAGTCTTGATTGTGGATCACCACTCTCTTTTTTTTCTCGTCCTCTAGATCAATCCCTTTGTTGTCTAGTTAATACAATAGTTTGGCCACATATCATAATCGATTCATAGACAAAATACTTTATATATATAACCCAAACAATCTTCAACAATTTTATTTCTCATGTATAGTTTCCATTATCTCAAAACTTTCATTAGCAGGCAGACTGTACACTACTTAGACTTTCATATCTCTCAATTTATTTATCAAAATTTTAAACTATTTACACCGTTGGAAAGCTGACTTAACTAGCTTTCTAACCATATATGCCTTGCATTTTTATTCCTTATAACTTAATACAGATTTTTCTTTAAAGTTACCCTTCTAGCTGCCACTAGGCAGATTGTACAGTCTTTACAAAATTGCCTCTACATAATGATATAGGGCTCAGAATCTAGTTTTGTTTGATACATATAAAACTAGACATAATAAGATTTCCAACCATATAAATTACACATCATAATTTTTTCAATCCAATTTATAAAAAAAATTCAAAGACACATTATATGCAAGCTCAAAACTATTTTCTAGGTGTAAATTAGGGCAAATTTAATCTAAGCAGTTTATGATTCACTTGATCCATTAACTTGGCTAACCAGATTCAATCTAAGCCTTTCCCTTGCCCCTTTTAACTTCCAATAACATTTCTACTTCATTGGAACAAATGTTCGGTGGCTAATTGTACACTAAACAGTCCACATTTATAACCAACATCAAAACAATATTAATTCTAGTCAGCATCGAGTCCATCTTATTCTAACTTTCTCAATCAAACATACTTCACATATTTATATTTCATATAGTACCTTTCCATCAATTGAATCATTAAGTTCGAATCTCAAATTTCCATTATTATCATCCTTATTCACATGTTATGCAACAATTTACATGGATTCTATTCCATACTTCAACTACCCTCGAAACGTATTATCAATCTAGTTCTAACCATCAAAACTATCAGCATGCCAAACACTAATATGACTACAAAAATGTTGTTAACGAAGGAACTTACTTTGCTACTCAAGAAGAAACCAATTGAGTCTCAAAACGAGCATGATCCAAGGGATATCTAGGAAATTTTTACCGTGAGCTTTCTCTCTCTCTTTCACTTTGTTTCGGTTATCTTTAGGAGGAAGAAGACAATGGAGTTTGATCTCCTAACCTCGTTCCACTAAGCCATTCACGCCTAGGTGTCCCATACCATCCCTTTCCACATGTATGACCCATTCCTAATTATGAGTTTAGCATGCAAAAACCGATTTGTATAAGAAATTCAATTTGGTCACATAAATTTTTGGTGCCTTAGTTTGAAGTTCTTCGAATTTGGTCATATTTCTTTAATTAAAATTTTTAGTCACTAATAAGCTTTAAGCTGAATGTTAAGAAATCATTTCGAGACACAGTCTAGGGTGTTACAAATAGGGCTAAGTGTATCTGTAACCCCCTTAGCCCGGCCTAGACGTTTGACACGAACTACGAAGATTACACGGGGAAAACCAAAGTCAACCTTGATTAACGACCTTTTTTCTTTTTATCTTTTCTCGATACATATTAAGCCTAGGTGATTACTAAAGAATCATATGAGAGAAGGACACAGCGTTCGGAAAACATTTAGGGACTCGATTGCGTGAATTACACTTTTAGGGACCAAAACGTAATTTCTAGAAAATATAATGACTTAATAGATTTTAAGCTTACCATAATGTAATTAGTCCCATTACAAGCTCCTCTGTCAAATTCCAACTGAAAAGGACAATCCAAGCTCAAGCAATTGCACCCACAACATTCAGGACCAAAATGTAAAACATGCAAACTTAAAACAATTCAAAATCATCATCCAACGGTCAACCGTTTCGGAACACCAAACCCTGTAACGAAACACTCGTACCAAAAAGGTGTTGACCGTTTCGGTACTCGGGTGTGTTCCGAGACCAGTATCGAAACAGGCCTCTCCAGTAGCCAAACTGTTCCGAAACACCTTCAGCTGTTCCGAAACGCTATGGCCATTACAGGCCTCCGTTTCGAAACAGTTAAGGGTGTTTCGATACACCCTGCACTGTGACAGCAGAAGATGCTGGTTTTTCATACTTTTTCATACTCGAATCAATCCCGAAACATGCCACATCATGCATACATCATGGATACATATCCACAATCAACATACTGAAACTATAGCCTAAACATAGCAACCAACATATAGGCAAAGGCACTAAAGGCATGCTTCCTAATTTTCTAAAACCATAACGAGTCAAAACTCCCAAGAGACCAAAATCCATACTCCAAAGGCCGTTTACAACTCAAGTATAAGCAAACAAACATGCTCAAAGTAAAAGGAACATTCGCAAACGCTCTAAAGTATAAATCTCACCCATTGCCTCATATTACACTAAAGGTGAACCACATACTTTTCTTTGACAAAAACCATGGATTACTCTTGCTCTTGAGCTGCCTCCAAATGTTCAATTTTCTGCATTGATGAAACAAACGAGCGTAAGCAATAAGCTTAGTGAGGAACGCTAAACACATTCATCAATGCATAACTCAAGTTTACAAAATCATCACTTTACAATACATTCCCTTTATAAAACAAGTCTTCTCAAGACTTCAATGCACTTTTGAAACCTTATGCACATATGCAACAATATACAACAACAAATAAACCTTTGCTCATGCTTTAACAAGCATCACATGCATTCTTGCATCATACACATATTTCTCATGCACTCTTGCATCATTTACAAGCATCTCATGCTTCACTTAGATCATTTACATTATATTGGCTTTCAAGTGATAGTTCACAAATCCTTTCAACATAAGACACAATCAGATACGCGGATTAATAGCGTTGTCCCTTACGCTTCATACAAACTACCGGACTACACAAGGTGGAGACAAATGACACAATCACAACCCCTCAACACCCGTGATGGAGACTAATGGCACAATCACAACCCCTCAACATCACTCATCGGTATTGTATAATTCCACTAACGAGAGTATGGGACACATACACAAGACTCACACACGGGACTAACCATTCACCGTTGTGATCTTAACCTCAATCATTAGGGTACTTGGATGGAGTTAACGGCACAATCACAACCCCTCAACATCCAAGGCGACTTTATTCACGGTGCACCCAATCCTATAGCCGGCTAACTATATCCGATTAAAGTAACTAAAAACCATTTCATCACTTGCCAATATAATCATTTATTCACATTAATCCACTGTTTTCAAGCATAACCACAATGTCATTTCCACAAGCACACATGCTTATCATCATATGCATTTTAATATGAAAACCAAGGATCACTTACCTAGTGCATCCTTAACATAATGACATTAAAATCCAGCATTAAACCATGCTTAAACATGCTTAAAACAGTAAACAAATCCACTCTTACATCAAATGCATTTTCAACCAACTTAACACATTTCCAAGAGAGGGATTACCGAAACACTTACACTTGAGCTTAGTTAAGTGTATCAAGCTTACACTAAGCTCCCAAGAGTACGCCAAAGCGTTACAAAGCAGGAAATTGCATTTCCACTCACTGATACGCGAAGCCTTGTTCGCCGACACGGAAATTACACCTCCGGAGCCTCCGAAATCACCTCGTGAGCTTTCGGATCAAGATCCCCTATTTTCACAACATCAAAACAGAGATCTAAATGCATTAAAATGCATTCTAACACTAGCAACAATCCTTAGACTCGTTGCCCACTCAAATTACACCAAAATACCCTTCCAACACAATCGAAAACTCAATCGATTGCCTCCTAAACCAAGCCCAGCCATCATGCAACACTTCCAAAGCATTAACAACATCAAAACACATCTAATAAACATCCTAACTCCTCCTTATACCTCCAGCCATCAAGATTCCATCATTCCACCCCAAAATCACACTTAAAACTACCAAGAAACTCAAGGATCTCAAGGATTTCGGGATCTAGATTGTTAACGCATCATTTTAACATATAAACCAACTTAGAAATCAATTAAAATCAACACAAAATAGTGCCCAACTCATCAAGTCCGAAAATCAAGATTTCATACACATTTTCAGAATATTTTGATCTCAAATCAAAACTATATTGAAAACTCAATCAAAAATATTTAATAGAAGCCAAATATCTTGGGAATTTCAATAAATAATTTAGATTAGAGGTTGAGAACGGGATTTACCTCCAATCCTTGCTTCCTTCAATAGATGACAAGTTTTGCTTGCAAAAATCTTGAAGAATTAAGGAAGATCTCTTGAAATTGATTTAGAAAATGTTGAGAGAACTTTTGAGAGAAAGAATTCTGGAAAAGATGAGAGAAAATGGGGTTTGGCTAAAATGAGAGGGAATTGGTAGTTACGTAAAATGAAATCCACTAACTACCAATTAATTAATATCTTATTTAATTAAAATCCTTTAATTAAAATCCATTTAAAACACATGTCATATTTGAAGAAAGGTCAAATTGACTTAAAGCCCCCTAAAGATTCTAAGATTTTGGCTTCCACCTTAAAAATCACATTTTCCTAGTTTTGAATCTTTACAATTTGGTCACTACTCAAAATATCCATTTTCCAAATCCCTTTTTGTAAAATTGATTTGACTAACCTCTTAATTATATTTTTAGAGTATTTTAGCAATTTTTATCACAATTTTATCCTATCTCGATCCTTGATTTCTTAAAATCACCTTAGGCGAATCTAACCGTTTTCGACCGGTCCGATCCGATGTCTAAAACATCTAGGCCCAAAACCAGGGCGTTACAACTCTCCCCCACTTAGGAAATTTTGTCCTTGAAATTCTTACATGATGAAAAGAGATGTGGAAACTGCTTCAACATGTCCGCCTTGCTTTCCCACGTGGCCTCCTTAACTCCTCGATGTCGCCACAACACCTTCACAAGCTCTATCGTCTTACCACGAAGAACTTTGCTACTCACGTCCAGAACCTTCACTGGTTCTTCATCATATGATAGATCCGGATTCAACTCTATCTCCTCAACATGCATTACGTGCGAAGGATCTGATCTATACTTCCGTAACATGGAGAAATGAAACACATCATGTATCTTCTCCAACTCAGCAGGCAATCTCAACCGATATGCCACAGGACCAATACGCTCCACAATCTCGTAAGGTCCAATAAACCTTTGGCTAAGTTTACCCTTACGCCCAAATCTCATCACCTTCTTCCAAGGTGAAACATTCAAGAACACACGTTCGCCAACTGCGAACTCAATCTCCTTACGCTTCAAGTCCGCATAAGACTTTTGCCTATCTGATGCTGCTTTTAACCGCTCACAAATGAGCTTCACCTTCTCGGTGGTTCCCTTAAGCATAGCCGGCATTGAAATCAACTTTTTCCCAGCTTCTGCCCAACAAAGAGGGGTTCTGCACCTCCTCCCATACAAAGCCTCGTATTGAGCCATCTGGATACTTGTCTGGTATCTATTGTTATACACAAAATCAACCAACGGCAAGCGCTTCTCCCAAGAACCCTGAAAATCTATCACACAGCACCTTAGCATATCCTCAAGCACCTGAATCAGACGTTCTGACTGTCCATCCGAATGTGGATGATAAGAAGTGCTGAAATTCAGCCGTGTACCCAAGGCTTGATGTAAACATTCCCAAAATCGCGCTGTAAACCTCGGATCTCTATTCGACACAATGGACTTTGGCACACCGTGCAACCGCACAATCTCAGCTATGTACAGCTCAGCCAACTTATCCAAAGTATACGTAGTATGCACATGCAGAAAATGTGCACACTTCGTAAGCCGATCCACAATCACCCAAACTGAATTCTTCTTTGCCGGTGACAAAGGCAAACCAGACACAAAATCTACGGTGATTCTCTCCCATTTCCATTCTGGAATTCTCAAAGGCTGTAACAACCCAGAAGGAACCTGATGCTCAGCCTTCACTCGCTGACACACCATACACTTACTAACAAACTCAGCTACATCTTTTTTCAACCCCACCCAGTAGTACTCATCCTTAAGGTCACGATACATCTTCGTACTACCCGGGTGCATAGCAAAAGGACTACAATGAGCTTCAGTCAAAATAGTGCGCCTTAACTCAGCATCATCTGGCACCGCTATCCGACTCCCAAAACACAAAACACCGTCATCATTAAAGCTGAAATCTGAAGGTCTATCTTCCGCAATGTTTTGAACATGCGAAACAAGAGAATCATCAAGCAACTGTTTCTCTTTAATCAACTGTAACAAAGATGGTTTCACTTGCAATTCCGCCACAAGACCACCATCATGCGATATACTCAAACGAGCAAACATCGCTCTCAACTCAACAGCCACCTTCCAGCTCAAAGCATCGGCCACAACATTAGCCTTACCTGGGTGGTACTCAATCGCCAGATCATAATCCTTAAGCAACTCCACCCAACGTCGTTACCTAAGATTTAACTCCTTCTGAGACATAAGGTATTTCAAGCTTTTATGATCCGTGAACACAACACATTTCTCACCATACAGGTAATGCCTCCAAATTTTCAAGGCAAATACCACAGCTGCAAGCTCAAGATCATGAGTAGGGTAGTTTCGCTCAAGCACCTTCAACTGCCTAGATGCATAGGCCAGCACCTTACCCTCCTGCATCAACACGCAGCCCAAACCAACAATGGACGCATCACTATAGACCACAAACTCCTTACCAGACTCAGGTTGAATCAAAATAGGAGCTTGCATCAAAGCTTCCTTCAGCTTCTCAAGGCTTGTTGTCTCGCCTCCGTCCACTCAAAACGAACATTCTTCTGCAGCAACTTGGTCAAAGGTGCCGCTATCTTTGAGAAACCCTCGACAAACCTACGGTAGTACCCAACCAACCCAAGGAAACTCCGTACTTCCGTCACTGACTTAGGTACTTTCCAACTCATCACAGCCTCCACTTTTTGCGGATCAACGCGAATACCCTCAGCCGATACCACATGCCCAAGGAAGACCAATTCCCTAAGCCAAAACTCACATTTACTCAGCTTCGCATACAACTGATTCTCCAACAATGCTTGCAACACGATTCTTAAGTGCTTATCATGATCCTCCTCAGTACGCGAATACACAAGGATATCATCGATGAACACCACCACAAACTGATCCAAGAATTCATGGAATACACGATTCATCATGTCCATGAAAGCAGTAGGCACGTTGGTCAAACCAAACGGCATCACCAAAAATTCATAATGCTCGTACGTCGTCCGAAAAGCAGTTTTAGGTACGTCCACATCCTTCACCTTCAGCTGATAGTACCCCTAATCTCAAGTCTATCTTAGAAAACACCGAGGCTCCCCGGAATTGATCAAAGTGATCGTCAATTCTAGGCAAGGGATACTTGTTTTTATCGTCAACTTGTTCAGTTGCCGATAATCTATACACATTCTCATCGTCCCATCCTTCTTCTTTACAAACAGAACCGGTGCACCCCAAGGTGACACACTTGGCCGGATGAAACCTCGATCCAACAACTCCTACAACTGCGTTTACAATTCTTTTAACTCTTTGGGTGTCATGCGATAAGGAGCAATGGACACCGGAGTTATATTCTCGTACAACTCTATACCAAATTCAACCTCCCTATTTGGTGGAAATCATGCAATTCTTCCAGAAAGACACCCGAAAAATCGCGAACCGTTCGGATGTCCTGTATGCGCACATCCTTAGTTCTAGGATTCATCACATAAGCAAGGTAAGCCTCACATCAAAACCTCATCATACGGTTTGCTTCCAAGGCCGAAATTACATTTGACAAGAATTTCACATTCTCGCCTACTACAACAACCTCATAGTCATCGGCCAACTTTAAGGTGACTCGCGTAACATCAAAATCAACCACGGCTCTATGCTCCGTCAACCAATCCATGCCAAGGATTATATAAATTCCTTAGAAAGGATATTCCATCAAATCCACAAGAAAAACATGACCTTGCACAGACAGAGGACACCTCCTATACAACTTCCTAGTGACTACAGTCTCACCAAAAGAACTAGTCACTTGCATTCCTACTCCAAGCATCTCCACAGGTATATCAAGAAAATATGCATGCTCACTCAAGATATAAGAATGTGTGGATCCAAATCAATCAAAGCCAGCAAAGATAAAGACTGGAGAGCAAAGGTACCTGCGATCACATCGGTATCGTTGCGCTCCTCGTGCTGAGCATACACCCTCGCTGGTCCACCTCCCTCAAGTCGAACGGCTACAACGTGAGCAATACCTCGCTGCCCCTTATCCCTCCTCTGAAAGTTCCCACGGCCGCGCCCACGACCTCTCTAAGGTGCAGCCACCACAGGAGCACGTCCTTGGCCACCACCGGCCAACAAAGGACACTCCCTTCTTATGTGATCTGCCGAACCACAATTCCAGCAGGAGTTCCCTGTCACTGCAACAGGAGCCTGGACCTCTCTAGCCGCTCGAGGACAATCTCGCCTCAAATGGTCCCTTGAACCACATGTCCAACATGTATGCTGCTCGGACCTCATACGACCTCCCTGAGCCTGCCCACCTCGACCCAGAACACCACGCCTCCCCTCAAGCTGATGTCTCATGTCACGGCCTCTCTTGTTCCGTCCACCACCAGAACTATACTCAGCATCCCTCTTTCCAGAGCTAGATCCAACACCTCTAGAAGACAAGCCCAGGTTCTGCTCGATGTCCTTTTCCCGACACACAAGCACATCAAAATCTGTGTAGTCTGCAGCTAGAATGTACGTCTTAACATCTTGCACCAATCCATACCGAAAGCGATCACAGCGATGCCTCTCACTCGGTACCAGCTCATGAGCATACTGGCTCAAGCGTACGATTTGAACCTCGTACTCAGCCACCGATAGGTTACCCTGAACGAGAGACATAAACTCTTGTTTCTTCTCATCCAAGTATCTTACACCTAGATACTTTCTCCCGAAGGCACCCTTGAAGAACTCCCAATCAACTTCATTGGGTTCCATCCCAGCTGTGGTAGTCGTCCACCAGCTGTAAGCATCACCTTGCAGCAACGAAATTGCACACCCAAGCTTGCGCTCATCATTACAACCCATTTGATCCATTGTGCGGACCGTACTAGCCAACCAGGCCTCAAACGCCTCGGGTGCCAAACCATAGAACTCTACTGCACCCAAGCTCCTCAACCTCTCCAAAGGTAGACCCACCTGCCAAGCTGCAGGGGCCTGCACTTGCGCTCCGGCAACAGCAGCCTGAAACGCTCCGGTAATCGCCTCAACTAGTGGCGCCAAATTACCCAATCCAGGACCAGCTTGTCCTTGTTGCACCTGATCCCCACCTCCTAGTGGTGGCGGAGGAGGTAGATCTCCACCAGAAGGAACATCAGCCCCCTGCTCAGCCTGGTTTTCTTGCTCGGCTGCAGGCACTATCGTATTGGACCTCAATTCTCTTCTGGGTCCCATGTGCTATTTTAAACAAACATAACAATGAAACAAATCAAACCATTTAGGCTAGCTGCAATCAAGAAATCCAAGTTTACAAAACATTTGATTAGTGTAATAAGGCAATGGGCGCCCAATTTCCCCACAAAGCATAGCATACATGTAACATCATGCTCACATACTTTCCATCATATTTATCTCACATGCAATTCACATCAATCAACATTCCCATTTCTTTCGAAACCACGCTCTAATACCAACGAATGTAACCCCCTTAGCTCGGCATAGACGTTTGACCCGAACTACAAAGATTACACGGGGAAAACGAAAGTCAACCCAAAAGTCAACCTTGATTAACGACCCTTTTTTTCTTTTTATCTTTTCTCGATACATATTAAGCCTAGGTGATTACTCAAGAATCATATGAGAGAAGGACACAACGTTCGGAAAACATTTAGGGACTCGGTTGCGTGAATTACACTTTTAGGGACCAAAACATAATTTCTAGAAAATATAAGGACTTAATAGATTTTAAGCTTACCATTATGTAATTAGTCGCATTACATGCTCCTCTATCAAATTCCAACTAAAAAGGACAATCCAAGCTCAAGCAATTGCACCCACAACATTCAGGACCAAAATGTAAAACAAGCAAACCTAAAAAAATTCAAAATCATCATCCAACGGTCAACCGTTTCGGAACACCAAACCCTGTACCGAAACACTCATATCGAAACGGTGTTGACCGTTTCGGTACTCGGGTGTGTTCCAAGACCAGTATCGAAACAGGCCTCTCTAGTAGCCAAACTGTTCCGAAACACCTTCAGTTGTTCCGAAACGCTATGACCATTACAAGCCTCCGTTTTGAAACAGTTAAGGGTGTTTCGATACACCCTGCACTGTGACAACAGAAGATGCTGGTTTTTCATACTTTTTCATACTCGAATCAATCTCGAAACATGCCACATCATGCATACATCAAGGATACATATCCACAATCAACATACTGAAACTATAGCCTAAACATAGCAACCAACATATAGGCAAAGGCACTAAAGGCATGCTTCCTAATTTGCCAAAACCATAACAAGTCAAAACTCCCAAGAGACCAAAATCCAAACTCCAAAGGCCGTTTACAACTCAAGTATAAGCAAACAAACATGCTCAAAGTAAAAGGAACATTCGCAAACACTCCAAAGTATAAATCCCACCCATTGCCTCATATTACACTAAAGGTGAACCACATACTTTTCTTTGACAAAAACCTTGGATTACTCTTGCTCTTGAGCTGCCTCCAAATGTTCAATTTTCTGCATTGATGAAACAAACGAGCGTAAGCAATAAGCTTAGTGAGGAACGCTAAACACATTCATCAATGCATAACTCAAGTTTACAAAATCATCACTTTACAATACATGCCCTTTATAAAACAAGTCTTCTCAAGACTTCAATGCACTTTTGAAACCTCATGCACATATGCATCAATATACAACATCAAATAAACATTTGCTCATGTTTTAACAAGCATCACATGCATTCTTGCATCATACACATATTTCTCATGCACTCTTGCATCATTTACAAGCATCTCATGCTTCACTTAGATCATTTACATTATATTGGCTTTCAAGTGATAGTTCACAAATCCTTTCAACACAAGACACAATCGGATACGCGGATTACAAGTGTTGTCCCTTACGCTTCATACAAACTACCAGACTACACAAGGCGTAGACAAATGGTACAATCACAACCCCTCAACACCCGTGATGGAGACTAATGGCACAATCACAACCCCTCAACATCACTCATCGGTAGTTGTATAATTCCACTAACGAGAGTATGGGACACATACACAAGACTCACACACGGGACTAATCATTCACCATTGTGATCTTAACCTCAACCGTTAGCGTACTTGGATAGAGATTACGACACAATCACAACCCCTCAACATCCAAGGCGACTTTATTCACAGTGCACCAATCCTATAGCCGGCTAACTATATCCGATTAAAGTAACCAAAATTCATTTCATCACTTGCCAATATAATCATTTATTCACATTAATCCACTGTTTTTCAAGCATAACCACAATGTCATTTCCACAAGCACACATGCTTATCATCATATACATTTTCATATGAAAACCAAGGATCACTTACCTTGTGCATCCTTAACATAATGACATTAAAATCCAGCATTAAACCATGCTTAAACATGCTTAAAAACAGTAAACAAATCCACTCTTACATCAAATGCATTTTCAACCAACTTAACACATTTCCAAGAGAGGGATTACCGAAACACTTACACTTGAGCTTAGTTAAGCGTATCAAGCTTACACTAAGCTCTCAAAAGTACGCCAAAGTGTTACAAAGCAGGAAATTGCATTTCCACTCATCGATACGCGAAGCCTTGTTCGCCGACACGGAAATTACACCTATGGAGCCTCCAAAATCACCTCGTGAGCTTCCGGATCAAGATCCCATGTTTTTACAACATCAAAACAGAGATCTAAATGCATTAAAATGCATTCTAACACCAGAAACAATCCTTAGACTCGTTGCCCACTCAAACTACACCAAAATATCCTTCCAACACAACCGAAAATTCAATCGATTGCCTCCTAAACCAAGCCCAGCCATCATGCAACACTTCCAAAGCATTAACAACATTAAAACACATCTAATAAACATCCTAACTCCTCCTTATACCTCCAGCCATCAAGATTCCATCATTCCACCCCAAAATCACACTTAAAACTACCAAGAAACTCAAGGATCTCAAGGATTTTGGGATCTAGATTGTTAACACATCATTTTAACATATAAACCAACTTAGAAATCAATTAAAATCAATAAAAAACAGTGCCCAACTCATCAAGTCCAAAAATCAAGATTTCATCCACATTTTCACAATATTTTGATCTCAAATCAAAACTATATTGAAAACTCAATCAAAAATAGTTAATAGAAGTTAAATATCTTGGGAATTTCAATAAATAACTTAGATTAGAGGTTGAGAACGGGATTTACCTCCAATCCTTGCTTCCTTCAATAGATGACAAGTTTTGCTTGCAAAAATCTTGAAGAATTAAGGAATATCTCTTGAAATTGATTTAGAAAATGTTGAGAGAACTTTTGAGAGAAAGAATTCTGGAAAAGATGAGAGAAAATGGTGTTTGGCTAAAATGAGAGGGAATTGGTAGTTACGTAAAATGAAATCCACTAACTACCAATTAATTAATATCTTATTTAATTAAAATCCATTTAAAACACATGTCATATTTGAAGAAAGGTCAAATTGACTGAAAGCCCCTTGAAAATTCTAAGATTTTGGCTTCCACCTTAATAAGCATATTTTCCCCAGTTTTAAATCTTTACAATTTGGTCACTACTCAAAATATCCATTTTCCAAATCCCTTTTTGTAAAATTGATTTGACTAACCTCTTAATTATATTTTTAGAGTATTTTAGCAATTTTTATCACAATTTTATCCTATCCCGATCCTTGATTTCTTAAAATCACCTTACACGATTCGAACCGTTCTCGACCGGTCCGATCCGATGTCTAAAACATCTAGGCCCAAAACCAGGGCATTACAGTATCGATACACGAAGTTGTTAAGTTAGTTAATCAGATTCGTTTAAAGTTCTATTTCTTTACGTTTCAGTCCCTAAATGTGATGCTCGGTTTGAGCTGAGATTTGACACAGTGCCATGTAACATGACTAATTAAAGGGTGGTAATTTAAAATTAGTTAAAGTCCTTGTATTTTGTGTAATTTACATTTTGGTCCCTAAAGCATGTTTGTAATCAATTGTATGCCAAGTCGATATCTGATTGAGTTAATGTTTCTTTTGCTACGAGTCTTAACACTTAGGGTAACAATGTGCATCTAGACAAGAAAAAATGTCATTTATTGAGGTAAACTTCTCCGTTTACTTCAATATTCCCCGTGTGACCCGTTCGGTTCGGTCGGGAGTCTAGGCCGGGTCAAGGGAGTTACACATGTTCGAATACACGGATTCCCTTGATGGAAATACCCCCAAAAAAGTCTTGTCTCATGGCAGTACTACCTCCACCATAACTCACTTCGGCCAGGAATAGAACTACCCCTATCTCGGTGTGATAACATTACCCCTATCACTTCACAATAGCACTACCCCTATTGTGTAACCGAAGAATTTCAAACGATTGATTTAACATTTTATAGTGCACTTTAATCCTATGGCTAGATAACTATATATGATACTTTCACAATACGACAAATAGCCAATATATCATTTTCAAGTACATGTACTTACTGTTTTCCAATGCAATTCACAAATCTGTTTCATATGAAAAACCACATTGCCAAAGGAAACAACGCATTCCGTTCAAGGAATAAATCTCAATGCTCAAAGGCCTTCATATACTTTGATAAACATTTCATATTAACCCAAAACGTTGCATTTACAATAAGTAAATCAAATCATGTTTAAAACCAAAACATGAATTCTACAAGCTCATATCAAAGCCGATAACCATGCAAAATAAGGGAAACTTACGCTTGAGCTTAGTTAAGCTTGTTAGGCTATAACTAAGCCCCCATGATCCATAGATAAAACCTTTTAAAAGTGCTTTACGTGTTTATTCACTCATCGATATGCCTCGCTTAACTCGTCGATGTGAATTGAGCCCCCGGTATGCAATGCACGCAACTAGGCAACCTCGCCTTGATTGTCCCCTATTTTAACCACATAAAACCATAGGTAAAATGCATCATTCGGCATTCAACTCATAACCCAACAACAATCCCTTGCAACCTTTGTGTTAACCTTCCGAAAACAACATCAATCTTCGCTCTACCAACTCCTAACCTTAAACTAGCGAATCTAACATTTAATCCACATCAAAAATCAACCAAAAACACCTTCCAAACATCCTTATATCTCCAGAAACTCAGAAACACCTAAAACAACCCAAAAAAACCTACCAAAAACTCATCTAAAAATTAGCCAATTAAATAGTTTCGGGATTTATTCTCATAATCTCATTTCAGATTATGATTATCTTATCAAAACATGAAATTACCCAATTAAAATCTCTATGTTTCATCAACTTAAACAAATCTTTAAGCATTTCATCAAAATCACCATTTATAACTCAAATCTTGAAATCTATTGCAAAACCATGTTAATATCAATCCATTATCAGCCAACTACTAGGAAATATCATTAAAGAACCTTAGTTTTAAGATAGGAAAAATAAATTCACCTTTGAAGAAGCTCTCACCAAAATTGACTTAATATTTTCTTTAAAATCCAACTTGTGAAATTGATGAAATACTTGAGAAATCCTTATGAGGTTTTGTTAAGAAACGAGAGTGAAATAAAATGATGGATTCTCCATTGAAAATCAGCAAAGAATTGTGGAGAATCTTGTTTGGAATTTGGAATGGAAAATGAGGGAAAATATGGAGAGAAAATTAGGGAAAATCAAAACAATAGGAAAAATGATTTAGAAAACAATCAACCTTCAATTCCTTACTCAATCAAGGTGGTTATTTTCAGATTAAAACATTTGGAAAATATAGCTCTCTAATGATTCTTAGTATTGGCCCATTTACAAAATAGTCATCAAAAACAGTTTTGCAATTTTTACAATTTGGTCACTAAAATCCAAAATCCATTTAATTACATTAAATTGCCTTCCAATTAAAATTCCTCGATGTTAAATAAAATATCCAACATATTTAGAAGCCTAAATCCTTACCCAAATAATTTCAATTCCGATTTTTATTCTTTTAATTTTACTCGAAACCTAATTAATTGACTATTTCATCTTAACCGGTTCGAACTGAACCAGGTCAAATCCTCTAAACACCTAACCCTATTTTGGGGGCGTTACACAGAGTTGTAGAGACAATGACTGGGAGTGTTTATACATCTCCAAGGAATACATATTTAAGATTAGCTGACAAGGGTTTGAGTTCCAGAGTAGGGGCTTTTTCAATCAGTGGCTTGAAAGTAGGGATTGACTGGTGAGCAAGATCTAAGGATTTAACTTGCCATTTATGTTTCACTACCATAGTGAGAACTTCAACGATGTGGTCACAATGTCATTGTAAGCACCGTATATGATGCAACAAGAATACCACAATGATGGAGGTCTTCTTGAATAATGTGATCAAGAATGTCAATATGATGACATTCTTCAGAATTACTTCTCATAGCGGTAGTAAACATCCCAAATGTGATTGTATCATCATCAACCCTCATTGTAAGCTCTCCATTTTACACATCGATTATTGCCTTCCAGTTGCTAAAATGGACAACCAAGAATAATATGAACATCTTTTTCGGGCTCACAATCCAAAATAATAAAATTAGTTAGGAAAACAAACTTATGATTACCAATGTAATGTGACTGTAATGGGCTTCATTTCTACAATGCCTAACTTTTGAAAAGTAGAAAGTGGCATTAAATTTATACTAGCCCCCAAATAACAAAGAGCATTACTAAAATAATGATTACCAATTGAGCAAGGTATGATGAAACTACATGGATCCTTCATCTTTCTTAGTAGAGGGGTAGATATCAACGCACTGCACTCCTTAGTGAGCGCAATGGTTTCCATTGTGTTGAGCTTCTTCTTCTTGGACAAGATATCCTTCATGAACTTTGCATAGCTCAGAATATGTATAAGAGAATCAATCAAAGGAATTTGAACTGTAAGTTTTTGCAAAGTATCATGAATGAATTGAAACTAATTATCCAACTTAATATTCTTGAACCATTGAGGAAAATGTGGGGATGGGTCATCTGATTGTTGCGCTGACATAGGACACTTCGGCGACAATGTCAGTTGTGCAGTAAATAGAACTGGAGTAATAGTAGGAGGGATATTACTCAACTTGTATTCATGCTCTCCATCCTTTACTGTATGATAATGTACATATGACTCTTCTCATTCATGGGTGGACATGGGTACTTGTTGTGTCGAGCCCTTAGTCTGTTTGCCACTGCGTAGAGTAACAGCTTTGCAATGCTCCTTACCCTTGTTCACCGGACTCTCGGTGTTGCTAGGTAATGTGCCTAGTTATCTAGAATTCATGTCAGTAGCTAATTGTCCCAATTGAGCTTCTAAAGTGTGTAATTATGAAGAGTGACTTTGCACTATCGATGTAGTGCGAGACAAGTGATCGTGCATCATCTCTTCAAGAAGAGCAAATGGACCAGATACACTTGACGAAGCGTAATGACTCGTCTAAGATGGGGCCTGAGATGGTGCACCATATTGTGATTGCATACCAAACTTTGATTTTTGAGATTGTAATGCAATTTTTGTTGGTTGCATCCGATTCTGTTGTGGCTGCACTGGAGTCTGCGACGTGTACTGTTGTTGTGAGTAACCAAAATTTTATTGGCGTACACTAGAATTGCCTTGAAAAGAGTTATTCCCAGAGAGAAATGCTTCTTTTTTTTCTGCAGAATTAAAGTTACTCCAAGGCTGGTGATTTGCTGCATTGAAAAATGTACCCAAGTTGTTGCCTCGCATGTTGCTAACATAACTTGCATTTTTCGCATATTGTGGACAATCCTCAAAGCTATGATTACCTCTACAAATCTCACATGAAAATACATGGGTGTTTTTTTTGTTGAGTTAGCTGGATAGGAGCAACATCACTTGTCCCTTCCATATTCTTGATTTTATTCTCCAAAGTGGAAATCTGAGCCTTTAGAGAAGATAAATCATCAAGCTCAAACACTCTCGGTGCAACCTTGCATGATTCAGCTCTAGAGATAGGATATTGCGTATCATTCTGAGCAAATTACTCTAATACACCCACAACATCATTGTTGGTACAATCAAGTAGGGGACCATTAGACGACCCGTCGACCAGATGTCTTGTGGCTACATTCAACCCATTATAAAAAAATCTCGATCTGAGTTTTCGATTGATGTCATGATTGGGATATCGTCACAACAAAGACTTTTATCTCTCTCATGTAGTATGAAGAGTCTCATCGTCTAACGGATAGTAGGCTATAATGTCATTCTTTAGGCGCAAATTCATTGTCGGTGGATTAAAGCGCAGAACAAATTATGCCGTAAGGTCGTTCCACGATGTGATAGAACCAGCAGGTAATCCTCTGAACCATGTGCGAGCTCTACCCTACAATGAATAAAGAAATAATTGCATTCGTAAGACATCATCAGGAATGCCTTGTTGGCTAAATGAAGCACAAATAAAAATGAAAGATTGAAGATGCTCTTAAGCGTCTTCATGTGGTAACCCTATATATTGCCCATTTGAGTTGAGCATTTGGAACATAACCTACTTTGACTCAAATTTCCCAGCATGAATAGAAAGTCTAACAATACCCAGTTGCAAATCGTCCAACTAGGGAACAACAACCTCACGAATTGTTCGGTTCTGGGCTGGTAGGTACAGTGGTGGGATTTCTTGAGCATGAGGAATTCCCTCAATGTTATTTGGTTGTCTGGCCATTCCACTATTTTAACGATTCTTTCTTCAAAAAGTTCTCTCAATTTCTAGATCTGGTACGTATAGTGGTGTAGTGGCATTTCTGGTCAGACAACACCTAAACAAGGTAATAAAAAGAAAAGGAAAAACAAAAATAAAACTATTAGAAACAACTACAAACTTAAATAAAGAAAACAACATTGGAAGCAGTGACATAAGAATATAATAACGCCATCCTTGACAACGGTGCCAAAACTTGATCAGTGTGAAATCGTCAAACTTTTTAGTGCAAGCTACACTATCGATGCAAGTATAAAAACAAGGTAATCATGTTTGAATATTGATCCCACGAGGATGGAGTATTACATTTATACTTATGTATCTAAAATACAAAATAGTGAAAGTAGCAATTGTGGGTGCAATAGTGGTTGCAATAGTAATAATAAAATGAGAGTAAAAGATTTAATGTGGTAGCAAAAACAAAGAGTAATAAAAGATAGAGAGAATATTGAAAATAAGCTTGGATCTCTTTGGCTCAGCTCGGCAGAAAGATCAAGTGCACTTTGAGGATTAAGGATTAGTTTAATCAGCGATGCAATGATCAGCTTAAGTGTTAACTTCCATATAACCTTCAACTATTGACTCAGGTACGAAGATCGGCTTCAACTTTCGCTGTAAGTCGAATCTAAGGCCCCTTGAACAAGTGGAACAACTCTCTTTGTATCCTGACAACTTTCGCTGCAGGAACTCGTTAATATGACTCGTTACTACATATGTTGATGTCAATACCTGATTTTTTCACTCTCATGCAAAATGTAAATCAAATCCATCAATTAAAGCTTAAGAAAAAGCTAACACTCAGATATTTTAAACTAAGAAAATAGTTTAAATAAGTTCAACAAGCTCTAGAAAATTAAACCATAGTCAAAATAAGCACAAATACATGTAAATCTCCAAATAAAGAGAAGTTCAAGAAGATAACAAGATATTTTCTCGATTCAGCACTCGACTCCTCATTTCCTTGGATAAATCTGCCTTGCTTCACCTCGGATCTCCAGAAAATAAGTTCAAGCTGCCATGGGAAGAGGATAGAAGCTTCAAAGGTTGAAGATGATGTGAAAATAGGAATATCGTGACTTTCTCTTTCCTCTAAAATTGTTCTTGTATAGGCCACATGAGGAAAGATACTTTTCATGCATATTATTTGCGTGTTGAGCGTCATACAATTTGTTGTAATGGAATGGACAACTGACATATTCGTTCTTATCCTCAAGAAGATTGGACAGTTGGCATATGCAGTGTCAAACTGGCTATAGTGGTGAAAACAACCTCTGCATGAACATTAGTATTGTAGCAACAACAAGGCAAAAATAGGTAGAAATATACAAAATACGGTCCATTGAAACTAAGTTAGAAAATATGCAAAAAAACATATATGAAAATGTAGAAATGGATGCAATGAGTGTCAATGTGGGGACAATAAGACCTATAAATTGAGAGAAAAACCATGCTCTTTAAAGAGCTATCAGCATGTTATTGAGGAGCAATTACGTTTAGAAGTTCTTGGAACACTTTTTGTAGAAATTCATTGGAATTTAATTGATATTGCTACTTCCCAAAAAGTGTGTGATGATTCTTTCTACTCACAGAACTCTTTTATCAGTTATGACTCTTTGCAAAATCTTGGAATCCCGTAGCCCATTCAGTATTTGCAGCCCAGATTTCATGAAGCCATACACTAGTTACAACATTTGTTCACTCCTTAATGATTGATATGTTGGATGCTGCTATGAAATATGCAGTTGAACGTAGTAACTGGTTTAATTATGTTTTCCTATTGCTTGCACTCTTTAGAGCTCAATATCCATCTAATATTTTTTCCCTTTTCCTCTCTATTCAGTCAAAGAATTTGCTACTGGTTGATAATGGAGTTCTTAAAATTTTAGAATTTGGTTCGAGTGCTTTATCTCATCAAGTTGGAGATAATAGGTAACTTCACATATTGTGCTTAACATCGAATGATTTTGCTCCATGGATGATCAACAATAAAGGTTATTATGGTGTTAAGGTCGATGATAAGTGTGCAAAAGTCCTATATTTATGCCCTAGTTTAGCTCAATTATTGTTATTCTTAAGCATAGTTTAGTTGCATTTATTAGGAAACATACACAAAGCTGCATAGATTAGATATTCTGTCTTATTTGATGAACTTAATTGTTTCTATATATAAGATACTACTCATGTGCATTTTCTCTCTATGCATAGGTACCCGCCCAGGTAGATGTCGCCGAGGGAGCAAAGAGGGCAAAAGAGGAAAAGCTAGAAATTGATGGAGGAAGCTGTTGGACCATCTGGAGAGCTGATCAAGAACTAACAAAGAGAAAAGGCCAATAATGAAGAACTGTGTCAGCCCTTGCACACCAACCCAGACCTCTGCCGAGGCAGACAACAGTATGTCATCGAGGCAGCAACTCGAGGAAGGGTGGAAATATGCAAAGTGGTATGCGACTGAAAGAGCTCATCAAGCCCAATTTTTGGAGACCACTTGCACGTGCATTAGAGCCCAACATGCAAAGTAAAACCATGGTCAAAGTCAAGGTGGAAAAAGTCAAACGGGAATCTAGGAAGATTTAATGTTAGATTTGTTCTTTTAATGAGTTGTAATCAGATTCTAACTAGGATTCTTGCCCTAAACTGACTTAGACCTAAGCTTCTCCCCTAAAAATGTAATCGACTTGAATGAAGAAAAAGACAATTGAGATTAGAGAGAGAAATCCTTATTGTCGAAACCCCTTTGTGCTGCCATCCTCCACCATGTTCTAAACCTTCCCTGGGGCTAAGGGTTGGTTGTGTAGTAGTTGTGAGAGTTTTGTTTGTATTCGTTTAGGTTTTAGTTTTTGCAATAAAATTCATGGGTTGTTTACTCTTGGTTCTTCATTGTATGCAATCTTTATCGGGAGAGAAGATAGCATCAATCTATTTGTTCAATATTAGGAGAGTTCAACTCACGAAACAAGTAAACACGGTTTTATCCAATCGTAGGATAAAGATACTTCGGCTTAGGGATAAGTTAGAAGTTCAGCGGCTAAGAGAGGCTTCATAATCAGTTGGTGTTCATCCTTAGATTCACGCCGAGAGGTATTATCCAAGACGTGTTCGCCAATAGTACTTCAAGCTTAGGGGTAAGAGGAAGTCATTGAAGGGAGCCTTGCCGAACCTTAAATCATCGCTTAACTGCCAAGGCAGTCACATTGGTCTCTGCCAAGGCGGGCTTCTGCCGAGGCATACTCGTGGGCACATGTCGAAAGTTGTTGAGTTGATCTACAAAACTGTACCGGGACAGTACATCCGATCTCCACACTACGAAGCATTCCAATATTGGCCCATTCTCTCACTCTAATTTCTCAATTTATTCTATTTGCTTTAAACTTAGTTTTGATCAACCCAACTCTCAATATTTGTGTTTTTACATTTTAACTGTGCAGGAAGGTGAATTCCAAAGGTTGTCACAATCCCTGTGGAGACGATATCTTAAATACTATAACTTGACACCGTGTATACTTGCACGCAATTTGCGTATCACTTTTGCACGCAACAAGTTTTTGGCGCCGTTGTCGGGGATTTGCGTACAACTTTTTGTTTTTATTTTTCTACACTTTTTATTTTTCTTTTTAACCCCATTGTTTTATTTTGTTTATGACCAGAGCGAACCAGAAATCACCCTTGCGAGACTATGATCCATAGCCTGAACGTACTGCACGCAGACTTAGATAAGCAAACAGAAAAGCCATGGGTGACCAAGAGAACATCCAGGACCAGAATCTACCACCGCCCCCAATCGACAATGTCATGGCGTGCAATCGCATACAACCTCTTGTCATTCGGTGGCTAGTTCGTGACTACTTGGAGGAGGATCGTAGAAGGCTGAACTCTGGTGTGATTAATCCAGAAACAGAAGCGGACCTCTTCGAACTCAAACCAGTCATGTTTAACATGTTGAATACACTTCGACAGTTTGGAGGATCTGCCACTGAAGACGCCCGTCAGCACATGAAATATTTCCTGGATATCTGCAAATCCTTGAAGATCCATGGAGTCCACCCTAACGTGCTATGGCTCAGATTATTACCTTATTCACTGAGAGATAAAGCAAAAACTTGGTTCAATAGTCTACCATCATAGTCTATTGAATCGTGGACAGAACTATGCCGAGATTTCTTAGCTCGATTTAATCCTGTCAATTTGACTAATAAATTGTGGACTGACATCACTACTTTTCGATAGGCAGATGATGAACCGATGCACGAGGCATGGGAGAGATAGTGTGAGTTGTTGAATAAATGCTCCTCCCATGGATTTCTAGAGTGGACACAAGTATCTATATTCTAAAATGGTGTAAACACACCAACGAAGATGATGTTGGATTCCTCTGCCAATGGTACATTACTCGATAAGGAGTCGGCCAAAGCAATTCAAATCTTGAACAGGATGGCCAAAAATGACTACCAGTTCCCTAATTCTCGTTGTGGCGGCATAAGCAGACAGGCCACAGCAAACGAGCTAGGAAAATCAAATGTATTCATAGCACAAGTCGCTCAGTTGACAAAGATGGTAGAAGCTATGAAAAGGCAGAACAATACCCATCAGGTTAAAGTCGTTGATGCCTTTTGCGACCAATGTGGGGGAGACCATTACTCGTCCGAGTGCAAACAAGGAACCAAAACCAGCTGCTTTGTGGGGAACTTCAACAGAAATAACAACCCTACATCGAACACCTACAATCCAGGCTGGAAGAGGCACCCTAATTTCTCATGGAGTAACCCCAACAACGCTCTGAGACGAACCAATCGCAAGGATTCCAGCAAACTATGTCGCGACAACAGTCTCCGCAGCAGCAACAGGCAGCACCCAGTGCTTTAGAGCAGACCTTAAATGCCTTCATGACTCAGACAAGTACCTATATGTCTAACATGGATTTATTTGTTAAGAAAACTGAAGCTTTTATGGACAGGACCAAGATGAGAATGCAAAATTACAAGGCAACTTTAAAGTCGCTAGAAACACAGGTAGGGCAGTTTGCACAAGTCCTGAACACTAGACCTATGGGTGGATTGCCCACCAATACTGAAGTCACGAGGAAACCCACTTACGAGTAGTGCAAGGCCATCAATATCACAAGCGGTAAGCAGCCAATCAAATCAGTTACCCCGACAAAAGCAGGAAAGCCCACCTCGGTAGATCCAGGACCTTCTGTCGTGGCAGACCCTATTGATGCTTCTGAAAAACGTGAGGTACGTGCACACCCACCTGTTCCACAATAACTAAAACACCAGACGTAGGACCATCAGTTCAAAAAGTTTATGGATATTCATAAGCCAGTGCATATCAACATACCCCTGGTGGAAGCCATACAACAAATGTCGAACTATGCCAAATTTCTGAAAGACGTGGTTTCCAAACAGAGAAGAATCGAGAAATTTGAAACTATCGCCATGCCGAAAGAATGCATGGCCATGCTGCACAATAAAACACCACCCAAGCTGAGAGATCCAGGCAGCTTCCTCATATCATGCGCTATTGGGGACCATTACGAAGGGAAATCCTTATGTGACCTTGTGGCAAGCATCAATGTAATGCCCAAGTCGGTGTTACGTTGCTTGTTGGCTTAACTTTGACCAAAATAGAATCCAAGAAAGTTTATAAGAGTGAAGTAACTATCTTGTTACCCTATGACTAGTTCAATCCAGAAATTTGAAATTTACTGGCTTGTATTTTCGGTTTTGCTTGCTGTAACATTCTCGAATCTGATTCTTCTCCTAAGCCGGGTTGAGATCATTACAAATTGGTAACCTAGTCCATTACTCAACCAATGCAAAATCTCTAAGTACTTGAAATAAGAATTACATGAAATGTTATATGGATACAAATGATAAGTTATATGTTATATGAGATGTTATGATTACGTGATCAATGATATGATTATTTGAACAATGATATGCTATGATCCATGTATTTTATTTGTTGTACAATGATATGAGATGTTGATATGCTATGTGAAATATATGTATGCCTTGACTACATGATGTATATGTGAAACTAGTTAAGTTTACTTGAGTATGATGGAATAGCTAGGTGAACTTATATATCCTAAGCCTAGCTAAGTAACCTTGAAGATATGAATAAGACTTTAAAAGATTGAAATTAGTAATGTTTAGGGCTGCCTCACTAAGTACATTATGTGTACTTATCACTCTCTTGTTTCCTTCTTCCAAACAACAGGTCCTCTGATATTCGAAAGCCATTCGTTTTGTCTCGGGGGCTGTCGCAAGTCAACATACAAGTATGATATAGTCTTATTAGTCTCCTAGATGGTGGCATAGTCAATGTTAGTATGTCATATGCATTATGGAACTCGTATTTGATAAGTTTTGGCTTGTATAAGATGAAAACAAGTTACAATATGTAATGACTAAATGGTTGATATGTACATATTGTTTTGATGATATGAAAGAGTTATGTTTGAAGTTAACTAAACTTGATTTGAATTTGAGTATGATTTATATGGTTCATGTACTTGTTGGATTCGAATGTTTGATCTTAAGTGTGATGTCTATGTTCGATCTAGGGAATAACATCTAGAGTCCTTATTAGAAATAGAACATGATTAGAATGGTGTTTTGAACTTGTTGGATATGTTATTTGATATAGGAAAAATATGCATCTAGTATTGTTTGTTTAGCTGATAGATTTGGATGGATCCTTACAATGCTAAGTTGGTTAACTATATAGTATGCTTGCTTATTTTGATATGTTAGAACAATTATGAAACATTAGACATGTGTATATGCCTTGTTACTATGGTTTTCGAATATGTATAGGGTATACTGGTAATAGCTGAATGTATATTAAGTATATAAGGGTTGAGTTTGATGGAGTATCGGAACCCGAGGAAATTAAGCTCACACCCGACCTTTCCCATGGAAAGAAGCATGTTCGGATTCTTGACCGAGAGGTCAACTTCGAAACAAAAACGTTCCTATCGTCAAAGTCTTATGGAGAAATTGGAACGTCGAAAAAGTGACGTGGGAACCTGAAGAGGCAATGAAAGAAAATTGTCCTGATTTGTTCGATTCAGGTAAAAATTCAAGGGCGAATTTTCTTGTTAAGGGGGAGGAGTTGTTACACCCTAAAACCACCCTAGAAGAAATTATAAGAAAATAAAAAGAAAAGTGTAAATTGAATATAAATGTGATAGCAAGTGGGAAAGTATACGGGATGCTGTAGCAAAAATAAGTAAGTAAAACTGGAGTATACTGAATTGATAATACATGGTTAAAAGTCCTAAATTAATAGGAAACAAAGTGTACATAAGTTAATTAAAATATAAGTACACATTATAAGTTAGTGACAATTAAGGTGAGTGATGTACATGCATATGTATATTAATGGAATGAATATTTCAAATACTTATGTAAATAGATACATTCTTGGTGAAGGTTAGATGATAAAGTATGAAAATGTATAAGATTATCATGAATTATAATGGACCATTAATAATTAAAATATATTAGATAAATGTAATAATATAAGAGTATAGTGTGATTACGTGGCTAATAGTTAAACCATGTGTCACTAAACATGGACATTTGGCTAAGGAGTGTTTAAACACCCAAATTAAATCAACATTCTCATCATCTCCTTTCTTCTTCTCCACTCTCACCGAAAGTTAGAGGAAATCAGAGAAAAAAATGAGAGTTTAAAACAAAGGTTGCTGGAAATTTAAAGGTGAAGCTTGCATGTTAATTTAAACTCAAAGTAAGTGTAATTTTATCATTACCGATTGTATGTTCTGATGCTTGTGTTGTTTTTGTTGGATTTGAATCATGCATGTTATTGGAAATATGTTAGAAATGTGTTAGATTGTTGTTAGATTGATGGGTTCATGTTAAACTTGAATAAATTTAGGAAATTAAAGCATGAACATAGCTTAAATGTGAATCTGCCCATATTTGGTCTCTAACATTGCCCTGTTTTAAACTTAAATTTTGAATATGTTAGGGTTCGGATTAGAAAAAGTATTGTAGAACAAAGTTGTATAGCATGAAAAATACCATAAGATAGAGGCCTTGGAAGCATGAAAATGATACTATAAGTGGCTGGAAATTAAGTTACAAAATGACTGCCCAGAAAAGAATAAAATTGGAACTATGTAAACTATATTGAATAAAAATAAAATTTAAGGGTTCATTTGGTCATCTAAAAAATTCTGGAAATTTTTCTTGAAATAGGGGATACCTTAAATGATTGAAAACACATGTGGTTGTAGGAAAATATAGCTTATATAAATGATTAAAATGAACTATAACACTTAGAAGTTAAATTGGACTGGTCTGGAAAATTTAATAATTAAGGGACTTAAATACCCTGTTTTTGAGGTTACTGGAACTTCAAAATAATGTTATGATATGTATGTAAATGTGGTTAAAAACTCAGAATGAAATGTGTTATCAATTATAGGTTAATTGTACACTAAAGTTATAAATTGAAAACAGTGGACATAATAGGTTATTGAAAATGCCCTATTTTCAAACAATAAACTGTATTGATAGGAAAATGATAAAAATATGTGCTATACATGGTTGTAAAGGTGTGTGAATAATATTTCTATAATGGTAAAGAACTCCTAATTTGGAGTTGTGAGTAAAAATTTATGGACAGTTTAGTAAGTGCTACTCAAACTGCCAGTTTAGGGGGCAGATTCAAATGTTTAAGTAATTGCGATTAAGTTGATGTGTATATATGCTTGAATTAAGTTCTAATGTGTGTTATATATGTTATGTTATGATTCAAGATCAAATTGGTGAAGAGATCTTGGAAGAAACAAGGGTTGAGCAAGCCAAAAGGAGGGGCAAAGGCATCACCATTAAGGATTCAAACTATCTTGGAAATATTTGTGAGTGTAGCAAACTTAGGGTTAGGATTAGCATCCTAACCATTGTGTTTATGTTTCCTTGATGATATGAAATGAAGCATGAAATGAATCTAATAATGGTTTGGTAAATTTAACATGTTAAGGGAGAAGGATTAAAGGAAATGAATAAATGTTACATGTTTAGTGTTAGTCAAGTGTAGTTATGTTTCATGTGATGTGCTATTGAGGTATTAGTTCTTTGAGCTTCATGAGAAAGCTTATACATGGAGGTTAGCTACTGTTTTGAGGAGTATATGATTGAAGAAGATATGTTGAGTTTTCTGAAAAACCATATGGATGATGATTGGTACATATTTAGTGTTATGGTGACATGAATAGGTTATATGATCTTGCAATATGTTTGTGAAAACATTGGTGATATGGTTGATGATATGATTGATATTGTATTGTTAGATAATAGGAAATGAATCATATGATATATGTTTAATGCTAGTTAATACTCGAATGGTATTGTATCGAACCAAGTAAATTGCTATGACATATTTGATTTACATGTGAATTGCCATGACATATTTAATTTACATTGAAATGCCATGACACGTTTGAATGACGATTGAGTTACAGTTAATGAATTGAAAAGTTTGGTTTCTAAAAACATGATTTGTGTTTGCTTAATTTAAAAGATACTTCAAGTCCTTGGCTGATTAGTGGTCCTTAGGTAGAAGGGCATGCCTTAGAGTCATTGAGCTCCTCTGTTTTCTGATTCAGGATAGTGGTTAGTCACCTTATTATTTGAATGGTGGTAAGTCACCATTGATGCTTATGCATCCTCTGTTACATGATATGTAACCTTCTATGGTCACTTGTGTGGCACTCGAATACTTCTTGAATAAGGATAAATGTGATCCTACATGACACTTGATACTCGATACTCGTTATTTGATACTTGTACTGGATAACTTGTAAAATAAAAGTTTATTTGACTTGAGAACTTGAATATAAGCTTGATAACTCGAGCTAAGGCTCTATTAGCCTAAGGGCTAAGCTTGAAGTTGTATACCATTCTGATTGGTAACTCTTGAATAAGACATGAAGTAACTTAAACATAAAATACTTGAAAAGTAATAAGATATCTAAGTCCCTCTATCAATGGAAGTCCTTGGATAATAGAAAATGATATTTGGTTTAATTGGGACTACGGTCCATGAGCCACGGCTCAGGGGGACACCCCATTAATACATGACATGTATATTGGCGACAGTAGGAGGTAATGGGGGAGATGTATGGAGAATGGCGACACTTGGTTGGATAGATGTGAAGATAGGATTTACATGCTTGGATATTAGCTATTGCTTTGTGCTTTGAGCTAAATATCGTTTGGACCTATATGGTTAAAATCGAACCAATGTTCTTCATTATTGAATTTATTATCCAAGGCAAACAAGTAAAAGACATGACTACTAATCAAGACAATAAATCAAAGTATTAAACAAGATATAAGCATGATTTAAAGCTCAAATAATACCTGACGAAATGTTTACTATTTTACTTGTCTTTGTATACTTGGCAAGTTCATCTAGTTGTTAGATTACATGCCTTGAACTTGGAATACTTGCCGTGTTACTTGATTTCTTGTTTGAACATGAATTTGCCGTGGAATATTGGATTTACATTGAATTGCTATGAAATACTTGAAAGACGATAGAATTGCAATGACAGGCTTGAATGACGATAGAATTGCTATGGCATATTTGAGTTACAATTAATGATTTTCAATGCCTTAACCAAGAAGTAAAGAAATCGAGCTTGATCACCTTGATGCATAATCTAAAATTATTCAAATGCCATGAAGTGCGAGTGAAGATAAACGTTTAAAATAGATCACATGTTTGGCTTGTCTTGTATAGAAATCGAGTAATGCCTTCTTGTTTTCTATGATAAGCATGTTATGTTGCTTCTTGGCTTAGATTTGAACAAAATAGAATCCAAGAAAGTTTATAAGAGTGAAGTAACTATCTTGTTACCCTATGACTAGTTCAATCCAGAAATTTGAAATTTACTAGTTCGTATTTTCGGTTTTGCTTGTTGTAACATTCTCGACTCTGATTCTTCTCCTAAGCCGGATTGAGATCGTTACAAATTGGTAACCTAGTCCATTACTCAACCAAGGCAAAATCACTAAGTACTTGAAATAAGAATTACATGAAATGTTATATGGATACAAATGATAAGTTATATGTTATATGAGATGTTATGATTATGTGATCAATGATATGATTATTTGAACAATGATATGCTATGATCCATGTATTTTGTTTGCTATCCAATGATATGAGATGTTGGTATGCTATGTGAAATATATGTATGCCTTGACTACATGATGTATATGTGAAACTAGTTAAGTTTACTTGAGTATGATGGACTAGCTAGGTGAACTTATATATCCTAAGCCTAGCTAAGTAACCTTGAAGATTTGAATAAGACTTTAAAAGATTGAAATTAGTAATGTTTAGGGCTGCCTCACTAAGTACATTATGTGTACTTATCACTCTCTTGTTTCCTTCTTCCAAACAACAGGTCCTCTGATATCTGAAAGCTATATGTTTTGTCTCGGGAGCTGTCGCAAGTCAACATACAAGTATAATATAGTCTTATTAGTCTCCTAGATGGTGGCATAGTCAATGTTAGTATGTCATATGCATTATGGAACTCGTATTTGATAAGTTTTGGCTTGTATAAGATGAAAACAAGTTACAATATGTAATGACTGAATGGCTGATATGTACATATTATTTTGATGATGTGAAAGAGTTATGTTTGAAGTTAACTAAACTTGATTTGAATTTGAGTATGATTTATATGGTTCATGTACTTGTTGGATTCGAATGTTTGATCTTAAGTGTGATGTTTATGTTTGATCTAGGTAATAACATCTAGAGTCCTTATTAGAAATAGAACATGATTAGAATGGTGTTTTGAACTTGTTGGATATGTTATTTGATATAGGAAAAATATGCATCTAGTATTGTTTGTTTAGCTGATAGATTTGGATGGATCCTTACAATGCTAAGTTGGTTGACTATATAGTATGCTTGCTTATTTTGATATGTTAGAACAATTATGAAACATTAGACATGTGTATATGCATTGTTACTATGGTTTTCGAATATGTATAGGGTATAATGGTAATAGTCGAATGTATATTAAGTATGTATGGGTTGAGTTTGATGGAGTATCAATGAACATGTTCAACTATGTTTGTAGAGTTTCTTGACTAAGAAGTAACTATATCGAAATGTATCCTTGTTCTTCATGCTCTTATTGTGGTTCGAATAACATGTATGTGTCTTGTAGTCTGAATTTGCTTGTTGATCATGCCTATCTCAATTGGAAACTTGATAATATATGATCATATTATTTGATAATTGAATGATAATAGTTTGACTAAGTTATATGTTTGGTCATGATATATGTTAAACTTATACATTATGTTGCATGTTAGAAAAGTTTAAAATGGCCCACATTTGTCTAAATGATCTTGTGTATATGTATTTGTATGATAGATGATTATTTTTTCTGAATGTGACATCTCTCGTTCTTAACCGGGCGAGGGGTGTTACACCAAAACCAACACAGTAATAGAGCACTCCAGCCAAAGCCGCCAGGGCAGGCGACCTGGCAATGACACTGATCCAAATAACCACAAGGACTCGCTCTGGTAGAGGGTAAAACAGATGTTGTAGCAACCCATGAAGTGGACATGTTGGGAAATGCATCCGAATGCATTCCCAACATAACTTAAACCATTTTTCTTTTATTTTCATGTTTTAGGATTTATATTTTAATTTCTTGCATTTTTTCAGTTTTTAGGAAGTAAGTTTAAATTTCGCATCTATTTTATCACACTAATATTTTTATTTCAGGTTTTTTATTTTAGGAGAAACAATAGCCCATGAAAAGAGATAATAAGCAAGCCGAAACTAATCAACCATTCCAGTCCACCCGCCAAGTCTGCCGCGGCAAACAGATGTTGCTTCCCACTAAAACTAGCCATTGCAGACTAGCCGTTCCCAGACGCCCGTTCCGTTCCAACGCCTCTCTGCCCAGGCAACGTCTGCCTCGACAGATGTAACGGCAACCTCTTCACTCCTATTCAACCTGCCTCATTTTTTTACTATTCACTCTTCTTGCTCTCTCTTTTGCATATTGTTTCGCATATCCTCTTTTGCTTTCAGATTTCTTTTTTTCTACAGATTCTCAACTCTCACAACTCTTCTCACATCAAAACCCTAAAGCCCAATATCAAGAATGGCAAGAACCCCACACCGCCGCGCTACCAAGGCAAAGTCAGAGGAATCCCTCCAACGCTTTGCTACACTAGAAGTTAAGGCCCGACATAATGAAAAATTTAAAGAAAGATCGGTGTGGGAGGAGCAAGGTTTTTTCTACGAGATGGGGAAGAGGAACTTAGGGCTCGAGCAGTTCATCTACTCCAAGATCGCACACCAAAGATGGTAGATCTTTGCCCAACAACCAAAGCCAGCAAATCAAACAATGGTGCGCGAATATTATGCCCATGGGCCGACAGCAGAAGTATCGACAGTGAATGTCTGCGGGCGGCCTTTTTTGATCGATGAAAACAAGATCAACCTCTTCTATGGCCTTCACATTCGAGAAGGTCAACATACGGAGTTCCTCACCTCCCTCACGGCATACAACTATGAAGCAATGAATGAGGAGCTTTGCATTTCGGGGACCGTCTGAAATGTGGGCAAAAACAGGGGCACTGTCAACCGGCGAAACTTGCTGCTCGAGGCAAAATTGTGGAACACGTTCGTGAAGAGGAGGCGAATGCCTACATCCCACAATTCTACCATCAACAAGCCGCGCTTGGCACTCATCCACTCCATCATAAACAAAAGGTATATCAATGTGGGTACAATTGTTGCTAATGAAATTTATAAATGTGGGTAAAAAACAAAAGGCCAGCTGTACTTCCCCAGCCTTATCACGGCATTGTGCGAGAAGGCACACGTTGCAGCCGCCCCATCCGACACCATGACATCGGACAGAATCGGGTGGAAGAGGGACATCATCCTTCGAAAAATAGAGATCACATCTGTCACCCCGGAAAATTATGTCGTGGCATCGGAGACGTCTGTCGCGCTTCTGCCTCGGAGACCACCATAGGCGACCTGGCAGCACAACTAGACTGAATGGAATGACGCCAGCTGACCTTCATGGCCTACATCCAGGACCTCAACAACACCACCATCACTACCATCAAGGAGAAGTTCTCAGAGTTCCATGCCGAAATCTTTGCCTTAGCCGCACCAGACACGTCTGTCGCGCTTCTACCTCGGCAACCCATCCAGCCGCCTCCGCAACTCCAACCGCCCTAATCTCAACAGAGCCTCAAGCTTATTCAGCCGCCAACCTCCACCATGTTCTAAACCTTCCCTAGGGCTAAGGGTTGGTTGTGTAGTAGTTGTGAGAGTTTTTCTTGTATTCGTTTAGGTTTCAGTTTTTGCAATAAAATTCAAGGTTTGTTTACTCTTGGTTCTTCATTGTATGCAATCTTTATCGGGAGAAAAGAGATCATCAATCTATTTGTTCAATATCGGGAGAGTTGGACTCACAAAACGAGTAAACACGGTTTTATCCAACCGTAGGATAAAGCTACTTCGGCTTAAGGATAAGTTAGAAGTTCAGCGGCTAAGAGAGGCTTCATAATCGGTTGGTGTTCATCATTAGATTCATGCCGGGAGGTATTATCCAAGATGTGTTCGCCAATAGCACTTCAAACTTAGGGATAAGAGGAAGTCATTGAAGAGAGCCTTGTCGAACCTTGAATCATCGCTTAACTGCCCAGGCAGTCACATTGGTCTCTGCCAAGGCGGGCTTCTGCCGAAGCATACTCGTGGGCGGCTGTCGAAAGTTGTTGAGTTGATATGAAAAACTATACCAAGACAGTACATCCAATCTCCACACTACGAAGCATTCCAATATCGGCTCATTCTTTCACTCTAATTTCTCAATTTATTTTATTTGCTTTAAACTTAGTTTTGATCAACCCAACTCTCAATATCTATGTTTTTACTTTTTACCTGTGCAGGAAGGTGAATTCCAAAGGTTGCCACAATCCCTGTGGAAACGATATCTTGAATAATATAGCTTGCACCATGTATACTTGCGCGCAATTTGCGCATCACTTTTGCACGCAACAAGTTTTTGGCGCCGTTGTCGGGGAAGACCATTCCTGGCCACAGGCAGAACTCTAATTGATGTGGAGAAGGGAGAACTGACCATGAGGGTAAACGACCAGCAAATAAAACTCAATGTACTTTAGACCCTCAAGAAAGCAGATAGCAAAGAAGAGTGCCAACTGATCCAGACAAAAATGAAACTGCTTCTCACATTGCATGCCACCTACCTTAGCAGTCACTGCCTGGGCAGAGATCCTGAACACTGTCGCGTCAGCTATTCAAATGACTACCTCAACATCTACCTCGCAGCCTACCTAACAACTTCCTTGATGACACTGAAGAGGTAAACTGGACTGGTACTCGTCCAGGTAAGTACTTTGAACCTCTTAAATATACAACGAAATAGAGTACCATTGAAAAGCCATCTATTGAACAACCGCCTAAACTGGAAATGAAACCACTGCCTGAATAGCATAAATAAGTTTACCTTGGATAGAATGATACTTTGCCTGTAATCATCTCTTCCAAGTTAACGCAGGAACAAGAACGGCGGTTAGTTATGATGCTCGGGCAGCATAAAAAAGCGATTGGATGGACAATAGCTGACCTGAAAGGAATCAGTCCGGAAATTTGCATGCATAAGATCCTCCTAGAGGATGATCATAAGCCGACAGTTGATGCCCAAAGGAGGCTAAATGAGGCCATGAAGGATTTCGTGAGAAAAGAAATAATCAAGTGTCTCGATGATGGTATTAGTTACGTCATATCTGATAGCAAGTTGGTGAGCCCCGTCCAATGTGTTCCCAAAGGAGCCGACAGTCATTACAAATGAAGATAATAAATTAATCCCAACCAGGACTGTGACCGGTTGGAGGGTTTGTATGGACTATCAAAAGCTGAATAAAGCTACTCGAAAGAACCACTTCCCCTTACCTTTCTTAGACCAAATGTTAGATAGATTGGCTAGAAAACCTTACTACTGTTTTCTTGATGGTTACTTAGGTTACAACCAGATTGCTATTGCCCCTGAGGACCAAGAGAAAACCACCTTCACAAGCCCATACGGAACATATGCCTTTAGAATAATGTCGTTTTGGCTTCGCAACGCACAAGCAACCTTCCAATGGTGTATGATGGACATCTTCTCAGACATGGTAGAAGATTTCCTGGAAATCTCTATGGACGACTTTTCAGTCTTTAGGGAAAGATTCGACAAATGCCTCGGCAACCTGGAGAAAGTACTCGAAAGATGCAAAGAATCCAATATGGTCTGAAACTGAGAAAAATGCCATTTCATGGTAGACGAGGGCATTGTCCTGGGCCATAAAATTTCCCGCTGCGGCATCGAAGTCGACAGAGCCAAAATAGATGTTATCGAAAAACTGTCGCTGCCCACCAATGTTAAAGTGATCAAGAGTTTTCTGGGACACGCTGGTTTTTATCGACGCTTTATTGAAAAAAATTCAAAAATATCTAAACCAGTGTGCTCTTTAATTGAACAGGATAAACCCTTCAACTTCGATGATAAATGCACTAAGGCATTTGAGACATTAAAGCAAAAACTTATAGCAGCTCCCATTGTAGCACCCCCAGATTGGACTATGCACTTTGAAATAATGTGTGATGCCAGCGACCACGCTGTCGGGGCAGTGCTCGGGCAGAGGAAAAACAAAGTCTTACATGTCATATACTACGCCAGCAAGATGCTCAATGAGGCCCAAGTGAACTACATTACCAGTGAAAAAGGAGTTGTTGGCAGTAGTCTTTGCTTTTGATAAGTTCCGAGCATATCTCCTTAGGGCAAAGGTGATAGTGCACACAGATCACTCGGCCATCAAATACCTTTTTTCAAAGAAAGATGCAAAACCAAGGTTGATACGATGGATCCTTCTCCTGCAAGAGTTCGACGTAGAAATCAAAGATAGAAAAGGGACAGAGAACCAGGTGGCTGGTAACTTGTCACGACTAGAAGGGAGACCTACAGATACGACCGAAATCCATGAAACCTTTCCAGATGAGCAAATCCTAGTAACGACAACAGCAAATCTTACAACTACCGAGGCAGCATACGCCATAGCCGCCGCGGCAGACTCTCTGGCAGCAAAGATAGACTCCGCCACACCATGGTACGCTGATATCGTAAACTTTTTAGTTAGTGGCATTTTTCCTCCTAACATGAATTACCAAGGGAAAAAGAGGTTCCAAAATGATGCAAAACATTATTATTGGGACGAGCCTCTCATTTTTAAACAATGTGCGGACTAGTTAATTTGAAGATGCATACCAGAGGAAGAACAACATGAAATCCTCTAACATTGCCACAACTCACCATATAGAGGACATTTTGGAGGAACCAAAACCGCCACCAAGGTTCTCCAATTAGGATTCTACTGGCTGACATTATACAAGGATGCCCAGGCATACTACTAACAGTGTGATAGATGCCAGCGAACAGGTAATATCTCAAGGAGAAACGAGATGCCATTATAGAATATCCTGCAAGTCGAACTGTTTGATGTGTGGGGAATCGACTTCATGGGCCCGTTCCCATCATCTTGTGGGAACTTATACATATTATTGGCAGTAGATTATGTGTCCAAGTGGGTGGAGGCCATAGCTACACCAAAATATGACTCCAAGACCGTGTTGAATTTTCTCCAAAAACATATCTTTACAAGGTTTGGCGTCCCCAGAGCCATAATAAGTGACGAGGGGAAACACTTCGATAATAAACTGATTGCCAAGGCATTGATGAAATATGGTGTCACACATAAGCTTGCCACGACATATCACCCTCAAACCAACGGGCAGGCCGAAATTTCAAACAAGGAACTGAAGAGCAATCTTGAAAAGGTGGTTAACCCATCTAGGAAAGATTGGGCCCTTCGAATCCACGATGCATTATGGCATATCGAACAGCTTTCAAAACCCCATTGGACATGTCACCCTATAGGCTCGTATATGGAAAAGGCTGCCACTTACCTGTCGAGATCGAACAAAAGGCATACTGGGCCATCAAGACAGTAAACTTAAACTGGGAAAAAGCCAGGAAGAAAAGACTCTTGGACCTAAATGAAATTGAAGAATTCAAAGCTGCAGCGTACGACAACACAAGGATATATAAGGAGAAAACTAAGAAATGGCATGACAAAAAGCTGTTGTCGCGGCAGTTTATGCCTGGGCAGCAAGTTCTCCTTTTTAATTCTCGATTAAAACTATTTATAGGAAAGTTGAAATCAAGATGGTCTGGACCTTTTAAGGTGGTCAAAGTATTCCCACATGGTGCAGTCACCATAAAATCCAACAAAGATGGCCATGAATTCACAGTGAATGGGCAGCGGCTAAAGCACTATACATGAACCCACACTATCGAAGACAAGGAAGTGATTATGCTAGGAGACGCATACCAATGCACTTATAACATAGCCTAAATCATTTTTCTTTTTAGTTGTTAATATTATGATTTAGGAATTAGATTTATTTTTCTTTAAATTTTTGTTATTAGGATCCAGATTTCCATTCAGAATTTATCCTAGTTTATTTTTTCTTCTATTTTTCAGGTTTGTTTTCAAGACTCTCTCACAACTCCACCTTCCCGCTAGCAGTCGTCGAGGGCGACAAAGCGTTTCAAAGTCGCAGCACGAAAGAGGATGATCCTAGACGACGACGATGAAACCTCCTCCGAAACACCATCAATCCAAGCTTCTCTCTCCTTCTTCTATTTTATATTTATCTAATCTATGCTAAATTTTGTGTATGTAGGCATGCATTGAGGACAATGCTCCTCTCGAGTTTGGAGGGAAAAATTAGTCCTCCAATCTTTTCTTTTATTTTTCTGTTTTTTTCTATTTTTTATTTTTCTATTTTGTTTTTTTAGTAGTTGCATTTAGGTTCTAATGTAACATGCCTTTATTTAAAAGTTAATGAATTCATAGTTTGAAAGAAAAATTTTGAGTAGTTTTTACTCGTCGCTGCAGATTACCCGCCTGGGCGGCAATTTTAGCATAACTCTGGATTTACTTAGAATCTTACTATGATTTGAACTTATAGAAACACTCTTTGTGACTAGTTTGATTTTAGGACTTCTATGAAACTTAGGTATTTCACCTAGTAAACTTAGGTTCTAATGTAACATGTCTTTATTTAAAATTTAATGAATTCTTAGTTTGAAAGAAAAATTTTGAGTAGTTTTTACTCGTCGCGGCAGATTACCCGTCTGGGCGGCAACTTTAGCATAACTCTGGATTTACTTAGAATCTTACTATGGTTTGAACTTATAGAAACACTCTTTGTGACTAGTTTGATTTTAGGACTTCTAGGAAACTTAGGTATTTCACCTAGTAAACTTGGGTAGAACTTGAAATATATATATATATGTGTGTGTGTGTGTGTGTGTGTGTGTGTGTGTGTGTCCTAGAGGTGCCTGAAACTGGCTCTAAGATAAGCTAGAGGTGCCTGAAATTGGCTCTAGCCAAAAAGGTGCTAAAAGAAATCATTAGAGGTGCCTATCACCGGCTCTAATGGTTTAAATCTTTATTATGTTATGAATTGCAAAAGAAACTAGAGGGAAACCCAAGGGAATTAAGGTGCTTATCAGAGTTTACTTAGAAGCTGAAGCATCATTCTTATCACAAGGATCGCACACACTCACGAGATACATAATTCGGTTTCGGGTAAGTCCATTGTCATTCGAAAGGTTGCTATTAGGCGTAAATCTACACGGTATGTAAAGGTTGCTCAAGATACTCTCTCGACTAAGTTTGCATATGATTTTAAGTTTTGGCATGTTATTGTTAGATTGCATTGCTTGATGACAAGCAATAGTTTGAGTTTGGGGGTGTGTTAAGTGTGCAAAAGTCCTATATTTATGCCCTAGTTTAGCTCAATTATTGCTATCTTAAGCATAGTTTAGTTGCATTTATTAGTAAAAAAATACACAAAGTTGCATATATTAGATATTCTGCCTTATTTGATGAACTTAATTGTCTCTATATATAAGATATTGTCCAGGTGTGTTTTCTCTCTGTGCGCAGGTACCCGCTGAGGCAGCAGAGAGGGCAGAAGAGGAGAAGCTGGACATTGATGGAGGAAGCTGTTGGACCATCTAGAGAGCTGATTGAGAACTAACAAAGAGGAGATGCCAAGAATGAAGAACTGTGCCAGCCCTTGCACACCAACCCAGACCTCTGCTGAGGCAGACAACATTATGTCGTCGAGGCAGCAACTCGAGGAAGGGTGGAAATATGCAAAGTGGTATGCAACTGAAAGAGCTCATCAAGCTCGATTTTTGGAGACCACTTGCACGTGCATTGGAGCCCAGCAGACAAAGAAAAGCCATGGTCAAAGTTAAGGTGGAAAAAGTCAAACAGGAATCTAGGAAGATTTAATGTTAGATTTGTTCTTTTAATGAGTTGTAACTAGATCCTAACTAGGATTCCTGCCCTAAACCGACTTAGACCTAGCTTCTCCCCAATAAATGTAATCAACTTGAAGGAAGAAAAAGACACTTGAGATTAGAGAGAAAAATCTTTCTTGTCGAAACCCCTTTGTGTCGTCATCCTCCACCATGTTCTAAACCTTCCCTAGGGCTAAGGGTTGGTTGTGTAGTAGTTGTGAGAGTTTTTCTTGTATTCATTTAGGTTTTAGTTTTTGCAATAAAATTCAAGGTTTGTTTACTCTTGGTTCTTCATTGTATGCAATCTTTATCAGGAGAGAATAGAGCATCAATATATTTGTTCAATATCGAGAGAGTTAGACTCACGAAACGAATAAACACGGTTTTATCCAACAGTAGGATAAAGCTACTTCGGCTTAGGGATAAGTTAGAAGTTCAGCGGCTAAGAGAGGCTTCACAATCGGTTGGTGTTCATCCTTAGATTCACGTCGAGAGGTATTATCCAAGATGTGTTCGCCAAATGTACTTCAAGCTTAGGGATAAGAGGAAGTCATTGAAGGGAGCCTTGCCGAACCTTGAATCATCGCTTAACTGCCCAGGCAGTCACATTGGTTTCTGCCAAGGCGGGCTTTTGTCGAGGCATACTCGTGGGCAGCTGTCGAAAGTTGTTGAGTTGATATGCAAAATAGTACCGAGATAGTACATCCAATCTCCACACTATGAAGCATTCCAATACCGGTCCATTCTCTGACTCTAATTTCTCAATTTATTCTATTTGCTTTAAACTTAGTTTTGATCAACCCAACTCTCAATATTTGTTTTTTTTTTACTTTTTACCTGTATATGAAGGTGAATTCCAAAGGTTGTCACAATCCCTATAGAGACGATATCTTAAATACTATAACTTGGCACTGTGTATACTTGCACGCAATTTGCGCATCACTTTTGCATGCAACAGCCGATTTTGGGTTATGTGGTGTGATACTCTTAGTTTTAATGGTTGGATACATATTTTTCGAGGTCCACAATTTAATGGGTTTCTACAAGAAGATATTTAAGGATGAATTCAATTGTCCACCATAGGTCTTCTCAAGTACAAACAAATTAATCAAGAGAATTATAGACCTTTATCCATTGACCAAGATAACTATTGATGAGATTATTGAGAATAAATGGTTTAAGAAAAGATATATGCCACCTATGTTTGAGCAAGTTGCTAGTCTTGATGATGTAGGTTTCATTATTAATGATTTAGGAAATTATCAAAATCTTGTAGCTAAATGTTGAGATTTAGGGGGCTCGATTCGATCAATCGTTCTTGCTTGCCAAGTGTGGAGAAGTTAGATAATTGGGTGTTTTAGTGGGAGAAGAAAAATTGGCAATTTGACACAAGGATTTATAGTGGTTCAACCTTCTAACCAAGGTCTACATCCACTACCTTAGCTCCCCACTAAGGATTTCCAAACAAATTCACTAAGAATTTCGTCCCATTTTCTCGGCTTAGGAGGAAACCGTTACAACCCTCAAAGCTTTCTACCCAAAGCTTGAAGGAACACTCTCTTGTACAAAGAAAGACTTAGCAAACTAGAAATCCCTCCAATAGGTATTTGTTTGCAATTCTAAGCACTCACCAAAAACCTAAACACTTGAGCAAATTTAACAATGTAAGCTCACAAGTGTTGTCTAAGCAAGAAATAAACAATTTAAGCTCTAGACAAATTTTGACATCATAATGTTGTAACAATTGAAGCATTAACCATTACAAGATGCTTGGAGGTCCCTTTTATACTCCCAATTGAGTTTGTAGCCGTTACTAGCCGTTGGGATTGAATTGGAGCCATTGGAGCCTTTATTTCCCACCATAAATGCAGTTCTGCAGCTTGGCGTATCGATACTCGTTTAACCGTATCGATACGGTCTCAATGAGGAAAGAGACGTTGGGCTTCTTTAGCTGATGCGTATTGATACGCTTGCCTAGCGTATCGGTACGGTCCTGCAAATTCAAATGACCGTTGGGAAATGACCGTTGGGGTAGTTAGGCGTATCGGTACGCGACTAGCCGTTGGGCTCTTTCAAAGCACACCGTATCGATACGGCTAAGCGTATCGGTACGGGTTTTGGCTACTGGAAAAACTGTTAGTTTGAAACCCTAAGGCGTATCGGTACGGTCCAATACCGTATCGGTACGGTCCTTTGAAAATCATGGTTTTGACTACTTAAAATACACTTTAAATCATTCCAAGGCCTTTTGAAAACCCTTAAACATATTTTCAAGTTGTTTTTGACTAAAAACACATTTTAAATTCTTTGCAATTTAGTCCAAAACATTTTTCAAATATTATATCAAAACTTAGTTCTACACTAAACAACTTGAAGAATAATTTGTTGTACCTACTGTTAGGAATGAATTTGAACTTATCTTAACATCGCATTACCTTAGCCTTAATAGTCTGCTTGAGAAGTAAATGGGTCTTGTTAAACGGGAAATAAGATTTACATCAAAACATCATGCTAATTAGATAATTTTAAAAATAAAACCAACTTTGATGCTCATGGGTTTTAGTATGAAGAAACATAACTACAAAATGAAGCTTTTGGGAGAAAAAACTAGATGCAAGGGTCATTTAATTTTTACAACCTTCTTGATGGATATTTTTCCTCTTATGAACTAGTTCAGTAGAGTAAGTTTTACGGTTAAGGAAGTTGATATGATCATAGGTGATGAAAAAGGGGAATTAATTTTGGATGGTAATTTGGAGCATATGAAAAAGTTTGATTTTCCAAAACTATTTTTCTTTTCAAGTTCATTGGAAATCAAATCTTTTTCTTTTTGAACTTTAAGAAGAAAATTTTGTAAATCAAAACATTTTTGTTCAAAATCTTTCAACTTTGCTTCAAGTTCAAGATTTGTTTTGGAAAGCAAATCATTTTCAATTTTTATTTTTGAAATCAACTTTTTGTTCTTGGAAAATGATGCCTTGAATTCCAAAAGCAAATTATCATAGGCATCTTGTAACTCATCAAATGTATAAGAATTTGAAATAGATGAGTTAGAAGTTACCTCCCCCTCATTGAGGGCCATCAAGCATAGGTGGGCTACTTCATCATCGGTGGAGTCTTCATCACTCCATGTGGCCACATATGCTTGTTTTGAAGATGATCCCTTCTTTTTGGATTTGTGGGAATCCTTCATCTTCTTTATCGATTCATGCTTGGATTTTTCCATTTTGCTCTTCATGAACCAGGCAAATTTGTTGAAGAGATAGGCCATCTCTTCATCTTCACCTTCCTCCTCACTTGAATCTACATGATGGCATGTGGAGAATTTGAGAGCTACGTCACTAGCATTTATGCCTAGCTCCATGATCTTCTTCTTCCCCATTGCTCTAATCTCTTCCTTCTTCTTCTCCTCTTCTTTGTTTTTCTTCATTATTTGATGAGTGAGAAGTGACCCCATGAGTTCATCAAGCTTCAAGGTTTTGAGATTCTTGGCTTCGATGATGGCGGTCCTCTTTAAGTCCCATGACTCGGGAAAGGAGTAGATGAGCTTTCGGACAAGCTTCTCTTCCGGGATGGCTTCTCCATAACCTTTAAGACCATTGGTGATGGTGGAGAACCTATCAAACATCTTCTCGATGTTCTCTTCCGGATCCATCTTGAAGTTCTCATACTCTAAGGTGAGGAGCCCAATCTTGGTCTTCTTGACTTCATCGGTTCCTTCGTATGTGACTTCAAGCTTGTCTCATACCTCCTTGGCACTCTCACAAGAAGACATCTTCTCATAGATGGTTGGGCCAAATGCACAAAAGAGCATGTGCAAGGCTTTGCAATTAAGCTACATCTTCTTGCGATCGTCGGTACTCCATTTCGCTTTGCTTCTTTGAGGCACGAACGAACCATCTTCAACTATGTCCCATAGCTTGTAGTCTCTTGACTTCAAGAAGAATTTCATCTTTGTCTTCCAATGGGCATAGTGATTTCTGTCGAAGAAGGGCGGTTTGTCGATGGATTGCGCCATTTGAGCCGGTTGGTGAAATGTTGATCGAGCTTGCCGGATCTTCTCAATAGGATGTGAATCCCCTTCGATTGAGCCAAGCTCTGATACCAATTGTTGAGATTTAGGGGGCTCGATTCAATCAACCGTTCTTGCTTGCCAAGTGTGGAGAAGTTGGATAACTGGGTGTTTTAGTGGGAGGAGAAAAATTGGCAATTTGACACAAGGATTTATAGTGGTTCAACCTTCTAACCGAGGTCTACATCCACTACCTTAGCTCCCCACTAAGGATTTCCAAACAAATTCACTAAGAATTTCGTCCCCTTTTCTCGGCTTAGGAGGAAACCGTTACAACCCTCAAAGCTTTCTACCCAAAACTTGAAGGAACACTCTCTTGTACAAAGAAAGACTTAGCAAACTAGAAATCCCTCTAATAGGTGTTTGTTTGCAATTCTAAGCACTCACCCAAAACCTAAACACTTGAGCAAATTTAACAATGTAAGCTCACAAGTGTTGTCTAAGCAAGAAATAAACAAATTAAGCTCTAGACAAATTTTGACATCATAATGTTGTAACAATTGAAGCATTAACCATTACAAGATGCTTGGAGGTCCCTTTTATACTCCCAATTGAGTTTGTAGCCGTTACTAGCCGTTGGGATTGAATTGGAGCCGTTGGAGCCTTTATTTCCCACCATAAATGCAGTTCTGCAGCTTGGCGTATCGATACTCGTTTAACCGTATCGATACGGTCTCAGTGAGGAAAGAGACGTTGGGCTTCTTTAGCTGATGCGTATCGATACGCTTGCCTAGCGTATCGGTACGGTCCTGCAAATTCAAATGACCGTTGGGGTAGTTAGGTGTATCGGTACGCGACTAGCCGTTGGGCTTCTTTAGCTGATGCGTATTGATACGCTTGCCTAGCGTATCGGTACGGTCCTGCAAATTCAAATGACCGTTGGGGTAGTTAGGTGTATCGGTACGCGACTAGCCGTTGGGCTCTTTCAAAGCACACCGTATCGATACGGCTAAGCGTATCGGTACGGGTTTTGGGTACTGGAAAAACTGTTAGTTTGAAACCCTAAGGCGTATCGGTACGGTCCAATACCGTATCGGTACGGTCCTTTGAAAATCATGGTTTTGACTACTTAAAATACACTTTAAATCATTCCAAAGCCTTTTGAAAACCCTTAAACATATTTTCAAGTTGTTTTTGACTAAAAACACATTTTAAATTCTTTGCAATTTAGTCCAAAACATTTTTCAAATATTATATCAAAACTTAGTTCTACACTAAACAACTTGAAGAATAATTTGTTGTACCTACTGTTAGGAATGAATTTGAACTTATCTTAACATCGCATTACCTTAGCCTTAATAGTCTGCTTGAGAAGTAAATGGGTCTTGTTAAACGGGAAATAAGATTTACATCAAAACACCATGCTAATTAGATAATTTCAAAAATAAAACCAACTTTGATGCCCATGGGATTTAGTGTGAAGAAAAATAACTACAAGATGAAACTTTTGGGAGAAAAAACTAGATGCAAGGGTCATTTAGTTATTACAACCTTCTTGCTGGATATTCCTCCTCTGATGAACTAGTTCAGTAAAGTAAGTTTTACAGTTAAGAAAATTGATATGTTCATAGGTGATGAAAAAAGGGAATTAATTTTGGATGGTTACCGAGAATGATTTCTATTGTTCATGGGGCCACTTTATAAAGTACATGTGATAAGGATGTGACAATAGTTGTCGATGTTTGTGTTTTTCTACATGTTTTATTCAATAATATTTCTATGGAGAGAATTATGGTTGTATGATTTATATAACTAAACTTGCTTTAGTGTCTGGGAAGGCTATCAAGCGATGTCATTACAGTCAAAAGCGGCTATCTTTGCCTGAGCAATTTTCATATCTTTTGGGAGAAGTAGCAAGTTGGCTTCTGCCCATACCTGGTTTTTGTCTATTGTATAAGTACAAATTTAGGAATCAGGGGCGGTTCAAAGATTTTGGGGGCCCTGTGCAATATATTAAAATAAGGGCCCTTAATTTATAATCAATAAGAGATATAAGTTGTTTTTTTCAAAAAAACCTTAACTCAAAAAATTAACTTATATACACACATAAATATATATATATACACACACATAATTATATATATAAATCTATAATTTTTTTACAAATATTTAATTTAATTTAACTTAAGTTCTCTATTTTGGGGCCCCTCTCTATTGGGGGCCCTGTGCGGTCGCTCATATCGCGCCTGTCCAGAACCCCCACTGTTAGGAATGTGGATGATGAAGAGTTACATGAGCATGAGAAGCCATGGCTTTGAACGATTTCATGTATCTAATTGCCATTTGAGGACAAGTTTCGTGGCAACTTCTAACGGTGTTTCATTTGGCTCATCTTATGGTGGAAAATAGATCTCCGCCGCTTTTACTCATGTAGCTCGGTTTCAAATTTTGATCCTTGAGGTCAAAGATAGTTTGAAGAAGTGAGCATTGCAAGGAATCAAAGTGAAGATGACGAGAAAATAGTTTTTTATATTTATTAGTTATTTTACGTTAAGTGTGTTTAATGAAATAATGTGTTTTTTGGGTTATTTGTAGCCTTGTAAACACTATCATTTAGCAGTCTTAAGGTATATAATAAAAAATTGTTTTCTTTTATCGAATGAATGAAACTCTTTTCTTCCTTAAATATATTTAGCATGTGTCTCCCTTTATTTTGTATATCTCTTTTTCTTTTAAAAATTCTTCTTGATTTAAATTATTATCAAATGGATTTTGAGGAACAACAAAGAGAGGGAGGATGATGAGTTAACATCGAGCTCGGATGGATTCTTCAAGAGGCTTTTAGAGGATAGTAAAAGAGGGGATGAAGAAATGACTTCTAGTTCTGAAGGTTTTTTTTAAGAAATTGTTTCGGGAAAATAAGAGTGAATCTGATTATAAAATAGTTTTTAAGCCAAAAGAAGGTGATAAGAAAAAATAGTTCTTTAAGAAGTTATTTAAAGATACTTTTAATGATAAGAAATATGTAAATGATCGAATTGATGTGCGCGTATGGTGAACACTGTAAAAAATACTTCAAAATCAGGTGAATATGATGAAAAGGAGGGGTTTTATCATAAACTTTTCAAGGATAAATTTGAGGAAAAGAAAGATGTGAATGATAAGAATGATAATGGTGAGGAAGAAGATTCTTTAGATTTCTCATTGTTTTCCTATTTGCTTCAATTTAATTAATTTTTTTATTAAAGGTATTATTTAATATTATTTAATGTATTAATATATTTAATGAGAGAATTATTAATTTTTTATTAAAATTAAATTGATTGAATGTATAAATACGGAGATTAAATGTGTTATTATATAATTTTTTAACTAACACGTCGTCAACTTCATAAGCTTCTAATATTAAAGTGAAAATATTTGTATGAAAATTCATAGGAAATATATATTTTTATTATTTTTAATATATATATATATATATATATTTATAAAGTTCTTACACAAATACTTGAATATAGTTTTTGATGTTACAGTACAATATTACATATTTGAATATTTTTAATTTATTATATATTTGAAAAATACAGAAAAAAAACAAATTCATAAGCTTCTATTATAATCATCACATTCTTTAATAAATCAAATATACTAATAACTAACTATAAATTGTTATAAATATTTATCTATGTGGATGTCTATCATGATTAGAACTTTATCTAAGGAGTTTGATTTACTTTTATCATTAGAAATATTATCTCATTTAATTAGAGTTCAATGTAATATGTACTTCTTATGCCTATAAATAGATGATTTGATGAAGACATTGTATACAAGTCTATATTTGAGAATAATACAAATCTTCCTCTTTCTCTCATCTCTTTGTTCTTCCATTCTTGTTCTTTGTTATTATTATTGTTCTTTGTTATTATTATTGTTCTTTGTTATTTTATTCACAACACGTTATCAACACGAGTTTGCTCGAAAGATTTTGGTGGTCTTTGTTTGAATCCCAAAGTAGTTACCGAAACAAATTTGATTTTATGTTGAACCGAAGATAAATTTTTCCCCACATTTTTGTTATTGATTGCTTTTATCTTGATATTTTAACTTGGTCTTTATTTTTGAAAAAGTATAGTAACATGTTTTGAAGGCTTGAGCGAACCATGGAATCTCGCCCAATTACCTAGGTCCTTGTTGCTGATTCTCGAAAAGATTTCAATTTGATATTGTCGATCACATGTACCATATATTCAATATATTCAATTTAACTTGGAAAGTCTGGTATGTTTTACTTATTTAAATATAGATATAGTGATTGACTAATCACTCACAAATTAAGGTTAGTATATTTTTAATATATTATTTAATTATTATTTCGATCTAATATTATATGATGTTTATTGGACCAAGTTTATATATTTAACCTTCAGCGAAACCTTTAGGGAATGTACTTGGATAGGTGACGATTCCATCTTGAGTATCAATGCACTTGGTTATGGTGCTTTCTATTTTGATGTGAATTTGATCAAACAACGTTCAACCATTTTGATGTCATTGGTGTAGCATTGTTCTTTAACACCGCTTTAAGGTGATGTGCGTACATCCACATAAGAGGTTTATAAATTGGTTAATGTATTTTGGTATGACTTGATTTAAGAAAAATTTAAAGAGGTACGTTTTTTAAAATTATTTTTATTCGATTTGATTTGTTCGATTATATTTATTCCAATTCCTCAAGTAAATGGAAGCATGATTAATTAACAACATGATTGTTATAAATTCTATATTTGCTCGAAAGCAATCTCTCATGTGTGGAAAAACTCAATTGTAGACTTCTCACGATGTCAGATTACAAAAAAAATCATCATGACAAGAAGAATTTTGTGAGAGGCATTCATTGAAGTGAATGCAAGCATGATGTTTATTCCATGCGATTATCAATGATGGGGCATTCCCTGAAGTGAATGCAAGCATGATGTTTATTCCATGCGATTATTGGAACTGTTTCATTCCCTGAAGTGAATGCAAACATGGTAAATCATTATTCAATTAGAGACATAATTTCGATATAATCCAAGTATATTGGCTGGACATCTCGTTCTGCGAGGATACTGGTCTCAAAGGAGGTTTTTAAAGGACATTGTGGACTGGTTTAACAATACCGCGTACAAGGATTAAATCTTGGTTCTATATGATAAGGATATGTTAATAAAAACATACTCCACTTTTCACGACAAATAATATTGTCCTCAGACACAATATCATGAAAAAGGTTTCAAAGGCCCACTGGCTCTACTCTATTTCCTAAAGTGAATGTGAGATTATATTATAGAAATAATAAAAGTCACATTAGAAGTTGTGATCATGGTCGAGGCATTGACATAGACATTATGGTCATTTTAAGAATACTTCCACCCACTGATAGTGAGGTTATAAGGATGACAAGAGCGATAAAGATCATTCTAAAAAGTGAAATCTTTTTTATTACCAATGTGATGTTATAAACCATTGGTCTCGTACTTATCGTACGTTAGAAAAATCAACCATGATTGAATGATAAAGGAAAGAAAATAAAAGCAAATTCTGTTTGCAAAAAAATGACAAAGATGATATTGGTCCAACTTATTTGGACATTGTTAGTCCAACTTATTTGGACGTTGTTGATTTCCTTATAACCCTCGAATGGAATAAATCATCTTCTAATTATTGTCATAACTTTGAAAAAATTAATTATCTTTTTATTTATTTTGCTTTATGTTTATTTACTTTATACATTAATTATTTACATTTTATATTTATATTCATGTTAATATTTATATTTATATTTATATATTATCATATTATTTATTTTGTTTAACATGATTACTTATCAAATATAATTTATGGTGACGATTTATGCTTAGCAGAAGCATAAGATATATTTTTCTATTTAAATGCAAGGGAAAAAATGTGAGTATTATATCTCAAAGTACTAAAAGTATTGATACTCCAGAAGAGCAATAAGTTCTTGAGAGAAAGCACATTATGAAAAGTGCATAATTGTGAATATTGCAATAATTACCGCTAATGGTAATAATATCGTCACCACTAGAAGTGAAAATTTTAAGAGAGCAATATGAGTTCACAAAATATTCTTTTTGGAATTATAGATAACATATGTTATCAATTAGCATTTGAAATAAGCCATTGTGGATATAAGTTCTGGCAGTCAAAAAGTCAGTTGAAAGCTCTAAAAAAGCTATATATATTGCTACCAAAAGATAATTTCCATTGAAAGCTCCGAAAGAGCTAAATATATTCTTATTCAAAGGAACAATTTTAATGATCGTACTAGACATGTATGAGTGAGATTGAATCACATGTTATGGTAAACCAGAAGTTTACGAAATTCAGAAATGTATATACACACTTGTATGTAGTTGGTATGATCGGTTAGACCATCCTGATCAATAATGATGCGAAAACTATTGAGATTTACATGCACATATATTAAAAGAACTTGGAATTTTTATGGTGCTTATTCTCAAAGGAATAAATTAAATTCCACTTATTAAAGAACGTGACGTTCTTGTGTTGCTTAAAAGAATTGATTAAATTCCACTTACAAAAAGAACCTGAAGTTCTTGTTTGTTCTCAAAGGATATAGATGATCCCACTTACCAAAAGAATTAGAATTTGAAGTTCTTGTACTGAAGTTGAGACTGTATGTCTTGCATATCTGAACGAAATATGGGCTCATATATCCACAAATGTGAAAAGTTTTAGGGTAAACTAACCCAATGACCACCATATTATGGTAAATGTATTAAAATGACCACATTAAAAAAAATCGACTCAATTAAACCACCAAACTATTTAAATGGTATCAATGTGACCACCAGCCGTTAAAGCTTAACGGAAGGGTGACGTGGCAGTTAAAAAAATAAGGGTATAATTACACATTTGGTCCTTATTACTTATACACTCTATCAATCTAGTCCTAATTTTAATTTAATAAAATAAATTAATTATTTAATTTTTTTTTGCAAATACCTTAACATCAACTACATACTCAAAATAAATTAATTTTTTTTGCAAATACCTTAACATCAACTGCATATAGGAAATTAAAAGAACAATTTCTTAACACTCATAACACATTACATGATAGCTCAGTAGAAAGCCATGAAACAGCAAGATTACTTAAATACATACTTAACTCTGATCCTGTTAGAATTCTTCATCTATATGCTAGCAATACCCTAAATTTGTTCCCAGTTTCTTACATATTGCTCAACATGCTAGTATTTACAAGTAACTCATAAAAACAAAATGTTAACCTTTTTTTTTGCAAGCAGACATAATCAGATTGAAATAGAACAGATGCCCCCAAACATTCTAATGGAATTTCTTCCAAAGTATGTGTCTATATATTTGTTTAACTTGAAAATTCCTTGCATTATGAAAAATTTAAACCCAAATTTGCCCAATTCAGTTCCAAAACCAACAAAACAAAATAACGTTGATAGTACTAAAAGGTATACCTCTTGCGGCAAGCTACCAGTGGGGTTCTGGACAGGCGCGATAAGAGCGACCGCACCGGGCCCCAAGAGAGAGGGGCCCAGAAATAGAGAACCTAAATTAAACTAAATTAAATATTTGTAAAAAAATATAAATTTTAAGTGAAAATGTTTGATTTTTAGATATTTATAACTTAACTTTTTGTTGCTTAAGAGGATAATTTAATAATATTTTTTGTATTAAGGTAATTTTTTTTTAAAAAAACTTATATCTTTTACTGATTATAAATTAAGGGCCTAATTTTAATAAATTATACAAGACCCCCAAATTTTTTGAACCGCCCCTGCAAGCTACCATCAACAGTGTTAAAAATTCGAACCATCGTCCCTTTCGAGCTAGCGGTAGCAAGCATCTGTCCATCCTGCGAGAGTGCAAAGCAGGCAATTCTCGAATCATGAGCCATAATAAACTTAGTCCTCTTCGAGGTCATCAATGGCTGCCAATGTCATTTCTAAAATGGTTGTCTTGGACGAAAGATCTAAATTTTGAAGCTTGTTCATTGAACTCAGATGTTCTATATTTCTGGAAAACTGATTTTTGGAGAGATGAAAACAAAACTAAGATATATATTAAGTTTTGTATTACATATTACAAAAATGCATTTGGCTTAGTGGTAAACACACATCACCCTAACTTGAGAACCTTGGTTCAATTCCTACTAAAAGCAAGGGCTCTTTTCTTTTATTTTCTTCATCCAATCTGGTGACATGTGTCACCAAATGATTGGAGGAAAAAATAAAATTAATAAATTAAATATAAATAATTAAAAAGTCCTCCAATAAGGTGGTGACACGTGTCACATTCTAATTAAATAATTTATTTATTTTATTAAATTAAAATTAGGATTAAATTGATAGAGTGTATAAGTAATAAGGACCAAATGTGTAATTATACCCTTATTTTTTTAACTGCCACGTCACCCTTCTGTTAACCTTTAACGGCCGGTGGTCACATTGATACCATTTAAATAGTTTGGTGGTTTAATTGAGTCGATTTTTTTAATGTGGTCATTTTAATACATTTACAATAGTATGGTGGTCATTGGGTTAGTTTACCCAAAGTTTTATATGATTTTAGTAGATGCATCTACATTGTTTTATCAACTTACAACCAGAAGTTTGTGAGATTGATTCTAAAAGGATTCAAATTATGCAATTAGACTATTCGTTTTGCAAAAGCTTGTGGGTTTATATTTTAGGATCGGTTGTTACAAAGTGTAGAACTAATGTTTTGATATAATAATTGAAAAATGTTTTGGACTGATTTAAAAAGTATTTAAAACAATTTCCAAAGTCCAAATAACTTGAAACTATGTTTAGGGATTTTTTAAAAGGTTTTACATGTTTTTTAAAGCCAAACTTCACAAAACTGTCCAGGCATTTCGAAACACCTTAGGGCGTTTCGATACGGTGCATTCCAGTAGCTAAAACGTTTCGATACTAGTATCGAAACGGGCTTTCCCTGGATAAGGATTTTGTCCAGCGTTTCGAAACGGGCTATGCCGTTTCGATACGCCTACGTGGCATTGACCACAACGGTCATAAACCCCAACGGCTATTTCCCAACTAACATTTAAATGTAGGTCGTTTCGATACAGGGACAGGCGTTTCGAAACGGGTGTTTCAAAACGGTCTAGAGCGTTTCGATACGGGTCTACGTCAGACTGCAACGGCTCTTTCTACTTAAAGGATGTTTCGAAACGGGTTCGAGCGTTTCGAAATGGGGAGCTACAGAACTGCATTTATGGTGGGAATTAAAGTCCTCAACGGCTCAAATTCAATCCCAACGGCTAGTAACGGCTACAAACTCATCAAGGAGTATAAAAGGAACCTCCAAGCATCAAGTAAAGGCTAATGCTCATATTGTCAATCAACAAATGATCAAGAATTGTCTTAGAGCTTAAATTGTAATTTATTGTATAGACAAACACTAGTGAGCCAAAATTGTCAAATTTGCTCAAGTGTTTTAGGTTTTGGGTGAGTGCTTTAATTGTGCAAACAAACACCTATTAGAGGGATTTGTGTTTGCTTTTAATTATCTCTTTGTAAGAGAGGGTTTGATCAAGGCTTTGGGTAGAAAGCTTGATCGGTGTAAAGGGTTTCCTCCTAAGCCTAGAAAAGGGGACGAATCAATAGTGGATTGATTGGAAATCCTTAGTGGGGAGCTAAGGTAGTGGATGTAGACCTTGGTTAGAAGGTTGAACCACTATAAATCATTGTGTCAATTATCTTTTTAGCTTCCACAACCCTTCCACCCAAAAATTCACCTCTCCACCACTTGGTGAGCCTTATCGGTTGAACGAATCGAGCTTCTCACAACTCAACACAAAGCCTATTGGTTATGAAAAATACGGTTTAGCAAATTTTTAATTGGACGCCTCCTATTTAATAGCTAAAATGTGAGAACAAAACATTTATTATTTATATGGTATTTCCATATAGCAACACTTATACACATCAAGCTAACGAGTTATAATAAACTCCCCATTATGATTTGACTTTTGGTCAGAAGTCATATTTCCCATTTTTGAATTTTTGAATGTGCGATATATAGTTGAATTGCTCCACCATAACGCATAAAATGGGCAAGTAAAAAGGGTTGAGAATATATATTGAGTACGAGTCTCCTTTTATGTTTAAATTCTATACATTAATTGGAGAATCATTTATTAGATGATTTTTCTTAACATCAGTGGAGAGAATAATCAGCTAGATAAAGAAGGAAATGAATTATCATTATCTAGATCCTCGAATATGAACTAAAAGTTCGTAAGATAATTCATGTTATTTCATGTCAACTGCCAGACATATTTACTGACCCAATGAGAGTAATTAAGTCTCATATACCAGCTGAAATGCTGTAAGTTTAAATTACATGTTAGAGCAAGTGGATGTAAATCATGCTTGAAGCATGATAGTTGAAATGGTTCCAATGATCAAAATTCTCGTAAATGAAAAGTATTATGAGATGGTCATATATTGGAGGCGGGTGCTCCTAAAGAGACCTAAGACATAACTAATAATAAATCTCTTGAAGAGTTTCAGGTACTTGAAATAAAGATTGAAATCTTGAAGAGATCTCGATGAGTTATGTCATTACGAGAATGGAACCAGAAAATTAAAAAGTTGTCGACAACGATTTTATAACCAATTTTACATAACACACTTTTATAGAAGTAAGGAAAGAAATCGAGGATCTTGTATAAAATCTATCCAGAAGTATAGATATTGAATTGGTCGATGTTGAAAGACGCTTTGAACTTCTAAAATAGAAGTATTTGGACCAACAGTCCAAACACCTAAAGGTGTAATGCAAGTGAGGCACAAATAAGTAGTCGTAAATACGACTTGAACTATGTTTTATGAAAAGTTTAATTGCTTCATGGTGGATGCAATTACTTTGGCAGTTATGAAAAAAAATTTACATGCGTCTAATTATTTGTGGATCCATATTTATCCTTGAAAGATTTAAAATGCTAGAAGCATTTGGAAATTTTCGAGGAAATTTATTTAGACATGTCTCATGAATATTTTGGCGCATTTGGTATAATCGCCTTAGTGAATACTAATTGAGAAAATACTAAAAGAATGATAAGATTTTCTTATTTTATAAATGAGTTTGGATCAAGATCCATTATGATAATTTTAGAACTCCTAAAGAGCTTCAAATTGAAAACTCATGAAGTACTTTCAATACAAGTACTCGAATCTTGACATCAAGTTTATCTCGACCTGAAAATCGAGGATTTTTATATATTTCTTTTTGTCTATGAATAGACATAAGCTGAAAGAATCTTAAAGAAGATTCAATATGAATAGATCATATCTATTGAGTATCCCAATAGTTGTAAGATTGTTGGATGTGAATAAAGATAATTATATCTTTTCTTGGTCTTGAAGCACTATATATTAGTTGGTCAAGAAATATCTATGAATATACAAAGATAATTACATTTAGATCTTCAAACATTCGTCGATGCCTCCTCAAATCTTGTAGAAATAATTGTTATGCACAAGGCAAGCCAAAAATGTGTTTGGCTAAGACCATTGACCCAACATATCCAGAAGATATGTGATTTACTTTCACAAGATATGATACAAATGCTATCTTGTGTAGAGATAATGGAAGGTGGATACATCATGGAAAATATTACTCCAAAGTTTCATCCCCCGCTATCTTTAAAAAATTCTTTAGTGAAGGAAAAATAGTACACACATCTTTTTCCCTTAACCGAGGTTTTGTCCCAATGAGTTTTCCTAGTAAGGTTTTTAATGAGGTCACATGTTATGCGTATCAAAGATGTGTGTACTCTTTTTCTTTCACTAAAGAAATTTTTTCCCACTGGGTTTTTATCTTAGTAAGGTTTTAACGAGGCACATTATCTACATAGACATTATCCGTCTATCATGATTAGAACTTTATCTAAGGAGTTTGATTTATTTTATCATTAGAAATATTATCTCATTTAATTAGAGTTCAATGTAATATGTACTTCTTATGCCTATAAATAGATGATTTGATGAAGACATTGTATACAAGTCTATATTTGAGAATAATACAAATCTCCCTCTTTCTCTCATCTCTTTGTTCTTCCATTCTTGTTCTTTGTTCTTATTATTGTTCTTTGTTATTTTATTCACAAAATAAATATTATATTTATATGTATTATTACTTAACTTACATTATTTTTAAAATTAAAGTCATTCTTTAAAATCTAAAATTTCAAACAAATTTTTTAATGTAATTTAAAATTGAATAATGTAGATTTTTACCATATAAATAAAAATATTATTTTTTAGAGAAAAAATAATATTAAAAATTATTTCTAATATTTATTATTACTTTTGAATGATAAGTGTGATTTATTTATTTTATTATACAATAATTTAGATTAGATAAAGAATTGTTTTAACATATCAAAATAAAAAAAATTGTTAGAGAAATAGAAAATAATAATTTATTTGAATATAAAACATTATTTTAAATTTTAGTTTAAAGTGGTGAGAATTTTAATGAAAAAAACTACTATTAAGAATGTAATATTACACTGATAAAGAATTTTCTCAAACTAAATATGAGTATGGAATTTTAAAAAAAAATATTATTTTTTTATGGTAATAATATTTTCCGTGAACCAAGCACCCCTTAGTTTTTTGAGATCGTATAATTAGTAGGTTTGTTAAAAGGACCGAAAGCGGCCGTAAGTTCAACTGCGAAGCACCAATGGACTCCAACTCACAGAATCCAGGCAGCGCGTTAACCGGCACGCGCTTCTCCGACCTTCAACCGCCTCTCTCCGAACCCGTTATCGAAGCCTTGTCTCAAGCTGGCTTTAAGTTCTGTACCCCAGTCCAAGCCGCCACGATCCCGCTACTATGTAGCTTCAAGGATGTGGCTGTCGACGCCGCCACGGGCTCTGGAAAAACCCTAGCTTTCCTTATCCCCATCGTAGAGATTCTTCGTCGATCCTCGTCTTCTCCTCCTAAACGACACCAGGTAATTTCCCTCTCACTTAACATGGAAAATCATTTTTGTGTGCTGCTTTGTCGTTGATTTGTATTATTTTCTATTTTATGTTTGGCTGCTGAGAAAGACAGGAAAATTAGATGAACCCTATTTCAAATGGTAGAACAATTGCTTCTATTTGATACTCGGAATTTGCTTCATCTAAATGTTAGTTACTTATCAAGTTTTAAATTTTCCGCAGGTAATGGGGATAATTATATCACCTACGAGAGAGCTCTCGTCACAAATTTATAATGTAGCACAGCCTTTCATCTCGACCTTGTCAAATGTAAAGTCTATGCTTCTTGTTGGAGGTGCTGATGTAAAAGCTGATGTGAATAAAATTGAGACGGAAGGCGCGAATCTACTCATCAGCACTCCTGGTAGACTGTATGACATAATGGACCGGATGGATGTCTTGGATTTTCGTAACCTTGAGGTTGTTACTTATTCACGTTGCTGTTATCTTATCGTGTGGAAATCAGGAATCTTTTGTTTTTTCATCGGAGAAATGCTTTTTTGTTGGTTCATTGCTACTAATAGTTTATTTTATCCCCACTATCTAACGTCAAAGGCTAGAAAAAAAATGTTATCATGTATTAGCAACAGCTAAATACTAATTACATAGATTGGTGGAATGTTAAGTTTTTCGTTCACACATTTAGCCACTTAATGAAAACATGACTTTTTTTTACTGTATTCTTTTCATACAGTCTATTGAATTATCTGTTGCCCTTTTGGTTGGTACAGATTTTGATTTTGGATGAGGCTGATAGGCTTCTGGATATGGGATTTCAGAAGCAGATAAACTATATTATATCTCGCTTGCCAAAGCTTCGTAGAACTGGTCTTTTTTCAGCTACTCAAACAGAGGCAGTTGAAGAGCTATCTAAAGCAGGATTGAGGAATCCAGTCAGGGTTGAAGTTAGAGCTGAGACGAAGTCACTAAACAATTCAGATTCATCCGAGCAATTAGCCTCATCAAAAACACCTTCAGGTCTTCACCTTGAGGTATACAATACTTTCATCTATTTCTTATTACCCGTATAATTTTGTTCTTTAATTGATTGAATATTTTGGCTTTTCTGTCATATCGTTCTACATTATCTATCAACCACAACTTCTTTTATAGAACTCTACCATGTTGGCATGTTCTATAGGCAATTTTCTTTCAGCTGTTCAAATCATATTTGAATTTCAGTTATTTATAAAATTGTTTTATTTTCATTCTGCAGTATTTGGAATGTGAAGCAGATGAGAAAGCATCGCAGCTTGTTGATCTCCTCGTAAATAACAAATCAAAGAAAGTTATAGTGTAAGTTATGCATAATGATTTCCCTCTATGGTTCTCATTTTACAAAAATGGCATGTAATTTTTGTTGATTATTAAATGATTTAATTACTCATGCAGATATTTCATGACTTGTGCTTGTGTTGATTATTGGGGAGTTGTACTCCCACGTCTCACTGCTTTGAAGGGATTCCCATTAATTGCTTTACATGGAAAAATGAAGCAGGTAAAATAATGGAGATATATCTCGCTTGTCCACTAATAAGTTTGGAAATTCATGAACTGATTATTTTGTATTCTGACGTATTTACTCTTTTGCGGCTCTATAGACTGCGAGGGAGAAAGCATTAGCTTCATTTACGTCTCTTTCAAGTGGCATTCTTCTATGTACGGATGTTGCAGCACGTGGGCTTGACATTCCTGGTGTTGATTGTATAGTGCAGGTTGTGAAATACCTGAAAGCCGTTTTAGTTTTACTAATAAATACTTATTTAGAAATTTAAATTGAGGAAGGTTAATAGATTTAACCTTTCAATCAGATTCTGATGGGTGATTGATGTATATGGCATATGTGCTTGGTTCTTTTGCAGTATGATCCCCCTCAAGATCCAAATGTATTTATTCACAGAGTTGGACGAACTGCTCGTTTGGGTAGACAAGGAAGTGCAATTGTTTTCCTATTACCAAAGGTTGAATTACGTGCAGATATTTCCTTGTTTTATTGTTTAGTTTTTGTAGGGGTTTTTTCTGATTAGGAATTTTTATGATCATTTTTATAAAGTTGATCAAACTTGAGGCACTTTCGCAGGAGGAAGCTTATGTAGAATTTCTGCGCATTAGAAGGGTTCCACTTCAAGAAAGGAAACGTGTTGATGATGTTGCTGATGTTGTTCCCCAAGTAAAGAAAATTAGTATTTTGATAAAATCTTTGCCCATGTACTGCATTATCATTTCTTATGAATAACTTTTTCTTTCTAAAACTTGTTCCAGATACGGTCTGCTGCAATCAAAGACCGTGATGTCATGGAGAAGGGGCTTAGAGCTTTTGTTTCCCTTATCCGTGCCTACAAAGAGCATCACTGCTCTTATATTTTCAGGTTTCATCTTTGCTTTGCCTTTTTAATTGGTTGCTGCTTGTCTTTCACTTTATTTAAACTAATAATTGTTATCTGACAGATGGAAAGAACTTGAAATTGGAAAGTTAGGCATGGGATACGGTCTATTGCAGCTCCCTTCTATGCCTGAGGTAAAGAACCATTCGCTTTCCACTGAGGGTTTCACTCCAGTTGAGAATATCAATATGGATGATATCAAATACAAGTAAGGTTCCGTCAGGATCTCCAACTATGCCTTGTTGAATAGACTTAATGGTTTGACTGGATTTATTGTGAATAAAATTTTCTTAAGTATCTATGCTTCATTACAAAATTCCTTTATGGTTAGAAATTCTTGGATTATAATTTTTGCCTGGAATCCTATTAAAGGACAATACGATACCTATGTTAGAGTGATTCAGCTGTTAACCTTTCTTTCTCATAAAGGAGGTTTCAGTTTGGGTCAAGGGAAGGGTTTCAGATGATAGTATTTATACCTCAGACCTGCTAGATGCCTCTTCCTAGGGTGGATGCATGAACCACTGAACTAGGTTTTGCCTGTGGCCTCTAATGTCGAACCATTTATCTAAACCAAGGCCTTGTCCATCTAATATACTTAAACTATTCCGGTTGCTATTTGTGGTTGTGGTTATTTAGGGACAAATCTCGTGAGAAACAGAGGAAGAAAAATTTGCAAGCGAAAAAAAGAGAGCAACAAGAATCAGAACCCCAGAATCGCAAAAAAGGCTCAAATGTTGCTGCCCCTGTCATGAGGAAGAAAACTGCTAAACAGAGACGTGCTGCCCAAACAGTTGAGGATGAGGAGGAATTGACCCGGGAATATCGGCTACTGAAGAAACTGAAAAGGGGGGCTATTGATGAAACAGAGTTTGCAAAGTTGACAGGAACCGAAGATTTAGTTTGAACTGTCGAGTATTAGTTAGCAGATTTTGATTTTTTATCTTAAGTAGAGTTTTGGTGGTGGGAGGTAAAGTAGTGATTTTGGCGTCCGAGTTGATGTAATTGTTATAAAACCTTAACTTGTTAAGCCCGTTATTAAACTAGTGTACTTGTAAGTTTTTCTTTTGAGGACTCCTTATTGTACTTGTAACTTAGGGGCACCAAGTTTCTCTCACAACTGAATTACTGCAAAAAGACGAAAACGTTTACTGGCGGCTCCTAAAATATATTTTTTGAATTACAAAGTAAAAAAATATCTTTTACATCTCCTGTTTCAATTCTCAAATTTAACGTTTAATCCACTACACTAAACAACTCAACGCATGAAATAAAAAAAAATAAACTCAACACCCATTGGATTTTACTCGAATCTTATCTTATTTTCTTGGCAAAATGACAAAAGATGCCCCCAACGTTTGCATGTTTTGTCATTTGGCCCCTTATTCTTTTTTTTGGTCCAAAGATGCCCCCAACGTTTGCTTGTTTTGTCATTTGGCCCCCTATTCTTTCTTTTGGTCCAAATATCCCCCCAACGTTTCAATTTGGTCCAAATATGCCCCCGTTAGATGGAAACTGTCAGTCAACTGACGTTCAATAGCTGATGCTGACTGGACTTACCCCGTATTAAGATCTGCTGATGCCACGTCAAAATTTTTTTATAAGCTGTTGACCGTCAGTTGATTGACAGTTTACATCCAGCAGGGGCATATTTGGACTATGAATGAAACGTTGGGGGGATATTTGGACCAAAAGAAAGAATAGGGGGCCAAATGACAAAACAAGCAAACGTTGGGGGCATCTTTGGACCAAAAAAAAGAATAGGGGGCCAAATGACAAAACATGCAAACGTTGGGGGCATCTTTTGTCATTTTGCCTATTTTCTTCCGTTGATTTTTTTTCTTACCAGGTCAGATAATTTGTCTGTTTGGTCTTCACTCTGAGCATTGATGGATTTGTGTTGGTTTTTATGCCGGTGACAACATTCGATTTAAACACGTGTTATTAAAATTTTTTAGGTGACACATTAAAGTTTTTTTCTAAAAATATTTTAAAGTTTAAAATTTATAACAGTTGCCAAGGTTAAATTTATAATGAACAAAGTTGTCGTCAATCAATTTCGACGGTTGAAATGATCTGGTTGACTAAAAAAATAATATAATTTTATTTTCAAAATGATAAATGTTTGGCAGTGAATTCAAAAAGTTTTAATTTTTAATTCCGATTGTGATTTGAAAAAATTGAAAAATTTTGTGAAGAATTTAAAACTGAATGAAAGAAAGAGAAGAATAAGAGTAGTTTAATGATCTTTTTGACTAAAAAAATTACTGAAAGACGATAGAAACGACGACAAAAGGAGCTGATGAACCAATAAAAAGGCTTAACTATCAGAAAGGTGCCCAACCTATACTTTTTTTTCTAGTTTGGCGCCTAACGTTTATTTCGGGCCACTTTGGTGCCTAATGTTTCATTTCGTAACTTAAATTAGGTTTTTCCGCGACAAACGTTAAATTTTTTTATTATCTAATAAAAACATGACACATGACATATTTGTGGTATTTTCTTTAATTTTATTTTTTAAAATAAGAAGATCTTTTATTTTATAAAAAAACCCAAATTTTGTAATTTCTCTAAAAATCCCAAACCCCAAACCCTAAATTTCTCCCCTCCCACCATCGATTCAACCACCACCGACCACCATTGTTTTCGCCGGACCCCACGACTAAAAACCCAATCATCTGATCGTCGAAAATCGGCGAATGAATCGTCGATTGCTCCGTCGACGAATATCCAATAATGAAGAAAAAAAGAAATCAATTGGGCTTTTGAACAACGAATATAAGGTGGGGATGTTGGACGGTGAGGTGCGTGATGTTTGGGTGGTGAATGGTGAACCACCGACGCGTGGGTGATGTCGGACGGTGAGGGAAATATGATTTGAAGGTTTGATTGAAAAAAATTAAAACTTTGGAGTTGTTTAAGAAATTTATACTTTTAAAGAAATTCAAAAATTAAATAAATAAAAAACCAAACCACGTGTCATGTTATAATTGGATGACGGTAATTTTTTAACTATCGTTAACAAAAAAATTTGATTTGAGTTAGAGAAGAAAATATTAGGTACCAAAGTGGCTCGAAAAAAACGTAAGGCACCAAACTGAAAAAAGGTATAGGTTGAGCACCTTTTTGACGATTAAGCCAAAAAATTAAAGTTTAAACTTTTCAATCTATCATTATTGAACAATTCCTAACTAGGAGAGGGAAAGGGGATATTTGCTCCTAATGAGTTTAGAACCCACAATCTAGAGGAGGGGAAGGTGTCAACCGAAAACTTTTAAACACTCGCTTTAGAAATTGTTGATTAATTTATTATTATTAATTATTATATAAATTTAAAATCGAACCATATTAATCTTTTGAGCAAATAAATCGTTTTAGTTGTTACAATTGACAATTGTTTTATTCATTGGAAATGTAGCATTGGAAAAGGCCGCAAGTTTAGAACCTTGTTATCTTTTTTAGAGAAAATATCATTGAAACCAAATTAAATGTTTATAAAGTTTTTTTTATAAAATATTGTGCGACCAAAATGAAAACATCATAAAAAAATCAATTACTAATAAAATTCAGGGTAAACAAAACTATAGATCACTAAACTATTATATTTGGTAAAATTGTCACAAACGTTACATTTTTTTATTTGATCACCAGCGTTATCATTCTATTGCTTCTTTCCTGTTTTGGTCACTAAGCTATTGCTTTTCTCCGAATTTTTTAATGAGGGTGATCAAGATAGAAAAAAACGTAACATTAGTGACGATTTTATCGAAAATAATATTTTGGTGACCAAAACAGATAATTTAGAATAGTTTAGTTACCAATGCTATTGTTTACTCTAAAATTTAGCTTTAATATATAAAGATAAATTACACAGATCATCACTAAACTATTGTATCTCTCCTATTTTGCTCTCTCGACTTTAAAATTTTTTAATTTGATAACTGAACTTTCGAATTACTCTTGTTTCAGTCACTCTAAATTATTTTATTATTATTATTATTATTATTCTATGACAGATTTTATTATTATTATTATTATTATTATTATTATTATTAAAAATTTATACATTCTTATTATTATTAAATACAAAATATTTAAAAACTTTACTGTAACCCCCTCGTCCCGGTTCGGGCGCTTGACCGATCCGAGTGGGCTACACGGGGATAACCGAGGCGAAACCCGTTAAGGCTCCACTTCGGTTACCGACCCAAGATTTTTTTTTTATTATTATCATCTTTTCTAGATGAGATATTAAATCCTATATGAGAAAAGCAACAACGGAAGAAACATGAGGTAAACAACCAACAACCCAATTAAAACAGCCCATTTTAATCTTAAACATGAGGTCAACTGGCCAAAGTCAAACCGAGGAGACCGTTTCGAAACAAGGGTGGCCCGTATCGAAACGCCCTCAACGGTCAACTTCTCGTGGTCAACGATACGAAGGCCGTTCTGAAACACTAAAGCCCGTTTCGATACTTTATTTTATCGTCAAATTCTCAGATTTCCAGTAGCAAAATCATACCGAAACGACCCCCTAGCGTACCGAAACGACTGGCCAAAAATAAAGGGACCATACCGAAACGGGGCCAACCGTTTCGAAACGCCCTCTGTCTGCAGATTGGTTTTAGCTGGTTTATGGCACAAAGCTGTCCCAAAACACAACTAAAACCTCACACAACACACAAGCAACAACCCTAAGGCAAAACCAAACATCTACAAACATGCTTAACACACTTTAAGCATATAAGAACCATACATAGATAAGGGACATCAAATCAACATAGGAATCATACATGACATTTAAGATTCATGCTTCACAAGAACATGCACTTAGGCATTCAAGGTAGGCAATTTAAACATGGCTTACAAACAAGACAAGGCATCCAAAAGCCAAACCAACATTAACATATGAAGGAGTTTAGACATGCTCCTGAAACCAAACATCCACATACGTCCAAAAGCTCAAACAACAAATACATATCCCATTGCTTGACTATTACACCTTATAACTAAAATGTCCATACTTGAAAGCTAAGATAACACCACAAAGCACACTTGGAGGCCCTTTCCTTGCACAAGCTACCCACGAACTACGGATCTGCATTGTCGAACAAAAGAGAGCGTAAGCAAAAAGCTTAGTGAGGGTAAGCTCATTAAAACAAACCTCGACAATGCAGGGTCCAAGCACGAGCACAACCAAGGTAGAATGCATGATCTTACCTTCGATCCACATAAGCCAAAATATCAATGATGCATGAACATAAACTCATAATATGTCATGCTCAACAACTCCATAACCACATCATATGTGAACACATGTATTAATCCATAATGGAAACACATCTCAAATCATATTGGCACCTAGCTATGACTCGAATACACGGTAGAACTCACATCCAACACAACCATTACCTTACGGTGGGATTACACACATCACCGTTTACGCGGAGGGGATTCCACTCATCCTCACGCCCCGTCGATGGGATTACACTCATCACCGACTATCATATATATAATAAGAATTTCCGGGCGAACTCGTACTCCATCTTGATGACTACCATCATCAAGACCACGCGCGCATTTGACTCACGTGTGCACACTAAACATCCTAATGATCGATCATTGTACCCAAGCATACTAGTGCCAATACTAAACACAATTCACAACATCGTTTCATAATATCTTCCGTGCTTAGCACGTACTCACCATGATCACCATCATGCACAATCCACATGCATATCACAATGCATCAAAACCATGCCTCAACATACATGTATAACACCATATACATATCCACATTAACCACAAATAAACATGAGGCAAAAATAACAATTAGAGTTCAACCAAAGTCTCTAACTAAAGCTTGGGAATTAGACTACCAATCTAATCTCAACTCTAGGTGGGTCTACCAAGCCCAACCTAGTCCACATGCTTGAACCAATACTCGAAAACCATTTAAAAACATTTAACCACTCACCGACTATTCCAAGCTCAACACACTAGCCGATCAAGCTTCCAACGATTCCAGATTTGTTTCCGATGCTTCACCAACACAATTTCTTGCTTCTAATCAACTCAACACAATCAAAACAACCTCAAATCAGATCACACATCAATGTAGCAAACCCGGAACACTAATCAAGCATAAAACACATGATTTTCAAGCCAAGAACAACCTGAAAACTTCAAACCCGAGCAGCCATGAAACCCAGTCCAAAACTCATGATTTCAACCTTTTTAACACACTTAAATGCTCCCAAAACAACCCCTAACTATCACCCTAACATCAACCCTCAATTTCCAACATCAAACACACCCAAAACCAACCTTTAAACCCTTCAAAAACCCCTATAAAACTCAAATCCGGAAATCTTCATAAAACACTTTAAAATTCACATATGTTGGATCTTATGGGTTGTAAACAACTTATCTAACAATAAATAATCAAAAGCTTTTGTTAAAGACAATAAAGCTTCAACCTTTGACAAAAACTTTGAAAACCCCAAAATACAAAATACATGGTTTTAATGAAAACTAATGGTACCGAAATTAAGAGGGAGATAAGGCCAAGTCAAAAACGTAATTACCTTTTGAAAATCATCAACAAGGAGCAAAGGATGTGATGTAATAATGATTTGGAGAAGAAGAGCTCTCCTTGTCGTGGAAAATGAAAATGTGAATAGAGAAGAAGATGACAAGGAAACCATTTTAATAAATAGGGAATTTAAATTGAAAGTCCATTTAATTACTCTTTTGTCATTAATGAGGATAACTATCTAAATTTCTCAATTCCATGGAATTGAGCTTTGAAACCAAAACATGTCCAACACAACTTATTTATTTGAAAACCCGAGGCCCAAAATAATATTTTATTATTTTAATTATGAAACCGAAACCCGAACATTATTTTAATATTATTTTCACCCGACCCCCAAACCCGGGTGTTACAACTCTCCCCCACTTAAGGAATTTTGTCCCCGAAATTACCTGACGGAAACAAGTACAGATACTGCTCAAGCATATCAGCTTTCCTCTCCCACGTGGCCTCTTCCACGCCTCTATGTCTCCACAACACCTTGACCAACTCTATGGTCTTACCACGCAACACCTTGCTATCAGAAGCAAGTATCTCAACCGGTTCTTCATTGTAAGACAAATCCAGATTCAACTCTATCTCCTCAACAGGCATAACATGAGACGGATCTGATCTATATCTCCTAAGCATCGACACATGAAAAACATCATGGATCTTCTCTAACTCTGAAGGCAATCTCAAACGGTAAGCTACTGGCCCAATCCGCTCAACTATCTCATACGGACCAATAAACCTCGGACTCAACTTGCCTTTCCGGCCAAATCTCAATACCTTCTTCCATGGAGATACTTTCAGAAACACTTTCTCATCCACTGAGAACTCGATCTCTTTTCTCTTCAAATCTGCATAAGACTTCTGACGATCAGAAGCTGCTTTCAAACGGTCGCAAATCAACTTCACCTTTTCAGTAGTCCCCTTAAGCAAGTCCGGCATAGGTAACAATCTCTGACTCGTTTGAGCCCAACAGATCGGAGTCCTACATCGTCTACCATACAAAGCCTCATAAGGAGCCATCTGTATACTAGTCTGGTAACTGTTGTTGTAAGCAAACTCAACTAAGGGCAAATGCTTCTCCCAAGAACCCTGAAAGTTAATCACACAACAACATATCATATCCTCTAAAATCTGTATCACTCACTCTGACTGTCCATCGGACTGCAGATGATAAGAAGTACTGAAATGCAAACGACTACCTAGAGCACTATGCAAACAACTCCAGAACCTCGATGTGAATCTCGGATCTCTGTCTGATACAATAGACTTTGGAACTCTATGAAGTCTCACAATCTCGCGAATGTACAAATTTGCCAACTTGTCTAAAGAATCTATAGTGTTCACTGCTAAGAAGTGAGCACACTTAGTGAATCTATCAACTATTACCCAAACAGAATTCTTCTTCGAAGGAGACAATGGTAACCCCGACACAAAGTCCATAGTAATTCTCTCCCATTTCCATTTCGGAATCTTCAAAGGCTATAACAAACCTGAAGGAACCTGATGTTCTGCCTTCACTCTCTGACAAACCATACAACGGCTCACATACCCGGCTACATCCTTCTTCAAACCAACCCAAAAATAATCATTCTTCAAGTCACGGTACATCTTGGTACTACCCGGATGCATCGAAAAAGGACTCGAATGTGCTTCGCTCAGAATCAGACGTCTCAACTCAACATCTTCAGGTACTACAACTCTGTCTCTAAAGCATAATACACTCTCACTACTGAAACTGTACTTGGTCGGTCTACCTTCGGCTATGTCCTGAACATGAGGAACTAAAGACACATCTTGCAACTGCTTCTCTCTAATTAACTGAATCAAGAAAGGCTTCACTTGCAACTCAGTAATCAAACCACCATCACCGGATACACTTAATCTAGCAAACATAGCTCGCAACTCAACTGCAACTTTTCTGCTCAACGCATCGGCTACCACATTTGCCTTACCTCGGATGGTACTCGATAGTCAAATCATAATCTTTCAACAGTTCAAGCCATCTCCTCTGTCTCAAGTTCAACTCTCTCTGAGTCATCAAATACTTCAAGCTCTTATGATCGGTGTAAACTATGCACTTCTCACCATACAAGTAATGACGCCAAATCTTCAATGCAAACACAACTGCGGCTAACTCAATATCGTGAGTAGGATAGTTCTTCTCATGCACCTTCAACTGTCTCGAAGCATAAGCAACAACTCTTCGTTCTTGCATCAAAATACAACCTAAACCTATGTAGGAAGCATCACTATAGATCACAAACTCTTTACCTGAAACTGGTTGCACTAACACTGGAGCATTCGTCAAAGCTTCTTTCAATTTCTCAAAAGCCTTCTATCTTGCATCTGACCACTCAAACTTAACTCCTTTTTGCAACAACTTAGTCAACGGAGCAGCTACTCTAGAGAAACCATCAACGAACCTCCTATAGTACCCGGCTAATCCTAGGAAACTCCTAATCTCAGTCACTGACTTAGGTTGTTTCCACTCAACAATAGCCTTAATCTTCGTCGGATCAACACGAATACCTTCAGCTGATACAACATGGCCAAGAAACACAACTTCTCGAATCCAGAACTCACATTTGCTCAACTTCGCATACAACTGGTTACTCATCAATCTTTGTAAAACAAGTCTCAAATGCTCATCATGCTCTTCTTCTGATCTCAAGTATACAAGAATGTCATATATGAAAACAACTACAAAACGGTCTAGATAGTCTCTAAAAACCGTGTTCATCATATCCATGAATGTTGCTGGTCCTTTCGTGAGCCCAAACGGCATCACCAGGAACTCATAGTGACCATATCTAGTCCTAAAAGTCGTCTTCGGAACATCACATTCTTTTACCTTCAACTGATAGTACCCCGATCTCAAATCTATCTTCGAGAACACTAAAGCACCCCTCAACTGATCAAACATATCATCTATACGAGGCAACATATACTTGTTCTTCACGGTCAACTGATTCAACTGCCTGTAGTCAATACACATTCGCATGCTGCCATCTTTCTTCTTTACAAACAATACGGGAGCACCCCAAGGCAAACTACTAGGCCTAATGAAACCACGGTCTAATAACTCCTGAAGCTGACTCTTCAATTCTTTCAACTCTTTCGGAGCCATACGATACAGAGCTATAGAAACTGGAGTAGACCTTGAAACAGTCTCAATCACAAACTCTACATCTCTGTCAGGAGGCAAACCTGGTAACTCTTCTGGAAACACATCCGAAAAATCACAAACTGTTATGATGTCTTTCGGTCTAACCTCACTCATATTCGGATTCATCACATATACTAAGTAAGCCCCACAACCGGAATCCATCAACCTATGAGCCTTTAAAGCTGACACAACATTCGACAAGAACTTAATGTTCTTGCCTACTACTACTACCTCGTAGTCATCAGAGAGTTTCAAAGCAATTCTCTACGTCTCAAAGTCTACACTAGCTCTGTGCTCAACTAACCAGTCTATACCCAAGATAATATCAAAACCATAGAATGGAAGCTCCATCATATCAACAAGAAACACATGACCCTAAATCTTCAGCGGACACCTCCTATACATCCGTCTAACTACAACTGTCTCACCAAAGGAACTAGTCACATGCATACCTACATCTAAGATCTCAACAGATATGTCTAACTTCTTTGCATGCTCACTCAAAATGTAAAAATGCGTAGAACCCAGATCAACCAAGTAAAGAAAAGACATAGAATGTAACTCAAAATTACCTGCTATCACATCCGTGTCGCTCCCGGCCTCTCTCTGAGCGTAGACTCTAGCTGGTCCACCGGTCTCTGGCTGTACGACCACAACATGAGCAAGGTTCCTATGTGCCTCTATCCTAGGTGCATCAGCCCTAGGCTGGAAGAAACCACGACCGCGCCCACGGCCTCTCTGATAATCAATGGCCCTCGTAGGAGCCTGAGCAAGATTTGGTGCTTGTGCCGCCTGATGCGGACACTCCCTCCTAAAGTGGTCCCTTGAACCACAGTTCCAACAAGCATGAAAGTTACCCCAACACTCTCCAGAATGCTGTCTCCCACAACGTGTACACTCGGGCAAACGCCCTCCAGCTCTATTGCCCTGGTGGCCTCTACCATGGTGGCCACCACCACGTCTATGGTCAAACTGCTGTCCGCCACCCCGATGCCTCTTGGCATCGCCACGGTCAAAGTTGTTATGTCTCTTTCCATAACTAGATCCTCCTGAACGCTTGGTCAGCCCCAAGCTATGCTTGATGTCCTTGGCCCTAGCAACCAAGACATCAAAATATGAATAATCTGAAGCTAAGGTATACCTCTTAACTTCCTCTTGAAGCCCATATCTGAAACGGTTACAACGGTCCCTCTCAGTAGGAACCAACTCTGGAGTGTACTGACTCAAACGGACAAAACGGATCTCGTAGTCAGTCACTGAAGCATCTCCCTGAACAAGAGCCATGAACTCTCGCTTCTTCTCATCAAGATATCTCGGCCCCAAGTACCTCTTCCGGAAAGCAGACTCAAAGAAATCCCATCCAATCTAAGCCCCGGGAACCCCAATAGTAATGGTGACCCACCAGGTGTAGGCATCACCCTGAAGCAACGAAATCACACAGCCCAACTTGCAAGCACCCACACAACCCATCTGAGCTAAGATGCAAACTGTCTTCTCTAACCACAACTCGGATCTCTCAGGTGTAGACCCTCTTCTGAACTCTTCTGCTCCTAGGCTACGGAGCCTCTCTAACGGTAAACTAGTATCATCACCTCTGGGATGAGCTGCAGCCTGAGCTCCGGCAACTGCGGCCTGAAATGCTCCCGCTATAGCTTGTACAAGTGGAGCCATATCTATTCCCGCAGGACCTTGGCCACCCTGACCAACCTGAGGTCCCGCTCCCTCAACTCCAGCCTCGCCTCCCGCTTCAGGCTGAGGAGGTGGTGGTGGAGGAGCTCCAACTCCAACAGCAGGCTCTTCTACATGAGCCTCTACTCCAGCCACCGGCTCATTAACAGGAGCCGAAACACGTGGTTCCTGACGAACCAACCTCGGTCTACCTCTAGGCCTCGACATACGTGCTCACAGATAACAACTACAACAATAACAACAAAGCACAAAAATTGGGTTAGCAAGGGCAAGGGTCCAAGTGACTCAAGTATGTTCCCTCACTTAAAAATCCTTTTTCCGATGTAATAGAAGCAATGGGACTCTACACAACATGCTTCAAACAAAACAACATACATACACGCTCAAACAAGCATACAACAAGGCATACTTGATAAACAAGCAAACATGCTTACATGGCAAGCAAGCACCGTGCAATTTCAACACAAAAACTTAACATACCTCACTTACCTGCCTAAGGACTCGAAAACCTTAGGCTCTGATACCAACAAGTGTAACCCCCTCGTCCCGGTTCGGACGCTTGACCGATCCGAGTGGGCTACACGGGGATAACCGAGGTGAAACCCGTTAAGGCTCCACTTCGGTTACCGACCCAAGAAAAACTTTTTTCATTATTATTATCTTTTCTAGATGAGATATTAAATCCTATATGAGAAAAGTAATAGCGGAAGAAACATGAGGTAAACAACCAACATCCCAATTAAAACAGCCCATTTTAATCTTAAACAACAGGCCGTATCGGAACGCCCATAGGGTGTTTCGATACGCCTTGACTAGGTCAACTGGCCAAAGTCAAACTGAGGAGACCGTTTCGAAATAGGGGTGGCCCGTATCGAAACACCCTCAACGATCAACTTCTCGTGGTCAATGATACGAAGGCCGTTCTGAAACACTAAAGCCCGTTTCGATACTTCATTTTATCGTCAAATTCTCAGATTTCCAGTAGCAAAATCATACTGAAATGACCCCCTAGCGTACCGAAACGACTGGCCAAAAATAAAGGGACCGTACCGAAACGGGGCCAACCGTTTCGAAATGCCCTCTGTCTGCATATTGGTTTTAGCTGGTTTATGGCACAAAGCTGTCCCAAAACACAACAAAACCCCACACAACACACAAGCAACAACCCTAAGGTAAAACCAAACATCTAAAAACACGCTTAACACACTTCAAGCATATAAGAACCATACATAGATAAGGGACATCAAATCAACATAGGAATCATACATGGCATTTAAGATTCATGCTTCACAAGAACATACACTTAGGCATTCAAGGTAGGCAATTTAAACATGGCTTACAAACAAGACAAGGCATCCAAAAGCCAAACCAACATTAACATATAAAGGAGTCTAGACATGCTCCTGAAACCAAACATCCACATACGTCCAAAAACTCAAACAACAAATACATATCCCATTGCTTGACTATTACACCTTATAACTGAAATGTCCATACTTGAAAGCTAAGATAGCACCACAAAGCACACTTGGAGGCCCTTTCCTTGCACAAGCCACCCACGAACTACGGATCTGCATTGTCGAACAAAAGAGAGCGTAAGCATAAAGCTTAGTGAGGGTAAGCTCATTAAAACAAACATCGACAATACAGGGTCCAAGCACGAGCACAACCAAGGTAGAATGATGATCTTACCTTCGATCCACATAAGCCAAAATATCAATGATGCATGAACATAAACTCATAATATGCCATGCTCAACAAGTCTATAACCACATCTCAAATCATATTGACACCTAGCTATGACTCGAATACGCGGATATATGTTAGAACTCACATCCAACACAACCATTACCTTACGGTGGGATTACACTCATCACCGTTTACACGGAGGGGATTCCACTCATCCTCACCCCCTGTCGATGGGATTACACTCATCACCGACTGTCATATATATAGGAAGAATTTCCGGGCGAACCCGTATTCCATCTTGATGACTACCATCACCAAGACCACGCGCGCATTTGACTCACGTGTGCACACTAAACATCCTAATGATCGATCATTGTACCCAAGCATACTAGTGCCAATACTAAACACAATTCACAACATCATTTCATAACATATTCCGTGCTTAGCACGTACTCACCATGATCACCATCATGCACAATCCACATACATATCACAATGCATCAAAACCATGCCTCAACATACATGTATAACACCATATACATATCCACATTAACCACAAATAAACATGAGGCAAAAATAACAATTAGTGTTCAACCAAAGTCTCTAACTAAAGCTTGGGAATTAGACTACCAATCTAATCCCAACTCTAGGTTGGTCTACCAAGCCCAACCTAGTCCACATGCTTGAATCAATACTCGAAAACCATTTAAAAACATTTAACCACTCACCGACTATTCCAATCTCAACACACTAGCCGATCAAGCTTCCAACGATTCCAGATTTGTTTCTGATGCTTCACTAACACAATTTCTTGCTTCTAATCAACTCAACACAATCAAAACAACCTCAAATCAGATCACACATCAATGTAGCAAACCCGGAACACTAATCAAGCATAAAACACATGATTTTCAAGCCAAGAACAACCCCAAAACTTCAAACCCGAGCAGCCATGAAACCCAATTTAAAACTCACGATTTCAACCTTTTTAACACACTTAAATGCTCCCAAAACAACCCCTAACTATCACCCTAACATCAGCCCTCAATTTCCAACATCAAACTCACCCAAAACCAACCTTTAAACCCTTCAAAAACCCCTCTAAAACCCAAATCCGGAAATCTTCATAAAACACTTTAAAATTCACATATGTTAGACCTTATGGGTTGTAAACAACTTATCTAACAATAAATAATCAAAAGCTTTTGTTAAAGACAATAAAGCTTCAACCTTTGACAAAAACTTTGAAAACCCCAAAATACAAAATACATGATTTTAATGAAAACTAATGGTACCAAAATGAAGAGGGAGATAAGGCCAAGTCAAAAACGTAATTACCTTTTGAAAATCACCAACAAGGAGCAAAGGATGTGATGGAATAGTGATTTGGAGAAGAAGAGCTCTCCTTGTCGTGGAAAATGAAAATGTGAAGAGAGAAGAAGATGACAAGGAAACTATTTTAATAAAAAGGGAATTTAAATTGAAAGTCCATTTAATTACTCTTTTTCCATTAATGAGGGTAGCCATCTAAATTTCCCAATTCCATGGAAATGGCTTTAAAACCAAAACATGTCCAACACAACTTATTTATTTGAAAACCCGAGGCCCAAAATAATATTTTATTATTTTAATTATGAAACTGAAACTCGAACATTATTTTAATATTATTTCCACCCGACCCCCAAACCCGGGTGTTACATTTATCCAAACCCAAAACTTCAAATTAAAATCCCCAAATTATATACATAAATCCAAACCCCTTCTTATTCAACACACCTTCACAGAATGGCGAGGTGCACGACAATGTCGTCGTATTGTTCGATAACAGCTACAACAACACCTTATCAACCATAAAACTAAAGGTTGCAAACGGGTCATTCGGTTTGGATTCGGGCCTGGTCATTTGGTTTAAATTCGATTTCGGTTCGGTTGTGATTCATGTCATTTTAGGTCGGTTGATTTTCGGTTCGGTTGAATTCGGTTCATGTCAATTTCGGCTCAACGGGAAATCAGTCGATTTTAAACAAGTTTTTAGGTAGGTCAATTTTTTACACCATATATGACTTTACAAAGCCAATATATTTAACTTTTTGGTGAGTTGTGCGACTGTTCATATCCCATCTTTCTTTATTTCTATTAATATCTTTTATTTATTTCGGGTTGTCTTCGGTTCGGGTCCATTTCAGTTCAACTAAAATTCGGTTCAATTTTAGTTTGGTTCGGTTTATTTCGGGTTTCAGATTAAATTTCAAGTCATGTTCGGGTCGATTTCGAATCTCGATTCAGGTCAATCAGTTCGAGTCTCGCCGTCTCGGGTAAAATTTGCCAGGTCTACATAAAACCAATTCAAAAACAACTGTAAGCACCACCATAATCACCGAAATCAACCTAACCCTAAAAATTCCACCTTCTTCATCTTTCAGTTTCATGAAATACACCATTGCCTCTACAATGAAATTAATAAGGAAATTTAGCTAGTGCCATGATCGGTTGTAACACTCACGAACACATATTGATAAGAATTTTTGAGTAGAAGAGATAGAGAAGAATAAGATGAGATAAAAACAAGAAATTTCAGAGGAATATGTTCTCATATATTTCATTTGATAACTCTATCTGCAAAACAAGACTCGAATACGCGGATTAATTTGATTGGTTGATTAATTTTTATTTAATTAAAATAAAATTAGGATCAAATTGATTTAATAAGTAAATAACAGGGACTAAACATGTAATTATAAAAATGTCCTGTTAACTGCCACGTGGCACTTCCGTCACCCCTCCGTTAATTTTTTAACGGCGGTGGTCAAAATAGGTTGATTTAATAAGTTTGGTGGTGTGATTGACGTTTTTTTAGTTCGGTAGTTTAAATAGGTATCCCCAATATCTTCGGTGGTCACTGGTGTAGTTTTCCCTTAAAAATATTAACCAAAACAAAATTATAAACATGAACTGAATTAAAAAGTTCTAAAAAAATTACCTCCAAGTTCAACTTTAATGAAGTCAATATTTAGAATGCTTTGAACTTAAAGAAGATGAAGGGTCCTGCAAAAGTATAATTTGTGAAATGACAAATGAAACTATTATGTTATTCACTTTTTTTTAATAATTAATATTTATCACGATGTCGATCCAAATTCCAATCAAACACACACGTTTCCTTTGTGGGTAGGGGCCAAATCAAACAATTTAATATATTTACATATAGTAATATATATACCGGAAAGAATAATTTATTATTCTAGTGGGGGCCACATCCCCTATAGGTCTTAGAGAGCTTCCGCCACTGTCGATCATACATCTACTTGACCAACAACATCGACTATGTTTGAGGTATCCACCAACATCTTTCCATTGCCTTAGTTGCTTCATTTTATTGATGCTCCTTATTATCTGTTACAAAATATGAATTCTTATGTTGGTCTTTTGTCTGAACTGAAGTTTCAAGTTCATGACTAATATTCACGTTGTTTTATTATTGCGTGTAAATAGTGCTCCGTAATTTATGCAAGTATACACGACGCAAGTAATATAGAGATAAGTATGTGAGTATTGTCTCCACAGGGATTAGTATAGTACCCAACCTTCGGTTCAACTCCCTTGCACTACAAGATAAAGAAAGTAAAAAAAAAAAGATTAAATGGGTGAATTGAGGTAATCTAAAAATAACTAAACTAAGAGAATCCAGTAAATAAAGTAAAAGAGTGATCAAGATAAGAAGATGGGTCGGATTAGAATGTGTCGTAGTGTGGAATCCTCTTGACTTCGTTTCTATCTTGAATGCAGCAACACACTACTACTATGGCAGTGACCTAAATCCTTGCCGCGGCCGCAGTGGCTGAACCCTTGCTGTGATAAGGTTTTTGAAAACGACTAGGTCTTATCACTTTTTGAAAGAAAAAGAGGTTTATATAAAAAAGGGGGAAATTCGAATTTTGGAAAACCGTAAAAATTTGGAGTTGCCACCGGCCACTAAGGTAGGCCGGACACCACAAAAACCAGAGATTCGTTTTAAAACAGGTTCGGGAGTTGGTTACGTGTGGGGAAGGGTTAGCACCCCCATCATGCCCAGAAATCGGTACCAAATAACTTGTTGCCTTTAAGCGATAGAAATTATTTAAATTTTAAAGTGAATTTAATAAGGCACTCTTAAATGAAAACACGGCTTAAATATCACGAGCTATATTGAATTGTGGCTTTGGGAATTAATTAAACATTTAATTAGAAAGGATGACGTACACCGGGCCCTAGACTAAACCGACATCATATAAGACTGACTGCCGTGTTAGTTTAGGGTTTGGATCCCGTACGTCACCTTTATGCATGATGCAAGCAAGTAAAGGATGATGCATGGTATTTCCATTTTTACGCTTCCGCTTACCTAGAGACGGTGAAAATTAACCCAAATATTCAATTGACATCCATTAAGCTTGGACTGTCATGTCACGAATACCAGAGTTAATTAATACCTCTCTTAGGGGTGTATTTTGAGTTAATTAATTATCGAGCAATCGAGATACGAAAAAACCGCATGAATGACATCTAATAATGCATGTCACATATAATCATCACATTAATATAACAAATTATGCCACATATTAAAGTATGCGAAAAAACTATATATTATAAAACTATATTATACGAGGAAACTTATATTATATATACATTATATTATGTTGAAACCATGTGTCATATATAAATCTTATATTATGTAAGAACCATATATTATATGTTAAAACCATATTATATATATATATATAAGTATATGTATTACATACATACTATATGTTATATATAATCTATATATTATATTAACAATAAAAACTTATATATCATATACGTATACTATACATCATATTAACAACATACAACCAACACAATATATCAAAACATACATTACCATCCACATACCGGATATAACCAAACAAATATCAATTGTGACAAAATCATAAAAGGACTGAAATGTAAGAAATTAAAAGATGCAAGGAAAAAAGAAAATGCATGATTAAAAGAGCAAGACACTGGAATTGGGACCAAAATTGAACTCTAACCCGACTCTAAGGACCCTAGAGGTAATTTAACCCCTCAAAATTCATCTACAATTTGATTAGGGACATAATTAAAAACATTTAACAAATTTGAGGGACCGTGGGCGTGGTTTTAAAAAGCAGAATGGCTTATCGTGGGATTATGAAGACGCGGAGGAGCTAAAACATCATTTGACTATTTTTAAAACGTAAAAAGTCTATAAAAACCCGTCTAAACCAACAGAGCCCCCCTTTTCTCTCTCAGAAAACCCTAGCCGCCAAAGACCTCTCTCCTCGTCCCTCTGACGCTGGCCGATGCTATTCGCCGTCTGGTGACCTCGAAACGACCCAAAAACCCTTTGCCTTTGAAAACCCTAAACGACGACAGACTCCAAACTCAAATCCTCACCTTTGTCCTAAAACGAGAAACCCGGATCCCCCTTTTTGCTTAAACACTCAGAAGAACCGAGACCAAAAACCATTTTTAAAACTCCTTTCAACCTCTGTCCCTTCAACGGTTCACTGTACATGGCCTCAGGAGGCCAAAAGGCTTATTAACGACAGGGGAAACGAACGGACACGAGAACGACAACTCGACAGAGGTAAAAAAAGAAAAAAAGAAACGCTGATTCCTTTTGTTGTTTTTTTTTTGTTTCGAAATGCTAAATGAAAAATAAAAATACCTCTAAAAATGGTTGTCTTTTTGGTATTGATATCTCTGAAATTCCCCAAAAATTGCTTCCCCTGATTTACATTTGGTTTCAGGCTTTTATAGCCGAAATTACATGAATTTTCTAGAAAAATAAAACCATAGAAATCTGCTATTGGTTGATCTGTTGTCCTTTGATTGTATTCGCATTTGCCTTTTATTTCTGTTGATTTCACCTCTGGAATTCGATTGTGCGTTTTCTGACATTTTGTTGTTTGTTTGCATACACTGACTGTCGAGAGGGGACTAGAGAGAGCTTCGAATGGCCGTGCACTGACGTGGCCGATGGTGGTCCCTCCGATCGACGTGGTGCAGATCTGGACGACCACAAGGGATATGAGGAGGCGCGCGTGAATTCCATACGGGGCGCGTGGGAATCCGAAACGTCTAGAGAGTCGTCCTTGCTCGAGTCTGGTCCGTTAGATCCGGGTTGGATCTGACGGCTGAGATGCTGCGGCGTGGGGAAAGGGTTAGGGCACCCTAGGGTTTCATCTCCTGGTGCAATCTGGACCGTCAGATCTAGATTAGATCTGACAGTGGAGGATGAGGCGGCTGCAATAGACAAGATCATAGGGCCAGCGTTTTTAGTTATTTGGGCCAACGAGCCTTGTAATCTTTTGCTTTGGTTTTTAACTAATTGTAAATGGACTTTATAATATAAGTAAATAGTTTGGGCTTTATTTATTATAAATATATTGGGCTTTATATATATATATATCAGTTTTCTTATTTCAACGATAATAGTAATAATAATAATAATAATAATAATAATAATAATAATAATAATAATAATAATAATAATAATAATAATAATAATAATAATAATAGTATACGACAATAGTATAATAGATGATAACATAATAGTATAATAGTGATAATAACATAGTAATAATAATAACATAATAATGATAGTAATGTTAATAAATATAATACTAGTAATAGTTATAATAACGGTAACAAATAAAACAGATGATAGTAATATAACGATTATAATAACAATAATAATTAAATAATAGTAATATTATTGATAGTAGCGGTAGATAATACTAATAATAATAAAATATGATATATGATAATAAATAGTAATAGTAGTAATGGTCAATAATAGATATTAATAATATAATAGATAAGATAATAAATATAGATAGTAGTAATAAGAATAATAGTGATATATGATAATAATATAGACAATAATAATAAATAGTAATACTAGTAATAATAGATAAATACAACCTTAATAATAACAACACATATATAATTAAAGCCCATTATTATAAAAAGAGGCTAACCCGGATAAAATTAGTGATTACACTTGCCCCTCTTTGCTTGTACTTGTGAAACAAGAATAAAGCAAAGACCATAAGCACTAATTTTGTCCAGCTTCCCTATTTGGGTGATTTGCTCCTCCGAAGCGGCAGAAACAAAGTGGGTAGCGTTGGCATGTCCTTCCGGAACGGCAAGGGACAGATCAGACAAAAATTGATTCATTCTTTTGAAGCGGCAGAGAACAAACCCAAATAACTTGCTTTCCCAAAACAGCAAAAACAAACTGAGTAAGCCTTCTAGTTTTTTCTACACGAAAATTCTTGAGCTCTTTCGCTCTTAAATCCTGACGCGACGAGTTCGAAATCCTTCGCCTGAAATCCTTAAGCTTTGAGTATCTGCCTCATTCGCTTTGAAAACTTAACGTGGCAAATTTGAAATTCTTCGCCTTGAGCTATGTGTATCTGTCTCTCTTGCTCGGAAGTCCTGATTATGGTGAGTTTGAAACTCTTCACCTTGAGCTGTGAGTATCTGACTCTTTTGCTCGGAAGTCCTGATTATGACGAGTCTGTAATTCTTCACCTTGAGCTATGAGTATCTGCCTCTCTTTTACTCGGAAGTCCTGATTATGGTGAATTTGAAATTCTTCACCTTGAGCTGTGAGTATGCCTCTCTTTTGCTCGGAAGTCCTGATTATGGTGAATTTGAAATTCTTCACCTTGAGCTGTGAATATCTGCCTCTCTTTTGCTCGGAAGTCCTGATTTTGGTGAATTTGAAACTCTTCACCTTGAGCTACGAGTATCTGCCTCTTTTGCTCGGAAGTCCTGATTATGGTAAATTTGAAACTCTTCACCTTGAGCTATGAGTATCGACCTCTCTTTTGCTCAGAAGTCCTGATTTTGGTGAGTTTGTAATTCTTCACCATGAGCTGTGAGTATCTGCCTCTTTTGCTCGGAAGTCCTGATTATGGTGAATTTGAAACTCTTCACCTTGAGCTGTGAGTATTTGCCTCTTTTGCTCAAAAGTCCTGATTTTGGTGAGTTTGTAATTCTTCACCATGTGCTGTGAGTATCTGCCTCTTTTGCTCGGAAGTCCTGATTTTGGTGAGTTTGTAATTCTTCACCTTTAGCTGTGAGTATCTGCCTCTTTTGCTCGGAAGTCCTAATTTTGGTGAGTTTGTAATTTTTCACCTTGAACTGTGAGTTTCTGCCTCTTTTACTCGGGAGATCTAATGCGGCGAGTCTGAAATCATTCGCCCAAAGTTTTGAGCTATGAGTATCTGCCTCTTTTGCTCTGAAATCCTGTCATGGCGAGTTTGAAATCCGTCGCCCACTGTTTTGAGCTATGAGTATCTGCCTCTTTTGCTCTGAAATTCTAAAGTTGCGGGTCTCTTTTTTTTCTTTCTTCTTCTTTCTTCTTCTCTTAGCCGCTGAAACTCTAACCTATCCCTAGGTTGAGTTAGTTAACACCACGTGGGGCGAAAACCGTGCTTATTTCTTTCATGAACTCAACTCTCCCGATATTGAACAAATGAATGATCTCACAAACCCTCTCCCGAGTAGAATGTGAAAATAATTAAAGCCAAAATAAACAAACCTTAACTTTTATTGCATTAAGAACAAAAACTAAGTACAAAGAGTCACACAACTACTAAACAAACTAATCCTAACCCTAAGAAAATTTTGAAACATAATGAAACTAATCCTAAGCTCAATCTCTCTTCTCTTCTCTTGTCTCTCGTGTGTGTTCTCTTTCCATGGTGACATGTCTTTATATAGGGGAAGGTGTAGGCACAAATTCTTCTTGGAGAGGAAGTTAAGTTGGACTTGGACTAGACTTTTATTAAAGAGGTAAATCTCTTTAATTTATTACAATAAACACTTTTATCCAAGAGTTCAACTTTATACTTCCTTCCATGTTTTCCTCCTCTTCTCGAGCTCCAGCTGCCACACAAAGTGTGTAGAAAAATCCAGCGTTAAAGGCTCTACAAGTCGGCTACCACTTTGCTCATTTTCCCCTCTGGCAATATGCTGCCGCGGCCTGGCTTTTGCTGCCTCAGCATCGGCATGTTCTGCTCAGCAAGGCTTCCTCAGCTTCCCTTTGTAGAAGCTGTCTTGTGGCTTGGCTCGATCAGGGCCTGTTGTCTGCTACTTTTGCCTCATCTTCCCTCCTGCTTTTGGCGTTGTGGCGGCATCCACTTGCTCCAACAGTGGTCACCCTGCAAGAATACCAATCATGCATTAAATAGTACCTTTTTCATATGATAACCAGAATAATAAGCTCAAAGGCATAAACGATGAAATCTATGCATGAAAGGCTATAATGCAGCTCAAATTGGTGTAGGTTGAGAAATAATGTAACCCCCTTAGCCCGGCCTAGACGCTTGACCCAAACTACGAAGATTACACGGGGAAAACCAAAGTCAACCCGAAAGTCAACCTTGATTTCAGCTTTCAGCTTAATTAGTCATATTACATGCTCCTCTGTCAAATTTCAGCTTAAAAGGACATTCCACGCTCAAGCAATTGCATCCACAACATTCAGGACTAAAATGTAAAACATGGCAACTTAAAACAATTCAAAATATCATCCAACGGTCATCCGTTTCGAAACATCAATCCTCTGTACCGAAACCCCCGTACCGAAACAGAGTTGACCGTTTTGGTACTCGGGTGCGTTCTGAGACCGGTATCAAAATAGGCCACTCCAGTAGCTAAAATGTTCCGAAACACCTTCAACCGTTCCGAAACACTATGGCCATTACAAGCCCCCGTTTCGAAACAGTTAAGGGTGTTTCGATACACCATGTCCTGCGACAGCAGAAATTGCTTGTTTTTCACCTTTTAAACCACTCAAACATGCTTCAAAAAGCATCATAACATACCAAAAACCTATTATGACACTAAAGATCATATTTAAGAACCTTAAGCTAGAGCATGGCATCAAACACAAGAACATTCAATCTATATGCATGCTTCCTAGCCACAAATCCAAATATGAACTCTCAAACCTCAAAACAACCATTAGGACCATTTACAACTCATAAAAGCCATCACAAACATGCCACAAACTTAGGAAGTTCAAAACACATCTCCCAAATACAACCTTGGTATCCCATTGCCAAATATCAAAACTAAAGTGTATAAAAACATCACCATACATGAGCTTTGCACTTCCTTGGATGTTCTTAACCTTCCAGGTGCCCGAAAATACCTCAATTATCTGCATTATTGGTAAAAGAGAGCGTAAGCACAATTGCTTAGTGAGGCATGCTCTAAAGAAAACCAACACAATAATGCATTCCTTAAAACACTTTCTCAAAAGCTTTTTCTACAACATGCTCATTCAATCTCATGCTTGAAAACCATTTCAAAGCAAAACCACATTGAAAACACATGTACCTCAATTCTATCTCATGCATTTAAACCAATGCAAAACTCATGGCAAAGCCATACTCATGCTTGTGAAAATCGAAGCATTTCATATACAAATCTCATATGCATTTCTCATAGATAAATCATCTCAACAGTAGGTGCATGTGAATCAAAAGCATTTTCATATATTATATTGGCATTTCACATCTCATTATTACTCGGATATGCAGGCAACATTCTCAAACCACTAGACTCTTCCGGGGGAATCTCACATCACCGTACTCACTTTTCTAGTAATATAATTTCCGGTGGAATCTCACATCACCGTACTCACATGGAGGAATCTCTCATCGCCACAAAGCTTGGGTATTTCACCAAGTCCTACCTGATGGAATGCCCATCATCGGTTTCTCCCTTTGGATTAAACCAAAGAGCACGTACGAATTTTTAGTTTATAGTGCACTCTCATCCTATTGATCGATCAATTATATATGGTAAGTATCTCATCTTCTATGCCAATATATTATGCCAAAATATCATCTCACCTACTGTTTTTCATGCAACATTTCTCAAATCTTTCTCATCTCATTTCAAAACCATAACAATTGCCATGCTTTAAAACAAAATCTCAAATCTGAACAATGCAACATGTTATTTCATGAAATCATTTCAAGCATCATCTCATGCTACAAATCATGCATAAAAACAGTAGGAATTTATCTATCTCATACCATGAGCATGTAAAAGCATTTTAGGGGCAACCATCACATATAAGAGAGAAATCTAGCCAATACTTACTTCCGGACTTAGGAAGGTGTATCAAACCTTTCCTAAATCCCCAAACCTTGTTCCTTTGTCCCTCAAGGACTTCTAAAACCATTCGCACTCACCGATTTCGTTTCGCTTGCTCGCCGAAACACTATCTAAGCTTCCGGATCAACACCAATAGCGTCCGAAGATGTCTCCCCTATTTATAACACATAAGAGCAGAGGCTTAATGCATTATCATGCATTGAAATCATCAACCACACACCTAAACTCGTTGCTCTCCTCAAGAACCTCATTTCGGCTACCAAAAACAACCAAAATCATCTCCAAACTCTTCCAAAACAAAGCCCAGCCAAGATCTACCACTTCTAATCATTTCTAAACATCAATCAACATCAAAAACCACCACAAACTCGTCCTTGTACCCCCCAGCTATAACAGAACACCAAAACCACCCTAAAAACCACCATTCTAGCTTGCAAAACTTAGGAATCCAAGCCTATTCGGGATTTGTTTGATAAAACCTCATTTATAACATCAATTGACATCCAAAATACATTAGAAAACAACCTCAAAACAGAGACTAACCAACAACCACGAAAATCTTCAAGATCTCTCCAAAAACCTTGAGTTTTAATACAATTTCTTGTTTCTAACATTAAAGCAACTCAAAATCATTAACAAAGGATTGATAACTTGGGAATTTCAGTAAAGAACTGATCATTAGAGGAGAAGGACAAAGCTTACCTCTAATGGTTGATTTCTCCTTGATTTGGGCAAATTTTCTTGAAAATCCAATGTGAAAACAAGAGGATTTGATGAGGAAAAGATTAGGAATCAAAAGGAGATTGGAATCTCATCAAAAGGAATAAAAATCAAAGGCTAATTGGTGGAGGAAATGTGTTTGGCTGAAAAGAAATTTAGAGAAAATGAAATGAGAGAAAATTGATGTAAGGTAGCTATGAAAAGTCAAAGATAGGTTTTCCTTTAATCAATCTTTATTTCCTTTAATTAAAACATTATTAAAATCACCCAAAATAAGGAGAAATCTGATTAAAAACATTTTGGTAAAATTAGCTCCTTAAAGATTCAAAGTTTCAATCCTTTACAAAACAGTCACTATTTAACTTTTGCAAAAACTGTGATTTGGTCACTACACCGAAATATAGTATTTCCAAACCTTATTTTGTAAAATTGTTTTCACCATAGTCATTCATATAATAAATGAGGATTTTTAGATATTTTTCCATATTTTTAAAGCATCCCGAACTAGGTGTTCCCTAAATCTCCCTTTAAGATTCGAACCGTTCTCAACCGGTCCGATTCGAACTCTAAAACATCTAGGCCAAAATTTGGGCGTTACAAATAATTGCCATGAAAAAAAGGGGTCAAAATATAGGACTTTTGGGCACTTATCAAACCCCCAAACTCGAACTATTGCTTGTCATCAAGCAATGCAAACCATCAATTGCCAAACCTTAGTTTTTATAAACCGTCTCCTTGGTCTTACTTTTCCTTCTCTCTCCAAACCATGGCGAAGAACGTTTTGGCCCTTATATCTTTGGATGCCTTAGGAATTCCATGGAATCAAAATATAAGATTTGTGAGCGTGTGCATGCATTGTGAACAAGATGATTACAAGGATTCTAAGTAAACACTTAAGCATTAACTAACTTAACTTGGGTATTTTTTTTTGCAAGCAACTTAACCAACTAGAGCCAATTTTGGGCACCTCTAGTGATTAGCCTAGAGCCGGTTTCGGGCACCTCTAGGGCTTCCTTAAGCTAGAGCCAATGGTGAGCACCTCTAACTTTTACCCAATTTTCTTTCTAAGCTAGTCTATGTCCTGAGTGTACTAGAATTCCTTAAATCATACAAGTCACAAAGGTGTTTGAAGTTCTAATCTCATAGTGTGATCCTAAGTTATTTTCCTTTAAGCATCTAAAAATAAAGGCTCTAAACAATTCTAAACTATGGTAAGGAGAGAGAGTTCTATTGCCAAGTAAGAAGATTTAATTAAAACTAAACTAAGGCAATTGATAGAAAGTACCGCTACGGCATAGCAAAATTCAGTTAAGGCAGTGTAATTAAAAAAATTTAACAAATGAAAGATCAAAAACTGCATGGCAATTATATTTATACTGCCACGACATAGTGCTGCCTCAGCCTCTAAACCTACACCCTAACCTCAAACCAAGCATTACCCTCAATGCTTACATGTCATACATAAGATAGAAAAAATTAAATCACAAAAATATAAGGACAAACAGATAAGCATAAAAAATTTGAAGAGGAATTTAAATGGATTTATAAGGTGCAAAATCATCCTCCTCTTCACTGTCCAGAACTAGCCTCTTCGTTGGCTTGGAGGCTGCTCGCTTGATTCGTTTGGACTCTCAGGGTGGTTGGACGCATGACGGTGGGGTGGGCTTTTCTGCCGGGGCATCCACCTTTTCAAGGGAATCGAGGTCAACGTTGTTCATGTTTAGTCCCTTGCGTCTTAGCAGGTTATACACCCGGCTGGCATAGTGGTCACTATCAGAGGTGGTGTGGGGTATGGATCTGGTCGATGTGTCTAGGCCAGCCTTAAGCTTGCCTCTCCTTTCTGTGGTAGAATGTGTATTTGAGGCTGCAACGGGCTGGTGGCGCCTGACAGTAGCGGCGGCAGGGGTCTCTTGGCTGGGCTGCGGTGGCGGCAGTGAAGACGGAGGCAGGGAAGATGAGGAATTAGACCGTTGAATTAGGGAACCTCCTTTGAATCCACCGTGTTGTTGCGTTGTGGAAGTCCTTGGTATACACTATAAACAACTGCTGGTGTTAGTCCATTACCTCCAGCTTGTTCAGAATCTGCTGGAGGTCTACGGCGATAGGGGCTTGGGGCTGAGGTGTTACCGGGACGGATGCTGAGGCTGCTGCCTCGGTAATGCTCTGCATCGGTGTGGCCTGTAGAGGCTTGGCGTCCAGCATCTCCATGATTCTGTGGCAGGTGACCTTGTCCCATCTTGGCCTGTCCTTGTTGAATTCATCGGTCCTATCGAATGAGACTACATTATCCGTTCAGAGGCCGATGATGAGTGACGGGAAGTAGAGCGCTCCCTTCTTCTTTACTACACACTTGTAGATTTCCTACAAAATTAAACTGCTCACATTAATTTAGCGATTTTGCATAATGGAGTGGATAAGGGCAAGCATGGGCCTGTCAACGGCTGTGCTGTGGAATGTCGGTAGGAGGTGATGGCAGATGAACTTGTTCCACAATTTGTCTTTTGGCTTGAGCTATTTCCGCTGCACTGAACCTCTACGTGATCCAGCCTCCCATGCGCAAAAAGTCATCTTCATCAAAGGCTTCCAAAACCTCAGCATGCCCATCCCTTTCGATGTGCAGGCTGTAAAATTGGTTAATTATGTCGGCATCAATGTGTATGGCCTTGCCCCTCACATGCACGAATAGTGCATCGGCACTTGGTCTATGAGCGTAGAATTCTTGAACTACCGTAAGGTTGGTCTAGGCGGACTGAAGGCAGAAAACTTTCCACTTCTGATGTATGATTTTGTTGAATAGGAAGGGCTCGATGCTGTAATTTTCTTCACTGGAGGCTTGGAATCCTTGTTCTTCCCACACCTGCCCTGAGATGTAGTGTGTCTTGAACCGTTCTTCCACCGATGCCAGTGCAAAGCGAGTATATAAAGGTGTCGCGGTAGCACTGGAAGATGCCCCTCTGGTTGCCATCTGAATTATATATGTAACCCCCTTAGCCTGGCCTAGACGCTTGACCCAAACCACGAAGATTACACGGGGAAAACCAAAGTCAACCCGAAAGTCAACCTTGATTAACGACCCTTTTTTATTTTAATCTTGTCTAGATGCATATTAAGCTTAAGTGAGCACTCACGAATCATGAAAGAGAAAGGCACACCGATCGGATAACATTTAGGGACTCAATTGCTTAAATTACGCGTTTAGGGACCAAAATGAAATTTTTGGAAATTAGGAGGACTTTACTGATTTTAGGATTACCAATATGAAATTAATCATGTTATATGGTTCTCTGTCAAGTTTCAGCTTTAAAAGACATTCCAAGCTCAAGCAATTGCATCCACAACATTTAGGACTAAAATGTAAAGCATGAAAACTCAAAACAATTCAAAACAGCATCCAACGGTCAACTGTATCAGAACGCCTACCCACCGTACCGAAACACCCATATCGAAACGGTGTTGACCGTTTTGGTACTCGGGTATGTTCCGAGACCAGTATCGAAACAGGCTTTACCAGTAGCCAAACTGTTTCGAAACAACTTCAACCGTTTCGAAACACCAAGACCATTACATGCCCCCGTTTCAAAACAATTGAGGGTGTTTCGATACACCTTGCCCAGAGACAGCAGATATAGCTGGTTTTTCACCTTTTAAACCAAACATACATGCCTTAAAGAGCACTTCAACATACCAACAACTCATTTTACTACTAAGGAACACATTTAAGACTCTCTAACAAGAGCATGGCATCAAACTCAAAATCACATAGTCTAAAGGCATGCTCCCTAGTCTCAAAACCAATACAAGCAACCAAACCTCAAACCAAACATTTAAAACCATTTACAACCCGTAAATGCCAACATAAACTTGCCACAAACTTAGGGAGTTCAAACATATCTCCCAAATACAACCTTGGTTTCCCATTGCCATTTATCAAAACTAAAGTGTATGAAAACATCACCATACATGAGATTGTACTTTCTTGGATGTTCTTATCCTTCTCCCTGCCCAAAAACACCTCAATTATCTGCATTATTGGTAAAAGAGAGCGTAAGCACAAATGCTTAGTGAGGCATGCTCTAAAAGAAAACCAACACAATAATGCATTTCTTGAAAACACTTTCTCAAAAGCTTTTAAACAACATGCTCATTCTATCTCATGCTTGAAAACCATTTCAAAGCAACTTCTCATTGAAAACACATGTACTTCAATTCTATCTCATGCATTTAAACCAATGCAAAACTCATGGCAAAGCCACACTCATGCTTGTAACACCAAAGGATTTCATATACAAATCTCATATCCATTTCTCATAGCATAAATCATTTCATCAAAGGTACATGTGAATCAAAATCAATTTCATATTTTGTATTGGCATTTCACATCTCATTATTACTCGAATATGCGGACAACTCACTAGACACTTCCGGTGGCATCTACCATCACCGTACTCACTTGTCTAGTAACATAATTTCCGGTGGAATCTCACATCACCGTACTCACATGGCGGAATCTCTCATCGCCACAAAGCTTGGGTATTTCACCAAGTCCTACCCGATGGAATGCCCATCATCAGTTCTCTCTGTAACCCCCTTAGCCCGGCCTAGACGGTTGACCCGAACTACGAAGATTACACGGGAAAAACCAAAGTCAACCTTGATTAACGACCCTTTTTTTCTTTTTAATCTTATCTAGATGTACATTAACCTTAGGCGTACCCTTGAGAAAAGCATATTTGAAAAGCACAGCGATCGGAAAGCATTAAGGGACTCAATTGCACAACAAACAAAAGTTAGGGACCAAATTGTAATTTCTGGAAAGATGAAGGACTTAGCTGATTATTAAATTACCAATATCAAATTAACCATATTACATGCTTCCCTGTCAAATTTCACCTCAAACGGACATCTCAAACTCAAGCAATTGCAAATACAAAGTTCAGGACTAAAACGTAAAGCTTGTAAACCTTAAACCATTCAAATCAGTGCCCAACGGTCATCTGTTTCGGAACGGGGGTTGACCGTTCCGAAACGCGGGTTCGTTTCAAGACCTGTATCGAAACAGGGCTTGGCAGTGGCCAATTCGTTTCGGAACGGCCTCTACCCGTTTCGATACACGAAGGCCATTACAGGCCCCCGTTTCGAAACGTTAGTGCCCGTTCCGATACGGACTGCCCAGAAAGTGCAGAATTTGCTGGTTTAACACACATTTATCCACTCAAACACATTCTAATGACCTCCTAATCATGCCAACAAGTCATCATACACATAAGGTACATATTTGCATCATCAAAACACATTCATGGCATCAATTAGGAAAATCCACAAGTCTATAGGCATGCACCCTAACATCCAAAACCAACCAAACATCAAATCACCAACAAACATACTTTAAACCATTCCTCGACATATCAACAACATGCCAAGCATCATAACTACCAAATTGCATTAACAACTAGATACAAATCAAAACCTTAGGTGCACCAACTCATTCAACCCATCCAACACTTGATCATGCTTTTAAAACAAGAAGCATAACATAACAACTTATGAAGAAGAAGATTCAAATGTTGCAAAGCGATAAACCACATAGTTCAAACCATGAACCGAACTTGTTCAACATACACAATCTCATTACACATCAATATAAAAGACTCTCCCCCCATTGCCTTTATTATCTATAGCTATAAACCGAGACATACTTCTCAAGTGGAGCTCTTCTAGAATCCCTTGCTTCTTGCTGTCCCAACTTCAAATATCTGCATTGATGGACAAAAAGGAGCGTAAGCACATAATGCTTAGTGAGGAATGCTCAAAACCAAAACACCATCAATGCAGCGAATCATAAAACCCTCTTTAAAAGTAGATGCAATTCAATAAACCAAAGCATTGTTTGAAAAACCTCTTTTGAAACAACATGCTTTAAACCATGCATTGCTCAACATGAAATCCAACCTTTAGCTTAGATAAGCTAAACAACTTACCCCAAAACACATTCTTGCAAAAACCATTATTTAAACCCTTCCATGCATGAACACCACATGCAAAGTTAAACTCAAATTCCTTGGAAAACACTTCCATTCCACGTCATACTTTCCTCATGCTTGATGATCATTTCAAAGCAAAATACCTTTTGAAAACCATTTGTTCCTTCTAACTATCTCATGCATTCAAAAAATGCAAAACACATGAACTACAAAAGCAACATTTGCATTACATGCCTTTTTAAACAAGCCTTCACAAGACTTCAATGCACTAAAGAGATTCCATGCACATATGCACCATTCACAATAGAAGATATACACTTGCTCAAGCTTAACAAGTAATACATGCACTCTTAAACCATTACACACTTCCCATGCAACCTTGCATCATTTCAAGCATCTCTCGCTTCATTACATTCAAAAACATTATATTGGCTTTCAAGTGATAATTCACAAACCATTTCAACTCAAGACACAATCGGATACGCGGATTACAAGCGTTGTCCCACACGCTTCATACACACTACCGAACAACACAAGGTGGAGTTTACCGGTACAATCACAACCCCTCAACACCCGTGATTGAGTTTAACGGTACAATCACAACCCCTCAACATCACTCATCGGAAGTTGTATAACTCACTAACAAGAGTACGGAACACATCACACAAGATCCACACACGGACTTTTAACCAACGTTGTGATTTTACCAATATCCACACACGGACTTTTAACCACCGTTGTGACCTTAACAAGATCCTCACACGGACTTTTAACCACCGTTGAGATCTTAACAAGATCCTCACACAGACTTTTAACCACCATTGAGACCTTACCCAAAATCCTCACACGGACTTTTAACCACCGTTGTGAGCTTACCAAGATCCACACACGCACTTTTAACCACCGTTGTGATCTTACATCTCTCGTTAGGATACTTGGATGGAGTTTACGGTAAAATCACAACCCCTTGACATCCAAGGCGACTTTATTCACGGTGCACCCAATCCTATAGCCGGCTAACTATATCCGGTTAAAGTAACCAAAAACCACTTACATCACTTGCCAATACACAACAATTACCATCATCAATTCACAGTTTTAAAGCATTAAACAAAGCCATTAAACACCATGCATCACCATGCACCACTACCAAATTAACAACATGCCAAAACAAGGATCTCTTACCTTGAGCATCCTTCAACATATAGCTTTCAAAACCAGCATTAAACCATGACTAAACATGCTTAAAAATAGTAATTAAAACACAGCCACCCCAAGTGCATTTGAAACCAAATCATAGCACAAACCAAGAGAGAAGTTCCATTTACTTACTCTTGAGCTTAGCTAAGTTGTTTAGACTTAAACTAAACTCCCAAAACCTTGTCCAAAATGTTTCAAAGCTGGAAAACTCTTTTCCACTCACCGATACACAAAAACTACGCTAGCCGACAAGCCTTCCAAGCATCCGAAACCTCCAACGCCACCTCTATTGCTTCCAGATCATTCTCCCCTGTTTTAAACACATAACAACAGAGGATTAATGCATCATCATGCATTAAAAACACCAGCAACACAACCCAACTCGCTGCTCTACATAAATCTAACATTTCGGCTACCAAACACAACCGAAATCACCTCCAAACTCTTCCAAAACATAACCCAGCGAAGATCCATCACTTCTAACCATTTCTAAACATCAATTATCATCCAAAATGAACCCAAACTCGTCCTTATACCTCCAGCATTAACAAAACACCAAAATCACCCCAAAAACCACCATTTTCATAAGCAAAAACTTAGGAAACATAACCTATTCGGGATTGCATTGATCAAACCTCATTTACACATCATTAGATATCCAAAATACATTTAATAATCATCACAAAATAGAGCCCAAACAAACACCACGAAATTCTTCAAGATTTCTTCCAAATCTTGAGTTTTAAGCCAAAATCAAGATCACAACATTAAAACCTTTTATAAAACTTAATTTAAGGATTGAGAACTTGGAAATTTCAGTAAAGAACTGAGTATTTAGAGGAGAAGAACATCCTTACCTCTAAATGTAGATTTCTCCTTGATTAGAGCCAAAATTCTTGAAAATTCAATAAGCAAATCAAGAGGTTTTGATGTAGAAAGGATTAGGAATCAATTGATGATTGAAACCTGATCATTTAGTGTGAAAATCAATAGAAATGTTGTTGTAGAAATGTGTTTGGCTGAGGGAATTTTGAGAGAAAATGAGATGAGAAAGTTTTAACAAAAGTTAGTTATGAAAATCTAAAATATGGTTTTCCACTTTTTATTTAATTAATTAAACATTAATTAAATCATTAAAATCTAAGAAAAATCTGGAAAAATCTTTCTTGGGTAAATTAGCACCTTAAAGATTCAAAGTTTCAATCCTTACAAAACAGTCACCACTGAACTTTTCAAAAATTACATTTTAGTCACTATTTCAAAATGTCACACTTCCAAACCTTATTTTGTAAAAATGATTTCACCACTCTCTTATATATATTAAAATAGGATTTTTAGATATTTTTCCATATTTTTAAGGGTTATCTTCACCAGTGGTCCCTTTTGTTTAGGGTGTGTTTTATTTTGGTCACCAAAATTCAAAAACGAGTATTCTGGTCCCTAACGTTACAAAACGTTTATATTTTAATCACCCAACCGTTAGTCTCCGTTACTTGGCTAACGGGTGGCTGACATGGCTCGTTAAAAAATTAAAAAAACCCACGTGTTTAGTCCACGTGTAATATGTTAATTAATTATTATTTTGAAAAGGGGTAAAAAAGAACTGAAGGTTTAACCCCCTAATCCCTTTCGTTTCTCTGTTCAATCCACCGATTAAAGAAAAACAAAAACCCCAAAAGTCATTTTCTTCCCTTTCGTTTCTTTGTTCAATCCACCGATTAAAGAAAAACAAAAACACCAAAAGTCAGTTTGCTTCTCTTTCGTTTCTCTATGGAATCTTTGAAAACTCAAGGTAAGTAATGAAGGGTTTAGGGTTTATCTCCTATTTCGAATTTTTTTGTTTGTTTTTAGTAATAGTTATCACTTCTAATTCTGTTTTTTTTATTTTTTGTAAGATTTTGAAAAAATGGGTCGATGGCGACTTCGAAAACCAAGGGAGCAGAAAGTGGTGTATGATATGATTTTTTCGCATTTTTTTGAAACATTAAGTGTATTGCAAAGTGGGTTTATGATTTTATTGTGTGTTTAGGGTTTGTCTGTGTATGGTAAGATTGCGAAAATTGATTCTTTTATCCTATTTTGAAATCGTTTTCTAAACTGTTTTGTGCATTGCAAAGTGGGTTTAGGGTTTTATTGGGGGTATATTGTATAAGTATGTTAAATGGTTAATCATTCTTGTTTCAGTTTGATTAAATTGAACTTTTATGAGATTGTTTCAGATTGTATAGGTTTGTTAAATGGTTTATTGAGAGTTTATTGTATAGGTCTGTTAAAAGTTTCAGTTTTTTGAAATTTTAGTTGACTTGGTAGAATATTTCTTTGCACATGGGATTATTTAAGATTGCTTTGCACATGAGTTGACTTTGATTTTATACTAGAATTTTAGGGTTTTATGACATTGTTTCAGGTTTGTTTACTGCATGGAAACTGCAAAAGTTTGTTTAAGTTTGTTTACTTCACTTTGGTAGACTTTAACACATACTTGACTTTATTTAAGTTTATTTATTGCATGGAAACTGCAAAAGTGTTTTGTCTTTTAGTTTAAAGGAATATTTCTTACTTTATGTGCATACTAATAATATTCATTTTATATTGCATTGAATAAAACTTGGTCCACATTTCTTTATTCCTTTTATGTCTTTGTTGTCTTTTGTTGCCTTTGTTGTCTTTTTTTGGTGGGGTATTGATTAAATATGTTGATCATTTATGTAGTTCACCAACTAAATTTAATGCATTTATGTGTACTGTTTTTTACCATTTTGCACTAAAATTCTATTTTACAGTAACTATTTTATGGTGGGGTATTGATTATTTTATAGTAACTATTTATTTAGTTCACCAACTAAAATTCTATCTTTATTCCTTTGTTGTCTTTTTTGGTGGGGTATTGATTATTTTACAGTAACTATTTTATGGTATTTTAGTAATGAAATTGTGTACTTTGCAGGGCCTGGGTCAGACATGTTAACTTTAGTAGTTCACTATGGAGGAGACTTTGTGTTTTCACCAAGAATGAAGTACACCTCCAAGTCTGAAGCCTGTTTCGACTTTGTTGATGCTGGTACATTCTCCATATTTTCAGTATGTGAAATGGTTGAGAAGCTAGATGTAGTTGGACCTTTTGCTATTTATTGGAGAGTGCCAGATGCTGCATTGAGTATTAATTCTGTTAGGCCACTGAAGGCAGATGAAGATTGTATGGTTATGCTGAACAGTGTGCCCAACTCAAGATACATGCATATATATCTAAACCCTGTTGAAAAAGAAGTCCATGAAGAAGATGTGCATCCTGCTGAAGATGAAGATGTGCATATGGAAGAAGATCATTTTGCTGAAAATGAAGCTGTGCATACTGAAGAAGAAGAAAGTCATGTGGTTGAAGAAGATGTTTATCCTACTGAAGAAGAAGAAAGCCATGTTGTTGAAGAAGATGTGCATACTGATGTTGAAGAAGATGTGCATCCCACTGAAGAAGAAGAAAATAACCATGTTGCTGAAGATGTGCATCCTATTGAAGAAGAAGAAGATAACCATGCTGCTGAAGATGTGCATCCTACTGAAGAAGAAGAAGATAACCATGCTGCTGAAGATGTGCATCCTACTGAAGAAGAAGAAGATAACCATGCTGCTGAAGATGTGCATCCTACTGAAGAAGAAGAAGATAACCATGTTGTTGCTGAAGAAGAATCTGAAGCTGCAGAAGAATTTGATGTCAGTGACAATGAAAATGATTGGGGAAGAGAAGACACGTGCAGACAAGAGGATGGGATAGGAATTGGGGTTCAGAGAAACATGGATGGCTTTGGACCTAATGGTGTGCAAGTGAATAACAGGGTTAATGGGTCAGAATCAGAAACTGACCATTCTGAAGACCTATATAGTGAGCATGGTTCAGACTCAGATGGGCCTAGGTACCCTTCATTCAATTCTAAAACTGACATGGTGAAACCGAAGTTTGTTAAGGGTTTAATATTCCCTAATAAAACAACATTGAAAGAAGCAATCAAGCAGTATGGAAGGGTGGAAAGGGTGGAAGTAAAACTGAAGAAGAATGACAATAAAAGGATTCAAGCAAAATGCAAGGAAGGATGTCCTTGGACATTGTGGGCAACCCCTATGGATCCTAAGGACAATATGGACAAGACTTGGCAAATTAAAACTATGGTAAATTCCCATACATGTTCCAAGTCTGTTAGTAGTACTAATATTACATCTAAGTGGATGGCAAAGTACTACATTGGGAAATTTATGTCTGAGCCTAATTATAGCATGAGATCATTACGGAACGATGTGTTGCATGAATTTGGTACACTTGTGTCCACTGGGAAGTGTGGTAGGGCTAGAGAAAGTGCATTAGAAATGATTGAAGGGAATCATAAGGCTCAATATGGGAAAATTTATGACTACTTACAAGAGTTGAGGATTACAAATCCTGGAACAACTACAATCTATTATTTAGATTTAAGGTTGTTCCAGAGAATGTATGTTTGTCCACAGGCTTGTAAAGAAGGGTGGAAAGTAGGTTGTAGGAGGATAATTAGTGTTGATGGTTGTTTCTTAAAGGGTTATTATCAATGATATTTGTTGACAACTGTAGGGATTGATGCAAATGATTGCATATATCCTATTGCATATGCAGCTGTTGAGAGTGAGAATATGTCCTCTTGGTATTGGTTTATGGAAATTTTGAAAACTGATTTGGAGATTGATAACTCTTTCAACATATGTTTCATGTCTGATAGACAGAAGGTTAACTCTCTCCTTAATCTATTTTACATATGTTTCATTTATTTTCGATATTAACTTCAAATGTTATATTGTAGGGCCTTAAAGAAGTTATTGAAGATGTATTCCCACATGCAGAGCATAGAAAATGTGTTAGACAGATGTACACAAATTTTAAGGAAAAACACAAAGGCCAAGCTCTAAAAGATGCTCTTTGGAAGGCTGCTAGAGCTACCTATTTGAGGGAGTTTGAAAATGCTATGGACCAGTTGAAGGCATTGTCAGAGCCTGCATATGCTTGGCTTAAAGAGAAAGACCTTGCTCAGTGGTCTAGATCACACTTCTCCACTAGGAGCAAGTGTGATAAGCTCCTGAATAACCACTGTGAATCTTTTAACAAGGTAATTAAAATGTTTCAATTATCTGTTTTTTTATTTTGGTCCCTTTCGAAAGAGTGTGTTTTATTTTGGTCCCTTTCGAAAGGGTATGTTTTATTTTGGTCCCTTTCGTTAGGGTGTGTTTTATTTTGGTCACCAAAATTCAAAAAATAGTGTTCTATTTTGGTGACCAAAATAAAACACATCCTAACGAAGGGGACCAAAATAAAACACACCCTTTCGAAAGGGACCAAAATAAAACACACCCTTTCGAAAGGGATCAAAAAATAATGTTCTACTTCGACTTTGTTGATTTAACTCTTTCACTGTCATTATGTTTTATGCAGTCTGTTTTGGAGGCAAGAGATAAGCCTATATTGACTATGATGGAGACAATTCGAACTAAAATTATGACTCGAATTGTAGCCAAAAGAGAGGCTGTTGAAAAGTGTAAAGGATTATTGTGTGCAAAAATTCAAAAAAAAAATTGGACATCAATATTGAAGCATCCATCAGGTTATTGTGTTACATTTCAATTTAAAATTAGATTTCTTGTTTCATATGATACTTGCAATATGTTTTCTGCTTGCAATATGCCTATTGTTGCAATATGATACTTGCAATATGTTTTCTACTTATGTTTTCTGCTTAAAATTATGACTCGAATTGTTGCAATCTGTTGGTATTGATTTATTGTTGTAATCTGCATGCCTTGGTTATATGATGTAATCTGCCTGCCTTGCTTAGCTTGCAATATGTCCTCTTGGTATTGGTTTATAGTTGTAATTTGCCTGCCTTGGTTATATGGTAGTTTTTTGAACCTATAATAGCTCATTACATATTGTTGCAATCTGCCTTGGTTATATGATGTTTCAGGTTCTGGCCAACTTATGCTGGTTTGCATAAATATCAAGTTGAAGCTGGCCCATCTCATCAGCATGTTGTGGACCTTGAGGGAAGATCATGTTCATGTAGAAAATGGGACCTTACTGGGATCCCATGTTCTCATGCAGCATCAGTCTTTCGGCTGAATAATTTAAAGCCTGAAGAATTTGTTAATGAATGCTACCACAACAGTACACAGCTGGCTATTTACTCCAACATGATTACACCAATCAAAGGTAACAATCTAAGCTACCTTCTACCTTACACTATGTCAATGACTAACTAAACAATTTCTTTCATTATTTTGTTTTCAGGTCCGTACCAGTGGGCTCCAGTAACTGACATGGAACCTATATTGCCACCAACCATAAGGAGACCACCAGGAAGACCAACCAAGAAGAGAAGATTGGAATCTGATGAAGTCAGTAACCCTAAGCTAAGCAAAAGAGGGTTGCAAGCCAACTGCACAAAATGTGGAAAAAAAGGCCACAATAGGAGGACTTGTAGAGGAGAAGTGGGTGCAAATCAACCTATTCAAAGACCCACATTCAGGAGACCAAAACCTACACAACCTCAAGAACCTCAACATCCACAACAACCTCCACCGAATCAACAATCTCAGCAGCAACCTGTCCGTCGAAGGGAAAATTTTCCAATTAAGAGAAAACAACCTCTTCCTCGACCAACAACTGTGAGATGGATGCCAAGTCAAGAATCTACGGTATCTAATCCTCCAACTCAGGAAGCACAACCAGCAACTAGGGAGTAAAGTTAGGATAAACATATTTTGTGATTTGAAATGTTTGGGTCACATTTTGTAACTGCTATAGGAGGTTCAGCAGTTGATGCCATATTTTGTTGGTTAAGTTAGGACAACTTTATTTTACAAACTTAACATTTTAGGTCATTATTTTGTCACTGCTACAGGATGTTTAGCAGTAGATATCATTTTTTGCAGCTGATATATGATGTTTATCAGCTGAGAAACTGTTATTTTGTATTAGCTGGCAAGTTATGCAAATTTACCTTTGATTCCTTAAATTCTTCATTTTTTTGACAACAATTTATATCTTCATTACTAGTTACTCAATTGAATACAACATAAAATTGAATAATTCTAATTCTTTATGAAAACTATATTCATTACTTAACTGAAACCATTCCACAGAACAATCCAAAAGTTATTCATACAAACCATACAAAATTATAACTCATGGAAATAAAACCTACATATTAATCTTCATAACCCAAACCCAAACCATAAAACCCAAACTTCACACAAAATGTTCCATGGAATAACATCATCTCTATAACCCAAACCCTAAAATTCTCTGAAAATAAACCCCAACCAACCATTTATTTCATAACCCACACCATTGCCATGGAGAAAATCAGCAAGCATAACCAACAAATTCGCTCAATTTTTTTTGCCGACTCCATTGTCTTCACTCTTCTTAACAGCCCAACAATTACCACTCTTGCACGTGGTGACAAAGGTTCATCGTACCAAGCAAAGAACCGGCAATGACTCTCATTCCCATATTTTTTACAACTAAAAAATCTCCTACCAGGATTAGCATCAGTCCAAGAAGTTGAAATCTTTGCTTCGAGGCCACAACCACAAATCGGAACGCCTGCTTCCATTTCTTGTGTCTTCTCTTCTTCACTTTAAAATTTCTACAGAGGTAAGAAAAGAGAGATTGATTTAGGGTTTTAATTGATGTAAAGGGGATTATATAGGCAGGAATCTACCCGTTAGGCTTTTTAAATGACGTGGACTACACACGTGGATTTTTTTTAACTTTTTAACGAGCCATGTCAGCCACCCGTTAGCCAAGTAACGGAGACTAACGGTTGGGTGATTAAAAAATAAACGTTTTGTAACGTTAGGGACCAGAATACTCGTTTTTGAATTTTGGTGACCAAAATACAACACACCCTAAACAAAAGGGACCACTGGTGAAGATTACCCTATTTTTAATGCATCCCGAACTAGGCTTTCCCTAAAACCTCCTTCTATATTCAAATCGAAAATCAGACCGGTCCGGTTCAGACCCTAAACTTCCAAGCCCAAAATTGGGGTGTTACAACTCTCCCCCTCTTAGGAAATTTTGTCCTTGAAATTCCAACCGGCAAAAAGAGCACGATACCAGACTTCCCAAAGCAACACACAAAGAAACACAGGAGACTTAACCACCACCGAACACTCTCCACCCAAAACACCACAAAAACAACTCCTCCTCAAATCAAACTTACACTATAACCAAACCCAACACCATTACATACTATTCAAAACTTCCAGAACACTCAGATGTTAATCTCAGCGTAACCTTTCACACTTCCGAACTGCGCTTAGCCTCAGCAACCCAAAGAACTTTCAATTTTTTACAACATACTCCACCTTATCTCATAACTCCCAAAACTCGCACACACGGTGACACCAACCCATCCAGTTTCAGCCACCATGTGACCCACAACCTTCATCGCTTCTAAAACCCCTTGCAAAACTACTCAGCTTCTTTCAAAGATTACCACAACAAGCAAAAATTCTTCAGCATCAACTGCTTACTCAAACTTCTCAATGTATTGATGACATTCCTTCACATCCGCCACTATCACCTACCATAACGACTCACCAACCTACCCACACAACATCCGAAATCCACATCACAAGACTCCAACCTTAACTCTGCCAGCTGTTCCACGTACCACTAGCTGACTTAGAAAAGATTTACTTATACCCGACTAGCAAACCACTTCTCACAAGAACCCGGCCAACCAACAATGGCCCTTGAACTTACATTGCCTTTCCACTTCAAGCTTTGACCATAACACTAGCCTTACCTGGATACCGCCCATTCTATACAAACAGGTTAAGATTATGAAACCTCTACTCAACTCCTCGAAGGTTGCTACAAACCATCACCTACATAAACAACCCTCCTAATGCAAACATCAATGCCAAGACACCTCAGAACTCTGGAGACACATCCACTAACCTACAACAACACTTAACACAAAGAAACTACCACATCTACTAGCTATTCACAACCACTTGACTGATTCTAACTCCAACCGGTAATCTCTTCACCACCATACCGCTAAACTCTTTAAGCACCAAAACACTCTTAAAACCCACCATCCAACCTAATCCTACCACAACACTATCGGACCCAATTAGCTATTGACAAGTATGAGCGTTCGTATGCATGGTCACCAATATGCCCTATCAATGCCTGTGTACATGTATGCAAAACCTCTAATGTCATGTCGCATGCATGCATGTACCAACACATATATATAATATAGTATATAACAAATGGTTTTAACTATGCATGTATGTCGGTTCACACCCACCAATAACATCCTCAGAATCCGTCTAAGAACAACCTCTTACCTCACTTCTAACTTTTCCAGCTCTACCATTCTAACAATCCGCTAACCACAGAATACCCACTAATGCCCTCTTCACACTAATATTGTTTTCAAAACAACACCGGCTACTACCCCAAACTTGCTAGCTATAAGACCAAACCCACTACGCAAGGGAAACCCAACCGAATCCAAACAAAGATAACTAGGGCAAAGATTACTTAACAAGGTTACTTGTAATCACCTCACTGCCCCGGAGCTTCAACAGACAAGCTCTCTTCCTCGCAGAACCATCATTCTCTAGCCGCACCATCGCAGCATCAACCAACACTTTAAGGTCATCACCGTCTCCCTGCGGTAAAGAACCCTGACTACCCTGAGCCAACTCCAAACAATTTCGTCTCAAATGTCCGACAGACCCACAATTCCTACAAGATTCATCCCCCAAGCTCCTCACACCTTTCTGCCTTTCCTGCCACCTCCGAACTTTGTCTCGGCCGCACCCATGACTCTTCTGAGACCCTTTTGCATCCACTGAAGCCGATCTCACCACTTGAGGACAATTCCGCTTCACATGCTCCTTAGAACCACAGTTCCAACAAACTCCCACACCCCAACAACCTCCAACATGACACCTTCCACAACGGTCACACATCAGCAACCGAGCTACCACTCCTTGATCATGTAGCACTTGACCCACATCTGCACTACCACCCAGACTTCGGTTCAAGCAAATCCTTCTATCACGTAGCCTCTTACGCTGACCGCTCCCGAGGTCAGTACCCACAGCTCTTTTGCTTAAACATTTCTCACCTTCATAATCTGAAGCCACACCCCTACGTTGCTTAACCCTTGAGAACTTCTCTCCAAGGTATCTTCCATTAAAGGCAGACACAAAGAACTCCCAGTCTATATCATGGATATGCGTTGCCACCGCCACAGATGTCCACCAGGCACAAGCATCTTCCAACATCAACGAGGCAACACTTCCCAGCTTACAGGCATAGTCACACCCTTCCTGATCCAAAATCAGAATTATATTGGCTAACCAGGCCTCGAACGCCTCAGGTGTCGAACCATGATACTCCACAGCTCCCAAATCATATAAACGTTATTTTGACAAACTCGCGTGTCCTTCAGTCGGCACGTCCTCATGCCTCACTTTCACCACGGCCTGAGATGTTCCCGACACCTCCTGAACCATAGGTGATGAACCCTTCATCACAGAACCAGCTTCCTCCTCCTGCCTTACTTCCTCAACTCCAGGCACTATAGACTGAAACGAAACACCTCCACCAAAAGGTGAATTCCACGCCTTAAAAACCTGCTCTAAAGCAGCAACCATCTCACCCAACTGCCATTCTCTCATCAATTCCATCGTGCTATTAATAACAAATCAATGATAACAAAACAAACAAAACGATCAGGCCAGCTTCAAGTAAGGATTCAAGACTCCAACTCCAACATAACACAATGGCTATAACAATCAATAAAAACATTGATATCACAAACATCGAGCATATCAATCAGCAAACTTCAATCATGCTCTCATCAAACATCATTCACCCTCAACAATATAATATCAACATATCATACTCATCACATTTTCACCATTCAGAAAATCAACTCACAACACCAGCATATCACCAACACAAGTTCACATTAGCTCATAGAAGATTCATAACCAAAATGCATGATAAAAACATTAACAATTCGCTCAAAGACACATTTTTCAACCAACTTTCAACCACACATCAGAACAAACGTCAAACACTTATTATAACAACTTACCCTTGCCCCAAATATTCGAAACTTAGCTCTGATACCACCAAATGTAACCCCCTTAGCCCGGCCTAGACAGTTGACCCGAACTACGAAGATTACACGGGAAAAACTAAAGTCAACCCGAAAGTCAACCTTGATTAACGACCCTTTTTTTCTTTTTAATCTTATCTAGATGTACATTAACCTTAGGCGTACCCTTTAGAAAAGCATACTTGAAAAGAACATCGATTGGAAAGCATTAAGGGACTCAATTGCACAACATACAAAAGTTAGGGACCAAATTGTAATTTCTAGAAAGATGAAAGACTTAGCTGATTATTAAATTACCAATATCAAATTAACCATATTACATGCTTCCCTGTCAAATTTCACCTCAAACGGACATATCAAACTCAAGCAATTGCAAATACAAAGTTCAGGACTAAAACGTAAAGCTTGCAAACCTTAAACCATTCAAATCAGTGCCCAATGGTCATCTGTTTCGGAACGGGGGTTGACCGTTCTGAAATGCGGGTTCATTTCGAGACCTGTATTGAAACAGGGCTTGGCAGTGGCCAATTCGTTTCGGAACGACCTCTACTCGTTTCGATACACGAAGGCCATTACAGGCCCCCGTTTCGAAACGTTAGTGCCCGTTCCGATACGGACTGCCCAGAAAGTGCAGAATTTGCTGGTTTAACACACATTTATCCACTCAAATACATTCTAATGACCTCCTAATCATGCCAACAAGTCATCATACACATAAGGTACATATTTGCATCATCAAAACACATTCATGGCATCAATTAGGAAAATCCACAAGTCTATAGGCATGCACCCTAACATCCAAAACCAACCAAACATCAAATCACCAACAAGCATACTTTAAACCATTCCTCAACATATCAACAACATGCCAAGCATCATAACTACCAAATTGCATTAACAACTAGATACAAATCAAAACCTTAGGTGCACCAACTCATTCAACCCATCCAACACTTGATCATGCTTTTAAAACAAGAAGCATAGCATAACAACTTATGAAGAAGAATATTCAAATGTTGCAAAGCGATAAACCACATAGTTCAAACCATGAACCGAACTTGTTCAACATACACAATCTCATTACACATCAATATAAAAGACTCTCCCCCCATTGCCTTTATTATCTATAGCTATAAACCGAGACATACTTCTCAAGTGGAGCTCTTCTTGAATCCCTTGCTTCTTGCTGTCCCAACTTCAAATATCTGCATTGATGGACAAAAAGGAGCGTAAGCACATAATGCTTAGTGAGGAATGCTCAAAACTAAAACACCATCAATGCAGCGAATCATAAAACCCTCTTTAAAAGTAGATGCAATTCAATAAACCAAAGCATTGTTTGAAAAACCTCTTTTGAAACAACATGCTTTAAACCATGCATTGCTCAACATGAAATCCAACCTTTAGCTTATATAAGCTAAACAACTTACCCCAAAACACATTCTTACAAAAACCATTATTTAAACCTTTCCATGCATGAACACCACATGCAAAGTTAAACTCAAATTCCTTGGAAAACACTTCCATTCCGCGTCATACTTTCCTCATGCTTGATGATCATTTCAAAGCAAAATACCTTTTGAAAACCATTTGTTCCTTCTAACTATCTCATGCTGTTAGACTTATTTTGATTTTGATATAACTTAAAATTAATTTTCAAGGACTAATTTGTAAAAATTTGTAAAGTAATTTTTAAGAAATAAATTTGTCAAAAACTCGATTTAAACTTGATAAAATGTTTTGAAAAAGTTTGACTTAATACCTTTATCGAACTATATTTTTAAAAGTTGACAAATGCCCAAAATACATGTTTTTAGAGGAAAGTTTCGAAACCTCAACAAAGGTTTCGAAACCTCTCTGGGCAGATGGCCAAAAATTAAATATTTAAAGAAAAGTTTCGAAACCTTTATTAAGGTTTCGAAACCTTTCTGGGCAGTTGGCCAAAACTTAAGAACAGTTTCGAAACCTTCATTAAGGTTTCGAAACCTCTCTGGGCAGTAAGCTACATTTTTGAAACCCTAACAAAAGTTTCGAAACCTCTATGAAGGTTTCGAAACCTTGGCCCTGTAACGGCTAGTTTTTACAAATACCTTCTTAAGGTTTCGAAACCTCTGGTAAATGTTTCGAAACCTCTATGCAGGTGAGCATTTATTGCTTGGTTTTAATGGCTCCCAACGGCTCCAAACTCCCTCCAAAGTCTCCCAACGGTTAGAAAAGATCAAGAGCATATAAAAGGGGTCTCCAAACAGTAATGAAGTAACAAGAAAGTCAATCCAAACTTTCAAGCAATCAAATTCCAATTTGTACTAAATTTTCAATCTTTCTTGTAAAACACTAGAGTGTTCTTCATTTTAATTCTTATGCTAGTGTTTCTTTGGGTGTGTGAGAGAGCTTAAACTTTGCAAACACATTCCTAGTGAGGATTTCCTAGTTTGCTTATTTGTATTTGTTCTTTGGGAAAGGATTCAATAGACTTTGGGGTATAAGTCTATTGAATTGTGTAAGGTTACTCCTTATCCTTAAAGGAAAGACAAATTAGTGAATTTGTGGAAAATCCTTAGTGTGGTCACTAAGGTAGTGGATGTAGACTCCAATTAGGGGAGTTGAACCACTCTAAATCTCTTTGCAATTGTTACCTTTGCAATTAGTGTCCACCATTCCTTCAAAAATCCAATTCACCCCCCTCTTGGTTTTGTTCGATCGATTGCCACTCTCATCAATTGGTATTAGAGCTTGGCTCATTGGAAGGTCTTACAACCTCTTGAGAAGATCCAAGAAGTGTGCAATCATCTACAAGGTCATCCATGGCTTCCACCTCCACCGTTGAAGCTTGGGGCGATTCTCAACCCACCAACAAGCCTCCCTTCTTCAATGGAGTTAATTATGCTTATTGGAAGAACCGCATGAAGCTATTCATTCAAGATTTTGATCTTGAAGCTTGGAAGATCATCATGAGTGGTTACACCGCACCAACTAGTAATATGGAGACATGGAGCAATGAAGAAAACAAGAGATTCTCCACAAATGCTAAGGCAATGCATCTCATATTTTGTGCCCTTGGCCCGGATGAGTATGGAAGGGTGTCATCTTGTTCCAATGCTAAAGAGATTTGGGACAAACTTGAAGTTACACATGAAGGAACAAATCAAGTGAAGGAGACCAAAATCGGGCTTCTCAATCTTAATTATGAAAACTTCAAGATGGACCCCGAGGAAGACATCAAAACCATGTCCGATCGATTCTCCGTGATTGTAAATGGTTTGAAGGGCTATGGTGAAGTGATCTCGGAAGATAAACTTGTGAGGAAGATGATCTACTCTCTTCCTGATTCATGGGATTCAAAGAAAACGGTGATTATAGAAGCTAAGGACCTCAAGACTCTCAAGTTGGGTGAGCTCATTGGTTCCTTGCTTACACATGAGATGATGTCAAAGGGCAAGGAAGAAAAGAAGAAGGAAGTGGAAAAGAAGAAATTTGGCATTGCTCTCAAAGCATCTAAAGAAGATATTGATTCTAGTGGAGATGATGAGGATAAAGAGATGGCTATGTTTGCCAAGAGATTCAAAAGATTCATGAGGTCCAACAAAGGAAGAAGATTTCAAAGAGAAGAGGGCTTCAAGAATGACAACAAAGTGAAAGATCCGATTGTTTGATATGAGTGCAATAAACCGGGACATATCAAGTTTGATTGTCCTCAATGGAAGAAAAAGAGATATGAGAAAAAGAAGCACAAGGCTCATGTAGCTACTTGGAGCGATGATGAATCATCCGATGAGGACGAGAATGAAGTAGCCAACTTGTGTCTCATGGCTATCGATGATGACTCTATGGTAACCTCTAATTCATCTTTTTCAATTGATTATACTTTTGATGAATTGCAAGAGGCTTATGATGAATTAGCTTTGGAGTTTGAAGAGTCAATTTTGAAAAATAGAAAAGTCATTTTAAAATTGAAAAATGAAAATGACTCTCTCTCTAAGTCTAATAAGGAATTTGAAAGTAAAATTGAGGAAATGCAAGTTAAAATAAAAGAATTTGAAAAGAAAAATCAAGATTTGCACATCTTACTTTCAAAGGTCCATGATGATCATCAAAAGGAGCTTGATGATCTTAAAGTTTCTTTCAATAAAGTTGGAACTAAAAATTTTGAAAAAGGTGAAAATTCAAGACCCAACTATGTTAGGAAGAACTTTAATGGGTATAGACAAAGAGTTCATCAAAGATCATTTAATAGGAAGATAATTAGAAGCATTTGGGTTCCAAAAGGACTCATTGCTAACAAAGAATATGATCTATTGTCTAAGTGGATACCAAAAGGGACTAAAATTGTAGGAACTAACTCTTATGGACCCAAAAGAGTTTGGGTACCAAAACATGCATAGTTCCCTTTTTGTAGGTGTGTTGGAGCCATGATAAGCAAATTGAAGAAACTTGAAAGCTCTAGACACACTAAATGGAAGGACACTTGAAGAGGATAAAGCCTAATCAATCTATCTTGGCTCAAGTGGTAACATTTTTCTTTACATGCAATATTTACTCTTTCATGTTGCTTTATATATGGTTATTTGTTTTAAAACATGTTTGAGGTTCCCCATATGTTGTTTGAATGCTTTTAGTAAGGGGGAGTTATGTTTTGCATGTTTGCTTAATTTTTGGCCCTATGTGTTTTTGTATGTCTTTTGGCCTCAAATATTAGCAATTTTGTGTGCTTACTTTTTTTTAATCATTTTATTAGTTAAGTGACATTAGTTAAGATTAGTCACTTTTGGTTCATTTTTGAACCTATTAAGGATCCATCTCTTAGCTTAAATTCATTGATCTTAGTTCAAAGGAGTCTTTAATATCAATAATAAACATAGTATTATTAGAATGCTTTTCGGAACTAAATTGAGGCAAAAATTTGACAAATTTTGTCAATTCTGGTCTAAAGTTTCGAAACCTTCCCAAGGTTTCGAAACCGTCAGGGTTTCCCAGATTTTAAAATGCTACTGGAAGCAAAAGTTTCGAAACTTTTCAAGAAAGTTTCGAAACCTTAGGCAGAAAGTTTCGAAACCTTCCAAAGGTTTCGAAACCTTCATTAACCCTGGCCGTGTTCAGACGGGTTTTTAAGCATAATTTTTTTTCAAACCCTAACTCATTCTTTCAAACACCAAACGGCCATATACCCAAATTCTCTCAAAATCCTCAAATCCTTTACCCTAAACTACAAGATTTAATCAAGTTTTTGGGCTTACATCTTCATCTTCATCAATCTTTTGAGGTAAATTCTTCTTTAAATCTTCAAATTCTTCAAAATTTTTAGAATTTTAGGGTAATCAAAAAAATTTGGGAATTGATTTTATTGAATATTAGGATTATGTGGGTTGCTTAAATTGTTATATATATCTTGTTTTTGCAGGAGGTATCACCCAATCTTAATTAATCTCTTGTTTAAACACCTTTAGATTTGTGCCCACAAAGTGTTTGATAAAATTCCCCAACCAAGTTTTTAAAGCCAAATTTTTTTTCTAATCATGCCTCCTAGAACAATCCTTCCTAGAACCAACCCTCCTAGAGCAAAACGTTCTCGAACTGAAATTGGTCAAAATTCCGGTTCTAATCCTATTCCTCAATTTGAGGATGTTTGTTTTAGAGATGCCGAAAACCGAGATAGATATCGTAATATTTATGAACCTAAAAAGGTTAGAGAAGAGCGAACAATAGATTTCAATTTTCTTATGTCTCCGGAATTTAATTTTGATCTCTTTGAATTATTTGCCGAATGGGAATGGCTTGATTATCTAAATATCCCTCCTTATACCCATCGCAAGTTGGTTCGTGCATTTTTTGCAAATGCCGAATTCATCCGATCCCCTAGTGAGCGAAACTCTATTGTTGGTATCCGTTCTTATCTCATGGGTACCGAATTCGTTTTAACACCTCAAACTATTGCCGATCATTTAGGTGTTCCACTAGATGGTAATTCCAATGAGAATGATGCTCACAATATTCCCGCTTTTCCGGATGATAGTCCCACCCACCTTCCTCTTGAGGAGCTTCTTTTCTTACTCCTTACTACATGGTTCTTTCGTCCCTCTGGCGGAAAAGCCACTAGTATGCGAGTAATTGACTATTGGTGGTTACGCCAATATCGTGATAGGACTCGTCCCGATATAGCTACCATCATTTTCCTCAACCTCATTAAAGTCATAAACAATCCCACTTCATTCTCTCTTTCCTTTGGGAATGTTCTTAGCCATATCTTTAGGAAGCTCAACATTGACACTTCCTTAGATCCACAAGTTAAGAACAAAAGCTTCATTGATTTAAAATCTTGTCATAAATCCCAATGGTATCATGGTGTTCGTGGTTGGGTTCATCGGGGAGATATTGAGGAGATTGACATGGAGGATCGTGAGGCTCCACCGGCTCCGGTTCCGGCACCTATGACTTTAGAGACTATGTATGCGACCATGGTCACACGCTTTGATAGCATTGATGCTCATCTTCGTGGCTTAGATGATCGCGTTGCATCTTTGGAGCATGACATGCATGATGTTCATAGTCACTTTTTCCCACCTCATTTGCCTCGTGACGCACCGGATGTTTAGTCTTATATGCATTCTAGTATGACATTATGATTTTATTATTGCACTTTTAGACTTATTTTGATTTAAGCTTCGGTCTTTGTTTTTAGACTTATTATGATCTTTGTTGGATACTTTTGCCTATGGATTTTATATTTTGGAATGTTTGGATATTAAATGAATGTTATGCTTTTGAATTATATTGATCTATTGACGTTTGTTCCTTGTGTAGCCATTTATCCTTTTTGCTATAACAAAAAGGGGGAGAAGATTAACATTAAACAAATTTGTTTTCTCAAAATCTTTAATCATGTCTTTAAACTTATGATTTTCAAAGATTACACAAAGACATTTATTAAGGGGGAGCTTATGAAGGAGATTTGTAAATTTGACAAATTATTCAAAAACAAATTTTTACAAAAGGTTTTGTTATATCAAAAAGGGGGAGATTGTTAGACTTATTTTGATTTTGATATAACTTAAAATTAATTTTCAAGGACTAATTTGTAAAAATTTGTAAAGTAATTTTTAAGAAATAAATTTGTCAAAAACTCGATTTAAACTTGATAAAATGTTTTGAAAAAGTTTGACTTAATACCTATATCGAACTATATTTTTAAAAGTTGACAAATGCCCAAAATACATGTTTTTAGAGGAAAGTTTCGAAACCTCAACAAAGGTTTCGAAACCTCTCTGGGCAGATGGCCAAAAATTAAATATTTAAAGAAAAGTTTCGAAACCTTCATTAAGGTTTCGAAACCTTTCTGGGCAGTTGGCCAAAACTTAAGAACAGTTTCGAAACCTTCATTAAGGTTTCGAAACCTCTCTGGGCAGTAAGCTACATTTTTGAAACCCTAACAAAAGTTTCGAAACCTCTATGAAGGTTTCGAAACCTTGGCCCTATAACGGCTAGTTTTTACAAATCCCTTCTTAAGGTTTCGAAACCTCTGGTAAAGGTTTCGAAACCTCTGTGCAAGTGAGCATTTATTGCTTGGTTTTAATGGCTCCCAACGGCTCCAAACTCCCTCCAAAGTCTCCCAACGGTTAGAAAAGATCAAGAGCATATAAAAGGGGTCTCCAAACAGTAATGAAGTAACAAGAAAGTCAATCCAAACTTTCAAGCAATCAAATTCCAATTTGTACTAAATTTTCAATCTTTCTTGTAAAACACTAGAGTGTTCTTCATTGTAATTCTTATGCTAGTGTTTCTTTGGGTGTGTGAGAGAGCTTAAACTTTGCAAACACATTCCTAGTGAGGATTTCCTAGTTTGCTTATTTGTATTTGTTCTTTGGGAAAGGATTCAATAGACTTTGGGGTATAAGTCTATTGAATTGTGTAAGGTTACTCCTTATCCTTAAAGGAAAGACAAATTAGTGAATTTGTGGAAAATCCTTAGTGTGGTCACTAAGGTAGTGGATGTAGACTCCAATTAGGGGAGTTGAACCACTCTAAATCTCTTTGCAATTGTTACCTTTGCAATTAGTGTCCACCATTCCTTCAAAAATCCAATTCACCCCCCTCTTGGTTTTGTTCGATTGATTGCCACTCTCATCACATGCATTCAACAAATGCAAAACACATGAACTACAAAAGCAACATTTGCATTACATGCCTTTTTAAACAAGCCTTCACAAGACTTCAATGCACTAAAGAGATTCCATGCACATATGCACCATTCACAATAGAAGATATACACTTTCTCAAGCTTAACAAGTAATACATGCACTCTTAAACCATTACACACTTCCCATGCAACCTTGCATCATTTCAAGCATCTCTCGCTTCATTACATTCAAAAACATTATATTGGCTTTCAAGTGATAATTCACAAACCATTTCAACTCAAGACACAATCGGATACGCGGATTACAAGCGTTGTCCCACACGTTTCATACACACTACCGAACAACACAAGGTGGAGTTTACCGATACAATCACAACCCCTAAACACCGGTGATGGAGTTTATCGGTACAGTCACAACCCCTCAACATCACTCATCGGAAGTTGTATAACTCACTAACGAGAGTATGGAACACATCACACAAGATCCACACACGGACTTTTAACCACCGTTGTGATTTTACCAATATCCACACACGGACTTTTAAACACCGTTGTGACCTTAACAAGATCCTCACACGGACTTTTAACCACCGTTGAGATCTTAACAAGATCCTCACACAGACTTTTAACCACCGTTGAGACCTTACCCAAAATCCTCACACGGACTTTTAACCACCGTTGTGAGCTTACCAAGATCCACACACGGACTTTTAACCACCGTTGTGATCTTACCTCTCTCGTTACGATACTTGGATGGAGTTTACGGTACAATCACAACCCCTCGACATCCAATGCGACTTTATTCACGGTGCACCCAATCCTATAGCCGGCTAACTATATCCGATTAAAGTAACCAAAAACCACTTACATCACTTGCCAATACACAACAATTACCATCATCAATTCACTGTTTTAAAGCATTAAACAAAGCCATTAAACACCATGCATCACCATGCACCACTACCAAATTAACAACATGCCAAAACAAGGATCTCTTACCTTGAGCATCCTTCAACATATAGCTTTCAAAACCAACATTAAACCATGACTAAACATGCTTAAAAACAGTAATTAAAACACAGTCACCCCAAGTGCATTTGAAACTAAATCATAGCACAAACCAAGAGAGAAGTTCCATTTACTTACTCTTGAGCTTAGCTAAGTTGTTTAGACTTAAACTAAGCTCCCAAAACCTTGTCCAAAATGTTTCAAAGCTGGAAAACTCTTTTCCACTCACCGATACACAAAAACTACGCTAGCCGACAAGCCTTCCAAGCATCTGAAACCTCCAACGCCACCTCTATTGCTTCCGGATCATTCTCCCATGTTTTAAACAAATAACAACAGAGGATTAATGCATCATCATGCATTAAAAACACCAGCACCACAACCCAACTCGCTGCTCTACATAAATCTAACATTTCGGCTACCAAACACAACCGAAATCACCTCCAAACTCTTCCAAAACATAACCCAGCCAAGATCCATCACTTCTAACCATTTCTAAACATTAATTATCATCCAAAATGAACCCAAACTCGTCCTTATACCTCCAGCATTAACAGAACACCAAAATCACCCCAAAAACCACCATTTTCATAAGCAAAAACTTAGGAAACATAACCTATTCGGGATTGCATTGATCAAACCTCATTTACACATCATTATACATCCAAAATACATTTAATAATCATCACAAAACAGAGCCCAAACAAACACCACGAAATTCTTTAAGATTTCTTCCAAATCTTGAGTTTTAAGCCAAAATCAAGATCACAACATTAAAACCTTTTATAAAACTTAATTTAAGGATTGAGAACTTGGGAATTTCAGTAAAGAACTGAGTATTTAGAGGAGAAGAACATCCTTACCTCTAAATGTAGATTTCTCCTTGATTAGAGCCAAAATCCTTGAAAGTTCAATAAGCAAATCAAGAGGTTTTGATGTGGAAAAGAATTAGGAATCAATTGATGATTGAAACCTCATCATTTAGTGTGAAAATAAATAGAAATGTTGCTGTAGAAATGTGTTTGGCTGAGGGAATTTTGAGAGAAAATGAGATGAGAAAGTTTTAACAAAAGTTAGTTATGAAAATCTAAAATATGGTTTTCCACTTTTCATTTAATTAATTAAACATTAATTAAATCATTAAAATCTAAGAAAAATCTGGGGAAATCTTTCTTGGGTAAATTAGCTCCTTAAAGATTCAAAGTTTCAATCCTTACAAAACAGTCACCACTGAACTTTTTAAAAATTACATTTTAGTCACTATTTCAAAATGTCACACTTCCAAACCTTATTTTATAAAATTGATTTCACCACTCTCTTATATATATTAAAAGAGGATTTTTAGATATTTTTCCATATTTTTAATGCATCCCGAACTAGGCTTTCCCTAAAACCTCCTTCTATATTCGAACCAAAAATTAGACTGGTCCGGTTCAGACCCTAAACTTCCAAGCCCAAAATTGGGGTGTTACACTCTCCCTTTGGATTAAACCAAAGAGCACGTACGAATTTTTAGTTTATAGTGCATTCTCATCCTATTGATCGATCAATTATATCTGGTAAGTATCTCAACATCTATGCCAATATATTATGTCAAAACATCATCTCACCTACTGTTTTTCATGCAACATTTCCAAATCATTCTCATCTCATTTCAAAACCATAACATTTGTCATGTTTTAAAACAAAAGCTCAAAACTCAACTATGCAACATGTTATCTCATGAAATCATCTCAAGCATCATCTCATGCTACAAATCATACATAAAAACAGTAGGAATTTATCTATCTCGAACCATGAGCATGTAAAAGCATTTTAGGGGCAACCACCACATTTAAGAGAGCAATCTAACCAATACTTACTTCCAGACTTAGGATTAATGCATAAGAGCAGAGGACTAATGCATGATCATGCATGATCATCTCCAAACTCGCTGTTTGTAACACATAAGAGCAGAGGATTAATGCATCATCATGCATTGAAATCATCAGCCACACACCTAAACTCGCTGCTCTACTCAAAAACCACATTTCGGCTACCAAACACAACTGAAATCATCTCCAAACTCTTCCAAAACAAAGCCCAACCAAGATCTATCACTTATAATCATTTCTGAACATCAATTAACATCAAAAACCACCACAAACTCGTCCTTATACCTCCAGCTATGACAGAACACCAAAATCACCCCAAAACCCATCATTCTAGCATACAAATCTTAGGAAACCAAACCTATTCGGGATTTGATTGATAAAACCTCATTTGTAACATCAATTAACATCCAAAATACATTAGAAAACCACCTCAAAACAGAGTCCAATCATTCACCACGAAAATCTTCAAGATCTCTTCCAAAATTTTGAGTTTTAATACAATTTCCTGTTTCTAACATTAAAACCACTCAAAAATCATTAACAAAGGATTGATAACTTGGGAATTTCAGTAAAGAACTGATCATTAGAGGAGAAGGACGAAGCTTACCTCTAATGGATGATTTCTCCTTGATTTGGGCAAGTTTTCTTGAAAACTCAATGTGGAAAATAAGAGAATTTGAAGAGGAAATGATTAACAACCAAAAGAAGATTAAAATCTCATCAAATGAAGTGAAAATAAAGTATAATTGCTGGAGAGAATGTGTTTGGCTGAAAAGAATTTGAGGGAAAATGAAATGAGAGAAAATTTGTGAAAAGTAGTTATGAATAGTCAAAGGTAGTTTCTCATTTAATTAACCTTCATTTCTTTTAATTAAAACATTAATAAAATCACCCAAACTATGGAAAAATCTGATGAAAAACATTTTGGTAAAATTAGCTCCTTAAAGATTCAAAGTTTCAATCCTTTACAAAATAGTCACTATTTAACTTTGTAAAAACTGCGATTTGGTCACTACACCGAAATGTAGTATTTCCAAACCTTATTTTGTAAAATTGATTCCACCATAATCTTTCATATATTAAATGAGGATTTTTAGATATTTTTCTATATTTTTAAAGCATCCCGAACTAGGTGTTCCCTAAAGCTCCCTTTAAGATTCGAACCGTTTTCTGACCGGTCCGATTCGGATTCTAAAACATCTAGGCCCAAATTTAGGGTGTTACAACTCTCCCCCTCTTAAGAAATTTCGTCCTCGAAATTTACCTGGAGGAAAAAGGTAAGGAAATTGCTTCTTCATATCTTCATTTCTTTCCCACGTGGCTTCCTCAACACCATGATGTCTCCACAACACTTTGACCAGCTCAATGGTCTTACCACGGAGAACCTTATTGTCCGAATCCAAAATCTCAACTGGTTCCTCATCATAAGTCAAATCTGGATTCAACTCAACTTCCTCCACATGCATAACATGCGAAGGATCCGATCTATACCTCTGAAGCATGGATACATAAAACACACTATGTATCTTTTCTAGCTCTTGTGGTAGCCTCAGCTTATAAGCAACAGGACCTACACGTTCAATCACCTCATATGGTCCAATATACCTTGGACTCAACTTGCCCTTCCGGCCAAATCTCATCACCTTCTTCCAAGGTGAAACTTTCAAGAATACATGGTCACCCACCGCAAACTCTATCTCCTTACGCTTCAAATCCACGTAAGACTTTTGCCGATCCGATGCTGCCTTCAACCGCTCACAAATGAGCTTCAACTTCTCGGTGGTTCCCTTCAACAAAGCTGGCATCGAGACCAACTTTTGTCCCGTTTCAGCCCAGCAAAGAGGAGTTCTGCACTTCCTCCCATACAAAGCTTCATAAGGTGCCATTTGAATACTCGCCTGGTAGCTGTTATTATAAGCAAACTCTACCAAAGGCAAATGCTTCTCCCAAAAGCCTTGAAACTCAATCACACAACACCTCAACATATCCTCAAGCACTTGAATAACACGCTCTGACTGTCCATCCATCTGCGGATGATAAGAAGTACTGAAATTCAGCCGCGTACCCAATGCTTGATGTAAACACTCCCAAAACCTTGCAGTGAACCTCGGATCTCTATCCGACACTATAGATTTTGGTACACCACGCAGACGTACAATCTCAGCAATGTACAACTCTGCAAGCTTATCCAAGGTGTACGTAGTATGAACAGGTAAGAAATGCGCACACTTCGTAAGGCGATCCACAATCACCCAAACAGAATTCTTCTTTGATGGCGATAAAGGCAACCCACACAAAGTCCATGTTGATCCTCTCCCATTTCCATTCAGGGATCCTCAACGGTTGCAACAACCCCGAAGGAAACTGATGCTCAGCCTTAACCCGCTGACAAACCATGCACTTGCTCACACACTCAGCGACATCTTTCTTCAAACCCACCCAATAGTACTCATCCCTAAGATCACGGTACATCTTTGTACTACCAGGGTGCATAGCAAAAGGACTACTATGAGCTTCGGTCAGAATAGTGCGCCTCAACTCAACATCATTCGGCACCACTATCCGACTTCCAAAACGTAGAACACCATCATCATTAAAACTGAAGTCTGATGGTCTACCCTCAACAATATCCTGAACATGTGGCACCAAGGAATCATCCAACAAATGTTTATCCTTTATCAACTGAACCAAAGATGGTTTCACATGCAATTCAGCAACAAGACCCCCATCTCGCGATATGCTCAAGCTAGCAAACATCGCCCTTAACTCTACCGCCACTTTCTTGCTCAGAGCATCGACCACAACATTGGCCTTTCTCGGGTGATACTCGATCGTTAGTTCGTAATCCTTAAGCAACTCCACCCATCGTCGTTGCCTAAGATTCAACTCCTTCTGAGACATCAAATACTTTAGACTCTTGTGATCCGTGTACACAGTACACTTCTCACCATAAAGATAATGTCTCCAGATCTTCAAAGCAAAAACCACCGCAGCTAACTCAATATCATGCGTAGGATAATTGCGCTCATGCACTTTCAATTGTCGCGATGCGTAAGCCACCACCTTACCCTCTTGCATTAACACACACCCCAAACCAACATAGGATGCGTCACTATACACTACAAATTCTTTCCCTGATTCAGGTTGAACCAAGATAGGAGCTTGCGTCAAAGCTGCTTTAAGCTTCTCAAAAGCTTGCTGTCTCACTTCCGTCCACTCATACTTAACATCTTTTTGCAACAACTTCGTTAAAGGTGCAGTAATCTTAGAAAATCCATCCACGAACCTCCGGTAGTATCCTGCCAACCCAAGGAAACTACGGACTTCATGAATAGACTTAGGAGGCTTCCAATTCATCACCGTCTCAACCTTCTGGGGATCAACTCGAATCCCTCAGCCGAAACCACATGACCAAGGAAAACAACTTCCTTTAGCCAGAACTTACATTTGCTCAGCTTAGCATAAAGCTGATTTTCCAACAACGCTTGCAAAACAATCCTCAGATGACCCTTATGCTCCTCCTCAGTACGAGAGTACACAAGGATATCGTCGATGAACACCACAACAAACTTGTCCAAGAATTCATGGAACACCCTATTCATCATGTCCATGAAAGCTGCAGGAGCATTCGTCAAACCAAATGGCATCACAAGGAACTCATAATGCCCATACCTCGTTCTAAAGGCTGTTTTTGGCACATCTACATCCTTCACCTTTAACTGATAGCACCCTGACCTTAGATCAATCTTGGAAAACACAGACGCTCCCCAAAACTGATCAAAAAGATCATCAATCCTCGGCAAAGGATACTTGTTCTTAACGGTCAACTTGTTCAGCTGACAATAATCGATGCACATTCTCATCGTGCCATCTTTCTTTTTCACAAACAAGACCGGTGCACCCCAAGGTGACACACTAGGCCGAATGAAGCCACGGTCAAACAACTCCTGAAGTTGCGTCTTCAACTCCTTCAACTCTTTGGGTGCCATGCGATAGGGAGCAACCGGAGTTGTGTTCTCATACAGCTCAATCCCAAACTCCACCTCTCGACTAGGCGGCAAACCAGGTAATTCCTCCGGAAACACTCCAGGGAACTCACACACAGTTCTTATATCCTGAACGCGCACCTCCTTCAAACTAGGATTCATAACAAAGGCTAGGTAAGCCTCGCAACCTTGCCGCAACATCCGGCTTGCTTCCAACGTAGACACCACATTGGCAAGAAACTTCACATTTTCTCCCACCACCACCACCGCATAATAATCCGTAAGTTTCAACGAAACTCGCTTGCTTTCGAAATCTACAACGGCTCTATGCTCAACAAGCCAATCCATGCCAAGGATTATATCAAAACCATAGAATGGCAATTCCATGAGATCAACAAGAAAAACATGATTTTGCACCTTCAAGGGACATCCCCTATACAACTTTCTTGTTACAACCGTCTCACCAAAGGAACTAGTCACACGCATACCAACATCCAAAGACTCAACAGGTAAACCAAGCATTTGAGCATGTTCACGCAATATGTACGAGTGTGTAGATCCAGAATCAATCAAAGAAAGTAATGACAAGGATTGCAAAGTAAAGGTACTTGCGATCACATTCGTGTCATTCATTCCCTCGCGATGGGCATACACTCGAGCATGACCACCACCCTCAGGTTGAACAGCCACAACATGCACTACGTTTCTTCTGCCATCATCCCTATGCTAAAAATTACCCCGGTCGCGCCCACGACCTCTCTGTGGCTCAGCTGCTCTCACCGGAGCATGTCCCTCTCTCAGCGGCTGAGGACAATCTTTCTTCAAATGCCCTCGGTTTCCATAATTCCAGCATGTCCCAAGGTTACCCCAACACTCACCATCGTGCCTCCTACCACACCGGTTGCACTCAGGAGTCCTCAGGAAGGCATTAGGTGCTTTCTGACCTCTACCAGGGTTACCACCCCCACGTCTAGCATCATAATGCGGTTTCCTGTCCTTATGTCTCTTGTTGAGATCTCTACTATAATCACGTTCTGTAGCTCGCTTTCCCGAGCTAGATCCACCTGCTCGGCTCGCTAACCCAAGATTCCCTTCAATATCCTTGGCTCTAGTGACCAATTATCCGTATTATTGGTAAAAGAGAGCGTAAGCACAAATGCTTAGTGAGACATGCTCTAAAAGAAAACCAACACAATAATGCATTTCATGAAAACACTTTCTCAAAAGCTTTTAAACAACATGCTCATTCTATCTCATGCTTGAAAACCATTTCAAAGCAACTTCTCATTGAAAACACATGTACTTCAATTTTATCTCATGCATTTAAACCAATGCAAAACTCATGGCAAAGCCACACTCATGCTTGTAACGCCAAAGCATTTCATATACAAATCTCATATGCATTTCTCATAGCATAAATCATTTCATCAAAGGTACATGTGAATCAAAATCAATTTCATATTTTATATTGGCATTTCACATCTCATTATTACTCGGATATGCGGACAACTCACTAGACACTTCCGGTGGCATCTACCATCACCGTACTCACTCGTCTAGTAACATAATTTCCGGTGGAATCTCACATCACCATACTCACATGGCGGAATCTCTCATCACCACAAATCTTGGGTATTTCACCAAGTCCTACCTGATGGAATGCCCATCATCGGTTCTCTCCCTTTGGATTAAACCAAAGAGCACGTACGAATTTTTAGTTTATAGTGCACTCTCATCCTATTGATCGATCAATTATATCTGGTAAGTATCTCAACATCTATGCCAATATATTATGTCAAAAAATCATCTCACCTACTGTTTTTCATGCAACATTTCCAAATCATTCTCATCTCATTTCAAAACCATAACATTTGTCATGCTTTAAAACAAAAGCTCAAAACTCAACTATGCAACAAGTTATCTCATGAAATCATCTCAAGCATCATCTCATGCTACAAATCATGCATAAAAATAGTAGGAATTTATCTATCTCAAACCATGAGCATGTAAAAGCATTTCAGGGGCAACCACCACATTTAAGAGAGCAATCTAGCCAATACTTACTTCCAGACTTAGGAAGGTATTTCAAACCTTTCCTAAATCCCCAAACCTTGATTCTTTGTCCCTCAATGACTTCTAAAACCATACGCACTCACCGATTACGTTTCGCTTGATTGTCGAAACGATATCTAGGCTCCCGGATCAACACCAAAGGCGTCCGAAGATGTCTCCCTTGTTTGTAACACATAAGAGCAGAGGATTAATGCATCATCATGCATTGAAATCATCAGCCACACACCTAAACTCGCTGCTCTACTCAAAAACCACATTTCGGCTACCAAACACAACTGAAATCATCTCCAAACTCTTCCAAAACAAAGCCCAGCCAAGATCTATCACTTCTAATCATTTCTAAACATCAATTAACTTCAAAAACCACCACAAACTCGTCCTTATACCTCCAGCTATGACAGAACACCAAAATCACCCTAAAAACCATCATTCTAGCATACAAAACTTAGGAAACCAAACCTATTCGGGATTTGATTGATAAAACCTCATTTGTAACATCAATTAACATCCAAAATACATTATAAAACCACCTCAAAACAGAGCCCAATCATTCACCACAAAAATCTTCAAGATCTCTTCCAAAATCTTGAGTTTTAATACAATTTCTTGTTTCTAACATTAAAACCACTCAAAAATCATTAACAAAGGATTGATAACTTGGGAATTTCAGTAAAGAACTGATCATTAGAGGAGAAGGACGAAGCTTACCTCTAATGGATGATTTATCCTTGATTTGGGCAAGTTTTCTTGAAAACTCAATGTGGAAAATAAGAGAATTTGAAGAGGAAATGATTAAGAACCAAAAGAAGATTAAAATCTCATCAAATGAAGTGAAAATCAAAGTATAATTGCTAGAGAGAATGTGTTTGGCTGAAAAGAATTTGAGGGGAAATGAAATGAGAGAAAATTTGTGAAAAGTAGTTATGAATAGTCAAAGGTAGTTTCTCATTTAATTAACCTTGATTTCCTTTAATTAAAACATTAATAAAATCACCCAAATTAAGGAAAAATCTGATGAAAAACATTTTGGTAAAATTAGCTCCTTAAAGATTCAAAGTTTCAATCCTTTACAAAACAATCATTATTTAACTTTGTAAAAACTGCGATTTGGTCACTACACCGAAATGTAGTATTTCCAAACCTTATTTTGTAAAATTGATTCCACCATAATCTTTCATATATTAAATGAGGATTTTTAGATATTTTTCTATATTTTGAAAGCATCCCGAACTAGGTGTTCCCTAAAGCTCCCTTTAAGATTCGAACCATTTTCTGACCGATCCGATTCGGACTCTAAAACATCTAGGCCCAAATTTGGGGTGTTACAATATAAGAGCAACGAGTGTGATTGAAAGATATTAAAAAGAATTGAGAGCAAATTTAAGTGTGAATGACTGTGAGATTCAAGAAAGCAAAATAAAGTAGAAAGTGAAAAACAAAGGTGAATAGTGACCGTTTTATAGAGTCTTGGCACATTGTGCCGTTGGAGTGCATTTTGCGGTTGCGGCTGTTACTAGCCGTTGCAGGCCGTTGCGCTTTTGCCCGTTGGAAAACTAGACGTTGCAGCTCTCGTAGCGCATTGGGCGTATTTTGTCGCGACAGCTAATGGTCACTTCTCCATGATGCTGGTTCCTCCATTTTTCTTTCTTGATCTCCCTAAAAAGCGAACAAAAATTACTCTAAAGAAAGAAATGCAATAAAAATTAAAGTTTATTCTAAAAATAAAACTGAACCTAAAAAAATAAAAAATAAAAATAAAGTAAAGAGAGAAAAGATTAGTGCACTAAAGGAGTGCACTTGGATGCATCCCCTAAAGTGTATACTTCCTTATCCCTCATAACATGTACTCCAGTGTGTGGTGGCAGCCTTTGTCCATGTTCTCTCCCTTGTGTGCTGCGGCATGCATTCTGGCATGGCCCAATATGTTTGCTGCGACATTCTACTGTTTCATTGCCGGGGCCTTTTGGTTCCTTGCTGCTACCTTGTTGCTGGGTGGCCTGGAGTGCCTGACAGGTTGTTGTATTATTGGCATGTTTTCTATTGTTCAGAACATGAATTGTAACATGCTCATTGTTAATCCTCATTGTCAGCTCTTCTTTCTCCACGTCAATTATTGTTCTCCCAGTTGCGAGGAACGGCCGTCCAAGAATCAACGAAGCTCCTTCATCTACATCGCAATCTAAAATGAGGAAATCAATAGGGAAAATAAACTTATTCACTTTTACCAGAATATCTTTGATTTTCCCTTCTAGTTACACGTGTTATCTGTCGGCAAGCTGTAGCATTAATGTGGTTGGTTGTGCCATCCCAATCCTCAATGTTTGAAAGACGAACTTGGGTATGATATTGATGCTTGCACCTAAATCACATAGCACTCTTCCCTCATATGTGTTCCCGATCGCGCATGGTATGAGAAAGCTTCCAAGATCCTTGAGCTTTGAGGGTGCTCTATTGTGTAATGCGGCCATGCATTCCTCCGTTACAGCCACTGTTTCAAATTCCCTAATTCTTTTTCTTTTTGTCACTATGTCCTTGAGGAACTTGGCATAGTTTGGGATCTGCATAATAGCCTCCACCAGAGGTATATTGATATGCACATGTTTAAGGATGTCCAGAAACTTCTTAAACTAGTACTTCTGCTTGGGTTGTTTCAGCCTCTGTAGGAATGGTGGAGTTGGTGGGCTGTCTCTGGGCTTTGTGGGTGGTGTCACAGGATCTGCGGCGGCAGGATTTGTCTTTACTGGTGCCGCGACATCTTTGTCCTTAGACTTTGTAGGGACAGTGGGCTCATGTGGTTTCTCCCTTGCTGGTTGTTTGGCATGTGGCTTTTGTAGTTAGATACCACTCCTAGTGGTTACAGCTTTGCACTGCTCGTACGACGTTCCCTTAGCAGCTTTAGTGTCGCTTAGGAATCCTCTAACTGGCCTGGTGTTCAGGGTCTGAGCAATCTGCCCTACCTAAGTTTTCAAGGATTTCAACGTTGCCTCATTATTCTGCAGCCGCATTTTTGTTCTGTCCATAAAAGTTTCTATCTTTTTTATGAACTTGTCAGTGTTAGCCATGTATGCACTAGTTTGATTCATAAAAGCATAAAGAGTGTTTTCAAGGGAACTAAACTGCATTGGCAGTTGGGTTTCCATGTGCTGCTGCGGTGGAATAGGTTGTTGGAATCTTGCGGCTGGAGCATTCTGATCCTGTGGATTGAGGGCATTGTTAGGGTTGCTCCAGGAGAAGTTGGGGTGCTTTTTCTAGGCTGGATTATAGTTGAAGTTTCCAACATAGCAATCTGACTCTGGGTTCTGTGGGCATTCAGAGGAAGCATGGTTATCCCCACAGTTCTCGCAAAAAAAATCTATTACCTAGACTTTCTATTGGTTTCTTTGCGACTGTAAGTTCATAACTAGCTTCGTCAAGGTGGCGATCTGGGATGAAATTGAGCCCTCAGACTCTAATTCATTAACTGTGGTTTGGCGGCAGACTCCTCCCCTTCTAGCCGTGGGGAACTGAAAATCATTCTTGGCCGTCTTGTTTAAGATCCCCATGGCTTCTTCAGGCTCCTTGTCTAAGAGTATGTCGTTTGCCGAGGCATCCAACATCATCATAGTTGTTGTATTTACCGCAATATAGAACATGGCCACCTACGTCCAAGCATCATTCATGGATTCATCATCGGCCTGTCAAAAAGAAGTGATATCGTTACGTAATCTATCATGTAAATTTGTAGGATTAAAACGAGCTAGAAAATATCTACAAAGATCACTCAATGATCCAATTGATCCTGCTAGTATGCTGTTGAGCCAGGTTTTTACCCTATCCCTCAGTGAATAGGGGAACAACTTTAATCTCACAATATCCTCATGTACTCCCTAGATTTTGAATGAGTTACAGATCTAGAAGAAGGACTTGAGGTGTTGTCTGGCATCTTCAGTTGCGGAGCCGCCAAATTGCCCCATCATGTTGATCATATTAAATATCACGAGCTTTAGCTTGAAGTGGGCGGCCTCGTCCTCTGGGTAACAACTCCATGGTTTAGTCCGTTTAAGTCCTCTTCAAGGTAATCTCAGACTGTAGGATGTCGTACTGGTGCAAATGGAGCTTGCATATTTGCTCCATTTCCTACCGGGATCTGCTATTCTTCAATAAGTGGTTCTCCATCGGCAGGGTGCTGCCCATTAACATTATTTTGTGGCGGCACTTGGTTGAGGCCGCCGCCGCGAGGTAGGTCCTCAAGGTTCTGCATTACGGCTTCATTCTCTCGTCTAAGCCTTCTGTAAGTGCGTTCGATTTCCAAATCTAGATCTCGCAATGGGCTTCCTGGGTTAGCTCTTGTCATGCACTAAAACAAAACTGTGAAACCGATAAATTGATTTTGATATAACTAAAGAATTTAAGGACTAAATTGAAAATGAGAAAACGAATTTTTAAGTCCTCAAACCTCTCTATATGTTTAAAGGAAAATGGTTAAGTTAAAAACTCAAATTGTCAAAACTTTTCTAAGGGTTCTTGAAGCCAAAACAGTGATTTTTGAGTCACCGTTTCGGAACGGCCTTAGGCATTCCGAAACACTTTTGAAACTGTGAACTTGTGTTTCGGAACGTGTATCGAAACGGTTTTGAAACTGTGAACCTTTGTTTCGAAATGGCTTAAGAACATCGGAACCGTTTGACCCGTTTCGATACGGTAGTATCGAAACGACCTCAAACGTTTCGAAATGACATTCAAACCTGATTTCAAAAATATGACCGTTGAAGTTTTTAACTGATTTTAACTGATTTCATACTTGTCGTTAAGGCGTATCGAAACGCTTCCAGCCGTTTCGATACAAGCCTTGACAATGGCAAAGTGTTTCGAAACGAGTTTCAAAACGGGCTCTTAGCTTATCGAAACGATCGTGCCCGTTTTGGTACGGTCTCTTTAATGCACCCCAACGGCTCTTTCTTTTTTGGTCTGTCTCGAAACAGGATCGAGCGTTTCGAAACGGGTGGTTGCAGATTGCATTTATGGAGGGAATATAACATCCCCAACGGCTCTATTGATGAATGCAACAACCCCAACGACTAGAATTCAATGAGAAGGTATAAAAGGGACCTCTAAAAGCTTCAGTAACAACTATTGATCTCAAAGAAAACATCCAAACATCAAATTCAAGCAATTGAGCCTGAATCCCATTATTTCTTGTAAACCCCAATTGTGAGATTGTAATTTCCATTCTTATCCTTTCAAATTGGGTTGAGTGCTTGTAATTGAGCTACTTTGTGTATTGAGAGATACTTGTTTAGCCATCAACTTCTTTGTAATTCTTGTGTGAGGATTGGGTCAAATTTTGGGTAGAAAATTTGACCGATATTGTAACGGTTACCTCCTTAGCCTAGAAAAGGGGAAGAGCAATTAGTGGAATTGTTGAAAATCCTTAGTGAAGCTAAGGTAGTGGATGTAGAGTTTGATTGGAACTTGAACCACTCTAAATCCCCTTATCTATCCTTTTATTTGTCAATTCCACTACCAAAAAGTCTAAAAATCCAATTCACCCCCTCTTGGTTTATATCGATCATTTGATCCACTCAACAATTGGTATCAGAGCCTACCTCTTTGAAAGATTAACAACCACAAGAGGAGTTCCTAGGAAGAGTGCGATCATCCATAAATCAAGCCATGGCATCTTTCTCCAAATCAAGCATGTACGAGTCTTAATCCACCACAAAACCACCATTCTTCAATGGTGACAACTATCCATTTTGGAAGAACCAGATGCGCCTCTTCATCAAATTCAACGATTACCTTGTTTGGGATGTCATTGAAGATGGTCCCTATATTCCTTTGAAGAGGGATGATGAAGGAAATTTGGTTCTAAAGAAGAAGATTGAGATGAGTGAAGATGAGAGAAATAAGATCCAAATAAATGACAAAGCTCTTCACATGCTTTTTTGTTCTTTCGGTCCCGACATCTACTCCAAAGTCTCCTCCATTGAAAGTGCCAAGGAAGTGTGGGATACACTAGAGACCACCTATGAAGGAACTAGTGATGTGAAGGAGACCAAGATTGGAATTCTCAATCTTAGTTATGAGAATTTCAAGATGGAGCCCAACGAAACCGTGTCCAAGATGTTCGATCGCTTCTCAACTATCGTAAACGGGCTTAAGGGTTTTGGAGAGACAATCCCAGAAGACAAACTTGTCCAGAAGCTACTCTACTCACTTCCCGAATCTTGGGATGGGAAGAGAACCGCCATCATCGAGGCCAAAAACTTGAAGACACTCAAACTTGATGAGCTAGTGGGTTCTCTCCTTACTCATGAGATAATGAAGCAAGGAAGGGAAGATGAAAAGAAGAAGGAAGAGAAAAGAGTGGAAAAGCTAGAGGTAGAAAAGGAGAAGAAGATAGGAGTGGCTCTCAAAGCTTCATTACATGAGGAGAGCACTTCTAGTGAGGAGGATGATTTAGAAGAATTGGCTATGATAGCCAAAAGATTCTCACGATTCATGAGGTCCAATCGAGGAAGGAAAATTCAAAGAAAAATGGACTTCAAGGGCAAAAACAAAGAAGAAGAGAGGAATCAAATCATTTGCTACGAGTGCAAAAAGCCCGGTCACATTCGTTCAGTGTGCCCTCAACTCAAGAAGAAGGGCTTTGAGAAGAAGAAGAAGCTCAAAGCCAAGATTGCTACTTCGAGTGATGAGGATTCATCCGAGGATGACGAACAAGAAGTGGCCAACCTTTGCCTCTTGGCCCTTGAGGAGGATTCCTCCATGATAACCTCTAACTCATCATCTTTTGACTTTACATTTGATGAATTACATGGTGCATATGATGAGTTGCAAGAGGTTTATGATGAGTTAGTTGAGAAGTACAAAGAGTCGGTCATTAGAAATAAGAAAATTATTTCGGAATTAAATGATAAAATTGACTCACATTCTCAAACTAACTTAAAACTTGAGAAAAAGATTTTAGGTTTAAAAGATGAACTTAAATTCTTCCAAGATGAAAATGTAGACCTACATAATCTTCTTTCTCAATGCAATAGTGAACACCAAAAGGTGTTAGATGAACTTAACAAGCTCAAAGAGTCTTTTAAAAATGTTGGTAATGTGAAGCATGAAAAAGGTGAATCATCTAAAACAAACCAACCTAGGAGAAAGACTAAGAACTACAAATAAAGTAGCTTCCCTAGACATAATAGAACTAAAAAGATTAGGAGTGTATGGGTTCCTAAGGAACTTGTCAAATCTAATAATATTGTTGCTATGTCACCTTGGATTCCTAAGGGAACCAAGCTATTGGGAGCTAACACTCGTGGACCCAAAATGATTTGGGTACCAAAAAAAGTTTAAATATATTTGTTTGTAGGGGGAGCATTGCTACAAGGCCAAAGCACAAAGTCAAAATTCTTGGTACCTTGATAGTGGATGCTCGAGGCATATGACCGGAGACAAGAGTAGATTCATGGACTTAAAGCCAAAAAGTGGAGGAGTAGTGACATTTGGTGACAACTCCATAGGCCACATTAAAGGTATTGGCTCCATAGGTAATCACTCTAATATTCTTATTGAAAATGTTTTATATGTCGATGGTCTTAAACATAATTTGTTGAGCATAAGCAAATTATGTGATAAAGGGTTTAATGTCTTATTTGATAAGAATGGGTGCAAAATTGTTGACATTAAATCAAATAATATTATGCTTATAGGTCATCGCATAGGTAATATTTACATGGTGCATTTAGATGACATACATACAACACATGCATGTTTAGTAGCTCAAAATGAAAATGATGCATGGCTATGGCATAAAAAACTAGGACATGTTAGCATTAGCGTTTTAGAAAAAATAATTTCCCTTGATCTAGTTAGAGGTTTACCCAAGATTAAGTTCTCAAATGACAAAATTTGTGATGCATGCTCTAAGGGTAAACAACATAAGTCATCCTTTAAATCCATTAATGATGTTTCTACAAGTAGGTGTTTACAACTTATTCACATGGATTTATTTGGGCCTATTAGGACTATGAGCTTGGGTGGTAAATCTTATGCATTTGTGCTTGTTGATGAATTTTCTAGATTTACTTGGGTTCTATTTTTAAGTACTAAAGATGAGGCTTTAGAAAAATTCATCACATTTTCAAGATTAACCCAAAATGATCTTGAACTTAGAATTTCTCATATTAGAAGTGATCATGGAACCGAATTTCAAAATCTAGGGTTTGAAGAGTTTTTAAATGAAAATGGTATTAGCCACAATTTTCGGCTCCTCGAACTCCTCAACAAAATGGGGTAGTTGAGAGGAAAAATAGAACTTTACAAGAAATGGCTAGAGCCATGCTTTGTGAAAACAATTTACCTAAATATTTTTGGGCGGAAGCCACAAACACCGTTTGCTACATTGTAAACCGAGTAAAGATTAGGCCACTTTTAAAGAAAACACCATATGAGATTTTAAAATCTAAAAAGCCTAACATTAGCTATTTTCATCCATTTGGTTGCAAGTGTTTTGTTTTAAATAATGGAAAAGACAACTTAGGTAAATTTGATGCAAAAAGTGATAAAGTTATTTTCATAGGATATTCCTTAAACTCTAAAGCCTATCGTGTATTTAACAAGAGAAATTTAGTAGTAGAAGAATCTATACATGTTGTATTCGGTGATAACCTCCTTCCAAGGAAGGATTCTTGTGATGATGATGATGTAGGAATCATTAATGCCTTTGATGGAGGACAAACTTCAAAGGAGGATGAGATTCCAACAAAAGAGGAGGATACACAAGATCCACCTCTTGAAGCCTTGAAGGACTTGGCTCTTGAGGAAAAGGAAGTGAGCTACCCAAGGGAGTTCAACTATGTCAAAGGTGGTGAAATCTTGGGTGATCCATCCAAGGGGGTAACCACTAGATCTTCTCTTAAACTTATGAACCATGTTGCATTTATCTCATGCATAGAGCCTAAGAATATAAAATAAGCATTAAAATATGACTTTTGGATTATGGCTATGCAAGAAGAGTTAAATCAATTTGAGAGAAGTAATGTTTGGACATTAGTTGATAGGCCTAGTAATCAATCGACTATAGGAACTAAATGGGTCTTTAGGAACAAACTAGATGAGAGTGGTAACATTGTGAGAAATAAAGCTAGATTAGTAGCATAAGGTTACACTCAAGAAGAGGGAATAGATTTTGATGAAACCTATGCACCCGTAGCTAGAATGGAGGCCATTAGGATGTTGCTTGCATATGCATGTTATCATGATTTCAATCTTTTTCAAATGGATGTTAAAAGCGCATTTTTAAACAGTTTTATAAGTGAGGAGGTGTATGTGGAACAACCACCGGGTTTTGAAGACTCAAAATTTCCAAATCATGTTTTCAAACTTACTAAAGCTCTTTATGGTTTAAAACAAGCTCCTAGAGCTTGGTATGAAAGACTTTCAAACTTTTTGATTGAAAAAGGTTTTGAAAAAGGTAAGGTGGACACTATACTTTTCATAAAAATGTATAAAAATGACATCTTAGTAGTACAAATTTATGTTGATGATATTATTTTTGGATCTACTAATGAGTGTCATTGCAAAGAGTTTGCTAAGTTAATGCAAGGTGAATTCGAGATGAGCATGATGGGGGAGCTCTCATTCTTTTTGGGACTCCAAATCAAGCAAAGGAAGGATGGCACCTTCATCAGTCAAGCAAAGTACATCAAGGATATGCTCAAGAAGTTTGGCTTGGAGAATGCAAAGCCTCAAGCCACACCCATGAGCTCATCTACAAAGCTTGACAAAGATGAAGGAGGTAAGTGTGTTGACTCTAAGCTTTACCGTTCTATGATTGGATCATTGCTTTACCTTACCACAAGTAGACCGAATATCTTGTTTAGTGTTTGCTTGTGTGCTAGGTTTCAAGCTAGTCCTAGAGAGTCTCACCTTATAGCTGTTAAGAGAATCTTTAGGTGCCTTAGAGATACCCCTTGTTTAGGTCTTTGGTACCCTAGAGACTCAACCTTCAACCTTCATGCTTATTCGGATGCGGATTATGAGGGGTGTAAAATCGATAGGAAGAGTACTTCGGGAACATGTCAATTCTTAGGTAGTATGCTCATATCTTGGTTCTCTAAGAAACAAAATAGTGTAGCCTTATCTATCACCGAAGCCGAGTACATATCCTTAGGGAGTTGTTGTGCTCAAGTCCTTTGGATGAAGCAACAACTCTTAGATTATGGTATTAAAGTTGAAACCATACCCCTTAAGTGTGATAACACTAGTGCCATATGTTTGACAAAAAATCCCATCCAACACTCTAGAACCAAACATATAGAAATAATGCATCATTTCATTAGAGATCATGTCCTTAAAGAAGATGTTTCTATAGAGTTCGTTGACACCTTAAACCAACTAGCGGACATCTTTACAAAGCCTTTAGATAAAGAGCGTTTTTGGTCCCTTAGGAGAGAGTTAGGTCTAACTAGCCTATCTTGACCTTTTAGAGCCTTTTTGTGCTTAAATTGCTTGAATTCTTGAGAAATGTCATGCTTATGTGTTTTTACTCCTAATTTCATCCATGCTTATAGTTAGGGGGTATGTTTATGTTTGCACATGTTATTCCTGCTCATTCATGTCATTTATGCATATAGGGCCTCATGAAATTCACTTTTCTGCAATTCTAGAGCCTCATCTGCACTTCCAGGCCCAGGTGTATCGAAACGGGTCCAACTGTTTCGATACGGGTGCCTTAAAAATCCATCTGAGAGAAAGGTGTTTCGAAACGCCTTCACAGGGTTTCGAAATGTTTTTGCTACTGTCAAGGGGTGTATCGAAACGTGTTTCGATACGAGTCAACGTGGGATTCGATACGATCAAATCTGTATCGGAACGGTCAGCTGGACTTGAAACGTCAGTCAACGTTTCGGTGCCCGCGTTTCGGAACGGTCGAGCCTGTTCCAAAACGGGTATGCGGACAGCTTTAAAGAGGGCTTTTAATGTTAAAATTTCACTTTAATTAAAACTCTTTCAAAACCCTAAAAACCCTAACCCGATTTTCCCTATGAAAACCCTCCAAACCTCATTGTTTTTCAGCAAATCTTGAGGGCTTTTACACACAAACTCAAGTCTAAGCAAGCATCAACAATCTTGTGCAAGTTTTTTCATCTATTCATCCAAAATCCCAATCTAAGGTATATTTTCATCTTTTTCTTTTTCCTTCAATTTTTATTCGAATCCTAGGTTAGAAAATTTTAATTTTGTATAGAATATGTGTTTTGCTACTTAGGTTTTTCAAATCTTGTAAAAAAAATTCAAAATCTTAAAATTTTTTATTCTAATATATTATTTTTCATTCGTATTTTTTTACTGTTTTTTTAAATTGTTTTCTCTTAAATTTTGTTTATGTATCTATGTTCTTAATTTTTTTAACCTAAGTGGGATTTACCATTGGATTGAATTAAGGATTTTCATGCATACACTTCAATTTTTTACATTTTGCTTGCTTTATGTTTTTAAGATTTTTCAATGGAACCCGCTAACAAGAAACGTAAGGCACTTCAATCGGGTCCGTCCCAACCTCACCCAACTTTTTCTCAAGAGTCTTAAAACTCCCGCGATGAAGGAGCATTTCGCTTATGTCAAGGAGATTTTCGTTCGTCGTGAGCGTGTTGTTGACATCTCGTTCCTTGACTCCGAGCGCTTTCACTTCCGTTATCTCGATCGTTTACAAGAATGAAGCTTCGTGGCTTTCTTGAGCATCCCGGGTATTTTCTACAAGCACATGGTTCTCATCTTCTACTCGAATGCCCAACTTATTAATAATGAAGATCACTCTGAAGTTGTTGGCAATGAATCTCTTATCTTGGGGAAGAGGATTATCATCGACATCCCTTATTTAGAGACTACTCTTGGCCTTAAGAACGTAGGCATCGAGAATGAGACTTGTTGCGTGTAAAATAGTCTTATCGCAATTGTAGTGCAAGTATACACGACGCAAGTAGTAAAGTGATATGAAGTATCGGATATCGTCTCCACAGGGATTGGGCTAATAGCTTCACCTTAATTCACTGCACGAAAATAAAGAAAATATTTGAGAAATTGTCACGAAAATAATAAAGTAAACGTAAATAAAAGAGTAGGAAAATCAAGATAGAGAGAATGGGCTGGTATTGAATTGCTCAGTAGTGCAGGTATTGCTAAGTCTCGGAACTCCAGTTCTGTCGTCATCCCCGTCGCGGCAGCACCTGTCGCGGCAGCAGTCCGTTGCTTGTCGCGGCAGCGAACAATCAACTCAGTACTTCAAGTTTGGCAAGAATCCCAGATGTGCCTTGGCCTATCCCTAGGTCCAATTCTGTCGATGATCACGTCTTTGATGATACCTCCCGGCGTGAATCGAAGGATGAACACCGATGTCGATGAATTCTTCTTTAGCCACTTAACCTCGTCATATCCCTAGGTCCGAGATAGTTCAACTATAAGCTAGAGAACTTGCTCTTATTTCTTTCGTATACTTAACTCTCCCGATGCTAAGTAAATAGATAACCTCACAATGCTCTCCCGATGCTCTTGCAAGATATTAATAACCAAAATAAGAGAACTTGAAGCTTATTTTATTGAACTGAAAATTCCTAAAACAAAACAACCCTTGCAACTACTTTACAAAACAACCCGTGGCCCTAAGTGGAATTTAGAACATGATGAGGGAAGGAAAACGGCTAGGGTTTTGGGAAGAAAAGCTAGGAAATCTGTTATATCCTCCCTAGGTCGAAATACATGCCCTTATATAGGCTTTAGGTCCAAGTTTTCTAATTTAGCAAGGATTACAACTTTAAATTAAAGTACAACTCTAATAAAGACTAAATCTTTAGAGAATCTCTCTTTAAGTCGTCCTCCTTCTTTCTTGGGATTATCTCTCCTTGAACTTTGGGCTTGGTATATCTTCTGATCTAGGGCTTGGAAAATATGGTGATTTCACACGACAGACGGGCTGAATTTTCTCTATCTGTCGAGGTCCACTTTGCATCTTCTCCACAAAACTGCTGTCGTCCTCTGCTATCACGGCGGCAACCATGGCAGCATCTTCCTCCTTGACTGCTTGTCCAGTTCCAGCTCTTCTGCTTCACTGCCCAGCGCCTGCCTTTTCCATCTGCTACAGCAGCAACCTGCAAAAGCAACCAATTTCAGTAGAAACTATGCCTTTTAATATATATGTGATGTTTAACTGTAAACTGACCTAAATGCAATGAATAATGCTTGGATGCAGCATAAATATGGGTCAAATAGGGGGTAAATAATAGAACTTTTACACACTCAACACACCCCCAAACTCAAGTTTTTGCTTGTCCTCAAGCAATTCAGACCTAAAAAAGAAAAATAATGTTTTCGTTTGGCTTAAAACAATGGACTTTTCCTTACCTACCATTTGTATTCCACCATGAGCAGCACCTTGTTGGATATTTCTGGACTTATTCGGAACCATGCTATAACTCTTGTGGAGTGTGTGCGGCTTTTGTGAACACTTATGCATCTAGACTACCTTAGTATACCGGAATAGTTATGACTACAACTTGAGGTTTATGCCAATTCAATTCTTTTCTGGAGGCAATTCTTAGGCTCCTTTAGTTTTTGACTCTTTATTTAACTGCATCTTTTCTAGAGGCAATTCTTGGGCTCCTTTAGTTTTTTCTAATATAGCTCAAAAAGAAATCTCCTAAAATAAGTGCAAGGCAGTTTTGCAAGCTATTGAGTCTGAATTTTTTTTCTTTCTTTCTTATCTTCTTAGAGCCAGTGATAGGCACCTCTAGGGGCAGTTTCAAGTGGGTAATCATTCCTATTCTAGTGTAGTAAAGAAATCTAGAAAACCTAAGAGTCACAAAGAGTGTTTTACAGGATAGAATCATAGCAGGGCTCTAAACAAATCCTAAAATATCATAAAGGCACTGTCACGACAGCATATGTCGTGGCAGGTAAGTGAAGTTCAAAGACTTAAGCCAAAATGTTATTTTTATATTTTTGTTTTGTTGTTTTTTTAAGAAAAATAAACTAGGTAAAAGACACCATTAAAACTAAAATAGACTCCATTGATGGAGGGATGCCACCCCCAAATTCGAGGGTTGCATTACCCTCAATGCAAATGAAAAAATGCAATAAAGACAGTACATCACAAAATATATAGCAGGCAGCAATAATAAGATAAGAAACTTAAATTTTATGCGCTGTCCTCGTTGTTGCTGCCGAGTCTGATCTTGCGGCGGGCACGGGCCCTCGGAGCTGGCTGGGGCACGGGGGAGGCAGATGTATTCTTTGCTTTGGCCTCCCGTGGTGGCTGGATTCTGGTTGGGGAGATGTGAGGAGGTTGCTCCACAACCTGAACTTCAGAAGTGTCGCTGCTTTCCTCGCCGATGCTGCTGTCACCGTTGTTGCCGTCTTTGCCGCTGCTGCTGGCTCTTTGCATATTACCTTTGTCTGCCATGCGCTTTTGCCTTTTGACCGGTGAAAACTCCTTCGAGAGATTCCTCTTGATGGAGGGTTCATTGTCGCTGACGACCCAAACGGAGGAGGATGATAGACCGGCAATGAATTCGTCAAGTTCTTCTGTCGCCGTTTTTCTTTTTGTCCCACGGGAAGAAGTCTCTGCTGCAGGGTTACTACCAGCAGCTGTCGTGGCAGGTGTTGGTGTGGACGCTGCAGGAGGTGTTTGTGGAGTGGCAGCAGGTGTGGGAGTGCGAGCAGGTGTAGTGACAGTAAAATAATGTGCAGGAAATGTGGGGAAGGCAGCATCAGAGAAATTTAAAGAATTTTGTATAAAGGTTACCGTAGAGGTAGCAAAATCCCTGATGAAGGTCATTAAGCCAAGCTATCGTTCCTCCAGCTTCTGAATGGCAGCTAATATCTGGGCGGAGGAGTCTGTCGGGGCAGCTGCTGCGGCAGTTGGTTCAGTATGTGGCTGCTCTGTCGTATCGGCTGTGGCGACAGCAGGGTCGAATGACGACAGAGGGGTAGCAACAGTCAGCTCCATCAGGCTGAGGATTTTCTTTTCATTCCAACCTCTTCCTTCTTCTATCAAATCAGTGCGCAGCTCTGGGACATTATGGCCGCGGCAGAGTGAGGTGATGAGGTATGGAAGGTAGAGGGGGCCCATCGGTCTATGCACAAACTCCAAAATACTTTCTCGAATAAAGCTGCCCACATTAATGGGTCGTTCATGTAGAATAGAATGTATCAACGCTAACCTTGGTTGGTCGACGGTGGTGTTGTGGGATGATGGCATGATCCTCTTCTTTATGAAGGCATTCCACAACTTTGCCTCCGGCAGCAGCTGGGTCCTCCTTACTGTCCTTGGATTCTTCCGGCTGGTGTTCCATTCAGTTCCCTCCTCTGTCATTTCTGCCATGACAGCATCGTAGGCAGCAGTATCTAATAGAGGTGGCAAACGGGTCAATCGGTTCGGGTTCGGTTCGGGTCATTTCGGTTTCGGTTATTTCGGGTCTGATATCATTCGGTTCAGATTTGGTTCGGGTTCGGTTCGGTTCGGTTCCAGTTCGGTTCTATTGTTCGGTTGATTTTTGGGTCGGTTGATTTTCGGTTCAGTTGATTTTCGGTTCTGTTCGGTTCAGATCGGTTCGGGTCAATTTCTGGTTGATGGGAGATCGGTCGGTTTTAATCAAGTTTTTAGGTTGGTCAGTTTTTTTACACCCTTTATATGGCTTTATAAAGCCAATATATTTAACTTTTTGGTGAGTTGTGCGATTGTTCATATCTCATCTTTTTTATTTCTATTAATATCTTTTATTTATTTCGGGTTGTCTTCGGTTCGGGTCCATTCGGTTCGGTTTCATTCGGTTCGGTTCCATTCGGTTCGGGTCTATCGGTTCGGGTCCATTTCGGTTCAACTAAAAATCAGTTCATTTTCGGTTCGGTTTCGGTTCGGTTTCGGGTTTCGGGTCAAATTTCGGGTAAGCATGTTCGGTTCGGTTTCGGGTAAATCGGTTCGGTTTTTGGGTCTCGGGTCAAGTTTGCCAGGTCTAGTATATAATGTATTCAGGAATTGCTGGTGGGCGTCGTCATTGATACCGATGTAGAAGCCATAGAGGGTATTATTGTATTCTGCTTCAAATGGCACCTCCTTCCCTCGAACGAACACTTCTGTCGATGTCCTCCTGCTGATGGCAGCATAAAATTCTCGAACCAGCGTGACATTCATTTCCTCCGGCTGCTCTGCAAAGGTTTGCCACTGTAAAGCTCTGATCTTTCGGGCTATGAATGGTTTGAGGCCCAGATGTTCCTCCGTTGATGTGTAGATAAAGCCTCTCTCTTCCCACATGTCTCTGTTAGCAAAGGAACGTGGGGGAGTTGCTGCCGATGTGGAACTGGAGGCAGCATTGCGTCGGGTTTTTCTGGAAGACATAGTTGTGCAAGGGTTGTGAAAAGCAAATGAAAGTAAAAGAAACTAAAGCGGGAGAGTAAGTAAGAAAGGCAGAAGTGAGTGAAAATGAAAATGAAACGGGGTTATATAGAGAGGAATTTGTTGCCCGTTGAAGCTATAACGGCAGGCGCGAATAACGGGGCCAACTGTTGTATGTTAGCGTGTCTGACGCGTCTGACACACGTTTTCGCGTCTGTTACGCGTCTGTGACGTGTTTCCGTGTCTGTCGTGACAGCGTGATGACAGCCTGTATTTTCCGCGTCTACTGCGGCAGCTGTAACAACAGGCTTCAACATTTGGGCTTTGTTGGGCTGATGGATGGATGGTGGGCTGAGTTCACTTCTCCTGTTCTTCTTGACTCCTTTATTTCCTAAAAAATAAAAATAAAAACATTATTCAAATAAAACAAATCTTATTTCCTAATAATAAATAATAATAATAAAATAAAATAAAATTTAGGTTAAATTAGGGATGCCAGGTGGGGCATCTCCTAAGGTAACCACTTCATGTATTCCTGGGGCTTCAGTCCCCTGATAATGCTTGAGACGCTGTCCGTTGACTTTGAATTGGTGCCCGTCTTTTAGTGATCGGATTGTGATGGCACCATGGGGAAAGAACTGTACGACTTGGAAAGGGCCAGACCATCTAGATTTTAACTTCCCTGGGAAGAGTTTCAGTCTAGAATTGAATAGCAATACAAGCTTCCCTGGGCAGAACTGTCGTGGCAGCAACTTTTTGTCATGCCACTTCTTCGTTTTATCCTTGTAAATTCTTGCATTGTCATAGGCCATTGTTCAGATTTCTTCAATTTCGTTCAGATCTAACAGCCTTTTCTGCCCTGCCCTATCGAAGTCCATATTCACTGCCTTGATCGCCCAGTATGCTCTGTGCTCTATCTCGACAGGTACATGACATGTTTTCCCATAAATCAATCGGTATGGAGACATTCCTAATGGAGTTTTGAAAGCTGTCCTATATGCCCATAACGCATCATTGAGGAGTAAAGACCAGTCTTTCCTAGTTGGCTTAACCATCTTCTCAAGAATGTTCTTGACTTCCCTGTTGGAAATTTCAGCTTGTCCATTACTCTGTGGATGATATGTTGTTGCGATCCGATGTTTGACACCGTATTTCTTCAAGGCAGCAGCAATAACCCTGTTGTTAAAATGTCTCCCTTCATCACTGATAATCGCCTTACGGATGCCAAACCTGGAAAAAATATTTTTTTGTAGAAACCTTTGGACTGTCTTGGCATCATTCTTTTGAGTGGCGATAGCTTCAACCCACTTAGAGACATAATCTACTACTTGGAGGATATATAAGTTCCCACATGAGGATGGAAAAGGTCCCATAAAATCGATCCCCCAAACGTCGAAGATTTTGACTTCAAGAATGTTATGCAGCGGTATCTCGTTTCTCCTTGAGATGTTTCCTGTCCTTTGGCACCTGTCACAGTTCTTATAGAAGATTTGAGCATCTTTATACAGTGACGGCCAATAAAACCCTGACTGCAGCACCTTGGCAGCAGTTTTGTTGCCTTCTAAGTGTCCTCCATACTGTGAAGCATGGCAGTGATGAAGTATGTCTTCTTGCTCCTCCTGTGGTACACATCTTCTTATAACCTGATCTACACAGATTTTGAAAAGAAGAGGTTCGTCCCAATAATAATGCTTAACATCATTTTGGAACCTTTTTCTGGCTTGATAATTAAGATCAGAAGGAATTATTCCGCTAACTAAGAAATTAACGAAATCTGCATACCAAGGAAGTTCAGAATACTTACCTACCGCCATGGCTGTCGCGGCAGAGATTGCGGCAGCAAAGAGCTGCTCGTCTGGGAAGGTCTCCAGTATGTTTGTCTCATCTGTTGGTAGACTCTGTCCCTTCTCCAACCTTGACAAGTGATCTGCCACCTGATTTTCTGTCCCTTTTTTGTCCTTGATTTCAAGGTTGAATTCTTGCAATAGCAGGATCCACCGTATCAATCGAGGCTTTGCATCCTTTTTCGCGAACAAATACTTCAGGGCAGAATGGTCGGTGTGCACTATTACCTTCGTTCCAAGTATGTAAGAGCGAAACTTGTCAATGGAGAAAACCACAGCTAATAACTCCTTCTCTGTGGTGGTGTAGTTCACTTGGGTGTCATTTAGTGTCTTGCTGGCATAGTATATGACATGAAAAATTTTATCTCTTCGCTGCCCAAGTGCTGCCCCGACAACATAGTCACTAGCATCACACATGATCTCAAACGGCTGTGTCCAGTCTGGTTGCTGTACTATTAGGGCTGTTACCAGTTTTTCCTTCAGAACCTTGAATGCTTCAGTACATTCATCATTAAAGTCAAAGGGTCGGTTCTGCTCCAAAAGATGGCATAGGGGCTTGGTGATTTTTGAGAAATTTGTAATGAATCTCCGATAAAAACCAGCATGTCCCAAGAAACTTCTAATACCCTTGACTGTAGTCGGCGGCGGCAGCTTTTCGATTACTTCTATTTTGGCCATGTCGACTTCTATGCCACGACAGCTAATCTTATGGCCAAGGACTATCCTTTCATCCACCATGAAGTGGCATTTTTCCCAATTCAAGACTAGGTTTGCTTTTTCACATCTTTCAAGTACCTTTTGTAAATTGCCTAGGCAGCTTTCAAAATCGTCCCCAAAGACTGAAAAATCATCCATAAAAATTTCAAGGAAGTCCTCCACCATATCGGAGAATATGGCCATCATGCACCTTTGGAAGGTGGCGGGTGCATTACATAGTCCAAATGGCATCCTCCTAAAAGCATACGTTCCCTAGGGGCATGTGAAGGTCGTCTTCTCTTGATCTTTCGGTGCGATAGCTATTTGATTATAACCTGAATAACCATCAAGAAAACAATAGTAAGGTTTACCCGCTAATCTATCAAGCATTTGATCAATAAAGGGTAACGAAAAGTGGTCCTTTCGGGTAGCTTTGTTAAGCTTCCGGTAGTCCATACAAACCCTCCAACCGGTCACTGTCCTGGTTGGGATTAGCTTATTCTTTTCGTTGGTCACCACGGTCATTCCTTCTTTCTTGGGAACGCATTGCATCGGGCTCACCCATTTGCTGTCGAAGATGGCGTAAATAATACCAGCATCTAACCATTTAATTATCTCTTTATGCACCACCTCTTTCATCGCATGGTTTAGCCGCCTTTGAGCATCTATAGTCGGCTTATGATTTTCCTCTAAAAGGATTTTATGCATGCATAACGCCGGACTAATGCCTTGAATATCAGCTATCATCCATCCAATTGCCTTTTTGTGCTGCTGCAGCATCCCTATTAACTGATGTTCCTGTTCCTGCATCAACCTGGAAGAGATGATTACGGGCAACGTATCATTTGAACCAAGAAAAGCATATTTTAGCTGCCCTGGCAGGGGCTTCAGTTCTAAAACAGGGGGTTCAACAGTTGATGGCTTTTGGATTGCATGGTTATCCGAAGTATAATTTAAAGGTTCGAATAACTTACCTGGACGATCGCCTATCCAGTTTACCTCCTCCTGATCTTCAGTATCAGATGTATCGGATTCAGAGGAGTTGTTGTCGTCGGTGCTGTCGTGACAGTCCTGTAAGTGGTTGCCGAGGCAGTGACCAATTTTGATGTCGTGACAGCCCGACCTGATGCAGGGTTGATCAAAGGTAACTTCAGTGATAGCTTTGCATTCCTCGTCTGCATCAGTATGTTTTATAGCTTGGAGAACATTTAACTTTATTTCTTGATCGTTCACTCTCATGGTGAGTTCTCCTTTTTCCACATCAATCAGTGATCTTCCCGTGGCTAAGAAGGGTCGCCCAAGGATGATTGGTGCGTTTTCATCTGCTTCACAATCTACAACGAGAAAGTCAGTAGGAAAAATAAATTTATCCACTCTTACCAGAATATCTTCGATTTTTCCTTCCTGGTGAACATAAGAGCGGTCTGCCAGCTGCAGAATTACTGTCGTGGGTCGAGCTTTTCCAATACCTAATTTCTGAAAAACAGATTTTGGCATTAAATTAATACTAGCACCAAGATCACAAAGTGCCTTACCCACATATTTATCTCCGATTACACAAGGTATGATGAAGCTCCCCGGATCCTTCTTTTTCTAGGGTGGCTGCCTATGAAGAATACTCATGCATCCTTCCGTCATCTTAACCGTTTCAAATTCCCCAAGTTTAGATTTCTTTGACATGACATCCTTGAGAAATTTGGCGTAACCGGGCATCTCCCTCACGGCATCTAGCAGCGGAATATTAATATGAACCTGCTTAAAAATATCATAAATCTTTTTGAGCTGAGATTCTTGCTTCGCTTGCTGTAACCGTCGAGGAAAAGGAGGTGGGGGACGATAATCAGCAATACGTCCTTCCCACTGCATACGAATCTGAGGAGGTTTGGGTTCATCATTTTTCTCCTCTGTCGCTTCTGCTGTCGTGACATGCTCATCGGCAGTAGGCTGTTTGTTACCTGTCGGGGCAGCTTCCTCGGCAGGTCTATCCAAGGCTGGTTTTTTTACTGTTTCAACTTCTTTCTCTGGGCCTGGTAGTTTCTTCCCACTCCTAGTAGTAATGGCTTTACACTGCTCATGTGTGGCTTGCCTAGCATTTTCAGTATTGCTAGGAAATCCTCCAGTCTGCCTTGGCTTGATATGCTGGGAAACCTGACCCATTTGTGTCTCCAAAGATTTCAGAGTAGCTTCATGATTCGTCATCCTCATCTCTGTTTTATCCATGAATGTCTCTATTTTCTTGACAAACTGATTCATATTCTCAATATAAGTACCTGTCTGAGACATAAACGTAGCCAAAGTCTGTTCCAGTATACTGTTTGTGGTAGCTGGTGGCTGTTGCTGCTGCTGCTGCGGCTGCTGTCGAGTTAACAATCTAGGTCCTCCCTGATTCTGATTATTGTGTGCTTGAGGATTCAGGGCATTATTAGGATTACTCCAAGAAAACTTGGGATCCTTTCTCCAGTTGGGATTATAGTTGTTGGAGTTGTAATTCGGCTTGTTGTAAATTCCAACATACTTTCCCTCTTCTAACTGTATTGGACATTCCTCCAAACTGTGATTTCCCTCACAAATGTCACATACCTCCTCGACAGCAAATCCATGTTGTGCATCATCGTTCAAGAGCTTTTTCATTGCCTTAGTAAGGTATGCCACCTGTGATTTCATCGTGTTGTCGGCGTCATAATCCTTAACAGCTAGGACCCGTTTACCCCCTCTTCTTGCTGTCGGAAACTGCTCTTCATTCTTAGCCAGATTTTTCAATACTTGCATTGCCTCATCCGGGTCTTTGTCCAGTAATAATCCGTTTGCTGCTGAATCAATTCGAATACGAGTTTGTAAGTTGGCAGCATTATAAAACTTGGTTACCTGGTTCCAGACGGGGAATTCATGCATTGGGCAGTTCCGTAGAAGAGTGGTGAATCTGTCCCAGGCCTCGTGCATCGGCTCGTCATCTTCCTGTTGAAACGTAGCAATGTCATTACGTAATCGCTCAGATAAATGTGAAGGATTAAAACGAGATAAAAATTCACGAGACAAATCTGCCCAAGTTCTAATTGAACCCGGCGTAAGTTTATTCCGCCAAGTCTTTGCCCTGTCTCTCAATGAATGGGGAAATAACCGAAGCCTCAGTATCTCCGGATTAACTCCTGGTAGTCTAAACGAACCACAGATTTCCTGGAATGTTTTGAGATGCTCCCTAGCATCCTCTGTAACAGTACCACTGAATTGACCGGCATTGTTGATCATGCTAAACATAACAGGTTTCAGTTCAAAGTTGTCAACTTCAATATCTGACAGCGTGGTTTCTAGTTCTACATGGTCATTCAGCATGTAGTCTCGACAGGACCGTCATTTGGCAGCGGCAGGCGGGTCGCCGACAGGCGGTATAACAGCTCCATCTCTAGCAGGAGGGTTGTTTCCTCGGTATGCCATTGTCTCTAACTGTTCCTCAAGGTACTCGTTCCTGGCTAGCACGTGACGAAGTCGGTTCCTAAGATTGAATGAACGTTCTATTTCCGGATCTAATGGATACTCAGGATCTTCACCTCGTTTCGATCTACGCATAAACAGGGAACCTTGTGAAAAGCAAGAGTTGAGCACACCAAAGAAAAACAGAAAAATAAAAACAAAAACAAAAAGTGCAGTAAAAGAAAAGGTGGAGTTATGTTGCCAATCCCCGGCAACGGCGCCAAAAACTTGTTGCCTGTAAAATAGTCTATTGCAATTGTAGTGCAAGTATACACGACGCAAGTAGTAAAGTGATACGAAGTATCGGATATCGTCTCCACAGGGATTGGGCTAATAGCTTCACCTTAATTCAATGCACGAAAATAAAGAAAATATTTGAGAAATTGTCAAGAAAATAATAAAGTAAACGTAAATAAAAGAGTAGGAAAATCAAGATAGAGAGAATGGGCTGGTATTGAATTGCTCAGTAGTGCAGGTATTGCTAAGTCTCAGAACTCCAGTTCTGTCGTCGTCCCCGTCGCGGCAGCACCTGTCGCGGCAGCAGTCCGTTGCTTGTCGCGGCAGCGAACAATCAACTCAGTACTTCAAGTTTGGCAAGAATCACAGATGTGCCTTGGCCTATCCCTAGGTCCAAGTCTGTCGATGATCACGTCTTTGATGATACCTCCCGGCGTGAATCGAAGGATGAACACCGATGTCGATGAATTCTTCTTTAGCCACTTAACCTCGTCCTATCCCTAGGTCCGAGATAGTTCAACTATAAGCTAGAGAACTTGCTCTTATTTCTTTCGTATACTTAACTCTCCTGATGCTAAGTAAATAGATAACCTCACAATGCTCTCTCGATGCTCTTGCAAGATATTAATAACCAAAATAAGAGAACTTGAAGCTTATTTTATTGAACTGAAAATTCCTAAAACAAAACAACCCTTGCAACTACTTTACAAAACAACCTGTGGCCCTAAGGGGAATTTAGAACATGATGAGGGAAGGAAAACGGCTAGGGTTTTGGGAAGAAAAGCTAGGAAATCTGTTATATCCTCCCTAGGTCGAAATACATGCCCTTATATAGGCTTTGGGTCCAAGTTTTCTAATTTAGCAAGGATTACAACTTTAAATTAAAGTACAACTCTAATAAAGACTAAATCTTTAGAGAATCTCTCTTTAAGTCGTCCTCCTTCTTTCTTGGGATTATCTCTCCTTGAACTTTGGGCTTGGTATATCTTATGATCTAGGGCTTGGAAAAATATGGTGATTTCACACGACAGATGGGCTGAATTTTCTCTATCTGTCGAGGTCCACTTTGCATCTTCTCCACAAAACTGTTGTCGTCCTCTGCTGTCACGGCGGCAACCATGGCAGCATCTTCCTTCTTGACTGCTTGTCCAGTTCCAGCTCTTCTGCTTCACTACCAAGCGTCTGCCTTTTCCATCTGCTACAGCAGCAACCTGCAAAAGCAACAAATTTCAGTAGAAACTGTGCCTTTTAATATATATGTGATGTTTAACTGTAAACTGACCTAAATGCAATGAATAATGCTTGGATGCAGCATAAATATGGGTCAAATAGAGGGTAAATAATAGAACTTTTACACACTCAACAAGACCCATTTTGGTTCTCACACCGGTTCCGTGCTTTCCTTAGATGCTCATGATAGGTTCCTCCGCTTGATAATTTCTTGGTTTCTTCGTCCCTCCGGAGGTAAATTCTCTCACATTCGACAAGTTGATTATTTTTGGTTAGAATGCTTTCGTCAAGGCGAACAACCAAACCTTGTCAAGATTATGTTCGCCGAGATGGTGAATAATGTGAAGCTTCGTGAGACCGATGCTCTCAAATCCTTCACTTATGGGACTGTTTTGAGCCATATCTTTGACGTGCTCAACCTTGATTGCACTTATGACTCTCCTGAACCCCGTAAGCAAAATATTGGTGAAGCGTATCTCCACAAGTCTGAATTCCATTACACCCTTGGCCGATGGGAACGAGTTAATAGGGATGCCCCTCCACCTCAAGTTGAACCTCAACCACAAGCTCTGGGTCCTAACAATGAAGCTCTTATGGCTTTTCTCACCGAGCGGTTCAACACAATGGAGTCGAGTCTTGGTGTTATAAATACTCGCTTGTAATCCGTGGAGGATCGTCTCACCTCCCTTGAGAATCAACATCAATCTATGGACTTGTCATTCTCTACCTTCTATGGTCAATGGATGGCTTTTCGTCGCTCTCAAGCTAGGAACGATGATGATTCCTCGGATGGTGATGGTGACGAAGACGAGGCTTAGGATTTTCATGTCATATCATATTAGCTTGTCATATTAGGACTAAGTTTGCATCTTTATTTCCTTTATGTTTTATGAACCTATGCTTCGATTACTTTGTTTGGGATTAAGCTTTGAACCTTATTGTTTAAGTTTTATGTTTTGGATATTTGAATTCTATGAATCTATATTATGTTGCTTATTGCTTTTAACCTTGTTTCTTCTCTTTGAGCCTTGTTTATTATTTTTTTGATCTAACAAAAAGGGGGATAAGTAATCTAAGAGCCAAAATTCGTTTTAAGTGTTTTTGAGTTTTAAAACTTGGATTTTAAATCTTTTCAAAACTTTAAAACCCATCTTAAATTGAGGGGGAGTTGGAATGTACTCAAGATTTTCAAAACTCTTAAAAATTCTAACTTTGGTTTTGTTATATCAAAAAAGGGGAGATTGTGAAACCGATAAATTGATTTTGATATAACTAAAGAATTTAAGGACTAAATTGAAAATGAGAAAACGAATTTTTAAGTCCTCAAAACTCTCTATATGTTTAAAGGAAAATGGTTAAGTTAAAAAACTCAATTTGTCAAAACTTTTCAAAGTGTTCTTGAAGCCAAAACAGTGATTTTCGAGTCAACGTTTCGGAACGGCCTTAGGCGTTCTGGAACACTTTTGAAACTGTGAACCTGTGTTTCGGAACGTGTATCGAAACGGTTTTGAAACTGTGAACCTTTGTTTCGAAACGTGTTTCGAAACGGCTTAAGAACATCAGAACCGTTTGACCCGTTTCGATACGGTAGTATCGAAGCGACCTCAAACGTTTCGAAACGACATTCAAACCTGATTTCAAAAATATGACCATTGAAGTTTTTAACTGATTTTAACTGATTTCATACGTGTCATTAAGGCGTATCGAAACGCTTCCAAGCTGTTTCGATACAGGCCTTGACAGTGGCAAAGTGTTTCGAAACGGGCTCTGAGCTTATCGAAACGATCGTGCCCGTTTCGGTACGGTCTCTTTAATGCACCCCAACGGCTCTTTCTTTTTTGGTTTGTTTCGAAACAGGATCGAGCGTTTCGAAACGGGTGGTTGCATGCTGCATTTATAGAGGAAAGATAACATCCCCAACGGCTCTATTGATGAATGCAACAACCCCAACAGCTAGAATGCAATGAGAAGGTATAAAAGGGACCTCTAAAAGCTTCAGTAACAACTATTGATCTCAAAGAAAGCATACAAACATCAAATTCAAGCAATTGAGCCTAAATCCCATTATTTCTTGTAAACCCCAATTATGAGATTGTAATTTCCATTCTTATCCTTTCAAATTGGATTGAGTGCTTGTAATTGGGCTACTTTGTGTATTGAGAGATACTTGTTTAGCCATCAACTTCTTTGTAATTCTTGTGTGAGGATTGGGTCAAATTTTGGGAAGAAAATTTGACCGATATTGTAACGGTTACCTCCTTAGCCTAGAAAAGGGGAAGAGCAATTAGTGGAATTGTTGAAAATCCTTAGTGAAGCTAAGGTAGTGGATGTAGAGTTCGATTGGAACTTGAACCACTCTAAATCCCCTTGTCTATCCTTTTATTTGTCAATTCCACTACCAAAAAGTCTAAAAATCCAATTCACCCCCTCTTGGTTTATATCGATCATTTGATCCACTCAACAAAAACCAAATTTTATTAGTAAAAAAATAAATAATAAAAATAACTAAACTAAATAAAAGAAAGAGTGCAAGAAAATAAACACAAAAGTTGTCAATCCCCGACAACGGCGCCAAAAACTTGTTGCGTGTAAATAGTGCTCCACAATTTGTGCAAGTATACACGACGCATGTAATATAGGGATGAGTATGTGAGTATCGTCTCTACGGGGATTAGTACTCAACCTTCGGTTCTACTCCCTTGCACTGCAAGATAAAGAAAGTAAAAACACAGATTAAATGGGTGAATTGAGGTAATCTAAAAATAACTAAACTAAGAGAATCCAGTAAATAAAGTAAAAGAGTGATCAAGATAAGAAGATGGGCCGGATTAGAATGTGTAGTAGTGTGGAATCCTCTTGACTTCGTTTCTGTCTTAAATGTAGAACGCACTACTATTGTGGCAGTGACCTAAATCCTTTCCGCGGCCGCAGTGGCTGAACCCCTGCCGCGACAATCCCTTGCTCGTGGGCAAAAGCAGTTCAGGTTCGACAAAGCGTCCTTGGATGGTTCCGCCTTATCCATAAGCACGGAACACTGGTTGATGACTGGACTCTGATGATACCTCCCGGCGTGAATCAAAGGCAAACACCAACTGTTTATACACTTCTCATAGCCACTGAAACTCTACCATATTCCTAGGCCGAGTTAGTTAACACCAGGTGGGGCGAAAATCGTGCTTATTCCTTTCGTGAGCTCAACTATCCCGATATTGAATAAATGAATGATCTCACAAACCCTCTCCCGAGTAGAATGCGAAAATAATTAAAGCCAAAATAAGCAAACCTTAACTTTTATTGCATTAAGAACAAAAACTAAGTACAAAGAATTTTCACACAACTACTAAACAAACTAATCCTAACCCTAAGAAAATTTAGAACATAATGAAACTCATCCTAACCCTAAGAAAATTTAGAACATAATGAAACTAATCCTAAGCTCAATCTCTCTTCTCTTCTCTCGTCTCTCGTGTGTGTTCTCTTTCCATGGCAGCATGTCTTTATATAGGGGAAGGTGTAGGCACGAATCCTTCTTGGAGAGGAAGTTAAGTTGGACTTGGACTAGACTATTATTAAAGAGGTAAATCTCTTTAATTTATTACAATAAACACTTTTATCCAAGAGTCCAACTTTATACTTCCTTCCTCATTTTCCTCCTCTTCTCGAGCTCCAGCTGCCACGCAAAGTGTGTAGAAAAATCCAGCGTTAAAGGCTCTACAAGTCGGCTACTACTTTGCTTATTTTTCCCTCTGGCAATATGCTTCCGCGACCTGGCTTTTACTGCGTTGGCATCGGTCTATTCTGCTTAGCAAGGCTTCCTCAGCTTCCCTCAGTAGAAGCTGTCTTGTGGCTTGGATCAATTAGGGTATGTTGTCTGCTACTTCTGCCTCATCTTCCCTCCTGCTTTCTGCGTTGTGGTAGCATCCTCCTGCTCAAGTAGTGGTCACCCTACAAGAATACCAATCATGCATTAAATAGTACCTTTTTCATATAATAACCAAAATAATAAGCTCAAAGGCATAAACGAAGAAATCTATGCATTAAAGGCTATAATGCAACTCAAATGGGTGTAGAATGAGTAATAATTGCCATGAAAAAGGGGTCAAAATCTAAGACTTTTGGGCACTTATCATTCATCATCAACATTAGTCTTGTTTGCAGCTTTTGTACACATATATAGGTCCTTCGATAAATCCATTGACACATCAAGATAATGGTCCTAAACATCATCATTTTTTCTCCAAATCAAGAAGAGCAAAGCACTTTTAGAATGGTCAGCTTGGCCCTCCTCAACTTGTCTTTCTCAACAAATAGAACAAGAGGGTTTGCAGTCCCAACAAAATTGAATGTTTTACTCATAGTGAAGAGATATGTTACATTTTCTGTCCGAAAAACTCTTCTAATATATATAGAAGACATATCTTCAACGAATTCAATTTATGCTTTAAGACTTGTTCAAGTGGCATGAGAAATTATAACTTCAAGCATGGAATATTCACAAAAACTTTCACCACCTTACCCTTTTCAAAACCATAATATCTTGCCATGGCATCTTTTTACCAGTCGAGATAGTTGTTTCTCTTCTATAGTGTATTTCTGCAAGAGCCTTTTTTATACTTGATGCTTAGGCTTTAGCACATGCTTTGTGATATAAACAAGTAAGTCAATAATTTGAAATGTCTCCACTTTAAATGAGAAAAGGTTAAGAGCTTACCTTCTTACAAGACTTGGTTTGTTATGTGGTTTTGCACGATAAATATCAACCCACTCAAACTTTCTTTGTTGGTAATTAGTCCATCAATGAGCCGAATCTCACTATCTTTAACTATACCAGGCCCATAGAAAACAACCAGCATCTTAACTAATCGACTTTCCCTTTCCCAAGATTCAAGAACCACTAGGTTATCTAGTAGTTCAGTAATGTTGTTTCTTGCTAGACTCTTACGACTTAATTGAAGCTCTCCAACATCAGGCTCAACCTTTTCATCAATGCCATTCACATATTTAATTTCCCAACTAACACACAGAAGATTTCTCCAAATGCCTTCAAAAGAACTAACATAGGCTACACAGGTTATACCTCCTATTGTAAACTGCACCACACACAAAATCAAAATATTAAAAGCAAAATACTGCATTTCAAGTAAGCTAAAATGACACTTATCAATATCCCATGTATAAAGAAAAATCCTTGTCCTCAAGTATTTAAGTGGGGAAATTTGTATGCAATTCAAATGTTGAATCGAACTTACACTATGCACCACTAAGCTCAAGCACCTTATCCCATTTACCAAAAGTTTTGGTTATAGCTACAATTGGTCTCTCCATTTGAATTCACCCAAGAACGTATCCCAGTTTCAATGGTTTCCTCAAACTTGGCCAAGAATGTAAAACCCTAGATCGGTACGGGGGACTCGACCCAATATGAAGTATCACATTCGGACCACAAGAGCAACTCGTAAATACAAATACGAGTAACTTAAAATTTCATTTAAATAATTCCAATTATAAAATTGGAGCTAGTTGAAAATACATTTAAATTGTAACAACCCAATTTTTGGGTTAGTTATTTGGATCTTGGAACCGGGTTGGGTATTTTAATATTTCATATTAATTTGAATAATAAAGTCTTAGAAAAATTTAATTAGAAGAAGTGGATGGTTAAAAAGTAAGGGAATTAAGAGTTAGGGGCCATGGCTGTAATTTACCCATCCTAATATTTTTTTGAATTAAAGGTGACTGATGGAGAGAAGAAAATCATTTTTTATTTCTCCCCCTCTCTCTTTCTTTTTCCTCTCTCTTTCCTTTATTTCTCCGTTTTTCCATAAACTTCCAACTCCGATCTATCAAAATTTAACCGTCCATTTTTGACACCTCTTACACCATCGTGTTCATCTCGTCGAGACGAGTCGACAGGTGGTCTCGAAATCGTCGCCGGAGTTGTCATTTAGAGGGGGTGAAGAAAAAGAAGATTTGGGTTTTGCAAGTTAGCTATGTTCAAGCGTCTAAAATAAAAAATAGAGGCCACCATCGGATTCCCTAGCCGAAAACATACCGATTTGGAGATCACCGCCGATGTACGACCACCGAAAGAGGCCTTACACGCCCCCCACGCACCATCGCCAAGAGTGGGCGTTGTCCAGGCAGGTGCATAGCTCTTATCCTGCACATGTGCCACACTGGATAACTGCCCACATGATACGCTCCAACTCTCCAATTGTTGTTGTTGAGAGAAGCCTTGATTGTCCCGACCGTGAATGCAAGTAAGCCTTGTAATCTGAATGCTTGAAGATGGTAGAATGATGGAATGATGATGAAATGGTTGCTGTGGAAGTAAGGATGTGTGGTGTTTGAGGAAATGGGTGAAAGGATGAAAGGGATAGTGTAGGGTATGTGAAGGCTCAGTTTATTGAAATGAAGGTAAGGTAATGGGATGGTTCAGATATGGATGGAAAAGATGGAGATAGTATACAAAGGTTTCAAAGAAAGAAACTATACTATAAAGTATTATCATGTTTCTTAAGAGAAATGACTTTGAGGGTGGTAAAAGGGATTTGGACCCGTAGGTTAGATGAACCTAGAACCCAAAGTATTGAATGGAAAGGGTGACGCCACAAGTATAAATACTTGATTAGTCGATAAAGTTCTTGAAAAGAACAATGATTGAAAGAAATCTCACAAAGTAAGAATTTTATATATGAAAGTTGTGTGTTTACAAATGCAAAATGAACCCCTATTTATAGTTTTCTAAAGGGTTGCCAAAAGGGCATGTACAAGGGGTGTTGTGGATGTTCGACCATGTTCATGTCTCCCTCTGAAACGCTCAAGTCTCCTTGCAAATCCTTGTGCAACCATTCGGCCGAATGGTGCCTCCCTTCATGCATTTCCCTCCAAAATTTAGGCGCCCAAACACATGTTCCCTCCAAGGCTGTCATGTCTCATGGGAAGGGACATGCCCTTTGGGTGTTGAGCTGAAGGTTGTAGAGTGAGCTAAGTTGAGCTGCTTGAGCTAGGATTGAGTTGGCTTGAACTGAGCTAGCTAGCTTAATGAGCTTCACTTAGTTTCGGAGCTGATTTGAGCTGCTACGAGTTGTCCTTAGCTAGGGGAGCTTATGCTGAAGTGTCCTTGAGCTAACTCGAACTATTAGGAGCTGATTAAGAGCTTGCATTGCCTTGAAGTTTTGGCGAGCTATTTTTGAGCTTAAATTGAGCCAAACGAGCTAATGATGAGCTGCCCTTCAATCCCCTTACTTATGTAGTTTATATATCTTACAAAGAAAACAAAAAATAGTATAAGCAAATGAAATTTAATATAAGTGATTACATATGATAGAAAAACAAAATGAAAACTAAGTAAATATGTGGATTTGTTCACTGCTTTACATATCAACGTCATGTAATACATTGTAAAATTTCCCCTTTAATGCCATTTGACCACCAAAAGCTAAAATGAACTTATGAGAAAACACTTCCCTGAGTTGTTTGGCCTTAGATCGAGTGATTGGTCCTGTAGGTATGCCTTCTAGATCTTGTGGTGGAGGCAATTTGTCCCCAAATCATCATCGTCTTCAAAAGGTGAAAGATTTAAAACGTTAAAGGTTGCCCTCACACTATATTCTCATGGTAGATCCAATTTATATGCATTGTCATTCACTTTCTCAACTACTTGAAAAAGGACCATCTCCTCTAGGTAGTAGCTTGGATCTCCATTAATTTGGGAACCTCTCCTTTCGAAAATGAACCCAAACAGGGACGGACCTAGGACTTTAGGTTAGGGGGCGAAAATAGATTTTTAATAGAAAATACATAGAAAAATTCTAAATTTTTTCTAAATCATATTTGATTTTCAAAATTTTAAGGGAGGCGGTTTCCCCCACCAGCACCCCCTCGGTCCATCCCTGAACCCAAACCTAATCTCCAACTTCAAAGGTAAGGTGCTTACGTCCCTTGTTGGCTTTCTGTTCAGATTGACGATTTCTTCTTTCTATGTTCTCCTGAACCTGTTGGTGTAGTTTCTTCACGAACCCGGCCTTATCTTTACCATCTTTGTTCACAACATGTTCTTGAGGCAAAGGTAAACTATCCAAAGGAGTTAGTGGATTAAAACCATATACCACTCCACATGTGTAGCATCATCGGTTTTACGATAAGGAATGAAGTATGCAATTTTGGAGAATCTGTCTACTACCACAAAAATGGAGTTTCGGCCAGTTTTGGTCCTTGGTAATCCAAGAACGAAGTCCATTGAAATATCCACCCATGTCTTGGTTGGAATAGGTATGGACATATATAGTCCATGAGGCATAACTCTTGTAACCCCCTTAACCTGGCCTAGTCGTTAGACCCGAACCAAGAAGATCACATTAAGTTTGCCGAAGCAAACCCGAACATTTTTACTCGAATTACAGTCCATTTTTTCTTTTAACTTGTCTAGATGCTTTATTAAGACCTAATGTGTGCATACTAGCAACAGTTCAATTTTCATTCGATTTGAACATCGATAAAGCACTCAATTGCGAATACAAGCATTCTAGGGACCAAAATGTAAATCTGAATAATTACAGGGACTTATTCAAGTTTCAAGTTACCAATACTTAATTAATCATTTTTCATGGTAGCATGTCAAATTTCAGCTTTAACGGATAACAAATAGGTATCCAATTTAGCAAAATACAAATTTAAGGACTAAAATGTAAAAAAGCCAAATAACAGGGACTAAAACGTTTTTAAAAGATAAATACAGCAATTGGAAACATTTAAAACATTATTGCAAAAACTCAAATCAAATAGACATCATTTACCTATTCAATTGATGCAACAACATACGATGACCAAATTGCAAATAATCGAAACTCGGCAAAATCCATTAATCGAATTAACCACCGGCCATTATAACACACTGGCTGCACCTAATACATTTTTGGGAATTTAAATTTCAACACAACTTATCCAAAAACTTACGAACAACATTGATATGCTTCTAATAGTAAATCATCGTTAAACACATGGGCTCAAATAGTTACATACCAATTAATTAACACAATTCATATCTATACAAGTAATCTAGAGTCATGCTTCCTAACAAGATAAATCATTATCCAATAATCACCAAATGTTCAAGACCTCAACCTAGGGCATATAATAATTAAGGGATAAAAGTATATGACCATAAACACTCATCGAACACAAGTAATCAATCTAATCATTATTTAAACCATTAAAATTATTTGATCATAACTATCATGTATAAAATCAATTAAGTTATCATTCTTTAAATAAAACAACCCATCCCAATATTCTACACACATTGCCTTATTACAAATAATATTAATACCGTAAATATACCCTTTGAATTCGTTTGTCTTGGAATCCACCTTGCCTCGGACCACGACCCCAAACTTGCTTAATTCACTACATTGATGGGAGAAAGGAGAGCGTAGGCATATAATGCCTAGTGTGTAACGCCCCAGTTTTGGGCTTAGAAGTTTTGGGCGTTGACCGGTTTGGTCAAAGTGCTGTTCGAATCTAAAAGGGTGAATTTAGGAAAGCCTAGTTCGGGTTGCATTAAAATTATGGAAAAATGTTCTAAAATCATCTTTTAATATAATTAAGTGAACTGTGAAATCAATTTTGGAAAATGAGTTTTGGAAGGGTGACATTTTGGCTAGTGACCAAAATGTAATTTTTGAAAGTTTTGTGACTGTTTTAGAAAGGGTTGAAACTTTGAATCTTTAAGGAGCTATTATTCCAAAAGTAGTTTCTCCAGATTTTTCTAAGATATTTTAAGCTATATTCTGATTTTAAAACATATCAAAAGAGGAGGGAAAGCCATTTTGGCCATTTTGATAACTAACTTCCTATTTTCTTTTCTCTCATTTTCTCTCAACCCAAACACTTTCTTTCCAGAGAATTGTTTCTGATTTTCTCACCTAAATCTCTCCTTTCAACTCTCTTTTGATTCCTAATCATCATATCTACAAAACCTCATCATTTGCTACTTGATTCATCAAGGTTTTTGATTCCAAAAAGAGGAGAAACTCAAGTTTGGAGGTAAGAACGTCCTTCTCCTCTAAACTATCAGTTCTTTACTGAAATTCCTAAGTTTTCAATCCTTAATTGATGTTTTATTAAAGGCTTTTAAGTGGTGAAATGGATCTTGGCTTATAATGCAAGATTTGGTGATTTTTGATGATTTTCGTTTGATCTGTTAAATCTGTGATTTGAGATGTGTTTTTGTTGTTATTTGAACTCTAAATTGATAAGGAATTGAGTTTTGATTGATGCAATCCCGGATAGGTTGGGTTTCCTAAGTTTAGCTTGTGATTCTTGTTTGTTTTTGAGGTGATCTTGTGGATCTGTTGTTGCTGGAGGTATAAGGATGTTGTTAGGTTCTTTTTAGATGTTAAATGATGTTAAAGGATGTTAGGTTTTGATGGTTTATGGCTGGGCTTTGTTGAGAAGTGGTTTGGATGCATTTTCGGTTGTGTTTGGTGGCTGAAAATGGAGTATGGATGAGAGCAGCGAGTTTAGGTGCTTTCATTGAGGATATTAATGCATGATGATGCATTAATCTACTGTTTTGATGTGTTAAAACAGGGGAGTCATCTTTGGATCCAAGTGGTGGTGATCCGGAGGCTTGTTTTGGTGCTTCGGCAAGAGGCGAAGTGGAATCGGTGAGTGAAATTGGGTTTTCGGCTTTGAAACCAATGTCTTGGGAGCTTAGTTTAAGTCTAAACAACTTTGCTAAGCTCAAGTGTAAGTTTTCGGAAATACTCTCTAGTGGTGGCCATGATTTGATTGTTGTGCAATGTGGTTTATTGCATGTTTTAAACTCTGTTTTGAAAGCATGATTTAGCATGGTTAATGCTGTTTTTGTAAGCCATATGTTGAAGGAAGCTCAAGGTAAGAGTTCCTTGTTTTTGAACATTGATTAAATGTGGTTTGATGCTTTTAATTGCATGATGAATATGGCTTGGTTTAATGCTTTAAAACAGTGGATAAATTTTTGATAATGATGTATATTGGCAAGTGATGTATTGAAAAGGTTAAGGTCACTAAGGTGGTTAAAAGTCCTTGAGTGAGCCTTGTTTACTTAAGAACATCAAGGTGGTTAAAAGTCCTTGGATGGTTCTTGTTACGGACACAAAGGTGTTTAAAAGTCCTTGTGTGATCCTTTCCAAGGTGTTTAAAAGTCCTTGGGGTCAAGGTGTTTAAAAGTCCTTGAGGTGATTTATATCATGGTGTTTAAAAGTCCATGGCCAAGGTGTTTAAAAGTCCTTGGGGCCAAGGTGTTTAAAAGTCCTTGGGGTGAAACTTGATACGGACACAAAGGTGGTTAAAAGTCCTTGTGTGGTCCTTTCCATGGTGGTTAAAAGTCCATGGGCCAAGGTGTTTAAAAGTCCTTGGGGCCAAGGTGTTTAAAAGTCCTTGGGGGAAAGTTGATGAACTTGTTTTTAAAGAAATGAAATGTATCACTTGTGGCCAATATGACATGTAATGATATGAAGCATGAGATGCTTGTTTAAAGATTGCTTTTGAGCATGTATAAATGATGTTTTGAAGCATGATTTAATAAGTGTTTTATAAATGCATTATTGAATGGTTTTATTGAGCATTCCTCACTAAGCTTTTGCTTACGCTCTCTCTTTGTTTTCTCAAATCAATAATGCAGAACGTTAAAGTACTTTGAGGGCAGCAAGGAAGGCAAGCATTCAAGTGGAAGTAAAGCTCAAAGTATGGAAGGTTTTCTTAAGTACATTTAGCTTTGGTAATTTGGCAATGGGGGACCTATGTGTATGTTTTTGGGAGATGTTTTGAACTCCCCAAGTATGTTTTAGGTTGTTGAGAATGCTGGTTTTTGTAATTGGCCTTTATATGCTTGAATTGGAAGTTTATGCTTGAATGGTTGCTTGTGTAGGAAGCATGCCTATAGATTTGGGGCTTTTCATATATGTTGATGTTTTGATGAATTGTTGATGCAAGTATGTCTCATATATGTTGAATAGCATGCTGGTAAAGTTTGGTGGCATTTGGAGCATGATTGGATGTTTAATTGCATGTTTAAGTATGCATTTGGATGTAATCTGTGCAGGGTGTTTCGGAACAGTGCCTGCCGTTTCGGAACGGGTGCCTTGAAGCAGCCCAGGCGTCCGAAACGGGTGACACCGTTCCGAAACGGATAGGCTACTGTCTGCCCTCGTTTTGGTACGCGTTGCGGAACGGCCCCGCGTTTCGAAACGGGCTGTCTCCCGTTTCGGAACGGGTGACCGTTAGGGGCTGACTTTGGCAGTTAGATGTTTTGAAATGTTTGCATTTTGGTCCTGAATCTTGTTTGTGCAATTGTATGAGTTTGGAAAGTCCTTTTGAGCTGAAATTTCACAGAGAAGCATGAAACCTGATTAATTTCAAGTTGGTAACTTTAATTTGGGTTAAGTTTTTATAATTATCAGAAATTACAATTTGGTCCCTAAAGTTGTAATTTGCTCAATTGGGTCCCTGTTTGATCTCTGATGTTTATGATCTTTGAGAATGCTGTTGTATGATCATACCTAAGGATTAATATGCATCTAGATAAGTTTAAAAAGAAAAAAAAAGGGTCGTTAATCAAGGTTGACTTTCGGGTTGACTTTGGTTTTCCCCGTGTGACTTTCTTAATTCGGGTTAACCGTCTAGGCCGGGTTAAGGGGGTTACATTTGGTGGTATCAGAGCTGAGTTCTCGAGTAATTGGGAATGAATGTGTGCATGATTGAAGTATGTGTGCCTTGTATGCTTGTTGATCGAAAGCATGTTTAGTGGCTTGTGATTTGGATGCAATTGAGATGTATGCTGTGATGTAGCATGTTGTGGGTACCCATTGCCAAATAAAAGCTAATGAAATGGTGTTGATTTTGAATGAAATTGAGCTTGAATACTTGGATTGCTTACCTTGCTGGGTCTGACTTCGTTTATTTGTATTGTGATTGCATGGTAAAAGTATGGCACCACGTAGAGAGTTACGAGGTAATGTGCGAGCTACGGCTCCTAATGAGAACGAGAATGAGGAAAACACGGGTAGTGCGGTGTTACCTCCTCCTCCACCTGGTGGTGGTGCTGAGGGTGGAAGAGCTGAAGCTGCAGCCGGTGCTGGAGCTGCTGGACCAGAGGTTGGTCAGGGGCAAGCTATGCCTGATATGTCTATGTTGGTACAAGCTATTGCGGGTGCTTTCCGAGCAGCAGTAGCTGGAGCTCAAGGAGCTGGGAATTAGGGAGATGCTGGAGTTAGACTACCTTTGGAGCGTCTGCGCAGTCTTGGTGGGACTGAGTTCAGGGGTATGTCTGCTGAGAGTTCTGAAGCTTGGCTAGAGAGTACCAAGAGAATCTTGGGTCAGATGAGTTGCACTGATGTGCAGAAGCTGGGGTGTGTTGTATCCTTGCTGCAGGACAATGCGTATACGTGGTGGACGACCACTATAGCTGGGATGGTTGAAGCTGATGTGACTTGGACATTCTTCCAGAATATGTTCAAGCGGAGATATCTTGGTGTGAGATATCTTGATGAGAAGAAGCGTGAATTCATGTCTCTTACCCAAGGGAGCATGAGTGTGGCTGAGTATGAAGTGCAGTTTGTGCGACTCAGTCAGTATGCACCTGAGCTGATACCTGATGAGCGGGCAAGGTGCGAGAGGTTCCGTTATGGCTTAGTGACGGATGTGAAAATGTATGTGCTGGCCACCGAGTATGATGATTTTGATGTGTTGGTGGGCCGAGCCAAGGACATTGAGATGAACTTGGGTTTATCTGCGAAAGGTGCTGGAGCAAGTTCTGGTAAGAGAGCTGCTGAGTATAGTTCCGGAGGTGGACGGAACAAGAGGGGACGTGATCAGAAGTATCAGTCTTCAGCTAAGAGAGGTGGTGGTGCACCTGCTAGAGGAGGCAATGCTAGAGCTGATCCGAGTGCTTGTTGGATCTGTGGTTCACGTGGTCACATGAAGCGTGACTGTCCTCGTGCTGTGAGAGAGGTGCAAGCTCCTATTGCGGCAGCTGGTAATGGGTGTTGGAATTGTGGATCCGCAGACCATTTGAGGCGAGATTGTCCTAGGTTTGCTGGTGATCAGGTGCGTGCTCCTGTTGTTGCTGCACCGCAGAGAGGTCGTGGGCGCGGCCGTGGTAATTTCCAGAGGAGGGAGGAAGGTGATCGTGGAGTGGCCCATGTTGTGGCTATTCAGCCTGAAGGTGGAGGCCAAGCGAGGGTGTATGCTCAGCGTGAGGGAAGGAATGATGCGGATGTGATTGCAGGTACCTTTACTTTGCAGTCCTTGTCATTGCTTTCTTTGATAGATTCTGGATCTACGCATTCATACATTTTGCGTGAGCATGCTGAATTGCTTGGTTTGCCTGTTGAGTCTTTGGATGTTGGTGTTCGTGTCACTAGTTCTTTTGGTGAGACTGTTGTGACTCGAAAGCTTTATAGAAGGTGTCCCTTGGTTGTTCAAGAACATGTTTTTCATGTTGATCTTATGGAGTTGCCCTTTTATGGTTTTGATGTAATCCTTGGTATGGATTGGCTTGCTGAGCATCGTGCTGTTGTGGATTGTGAAAACAAGCGAGTTTCGCTTAAGCTTACGGATGATTATGAAGTTGTTGTGGTTGGTGAGAATGTGAAGTTTCTTGCCAATGTGGTGTCTACCTTGGAGGCGAGCAGGATGCTGAGGCAAGGTTGCGAAGCCTATCTAGCTTTTGTGATGAATCCTAGCTCTAAAGAGTTGAGGGTGCAGGATATCAGAGTTGTGAAGGAGTTTCCTGATGTTTTTCCTGAGGAGTTGCCTGGTTTACCTCCTAACCGCGAGGTGGAGTTTGGAATTGAGCTGTATGAGAATACAACTCTTGTGTCCATTACTCCCTATAGAATGGCACCTAAGGAGCTGAAAGAGCTGAAGACGCCGGTTGCAAGAGTTGCTTGATCGTGGTTTCATCCGGCCGAGTGTGTCACCTTGGGGAGCACCGGTCTTGTTTGTGAAGAAGAAGGATGGCACTATGAGAATGTGCATTGATTACCGTCAGCTGAACAAGTTGACTATCAAGAATCGGTATCCTTTGCCGAGAATTGATGATCTCTTTGATCAATTTCGGGGAGCTGCTGTGTTCTCTAAGATTGACTTGAGGTCAGGGTATTATCAGTTGAAGGTGAAGGATGTGGATGTGCCTAAGACAGCTTTCAGGACAAGGTATGGGCATTATGAGTTCCTTGTGATGCCGTTTGGTTTGACAAATGCTCCTGCTGCTTTCATGGACATGATGAATCGTGTGTTTCATGAATACCTGGACAAGTTCGTTGTGGTATTCATTGATGATATCCTCGTGTACTCGCGTACTGAGGAGGAGCATGAAGAGCATTTGAGGATTGTTTTGCAGGCTTTGTTGGAGAATCAGCTTTACGCTAAGCTGAGCAAGTGTGAGTTCTGGCTTAAGGAGGTGGTGTTTCTTAGGCATGTGGTTTCTGCTGAGGGGATTCGTGTTGATCCTCTGAAGATTGAGGCGGTGATGAACTGGAAGGTTCCTAAGTCTGTTCATGAGGTTCGTAGTTTCCTTGGTTTGGCGGGATACTACCGTAGGTTTGTGGATGGTTTTTCCAAGATTGCTGCTCCTTTGACAAAGCTGTTGCAAAAGGATGTTAAGTATGAGTGGACGGAAGCGAGACAGCAGGCTTTTGAGAAGCTTAAGGCGGCTTTGACGCAAGCTCCTATCTTGGTTCAGCCTGAATCAGGGAAAGAGTTTGTGGTTTACAGTGATGCATCCTATGTTGGTTTGGGGTGTGTGCTGATGCAGGAGGGTAAGGTGGTGGCTTATGCATCGCGGCAGTTGAAAGTGCATGAGCGCAATTACCCTACGCATGATATTGAGCTGGCTGCAGTGGTTTTTGCTCTGAAGATCTGGAGACATTATCTGTATGGTGAGAAGTGTACTGTGTACACAGATCACAAGAGTTTGAGGTATCTGATGTCTCAGAAGGAGTTGAATCTTAGGCAGCGGCGTTGGTTGGAGTTGCTCAAGGATTATGATCTGACGATTGAGTATCATCCTGGAAAAGCTAATGTTGTTACGGATGCCTTGAGTAGGAAAGTAGTTGTTGAGCTGAGGGCTATGTTTGCTAGCTTGAGCATATCGCAAGATGGTGGTCTTGTTGCTGAGTTGCAAGTAAAACCATCTTTGGTTCAGTTGATCAAGGATAAGCAGTTGTTGGATGATTCCTTGGTGTCTCATGTTCAGGATATCGCGGAGGGTAGACCTTCGGATTTCTGCTTTAATGATGATGGAGTGTTGTGTTTTGGGAGTCGGATAGTAGTGCCTGCTGATGCTGAGTTGAGGCGTGCTATTCTGACTGAAGGTCATAGTAGTCCTTTTGCTATGCACCCTGGTAGTACTAAGATGTATCGTGATCTTCGTGATGAGTACTATTGGGTGGGTTTGAAGAAGGATGTTGCGGAGTTTGTGAGCAAGTGTTTGGTGTGTCAGCGAGTTAAGGCTGAGCATCAGGTTCCTTCAGGGTTGTTGCAACCGTTGAAAATCCCTGAATGGAAGTGGGAAAGGGTTACCATGGATTTTGTATCTGGTTTACCTTTGTCTCCCTCAAAGAAGAATTCTGTTTGGGTGATTGTGGATCGCCTAACGAAGTGTGCGCATTTCTTGCCTGTGCATACCACGTTTTCTTTGGATAAGTTGGCAGAGCTGTACATTGCTGAGATTGTGCGGCTGCATGGTGTGCCAAAGTCGATTGTGTCGGATAGGGATCCGAGGTTCACATCGCGTTTCTGGCAGTGTTTGCATCAAGCTCTGGGTACAAGGTTGCATTTCAGTACATCCTATCATCCTCAGTCGGATGGTCAGTCTGAGCGAGTTATCCAGATTTTGGAGGATATGTTGAGGTGCTGCGTGATTGAGTTCCAAGGTTCTTGGGAGAAGCATCTGCCTTTGGTTGAGTTTGCTTATAACAACAGTTATCAGGCAAGTATACAGATGGCACCTTATGAGGCTTTGTACGGGAGGAAGTGTAGGACTCCTCTTTGTTGGGCTGAAACTGGTCAAAAGTTGGTTTCGATGCCGGCTTTGTTGAAAGGGACCACAGAGAAGGTAAAGCTCATTTGTGAGCGGTTGAAGGCTGCCTCTGATCGGCAAAAGTCTTACGCGGATTTGAAGCGTAAGGAGATTGAGTATGCGGTGGGTGACCGTGTGTTCTTGAAGGTTTCACCTTGGAAGAAGGTGATGAGGTTTGGCCGGAAGGGTAAGTTGAGCCCTAGGTACATTGGACCATATGAGGTGGTTGAGCGTGTGGGTCCTGTTGCGTATCGGTTGAGGTTACCTCAGGAGTTGGAGAAGATTCATGATGTGTTCCATGTTTCTATGCTCCGGAAGTATAGATCTGATCCTTCGCATGTGATGCCTGTGGAGGAAGTGGTTTTGAATCCGGATTTGACCTATGATGAGGAACCGGTGAAGGTTCTGGATTCGGATAGCAAGGTTCTTCGTGGCAAGACCATTGAGTTGGTGAAGGTGCTGTGGAAGCATCGAGGTGTTGAGGAAGCCACGTGGGAGCGGAAGGAAGACATGCTGAAGCAGTTTCCTTATCTCTTTCCTTCAGGTAAATTTCGGGGACGAAATTTCTTAAGGGGGGAGAGTTGTAACGCACCGGTTTTGGGCTTAGAAGTTTTGGGCGTTGACCGGTTTGGTCAAAGTGCTGTTCGAATCTAAAAGGGTGAATTTAGGAAAGCCTAGTTCGGGTTGCATTAAAATTATGGAAAAATGTTCTAAAATCATCTTTTAATATAATTAAGTGAACTGTGAAATCAATTTTGGAAAATGAGTTTTTGGAAGGGTGACATTTTGGCTAGTGACCAAAATGTAATTTTTGAAAGTTTTGTGACTGTTTTAGAAAGGGTTGAAACTTTGAATCTTTAAGGAGCTATTATTCCAAAAGTAGTTTCTCCAGATTTTTCTAAGATATTTTAAGCTATATTCTGATTTTAAAACATATCAAAAGAGGAGGGAAAGCCATTTTGGCCATTTTGATAACTAACTTCCTATTTTCTTTTCTCTCATTTTCTCTCAACCCAAACACTTTCTTTCCAGAGAATTGTTTCTGATTTTCTCACCTAAATCTCTCCTTTCAACTCTCTTTTGATTCCTAATCATCATATCTACAAAACCTCATCATTTGCTACTTGATTCATCAAGGTTTTTGATTCCAAAAAGAGGAGAAACTCAAGTTTGGAGGTAAGAACGTCCTTTTCCTCTAAACTATCAGTTCTTTACTGAAATTCCTAAGTTTTCAATCCTTAATTGATGTTTTATTAAAGGCTTTTAAGTGGTGAAATGGATCTTGGCTTATAATGCAAGATTTGGTGATTTTTGATGATTTTCGTTTGATCTGTTAAATCTGTGATTTGAGATGTGTTTTTGTTGTTATTTGAACTCTAAATTGATAAGGAATTGAGTTTTGATTGATGCAATCCCGGATAGGTTGGGTTTCCTAAGTTTAGCTTGTGATTCTTGTTTGTTTTTGAGGTGATCTTGTGGATCTGTTGTTGCTGGAGGTATAAGGATGTTGTTAGGTTCTTTTTAGATGTTAAATGATGTTAAAGGATGTTAGGTTTTGATGGTTTATGGCTGGGCTTTGTTGAGAAGTGGTTTGGATGCATTTTCGGTTGTGTTTGGTGGCCGAAAATGGAGTATGGATGAGAGCAGCGAGTTTAGGTGCTTTCATTGAGGATATTAATGCATGATGATGCATTAATCTACTGTTTTGATGTGTTAAAACAGGGGAGTCATCTTTGGATCCAAGTGGTGGTGATCCGGAGGCTTGTTTTGGTGCTTCGGCAAGAGGCGAAGTGGAATCGGTGAGTGAAATTGGGTTTTCGGCTTTGAAACCAATGTCTTGGGAGCTTAGTTTAAGTCTAAACAACTTTGCTAAGCTCAAGTGTAAGTTTTCGGAAATACTCTCTAGTGGTGGCCATGATTTGATTGTTGTGCAATGTGGTTTATTGCATGTTTTAAACTCTGTTTTGAAAGCATGATTTAGCATGGTTAATGCTGTTTTTGTAAGCCATATGTTGAAGGAAGCTCAAGGTAAGAGTTCCTTGTTTTTGAACATTGATTAAATGTGGTTTGATGCTTTTAATTGCATGATGAATATGGCTTGGTTTAATGCTTTAAAACAGTGGATAAATTTTTGATAATGATGTATATTGGCAAGTGATGTATTGAAAAGGTTAAGGTCACTAAGGTGGTTAAAAGTCCTTGAGTGAGCCTTGTTTACTTAAGAACATCAAGGTGGTTAAAAGTCCTTGGATGGTTCTTGTTACGGACACAAAGGTGTTTAAAAGTCCTTGTGTGATCCTTTCCAAGGTGTTTAAAAGTCCTTGGGGTCAAGGTGTTTAAAAGTCCTTGAGGTGATTTATATCATGGTGTTTAAAAGTCCATGGCCAAGGTGTTTAAAAGTCCTTGGGGCCAAGGTGTTTAAAAGTCCTTGGGGTGAAACTTGATACGGACACAAAGGTGGTTAAAAGTCCTTGTGTGGTCCTTTCCATGGTGGTTAAAAGTCCATGGGCCAAGGTGTTTAAAAGTCCTTGGGGCCAAGGTGTTTAAAAGTCCTTGGGGGAAAGTTGATGAACTTGTTTTTAAAGAAATGAAATGTATCACTTGTGGCCAATATGACATGTAATGATATGAAGCATGAGATGCTTGTTTAAAGATTGCTTTTGAGCATGTATAAATGATGTTTTGAAGCATGATTTAATAAGTGTTTTATAAATGCATTATTGAATGGTTTTATTGAGCATTCCTCACTAAGCTTTTGCTTACGCTCTCTCTTTGTTTTCTCAAATCAATAATGCAGAACGTTAAAGTACTTTGAGGGTAGCAAGGAAGGCAAGCATTCAAGTGGAAGTAAAGCTCAAAGTATGGAAGGTTTTCTTAAGTACATTTAGCTTTGGTAATTTGGCAATGGGGGACCTATGTGTATGTTTTTGGGAGATGTTTTGAACTCCCCAAGTATGTTTTAGGTTGTTGAGAATGCTGGTTTTTGTAATTGGCCTTTATATGCTTGAATTGGAAGTTTATGCTTGAATGGTTGCTTGTGTAGGAAGCATGCCTATAGATTTGGGGCTTTTCATATATGTTGATGTTTTGATGAATTGTTGATGCAAGTATGTCTCATATATGTTGAATAGCATGCTGGTAAAGTTTGGTGGCATTTGGAGCATGATTGGATGTTTAATTGCATGTTTAAGTATGCATTTGGATGTAATCTGTGCAGGGTGTTTCGGAACAGTGTCTGCCGTTTCGGAACGGGTGCCTTGAAGCAGCCCAGGCGTCCGAAACGGGTGACACCGTTCCGAAACGGATAGGCTACTGTCTGCCCTCGTTTCGGTACGCGTTGCGGAACGGCCCCGCGTTTCGAAACGGGCTGTCTCCCGTTTCGGAACGGGTGACCGTTAGGGGCTGACTTTGGCAGTTAGATGTTTTGAAATGTTTGCATTTTGGTCCTGAATCTTGTTTGTGCAATTGTATGAGTTTGGAAAGTCCTTTTGAGCTGAAATTTCACAGAGAAGCATGAAACCTGATTAATTTCAAGTTGGTAACTTTAATTTGGGTTAATTCCTTATAATTATCAGAAATTACAATTTGGTCCCTAAAGTTGTAATTTGCTCAATTGGGTCCCTGTTTGATCTCTGATGTTTATGATCTTTGAGAATGCTGTTGTATGATCATACCTAAGGATTAATATGCATCTAGACAAGTTTAAAAAGAAAAAAAGGGTTGTTAATCAAGGTTGACTTTCGGGTTGACTTTGGTTTTCCCCGTGTGACTTTCTTAATTCGGGTCAACCGTCTAGGCCGAGTTAAGGGGGTTACATAGTGAGTACACTCAAAAAAGGGTAAAACATCAATGCAGGTTTTAAACCAAAACGATCTTAGAAACTCATATTAAAGCAAGTCAAATACACCATTTCCAAAGCATTTAAATAAACCACGCTTGTTCGATACATAAGCATCATGTTTCCGTAATAAACCTTTTATTCACAAAACATTTAGTAAAACATGCTCAAACACATCTCATGCTTCGTTCTCTTTCTAAAACAAGTTGGATAAACCATTTTCTAAACATGTATCATTGATCTCTAGTATTTTCAAAAGCAAACCTTAATTTAAGCCTTCACATGCTTGTTCATCTATTAGCAAAGCTTAAAGAGCATCTCATGAATAAATCACATTATACAAAAATTATATACAAATTATGATACATTTAAATCTCATATATTGGCATTAAAAGTGATCCGGATAGACTTACCTCTATCCTTGGATAGCACTACCCTTATCCATACATGTTCAGATACTCGGATTCTCTTGATGGCACTACCCCCATCAAGTCTGATGGCAGAACTACCCCCACCATAATCTAACTTCGATCGGGAATAGAATCTACCCCTATCTCATATGTGATACCCCTACCCCTACAACTTCACAATAGAAATACCCCTATTGTATAATCGAAGAATTTCTCACGAACAATTTTACATTTTATAGTGCACTTTAATCCTATGGTCGACCAATTATATCCAACAACAAAGAACCACTTGTCACTTGCCAATATACTCAATTAAACATGTTGGCTCATTCTTTCTCATATGCATCGTTCAAACCAATTTCTATCAAAATATTTCAAATCCATTAAACCATGTATTTAGATATTTTCTCAAACATGTTGCAAACCTCTTTCTTTAAACATAATTTAATCTCATGGAATCATTTGCAACATTTCTCAATACTCAAAATATGCATAAACAGTAGGTAAATCCATCCATGTTTTTTAAACCAAAACATGTAAATCAAGTCTCATATCAAACCGATATTCAAAAGGCTAAAATAGGGAAAACTTACTTTCGAGCTTAGCTAAGCTTGCTAGGCTTTAACTAAACTCCTAAGGCCATAATTCAAACCTCTTTACAATACCAAAAAACATTTGCACTCACCAACTTGATATCCCTTTGATGCCGACGTCTCGACGCCTAACCGAAAAACGTCCGAACACTTGCCATCTTCCACAAGAAAATTCAAGGGTCAATATACATAGGACCACAGTAAGGTAAAAAATTTATTAAAATACCCCAAGACATTTCAAAACCCTATTATTTGAACAACTCTTACCAGCCACTACCCGATACAATTTCCCCATTAATTTCACGCACTGCTTTTGCAATTTCAAAATCAAACGCCACACCCCCTGTTCTTCTCATGTTCCAACATCTAAAACCCTATCATTTTTTGTAACGCCCCGATTTTGGGCCTAGATGTTAATCGAAAAGACTAGATGGTTTGGGAGAACCGAGTTAGGGATTCAAGTTAGTTTTAGGATTTAATTTGAAATAAATATTTTGAAAATGATAAAAATATGGGAAAATTGTTCTAAAATCCTCAATTAGTATATTAATTATTTGGGTGAAATCAATTTTAGGAAATGAGTTTTGGAGATTTGACATTTTGGGACTAGTGACCAAAATGTAAAGATGTAAAACTATTTTAGTGATTGTTTTGTAAAAGGGTCAAAACTTTGAATCTTTAAGGAGCTAATATACCTAAATGTTTTTATCAGATTTTTCTCTCAATTGGATTAATTCTAAAGTGTTTTAAAGAAAGGATTAAAAGGAATTTTAATAAAAAGAAGGTAGATATTCTTAAAAGCAAATTTGACGTAACTTTTCTCTCCTAAGTTTTCTCTCAAATCTCTTCATCCAACACTTATTTTCCATGAAAGATTTGAGGTAATGATCTTGTTTTCTTAAACTAATAATTCCTAATAGATTGCTTAACTTGCATTTACAAAATCTCATTGATTTCCTTGGTTTTTCAAGAGTAAAATCATCCAATTGAGAGGGATTTCAATCATTGGAGGTGAGGTTCGTTCTTCTCCTTTAATGAATAATTCTTTACTGAAATTCCCAAGTTCTTGATCCTTTACATATGTTTTCTAATGGGTTTTGATGATTTAACTATAGAAATTTGGTTTAATTGAGATTTAATTGGTGAAATTGATTAAGGTTCGTTTTGGATTTGTTTTGTTGGGTTCTTGATCATATTAGAACATGATATTTATGTTTTATAATGTTATTAAATTGGTTTTAACATTGGAATCCCGAAACTAGGTGAATCTCTAACTTTCTAGGTTGCTAAAATTGGGTTTTTTAGGAGTTGTGGGTGATTACTAAATGTTGCAGGTATAAGGATGATATTAGGGTGTTTCTAAATGTTAATTGGTGTTAATGTATTGTTCGAATCATTTGGTTATGGCTGGGTTTGATTAGAGTGGTGTTTGTTGATGTTTTCGGTTATTTCGGGAGGAGTTTGATGAGGTTTAGGGAAGCAAAGTTGATGATTGTTGTTGCTGAGATTTTTGGATGCTAAGTGAGGCATTAATCCTCTGGTTTTATGTGGATAAAATAGGGGAGGATAATCCGGAAGCATGAGGTGATGTTTTGGAAGCATCTGACGCTTGTTTTTCACATCGGCATGGACGCTTTGCGTAGTCGATGAGTGGAAACGAGTTTTAAAGCATTATAAAGGTTTGAAAGTGTTTGGGGTTTAGTTTAAGCTTGAAACGCTTAACTAAGCTCGGAAGTAAGTAAAGGGTTCTCTCGCTCTCATTTTCGATTTCGTAAATGTAAATCTAATTAAAATGTTTTAATGTTGTTTACCTACTGTTATATGCATGATTAGCTTTGAAAGAGTTTTCAAATGAGCTTATGATGATGATACATGAGTATGAGAAATGATATGTGAAAGGTTTTTGAGAAAGCTAAAGTACATGTTTAATGTATTGAGATTTGGTTTGTTTGAATGCATATGAAAAATAGTGAGGTAACTTGGCTTGTAGTATATATTGGCAAATGACTAGTGTTCTAATGTTCTGAGATATAGTTGGCTAGCTATAGGGTTTAAAGTGCACTATAATAAGTTGTCTCATGTTTGTCGAGGGGTGAAGAGTAAACCATTCTCCAACATGAGTACCCCGACGGTTGAGGGGCGAAGAGTAAGCCATGCTTCCGTTATGTGGATGTGTACATTGACAGTTTAGGGGTGAAGAGTAAGCCATGCTCTGGTTAACCGTTAAGGGGCGAAGAGTAAGCCATGCTTCGGTTGAGAATGTATGTTAAATGGGAAGGGTAACAACTTGGGAAATTAGCGTATCCGATGTATATGTTTTTGTAATTGGAGAATCTAGTTTTGGGTCACTTTAAATGCCAATATATGAGATGATGTATCATGGAAAGTGGTTATGTTTTGTATAATGAGATTTATACATGTTTTCTCTTTATGCTTTGCTTTGGTTGGTTAAGCATGTTAATGCTTAAATCGAGGTTAACATATGGGTATGTGAGAGAATCATGATACATGTTTTACAATAGTTTTATGCATAGATTTGAATTGGGTTGAGAAGCATGAGATGTTTTGGCATGATGTTTTAATACACGTTTTGACTAAAATGGTTTTAATGCATTGATGAGTGGTTTTTCTTTGAGCATTCCTCACTAAGTATTTATGCTCACGCTCACTTTTCTCATCAATACAGAGAAGTAAGTGGTTGTGGCAGCTAGCAAGCAAGGAAGAGAGACAAGTGCTAAGTTTTTCTCAAGTATGGTTTAAAGATTTGTAAGTAATAAAGGGCAATGTGACCAAGTTGTGTTTGGGAGGGTTATTTGTTGAACTCTCTATTTGTGCAAGTTTATATTGTTGTTGTATACTTGTTAATAACCATTTTTTATTGGCTTTTGAATGGTTGTGCATTTTGGCTTCTTTATGGAATGATTTTAGGAAGCATGCCTATATAATCATGAATGAAGTATAGTGCTTTGTTAAGATCTTGTTTTTGTGATGTTTTGAAGTGGTTAGATCATGGAAATAGTTGTATAAATGTTTGAGGCATGTTAGAATGAGTTTGGATCCTTGAAAGTATGAAAAACCAACAATTTGGGACAATTTGTGTGTAGGTGTTTCGGTATGCGTGAACCTCTATCAGAACATGTGTGCCTGAAATGCCTTGGCGTTTTGATACGAGGGCAACCATTTCGGTACGAGCTTAGGCAAAATGGGTATGCGTTTTGGTACACCATAGGGTGTTTCGGTACGGGTTTGAGCTACTGGAATCTAGGATTTTGAAAATGTATAACCGTACCGATACACTTGCCCGTGTATCGATACGGCCAGCCGTTAAGTTAGTTAAAGTGATGTTTGGAGGTTGAAATTCTTTCATTTTGGTCCTTGATTGTTATGAATGCAATTGTATGAGTTTGGATAGTCGTTTTAAGCTGAAATTTAATGTGGGAGCATGAAAATTGATTAATTGAGGATTGGTAACTTAAGATTTGTCCAAGTTCTTATAAATTTCTAGTTTTATAGATTGGTCCCTGAATGATTGTGTTTGCAATTAAATGCCTTATTGGTGTATGTTTTATTCGAAATTTGAACCGTTGCAAGCCTGTACACCATAGGTTAATGAATTGCATCTAGATAAGATAAAAGGAAAAATAGACATAATTCGAGTAACCTTTTCATGGGTTTGCTTCGGCAAACTCATTCTAGCTCGTTCGGTTCGGTCGGGCGTCTAGGCCGAGTCATGGGAGTTACATTTGGTGGTATCAGAGATAGGTTTGTGATAGTTGGGAGAGGTAAGTTGTGTTTGTTAATTATTGTTTGTAACTTGCATGGTGTTTTGCGATAATTAGGTTATGGTCTGTGATTTGTTTATTGTTTGTGGCTTGTACGATTTTTTGCAATAGTAGAGATGAGGTCTATGATTTGTTTGAGATGATGATGATGGTTGATAATGTTGTTCGACATGCACGGTGTTTGATTATGTGTAATTATGTTGGAATATGCTATGTTGGGGTAAACTTGGGGTTCACATTTCCATATTACTACAAGTAAGAAATGATTTTTTTAAACATAAGCACCTTGGAATCTTGCTTCGAGCTGGCCTAATTATTTTTGTGGCCGTACTATCATGCCGTAGATTCATAATGTTTTTGAAAATAAGAGCGGGAAAAGAGACAAGAACTAATGTTAGTAACGTTGAAGATGTCGTAGATGGGCATATCAAAGAGAAATGGAATCTGATCTTGAGTTAACTTGGTCCTCGATAAAGAATTGTTAGAAGTGATCTCCGAACTTGAGTGACATAGACAATGTTGGGTCAGGATAATATGTTTAAATTGGGAAATGAGGTTCAGTTTGTGTGGATAAGCTAGAGTACACCAGAACTGGTTTTCGATGAACGCAAATGATGTGATCGTTTGTGACATAGTTTAGTTAAGGCGGTGTGCAAGATGAGAACATGATTGTGGGAATATTTTCTCGGAGGTTCTTTTCCTGTAGCATCAGCGCGGTAGTTGAAGATAATGGTGTTGATTTGGTTTAGTATTTATGACGTATAGATAGCAGATGTCCTAGTGGCATTCGAGGTTGCGAAGAGACAAGTATTCTGAGAATACTTGGGGTTTAAGAATAGCAAGAGTGGTAGCAGTTTTGTGTGCAATGATGCGCCAAAGAAAATCTTGATTGACAATAAAGATGTGAAGTAGGCTTTGTATCGAAGCTTTTTTTAAGAGTTGGATAGGTGCAAATTTCGGCAAAGATGTATGAGGTGCTATGGGGATGCAAATTTGGTTGCAAGTGATCAGCCCGAGAATATTGTTGGTAAGTGTAAATTGTTAATCATGCACAGTACAAAACACATATATGTATATATTTAAATATGTCAATACAGGCATGCATTTGGACATGACATTAGAAATATTGCATACATATGCGTAGGCATCTATGAGGCATGTAGTTGGGCATACACACATATGTTCACACTTATGGATGATTTCTCGGAGATCGGTGGAAATAAGATGTAAGTAGCTTTTGCAAAAAGATTCTTTAAGATCCCGAAGAGTAAAGGAAGTGTTTAAGGTGGTTTGTGGAGGGTTGTGTTTGGAATACGAGGTTTTTCTGGGATTAATTGTTGCTAATGAAGTTCGTTGACGAAATTTTCTTAGGTTGTTGCGCCGTTGGCGAAGTTGCGACATTAGAGATGCCCTTTGACAATGCAAGGTCATGTTTTTGCAGTTGATTTGATAGAGTTGTTGTTCTTTGGTTTTGATGTAATCTTGGGTATGGATTGGTTGACCGAGCATAGAGTTATGCTTGATTTTGAAACCAATCGAGATTCTTTGAAACTTGTTGAAGAATAAGAGGTGGTAATCGTGGGCAAGAATGTAGGTTCTTGTCTAATGTTGTTTCGGCTCTAGAGGCAAATCGTTTGATGGATTCTAGTTAGGAAGCATTTTTGGCCTATGTTATGAATCCATAATCGAAGGAGGTGCGTGTTCGGGATATTCGTACAATATGTGAATTTTCGAGTGTTTTTTTGGAGGAATTTTCGGGTTTGCCATCGAATATGGAAGTTAAGTTTGGCATTAAATTATTTACGGGTACCGTTCCGATATTCATTGCTCCGTATCGTATGGCACCAAAGGAATTGAAGAAGTTAAAGACACAACTGAACAAGTTTAAGTGATCGGTGAGGGTTTATTAGGCCTAGTGTTTCACCGTGGGGTGCGCCAGTGTTGTTTGTAAAGAAGAAGGATGGCACGATGCGAATGTGTATTGATTATTGGCAATTGAACAAATTGCCAATTAAGAATAAGTATTCTTTGCCAAGAATTGATTATTTGTTTGATTAGCTTAGTGGTGCCTCAGTTTTCTCTAAAATTGATCTAAGGTCGGGGTACTATCAGTTGAAGGTAAAGGATGTGGACGTGCCTAAGATAGAATTTCGTATGCGGTACGGGCATTACGAGTTCTTAGTGATGCAATTTGGTTTGACCAATGCGCCAATTACGTTCTTGGATATGATGAATAGAGTATTTCATGAATTTTTGGATTAGTTTGTTGTTGTGTTTATTGATGACATCCTTGTGTACTCTCTTACCAAGGAAGATCATGATAAACATTTGCAAATTGTGCTTCATGCGTTGTTGGATAATAGACAATTTGATTACAGAGATCAGCTTGCCCTCGTCCCTAGGCTAATCACTTCATTCTGCTTCCGATTCAGTGTCTGTCCTAGCTTGGTGCTGATGTCAAGGTGTTGTTACAAGTTCATGGCTTCAATAGATAATATCTGCATGAATCGGGCGACTCCCCGTACATGGCTTCTGAAGTTGATCATCTCATGATTTTGCATTTGGATCGTTTGGGTGGCTACGTCAAGCTTGCCTTTCAGTTCCTCGTCCTCCAATCCTATGCCCCGCCGAAACTTGTAAGCTAGCCTTTCAAATCATGTGCAATATTTTTCGATTCTGCCATCCTCATTTTCAGTTTTTATCTCCTTTATTCAATATCAACTTTTCCTTCATTATTGCACCTTTTGGTAATTTTCTCTATTTGTGAAATTCGAAGTGACAACTCTGAATTGAGAGCTTGATTCTTCACTAATTTCTATTTGGTCCAACTGTATAAATCTTTAACCCTTGAATATTTTTCCTCGCTGCCCTTTAAATGTCTTCTTGTAAGTACTTGCATTCTGATATATTCTTACATATGACTCCCTTGAATATTGTCTCTTTCTTGATCCAAGTCTTCTCTGACTGGGTCCACATCGTTGTATTGTCTTCTCATTGTCTATCAAACTCATCGGCCATTAAGAACACTGCCTAACTTAACTAATCCTTGAATCGATACCTCTAATGAATGCAAAATAATGCCAAGTAAAAACAAGAAAACAAAACACACACAAAAAACAATGTCAGTATTGTGAATTAATATTGAAAGCAAATAAACAAATTATTGACACAGAAAAACACATAATATTTAGCAAAGCAAATAACCAGAGAAATGTATTTAAACCGGAAGCACCTGTCCTAGGTCCTTGTCTGGCTTTAGTGGGATAGGATTCTAAAAATAGAATGTGGGCTTTGTTCTAAACTCTAAGTTTTCGAACTGTCGTTACCGTCTACTACGACAATAAGACATCGATTTAGTAGTATATAAGGAGGCCTGGGCCCTACGGTGCATAAGGTTAGTATACCAGAAGAAGACAAAAATCCGAACTCGAAGTTGGAGAGCATCACGTAGGATATTGTCTTTCTCCCACTTAAAGGTGAAAAAATCAGGTCGAGGGTTTATGCATGAATGACAGATATATCATACACAAAAACTAGGGTTTTGAAATTAGGATTTTTCCATTTTTAATTTGATTAGGCCATACTCTCAATTTTATCCTTAGCTGAGTCACCAAGCTGTCGCGACCATTTTTAAAACCGAGTGTAAAAATAGCCTGGCGATTAGGGTTTTGAAATCAGGATTTTTCCATTTTTAATTTGATCTTGAAATTAGGGTTTATATATATTAAATTAGGCTACCCTTTATTTATTCTTAAAAATCAATTTGGAGTCTCCACCGATCACTTTGGTAAACCGAACACCTTAAAAACAAACCAGATATTCTTTTCTTTAAAATTTGGGTTCGAGAGTCGGTTACGTGTAGGGAAGGATTAGCACCCCTACAAACGCCCATTATCGGTAACTTACTAATTCCACGTGGCATTTTGGTATTCTGAGCAATAATTTGAATTTAATTAAATCTTTAATTGTTAATTGAATTTCATTTCGAATAGAGATATCCTTTTGTAAGAAAATACATTTTAAATGAATATAAGTTTTGAAACATCCAATTACTTTAGGACACTTCAATTTATATTCAAAATGTATCTCAACACAAAAGGTTTAATGCGTGTCTATTTATTTTCTTATCATTTTTAAGTAGAATCCTAATTAGGGATCCATTGATTTAATTAATTAAGGAAACTATGAATATTATCAAGTTTAGGGTTTATGAGATACCACCCAAATAATTGGGCACTATTCATATTTGACCCTAAATTAATAATATTCCTAAATATTTAATGATGCTAACTACTTATGTCTTATCTTAATTTTATTTTAATTAAGACTAATTATATATGATTACATGTTCTAAGTTTAAATGAGATACTAAATATTAAACTAAAATATTCTCTTATTAACATCTCATTACATTGAGACACTAATCCAATTAGAATATTACAGTTTTTATTTAGCACTCATATATTTTCTACAATTGTCTTCCTATTAAAATTATTTTCTTAGGGAACATAGGCTAAAGGCTCTAATTAATACAATTAGGTGATTAAATTATCCTGGCAAATATATTATATGCTTAATTTAAAATAATGCAAGCATACAAATAAATTAAAACAAATAAATCAAAGGCAATTAAAGGAACCAATTGAACTAAAATTGAAAATAAGGTGCCAAGTTACAAGGTTTCAAGACCAAATTAAAATACAAATCAAAGCTCCAGGGACCAAAACCCCAATTTGCCCAATATCCTAAACAACACGCAGATCATATCCGCCCGACCCGGCTTGCGCGCGCGGATCCCCTTCAAACGGGGTCCAAAATGATGTAGTTTCGACTCATTATATAAGCCCCAAATCTGAGTTGACTCACTCATTTTACATCATCACGCTCTCTCTCCTCTTCCGATTTCTCTCTGCCCACTAACAACTTAAACCCAAAAAATCCACCTGAAATGGATCAAACACATTTTTTCTTTCACGTTCTTCCCGTGTTCTTCAAATTTTCTCGGTGTGATTCAAAACCACCCCTCACCGATCACTTAAAGTTGTTCGCCGACCACTACGAGCCACTCCGGCCAACGTTGACCTCCGGCTGCCGCCATGAGGCTATTTTCGGCCGCCGGCAGAACCCTAAAAATCCCAAAAATTCCTATTTTTACCCTAACTACCCCGACCCAACCAGATCTAACCCGTACTTCCCTGAATCGTCCTAAATCTACTCTGATTCGAAAGAATCCACCCATTCTTCCCCGTTCTAGCCTAAATTCTACCCAAGCCGAGCCTCTTTTCAACTCCGACCACTCTTTAAGTCTACTCTGGCAACCATACATACTTCTTATTTCTGTTTTCATTTCATTTTTGTTTTTGTTTTTTTTACATATGAAAAATAATGTTTTTCATTTGATTTGCAGGGATTCAAGATGAACGGAAGAGATTATACATTTTTTACGGCAGTCGTGACAGTTCTAACGGCATTCGATTAGCTCAACGACCTTCCAACTTCGGCGGTGACGTTTCAGATCTCCAACAGCGTCTTGACGGTTCAGCTACCAGGCGGTTCAACTCCCGAACCAGTTCGGCTTCCACGGCGATCGTTCATGCACGTCGAAGACCGATCAGATTCCCGAGGTAATGCCCCCTCTCTCTCTCTTCTCATTAATGTTTTTATTATATTATTATTATTTAATGGTAGTAATTAATGTGGTAATGATTATCTGAAATTTTTCTCTCTTGCCTATTTATAAGTGGTGGAGAATGAGGTCATACATGACGTCACGACCATGACATCAACGGGGAGAAAACACAAATCCATGTGAAACTCAAAAAGCCTAACCAGTGACTGCCATGTGGCATAAAATGGGCGGGAAATCTAATTTGTAGAGCAAAAGTGTGTTTGTTTGGCTCTTGTTTAATATATTTAAACGAGAAAGGATTTGTAGTGACTGAAAATGGGCTTTTAATTGGGCTTTTGGGTATTTGGCATTTGAAATGTAAATGAACACTTATTGTATGAATTATCACTTATTTATGGATTTGTGGGATTTTTATGATGTAAATTTGGTCACTTATCTATGGACATTATTTATTTAATATGGGCTAATATTATTTATTTATTGGTTTTGTTATTTATTATTTTTTGGTTTTATTTATAGCAAAATATTGTGTGTGTATATATATATATATAGGTACTCGGACAAAATTAGGGTATTACACCACTCATTGCTTGTAATATTAGAATTGTTCTAGATATTACTTACATGAACCTACAAGGGTCACATCCTATGATTGGAACGAACAAATATCGATTAGATAGCATGTGTACAAACTTGTTGTGCATGAAATAAGTAAGAACCGAAATTATCATGGTTATTGTAATTATAGATAATCTCGTTTATATATATTAATACTAGATAATTAAAGCAATTATCATATACTATTAATATATATATATCCCTAAAGAAACCTGATAGAAGTAGAATCGGATTCTACATATTTAATTATATTCGAATAAATATAATGTATATTTAAAGAAATTGAATTTAATTAAAATTAGGTTTTTGAATGCTATATAAAGGCATGAGGTCTAGCAGCTAAAGATATACTTTTCGAAAAACCTCTCTAATAGTTAGAGAAGAGAAAATATTATTCGTTTCGCTCGGGTGGACTGCGTAGAGGTCGAAATGCGATTGTGACGACTCAAATTCAATTTGGATTCTCCTACACTCCTTACAGATTTTCAGATTTATTAAGGTAACGTTTCTTCCTTTTCACCCCGAATTCATTCCTCGTACATGGATCTTTAGAGGTAATCGTTGGATAATTTTTTCGTTGTGCCTTAGGGTGTATCGGCGTTTCCCAACACAAAGAGCACACCCTTGAAAGAGCTATGCAGAATGAATGAAGTATGAAGCGAACGATCAATCGAGTAATGTTGATGCCTAAGGCCAAATTGTGGAACAACTTCATTAAAACGCGTTTGATTCCTACCACGCACAAGACAATTGTTTCTTCTTCGTGTTTGCTTTTGATTCATTCTATTTTGAATAAAAGATCTATTGATATTGGTCGAATAAATGCTAACGAGAATTATGCTTGCATCAAAAAGGACGTTATAGCCTTATACTTTCCAAATCTGATCAGGGCTCTTTTTGAAGGAGTAATGGTACATGCGGATGCAACGCATAAGAATTGCCGAAGAAACAAGGTTGGAAAAAGAGCAGATACTTGAAGATCATGCAAGAAGGCACGGTGAAGGTGTCTACAGCAAGAAAGGGTGCTAAGTCCACCAAACCTACCCCGGCAAGAGAACATGCCACTATAACTCCCTAAATGCCAGCAGATCTTATGAGTCCATTATTGCAGGGATGGACCAATTGAAAGCAAAGAAACAACTCTTTTGGTGTTATGTCAAGAACCAAGACATTTCTATTGAGAGTGCCCTCATGGAAATTAGTCCGAATTGCACCGTACCTTTTCCCACTTTTCCTCCTAAGCTGATTGCCCTAGTAACTGAAGATGCCAATGCTGAGCCTAATGCTAGTGATGTTGTCGTGACAACTCCTGCAACAAAGAAAGGTAAAGAAGCATTGAAACGTAAACCTTCACCACCCAAAGAGACCAAGAAAAAGTTTGAACCCGTCGAGGAAGTAGAAGAAAATGACCTTGCACTAGCCCTACAACTACCATCAAGGTGAGGCAGTAACACCACAAGCAAACGGCCCAACAGAATCTTCGACCAAGAGGTGACGACCTCTCACTTTAATTTTTCATTTTTATGTATTTTTAGTTAGTTAGAATGGTTCATGCATTAAGTACAATGGCTCACTCAAGTTTTGGGGAGGGTTTGTGTCTCTTCATTAGTGTAGAGCGTTTTAGTGTTCTCTAAATATGAGCGCAAGTGCACACTCCTGTCAAGTAATAGTATAAAAGATATCGTCTCCCACAGGGATTGGCCAGCTTGACTCGAATCGTACTTCTTGCACAAGGAAAATTAAATGCACAAATAAGTTGAATTGTTTGAGAGGGAAATAAAATAAAAATACAAGTAAATAAAAGGGAAGAGATCAAATTGATAGAATGGGCCGGATTATGCTGCTCCCTAGTGTGAAACTACGTTGAATAGGACAAGTTGCTTTGCGCTGCTAGACTTTGCTGCCTCGGCGGGGGATGACAGGTAGGCTGCTGTGACGCTCTCGCTGCCCCGGTAGTGGAATGGATGTGTGTCTCGACAGAAAACTCGGCAGAACTACAAGGTTCGGCAAAACGCTTCGAAAGTGATCCCACTTATGTCTAAGTCATAATGTTGTTGATGCCCACTGCAAATAACACCAGTCGCGGCGTGAATCATGCAAAGACAGCAATGTTTGGTTCGTTCTCTTTTAGCCGCCTTAAATCCTAACCTATGTCTGGGCTGGATTGATCAACACTTGCTAAAGGTGAAGACAGTACTTACTCCTTTTGTGAGTTTGACTCTCTCGATACTGAAAAAATTGATAGCAATCAACTAATCTTTCGCCTTAATTGAAAACTATAAAGAACATGGAATAAGCAAACCTTAAAGCTTTATTGTAAAAACAAACTTAAAATCCTAAACAATCGTTCTCACACTAGTTTACAACATAACCCAAACCCAAAAAGAATTTTAGAACATAATGGCGGCAAGAAAACCTAAACTATGCCTAAGGGAAAACCTAAGTTGTTTTGAAGTAAAAGTACAATGGGTATATATAGGCATTAGCTAGGTCTAGTCCTTCTTGGAGTAGAAGTCTTCAAAGTAGTTTTGTATTAAATGCAACCTTGAATTCTGACTTCTTTGAGTTGAATGTGGACTTCATCACGTTGCCTTGCTCCGCAAGTAATCTCGCATTCCTCCTTCGGCGGCTCTGCCTGCTGCTACAGTCATCGAAAAATTGAGTGGACAACATCGTTAGAATCAGGATTTTCTGCTCTACAGATCGAGCTCTAGTTCTCTAATTCCTCGGTTTGCTGTCTTAGACGGCAGGTAGGGCGACGACAGCTACTCGGTAGCTATTGTCTTTGTCTGGAACACCATCAGTACAACTCCTTGGTCTACTGCCTCAGCATCATGTCCTCTGTTCCTCTCTCCTTCTGTCAGCCTCTAGTACCTGAAACTAAAACTAAACTAAAACAATATCTTTTCCTTACCAAATAAAAGATAATATATAGAAAGCATGGCAAAGTCAAGAATACTGTAAAATGCAATGCATGATCCTAATTATGCCTAAGATGTACTCAAAAACATCAATAATAAGAGATGGAATGTGCATGAAAAATAGAACTTATGGACACTTTACAATTAGTCATTTAGTTTATTTTAGTTTGCATATTTCTTGACATGGCAACTACTTGCTATAATTGCTAATGAGCTTTTGTTTTCTTATGACGGGTACTTGCCACGACATCTTAGGTTGAGAATATTTAGACTTTAGGATTTGTGTGGATTCAAATTGAGATTAGTTATGATGCCTTGTTTCGATACACTGTTGTAACTGTTCAATTTTAAGAAACCCGATAAGCAATAGGTTTAAAAAAGAAAAAAATGAAAAGAAAAAATAGAAAATAGGCAAAAATGAAAAAAAATGAATGAAAAAAAGAAATAATTTCTAGAGGTGTACATCTGGCTGTAGTTCAATAAAATTTCCATAAGCTCTAGGACACTCCGTTGCTATGCTAATAGGGTATGCTCGACACACACCGAGTAGGAAAGATAATTAATTAAGCATGGGTGAATGAAATTCTTCACAAGATGACTCAACTCAATAAGCTAGGAGTTTATTGTTTGCTCTATCTTATCTTCAAGCCTATGAAAGTAGTTATGATGAGCCAAAGATGGTTTGCTAAATAAATTGCCTTAGAAGTATGATATTTATTCATGTTATAATAAACTGAAGCTTTATGGGATCTTATTTATTTAATTGATCCCAACTTATGAACACACACATGCACGGGCATTATGGTTAATCTTGGGAGACATTTCTTGCTGTCCAAAAGTCGATGGGTGATTAATTCTAACATTGCCACGATTCGGATGATGAAATTTGGGTTCTGAAGCATGTTTAGTAGTAATTGTCATGGTAAGTTGTTAGTACATGCATTTCTTGAGGACAAGCAATAGTTCGAGTTTGGGGTGTGATAAGTATGAAAAATAGTGTATATTGTACCTTTTTAATTCGATTATTGTTTAGACTTAATCTCATTTTAGTTGCATATTTACATGTTTTTGCATAAATTCGTAGTTTTCCATTTGGTGGGCCTTGCTTTGAGTTTTTCCTATATTTTTGGAGAAATGTTGTTGTTTTTGTTCTACTTGTGCATGATAAATGCCAAACCACTTACCAAAAGTTGCCACGGTAAGTGTCAACCTAGTCAAACCTCATCCCAACCGATTCGGTTACACCCATATTTAAATTGGGAAGGTACAGAATATAAGGATAAGGGATAAATCATACAATTCGAAATTTAAATTGAGCTCTCCCCCTGTAATAAAGAGTGATCACAGATTCACGATCAACACGAGGAGATCGACCAAGAGGAGATTGACTACGACGCAATGAGGAGACCTTATTCGATCGCTCCATTTTTTCGTTTCTTCTTTTTAATTAATTCAATGTTTGTGTCTAATATTATGTGGATTCTTCTAAACACAACCATGAACTAATTAAATTGGGTTGGGTTATTGGGTTATTGATGCTTGTGAAGGAATGATTATCTTTGGTTTTAATTTATTTTGATGTTTATCCAATATTACTGTTTTAATTGTGATTCAAGTAGTTTATAGATAAATGTTTGATGTGTATTCATTTACTTAGGCTCGGGAGAGCTAAGTTTACAAAACTAAATTGGAAGCAGGTTTCCATTCAACGAGTGTTAGTGGAAGCTAATTCACCTAGGGATAAGGAAATAATTTTAGAGACTAAAAAGAGTTCACCAAATTGATGAAGATTACCCAAGCCTAACGCACAGATGTATTACCAACACTTGTTGTTCATCAGTTCTTCTGTTATAGATAACTAGGAGGAATCGTAGAACACTTTGTTGGACATTAAAAATATGACTAATTGCCACAGCAATTCAGTCGGCAACAACATCATAATACTCAATGACCCAACCTCCTCAATCAAACTTGGTTTCTTCTCTTATTATTCAAATTCATTCAATTCTAGTTTCATTTTAGTTGCTTAATATCACATTCCATCACCATCAATTTTATTCCTTTTTTTAGTGCGAGAAGCTAAAAGTAGAGTTTCATCAACTCTGTGGAGACAATCTTAATCTATAATGTTACTTACGACGTGTATACTTGCATCATTTGCGTAGCACTTAAATCACGCAACAGAGTTCTAGCTTAGAAAATTATTGTTATAATCTAGGGGCATGTATACACTAACATCTTACGACAAAAGATCGATCAACTACCCAGAAAAAACTTAATCTAAAGCTCTGATACTACTAAATGTATAACCTAGACCGGTATGAAGGACCTGGCCTAATATGAGATGTCATATTCAGATCACAAGAGCGACCCGCAGATACAAACACAAGTACCTTAAAATTCCGTTTAAACAATTCCAGTTATAAAACAGAATTTAGTTGAAAATACATTTAAATACAGACCCAAATATAAACAAAAAATGTTATGACCTACATGCCCACTATACAGTTGTACCGTACTCTACAAGCAATGCATCTAGAACTCTCTAATATGATGTCGATGTCCCGAACAATACTTGAACTTACTAACCCGCAAGGATGAAATAGTTGTGTGAGCTTGAGAGCCCAATAATACAAAATTACCTAAAGATGTTATAATCAAGAAGGAAGATGTATAGGCCAATCATAAATAGAAAATGATAAAACAAGGCACTAACATATACTAATTATAGTTCATAAACTATTTAAAGCAAGGCAATTCGATAAACACTGTTGTCCAACCACATACATTCACAATATTACTCAAGAGACTACTCAAAAAATGTATCAAATTGAGCTACATAGTTCGTGTGTAACCCCCTTAACCCGGCCTAGACGATTGACCCGAATTAAGAAGTTTACACGGGGAAAACCAAAGTCAACCCGAAAGTCAACCTTGATTAACGACCTTTTTTTTTTCTTTTTAATCTTATCTAAATGCACATTAACCCTAGATATGTTCATACAATCGACATACTCAAAGATCAGCGCATTCGGAAAACATTCAGGGACTTAATTGCACAAATCATGAATTTAGGGACCAAAATGTAAATTCTGGAAATTATAAGGACTTAACCCACTTTTGAGTTACCATCATGAAATTAGTCATATTTCATGCTTCTCTGTCAAATTTCAACTCAAACGGACATCTCAAACTCATTCAATTGCATACACAAAGTTCAGGACCAAAACGCAAAGGTTTCAAAACATATAACCGTCAATTTCAGTGCCCAACGGTCGGGTGTTTCGGAACAGGGACAATCCGTTCCGAAACGCAGGACCGTTCCGAAACCAGTTCCGAAACAGGGCCTGGCAGTGGCCAAACTGTTCCGGAACGGCTCTGCCTGTTTCGAAACGCCTAGGCCATTTCAGGCCCTCTGTTCCGAAACGGCATCACCTGTTCCGAAACAGGCTGCCCAGATTGCAGGAATTTCGCTGGTTTAATGCACAATTGACCCATCAAACATGCTCCAAAGGCAACCAAATCATACCAACAAGTCATTCAACACTCAAGGAACATAATGGCATCAACAATTCATAAACATGGCATCAAACAAGGAAAGCCCCAATTCTATAGGCATGCATCCTATATTGAAAACCATTCAAACACCATATCACCAAACAATCCTCAAAAGAGACCATTTACATGTTCCAACATCAACAACAACATACAATCAACTTAGGGAGTCCAACATACACAATCTCATTAAACGTCAACATAAGAGATTCCCCCCATTGCCTTTATTATCTATAGCTATTAACCGAGACATACATCTCAAATGGAGCTCTCCTTGAATCCCTTGCTTCTCGCTGTCCCAACTTCAAAAATCTGCATTGATGGACAAAAAGGAGCGTAAGCACATAATGCTTAGTGAGGAATGCTCAAAACCAAAACACCATCAATGCAGCGAGTCATAAAACCTCTTTTAAAAGCATCACAAATCGATAAACCAAAGCAATGTTTGAAAACTCCTTTAGACAACATGCTTTAAGTCATGCATTGCTCAAATATGAAAACCAACCCTTAGCTTAGAAAAGCCAAGTAATTCACTTCAAAGCACAATCTTGCAAAACCATCAATTTAACCATTCCATGCATGAACATCATATGCAAAGTTAAATACAAGATCCTTGGAAAACACTTCCACATCACATCATACTTTCCTCATACTTGAAAACCATTTCAAAGCAAGAAACCTTTGAAAACCACTTACTCATTCAAACTATCTCATGCATTATACAAATGCAACATAAGAACCACAAAATCAATATTTGCATTTCATACCTTTAAAACAAGTCTTCGCAAGACTACAATGCACTTAAAAGATTTCATGCACACATGCACCATTCTCATTAGAAAACGAACTCTTGTTCAAGCTAACAAGTAAACATGCATTCATAAAACATTACACCCTTCTCATGAAAACATGCATCATTTCAAGCATCTCATGCTTCATCATATTCAAGAACATTATATTGGCTTCCAAGTGATAATTCACAAACCATCATAACACAAGACTCAATCGGATACGCGGATCACAAGCGTTGTCCCCACGCTTCATACACACTACCAATCACAAGGTCCACATATGGACTTTTAAACACCATATGACCTTAACATTCACAAGGTCCTCAAATGGAATTTTAACCACCATTTGACCTTAACATTCACAAGGTCCTCAAATGGAATTTTAACCGCCATTTGACCTTAACATTCACAAGGTCCTCAAATGGAATTTTAACCACCATTTGACCTTAACATTCACAAGGTCCTCAAATGGAATTTTAACCACCATTTGACCTTAACATTCACAAGGTCCTCAAATGGAATTTTAACCACCATTTGACCTTAACATCACTCATTGGTAGTTGTATAACATCACTAACGAGATCCCGGGACATACAAGATCCACACATGGACTTTACACCACCATTGTGATCTTACCATACACAAGGTCCTCATATGGACTTTTAAACACCATATGACCTTAATGTATACAAGGTCCTCATATGGAATTTTAACCACCATATGACCTTAACACAAGACCCACCCATGGACTTTTAAACACCATGGTGTTCTTGACCATCTCGTTAGTGTACTTGGATGGAGTTACCGGTTCAATCACAACCACTCCACATCCAAGGCAACTTTATTCACGGTGCACCCAATCCTATAGCCGGCTAACTATATCCGATTCATGTAACCAAGAACCACTTACATCACTTGCCAATATAACCAATTTACCATATTATTCCATTGTTTTACAAGCATAACCAAAATGCCAAACCACCAATTACCATCATCAATCCACTGTTTTTAAAGCATTACACAAAGCCATTAAACAACATGCGACACTATGCATCAATTCCACAATTCCAATGTACAAAACCAAGGATCTCTTACCTTGAGCATCCTTCACACATGGCTTTCAAAACCAGCATTAAACCATGCTAAAATATGCTTTCAAAACAGAATTTAAAACATGCAAATCACATGCATTGCATCCAACAATCACAAGTGCTTTAAAAACCAATTCATAACACAAACCAATAGAGGAATGCCATTTACTTACTCTTGAGCTTAGCTAAGTTGTTTAGACTTAAAATAAGCTCCCAAAACCTTCAAACCTTGGTTTTAAAGCTGAAAATCCAACTTCACTCACCGATACACAAAACAAGGCTAGCCAACAAGCCTTCCAAGCATCCGAAACCTTCAACGCCACCTCTATTGCTCACGGATCATTCTCCCTTGTTTCAAGCACATAACAACAGAGGATTAATGCATCATAATGCATTAAAAACACCAGCAACACACCTAAACTCGCTGCTCTTTGCAAATCGAACATTTCGGCTACCAAACACAACCGAAATCACATCCAAACACTTCCAAAACCTAACCCAGCCAAGATCCATCACTTCTAACCATTTTTAAACATCAATTAACATCCAAAATGATCCCAAACACGTCCTTATACCTCCAGCATTAACAAAACACCAAGATCAACCCAAAAACCACCATTTTCACAAGTAGAAACTTAGGAAAATCAACCTATTCGGGATTGCATTGATTAAACCTCAATTTCTCATCAAATATACATCCATTTTACATTAAAAACACATCTCAAAAAACCCAACCATTTCATACGAATTTCATCACAAATTAACCAAATCTTGCATTTTAAAGCCAAGATCAAGAACACAATTGTAAAACCTTTAATAAAACACAAATCAAGGATTGAGAACTTAGGAATTTCAGTAAAGAACTGAGAATTTAGAGGAGAAGGACGTTCATACCTCTAAACTTGAGTTTTCTCCCTTTTTGGAACCAAAATCATGAAAATCCAATAAGCAAATACTAAGGTTTTGTTGTAGATTTGATTAGTGATCAAATGAGGATAGAAATCACATCTTAAGTTGTCAAAATCAGAGGAAATTCTGCTGGAGAAATGTGTTTGGGTTGAGAGAAAAGTTGAGAGAAAAGAAAATGGAAAATTTGGGAAAAGTTTGTTAAAATGCCAAAAATATATTTCCCTCCGTTTTACCTTTATTTTAAAACCATTAATTAATTGATAAATATTCAGAAAAATCTGGAGAAACTCTTTTGGGTAAATAGCTCCTTAAAGATTCAAAGTTTCAATCCTTTTTAAAACAGTCACCCAGTTTTCAAAAATTACATTTTGGTCACTAACCCAAAATGTCACTCTTCCAAACCTCATTTTGTAAAATTGATTTCACCTTTATCTTATATATAATAAAAGAGGATTTTAAGACATTTTTCCATATTTTTAATGCAACCCGAACTAGGCTTTCCCAAATTCATCCTTTTATATTCGAATCGCAACCCGACCGGTCCGGTCCAAACCCAAAACTTCTAAGCCCAAAATTGGGGTGTTACAACTCCCCCCCCCTTAAGAAATTTCGTCCTCGAAATTTCAACCGGCGAAAAGAGAACAACCAAACTTCTCAAGCAACACACAAGGCAACACAAGAGACTTAACCACCACTGAACACTCTCCTCACAAAACTCCACCAACCCAACACCACCACATACTGTTCACGGATTCCAGAACACTCAAACATTAACCACATCTTAACCTTTCACACTTCCGGACTACACATAGTCCCAACAACAACCTGAAGAACCTCCAACTTTTACTGCATACACCACCCTAACTCACAACTCTCAAAACTTGTTCACACAATGACACCAACCAATCCAATTCAGCCACCATGTGGCCCACAACCCTCACTGCTTCTAAAACCCCTTGCACAAGTGCTCAACCTCTTCCAAAGATTACCACATCAAGCAAAAATTTCTAAGCATCAACCGCTTACCCAAACTTCTCAACGTAATGCTGACATTCCTTCACATCCGCCGCTATCATTACCATAACGACTCACCAGGACTACTCACCTAACATCCGAAAATCACGACACAAAACCCCAACCTTGACTCCGCCAGCCGTTCCATACACCACCAACTGTCTTCAGACGGAATTTACTCATACACAACTAGCCAACCACTTCTCACAAGAACCCGTCCAACCAACAATGGCCTTTGATCTTATATTGCCTTTCCACTTCAAGTTTTGATTACAACACTTGCCTTACTAAAACATCGCCCAACCTATACATACATATTTAGGTTACGAAACTTCTATTCTCCCAGGCTAACCCTTTTCTACAACCCACAACACAACATCTTCTCAACTCTTCGAAGGTTGCTACGAACCATCACCTACAAAACAACCCTTCTACTACTACATCAATGCCAAGTTACCTCAGCACTCTGGAACACATCCACTAACTTACAACATCACTTAACACCAAGAAACTACCACTTCTACCAGCTATTCACGACCACTCTAACCGATTCTAACTTCAACTGGTAATCTCCTCACCAAGAAATCCCGCTAAACTCATTAAGCGCCAAACACTTTCCTTCTACCAACACGCTATATCGCACTCACTATTACTGACAACTCGCTTAATACCCTCTATTACTTCTAGCATTCTCCTAGCACCAACACAACTTTTAAAACCCCCATCCAATCTAACCCTATCACAACTCTAACAGATCCGATTAACTATCAGCGAGTGTGAACGTTCGTATGCATGGTCACCAATATGCCCTATCAATGCCTGATGTACATGCATGCAAAACCTCTAATGTCATGTCACATGTATGCATGGACCAGTACATATATAATATAGCATATAGCAAATGATTTTAACTGTGCATATATGTCGGTTCACACCCACCAATAACATCCTCAGAATCCGCCTAAAAACAACCTCCTATCTCACTTCCAACTTGACCAACTCCATCATTCTAACAACCCATTATCCACAAGATACTCACTAATGCCCTCTTCACACTAAAGTTGTTTTCAAAACAACACCAACTACTACCCCAAACATGCTAGCAACGAGACCATACCCACTACGCAAGGAAATACCAACTGAAACCAAACTAAGATACTAGAGCAAAGGTTACTTAACAAGGTTACCTGTAAACACCTCACTACCCCGGAGCTTCAACAGACGAGCTCTCTTCCTCGCAGAACCATCATTCTCCAGCCGCACTGCTGCAACATCAGCTAACACATTAAGGTCACCACCATCTCCCTGCGGTAAAGAATCCTGACTACCCCGAGCAAACTTCAAACAATTACGTCTTAAATGTCCAACAGACCCACAATTCCAACAAGATTCATTCCCCAAGCTCCTCACACCTTTCTGCCCTTCTTGCCACCTTCGAACTTTGTCTCGGCTGCGCCCACTACCCTTCAGAGACTCTTTTGCTACCACTGAAGCTGATCTCACCACATGAGGACAATTCCGCTTCACATGCTCTTTAGAACCACAGTTCCAACAAACACCTGCACCCCAACAACCTCCAACATGACACTTTCCACATTGGTCACACATCGGCAACCGAGCTACCCCTCTTTGATCATGTAGCACTTGACCCAAATCTACACTACCATCCAAGCTTCGATTCAAGCAAAACCTTCTATCACGTCGCCTCTTACGCTGACCGCTCTCGAGGTCAGTACCCACAACTCTCTCGCTTAAAATTTTCTCACCTTCATAAACTGAAACCACACCCTCACGTTGCTTAACCCTTGGGAATTTCTCTCCAAGGTACCTTTCATAAAAGGCAGACACAAAGAAGTCCCAATCTATATCGTGGATGTGCGATGCCACCGCCACAGATGTCCACCAGGCACAAGCGTCCTCCAACATCAATGAGACCACACTTCCCAGCTTACAGGCATAGTCACAACCCTTCTGATCCAAAATCAGAATTACACTGGCCAACCAGGCCTCGAACGTCTCAGGTGTCGAACCATGATACTCTACAGCTCCCAAATCATGCAAACGCTGTTTCGACAAACTCGCATGTCCCACAGTCGACACGTCTACAAGCCTCACTTTCGCCACATCCTGAGATGTTCCCAACACCTCTTAAACAATAGGTGTTGAACCCTTCATCACAAAACCAGCTTCTTCCTCCTGCCTCACTACCTCAACTCCAGGCACAGAAGACTGAGACGAAACACCCCCACTAAAAGGTGAATTCCACGCCTTAACAACCTGCTCTAAAGCAGCAACCATCGCACCTAACTGCCATTCTCTCATCGATTTCACCATGCTATTAACAGCAAACAAACATAACAAAACAAACAAATCGATCAGACCAGCTTTAAGCAAGGATTCAAAGCTCCAACTCCAAAATAACACAATAGCTATAATAATAAGGCAATGGGTATCCCGAATTCTCCCCTTTTACATGACATAACAGTCAATAAAAACACGGATATCACAACATTGAGCATATCAATCAACATATTTCGATCATGCTCTCATCAAACAACATTCACTCGCAACAGCATAATATCAATATATCATACCCATCACACTTTCATCATTCATAAAATCAGCTCACATCACCAGCATATCACCAGCACAAATCCACATTAACTCAATGAAGATTCACAAACAAAAAGCATGCTAAAAGCATCAACAATTCGCTCAAAGACACACTTTCCAACCGACTTCCAACCCCACATCAGAATAAACATTAAACACTTATTGCAACAATTTACCATTTCCCCCAAGCTTTCGCAACTCAGCTCTGATACCACCAAATGTAACCCCCTTAACCCGGCCTAGACGATTGACCCGAATTAAGAAGTTTACACGGGGAAAACCAAAGTCAACCCGAAAGTCAACCTTGATTAACGACCCTTTTTTTTATTTTTAATCTTATCTAAATGCACATTAACCCTAGATATGTTCATACAATCGACATACTCAAAGATCAGCGCATTCGGAAAACATTCAGGGACTTAATTACCCAAATCATGAATTTAGGGACCAAAATGTAAATTCTGGAAATTATAAGGACTTAACCCACTTTTGAGTTACCATCATGAAATTAGTCATATTTCATGCTTCTCTGTCAAATTTCAACTCAAACGGACATCTCAAACTCATTCAATTGCATACACAAAGTTCAGGACCAAAACGCAAAGGTTTCAAAACATATAACCGTCAATTTCAGTGCCCAACGATCGGGTGTTTCGGAACAGGGACAATCCGTTCCGAAACGCGGGACCGTTCCGAAACCAGTTCCGAAACAGGGCCTGGCAGTGGCCAAACTGTTCCGGAACGGCTCTGCCCGTTTCAAAACGCCTAGGCCATTTCAGGCCCTCTGTTCCGAAACGGCATCACATGTTCCGAAACAGGCTGCCCAGATTGCAGGAATTTCGCTGGTTTAATGCACAATTGACCCATCAAACATGCTCCAAAGGCAACCAAATCATACCAGCAAGTCATTCAACACTCAAGGAACATAATGGCATCAACAATTCATAAACATGGCATCAAACAAGGAAAGCCCCAATTCTATAGGCATGCATCCTATATTGAAAACCATTCAAACACCATATCACCAAACAATCCTCAAAAGAGACCATTTACATGTTCCAACATCAACAACAACATACAATCAACTTAGGGAGTCCAACATACACAATCTCATTAAACGTCAACATAAGAGATCCCCCCCATTGCCTTTATTATCTATAGCTATTAACCGAGACATACATCTCAAATGGAGCTCTCCTTGAATCCCTTGCTTCTCGCTGTCCCAACTTCAAAAATCTGCATTGATGGACAAAAAGGAGCGTAAGCACATAATGCTTAGTGAGGAATGCTCAAAACCAAAACACCATCAATGCAGCGAGTCATAAAACCTCTTTTAAAAGCATCACAAATCGATAAACCAAAGCAATGTTTGAAAACTCCTTTAGACAACATGCTTTAAGTCATGCATTGCTCAAATATGAAAACCAACCCTTAGCTTAGAAAAGCCAAGTAATTCACTTCAAAGCACAACCTTGCAAAACCATCAATTTAACCATTACATGCATGAACATCATATGCAAAGTTAAATACAAGATCCTTGGAAAACACTTCCACATCACATCATACTTTCCGCATACTTGAAAACCATTTCAAAGCAAGAAACCTTTGAAAACCACTTACTCATTCAAACTATCTCATGCATTAAACAAATGCAACATAAGAACCACAAAATCAATATTTGCATTTCATACCTTTAAAACAAGTCTTCGCAAGACTACAATGCACTTAAAAGATTTCATGCACACATGCACCATTCTCATTAGAAAACGAACTCTTGTTCAAGCTAACAAGTAAACATGCATTCATAAAACATTACACCCTTCTCATGCAAACATGCATCATTTCAAGCATCTCATGCTTCATCATATTCAAGAACATTATATTGGCTTCCAAGTGATAATTCACAAACCATCATAACACAAGACTCAATCGGATACGCGGATCACAAGCGTTGTCCCCACGCTTCATACACACTACCAATCACAAGGTCCACATATGGACTTTTAAACACCATATGACCTTAACATTCACAAGGTCCTCAAATGGAATTTTAACCACCATTTGACCTTAACATTCACAAGGTCCTCAAATGGAATTTTAACCGCCATTTGACCTTAACATTCACAAGGTCCTCAAATGGAATTTTAACCGCCATTTGACCTTAACATTCACAAGGTCCTCAAATGGAATTTTAACCACCATTTGACCTTAACATTCACAAGGTCCTCAAATGGAATTTTAACCACCATTTGACCTTAACATTCACAAGGTCCTCAAATGGAATTTTAACCACCATTTGACCTTAACATCACTCATTGGTAGTTGTATAACATCACGAACGAGATCCCGGGACATACAAGATCCACACATGGACTTTACACCACCATTGTGATCTTACCATACACAAGGTCCTCATATGGACTTTTAAACACCATATGACCTTAAGGCCCTTAATTTCTGACGCAAAACACCTATCCACAAATTTCAGGAGCTGCAAATTTACCTTCATCGCCGGAATGAGAACAAAGTTGCACATGCAATGGCATCCCTGGGTCGCCGATTCACAGAAGACCGATTTTAGGTGGAGGAGGTGTCGGAGGAGGCAAAAGCGGCAGCCGATCTTGACCGACGGTTCATAGATCCGCCATAACACTCTATGTTTCTTTGATTTCGTGGGTACCCAGCATCTTTTCAGCCCGCTTTGGTTTTCTTCTGATCTGGCTTCAAATCTCTACTTGTATCACATCTAAACTTAGCCAATCAGCCACTGGATCATTTGGCTTTCGTCTTCCTTTGCTTTGTGTTTTTTTGCCGTTTGTGGATTTTTTTATTTGCTTTGTGTTTTATTTTGCCGTTTGTGGCTTTTCTTTTCATTGCTTTGTGTGTTCTCTTGCCGTTTGTGGCTTTTCATTTTCTTTGTTTAGTGTTTTATTTTGTCTGTTGCGTCGGTTTGAAGTCTTGTCTGTAATTATTTTTCTTCTCGTTATGTTGGAATAAAATGCCAGGTGGTACCCATTTCAAAAAAAATCGTCACCCAATTTTCCTTGTGATTCACGTGAACTCTTTCCCTTTAAAAGCAACACACACGTATGTTTGCTCGCTCGCATGCCCGCATGCGCACGCACACACATACATCCGCTTGCTCGCCCGCCCGCAAGCACGTACACATGCGCACGCACACACAATATATATATATATATATATATATATATATATATATATATATATATATTCCAATTGTTATAATACTAAGGAACCGATAGTCAAATTTTAACTCTATGCTTCAATGTGTCTTCAACCTATGTTTCGTCAACTGTTAAATTCGATTTTTCTTTCTTTAAAACACTAATCTAATAATTAACCCAACTTATAACATCTAAATCTCAATCAGATCATTATAACCACATTATTGTCATATTTACCATTGATAAAAACTAAGGTTGTCATTATGAAAATATCATCATTTACAAGATCACCCAGCATACATGCTAAATTTAATGACTAAGGAGTATTAGTATATTACCTTACTCCTAGCAATAAAATACAACATTGAACCGCACGAACCAACTTGCCTCAGTGGTTAAGGGAACGGTTGTTGTTCCTAGAGCTCACGGGTTCGAGCACAAGCAGTTTCAGCAAGGTGTTTGAGCGTTCATTTTTAAATGGTTGAGAGTATATTTAAAATAGATATTACTTGTAATTATTTTAGTTTTTATAAAAGAAAAATACAACATTGAACCAAAATCCTTCAAGCTTATTCTTGCATTTCTTCTTTCTTTTCTTTTTTTTGATTTTTCACCAATCTATCTAGAAACTTCCGTCAAGGAGTTTCGATCTCCAAGACCCCACATGAACTTTGGCTCAACCGTGACCATCAATGAACTAGATAGAATAAAGGTTGAGCTTAAAATAACGGGGTGAATATCGAATGAATGATGAAGCAAGGGGAAGAATTAAAAGAAATGAATGATGGACAAGTATGGGGAACAAGGGTAATTAACTAATTTTTGGGGAATACAAAGAGAAAAGAAAGGCTATTAGCCTATAAATTAAAAGCCATCACCCTATACCCCATCAAGATCCTGAAATTCGGAAATCGAATCCAATTAAATACAATTTTGGGAGAATTGCAAAGGAAGGACTCCCACTTAACAAAGTTCAAAATTCAAATATTTGTACGAGTAATAAGCAAGCGACTCCAATTTTGTTGTTGAAACTGAGTGGAAATCCAAGAACATCCCTCCCATATCTTCTGTAATCTATCCAACACCTCTAATACCCAACGTTGAAGACAATTCATTCCCTGAGTTTGGTCATCCCAACCAATAGTATCCATTTTCTGAGTTCACCAAACCCATTTTGGTTCTACTTCAGTCCTAACCTAAATTCAATAATAATTTTGGTTCTACATCGAATCAATTCATATATAAATTCGTTATGAAATAATAGAAATTTATTTTTTTAGCAATGCTATTAGTGTAACCTTAGCCCCGCGCTGGAACATGTCGGCAAAGTCAATACTTGTCTTCCTGCTCAGGTTTCTCGGTTTCTTTATAACCCGCAAAACCCTGTTATCCATCCACAGGTTCCTCTCTACGCTTCTCAAACCTGTAAAATACCTCGTCGGAAAAATCATGCCCAATCAATCCCATGACCAAAGCTCCGATCTCTCACCACCCTTTGATCCATCTAAACCCTCCATTCCTATCTCCTACCCCATCAACACCCTTGAAGAACTTGACTCCGCTTCTTACTTCACTTCTTTTCACTACCCTTTTAACAAATCCATTGTTCCTCTCCCACCCCCTAATTCAGCTTTGCCTCCAAGGCCCAGGCTTTTGGTTTGCCATGACATGCAAGGTGGCTACGGGGACGATAAGTGGGTCCAGGGTGGCCGTAACTCCGCCGCTTATGCCATCTGGCACTGGTATTTGATCGATGTTTTTGTTTATTTTTCTCATACACTGGTCACCTTGCCTCCTCCTTGTTGGACCAATACTGCTCATAGGCATGGAGTTAAGGTTAGTTCCCTCACAACCCTCTCTCTTTCTGATTTGGCTTTTTTCAAGCTGAAAATGGTGGGTTCAAGTGATAAAGCCAGGGTATTTTTTAATTTATGATTTTTCTTTATATGCTGATTTTAAATAAATTTCTTAAATTGCATATCATTGTGAACTACCAAGTTAGCAACAAGGCAACAAATACCATAAATTCCAATGATTTAAGAAAATAACAATCTTTACTCTTTGCCAAGTCAAGAATGGTCTCTGTTTCTTTTCTAGCGTTGCTGATACATTATGGTTATTCTTTTCGTGTTGAAAGTCTGTTTCATTTTTAAGACAGTAAAGGGAGATTTATATACGTTTTTCCCCTGTGGCTGCGGAATCTAAGGTATTGGGGACATTTATCACTGAATGGGATGAAGGGAAAGCAATTTGCAAGGAACTGCTTTCAACAAAAGAGTCTGCTCACAAGTATGCTGAACGCTTGGCAGAGCTTGCTGTTGCTTTAGGCTTTGATGGCTGGCTGGTATATGTTACACATCTATCAAGCTCAGCACACACACGTACACATACACATACACAATGTTACATAAAAACATGCCAAGTTTTTAGGACAAGGAAAGATGAAATTAAGAGAACGTTTTATTATATTTTGGACTTTGGAGTAAGAATAGCAGTTAGATAATATGAATAAATGTTCTTCCTTCTGTCAATATAATGTAGGAAATTTTCATATATTGGCTGCCCCCGTTTCAACAATTAACCAAGTAAAGCTTCCTTGCAGCTCAATATGGAGGTTCAAGTGGATGTCGGGCAAATCCCTAATCTGAAAGAATTTGTTAGCCATTTAACCCAGACTATGCATTCCTCACTTCCTGGATCTTTGGTCATATGGTTTGTAAAAGAAGAAGCCACAAATGAATTGTGCAATATATTTTGAAGTGCATTAAGTTTTAGTTTGATTAATCTTGTTTGGTTATGCAGGTATGATAGTGTGACAATTGATGGAGATCTTAACTGGCAAAATCGACTGAATGAAAAGAATAAGCCTTTCTTTGATATTAGTGATGGAATTTTCATTAACTATACATGGAAGGTATTGCTTTTTTTAACATTATCATCTATCTCAAGCCTAATTTCTTCTTTTCTTGAATGTAAGACCTTTTGTATACCCTGCAGGAGGACTATCCAAAGCTTTCGGCAACTTTTGCTGGTGATAGAAAGTTTGATGTCTATATGGGGATAGATGTGTTTGGAAGGGGAACATATGGTGGTGGCCAATGGACTGTATGCTTCTTGCAAATCTTAGAATAATGTTTCTGTCAATTGAGATATAATTGACATATATCCTTAATTTTGTCTTTTTGGTTGGTTCCAGAAGTCGACGTCGAACTTTAACATGCGGAACATATCTCAATTCTTTGAGATATGTTTCATTTTTCTTACTTATGGTTAGCGTTTTTACATTTGGATGATATCTTATTGCCTAAAGATGTCGTTCTCATATCAGCATTTCATAAACTAGATGTTATACAACAAAAATTTCTCTCATGTTATACATAGCATTGTAGTATTATACAATTATCTTTCGAAGTTGGAAGCTGATGCACAGATTTGGTTGGGTTGTGATTTCATCAACAGTTGTTACCTGCTTACATTTTGTTTCCTTTCTGGAGGAATCTTAGTGTTTCTACATTATTATAAATATGGTGAAAATAAAAACAAAAAAATAGAGCATTTTCTTGAGTCTTGATCCCTATTGTAAAAAGTGCCTGAATTTATGCATCCTTTAATGATATAATCGATGCTTGGAATTTCCATAGCAGTTCGGTGGCTAGCACTATGAACATATTTTGTTTTGTTCCTGGTTGATTTACATTTTTTGAATAATGTACTAGGAAAAATGTTATTTCCGATTTTTTCATCTTTTTTTTATGTTACAAGACAAAATATAATACGAGCTCTTTGCTTGTTAAATGCATTAACCTGAGAGTAAAAGGTTATAATCAGTTGTAATTCATTGACTTTCTTAATCCAAGCTACAGCTCAAGTTTGGCGAGTTATTATTGCTAGTTTCTTGTGTCAGTTTTCCTTCAGTTTTGACTGATTGAAAACCCTAACAATTTTTTTTTCCATAATAGACCAATGTTGCACTTGATGTGATAAAGAAGGACGATATCTCAGCAGCCCTATTTGCTCCTGGATGGATTTATGAAACAAAACAACCCCCTGATTTTCAGACTGCTCAAAATCGGTATTGCACTTTTTTCTTAAGCTGATTAGTATTGTTATAGAATGCTTACTCATTAAGTAAGATGTCTACTCTTCCCTTTCAACAGGGAAGGAGGCACGTTGTAGGTGGAAGGGGCCATGCCCCTCCCCCAACTTTGATGGTTTAATTGCATTTCAAGCCATTGATAGTTTTGAAAACTTTGAAATTAAGCATTGCTCCCCCTAATTTTTTTGGTTTAATTATTTTTTTATGACTTTGTTAGTTTTAAAATTAATGAAATTTAGCCTTGAACCTTTTTTTTTGTTTAATCACATTTTAAGACATTTCAATTTTAAAATGGGAAAATATTCCATGCATTGGTGGTAGAAAAATTTGTTTTCCACAAGCACCTAGTTTTTAGGGTTTAGATGTTAGTATTTAGGGTTTAGGGTTAGGGTTAGGGTTTTAGTGTTTGTGGTTAGGTTTTAAGGTTTGAGAATAGATTTTATATTTTAAAGTTTAGAGTTTATAGTTTAGAATTTAGGGGTTAGGATTTAGGTCCCTTAAAATTGGTATGACAGTTTTAGAAACCCGCGTGTGGGAAAAAAATTCACTAGCAATGCATCAAATAATTACCCTTTTAAAATTAGTGAAATTAAGCCCTGAAGTCTTTAATTTATATAGTTTAATTACATTTTAGGACCTTGTTTATTTCAAAGTTAAGCAACTTAGCCCTCTTCATAGTTCAATACCGGCTTCGTTCCTGCCTTTCAATGATGCTTTTATCTTATACATTTAAATTCCTAGACTTGCCGGTTTTCCACTTCATTCATGAAATCAATGTCCAGGTTCGATTTTTAAGGATTGCTATTATGTTGGTGTGTGTATTTATTCGTAATTTGTGATGGTGATTTGATCATATTATGTCAGAATTTGTACAAATCATTTCTCATTTAAGCCTTTTTCAAAGAGCTTCACCACAAATACTTGGCTTTTGCAGTTGGTGGGATCTAGTTGAGAAATCATGGGGAATTGTACAAAATTATCCTAAAGTATTACCATTCTACTCAAATTTTGATCAGGTTGCAACCGTGTCAAATATTTTGTTCTTCTCTTATGTGTGTTTCAAAATTAGTGAGCATGTAAAACTTTCTGGGAAATAGTTACTCATTACCTAGCAGGATTCCTCAGGCATATATGTGTCTGCATTCTACATATTGACTCTCTTGTAATTTCACAGGGCCATGGTAATCATATTTCCATCAATGGAACACAAGTATTAAGCACTCAATGGAATAACATTTCTTCACAAACCTTTCAGGTAGCGACTTCATGGACATATCTTGTTTCTTTCACTTGTCACTCACTCTTTTGATGTTACTCTTAAGTCGTATATTTATAGAGAAAAACGTAAATGCTTCTACATTCTTGTTTCAGCCTTTCCTCGAGTATGTTGACAATCCTACCTCAAACAGTATTGATGTCCGTGTTGAGTAAGTTTACACAAGTCTTTGCACTTGACATTATTCAGCCATATGTATAATGTTCAGAGGTCTAAGAAATGGTTGATAAAATGGCACAGCTTTAACGAAGCATCTTTCAGCGGAGGAGGAAACCTCACATTTAAAGGAACCCTTGAAGCCAATACCTATGTCTCAACCAGACTCTTTTTAGGAGAGCTTGTTATGGTTGGCTTACCTGTTCATTTCATGTATTCTGTAAGCTATTTCGATTCTCTATCAAGCGTTTCTATTGCAACTGACTATTCTTAGACTGATTGGCTTCATTGGGACATTTTGCACATTATATGAGAATGTAATCAATAACAATATAATGCTTAATGTTTCAATCTGAGTTTCTTTCGTTGGGTTAATTTGAATGCTGCAGGTAAAATCAGAAGGTAACTGTCAATTGGGTCTTTTCCTTGAATTCTCTTCTGAAAGGGAAGGGAAAAAGAAATTGCTTCTTGCATCCCACGGATTGAACCAATTCGATGAAGTGATTGTGGCACGTCAACTTACAAACCCAGATATTGCTCCAGGATGGGTTATACAAGAGGGCAGCATTTCATTGAATGGATACACATTGACAGAAATAGCTGCCGTATGCTACATGCAACAACCAGAAAATACTGAACCTAAATCAGAAGCTGGATCAAGAAACATCCAGGATCCAACAGCATACTTTGCTGTGCTTGGACACATTGGAATTTCAGCTTTGGTACAGAACACAGTATTTCCTCCATCAACTTCCTGGATCGTCAAGGGCCAGGATCTCGAATGGGGTTCAAAAACCGTTAGTCTTAAGATCAGCTGGAAACTGAAAGACGGAGAGAATACCCTTTTCCCAAGGTACAATATCTATGTTGAGAAACTAACAACACAAGCAGTGGGATCCCTAGGAAATCTTGCTCTACCTCCGTCGGATGTCAACTCCGAAACTGGCCAGCTGGAAAGCCACTCAGGAACCAAAGGTGCAGGGGAGTACATTGGAGCAGCACAAATTGAAGCCTTTTATGTATCCGACTTTATCGTCCCTTCTGCCACTTCAAGCCTCAAATTTATTATTCAACCATGTGATTCTTGTGGTGCTACCCAGGATGTGGATGATGCCCCATTTTTACAACTCAGTGTTGAAGGTCAATGAACATTTTCACTTCTGCTCCTCAACATTAGTTTGATTTAGGAAAAAAAAAAAAAGCATGGCTTATACGAGCCTTCACTACCCAACCATTATTTTCATGTATAATGATTGTGTTTAAAACCTTAATATTTGAATAAATTTCGACATGTTAATTGGGTTGTATGCACATATACATACTATTTTAACTATTGGGTAAATAACACTGGTAGTCCTTGAACTTTTAGGACACTTGTAATACGGTCAAATTTTTTTTAGAACGTTCAATACAATTATTAAACTTTTAATGTAACTTTATTACAATTTTTAAAACTTGCAATATAATCACTAAACATCTAATTCGTTTTCCTGGCGATCACTATCGTGTTTAAAAGTTTGACACATTATTTTTTCCCTCTCTTTTTCTTCATCTCCCCTAATTTTCCTTCATGACCGAATCTTCGTCTTTAATGCCCGACTCCAAGAACACCGTCCACCACCTCACCATCCCCATTGGTTACCTCACTACGTTAGTTATATGAACTCGAGATGTATTTACAACTTACAAGCATCAAATTACTCAAGAACAAGCTCAAGTCGACTACAAGACACAATAAAACACATTGAAATAGAAGGCATTGTTTACCAGTGGCAGATCTATAAATTAAAAAACAGGGGTTTAAAATATTTTTTTCTCTAAATGAGTCCAAATTTATTTACTTTTCCTTTACACACTAAACTATTTTTTAGAATACACTAAACTATACATGTTTTTCCGAAGATACAATTACTCCCATTAAAAGTTTAAGGGATCCGTCACTTCTACTTATAACGCTAACATGATCAAACTTATCCTCAAATTCATTAACACTAGTGTTTGACGAATTGCCATGAAATCTGTTATTATTTTGTAGAAAATGATGTTGATTATAATCATATAGTATTTTGTGTAATTTGCAGGAACGTGCACCTTTGATTTCCATCCTGTGTTATTTAAGTGAAAACATTGAGTTCCGATGAACTTGGTTGCAATACAAAATGAGTCTAAATTTTGGCTTAAGGGTTACTTGCCATGAAGTAGTCATAATTTATCAATTTATCTTATGAACTAGTTCAATTGTATTATAGTTGTTCCTTGACTGACAGAAGTCAACGTTGATGGTTACGATGATGATGTGGCGATCAATGGTATTGATGTGGCGTTCCACATGTGAAAATAACGTGGTAGAGGGGCAAACTTAAATTTTTTTCACCAAATTTGAGAATAAAATTGATTTTCTAGCTTAATAGTAGGGCAAAATTATATTTTTAAAATATATACAAATTTAAGAAAATTTTAAATTTTCAAATAACAAAAAATATAAAAATTAATAAAAATTTTTAAAAATAATAGCATTACTAAAATTATCTAGAAATAAGTAAAAATTATAAATTTTTTTAAAAAAATCATCAGTTATAAAATAATAAATCATAAATAATTAAAAATATTTGTAAAATATTAAAAATCTTCGTCAAAATTAGGTTATTTTCTTTCTCTCAACTTTCTTAAGAAAAAGCAATGCAGTAGTAGTTGCATTCATAATTAAGTTATTCATTTAGGGTTTAGAATTTAGGCTATTCAAAATTAGGTCATATATTTCTTATTTCTTATTCAAATTTTATTGCATCTATGGATGACAACAGGACGGAATAAATATTTAGTTGCTTTGAACCCGACCCGAAATATCATATACTAAATTTGACCCTGACCTGCCGCGGAAAAATTCTATTTCACTGTCCGGCCCACCCTGAAGTAATTCATTTTCTATTTTTAATCTGCAGAATCAAACAAAACAACACCATAAACGCTAATAAAATCCTAAATTTAACTGCCACTAACGGCAAACAACCAGTTTGGTATTTAAAACAAACATCAAAATATAATATTAGATCTGAAATACACGAATGAAACCATATAAAAGAATAAAATACACAAATAAGATGCAACATAACAACAAAAAAGAAAATTGAAAATAAACAATTCTAGAGAACTAAAAACAAGAACCATCCGTCTATTCTGTATAAAATCAGTACATGCAACAACTTTTGAATAAATTAGTGAGCGAGAGAAGAAATTTCATTGAATAAAAAATTTAAAACTAAAGCTTAGTTTGTGGTTGCTTTTAAAAAGTGCGGTGAAAAAAGTGATTTTTAAACTAACTGTTGAAAAGTAGTTTTGAAAAACTGATTAGTGTTTGTCATTGAAGTCAAAAAGTGATTTTAATGAGATAAAAAGTCTATTTTAGACATGATATTAAAAAGTAAAAGTAAATTTAGGTTATTGTTCAATTTAATTAATGTTATGATTTATGAAATAAATCAATTTCAATTATAATAAAAAAAATATTTTTTATAAAATTTAAATTGAAAATATAAATTACATTCTAGATTATATAAGGACATACCATTTACACATTAATAATAAATATAAAATAAAGTACAAATAAAACAATTTTATTCTCAATATAAATATTATAAAATATATATTATTTTACAATTATGTATGCATAAATATTATTTTAACAATAAATTATAATTAAATAATAAAGGTAAAAAAGTAATTTTATTTTCAAATTAGTTTTTCCACCCAAAAAGCTATAAAATCCAGCTTATTGGTTTGGGTAGAAAAGCTAGTTTTAAAAGCAATCAAAAACAGTCTGTATTAACTAAAAGCACTTAAAAAAGTGATTTTTGGTTGCGAAACGCAACCAAAAACAGGCCCTAAGAAGTGAACCGTAAAGATGAATTAAATAAATTTAGAAAATATTAAAACTAGTTAAACCAGAAAATCAATGAAAAAATAAGGAAGAAAAAGTGACGAAAGTTTAGAAAACAAAGAAGAAGAATAAAGAGAATGGGCGATGAAGAATAAAAAAAGAAAGAAGAGATGGTTGAAGAAAAAAAAGTTGGGAAAGAAAATAAAAGAAACAAAAGAAAAAGATGAAAGGAACGACGGTAAGAAGAAAATGAGGAAAAAAGACCTTAGAAGTTTATATATGTATCATGACATTTTTTTTATCAAAGTGTATGCTTTTATTAATGATGAAAACATACAAAAAATTATTTCTATGTGCCTCATTAAAACCCCCTAAACTTAGTCGGAGAAAAAGAGTACACATAAAAATAACAAAGACAAAACTAATAAATTTAGATAAGCTAAAAAAACAAAACAACTTCATCCACCAGCCAAGCTCACATCCTCATGACACGAACGTGCAAGTTCATCAGGCATATCCGGGAACTCGCGATACTCAAACGATCCATTCCGCGTCAACTTCGCCAACCAGTCAGCCACCCTATTTGCTTTTACAAGCTCGTGCTGCTCTTTTGTCTTTTGCTTTTGCCTATGTTCATTATGTAAGCCGCGAGGCTAATTTAGTTGCTCACACTCTGGCTACTCATGCGCTTCAAACCATGACTTCTATGTCTTTTGGTTCTTTTTTTTTCCAGAATGTGTCCGCAACTTTGTATCTGCTGAGAATCTTTCTCGATCTAGTTAATATAATTTGGGTACTCTTTTCCCCTTATAGGGATCTCTTGGACTTGTGCCAGAGGTGGTAGTAGGAGTTTTTAACGAGGCCCACTTTCTTAAAAAAAATTACAAAGAAATTAATCTCAGACATGGATTACACAAAATAAAAATGAAGAAGAAGAAGAAGAAGAGTGAGTGAGAAAATCCTTGTGATTTGATCTCTCCAAAAGTCGATCCTCCTTTGTTGTTGATATAATTCCCTTAAATAGATGAGAAGAAAATTTTGAATGAGCATAAAATTCGTCGGGATCTGATCTCTAACTGATTTAAGATTTGAACCTGAGATTTATCCTCTACGTTCTGGATAATTCTGCGGATAATGTTATATTTATCCAGATATGCAGTGGCAATCAGCTTCGGCAATTCATTCAATTTTTTCTACTTGACACGAAAATCCGTTATGCACAGAATAAGGCAAACCAACAGCGATTTCTCCACAAAATATGACACCAAGCTCGATAACCAAGGAAACTAGGAAACTATGCATGAATGCCTAATAATGCAACTGAAATGAGCCTAAGTCTAACAATAATACGAGTAAAAAGGGCAGAAAATAAAGTACTTTTACATACTTAACAATAGCCAAAAATCAAATAGACACGAGCCAACATATGTCCAAAAATAAAGGTCAAAGTGTTGACCAAGTGAAATATGCTAGAGTCATAGGCAGTCTAATGAGCCTTATAAGCTGCACTAAACTAGATATTGCTTTTACTATGAGCAGTTTAAACAGATTCACAAAAAATCCAGGTGAAAACCACTACAAAGCTATTGTAAGGGTACTAAGATATCTTTGATATACTTGTTATTGAAAATTGCATTATTCTAGAGATCTTGTTGTTTTGGAAGGATACTCATATGCTAGTTGGATATCTGATATTCAAGATATCAAAGGTACAAATGGGTATGTTTTCACTTTGGGATGAGGAGTTGTGTCATGGAAATTCCCAAGACAAACGTTTATAACCAAATCTACAATGAAATCTGAGTTTTTAGCTCTAAACAAGTCTAGAGAAGAAGTTGTGTAGAACTAATGTTTTGATATAATAATTGAAAAATGTTTTGGACTAATTTGAAAAGAATTTAAAACTTGATTTTAAGTCTAAACAACTTGAATTTATGTTTGAGGGATTTTAAGAGGTTTTTGGCAAAAAATTTCATGCTTTTATATAGCCAAACTTAAGCTTTCAAGCTACCCGTACCGATACGGTCCAACCCGTATCGATACCTTTTTGCCCCAATTTGGTCACTGTCAAAACCCGTATCGAAACAGGCTTGGCCGTTTCGATACGGATCGGGATCGTTTCGATACGCCTAGTAAGCGTACTGATCCCATTTCAACCACCCCAACGGCTATTTTCCAAACGGTCATTTAAAAGTGAAATCGTATCGATACGCCCTCAAGCGTATCGATACGCCTAGGCTGGCAAGAGCCCAACGGCTAGTTTCTAATGAAGGTCGTACCGATACGGGTCCAAGCGTATCGATACGGAAGGCTGCAGAACAGCATTTATGAAGGGAAATAAAGTCCTCAACGGCTCCAAATCATCCCCAACGGCTAGTAACGGCTATAAACTCATCAAGGAGTATAAAAGAGACCTCCAAGCATCAAGTAAAGGCTAATGCTCATATTGTCAAACATCAAATGATCAAGAATTGTCTTAGAGCTTAAATTGTCATTTATTGTATAGACAAACACTAGTGAGCCAAAATTGTCAAATTTGCTCAAGTGTTTTAGGTTTTGGGTGAGTGCTTAATTGTGCAAACAAACACCTATTAGAGGGTTTTAAGTTTGCTTTCTTTGTCTCTTTGTAAGAGAGGGTTTCAATCAAGGCTTTGGGTAGAAAGCTTAATTGTGTATAAGGGTTACCTCCTAAGCCTATAAAAGGGGAAGAACAATTAGTGGAATTGTTTGGAAATCCTTAGTGGGGAGCTAAGGTAGTGGATGTAGACCTTGGTTAGAAGGTTGAACCACTATAAATCATTGTGTCTATTTACATTCTAGCTTCCACAACCCTTTCACCCAAAAATCCACCTCTCCACCACTTGGTGAGCATAATCGGTTGAACGAATCGAGCCCCACACAACTCAACAATTGGTATCAGAGCTTGGCCCAATCGAAGGGGATTCACATCCTATTGAGATGATCCGGCAAGTTCGATCACTATTTCATCAACCGGCTCAAATGGCACAATCAATCGACAAACCGCCTTTCTTTGACGGAACCCACTATGCCCATTGGAAGACAAAGATGAAGTTCTTCATCAAATCAAGAGATTACAAGCTATGGGATATAGTTGAAGATGGTCCGTTCGTGCCTCAAAGAAGCAAAGCGGAATGGAGTGCCGACGATCGCAAGAAGATGAAGCTTAATTGCAAAGCCTTGCACATCTTGTTTTGTGCTTTTGGCCCAACCATCTATGAGAAGATGTCTTCTTGTGAGAGTGCCAAGGAGGTATGGGACAAGCTTGAAGTCACATACGAGGGGACCGATGAAGTCTAGGAGACCAAGATTGGGCTCCTAACCTTAAAGTATGAGAACTTCAAAATGGATTCGGAAGAGAACATCGAGAAGATGTTTGATAGGTTCTCCACTATCACCAATGGTCTCAAAGGCTATGGAGAAGCCATCCTGGAGGAAAAGCTTGTTCGAAAGCTCATCTACTCACTTCCCGAGTCTTGGGACTCAAAGAGGACCGCCATCATCGAAGCCAAAAATTTGAAGACTTTGAAGCTTGATGAACTCATGGGGTCACTCCTTACTCATCAAATCATGAAGAAGAACAAAGAGGATGGGAAGAAAGGGGAAGAAATTAGAGCTATGGGAGAGAAGAAAATCAAAGGGCTTGGCATCAATGCTAGTGCCATGGCTCTCAAATCCTCCACTTGCCATCATGTCTATTCTAGTGAAGAGGAGGATGAATATGAAGAGATAGTTCATCTCTTCAAGAAGTGTGCCCCGTTCATGAAGAAAGCCTTGAGAGAGCTTGAACGAGAACCCAAGAGAAAGGAGAGGGTAAACACTTCAAGCCATAAGAAGAAGGTACATGTGGCTACTTGGAGTGATGAGGACTTCACCGACGATGAACAAGCCAACATTTGCCTTATGGCCATCGAAGAAGATTCAAGGGTAACTTCTAATTCATCTACTTCATGTTCTTACTCTTTTGATGAATTACAAGATGTCTATGATGATTTGGTTTTAGACTTTAAAAATCACATTTTGAAAAACAATAAAGTGATTTCAAAGTTGAAAATTCAAAATGATTTGATTTCTAAAACCAAACTTGAACTTGAAGCAAAACTCGAAGAGTTTGAATTAAAATGTTTTGATTTACAAAATTTGCTTCAAAAAGTTCAAGAAGAAAAGGATTTGATTTCCAAAGAGCTAGAAAAGAAAAATAATTTTGGAAAATCAAATTTTTATGTAAGACAATCTAGTGCCCCTAGATTTGTAAAAGGAAAATGTTTTAGAAGTGTTTGGGTCCCAAAAGGACTAACCACTTCAATTAAAAATGATGGCATTGAAAAATGGATTCCTAAGGGGAATAAAATTTGTGCTACTAACGTTTATGGATCCAAAGCAATTTGGATACCAAAAATTACTTAATTGTCTTTTTGCTAGGTGTGATGGAGATGTTCAACAAGTCAAACATTGAGGGGGAGCTCCATGCACACAAGGAAGAACACTTGAAGAAGGAAGGCTTCACATCCTACCTTGAGTTTAAGTGTGGTAAAAATTCTAGTTGTTTTTTATTTCATTTGTTTATTTTAGTTTAAATTCAAGTAGATGATCATATATGTTGGACTAACATTTTGATGATGCTTTGAGTAAGGGGGAGCCATTTTAAAACTAAAATTCTCATTTTTGTCAATTTTTACCTCTATTGTTATTTTGAACTTAATGTTTTAAATTCTTTTTGATATAACAAAAAGGGGAGAAATGGTTTGAAAAATTGAATTTTCAAATGAATAAGGGGGAGCTTTATTTGATTTCATATCTTAAATCTCTTATTCACATTTTTAAAGTTAAAGGGGGAGAATCTCGAACAATTTTTCAAGTGAGTTTTATTATATCAAAAAGGGGGAGATTGTAGAACTAATGTTTTGATATAATAATTGAAAAATGTTTTGGACTAATTTGAAAAAGAATTTAAAACTTGGTTTTAAGTCCAAACAACTTGAATTTATGTTTGAGGGATTTTAAGAGGTTTTTGGAAAAACTTTTCATGCTTTTATATAGCCAAACTTAAGCTTTCAAGCTACCCGTACCGATACGGTCCAACCCGTATCGATACCTTTTTGCCCCAGTTTGGTCACTGTCAAAACCCGTATCGAAATAGGTTTGGCCGTTTCGATATGGATCGGGATCGTTTCGATACGCCTGGTAAGCGTACCGATCCCCTTTCAACCACCCCAACGGCTAATTTCCCAACGGTCATTTAAAAGTGAAACCGTACCGATACGCCCTCAAGCGTATCGATACGCCTAGGCTGGCAAGAGCCCAACGGCTAGTTTCTGATGAAGGTCGTACCGATACGGGTCCAAGCGTATCGATACGGAAGGCTGCAGAACAGCATTTATGAAGGGAAATAAAGTCCTCAACGACTCCAAATCATCCCCAACGGCTAGTAACGGCTATAAACTCGTCAAGGAGTATAAAAGGGACCTACAAGCATCAAGTAAAGGCTAATGCTCATATTGTCAAACATCAAATGATCAAGAATTATCTTAGAGCTTAAATTATCATTTATTGTATAGACAAACACTAGTGAGCCAAAATTGTCAAATTTGCTCAAGTGTTTTAGGTTTTGGGTGAGTGCTTAATTGTGCAAACAAACACCTATTAGAGGGTTTTAAGTTTGCTTTCTTTGTCTCTTTGTAAGAGAGGGTTTCAATCAAGGCTTTGGGTAGAAAGCTTGATTGTGTATAATGGTTACCTCCTAAGCCTAGAAAAGGGGAAGAACAATTAGTGGAATTGTTTGGAAATCCTTAGTGGGGAGCTAAGGTAGTGGATGTAGACCTTGGTTAGAAGGTTGAACCACTATAAATCATTGTGTCTATTTACATTCTAGCTTCCACAACCCTTCCACCCAAAAATCCACCTCTCCACCACTTGGTGAGCATAATCGGTTGAACGAATCGAGCCCCTCACAACTCAACAAGTTGAATGGCTTTAGAATTTCTTGGAGGATATTCATAAATGGCCAAAGCATGTGCCCACAATATTCATATATTGTGATAACCAAGCAACAATTGGTAGAGCACAAAGCTTTATGTATAATGGTGAGTCAAGACATAAACGTCGTCGACACAATATCATTAGACAACTGATCTCAAATGGATTATCTCTATTGATTTAGTAAAATCAAAGTATAAAGTTGTGGATCTGCTAACAAAAGAGTTAAATCAAGTTGAAGTTGAGAAAACATTGAAAGGAATGTGACTAAAAACCCATGATAATTTAAGGCGTTATGTAAAGGAAAAGCCTAACTAGTTGACTGGAGATCCCAATATCTTGGTTCAAAAGGACAACCTACTTTGCATAGACCTTGTGTGGTCACTGTGGGAGTTCTTGTTCCAAGTTTGTTCCTATGGTGTAAATAGAGATCAAAAGTGGAATAGGCTAAGCAATACTTTTAATGACCATTGTGTGTTTTAGTGAGCCGAACAACATAAGTCACATATGTGAGAATGAAGTGTGGTCTCTTCAAAGAGACTATTGGGGCATAGTTCTCTCAAACTCTTTTAGAACTAGGGAGATGTTTATGTCCATATGAACATAACCATGAAAACTAAAAAACTCTCCAGGAGGTAGTTGTGTGAGGTATATCATCATATGCACAAACACTAGAATAATTCAAGGACATCACGTCTACTAGTCAACCTGTAAAGTAAATATACTTTCACAAGAGAAGGTTTAAGGGCTGACACCTACGTATCCTATGCAGCTATTAATCATAGAATCTATCACCACATTAAGTCAAAATGCTTTGCTGAAATGATTAATTTCATTCATGTGGGGACTATTTAAAAAATATGATAAATTGGAAAGTTTGGGGAATATTTTTTATGGGTAAAGGTGGATATTCGAATCATGAAATTACGGCTTCATATTTTACTCCATGAGACTTTTAAAACGATATTTCATACGCTCAAAACAGGTGAGTCATGAATGACAAATTGATGCTCAGAGTAGGCTAATTGTGATTGAGGTAAGAAAAAAGGTAAAAGCTTGACGAGGTATGAAGTGTGAGACATGTTTATATACAAGACCCAACTTGGTGGTTATTGAATAACTTAATCTGATATGATATGGGTGACGTGAATGTTCGAACCGGTTAAGCCCTCCGCGGGCTTGCAGGTAATTTTAATCAAATACGAGATAATGTTTACTTAAATATAGTATTTTTAATATCTCAAATAAAAGGATAGAGGATTAGATATTATCTTTAAATTAGGATATTATTTTTTCAATATTCTGGAATTAAAAGGATAAATATATGATAAGGTATTATCTTTTAATTCATATATTATTGTGATAATCTTATTTAATTAATGAATTTTATTTCAAATAAAATTCAAATAATTCACAATTTTATTTCCAATGAAACTCATACCCTTATAAATACCATGTAAATCTACTAGGTTTAACACAACAAAAATACATAGATTTTTCTACTATTTTTACTCTGTAATTTTTAAAAGTGTTTTCTGTGATAGAGGAAGATGAGGTTATGGTTCATTGATCACTGCAGATGTGCTCATTCTGTTGTTTTATCCTAAGAGATAGACGCCTAACATTTCTCAAGCACCATAGAGCGGACAAATCTGTCTTAAGGAAACTGTGTATTACACAGGCCTCGACACAAGTAAACGATTTCAATTTATTCCTTTAATAGTTGATTTATGTTTCGAATATTTTTGTATTTAATTTTATGATATGTTCGATTTATCAATAATAATTTTAGTATTTTATTTTACTGTTTATACGCTCAAAATCAATAACCAATGTTACTTCCAATGACAATTTCTTTTAAAAACATATTTGTCCAGTTTAAAATTGAATAAACCAAATTTATTCAAATTGCCTCTTGTTTGAAAAAAGAAATCAAGTAAACTCGTTGAAACAAAAAAAAATTAAATTCTGAAACGAATTATTTACGATATTTCAATTTTCAAAATTGATTAAAATTGGTAGGATGAGTCTACCACGTGCGAAGAACACCGATGAACACCACTAATGATGAACATCGTTGAACACTATTAAATTAATTAATAAAGATTTAAAATTTCAAGGACCCATCATACAATTAATAATTATTTTTAAAATTCAATTAAATTATTTTTTATATATATTAAAATTTTATTTTTTTAATAAAGGTAAACTATATATTTAGTACCTCACCTATTTTCGTATTTCTATTGAACCCTCATTATTTAAATTTTATTTCAATTTGACCCTATTCTTTATAAAAAAATAATTTAACCCTAAACTATTAAACCTTAAACCCTTAAGCTCTTAAACCTATACCCTAAATCATATACCATTAAAAATAATTTCACCATCATCGATTTAATTCAATTCAATGAATTGTTGAATACTCCTAAAAAATTCAATTAAATTATTTTTATATATATCAAAATTTTATTTTTTATATACCATTAAGTTTTAGAGTCTGAATCCAAGGATTTCAACAATGGAGTTCTAAGAAGCTTTGGTGAAGCTGGCGATTCATAAAACACCAACTCATCATAGAGATTTTTTCCATTCAATTTCAGGGAAAGAGACGGCGAAAGTTGCATCAATGAAGCTAAAATGGAAGGTTTTGTTTCAAAGATCATCATCTGCAAGCGTGTCCAGGACACCTCGTCATCAACTTCAACCAAAGTCGATGATGGCGAAATTATTTTTAATGGTATATGATGTTAAAATATATTAGTTAGTTTAATTTAGTTTTGATGTTAGTTTAGTCCAGCTGTACTTCTTGTTTAGTTTCTTTATTAGTATATATGTATTATTTGTAAATAGAAAATATATAGTTTTTGTATACATTTTATTTTTTACCGATTAATAAAAGTTTTCCCTTTTTCTCATTCTCTCTCATCGTAACCCTAGAAATCCCTAGAGTTTCATTTCATCGTGGTATCAGATGGTTCCTCCGCCTCCTCTGCCGACGGCCGTTCCTTCAAGAACGATGATCCGGCCAGTGAGTTTTATATTCATCCGAATGAGAATCCGTCTTTGATTCTCACTTCGGCGCTGCTAGAAAGTGGAAATTACCATTCTTGGGTGCGTTCGATGCGCATGTCCCTGATCTCCAAGAACAAGTTTGGCTTCGTTGACGGGATGATTAAGGAGCCTGCTTCGACGGATAAGACGTATTCGGCCTGGGTTAAGTGCAATAATCTGGTTCTTTCGTGGCTCCAGAGGGCGTTGACTACGGATATCGCACAGAGTGTTTTGTGGATTGATACCGCTTCGGAGTTGTGGCAAGATCTGTATGATCGATTCAGCCAAGGTGATCTGATGCGGATCTCTGATCTTCTTCAGGAGTTTTACTCCTTACAGCAAGGTAACTCTACTGTTACCGTTTGTCATACACATCTGAAAAGAGTTTGGGATGAGATATGTAATTTTCGTCCTCTTAAATCCTGTGAATGTGATGCTATTAAGTATCGTAAACAAGATTTTCTGATTCGTTTTCTTAGAGGTCTTAATGAGGGTTTTTCTGTTCCCAAATCACAACTGCTGATGATGAAACCCTTTCCCTCTTTCAATGAGGTTTTCTCGACTGTCATACAGCATGAAAGATCTTTAGTGTCTGCTGTGTCTGTTAAATCGAACATTTTTCTAGCCGATAGGTTTTCTCAGTCAAGAAATCCTTCTGAGTCTAGGCTTGATCGTTTTTCTGGTCAATCTTCTCGTAAGTCTGGTTTCAACAATAAACGACCATTGTGTGTGTTTTGTGGCCTTTATGGACACACTGTCGAAAAGTGTTATAAGAAGCACGGTTATCCGCCAGGATATAAAAATAAAATTCAGTCTAGTAGAGCCAATCAGGTTGAAAGTCATGTTTCTGAAATCTCTAGTGCTAGTTCTCAAATGATGTTCACTAAGGAGCAGTATGAAAACCTGTTTGGTTTACTGCAAGAACGAAATTTGGCTAATGTCTCAGCCTTGGATTCTGGTCAAACTTCTAAGGTCAATGCTTTGTCTTATGCATTTGACATTCAGACTGAGAGCTCAGGTATGGTTCTCAACTGTAATTATTTTGATTCATCACCTTGGATCTTGGATTCTGGTGCTACAGACCATATAGTGAATTCCCTGCATTATTTTGATAGTTATCATGTTGTTAATAATAAGCATGTTCGTTTGCCTAATAATGAATTAGTTGCTGTGACACATATAGGGACTGTTAAGATTAATTCTTTTCTAGTTCTTGAAAATGTATTCCATATACCTAAGTTTGCTTTCAATTTAGTTTCTGTTTCACAATTAACTAACACTAATTCAATTTCTTTGTTTTTCTCTTCTGATTTTTGTTGTTTACAGGACATGCAAACCTGGAAGATGATTGGTTCAGCTAAGAAAATTGCTGGTTTATATCATTTAGAGGTTTCTGCAACTGGTTTGAATTCTGAACATACTTTTACTGTTTTTGTTTCTGTTTCTGCAAAGATTTGGCATTGTAGATTAGGACATCCTTCATTACAAAGGATGAGGTTCTTTTCTGAACAATCTGATAATAAAATCCCTGTTATTTCTCATTCTAAATGCGATGTGTGTCATTTTGCTAAGCAAAAACGTCTTGCCTTTCCTGTTAGTTCTTCAGTTTCAGATTCTGTTTTTGATCTTGTACACCTTGATGTTTGGGGGCCTTTTCCTGTAAAGAGTGTATACGGTCATAGTTACTTTCTGACTGTTGTAGATGATAAAAGCAGGCATGTTTGGGTTTTTCCAATGAAACTGAAGTTTGAAGTTAGGGATTTAATAGTTAAGTTTTATAAATATGTTGAAACACAGTTTTCAAAAAGGATTAAATGTTTCAGATCTGATAATGCTAAAGAATTTGAGATGCATGATTTTTTCAAAACACATGACATATTACATCAAAATTCTTGTGTGCATACCCCTCAACAAAACAGTATTGTTGAGAGGAAACATCAGCATTTACTATCTGTAGCTAGAGCTTTAAGTTTTCAAGCTGGTCTTCCCTTAATTTTTTGGATTGATTGTATTTTGCATTCTGCATTCTTAATCAACATAACTCCTAGTCCAGTTTTGAATAATAAATCACCATTTGAAGTTCTGTTTTGCAAACCTCCTAAGCTTGATTGTCTTAGAGTTTTTGGCTGTGTTGCCTATGCTTCTGTGTTGCCCAAACCAAAAATTAAATTTCATCCCAGAACTATTAAGTGTGTTTTTTAAGAATTCCTAAAAATATTAAAGGCTATAGATTACTGGACATTGAAAACAAAACTATTTTTGTTTCTAGGGATGTTTCTTTTATAGAAGATCGGTTTTATTTTAAAAGTGAAATAAAATTTAAATCTTCTCAAATTGTTTATCCAATTATGATCATAATCTTTCTGTTGATGATCACATTCAGTTTGATTCTATTCAGTTTGATCTTAATCCTCAATCTGATAATGCTCTGGACTCTAATTCTCAGGATGATTTACATCATAATCTTGAATCTGTTAATAATAGTGGTTCTATTAATGATAATTCTACAATTAAGGAAAGTTGTTTGCCAGTTCATACTGTCTCGGTTCCACCACATGTGTCAGCAAGGCCATCCAGAAGTGTTAGGCTTTCTCAAAAATTCAAAGATTTTAATGTAACTCTTCCTGGTTCAAGGTCATTTCCTCATACTCTTAACACTGTTTTTTCTTATGATAATCTATCTAATGCTTACTATAGCTATGTCAATAATGCTTGCATTCTTTCTGAACCTCGTACTTATAAACAAGCTATAAAATTTGATTGTTGAAAGAAAGCAATGGAAGAGAAAATAAAAGCCTTAGAAGCAAGTAAAACATGGAAACTTGTTAAATTGCCACCAGATAAGACTACAATAGGGTGTAAATGGGTTTTTAAAACAAAGTTAAAGGCTGATGGCACCCTAGAAAGATATAAGGCTAGACTTGTAGCTAAGGGTTATACTCAACAACCAGGGGTAGACTTCTTAGACACTTTTAGTCCAGTTGCTAAGATCACAACTATTAGAGTCCTTCTTGTTGCTGATGCCTCTAAAAATTAGAAATTACAACAATTAGACATTAATAATGCTTTTCTTCATGGTTTTTTAGATGAAGAAGTTTACATGGAACTCCCACCTGGTTTTTCTGTTTCTGATCCTAGTATTGTTTGCAAGTTAACTAAAATTTTATATGGGCTTAAGCAGGCTAGTAGACAGTGGAACACTAGGTTAACTCAAGCTTTAATTTCTAAAGGTTTCTTACAAGCTTCTGCAGATTCTTCCTTGTTTGTAAAAGTATCGAATGATGATTTTATTGCTCTAGTTGTATATGTCGATGACATAATATTAGCTGGTCCAAATCAGATACTTATAAATGACATTAAATCTTTTCTGCATGAGGTTTTTAAGATAAAGAACTTAGGTGACCTTAAATACTTTCTAGGTCTTGAAGTAGCTCGATCTAGTAAAGGCATTAACCTTTGTCAACATAAATATATATTAGACTTGCTTGAAGAAACTGATTTCTTAAGTGCTAAACCTGTTTCCACTCCTCTGCTTGTAAAACCTAAAATATCTAAGAATGATGGTATTCCCTTGTCTGACATTACTCAATATCGAAGGCTTATTGGCAAACTGTTATACTTAACTACTACTAGGCCAGACATATCATTTGCTGTGCAACAACTTTCGCAATTCATTTTTTGTCCTACTGATGTTCATCTTACAACTGCCCATAGAGTTCTTCGATACCTTAAGGGTACCCCAGGGCAAGGCTTGTTTTTTCCTGCAGAAAATGAAATTAAGATCAATGCCTTTTCTGATTCGGATTGGGCCTCTTGTCTTGACTCTCGTAAGTCTGTTACTGGGTTTTGTGTGTTCTTGGGTACAACATTAGTTTCCTGAAAGTCAAAGAAGCAGCAAACGATCTCTCGATCATCGAGTGAAGCTGAGTATAGAGCTTTGGCTTCTGTATCCTGTGAAATCCAGTGGCTTTTTTATCTTCTGTCTAATTTACAAATTTCAATTCATTCTCCTGCAAACTTGTATTGTGATAATCTTTCTGCAATTAAAATTGCAGAGAACCCTGTGCAACATGAACGAACTAAGCATATCGAGATCGATTGCCACTTGATTCGAGAGAAGATCAGTCAAGGTTTGATTAATTTGCTGCCTGTCACTACTCATCACCAGTTGGCAGACTGCTTCACAAAGCCTCTTCACCCTTCATCCTTTGTTCCAGCTATTTCCAAGTTGGGCATCCAGAACATATATGCTCCAACTTGAGGGGGCTGTTAAAATATATTAGTTAGTTTAAGTTAGTTTTAATATTAGTTTAGTCCAGCTGTACTTCTTGTTTAGTTTCTTTATTAGTATATATGTATTATTTGTAAATAGAAAATATATAATTTTTGTATACATTTTATTTTTTACCGATTAATAAAAGTTTTCCCTTTTTCTCATTCTCTCTCATCGTAACCCTAGAAATCCCTAGAGTTTCATTTCATCATATGATTTAGGGTATATGTTTAAGAGTTTAAGGGTTTAAGGTTTAATAGTTTAGGGTTTTAGGTTGAGGATTAAGGGATAAATTATTTTTTTTATAAAGAATAGGGTCAAATTGAAATAAAATTTAAATAATGAGGGTTCAATAGAAATACGAAAATAGGTGAGGTACTAAATATATAGTTTACCCTTATTAAAAAAATAAAATTTTAATATATATAAAAAATAATTTAATTGAATTTTTAAAATAATTATTAATTGTATGATGGGTCCTCGAAATTTTAAATCTTTATTAATTAATTTAATGGTGTTCAGCGGTGTTCATCATTAGTGGTGTTCATCGGTGTTCGTCACACGTTGTAAAATTTTCCAAAATTGATATCATCTTCATGTCTATAAAATTTCTCAAAAGAAATTATAAATAAAAGACAAAAAATATTTTTTATTAAATGCCTAATTATAAAAGTCAAATTTTTAAAATGGGAATAAAAAATAATATGGTGAAATTTTACGAAAACTAACAATGTTAATTTGGTGACCGAAATTCTTGGAATGATAAGATCTTGGTGTTGTATGGACTACTGTCTTGGAATGATAATTTGTCCGCCTTTGAATAAAACATAAGGGAAAATTACACCACTAACCACCAAATAAATTGGAATATCTATTTGGACCACTGAATTATAGAAATTGTTAATTAGACTATCGAACTTATAAAATCAACCTATTTTGACCACTGCCGTTAAAAACCTAATGGTGAAGTGACGGAACTGCCACGTGACAATTGACGGAAAATTTAAAAATTACACATTTGGTCCATGTTATTAACACATTCTTTCAATTTAGTCCTAATTTTAAATTAATAAAATAATAAATTATTTAATTAAGTAAATTGAAAGAATGTGTAAATAATAGGGACCAAATGTGTAATTTTTAAATTTTTCCGTCAATTGCCACGTGGCAGTTTCGTCACTTCACCGTTAGGTTTTTAACGACGGTGGTCAAAATAGGTTGATTTTATAAGTTCGACGGTCTGATTGACGATTTTTATAGTTTAGTGGTCCAAATAGGTATCACTAATTTGTTTGGTGTTCAGTGGTGTAGTTTTTCCAAAACATAAAAAAGGATTAGGTCTTCAAATAACATGGATTAGCTCCCGTCATTTTATCGCACCTCAAACCCTTCAAGCATTCTACCTTCACATATTTCCCACAATTTTGGAGTGAGTTTTGTTTGATTTTCAACTAGTTTTCTCTGCAGGTAAACCGAATCCCACATCTCCTACGCTCCAGCCAAATCTTTGGACCCAACAATCAAATATTTCGATTCATTATCCCAATCAATTGTCGATATCTTTTCGTTACACTTTGATAAAGTTCTAACCAATTCAAACCCAAAAGCATCCCTTTTATACCCAAAAGATTTCCATATTTGCAATAGATTACTTCCCTTTTATACCCAATCAATTGGTCCATGTATTTTATAAATGTTTTCAAAATGGCTCAAAAACTACCTTTTTTTCAATTAACACTATATTTGGAATTCAATTTTAAAATAAATTTACCATTATGTCTCGTTGGAATTAATGATTCTAAAACGGATACTAGACTGAGTTTTTAACTTAAAATTCAACTTATGAGTTATTTACATTTTAGTCCCTAAACTTTAATTCGGTTAAATTTAATTTGATTTAATCTTTTTTAAAACAAAACAGAGGTATAAGATGTTTCTACTTATATTAAACTTGTATTTAAGTTTTGAATGTTTTTTTGGATTTAAATTTTGTAAAATTACCAAAATGTCATTTTAGTTAAATCTTTTATTTTTCTAAAGTTTTTAAAAGTTTATTTTCTCGGGTAATTTAGTGAATTGTTCCGCTTTATTTTCCTGTTGTTTGTTTACTTTCAGGTAATCGAATATGCTTGTTTTTTTTTAATTTGTTTTAGGCCACAAATGGGCCATTTATAACATTCGATATTAGGGCCGAATTTATCTAGACTGGTATTAGGTGTTACATTGACAGTCAAACTCTCAATATTAAATTATAAAAATTAAAAATAAATAGATGTTAATTTCTGATTAAATAAAAATTTATGAACTAAACTTGACAAAAATAAAACCATATTAAAAATATTGACTTAATTATAAAAAAATCAGAAATACATATGAGACAATTTTGAATTAAAGAAAAATTTTAAAGATTAAAATGAACAAAAATAAAACTATTTTAAAAATATTATAATAAATTATAACAATTAGAAATAAATAGAGGTTAATATTAGATTAAATAAAAAAATTTAGAGACTAAATTAAATAAAAATAATCATATTAAAAATATTGGACTAAATCTTAAAATTAAAAATATAATTATAGTTTTCAAGACTTGATTTCCTTTCCATTCAATTTTCTATTGTACCGAGCAATAGGAAAAATTGTATCATAGGCCCGGCTCGCCACGTCATCCATGGTCCCAATCAATAAAAATCATTTATTTTATTATTTTTTCCATGTCATTTTATTAGTTGAGACCATAGATGACGTGGCGAGCCAGACCTATAATATAATTTCTCGAGCAATAGAGAAAAAACAAACTTATTTTCCTTATAATTTTATATCATCTCAACTAAACACACTGATAATAAATATTTTTTATCTTTCGATTTTTTTCATTCTTTTAATCTCTTTTTTCTCTACCAAACAAAATGTTGTCCAACTCAAAGATTACAAGCTTATAAAACCACCCAAAAAAAAATCATAGCAAATATTCCATCTTCTTTGTCCTCTCTCTTTTGTCATATGATATAAACTGTTGTGATTTGGCTTTCCGGATTCCGCGCAAGCAGATAAGAGCAAACCAACCACGAGCCTGCCACGCTCTTACCATGAGCCTCCTCATCTTACCGTCCACGTGCCATTCATCCAATGGTCCCACCCGCCCTTTAATATTTATCTCCCTGCCATTCATTACCCTTTTCAAGAAAAGTTTAATCTTTCTAATTTCTTTTCAGCCATGTTGTTGAAAGCTGCTCCAGCCTTCTCCTTGTTAAACCCTCAAGTGGAACATCCCCTGTTTTCCTCTGTTCCTTCATTTGTTCGAACAAATGGAAGTGGGTCTGTTATTGTCTGTGCAGCCAAAGGATCCAATAACAAGCCGCTAACCGGGGTTGTTTTTGAGCCTTTTGAGGAAGTTAAGAAAGAGCTCGATCTTGTCCCTACTATGCCTCAAGCTTCTTTGGCTCGTCAAAAGTACACCGATGACTGTGAAGCTGCTATCAACGAGCAAATCAAGTGGGTGTTTTTGTTTTAGATCTTATGTGAACTCTATATTTAAAAAGAAACACGTTTTCTTTCTGTGTGAGGGGAAATATTAGATTCTTCATGTCTTTCTTTATTTCTTCTTGAAACTAGGAGATTCTTTGTTTCATTTTAATATAGTTCTCTTCTGTTCTATGTTCTAATGGTTTTTGTTGTTTTCTTTTAATTTACGGTGGGATAACAGTGTGGAATACAATGTCTCGTACGTGTACCATGCCATGTATGCCTACTTTGACAGGGACAACGTTGCGCTCAAGGGTCTTGCCAAGTAATTCTTGTTGATTTCACTCAACATTTCTGCTACTTTTTGTTCCTGTGTAGCTAATTTCAGGTTTTGTATTGATTAGGTTCTTCAAGGAATCCAGTTTAGAAGAGAGAGAGCATGCTGAGAAATTGATGGAATATCAGGTTTTGATATAATCTATCTATTGCTTATTGCTGTGTTTCTTGTTGCACTTTCATATAATTTTGTTTGTTTTCCTGGTCAGAACAAAAGAGGTGGAAAAGTGAAGCTGCAATCCATATTGATGCCCCTCACCGAGTTTGATCATGCTGAGAAAGGAGACGCATTGTATGGTGAGTTGGAACTATTACCGCTAGATTTGTGGTTGGTTTGGTAGATAATAGATATCTGCATGAACAAAGCAATGGAATATACATTCATGCTGCAACAATGGAAATATGTTTGTGAATTTGTGTGGTAGTTATGTTGCTCCCATTCTTGGTATCTTTTGAAATGGGTGTGGAGCACAATACATTAGAGAATTTAAAACAAAATTAACATATCCGTGTCAAATGCATACCCAACGGTTGTACACAAGTCTAGGTAACATAAACTTGTTAACTGTATGATAATGCAGAACTGATTGTTTTGAATTCTTTGGTTCAGCTATGGAGCTTGCCTTGTCCCTCGAGAAACTAACAAATGAAAAGCTCTTGAACTTGCACGGGGTAAGACTTTACTCTCTTTCTGATTGCATTTTTGACACCTTAGTAAGGTCTAAAAGTCTCACACTAGTAGATATGAATTATAAAATTGTTGGATTGAAGAACTGTGTTGAACTCTTATGTTATTTTTACATTTTACAAGTTCAAACTAACGTTGAAGGCTTTGGCTAATAGGTAGCTGAGCGTAGCAATGATGTGCAGCTGACTGATTTCATTGAAGGCGAGTTCCTATCTGAACAGGTAAAATAATATTTTGATGTATATGCTTGTACATTTGCTTTTCTTGCAGAAATCAATTTCTCATGCTATTTTTTTTCCTTGCTTACTGTTCCTTTAGGTGGAGGCCATCAAGAAAATATCCGAGTATGTAGCTCAGTTGAGAAGAGTTGGCAAAGGCCATGGTATGAATTTGCACATACGTTTAGTTTACTTTTTGTAAAAAGTGTTATTTAATTGTATGCTACTACCATTAGTCCATCTATTTTTGTATGCCCTTTATATATGAACTTGTTTCGGTGGTGGATATATTCAGGGGTCTGGCACTTTGATCAAATGCTTCTTCATGAGGGGGAGGCAGCAGTTGCATGAAACCAATCGCTCTGTTCGGAAATTGTTCTATAAGGTCCAATTTAATAGTAGGATTTTGGTTGTAAGATGTATAGCTAATCCAGCAACTTTCGTAAGATGATAACGAAAGTTTAAGTCTTGTTAATCGAATGGTTGTGGATTCTGGTAGTTTTCTTTAGTAGTAATCATTTTAGTTGTGTGTTCTTTTCATACATCTATGTCTGTTTAATAAAGGAACGGTTAATGATTGATAGTTTGAAGTTTGATTGTGTTTAAAATGAATAGAAAGTATAATTTTGAGGCAATGGACCACTAAAGGTATGGTTCATATTTGTAGAAATAGAAGCAAAGAAGAAAACAAAGAGGTGATAGTTTGATAACTTGATGTTGATGTTGAGTGAATGAATCAAATTTGTTGAAGCTGTGAAGGCCACAAATAGACTTGGTGTTGATTATATGGACCGGACAAGTACAACACAGGTTGTGGGGTAGTTCCCTTATGCTGAATTATTCAGATCAGTTGTTTGCATCCAGAAAAGCAATTGCTGCAGGCTTCTAGTCATGGGAGTTGTTGCTGCAACTACTATCATTGTTGTTGGTGTTGGCCAAATGAAACAACGTTAATATATCGGAAAGAATTATCAAACTCTAAAGAATATATCTATATAAACATCTCATGTAATTGAAACAAAATTAATTACACATGAATAAAGCACTAAATACAACTAGAATACATTAACACAATCCTATAACTGATGCTATTATACTCGCCAGTAATTGTGCACCTTTTTTTTCTCAATATGATCACTTTTGGGCAGGGGTGTGAATGAACAGAACCTTCGATAATTGTTCGTGAACCTTTCATTTATTAAGTTAAATAAACGGGTATGAACAAAACTTTGATTTTCATTTAATAAACGAACGAATACGGACAAATGTGTGTTAGGCTCGTTTATTGACTTGTTTATCGACTCGTTTATAAGCTCGTTTGCTCGATTCCTTTTTCTTTTATTTTTTTACATTTTAAATATTGGTAAAAGTTTGGACTAAATTGAACACATAATGAACTTTGAAGTTCAAACTGTGAACCCTACCAATCTTAAAGACTAGTGGCGTAATTTCACCATGTTTCCGAACACTAATTGAACATGTTGGTGGACATATAAATGAACATGTTTGCGAACGTTAAACGAACTGAACGCGAACATCTTCAAAAATAAACAAACAAACAAGAACATGATATAAAAAATTTAAACGAACATCTTAATAAACGAATAAACGCGAACACAATCTTATTAACTCAAGCTAGATTCGTTTACCCTACTTTTGGAGTCCACCATATCACATATTTATTCTAGTATTTTAAAAAAATATCCAACGATAAATGTTAAATTATTATTAAAGTTTTAAATTAATTTTAACATAAAAATTTATAGTTTTTAAAAGAACTAGACTTTTTTTAAGTTGACTGTTTCAAGTTTAATAATGCATGGAATTTTGTATAAAATAATAGTTATAATAATTTATCTAAATAATTATTTTTAATTCTTTAAAAATGTCAAATTGGTTAAATATATAAAGTTTTATAGTTTATTTAAAGAATTGTTTTTTTAGAAAATAATGATGGTCGGGAGGTTAGCGCTTTCTCACATGCTTTCTCCCTTCCTCTAGGTCTTGGATTCTAAACTTAACAGGAGCACTCCTTTCCTCCTTTCCCTTAGGTCCCGGGGTTAATTTCTAGTAGGAGCAGTCCCCCTTCTTTTGTTAAAAAATTATTTTTTAAAAGGAATTATTTATCATATAAAATAATTGTTTCTAAAAGATATTTTTTTAACAAAAAACTTGAATTTTATTTATCAAAAAAGAAGAATTACAAAGAAATACACACTCTAAACATGAATATTCATGGAGATAAAAGCATCATAAAATCAAAGAGCGTGAAAGATAAGTTAAACACAATCCTTCCTAAGAAAACATATTCTATTTTCCAAATGAAATTTCAGCAAAGATGAACTTTAACCATAAGACTCCATGTATCAAGCATTCTTTTCGCAGCGAGATCTTGGCACACCGGCAAATTACCACAAGAGAATTTAAAAAATAACATACCTCCGATTATCTTGTAATTTGAAACGCTCGATAATACTTGTTATCTAAACGCTAGGTTGCCATAACATCAGACAAAACTGTCACAAAGACATACAAATCTTGCAAAAAAACAGACAAACAAACTGTCATACAAGCAAACGAAAAATAGCCAGAAAAGCATATGTAAAATAATTTCTGGTAAATCCAAACAAAGAAAAAAATAAATTAAAAAGAAGCAAATGATTCCTCGTCAAAAGAGAAGAATCTTACTTATATACAACTAGTGTAAATATTAGAAATCAGTCGACGGCATAAAGGCCGTTGTCAGAAAAAAACTTTGATGAAGAAGATGAATTCAAGGAGATTTTTAAAATAACTACTCCATAGAAAAAATGGAAGTGATGAGGAAGAAGTATATGAAATAAGTAAACCTCTAAAAAGATGTTTTTAAATGTCGAATTAGTAATGTAATGAAATAGTTTCTTCACCCTCGTGTTTTTATATAGATTATATATTATATATAAACTTATAAACACACATGTGGGAATATTATTCGAGAAATTGTGTGGGGGAAAGTTTTTTATCACAAGCGCTCTAGTTTTAGGGTTTAGAAAATAAGTTTAGAGTTTGGAGTTTAGGGATTTAGGTTTTAGTGTTTAAAATTTAGGGATTGTGGATAGAATTTAGGGATTTAGGTTTAGGGTAATATGATAGGGATTTATGTTTTAACCTATAAACACTAAATTCTAATCATAAACCCTAAATCCTAACCACAACCTCAAAAATCTAAGCACATAAACCTAAAACCCTAGACTGTTAACCCTAAATAGATCCTTAAACTCTAAAACTAAGGTGATTGAGCAAAAAAATCTCACCACAAGTGCATTGAGTAACATTCTCTTTATACATTTATGTAAATATTAATTGAAAATATATGAAAGTGGAATAAGAATAAAAATCATTTGTTTTTTTTTCGGTGTCTTTATTTATGCCTCCACACTAAAAATTATGTTTAGGGTTCAAGGTTAGAGTTTGTGGTTAGGGTTTAGAGAATTTGTGATAGAGTATATCTTTTAGGGTATAAAGTTTAGGATTTAGAATTTAGGTTTAGAGCATGAATTTTTTTTTTGTGTGTTTTCTAGTGTTGGCCTGCTGGGGCATAGAAAGGGATATCGAAAAAGGGCAGAAAATTTTTATTCGAAGAATAAAGCCGTTTGAAAATACAAATATTGTAATTAATGCATCAAGTATTTATGCCATATACATTAGACATGAAAATGATTGAAATAATACACAAAACGAAAAAAAATATTTAATACAAACTTCGGCTATTGTTGTTCTATAATACATATAAATACAATTAACCCTACAAGTGTCCTAGTGGGAAAACGGATGATGCTCATCATAAAAGACACATGTTCAAATTGTTTTGTCTACAAGATATATATGCATTGTCAAATAGTTAAGAATTTGTATGAACATATACTACCTTGTAATCACCTTTAGACTTTTCAAAAAAAATACATAAATACAATAACATTATTATAGAAGGAATGGAAGAGCTCTCAGTGGGTCAAAACTCACATTTACTGAACTTGATAAAAAATTGTCTTTCTCTTAGGGTTTGAAGAACAACACGAAGCTGATAATCATACTCATCCTCCGAGATCGAATAAACCAAGATGTAATTAATAAAGACCACTACAAACTAGTCTAGGTAGGGCTGAAAGATCCAGTTCATCAAGTCTATAAAAGCCGCAAGTGCATTGGTAAGCCCAAATGATATTACCAAGAACTAATAGTGACATACTGCGTTCTAAAAGTAATTGTTAGGCTCGATGGTCACAACCGAAATGCTTGCCAAGTGTGGAGAAGATTGAATTTTTTGGTGTTTTTGTGGAAGCTAAAAATATAAGAGTTAAACACAAGGATTTAGAGTGGTTCGACTTTCTAACCCAAAGCCTACATCCACTACCTTAGCTTCCTACTAAGGATTTCAACGAATTCACTATTGAATTTCGTCCCCTTTTCTCGGCTTAGGAGGAAACCGTTACAACGATCAAGCTTTCTACCTAAAGCTTGATCAAACACTCTCTTACAAGAAAAATTCAAAGCAAACTAGAAATCCCTCTAATAGGTATATGTTTGCAACTCTAAGCACTCACCCAAAACCTATACACTTGAGCAAATTTGACAATTAAGCTCACAAGTGTTGTCTATACAAGGGATATACAATTTAAGCCTTAAAGACAATTTGACATCATAGTGTTGTTGACAATTGAAGTATTAGCCTTCCCTTGATGCTTGGAGGTCCCTTTTATACTCTTAAATGAGTTTGTAACCGTTGAAGCCTGATGCAGTAAGCCGTATCGAAACGCCTCTGGCCATATCGAAATGGTATTGAGCTATATCGAAACGGTTACAAATCGTTTAGGTACGAGTGACCGTTGAACTACATTTAAAAAGTCATTGGGAATTTTGACTGTTGGGGAGGTTTTGACCGTTGGGCGTATCGAAACACCAAAGGAGTGTTTCAAAACCGAAACCATCCGTATCGAAACAGGCAAGCCCTGTTTCGGTACGTGTTTGGCAGTTTCAAACTGCATCGATACATGTTAGCTGTATCGAAACAGGTACCTTAAAAACCTTGTTTTGGCTACTTAAAAACGTTTCAAACCTTGTCAAAACCATTTAAAACATCCTCAAACGTATTTTCAAGTTGTTTGGACTTAAAGGCATTTTTGAAATCTTTTCAATTTAGTCCAAAACTATTTTTCAATTATTATATCAAAACATTAGTTCTACAGTCTCCTCCTTTTTGATATAATAAAACCAACTTGAAAATTTGTTTGGGATTCTCCCCTTTGTATTTTAAAATTTTAAATAAGAGATTTCAAAAATTAAAAAAAAAATTAAAAGAAGTGAAAGCTCCTCCATATTCTCTTGAAAAATCAAATTTTCAAACCATTTTCCCCCTTTTTGTTATATCAAAAAGAATTTAAATAACTTTAAGTTCAAAATAACTTAGGAGGTTAAAAAAATTGACACAGATAAGAATTTTGGTTTTAAAATGACTCCCCCTTACTCAAAGCATCATCAAATAATGTTAGTCTTAGCACATGATAATCTAGTTGAATTAAAAATAAATCAAATTAAACAAATAAAACAACTAGATTTTACCAAAACTTGAACTTCAAGAGAGGATGTGAAGCCTTCATTCTTCAAGTGTTCTTCCTTGTGTGCATGGAGTTCCCCCTCAAATTTGGACTTGTTGATCAATCTCCATCACACCTAAACAAGACAATCAAGTAATTCTTGGTATCCAAATTGCTTTGGATCCATAAATGTTAGTAGCACAAAGTTTAGTCCCCTTAAGAATCCATTTTTCAATTTCAACCCTTTTTGTTGAAGTTGTTAGTTCTTTTGGAACCCATACACTTCTAAAACATTTTCCATTTAAGAATCTAGGGGCACTAGATTGTCTTACATAAAAATTTGATTTTCCCAAATTGCTTTTCTTTTGAAGTTCATTGAAAATCAAATCTTTTTCCTTCTCAAGAGCATCAACTTCTTTTTAATGATTCTTTTCAATCGTTTGAAGCAATTTTTGTAAACTTAAGACTTTAAGTTCAAAATCTTTGATTTTTGCTTCAAACTCTAAATTGGTTTTAGAAAGCAAATCATTTTCGGTTTTTAACTTTGAAATCAATTTCTTGTTTTTCGAAAATGAAGCCTTGAATTCAAAAACCAATTCATCATAGGCTTCTTGTAGCACATCAAAAGAATATGAATTTGAACTAGATGAGTTAGAAGTTACCTCCCCCTCATTGAGAGCCATAAAGCATAGGTGGGCTACCTCATCATCGGTGGAGTCTTTAGCACTCCATGTCGCCACGTATGCTTTCTTTGAAGATGATCCATTTTTGTTGGACTTGTGGGAATCCTTCATATTCTTTTTCGATTCATGTTTGGATTTATCCATCTCGCTCTTCATGAATCGAGTGAATTTCTTGAAGAGATAAGTCATCTCTTCATCTTCGCTTTCCTCCTCACTTAGTTCTACATGATGGAATGTGGAGGATTTGAGAGCTACGACACTTGCATTGATGCCTAGCTCCATGATCTTCTTCTTCCCCATCTTTCTTATCTCTTCCTTCTTCTTCTCCTCTTCTTTATCTTTCTTGATGATTTGGTGGGTGATAAGTGACCCCATGAGTTCATCAAGCTTCAAGGTCTTGAGATTTTTGGCTTCAATGATGGCGGTCTTTTTCGAGTCTCATGACTCGGGAAGGGAGTAGATAAGCTTTCGGACAAGTATTTCTTCTGAAATAACTTCTCCAAAGCCTTTTAGTCCATTAGTGATGGTGGAGAATCGATGGAACATCTTCTCAATGTCCTATTCTGGATCCATCTTGAAGTTCTTATACTCATGGTTGAGGAGGCCGATCTTGGTCTCCTTTATTTCGTTTGTTCCCTCGTATGTAACTTCAAGCTTGTCCCATACTTCCTTGGCACTCTCACAAGAAGATATCTTCTTACAGATGTTAAGGCTAAGTACACAAAAGAGGAAGTGCAAAGCCTTACAATTAAGTTCCATCTTCTTGCGGTCGTCAGCACTCTATTCCACCTTGCTTCTCTGTGGTACGAATGAACCATCTTCAATAATGTCTCAAAGCTTCTAGTCTTTGGATTTGACAAAGAACATCATTCTCGTCTTCCAATAAACGTAGTTGGTCCCGTCAAAGAAGGGTGGCTTGTCGATGGATTGCGCCATTGAACCGATTGTTTGAAATGTTGTACGAGCTTGCCGGATTGCCTCAATAGGATGTTAGTCCTCTTCAATTGAGGCAATCTCTAATACCAATTGTTAGGCTCGATGGTCACAACCGAAATGCTTTCCAAGTGTGGAGAAGATCGAATTTTTTGGTGTTTTTGTGGAAGCTAAAAATATAAGAGTTAAACACAAGGATTTAGAGTGGTTCGGCTTTATAACCTAAAGCCTACATCCACTACCTTAGCTTCCTACTAAGGATTTCAATGAATGCACTATTGAATTTTGTCCCCTTTTCTCGGCTTAGGAGGAAACCGTTACAACGATCAAGCTTTCTACCCAAAGCTTGATCAAACACTCTCTTACAAGAGAAATTCAAAGCAAACTAGAAATCTCTCTAATAGGTATATGTTTGCAACTCTAAGCACTCACCCAAAACCTATACACTTGAGCAAATTTGACAATTAAGCTCACAAGTGTTGTCTATACAAGGAATATACAATTTAAGCCCTAAAGACATTTTGACATCATAGTGTTGTTGACAATTGAAGCATTAGCCTTCCCTTGATGCTTGGAGGTCCCTTTTATACTCCCAAATGAGTTTGTAACCGTTGAGGACCGTTGGGGTTGTTTTGGAGCCGTTGGAGACTTTATTTCCCACCATTAATGTTGTTATGCAGCTGTCCATATCGGAACATACGAGCCCGTATCGGAACGACCTTATTCAGAACTAGCCGTTGAAGCCTGATGCAACAAGCCATATTGAAACGCCTCTGGCCGTATCGAAACGGTATTGAGCTGTATCGAAATGGTTACAAATTGTTTTGGTGCGAGTGAATGTTGAGCTGCATTTAAAAAGTCATTGGGAAATTTGACTGTTGGGGAGGTTTTGACCGTTGGGCGTATCGAAACACCAAAGGGGTGTTTCGAAACCGAAACCCTTCGTATCGAAACGGGCAAGCCCTGTTTCGGTACGTGTTTTACCAGTTTCAAACTGTATTGATACAGGTTAGCCTGTATCGAAACGGGTACCTTGAAAACCCTGTTTTGGCTACTTAAAAACGTTTCAAACCTTGCCAAAATCATTTAAAACATCCTCAAACTTATTTTCAAGTTGTTTGGACTTAAAGGCATTTTTGAAATCTTTTCAATTTAGTTAAAAACTATTTTTCAACTATTATATCAAAACATTAGTTCTACTGTAATCTTCTAAAAATCCTCTTCTACTACCTTTAACTGGTAGTAACCCGACCTCAAGTCGATCTTTCAGAACACACGAGCACCTCTCAACTGGTCAAATAGGTCATATATCTTTGGTAGGGGATAACAGTTCTTCACCGTTACCTTATTGAGCTGACGGTAGTCAATGTACATTATCATTGACCCATCCTTCTTCTTGACAAACAAGACCAGTGCGCCCCAAGGTAAGATGCTCGGTCCGATAAAACCTCTTTTTCAATAACTTTTGAATCTAATTCTTTAGATCTCTCAATCATGTTGGTGTCATGTGATACAATGCAATAGATATTGGTGTCGTGCCTGGCGTCACATCTATCTGAAACTCTAGCTCACGATCTGGAGGTAGTTCGGGCAACTCTTCCAGAAACACATCGGCAAACTCTCTAACAGTATGAAGATTCTCAAGTATCAGACTCTCAACCCTTGAATCAACTACGCGAGCTAAAAAGGGCTCACAACCATGTTGGATCATTCTTTGTGCCGCCAAAGTTGACACTATATTGGAAAGGCAAGGATTCCTCTCACTCTTCACTACGAATTCGCCTCATCCAAACCACGAAGCTTAAGGCTCTTCGCTCTACAACCCAACCGCGCATCATGCTCAAACAACCAATCCATCCCTAAGATAACATCAAACTCTTGAAACGACAACACCATCAAATCAACCAGAAAAATCGAACCATGAAGCTTAAGTATGCATGAATGCAAGAGGTATTGATTCTACAAGGTGATCATCATAGAACCACTTTCACTGAGATAAAAGAATTCGCTTAATCTAATATTAGATTCTACAAATATTGGTAAGCTCTAACTCCCAACTTCCTTGCTTCCTCTAAGAGCCAAGTCAGCTTTCCTCCGTGATCTAGTGCTGGTTCAGCGCTCTGACTCAGCGCTATTGCCACATCTGCAGAGTCTATCACTTGTTGAGCCACTTCTCGTGCTTGGGTAACAACCATTTTCATGTCATTTTCCCTTTCTCATATCTTCATTCTTGATCTCTGAAGTTGGACATGTTGTTTCTCCTAACTTTCTTGACAGTCTTCCTTAATGTCATCAGCAAGATCTTTGTACATCAGTGCAAGATTGATGTACTCATCTATTTTTTCCTTTAGTGCTTTATTTTCGGCTTGACTGTCATTCAGCTTGATAGTGGTATCCTCATACATTTGCATGTACTTGGTCAACATCTCGCGCTTTGCTTGACTAACCTTTAGATCATCCATGAAGGTGTTGCGTTGTAGTTCCATTGCTTGTAGATCACATGAGAGTGTATTAGCTCGATTTTCACATGCTTTAAAATTCTTTTTCCAGTACTCAGCTTCATGCTTCATCTATTTGATTCGTTTCTTTGACTATTACAGAGTCACACCCAAACTAGCGTTCTTCAGCATTGAACAAATCTCTTGATAACTTGATTGCAGACTTTTCAGCTCCTCATTCAAACTGTCTCTCTCTTACCTTAACTTGCTCATTTGAATCTCATATTTAAACTGTCACCCTTTTCCCTGGGTATTTTCATCTCGAATCTCACATTCAATCGCTGAATCAGGACGATTTTCTATCTCAATTTTCCATTTTCGTGCTCCAAAAGAACTTGAACCCGGCGTTTAAAGGCGATGCAATTTTCAATAGAATGCCTCTGAGTTCCATCATGATATTCACAGTGAGCCTTGGTGTCATACCATTTTGGATACGGAGGTTGCAAAGGTGTGACTAATTGGGGGGTCACCAATCGGACTTTCAACAACTGAGGATACAATTCTTGGTATGAAATAGGGATTGGGTCAAAATGAAATTTGTAATATCTTGTATTTTGGCAATTTGCTGAAGGGATACTGAAGTTCGAACCTTGTCCTGGACACTGAATTGATTCTGATGGACTTGAATCTTCTTTCATCTTTGCATCTCCAGGTGTTCTATTAATTGTTAGGCTTCCAGGAAATGTGGGTTTTCCATCTTCAAAATTCAATAGGCCTACCCTGATAAGATTTTCAACCTTCTTTTTCAAAGCCTCACAATTCTCAGTAGTATGGTCTGAATTTCCCTGATGATAGCCACATATTGCGCTGTTGTTGTAACCACCCGAATAAGAAAATTCTTTGGGCTTGGACCAGACTGGGCTCACAAATTTCTTTTCTACCAAAACTGGGAGTAGATTTGCATGTCATCGAGATTGAGTTAAAAGTCCCTCCATTTCCTTCCACTCGAACTTCTTTCGGGCCTATCATTATGCTCTCAGAGTTTATCTTATTTTTACCTCTAGTTGATTTATTAATGCGGATTGTGACGGTGCTCGGACCTGGTCGTTTATACATCTTCTAATTTTTGTTTGGTTCTCCTTCCAGTTCAATATGCCCCTTGTCTTTGGTCATAATCGTCATCGTAGTCATTATTTCAACCATTTGTCTTTTCAATTCTTGCATCTCATTTTTGTTAGCATCATCACTAACCAATCAGATATATGACACTTGGATGAACTGCCTTTCATTTCTTCTGTGACTCGTCCCGGATACTACCTCATATTTGTAGTCTCTTCTATCGGACCACGATTCCCTTAATCTGTCATGATTGTCTTCTATTGATAACCACTTTTTGAATCAATACCTCTATGCAATGATGATGCGGTGCAAATGCAAAACAAAAATAAAACAAAACAAAAGAAACGAGTCAGTATAGTAAAGTAATTGTGTAAGCAAAAATTATATTGGTGGTAAATAAAACAATTTAATTAAGCAAGAAAATTACTAGAGAAAAGTATTTAAACCGACAACACATGTCCTAGGTCTCTGTCTAGCTCTAGTGGGGTGGGCTTCTAAAACAGAATGTGAGCTTTGTTCTAGACTCTAGGTTCTCGAACTGTCGTTACCGTCTATTGCGGCAATAAGACATTGATTCGATAGTATAGGTCTCTTATAACGTAGTCGTGGGCCTTATGACACATAAGGTTAGTATACCGGAAGAAGACAAAAATCCGAGCTCAGAGCTGGAGAGCATCACGTCGGAAATTGTCTTACTCCCACTAAAGGGTGAAAAACCCGGGTTTAGGGTTTAAACATGAATGACAGATATAACATACACAAAAATTACCCTCATTCTTCCTAAAATCCATCGAACAATTCTTCAGAAGAAATTAAATTCAAATTAATGTTCAGAATGCCCAAATGCCACGTGTAATTAATTACTAAGCCTGACTCTCAATTTGTTCATCCTCAGCAGAGTCGCTAAGCTGTCGCGACCATTTTTTGTAAATCGCTTTTAAGTTCGGAAAAACAGCCTGACAATTAGGGTTTTAGAAATCGGGGTTTTTCATTTTAATTTGAGCTTGAAATTAAGGATTTCCAATTTTATTCAAATTTCCTTTACTTGCTTAAAAATCATTTTGGAGTCGCCACCGGCCACTTTGGTAGGCCGAACATCATAAAAACATACCAAAGATTCTTTTTTGAAAAGTTCAGGTTTGGGAGTCGGTTACGTGTAGGGAAGGGTTAGCACCCCTACAAACGCCCGTTATTGGTTCCTCATTAATTACACGTGGCATTTTGGCGTTTCGAACATTAATATGGATTTAATTAATTCTTTTAACTGTAAAATGAATTTTATTTCGAATGGAGGTATCCTTTTGTAAGAAAATACATTTTAGACGAATATAATTATGAAACGTCTAGTTACATTAGGACACTTCAATTTATATTCAAAATGCATCTCAACACAAAAGGTTTAGTGCATGTCAAATTATTGTCTTGCCATTTTTAAGCAAACCCTAATTAGGCACGATCAATTTAATTAATATAAAATTCTAAGAATATTATTAATTTTTGGACATAAATGATAACATCCAAAATAATATTTGTAAAACTAAAATTGATTTTGATATAACATAAAAATTTAAGGACCAAATTGCAAAAATAGATAAATTTTTAAGAACTCTTTAAAGGTTCAAATATTAACATAATGTTTTGTATAAAATCTTGTTTGAAGATTGGATCTCAAAACATTAAGTTTCTCAAACCTTTTTCATGTTTTTTAAAGCCAAATTATGCAAAAATGGCCCTGCGTATCGATACACACACCGTATCGATACACTTGAAACTCACTGTAATTCTGAATAAACATAGCGTATCGATACGCCTTCCATACGTATCGATACCGTGTTCATCTGGGCAACCGTACCGATACGCGTAATAACCGTATCGATACGCCAAGCATAATTATTTGAAAATTTGTTTTGACCGTTACAACGTATCGATACTCTTGGTCACAGTATCGATACACTTTGATGCAACAAATTAATGTTTTTAACAGAGAGTTTGGACCGTATCGATACGACTCCTGTATCGATACGCTTTGATGCAACAAACTTGACAGAGAGTTTGGACCGTATCGATACGCCTAGTGTATCGATACACTCTGTTTTTACGCACAACGGCTAGTTTGAATTTAAACTAGCGTATCGATACACCCTTGTCGTGTATCGATACGCGGTGCTGGGGAGCTGCCTTAATAGCTGGAAAAATGTTCCCAACGGCTCCTTCAATAAGTCAAATGATCCAAACGGCTAGAAACTGATTCAAGGGTATAAATACAAGCTTCATTTCACCAGGAAGATCAACAATACACATTCAAGCATCATCAAAGCAAAAAATCCAAATCCTAGAGCTATTCAAAGCTATATTTTTGTGCCCAACTCTTTGTATTCATTTTGTCATATTATTGAGAGTTTTTGGGTTGCTGTAATTGTAAGTGGGTAGACAATCATCCTTTGAGAGGAAATACTTGAGTTTACCAAAAATCTTCTTTGTATTTGAGTGGATTAAGCTTGGGGTTGAAAAGCTTAATCGATATTGTAAGGTTTCCTCCTCATCCAAGAAAAGGGGACGAATTCAAGTAGTGAATTGTTTTGGAAAATCCTTAGTGGGAGCTAAGGTAGTGGATGTAGAGTTCGGTTGTTGAACTTGAACCACTATAACTCCTTGTGTCATTTTATTTTCCAATATTCTCTTCACAAAAATTTTAATTGCCAATTCACCCCCCTCTTGGCCATTTGCAATTGTTTGATCAACTCAACAATTGGTATCAGAGCTACACTCATTAGAAGGATTACAACCCTCTTGAGTCGATCCTTGGAAAGTTGAAAGTTTGATCAACAACAAGTCAAGCAATGGCATCCACCTCCAACTATGAATCTCAATCCACCACCAAGCCACCATTCTTCAATGGGGATAACTATCTTTATTGGAAGAATAGGATGAGGCTCTTCATTAAATCTACCGACTTTATGGTGTGGGATGTAGTTGAAGAAGGTCCATACATTCCCATGAGGAGAGATGGAGAAAGGCTTGTTCCAAAAATCAAAGCCGAAATGACCGATGATGAAAGAAGAAGGATGCAAGTGAACGACAAAGCCCTTCATGTAATATTTTGTGCACTTGGTCCGGATATCTACTCTAAGGTGTCTTCAATCGAAAATGCCAAGGAGGTTTGGGACACTCTCGAGACAACATATGAAGGGACTAGCGATGTAAAGGAGACAAAGATTGGACTACTCAATCTAAACTATGAGAACTTCAAGATGGATCCCGATGAAAGTGTTTCCCAAATGTTTGATCGATTCTCGGTCATTGTCAACGGTTTAAAGGGTTTCGGAGAAATCATTCCCGAAGACAAGCTAGTAAGAAAGTTGTTATACTCTCTTCCGGAATCATGGGATAGCAAGAGAACGGCCATAATTGAAGCCAAAGATTTGAAGACTCTTAAATTAGATGCTCTTGTTGGATCTCTACTCACACATGAGATTATGAGAAAGGGAAGAGAACAAGAGAAGAAGATAGCAGAAAAGAAGGAAGCTGAGAAAAAGAAAGTCGGAATCGCATTAAAGGCTTCACAATTAGAAAACGATTCTAGTGAGGATGAAGAAGAGGAAATGGCTATGTTGGCCAAACGATTTACTCAGTTTATGAAGTCAAATCGTGGAAGAAAATTCATGAGAAGAAGGGACTTCAAGAGTAAAAACAAAGATGAGGAAATAGACCCAATTACTTGCTATGAATGCAACAAACCGGGTCACATTCGTTCCGAGTGTCCTCAATTGAAAAAGAAAAGCTTTGGGAGGAAGAACAAGCTCAAAGCACAAATTGCAACTTGGAGTGATGATGAGTCTTCCGAGGAAGAGGAAGAAGTGGCCAACCTATGTCTCATGGCCATCGATGATGAATCAAAGGTAACCTCTAATTCATACAATTTAGATTTTTCTATTGAAGAACTTCAAGATGCTTATGATGAACTTCAAGAAGTGTATGATGAGTTGGTAGAAAAATACAAGGAGTCCATTTTGAAAAACAAGAAAATAATTTCTGATTTAAAAATTCAAAATGAGACAATTTTAAAAAATAACTCCGAATTGGAAAAGAAAGTTTTATCTTTAGTTAATTTTTCAAATGATCTTAAAACTAAAAATCTTGAACTTGAAAAACTTCTTTCCGATTTTCAAGATTATCACACAAAGGAAGTAGATAATCTTAAAACATCTTTTGATATTGGGAAAAAGAATTTTGAAAAAGAAAATTATTTTAAACCCCAATATACAAAAAGAAAATATTTTATACCTAAACAAAGAAATTTTTATAAGCAAACTAAAAGTCATAAAATTAGAAATGTTTGGGTTCCTAAAGAACTTATCACTTCTAATAACTTAAATGCTATTGCTTCATGGATTCCCAAGGGAACCAAATTGTTAAAGGCTAACACTCATGGACCCAAGATGATTTGGGTACCAAAAACCAAGGCCTAAATTCTTTGTTTGTAGGGGGAGCATTGCTTCAAGGCTAAAGCTTCAAGCAAAAATTCTTGGTACCTTGATAGTGGATGCTCAAGACATATGACCGGTGACAAAAGTAGATTTGTGGAAATAAAGCCTAAGAGTGGTGGAGTAGTAACCTTCGGTGATAACTCAAAAGGACTCATTGAAGGAATAGGCTCTATTGGTAATCACTCTTCTATCTACATTAAAGATGTTTTGTATGTCAACGGTCTTAAACATAATTTGTTGAGCATTAGTCAGTTATGTGATAAAGGTTTTAATGTTTTATTTGATAAAAGTGGTTGTAAAATTGTAAACATTAAAACAAATCAAACAATGCTCATAGGACATAGAATAGGCAATATTTACATGGTGCATTTAGAAGACATCCATTCATCCCATGCATGTTTAGTTGCACATGATGAACATGACTCATGGCTATGGCATAGAAAGTTAGGACATGCAAGCATGAGTGTTCTAGAAAAATTAAATTCCCTTAATCTAGTTAGAGGTTTACCCAAACTTAATTTTTCAAATGATAAAATTTGTGATGCATGTTCAAAAGGTAAACAACATAGGAGTTCTTTTAAATCCATAAATGATGTCTCTACTAGTAGATGTTTACAATTGATTCATATGGATCTTTTTGGGCCAATTAGGACAATGAGCTTGGGTGGAAAATCATATGCATTTGTGCTTGTAGATGACTATTCTAGATATACTTGGGTTCTATTCTTAAGTACAAAAGATGAGGCTTTAGAAAAATTCATCACATTTTCTAAAATAACTCAAAATGATCTTGAACTTAAAATTTCTCATATTAGAAGTGATCATGGAAGTGAATTTCAAAATTTGGGTTTTGATGAATTTTTAAATGAAAATGGGATTAGCCATAATTTTTCTGCACCTCGCACTCCTCAACAAAATGGGGTAGTTGAGAGGAAAAATCGAACTTTAGAAGAAATGGCTAGAACCATGCTTTGCGAAAATAATTTACCTAAATATTTTTGGGCAGAAGCTACAAATACCGCTTGCTATATAATAAATCGAGTAATGATTAGGCCAATCTTAAAGAAGACATCTTATGAGATTTTAAAGTCCAAAAAGCCTAACATTAGCTATTTTCATCCTTTTGGATGTAAGTGTTTTGTTTTAAATAATGGTAAAGAAAACTTAGGTAAATTTGATGCTAAAAGTGATGAAGCCATTTTCTTAGGATATTCTTCAAACTCTAAAGCCTACCGTGTATTTAATAAAAGAACTCTAGTTGTTGAAGAGTCAATACATGTTGTTTTCGATGATAACCTCCTTTCGAGAAAGGAATCTTGTGATGATGATGATGTAGGAATCATTGATACTATTGATGGAGGACAAACATCAAAAGAGGATAAGATTCCAACTAAAGAAGAAGACTCACAAGAACCTCCTCTTGAAGGCTTAAAAGACTTAGCTCATGAAGAAAAAGAGGTATCTTACCCAAGGGAGTTAAACTATGTCAAAGATGGTGAAATCTTGGGTGATCCATCCAAGGGGGTAACCACTAGATCCTCTCTCAAATTAATGAATCATGTTGCGTTTCTTTCATGCATTGAGCCTAAAAACATTAAAGAAGCTTTAAAAGATGATTTTTGGATTTTGGCCATGCAAGAGGAATTAAACCAATTTGAGAGAAGTAAAGTTTGGACATTAGTAGAAAGGCCTAATAATCAATCTACTATAGGTACAAAATGGGTTTTTAGGAATAAATTAGATGAAAACGGTAATATAGTGAGAAACAAGGCTAGGCTTGTTGCTCAAGGCTATACTCAAGAAGAGGGAATTGATTTTGATGAGACTTATGCACCCGTAGCAAGAATGGAAGCTATTAGAATGTTACTTGCATTTGCATGTTATCATGATTTCAAGCTTTTTCAAATGGATGTAAAAAGTGCCTTTTTAAATGGTTTTATAAATGAAGAGGTATATGTTGAACAACCACCAGGTTTTGAGGATTCAAAATTTCCAAACCATGTGTTTAAACTTACAAAAGCTCTCTATGGTTTAAAACAAGCTCCAAGAGCTTGGTATGAGAGACTTTCAACTTTCTTAATTGAAAAGGGTTTTGAAAAAGGAAAGGTGGATACAACACTCTTCATAAAAAGATATAACAATGACATCTTAGTAGTTCAAATTTATGTTGATGATATTATTTTTGGTTCTACTAATGAGTGTTATTGTAAAGATTTTTCTAAGCTAATGCAAGGTGAGTTCGAGATGAGCATGATGGGGGAGCTCTCATTCTTTTTGGGACTCCAAATCAAACAAATGAGTGATGGCACCTTCATAAATCAAGCTAAATACGTAAGTGATATGCTCAAGAAGTTTGGCTTAGTGAATGCAAAACCTCAAGCCACACCTATGAGTTCTTCCATAAAGCTTGACAAAGATGAAGGAGGTAAATGTGTCGATTCTAAGCTTTATAGATCCATGATAGGTTCTTTGCTTTATCTTACCGCAAGTAGACCGGATATTATGTTTAGTGTTTGCTTGTGTGCTAGGTTTCAAGCTAGTCCTAAAGAATCACACCTAGTTGCCATTAAAAGAATTTTTAGATACCTAATAGACACACCGACCTTAGGTCTTTGGTATCCTAAGGATTCAACTTTTAGTCTTCATGCTTTTTCGGATGCGGATTATGGGGGATGTAAGATAGATAGGAAAAGTACTTTCGGTACATGTCAATTCTTAGGTAGTATGCTCGTATCTTGGTTCTCTAAGAAACAAAATAGCGTAGCCTTATCTACCACCGAAGCGGAGTATATATCCTTAGGGAGTTGTTGTGCTCAAGTCCTTTGGATGAAGCAACAACTCTTAGACTATGGTGTTAAAATGGAAACCATACCCCTTAGGTGTGACAACACTAGTGCCATTTGTCTCACTAAGAATCCCATTCAACACTCTCGAACTAAACACATAGAAATTAGACATCATTTTATTAGAGATCATGTTTCGAAAAATGATGTTGTTATAGAATTTGTTGACACCTTGAACCAATTAGCGGACATATTTACTAAACCTTTAGATAAAGAGCGCTTTTGGACACTTAGAAGAGAGTTAGGTCTATCTTGTCTCTCTTAAATTTTTTTTGGTCCCAAAATGACAAAAATTTGCTTGAGATTGTTTGTGATTCATGTTTATGTTAATTTTGTTCTTTTTGCTTCTACACATATTGCTAAGGGAAGTATGCATCATGCTAAGTCATTAAAACTTGTTCATATAACACATACATGCATTTAGGGGCGTTTCAAATTGGATTTTTGCACATAAAAATACCAAAATTGCAGAAACAGGCAAGCGTGTATCGATACTGCATATCAGCGTATCGATACGGTATTCAAATCTGGGATTTTTGCAGATGAATGCGTATCGATACAGAATAGTGTATCGATACGGTAAGAGTCAAGGGAAAAAGTCAACACCTGTGCGTATCGATACGTCAACGGTATCGATACACATAAAACGACAAAAATAAAATTAGGTTATAGCGTATCGATACGCATGCATAGCGTATCGATACTCGACGGACGGAGAGCCTATTTAGGCTGTTTTAATCAAAATCCCACAATTTTTAAAACTCCTCTTCTCCTCTTCAAAAACCCTAACCGAAAACCCCTATAAAAACCCTCTAAATTCTTCAAAATTTTACACAAATCTTCAAAATTTCTTGAGGGATTTTACTTCATACATCAAGGCTATCCTTGGGCATCAATCTTGTGCACTAACACACCCTCTTTCATCCACTCTAAGAAATCAAGGTAAATTTTTTTTTCTTTTTCAATTTCTTTAAATTTCGTCAATTTTCAATTATTATATACATTATGATTAACTTACTATGAGTTTCATATTGTTCGTAAAATTTTTCAAAAATAAATTTTTTTTGGTTCGAATATATTTTATATTCGATAAAAAATTTTTTTAAAACTAAATTTTTTTTTTAAATATTCTTTAAAACAATTTTTTTTAAACAAATTACCTTGAATTATTAGAATCTATTGGATTAAATTGGATGTTAATTGTATACATATTCGAATCCTTTTTGATGTATTTTCAGGATTATGGCACCGAAAAAAAGGGAATAAGAGACATCGCACCGCTTCCGTTTCTAATGAGGATGAGGGTAATCCTACTCCTAACCTTCCTCATATTATCCAAACTAGTTTTCCCACACCCGTAGCTAGAGAAACCTATAAGCTTTGTATGGGAATCAATCTTAGGGAAGAACGAATCGTGTCTATTCCGTTTTTAAACTCTGCAAAATTCAAATTTAAATATCTTCCTTTAATTAGGCAATGGAAATTTTTAACCTTTTTGAATATTCCTCCTATTTTATATAGGAATCTTGTCATTGTCTTCTTTTCAAATGCTTGTTGTGTCAATGATGACGCCAATGAGCATGTTATTGCCATTGAATCCTCGGTTATGGGAACTCCTATTCTAATTGATCAAAAAGTCTTGTGCACTGTTTTTGGTTTTGAGGATGTTGGGATAGATGATGAACACTCTTTAGGTTCGGGTTACATAGGTCCGGCAAAAGTTTTAGATGCTCATGATCGTATACTTCATCTTATTATCTCTTGGTTTATTCGTCCCTCGGGTGGTAGATATTCTACCATTCGTCAAATTGATGATTTTTGGCTTACATGCTTTAGGGAGGGTAAACGACCAAATCTTTGTCAAATTATGTTTGCCGATCTTGTGTTTTTGGTTCAAAACCGTCACACCAAACTTGTTCAATCTTTTTACTACACTACGGCCTTGAGTTGTCTATTTCATTCCCTTGGTGTTGATTGCACACATGACCTTCCCGAAAATCTTGGTCAACCCATAGATGAGCATTCCCTTTCTCGCTCTGGTTTCTCTTTTGTCGGCAATGAATGGATTCGCAACCCTCAAGCTGATCCTCCCGCTGCCCCGGTAAATGCCTCTCGCGCATCCTCTAGCCGTGCCTCTCATGACTCCTCATCCTCCATGGAAAATCTCATGACTTTCCTCAATGAAAAGTTCAATGCTATGGACAGTCGCTTCAACGCTATAGATAATCGGTTTACATCGATGGAAGAAAGACTCCAAGGCATGGACAAGAAAATAGATACCTTGAGTGCTCGCCAAGACTCAATGGATCTTTCTCTTACCGCTTTCCATGGTGCTTGGATCAACCAAAACCGAAGGAACCAACCACCTCAAGAAGATGAAGACGAGGAAGAAGATGATGAGGATGATCATGATGATGATGGTGGAGACGCATAGATGATGCATCTCATATTAGGATATTTTAGGATTTCATTGCATTTTTATTAGAACATGAATTATGCCTATTTTCTATGTTTTAGGATTTTTAAGGTTTGGATTATTATGCTTGCTTGCTTGGTTTATGAATTTGGAGCTTTATGTTTTATGATTGATATTCCTATGCTTGATTATTCTAATCCTTGTGTTTCTTTTTGATCTAACAAAAAGGGGGAGAAGGACTCATTGTGTAAAGGTCAAAATTTTTCAAAAAAATTTCTCTATCTTTAAGTAAGGGGGAGAAACAAATTTGTTTTGAAACATTTATCTTAAAGCAAGGGGGAGAAAAGCCTTTTTCAAAGTTTTCAAAAACTTAAAAATTTATTATGGTTTTGTTATATCAAAAAGGGGGAGATTGTAAAACTAAAATTGATTTTGATATAACATAAAAATTTAAGGACCAAATTGCAAAAATAGATAAATTTTTAAGAACTCTTTAAAGGTTCAAATATTAACATAATGTTTTGTATAAAATCTTGTTTGAAGATTGGATCTCAAAACATTAAGTTTCTCAAACCTTTTTCATGTTTTTTAAAGCCAAATTATGCAAAAATGGCCCTGCGTATCGATACACACACCGTATCGATACACTTGAAACTCACTGTAATTCTGAATAAACATAGCGTATCGATACGCCTTCCATACGTATCGATACCGTGTTCATCTGGGCAACCGTACCGATACGCGTAATAACCGTATCGATACGCCAAGCATAATTATTTGAAAATTTGTTTTGACCGTTACAACGTATCGATACTCTTGGTCACAGTATCGATACACTTTGATGCAACAAATTAATGTTTTTAACAGAGAGTTTGGACCGTATCGATACGACTCCTGTATCGATACGCTTTGATGCAACAAACTTGACAGAGAGTTTGGACCGTATCGATACGCCTAGTGTATCGATACACTCTGTTTTTACGCACAACGGCTAGTTTGAATTTAAACTAGCGTATCGATACACCCTTGTCGTGTATCGATACGCGGTGCTGGGGAGCTGCCTTAATAGCTGGAAAAATGTTCCCAACGGCTCCTTCAATAAGTCAAATGATCCAAACGGCTAGAAACTGATTCAAGGGTATAAATACAAGCTTCATTTCACCAGGAAGATCAACAATACACATTCAAGCATCATCAAAGCAAAAAATCCAAATCCTAGAGCTATTCAAAGCTATATTTTTGTGCCCAACTCTTTGTATTCATTTTGTCATATTATTGAGAGTTTTTGGGTTGCTGTAATTGTAAGTGGGTAGACAATCATCCTTTGAGAGGAAATACTTGAGTTTACCAAAAATCTTCTTTGTATTTGAGTGGATTAAGCTTGGGGTTGAAAAGCTTAATCGATATTGTAAGGTTTCCTCCTCATCCAAGAAAAGGGGACGAATTCAAGTAGTGAATTGTTTTGGAAAATCCTTAGTGGGAGCTAAGGTAGTGGATGTAGAGTTCGGTTGTTGAACTTGAACCACTATAACTCCTTGTGTCATTTTATTTTCCAATATTCTCTTCACAAAAATTTTAATTGCCAATTCACCCCCCTCTTGGCCATTTGCAATTGTTTGATCAACTCAACAATATTGGACACTATCTTTAATGAATCCAAAAGTAACAATATTCCTTAATTAGAGTGATTCTAATCATTAATCCTATTTAATTTTAATTAATTTAATTTTGTGATATTTCTATTTTTTTCTAAATTAAAATGAAACATTGAAATCTTCACTTGAATATTCATTGATCAACATCACTTTCAATGTGACACTAATCAATTTGAATATTCAAATTTCATTTTAAATATTCATTTATTTGCTACAATGATCTCTCATATCCAATTATTTAATTAAGAAGCTTATACTAAAGGCTCTAACTAATGCAATTTAGTGATTAAGTATTCCTAACATGTATACTACATGCTTAATTTTAAAATATGTAAGCATCCAATTAATTAAAGCAATTAAATAAATAAAATAAATCAAACAATTAAATAAAGATATTAAACTGAAATAGGTACTAAATTGAATTAAATTGAAACTTAGAGGGTTGAAATACAAGCAATTAGTGGCTGAATTGAAAAGGATGCAAAATAAAGTAGCTCAAAGTGTGAAGTGCCCATAGTAGGGCGCGGGTCGTCCAACCCAACCCGGAAAGAATGCGCGGGTCGAGCGTCTAAAACGACGTCGTTCCAACTCGGCTATAAAAAGTCCAAGACCGAGTTGGATCAGTCATAACCCGTTTGCACTCTCTCTCTAACTTATGAATTATCTCCCTTCTCTCTAAGCTCAAACACCAAAAACCTAGAAATTTCAGCCCAAACAGATCAAATGTGCGTGTTCATCCCAAAATCATCTTTCGTTCTTCCTTTTTTTCTCGTTTAATCCATACAAACACAAAATCCTCATTCATTTTGTGTTCTTAAAGATCAAAACTCAAATTTCCTTAAGAACACATCACTTGTTCTTCACCTTTCCTCTCTTTATCCGCTACAAACACTGAACTCACCTCAAACCTTGTTTATTTAGGATCAAACACCCAAAACCTAAACATTCATCCCTTGTTCTTCATCATTCTTCATTTCGATCCATCACCACCCCTAAACCATAGCTCAACATGTTTTTCAACCACCGGAGATGACGCCGGTCACTGGTCGTCGTCTTCAGTCACCTTCCTCGGCGACCTGAATTTTTCGGCCAACCTCTACTTTTCCAATCGTATTTTCTGGCCAACTGTGCCTTCTTCTCTGGCAAACATCCCTACTTCGGCCACCATCTTGTTTGTCTCCGGCGACCGGTCACCGCCGCGAGGTGATTTATGGTCGCCGTGTCGAAACCCTAATCTACCCCAAATTGATCGCCTTTTCACCCTAAAACTAAATCTAAGCCCCATTTCAACAGAAACGTCCCCCTTCTCTCGCCTAAAGTCCTAAACTACCCGTCTCGATCTTAACTCTCATTTTTTACTCCTCCAAAACCTCAAATCTCACCTCTTCCATTTAAAACCAATTCCGACGAACTTAAATGAGTTTTAATCTTTTTATGTTTATTTAGATATAGGTTTCATTTCGATTTTCTATTATTTTTTTTAAAAAATCTGTAGATTTAACACTCTAACATTTCATTTACAGGGAAATAAACGGAGAAAAAGACGGAGAAATTTATCTGCGTACGGCGGCGTGCAACTTCGGTGGACAACTCCGGTGAACTTTCCAGATTCCAAACAACCTCTGATATTCCTCTCTCTCTCTCTCTCTTTGTAATTATTGTAGTTAGAGTTACAATTATGAGCTCATTATTGTGCTTTTCTCTCACCTCAGATTATTTATATCAAGTAATGGACTGACGTTAGTGGAGAGATGGTAATCCGCGTGAAGCCGCTTCCTTCCAGTAGTGTCATGCCACGTGTCCAATGGGGTCTCTACTTCGAGCGGGAAAAACCATTTTTGTGTTTCTTTTGGGCATTTATTGGCTATTGTCTATTAGACAAATCTTATATTAAAGCTTGAATTTGGACGTTCAATAATCAAGAGAATCGATAATTAACTTAGGGCTTCCACTTACCCGATCGATAGCTATGAATTGATGTTCTTAAATCAAGGAAAACTTAAGCTTATGAAATTAAACTAGGGAGGTGTATGCTTGAGCTTGATGGAGAAGATGACAATGAAGGTGTATGCTTGTCTCTTTAGCAAAAGATGAGTTTGGTCTCGATAGAACTCAAAACAAAGGATAAGAGCTTTCTTTTTCATTCATTTTAATAAAACCATAGGCTTTAATCATTTCTCACCTCACCTATGACCAATGAGAAGATTTCCTTCATCTAGGGGAAAGCTTAAAATATTATTTTCCATATTTTATATTTCTTATTAATAAAAATGTCTATAAATCATCCTTTAAATTATTTCCACGTGGGGAGGACAACAATAGGCAGGTGAGTCATTACCACCTTATTTTCTTTCAATTTATCCTTCAAACATATTCAAAATAGGGGACCCGTTTCGAAACGCGTGAAGCCGTATCGAAACAATTAAGCAAAAGTCCAAAAGTTAGTTAATACAGTTATAACTGTACCGGAACGCCCTATAATCATTTCGAAACGCCTTACCTAGGCCGTTTTAGTACGGGTCTGACTGTACCGAAACGCCTAGCTCAAAAACATTATTTTAGGCATTTTCAAGGAGGTCTAAACTAAAGATAAGTCCAATTAAGGTTTCTTAATAATATAATCTATAGTTTAGGCAGCAAAGATACAATATTTGAATATTTTAACACCAATACTCCGATAATCGGAATCCAATTCCGACTATACCGGTTTTCGGGGTGTTACAGTAGAAGTATCCTTAAAATGAACATATTTTCCATGTCTATATTCATGGTTTCAATCACAACCACAACTTCTAATGTGGCTTTTATTCTTTCCATAATATAATCTCACTTTCACTTCGGGGAATGGAGTAGAGCCAGTGGTCCTTTGAAACATTTTTCACATATCTTTATCACATAGAACAAAGATTTAATCCTCGTACGCGACATTGTTAAACCAGTTCACAAGGTTCTTTAAAAACCTCATTTGAGACCAGTAGCCTCGCAGAACGGGATGTCCAGCCAATATACTTGGATTATAAAGAAATTATGTCTCTAATTGAATAATGATTTACCATGTTTGCATTCACTTCATGAAATGTAACAGATCCAATAATCGCATGGAATAAACATCATGCTTGCATTCACTTTAGGGAATGCCCCATCATTGATAATTGCATGAAATAAACATCATGCTTTGCATTCACTTCAAGGAATGTCTCCCATAATTTTTTTTGGATCAAGACGAATTTTCGTAACTTGAAATTGGGAGAAGTCTATGTTCGAGTTTTTCGACGAATAAGAAATATTGCTTTCGAGCAAATATAGACTTTATAACAATCTTTTTATAGATTGAAATTCACCATGATTTATCGCACATTAAAATCATAATTTAAAGAAAAAAAATAAAGTTTACCGATAATATTTTTCCTCTCGAGGACAATGGAGACATAGCAAATGACCAAAACTTCTCATAATTTCTTTACGTCACGTCTCTTTCCAAGCCATTTAAGCATATCATGTAAAACTTAAAATATAGTTAAATAAAAAAATATTAACCATATTATATATCATGAATCCATAAAAAAATACTTATCTGTAAACATACTCAAGAATGATGAATAAGACCTTAAACGATTGCAATTGATATGCCTTGGACTATTAGGCATGCTATGCACATCTATTTCATAATGTGGATTTTTGGCAGCCATTCTCCAAGGACTTGGGGACTTTTTCTTGGTTTTGTATTCTTTGTTACCGTGTAGATAATGTGAAGATTGATAATTATCTCCTCCCCACGATCCCCTTGATATGGATTTGAGTCGCTTGTCAATTATTTGAGCGAGATTAGATTCGATGCGATTAAGCATACTTCCATTCTTTAAAAAAAATTAAAATATAAAGAGAAAGACAATCAAAAGCTAAAAAATGAGAGAAAAAACTTATCTTTAGTTTCATTCTATAATCGAATTCATTCTTTTCGGTAACTTCTTTTGGATTCGAACGATGAAGATCTCAGTTGATTAGAGTCTCGTGCCGGTAACGTGTTGTGAATAAAATAAAGAAGAACAAGAATAGGAATGAAGAATAAGAAGAACAAAGAGATGAGAGAAAGAGCGAGATTTGCATTATTCTCGAAAATAGAAATTGTGTGTACAGTGTCTTCACTAAATCATCTATTTATAGGCATAAGAAGTACATAATACATTAAACTCTATTTAATGTAGATAATATTTTTAATGATAAAATAAGTCAAATCTCCATGATAAAGTTCTTATCATAATAGGCATCCACATAGGTAAATATTCATAACAAGTAATAATAATAATGAAATAAATAAATTAGAAATGGTTTAATGTTTATAATTTGATTGTTTCAAGGATAAATTATCTTTATTTCCTTTACATTTTTCTATTCTTCTTTTAGTTTATAGGAAGAAATGTAATTTAGAAAAATTATTTGAAAGCCCGTGTAGCTCAGTTGGGTGCATGTTTTGTGTCTTTTTCATTTTTCGGGAGTGGCGTTGCAGTGTGAAACAAAAATCATAACAGCTTTGAGAATCATATAAGTATAAACAGAAACTCCACTTTTCATTCTGAACCATAACATTAACAACCAACACTTGCTGTCTTCCCATTTTGATAAATATAACTTCCTCTTTCTTTCCAATCCAAAGAAAGAAGATGGGTGATCGAAATTATCCATTCCTTTTCCTCCTCTCAGTCACCCTCTTAGCCTTGGCTTTCCTCTCTCTAACCTTCTTCTCTTCCTCCTACCCTTTCCTCTTCGCTTTCACCGCCCTCCCTTTCTCCTCCGATTTCCACGTCTCCGCTTCCCCTCCAACTCCAACTCCCACCCTTCACTCCCCGCCAATATCGGATTTCCAAAACCAGGAGGCACCTGATAACCTAGACTTGAACGTCAGTTTAAATATAAGATGGAAGAATTGTAGATTAGGATCCGTGACGGTGGATTATATACCCTGTTTGGATAATTTCCAAGCCATAAAGCGATTGAAATCCAAGAAACACATGGAAAATAGGGAACGCCATTGTCCGCGTCGCCCTCCTTCTTGTTTGGTGCCTTTGCCCCTTGACTATAAGGTTCCGGTTCAATGGCCTAAGAGCAGGGACATGGTGAGCTTGAGCTTGTTTGATACTGCTACTTTTTATGTTTGGTAAGATATTTGTTTTTTTTTAGATATGCTTAATTGATTCTTATTGGATTTTCAATCACCATATCAGAATTTTGTGATGATATTTTCGTCAGTTTTACAGATAAAGAAATGTGATTTTCTTTCTTGAATCAAGACAAAAACAACTAATCTTTCCTTAGGTAAATAAATATCATTTAGTGGTTAGTAGTAGATTTTGGATGGTTGGTTTATTAAGGTAAGCTTTGAAGAGATAAAATGACTTGTAAAATTGGATTTTTAAAAATATTAATCTTGAAAATTACTATTAAATATTGGATTTTTTTTATAGTTCCTGTTCAGCTCAATTGGTAGGTACTATTTGTGTATGAGGTTTGAAATGCAAAGAATTGAAATCAGCCGATATGCATTAGAAAGAGGCTAAAAAGATGGTTGCCCTGTTTAAACCTGTTTTATGTGCTAAATATATTTGTCATATGGCTTATTATTTACTCGTCTACAGATTTGGTATAGCAATGTTCCTCATCCTAAGCTTGTGGAATACAAGAAGGATCAGAATTGGGTGCGTAAATCCGGTGATTATTTTGTTTTTCCTGGAGGTGGTACTCAATTTAAGGATGGGGTTAATCACTATATCAATTTTATACAGAAGGTATGCAAATTAACACTTGATTACTGATTTGGTCTGCACTTGGTGGAAGGCTAGACTCCATAAATACTTGCACGACCTTCTTCTGAGCGCTCATTTGTTACTCCAGGCTTTTCCGGCTATTAAATGGGGAGAGCACATTAGGGTTGTTTTAGATGTTGGCTGCGGTGTTGCTAGCTTTGGTGGTTATTTGCTGGACAAAGATGTGATTGCCATGTCATTTGCCCCAAAGGATGAACATGAAGCTCAGATACAGTTTGCTTTAGAGAGGGGAATTCCTGCTACACTTTCTGTGATTGGTACGCGAAAGCTGACATTCCCGGACGGTGCATATGATTTGATACACTGTGCGAGATGCAGAGTTCATTGGGAAGCCGATGGTATGGTATCTTTCCACTCCTTCCATTCTGCATTTGTTCGACCACCGGACCATGTTATTATATTCCGTTTCATTGCGTCACTTCTCCTTTTTCTAGCATATAATGGAATTGTTGAGACTTTCTGCTGAATTTTGAATGCAAAATGCAGGTGGGAGACCATTACTGGAGCTGAACAGGGTTCTTAGGCCAGGAGGATTCTTTGTATGGTCTGCTACACCAGTTTATCGAAGAGATGATAGGGATCGTAAAGTTTGGAAGTGTGAGGATACAGCAGTCTCTTTCTCTTCATGGGGGGAGCCCAAAATAGTTTCCCTTTTGAATTTTCCTTTTTTTACTTGTTCTATCCTACTATGACTGGTCACCTCTCTTATTTGTTTTCAGCATTTTGTTAGTAGAATCTGAATGTGCTATGTTGGTCTGGTACTGTATGTATAACAGCAATGGAGGCTTTGACAGAATCCATGTGCTGGAAGATTGTGGCTCTGGAGAAAAGAGTTGGTTCGACTCAAGTCGGGCTTGTAATATATCAAAAGCCCTCCTCGTATTCTTGTTACGACCCCAACCCCCGCAAAGAAAAACGTCCACCCTTGTGTGATCAGAAAAATAAGGAGAAGATCCCATGGTAATCTTTTACGATACTTGTCATGTTGCAGTTGCACGCACTCGAAGCCCACTATTTATATTAAAATTGTTCCTTATGATTTGTAATTCCCTGTGACAGGAATGAGCGTCTTACTTATTGTATTTCCAGACTTCCAGTTGATAGCAAAGGTAATTTGATCAGCTGGCCCGCACCATGGCCCCAGAGGCTTACGAGTAAGCCTCAAAGCCTTCCATCTGAACCAGATGCCGAGAATAAATTCAAAGAGGACACCAAACATTGGGCATTGCTTGTATCGGATGTCTATTTTGATGCTCTAGCTATAAGATGGGCTAGCATAAGAAATGTGATGGATATGAATGCTGGTTATGGAGGGTAAGAAATATAACAATTTATTATAGTGCTTACGCTTTTACAGATTTCTATCCTTCTTAAAACACTATCTGCATCGTTTTTTTTTTTTACAGATTTGCAGCGGCACTCAATGAGTTTCCTCTCTGGGTGATGAATGTTGTACCCATTGATGGACAAGATACCCTGTCTATTATTTTCGAAAGGGGCTTGATCGGAATCTATCACGACTGGTGCGAGTCTTTTAATACCTACCCACGGACATATGATCTGCTGCATTCCAGTTTTCTCTTCAAAAACCGTATTCTGAGGTATGTATACAAGCAATGATCAAACTTTTCCTTATGATGTCTACTTCAACCAGTGAACAAAATGAGTAAAACATCAGGTTGCTTCGACTTAGGTGAGAGTGTTGGATATGAATATGTACAATCATGGTTAGATTTCTGTAAGTGTTTTTTTTTTTTTTTTGAGTATTTATAGGATTTTTAAGTGTCATGTCATGAACGTTAAACAGAAAAATGTGACATAATAATTGAATAAGTTTTGAAGCTGTAAGGAATTAGAGTTGAATGGTGAACTGTGTCGCAGATGTGAGATTATCGATATAGCAGTGGAAATGGACCGCATACTGAGACCTGGTGGATATCTGTTACTTCAAGACACCATGGAAACGATTAAGAAGCTGAATCCAGTACTGCGATCACTGCACTGGTCTACAAGCCTTTATGAAGGCCAATTTCTTATAGGCAAGAAGGGTTCATGGCGTCCGAGTGAATGACCAAACGCGGAATGAACATGTAGCCAATTTATTCTTGGACCGGTTGCAAGAAAGAGGGATTTGACTCTCCTTATCTCAGTTTGGTATTCTTTTTTCACCTTATGTTACCCATTTGGTGTATCACATAAAACAGCAAATATCAGTCAATTGAAGAGAAAAAAGAATCTGAGTTTGTTGCTTGGCCATAAAGAATAGGTCGGTCCAACCAATACAGGGCTTTTGGACATTTTGTTCATCACCTGGAAAGGAATAAAAAAAAAAAAAAAAACTCTACATTTTGTTTTTGAAGGTGAACTTGTCTCCTCCACATCTATTTTTGTTTACTTGATATAATATAAAATACCTGAAATGGATCTTATCTTACTAAAAAAATATATTATAATTCGACATTGATATCATATTTCAGCATTTTCATGATTTCCACTTATTTGATATTTAAGCAATTTTATCATTTTTACTATGTTTCCTTAAAATTTATATTGACATATAAACAATTGTTGGCACAAGGGAATTGTGGTCAAGCCGTTTATTGGCATTCCAAATCATCATGCTTTACACTATGTGGATGTAATCTCCTGCATCTGTAATCGTTTCAAAAATATCAACAATTGAGATATGTTTTCATATAATATACAGTTTATTAGAAAATCAAAGTAAGATATTTAAAAATATTTATGAATAAAATGAAATAAAACAATATCAAATACATATTATATTAGAAGTTTGAGGATAATTTGAGGGGAAGTGGGCATGCTTGAGAGATGGGTAGTGAGTGGCCGATCTTGTTTACGGTGACTTGCTGGGTGTTGTGGAAAAGGAGGTGTACCATGATTTTTCAGGATAATGCGCATAATTTTGGGGATGTTGTTACCTATTGCCGGCGGTTCTATGCTGAAATTGTGGCTGCTGAGGGTTCTTCCGGCGTGCAAGTGAGGCATCAAATGCACGGTTGGGTTATACCACCGATTTGTTGGGTTAAGGCTAACTCGCGCGGTGGGGGGTTCGTCGGCCATGGCTGCTGCGGGTAGTGTTATCCGAGGCTGCAATGGGGAGTGGTGTTTCGGTTTTGCGCAAAGTATAGGTGTTTGCTCGGTCATCATGGCTGAGTTGTGAGCTGTTCACGATATTCTGTTATATGCGTGGCGATTGAATTTTCGGTGTGTTGAGTTAGAATGTGATTCCCTAGCTCTGGGGATTGTAGGCTTGTATTACAGATTAAGGATTTATTAGTGAGATGTTGGGAGGTATGAGTGCTTTATATCCGTCGTGAAGCTAATACAGCGGCCAATGGTTTAGCTGGTCTTGCTCGAGGTCAGCCGTTGGGTAGTTGATTTTTTAAGACTCCGCCTTTTGAGGTGTTGCCTTGCTTAATGTAGTATGAATGTTTTGTAATTTACTGCATGTATTCATTATCAGAGCTACTCATTTCCTCTATTTGTATTTAGGGAGGTTTTTAAATAGATCAATGGTAACGTTTTCTCTTATTAATCGAAAAAAATGTATGGGTGATAATGGGTACCTATACTTGCAAGTGATTCGAGTTTAATTCGGTAACTATTGTGTCCAGCTTGAAGTTAAACAACTGAATTCAAACATCATAATACTCAATTCACGAACCTAATCAAACATTTCAATTAATATAGTATTACTGAATTACATTTCTAAGCTTATTTTATATATTATTGAAAGCGAAAGAGCTTAAGCAAGTTAAAAAGTCGGTACAAAAATTAGAAAACGAGTTTAATCAATTCAAATAATTTCATACCAAATATTAGTTTGAAAATTAATATTTAATTTGAACTAAACTTAAACTCCGAATTTTGAATCCAAATCAAACTTGCTATCATTGACTCAACTACAACCCTAATTAGAAGAATAAAAATAATAAATATATCGGTATAATATTGATTCCACATGCAAAGTTAGGGAATAGTATTGAATTACGGGTGTGGTCGCACTTGAGCAACGTTACGATTATTGCGACGTAATTTTTATCTAAAAAATAATTATAATTTTAAATATAGTTGTGTTATAAAATATCACAAAAATCTTTAAAATTATTACGATGCAGTCGTTACTTTTACTTTGCCTTGCAGCTGCTATTTAATACAATAATTTTCAGCTCAGGCCACACTTCCTTTCATTATTTTCAACTACTGTATCTTCATTCCTTCGTCACCAAATTACAGCTTCTTCCCTGTAATGAAAAATTTACTTGAAATTTCAGAGCCTGAAGTACGGATAAAGTCCATTAATTCTCAAAACCAAATGCCGTTGTAACTTGTAATCTTCCCTTTCCCCTTCTTTCCATGTTGCTTTCAAAGTCCAAACTTGTTCGCCTCATAAATTCCTTGTTTACCCACCCACCGGAGTGGTTATGTCAACCTCCAAATCATCCTTCAACGGTTCAACCCCAAGATCAGATCCCACCCTCGTTTTCTCGCTCTCTTTCCGATCGGTTCCTCATCAGAACCGCCCCCTTCGACCTCGACTCTTATGGCTCAACTCAACTCTTGGCTTTCCACTCGACCGACTCAGGATATCAAGCTCAAGTTCGCCCGTTTCTTCTCCAACATGCTGTTAGCTGCGGGGATTTGGAGGCCCTGTGAAGAACATTATCAAGCGGCAGAAGTCGGTTTGTATGATTTGTCAACAAAAAAGGATAATAATCCGGAGGACTTGATGGTGAATTTGGTGGTGGAAGCCAGTTTAAGGATAGGCGGCGCCGACGAAATTTAAAAGTCCTCTTCTCTACCGGAACGAATTAATTCTTTCCAAAATTAAAAAGAATTCCAACGGAACAGGATGAGACAACTTCGGTACTTTATTCATCACTAGAGGAAGAAGCAGAAGAACATGCAAATGACAATAATGTGAGTCTGCATCAGGTGGATCAACATTGGGATTCAAAGGGTGGAACGAGGTACACGTGGCAGTCTCATTTGATCCGACGACACACTTTGAGGTGCTGTTAAGGAAGGGGAAAACTTGGCCAGTCTCCGGTACAACAACAATTTTAATGGTTAAAAACGAAACAATTAAAATAATTGTAATAAGTATTAAAAATGTATAAATATTTATAATAAAATAATATTTAAATTTCTATAATTTTTTCAAAAATATATTTTTAATTATAAATTCTCAAAATTTCTAAAATTTTCAAAATGCCTAAAATTTTCAAATCTCTAACCCTAAATCCTAACCTGACATTCTCAAGTCCTCAAGTCAGTTTAATTGATGGTGAAAGTTGTTGGTACTGTTGCGGGCGATGATGTTGGTGAGACGAAATATTAAGGGAGAACGAAGATTTTCCTACGACGGAAAGTGGCCGGTGGTTGAATCAATGCTAAACTTGATTTAGGGATTTATGAGGCTTTTTTCTAAAAGAAATGAAACTTTGAGATTTTTTTAAAAAATATATTATTTTATGTTTTTTTATAAAAAAATAAGAAAAAATTAATTTAATTTAATATTTTTATATTTTAAAATTTTACAATTTTTATGAATTTTTTAAATTTTTTTAAAAACTAAATTTGACGACATGGCACGTTCAGAGCGTGCCACATGTCCTTCTATATTTTGACCGTTGGAGGGCATTGACGGTCAACGCGGTCTAACTAACGGAGGGGACAAATTAGGTGTAATTTGAATTATGAGGGCTAAATTGGGTGAAAATTTTTCATAAAGGCTTAATTGGTTTTTTAATTTTTCGTTGAGGGCCAATTTGACCTTTAAGCCTAAAAAATATAACATTTCGATTATGTGAGTAACATTTTAAATTATGTGTTTTCTAATATTTCGTTTATGTTATTTATTTGCCTTAAATTAAGACCTCATACCTAAGGACGAACGCATGACTTTATGTTAGGGGTGAATATATAAAATTTTAGGAGGAACGAACTTATAAAATTTTAGGCGGTAAAAATTGATTTTGAATAGAAAATACATAAACAAATTTTTAAAAATATTCTAAATCATATTCAATTTTTAAATTTTTACGGGGCGGCCGCCTCCTCTAGCTCCCCTCTTAGTCCATCCTTGCCCTCACCTTGGACTCACCGAGAAAGGTGAGGCGTTGGATTTGAGAGATAAAGAGGACGGAACCCTGTTGCTTTTGGCGGTAAAAAAAATATTTTTTTTGACAAATTTTAATTCTAATTTTAATTTATCTGAAGAAAAGAAGAAAAAAAACTCTAGAAAGAGAAAGGAGTTCTCCTAATGAGTCTAGAACTTATAATTTAAGAGAACATAAGAGAATAAAGATGAGCAGGTGATTAACGACTAAATATGTTTGGTCACAAAGGAAATTATGAAGTGTGCTAAGACGTTGGTACGATCGGGTGCGGACAAGAATGATGGGAGCCTTACAAATAATTGTTAAAAACGAATTCAATTGCATGACAATCCTTTATTTAACATGGATCATTCACTCCTCTCTATACATGACTAAAATCATGGGTTATGACTTATGATCATATCTCACAACTTGTCTTAAACAGTGGAATTTGGTGTTCCGTTAGAGAGAGTAAGTACTTCAATAACAACATGGTCATGCAATTGAATTCGGTTTTAACAAGTATTTGTAAGATTCACAATTGCAAAAGCATAACGTTTGATGATTGATGTGATGTGTGTAGGGCTGTAAATGAGACGAGACAGATCGCGAGTTACTCGAGCTCGACTTGGTCAAAGTTCGGTCAACACTCGACTCGAGCTCAAGCTCGGCTCGAGTTCTTAACGAGCCGAGTCGAGCTACTCGATACCCGACTCGAAAAGCTCGCAAGCTACTAGAAAATATAATATACTAAATTTTTTAAATTTAAAATTTAAAATCTAAATTCCTAAACCTAAATCCTAAAACATAAACCCTAAACATAAGTCCTTAACCCTAAAATATAAATCTCAAATTCTAAACCCAACAACCTAAACCTCTAAACCATAAACTAACACCATAAAACTTGTGTATCAAAATTTTTTCCTAATAGGACTGTTAACTGACGAGACAAATCGTGAGCTACTCGAGTCCGACTCGGTCAAAGTTCGGTCAATACTCGACTCAAGCTCGAACTCGACTCGAGTTCTTAACGAGCTGAGATTAGATTATTCAGGCTCGTTAAAAATTACTCAAGTTCGAACTCGACTCGAAATCTTAACGAGCTGAATCGAACTTAGCACTACTCAAGCTTAACTCGACTCGTTTACACCCCTATGTGTATACCATTCTTTTCGGATTACCACGACTAATGACTAAATTGAGGGAAAACTTGATATTTGCATACAACAACGCCGTGTAGTAACATTAAGCCTCTAATAGTACTCATGTATATATACAAACTAAGCTAGGACTCAATCATTTATTCAACTGATGAATTTATTAAAAACGGGCAATTAACCATATTAAAAATTACCCGCATCTATTTAATACTAAAAAAACAAAATTTAAAATACGGAGTATTTAGCATTGTAGGACCTGCGTTCTCAACACAATCACAGGTAGCACCGAATTATTTCATACACCTGAGCGTGAGTTTAAAATAACTCCAGGGTCTTTTTTCAAAAAAACTCAGGGTCTCATTCAGTCCATCATGATATATTTGCATGAAGCTGAGAGCCGCGCGAATTAGTTAAGACTCCATTAACCGAAGCTCCGTTCCTTCATTGCCTCCCCTTCCCCCTCTCTCTTTTAATTATTCTCTTCCATTAATTTTTTAAAAAGAAACTGAAAACACAATGTTTTACTCCAGAGAGCTTCTTGCTCGAAAAGCTTCTCTCGGCCAAATATGGTGGGTCATCTTTTCATCTCTTTTATTTCTTTCTTTCTTTCTTTCTTTTTTGTTTTTCAAATCCAGTATTTCGCTGCTCTCTCGAACTCGAACACCATTGACAAGGCTCCATTCTCATAATTTTGCTCTGTTTTCTTTCACTCTCTTTTGAATTCGTTGATTCTTTATTTCATCGTCTTAACCGTCATTTGTGAAACGAACGTGTTTGAAAATGTACTTTCAATTGGTTCCAAATCTGATTTATGATTTATTTCATTTTCCTTGAAAACTTTGCCTCTAATCCATCTTTCATATTCGCAAGCTCTGCGTACTCTCTGTGAATATTGATCTGGGCTCTTGTTTTTAAAGGTTACTTGGAACTAGGCAAGCGAAGCTCGATCGAAGGAAAGCTAACAAGCTCGACATTGCTCGACTATGGTTTCTATTTTCCTGATTTCAATTTCTTTCTCTTGCCTTATTTTTGTTTTAATTTATAAATTTTAACAGTGAAGAGATCCTAAATCCTCCGGTTCCGATGGCTCTTCGACTCTCTAGCATTCTCATGGGTAAATCAACTAAATACGAGCATTGTTTTCTCAATTTTCCATCACTTTCCTGTCATTTCTAGAACTTGGTTTTACTATTATTTTCTAAAAAATTTCGCTATGCTCTTTAGGTGGAGTTGTAATTCTTTATGAGAGAAAAGTGATGTTCCTTCATGGTAAATTAATTTTGGATCCTTTTTTTTTAATTTTAGTATGTAGCCTTTTTTTAACTTTTTACTGGGGTTTTAATGATCCTGTGTCTTCTCTTGACAGATGATGCTAATCGATTTCTGGTAATTTCCTTTCCCTTGTGTTTTAATTTTCTTCTTAAACGAGTATATTTAATTCTGTTGATTCGACGGTATTGATATTTCAAAAAAGGAAAAAGAAAAACGGTTTTTGATTTTTCTTGTGGGGGTGTTTTGAGGTTGAAATAAGGAACGCATGGAAGGTGATGGAAGAGCGAACTCTACTCCCGAAAGGAAAAGCAAAAGCCAAGTATAATCTCTTTTATATGTGTCATTTCCTTCTTTAAAAAATACAAATAAACACTGAATAGATGGACTTCTCCCTTGATTGCAGGAGAAAATCCATTACACTACCTGAAAATGAAGAAACCTCCATGGGGTTCACTAATGCTGGAGAACCTGAAGAAGAAATCTCTATGGGGTTTAAGCAAAACCTTCTTAATATGGTAAGGTTTTGAGATTTCATTATTATTTTCCTTAATTTTAGTACATATCATCCACCTGAGTAAATTCACTTGTTAATTGTAAACCCATACTTATATACTGTGATTATAGTTCTATATTACAAAATAATGAACACAACCACAACAAAGAGGAGCCGACCCCTTGAAACCATGCCAAATGCTTGCCATAATTCAAGGGGTTCTAACAACACTTGCTCTGTTTTCCCAGGTTTTATTAGGCCTGGTAACTCGTTCTTCGGTTGGGTTGGGTTGGGTTGGGTTGGGTTGGGTGAAGCTTAAAACATAGTTCAAGTGTGAAGTACGGACTTTTTCCAGTCCAGACGGAGCTTAGAATTCTGTCCTATAAATTCACAATGCAATACTGATAATAAGTGTGGACATTTTCCCGTTTTCTGAAGCTCATTTCTCACCTTTTGTTCTTCATGTTGATTTTTTTTTTTCCTTTCGGGGCATAGTGATGAGCCATGCAGCAATTGCCTTTTCAATTTTACAGAGCATGTATATTTTTTAGTAAAGTGGTCCACTAATCTATCCTAATACTCCTCTGTTTTTATCATTTGGTCAAAATACCATTCTGATTGGGTGTTCATATCTTCAATTAGATTGCCAAGCAAGAAAACTTTTCTATGCAAAGCAGTTGTATTAAAATTATCTTCGGAACCTAATCTTGTGTCACCTTTATTGATGTACAGCAACTTGACCAAGTCGATGACTACTATATTACCAGCGATCCCATGGAGGATAATTTGGCCAATGACCACCATCAAGGTTTTCTTTCATCCCTCAACTTTTACCGTTGATGGTAGTTTTGAACATGTACAGCAAGCTTAGAATGTTTATCATACACCAATCTGGCTCTCTTCTTTACAGCTGATGACAATGACATCACCTTAACTGATTTATTTCAGCCTAATACCAATATTCGTGGCCGATTTGAAAGGTAAATTTAAAAGCAAAGGTTTTAGTTAGTAATTCATTAGAGTGTCTGTGGACTGAATAATTGCTTAATGTGTCTAACAACTGTGACAGATTTGAAGACGGTGATGAGGGAACACAAGTAAACTTCACTTTAGATGAGCATATTGAGATACCACCTACTCCTATTCCTTCCCCAGCACGGCATGTTGAGCCTCAAAGAGGTTAGAGTAATATATTAGCCTTAGCTACTCAAGACTATTGCAACTCAAGTTTTGTATGCTTTTAATTTTTTATTTTCTTAAGGAAATAATTTGAGAAATAGGGAAAAGATAATGAAGCTTTCAGTTAAAGTTTTAAACCATTTTAAGCAGAACTGAATAATATGTCCAAGTGAACCTTTCCACTTAATTTGGCACATGAAAGTTTTCTGAGCATTTGTTGTCATGGGTAACTGCTGTTAAACATGAATTGCCAGAGCTAAAATGAGTTCCTCATAATATAAGCTTGGTAATTGGCTTTTGTCTTATTAACCCATCAGAAAGTGGAAAAAGAAACTATTATGAGCTTGATATTCATGCTAATTTCCTACAGCTGGAGGAAGCCAAGAGCAGTATCGAGAGAACGATTTAGGTCAACAATTTAAAAGAAAGAAAGAAGCCAGAGTAAGCATTAATGTTTTTTTCCAACAGTTAGGTGAAAAATCAGATTAAAATACAAACTTTGCAGATCTTAATCTCCTTGAGAAAGCAGGATCAACAGAGGCAGGGGCCAGGAAAACACAAAACAAGAAAACCCAAAGGAATTATCACAGATGAGGAGCAAACTGTTATTTCTAACCATGTTTACCACTCCTGGCTTCATGACACTTCAGATATTGTATCTAGAACTCGAAGGAAGAAAAGGGTATGCCCTGCATGTTTGCAATTTATCCCATCATTTTGAGTATGATTATGCTGCACACCCAAATTACTTGTTAGCCACTGAACTTACTCAGTAGGTGAATATTTGCTACGCATTATTCTAAAGCAAACATCAGGAGATCTCATGGAGGATACAAATTCTATCCCAAGAAAACAACCATTTCAAAACTTATTGATCAAACATAAGGCTTATATGCTATAAATCTTGCAGGGGCCCAAAAGTGTTCTGTCTGCCTTGAAGATGGCTAAGCTCATGGAACTCCCATCTATTGTGCTAATGGATGATATGTTTGTGAAAGGAAACCAAGAAATCCCTTACCCAGAACCACTTTTGGACCTGTGGAAGAAAAGCAATCGACCTCAGGATGACTCACCTTCAGGTTAGAATTCACTTATTCTTGCTTGTTAAGTTCTTGAGGAAATAATGGGGGTAATGAATCCATCTTATACGGCGCACAGTGAGAACCTCACCAGTGCAACCGCACCCACAACCTCATGAACCATCTTCTACAGAGAGAGTACATTCTGATTATCCAATGGATTATGTAAGTCTTGCAACTCATCCTTTGTTTGCTACCGGGAAATACATGTGTATACCTACCCCTGACTGATTTTGGAACGTGAAGCCTTTCGAAGATCTTCACAGTGGAGTTGGTTCCCCATCTCATGTGGCTGCAGTAGAGTTACCGCGAAGTAAGGGAACTAAAGCGACACCAGTGAAAATTAATCACTTTGTATTGTCAGGAAATTCTGGTATGAAAAATCTCTTTCACATGTTTTATCTCTTCTGTTTGGAGACTTAATGTGGTATCAATTAAGCTTCATATGCATTTTGCAGGAGATGCAGTAAGATCCACTGGTAGCTCAGTATCCGGAGATGGAGTCCCCTCGGGTAACTTAGAAGTACAAATAGACAGGTAAGTAAAGATTCTTCAGCCATAATAAAATCAGAAGGCAAGCATCCATGAAATCAGCAACATGCCTAAGACCTTGTTAATAACTTGCAGGGTTGGGTCCAAGAAGAAGAATGTGCCATCAACTTCTAGAAACAATAGTGGTCTTGACACAGTGCATGAAGCGTTCTGTGAAGCTGATACTGAGTACAAGTTAACAAGGGAAGGAAGGAAAAACTCGGCACCTGATCCAGGTAGGTAATTATGTCATCAGCTTCTATTTTGCCATAACAGTCCCTGTAATTGCTTTGTCAAAACAACCCTATTTTCTCAGATTTCATGGTGGTAACTCAACTTACAATGGAAACTCCGGCGAATGATACTCCTCCGGACATAATGACCGAGAACATCAAGACGTATGTTTTGTTTATGTCCATGGTTATGAAAAATTTCCAAGTCCAAAAGTAAGTTGGCCCTCCTTAAATGGATGCAGGCATATGAAAACACATTTTGAAACGCCAGGAGCCCCTCGAGTAGAGTCCCTACAGAACTTAGCAGCCGGGTTGACCAGAAAAGGAGCAGCTCAGCTCTTCTATCAGACATGTGGTAAGCAAACGTGAATTGCCTTTTATAAAAAAAATGAAGAACTAAGTCTAAGATGAGGGATATAATTCATTTGTTGGCAGTGCTTGCTTCTCAAGGTTTCTTGAAAGTGCGACAAGAGGTGCCGTTTGGAGACGTTTCCATCTCCAAAGGAGCAAAGATGTGAGACTGATACGTAGTTTTAAGGAAAGATTATTATATTGGCTTACCTTCGATTTGATGCTGTAGAAGTAGAAGACTCCTTTTACCTTTTCTACAACCTCCTTTTTGATGCTACAACTTGCAGGCAGGTACTATGTTTGAAACATTGATCCACTATTATTATTAGCTTCTCCAATCCTTAATTGGCTATAGAATTTTTCGTTTTTCGAATTTATATATGGTCTTTGTCATAATTTACATTCGATTAGTGAGCTACTCTTCTATATGATTTTAAAAATAAATCTCAAGGGTCCGGTAATGATAAACCATAACTATTTGGTACATTCATTTTTTTAAAAATTTAAGGGTAAAATACATATATCATCACTCAACTATCTTCTCACACCTATTTTGGTTACTCAACTTTTAAACTTTCCAATTTAATAACTAAACTTTCGGATTGCTCTTGTTTTGGCCACTTTAAATTATTTTATTATTATTTTGGTATGACATGATATTTTTTTATTATTTAATATAAAAATAATTTAAAATAAAAAGTTAGACCAAAATGTTCTCCGACCATTGTTCGTCGTTGTCGGACGCCACCGCCGACAGCCGTAGATGGTGGTCGTTTGGTCCCAGATTTTATTAGTCGCTTCGTCTCGGCCCCTTGAGTCCGAATTCGACCTCTATTTTGTCAGAAAGTGCTTTTAAGTCCACAGAAGGAGATCAGAAGTGAGGAAATCGAAACGTTTAAGTCGAGATTCATGAGTTTCAGGACATTTTTCGGTGGAACAACCACTAGATTCGGACTCATCGTGTTAAAGCGAGTCTCTCGGTGCATTTTGGGGTTAAACGGCCGTTGGTTTCGAAGGTCACGGTGGTCGACAAGCGGCGACGATTATTTAAAATATTTTAAATTTAATAATAATAAAATATTATTTTATTATTTATTTTAAATCGTTTTTATGTTTAATAATATTAAAAATTCAAAAATAATAATAAAATTTTCGAGAGTTACCAAAAACGTTCAATGTGTAAAGTTCAGTTATTAAATTGAAAAGTTTAAAACTTGAGTAACCAAAATAAGAGTGAGAAGATAGTTAAGTGATGATCTATGTATTTTACTCAAATATAAAAATAAATGTTTAAATTGCTCCTTCCGCCCCTTTAAATTGTCCCGATTTTTTGTTATTTTTTTAACTTTAACTCATTATTTTTTAAAATTTATTATTGATAAAAATATGAAAAAAAAATATTTTATAAATCTTTAGTAGTTTTAAAATATATATTTTACAAAATTTAATTGTTTAAAATATTTAAAATAATCATGGTCAAAGTTTAAAAATTTTAATTTTAAAAAGTTAAATAAGAGACAAAATTAATGGGACAAAGGCAATATATTTGATTTTTTTTAGCTTTTGTTTGTCAAAATAGGTGCATAAAGTTACCATATTAGGTGTATAACATTTCATTTCGATAATATTTTAAGGTTGGTACATTAAAAAATCATCAACCACTCATTGATTGACACGTGATTAGGTTTTTAATTTCTTTTTATATTTTAAATTAAAAATATAATTTCTAAAAAAGTCCCTCAAAACTCTATTGTTATAAAAATAAACTCAAATCCTTTACCACATTGAACATGTAGTCGTTGTTGTCACTACAACAAAGGAATCTCCTTTCGTCGAAAGAGTCGTAAAGTCCTTGTAACACCCCGAAAATCGGTCTAGTCAGAATTAGATTCCGATGATCGGAGTATTGATATTAAATATCGAAATATTGAATCCTTGATATAGATTATATTGTTAGAAATCTTAACCGAACTCATTCGTAGTTAGGAACCTCATTGAAAGTGCTTAAAATCATGTTTTTAAACTAGGCGTTTCGATATAGTCAGAATCGTACCGAAACGGTCTAGGTAAGGCATTTCGAAACAATTGTAGGTGTTCCGATACGGTTCCAACGATTTTAACTAACTTTTAGACTTTTGCTTGACCGTTTCGATATGGTTTCACTCGTTTCGAAACAAGTCCCCTGTTTCGAATATATTTAAAGGAAAAATTGAGAAGAAAAGGATAAGGTGATGGCTCACCTATTTGTTGTTGTCCTTCCCACGTGGTATGGTCAGAAGAGATGACTTATAGTCATATGTATGTTTCTTTTTGGAATGGATAAAGGATAGATAAATAATATTATAAGCTTACCTTAGTTAGGAGGAAACCATTTTATTGGTTTAAGGGGAGGTGGAGAAATGATTAAAGGATATAATTGTTAAAATGAATAAAAGCAAAGCTTTTCTCTTTGTCTTATTTCACCGAGACTAAAAGCTCATCTTTTTATTTAAAAGATTAAGTTCACACCTCCAGTGCCATCTTCAACCTTGAGCTCCAGCACACACCTCTTTAATTGGGAGCCATAAGCTTAGACTTCTCTTGAATAAAGATCATCAATTCATAGCTATCGATCGGGTAAGTAGAAAATCTAAGTTAATCATCGTTTCTCTTCATCATTGAATGGCTAATTTCAAGCTTTAAGGTTAAGCCTTGTTAATAGCTAATGGCTATTCACGTAACGATGTTATCGTGTTGATTCTAATGAACCCTTATTGCTTTTCTTAGTTCAAGAAGGAGAAAACACTAATCCATCGTCTCCGTCGAAAGCTAAAAATAAGAGAATCATCATTCGGGAGCCTTAGGAGCTTCGGATTGTCGAGGTGAGTGTAGTCGGAGTCTCGAAATTAGGCGAGAAGCCTTTTCAAATTTATCGTTATTGGTTTTATATGATTTACTAACTATTGAATTAAAGGGGCTTTGTATAAAGCATCATTGAAAATCATATTGGTGAGTTTGGTAAGTATTGCATCGATTCATTGTCCGTAGCATTGCTATTATTGTTATGGAAAGCATTGAAGCATTGGCATATAAAATCATTGACATGAGTTTATTGATATCACATATTGTTATGGGTACATGATTATTGTGATATTGACATTGAATCATTGATATTGAACTATTGTTATTGAATCATTGATATTGAATTATTGTCATTGAACCATTGATATTGAGTTATTGTTATTGGACATTAGGATCGAAGTATTGGATACAGTTGGCATGCCATAGAATTCACGAGCTCAGTGGAACGAAAATTATACGGTGTAGTGGAGTGATGTGATTTGTGTTGGTCAAAATCAGTGTAGTGGAGGATATTGGACCTTATTGTTCATGGTTGGTGTAGTGGTGGAATTCGTGTATCCAAATACAGTTGAAATCGATCCAAGGGAGAATATTGATTATTGATGTGCCATTGATGAAATGATTATGGTATTGCATTGTCATGATATTGAGTTATTGATATTGATGAATTGATTATTGTTGCATTGTTTAGTGAATGTTATTAAAGCATGAAAATATACTAAGTGCATTTATTGTTATTGGCTACCTCACTTAGACTATGTAAGTCTAATGCATTCATTGTCCATACATTTCAGGATAAAGAAGTATTGGATCAAGATCGGGATTAGCTGTAAGTTTGGCAAGTCACCACGGGATTAATGTAAGGTACCTTTGTCTCTTTGAACTCCTAGAATGGTGGGAAAGTAGTTAAAGTAGTTGTTGATGGTGTTTAGTTTATATGTATAAAGGCTATATGTTTTGTGTGGTTAAAGTGCCCTAAATGACTTGTTATGTTTGCTTAAAATGGCTTAAATGCATGTTTTGGCACTAAAAGGTAAAAACTGGGTAAATGGATTCGTATAGCTCTAAAATTTGACATGCAAGTAAAGTGTATGATTACAATGTTGTGTGTAAAGTTTCACTGCATTTGAACACTATTTGATAAGCTAAAAAGAGTAAAAATCAGCAAGAATCTGTCATTACAAGTCAGGCCGTATCGAAACAGGTCATGGCGTTTCGATACGGGTAAGCATAATTGAACCCAGGGGGTCAGGGTGTATCGAAACAGTTTAGGATCGTTCTGAAATATTTTGTCTCTGGAATCCCTTGTTTCGATACGAGTTCACAGCGTATCGAAACGAGTCAAAGTCAAAGTCAAAGGAAGTCAACCCGTATCGATCCAGGGCTTACTCGTATCGATACGATCAAAAAGGAAAAGTCAACAAGGTTGACCATCGTTCACCCGTATCGAAACAGCTCTAAGCGTTTCGATACAGGGTTAGTTAAAGTGGTTAAAGCCTAATCTGAAAGTCTGCTTTGTTTATATTTTGGTCACTGAGTTTTGCATGAGTAAATTGAATGGGTAAATGATCACCATTATGCACGAAATTTTGCAGGCTAATCAATGTTGTATTGAATTTCATTGTGGTATTGTTAAATGCATCGAAGGACCTCTAGTTTGTAGTATTTACATATTAGTCCCTAAAACTTGTAAAAGTTATAAAACGGTCCTAAATGGTCAAATGTGGTCCTTTTTATGAAAGAAATGGATTAATATGTATATTGGTAATGTTTGTTTGTGTAATATTGATTAAAGATTATTAATAAGTTGAAATTTTATCGCACCGATCACTGCACTATTCACCGGTAACACGCTTCGACCCGGTTCTCGACCTGGCCGGGAAGGGGGTGTTATAGTCTTGTTACTGTTCGCTCGTTCTTCATTTGTGAAACTCATTTTGAATTCGTTGTTCGACATTCAATTAATACATTGATCATTGATTTGCGGCGACGAAAGATTTAGTTATCGATAGTGGGGTTCGACGACAAAAGAGGTGGGTGGTGATTGATTCTGCTGCGATAGATGATGGATTTAAAGATTTGGGATTAAACTAGGGATTTGGGGTTTATTAAAATTGTGAACTTTGGGTAATTGATCGAAAATAAAAGTTTTTATGTTTTACTTTTTAAAAATTAGATGGAATAAAAACAACAACCACATGTCATGTATTCATTAGATAACATACTTTTTAATAAAAATTCTTAAAATATAACGAAATAAAACATCAGACATATGTTTTCTTTAAGCTCTTTTAAAAAAACGTTAAACACCTAATAAATATATAATTTGTATTTTTTATATTAAGCAAAAATAAAATTGATCTTTATAAGAACATGCCTTTTAATTGGGATTTGGTCTTTGTACTTAAATTCTCAAAATGGGCTAAGACTTTGTTCAGCATTACTTTTCAAACCATCTTTTGGTTCCAAAAGCTGGTTTGAGGCCAAAAGCTGTGCTAAACAACAAGCTTTTAGAGAAAAATCTTCTTTTAAAAAGTGATTTTCAACTCAAAAACCTAATATACAAGCCAACCTTGTCCCTTGTCGATTTTAAGCAATGCATGGGACAACCAAACGAAATAACAATAATTTATTTTTCATTCTTTTCTCATTTTTCTTGTTCTCGATATTAATAGATTAAAAAATTGTAATTATTCCATGCACAAGAGGTGAAAACAAAAAGTTTCCATAAACATCTTAGGTTTAGGGATTTTGTTTAGAGCTTAAGGTTCAATGGTTTAGGTTTAGGGATTTACAATTTAAGGGTTGTGGTTAGAATATAGGGTTTAAAGTTAGAATTTAGAGATTATAAGTTAAAAAATATGTCCCTAATTTATTACCTTAAAACTTAAATCTTTAAACCCTAAATTCAACTATTGTAATAAAAAAGTACTATGCTCGAAGAATTTTATTTACCGGTGATTTTTTGAGAAATATGAATTATTTGAAAACTTAGTTTTTAATTCAAAAAAAAAAAAAATAGAATCACCACCGGTCACTTAGGTTAGGTAGATCGGACACTAAAACGTAACCAGAGAAAATTAAATTTTAGGGCTCAGGAGTCAGTTATGTGTAGGGAAGGTCCCGCACCCTCACCATGTCCGGAATCGGTACCTAGTCGATTACAAATTGTCTTAATATTAGAAATTGCAAGTTCGAGTGAATTTAAATCAAATCTGTTTATAAATGTGAGCTCTTTTTAAAGATCACATTTTTTCGAGGAATAAACAAAGATCACCACCAACACTTTTAATATTATCCGAATTTATGCAATCAGGTGATCAAAATGTATGATAAAATAAAAGATTAGAATTTAAAAGATTGAAACTTAAAGTGCAAAAATTAAAAGTAATTATTAACCAAATTACTCAGTCCTTAAGGAAAGGTACAATGTATGTAACATCTCGGAAAACGGGCTGAAAGATTTGAGTAATTTATCAAAATTATGTTAAATTTTTTGGTTAGGCTTTAGCTAATTAATTAATTCTGAAAAATAAATTGAGTTCCGATAAGAATGAGAGATTGTGTCACGTCGTCGGAAGGAAGAAGCGGGGATGTGCAATCAATATGGACTCTATTCGTGGGAAATCTTTCACAACGTATACATTGGAAAGGCTTGTGGCAAATTTTTGATCGACATGGAGTGGTGGTGGATGCTTTCATACCAAATAAATGTACAAAAGATGGATCATGTTTTGGATTTATTAGGAAGAAATATGAATCATAGACAATTAGGGTTAAGGATCGATTGGATGGTAAATAGAATTGTGGACAAAAAATTAGGGTTTACTGGGCACAAAGGACAGCAAGGACACAATTTTGGAGAAGGAGAAGGCATCCGCCGCTGGTGATTGGTGAGGATCATGATATGGTGAAAAGGTTAAACGATCGTCGACGAATAGTGGAGGGAGTGATTGATGAGAATAACGTGGAGGTTCTGCGTTGTTGTGCAATTGGTTGGTGCAGACGACCTATTTTGAATATATAATTGGCGGTAGAATTGAGAAGGGCAAAGTTTAAAGGAATATCGGTTATGAGAATCGCGAGGGATAGGATCCCATTGATCTTTGATTGTAATGCCCCAATTTTGAGCTTAGAAGTTTGAAGAATAGGATAGACGGTTCGGGAAATCAGGTAAGAGATTCGAATACAATTTTGGGATTAAATATTTTTATGTTAGATAAAAATATGAGAAATTATTAAAAATTATTATTAATTATAGAGAAAACTACCCCAGTGACCACCCAACTATAGCCCGCGACCTGTTTTGAACATCCAACTAAAAAAATTTAAAATTTGACCACCCAACTATTTAAATAGACCTAATCTGGCCACCCGACGTTAAAAAGCTAACGGCACACCTAATGTGGATGTTAGTCACTAACGGCAATGCTTATGTTGGCATTTTATTTATTTAATGGTTTTTTCACGTAGATTTATATTTAATAAAAATATAAATTAATTCTTAAATTAAAAGAAGCTTAAAAGACATTTAACCTTAAAGGCACTTAAACCTAAAAGACCGATTAGTTTATCTTAACCTAATTTTTTTTCTTTCGATCGTTTCAGAGAAAAATTAGTTTTCAGAGTGATTGTTAGAAAGGAAAAAATCAACTTAGAGATTGAAAATGGAAAGGGTTCTTCGCGAAACAGACGAACCAGACATTGTATATGGTAATTTCGAAACATATTTTTGTTTTGCAAAATCTATAATTGTTGTTTGGAATTCGATTTGGGTTTGGGGATAGATAATTTAGGGTTTTGTAAAGAAAATTAACATGAAATTATTTGAGTGTGGGTATAGACGATTTTCGTTTAGTATTTTGTCATTTAGAGTTTTTAATCTTTTACTATTTTTGATTAAGTATTGTGTTTAAGTTACGATTTCATCAATTAAGAGTTAGAAAAATTTATTTTCATTTGGGGATTTTAATCTCATTTTTAATAAAAAAAATCTCCTAATTTGGTACCCTAAATCTAGAAAGTGATAAAAACACATTACCTTTTTTCGTTGAATATCACTTAATTACCGAGTACCTTTTTTTAATGTCATTTAAATACTAGCATAATTTAAAATTTTATTCTCTTTGAATGTAGTGGAGAATATATATTAGAGAAAGTGATTTGATTATTATATGGCTTTGATATGTTTTTTATGTAACTTTTTGTATGCTTTTTGTATGCTTTTTATGTGACTTATTATGCATGTGATTATTATATGACTTTTATTATTATATTAGCATTAGAAAATACTAGTATGATTTAAATATTATTTGTCCCTTGAATATTGTATGTTTTTTAACTTTTTTTTTGTATGATTTTTATGTGATTTTGTATGCTTTTGAATACTGATTTTTTTGTATGTGGACTTATTATACATGTGAAACTTTGTTTTTTTTATTATGTATGTGACTTATCATGCATGCGAAATTGATTTGAATGTATTTTAGAAAGTAACAAAAATTTGGTTTTCTTTATTATGTATGTGGACTTAAATTTTATTTTTAACATGTGCTTGATTATTATATGACTTCGATATGAATGTAACTGACAGAAAGTTGGGTCTTTATTTGAGCATTATATGATTATGCTAGTGGATCATTATTATATGACTTTGTTTGTCAGTTAATTGTTTGCATGTGTTAGTTACTGTTATACATGTGTTAGTTACTGATATGTATGAGTCTATTAAAGAATTAAATTCCATAAGCTAGTGAAGCATTATCTTTGTTTATTTATTTGGTTAATAAATGTGATAGTTACTGTTATATCATTTTCCGCATGTAGGTAGGTGGGGTATTTTTTAGTTTAGGTTTTTTTTATTTGGTTGATATTTTATTTATATATCAATTGTTTCCTTATTTAGTTATTTTTATGCCATTTGATTAATAAATGTGATACTTATTGATATTTTTTGTCTTTTATTTTGTTAACAGAGACAAATTCATTACAGTTCACCACTGTCATTCACCATAGTGGTTTCTTTGTGAAGAAACCAGGTTTTATATATACTGGTGAGTTTGTAAACTACTTTGATCGATGTGATATAGATAGAATGAGTATGTTTGAGATTAGTGACATAGTTCAAGTGTTAGGAATCAGTTTATACTATGAAGGTATATTAGAAAGTGTCTGTTAATCTTTTTGAGGTTAAAGTGCTAAAAATTGATGTTGATGTCCTTGAAATAGTTTACAATTTACCTAGGAACCGTTATGTTTATGTGTACTTTAGAGGATATTGTAAGTTTAGCTGATTCTGCTAGTGTTGAACCTGAAATTACTGTTGATGAAGTTGATGTTGGTGCTTCTGATCATGTTGAGCATGTAGATAGGGTAGATGGTGATCCTGTTGGTGGTAATACCAGACCCCAACAACGAGCATGGACTCTACTGTAAGAAGAGTTCCTAGACCTAAACTTTTGGTAAATTTTTTGCTTATGTGGTGTATTGTTTGTTACATTGCTTTCTTCTTTGGTTGATCTATTTCTTGTGTGCAAATAAGAAGAAACATTGGAATAAGTTTCAAAACTCCCACACCAAGTTAATTTCATGGACAGAATCAATACAACATTCTAAGGCCAAAACAACCTTCACCACCAGTCCATATTATTAGATGGATGCCCACCCTTACTTTTCCTTCGAGTCAAGAAAATTTTGTTAGTCAATCATCTACACCAGAAGCTCCTGCTCAAAAGAAATCTAGGATTGACCCTTCAACATGGTGTCATTAAACACTTTTTGTATTTGCATGTATTTGACCATTGTAATGCATGCTAGATTTCAATATTATTATTTGGCCATTGTTTTGTGAATAGGGGTATCACATGAATTCTTTTTGTTTTAGGTTATCACATGTTTTATACATGTGCATACATTGGTCAGAATGTAACTTTTTGTATGAAAATGGTCAAACACTTATTTTGTTGTTGGTAGTCAGAATGTAAATGGTCAAACACCTATTTTGTATGAAACTTATTAAAACTTGGCAAGTAAATCAAAATATATGTATTGTCAAACATTTGTTTTGTTCTTATAGGTTATTATCTTATCCATACAAATTTTGTAACAAATCAAACACAAATAAAACTTTAAATTTTGCATTCATTTCATAATAATAAGCAACAGTACATGAGGATCACACCAAAATAAAATTCTAACAACCATTGAAAACACTTCCTAAACCCAAATAAACTTAAGCAATAGTACATGACGTTCTTATGAGTTTTATAGGAAGATCATATCAAAGAAACTCAAAAATTAGGACAACATTCCTCGTAATTCTAAACCCAAAATAAACCCTAAACAAAGAAACACAACCACAAATAAAATCTCCTTTCTTTTTCTCATGTTTCATTGCAAAAAATTTTCTTAGAATACCCACAATCACAGACCTTGATCGATTGTGTAGTGGTGGATCATACCAAACAAAAAAATTTCACTTCTTGAAGCCTTTTTTCCCATAATTTCCGCAGCCCTAAAATCTTCTACTAGGATTCTCATCGGTCCATTCTGTCGTTAGTGTTGAACGTGCTCTACAGTTGCATTCTCGATCTAAGCTTCCATCCTCCATTTTTGATTTCAACGCCCCAAAATCTTCTTCTTTTCTTTCTTCTACTATAAAATTATTCTCCCCCTTTTACAGTTTGCAAAATGAATGAAGAAACCCTAATTAAATTAAAAGCTCTTAGCTTTTAGTTTAGGATTCCATTAAATAGAAGAGGATGTGGACGAAAATGTCCTTTGCTAATGTGGCTTTTTTCCAACATGGTGTAGCGACTAATTTTTTGAAAAACACAAGGATATATATATAGTATAGGTGTAGTGTATAGGTGTATGTGTGGTGGGAAGAGTATTTTGGAAAATTTGAAATAGGGGTTAAAAACGAAATTTTAGAAATTGATGGATAAAAATAGATTTTAGAAAATTGTTGGAAAAATATTAGGGGGTTTCAAAAATGTTTTTAAAAATAGGGGTTTTAGAAAAATATTTTAGAATAGGGGAATTTGAAAAATGTTTTAAAAAAATAGAAGGAGTCGCCACCGGCCACTTTAAATGGTAGACCGGACACCGGAAATAAAAACCAGAGATTCGAAAGGGTTCGGGAGTTACACGCGAGGAAGGGTTAGCACCCTCGACGTGCCCAAAATTGGTACCAAAACTTTACCGCTTAACTAAAATCAGGTTTTGCGAATTTAAGTGACAATTTTAACCGGAACTTGGTTACAGACGCGAGTAAATTTCGAAAATCCTAATATTCGAGAGCGAACGCCCGAACCACCACCACTACGACTGGTACTGGCCTCGTTCGTTTCCGAATAAAAGGACATCACATCTTTTTTTAAACAAAATTAATTTTTAAAACCTAAATGCATGAATATGTAGACATCCGAAATCATACTGAGAATAAATAAATAAGGCGTAAACCAATACGAATAAGTAAAAAACAAACAAAAAAATACGAACAAATAATGATAAATGAATAGTATAAAATATTGGACATAAGATAAACACATAATGCATATATATACTATACGTAAACTATATAATATGTAATAATACGTATATGAATGTATAATGATTATATATCACATGCGGGCATATTATATATATATATGTTATGCGGCAGAATAAAAAAATATATATTAATATATCATAAATTATTATGAGTAAGATTATTTTTTTTTTGAATCTGGATTATATTAACAGCGGAAGGAATACAAAGTAATCACACCTTTTACAAGATAATTACAATGCAGAACAAAATAATAAAATTCTAAATGTGTGAAAAACGTTAAAATACCATACCTAACACTGTCAGAAAAAATCTTCTGATAAAAATCTAGAAAAACTATAACTTTGCCTTGAGTGCTCTTTGAATATAGCAAAAATTCTTCTGTTACTTGTTCTTGGCATGTCGGCACAACCACAAAAGGGAATCATAGCATGTATAGAACGGCCTCCTTCGTTGAAAAGCGCTCGTTGATACTCGTCACTCGAACGCGTAACTGTCAAAAGACAGACTACTGTCATGAAGACAGACAAAAACTGCTAAAAAGCAGACGAAAGAACTGCCACCAAGCAGACAAAAGAACTGCCATAAAAGCAAATTTGAATAAGAATCCGGCAAAGTAGAAGAAAAACAAGAAACAAACTTGAAAAACGAAATATTCATCGAAAAAGATGAATTTTATTTATGTACAGAACCAACAGAACGACCAAAGGCCGCCGCCGGTAAAGAAAAACAATGAAGAAGAAGAAGAAAAACTTAGAAAAATTTTATAACCGCCTCAGAGAAAATGAAGAAGTGGAGAAGTTAATTATGCCGCTAGTTTAAACTGCATGAAGATGAGTAAGATTATTAACTACCTATATATTACATATTTAAATTTGTAAGTATTATTATCATATAAATACTATATATATTATATTACCAAAGACACATACTTTACCATACATATACTCTGTACTACATATCACATATAAATACTATTGACCATATATGTCATATATTATTATAAGAAAGTAGGCGGCCTTAATATATATTACACATATATAAGGAAAATAAAAATAAACGGCATTAATGGAGAATTGACAAATTGGGAATTTGATTTAGGGCATTAATTAGTAAAATAAAATAATATCAACATGGGAATTTGCACGTGGAGAAAAAAAGATTAGAGACCAGATTTAGTTTAGGGATTTTTACTTCCCTTTTATTTTTACCCTTTACTTTTTTCTGTCAACTGAGCTCACGCCGTCGAGCCTTCAGGTCGCCGCCGGCGCCGCTCCGACGAGCTTTTCGGCCCTGCAAGGCCACTATAAGAAAGATCTCGGCCTCCTCTTTCTTTTGATCCGAATAGATCTCACCGGAAGTGCTTTGATGCCAAGAAAAAAAGGTTGAAACGATTCGGCTCTTTTTCACCGAATCTTGGCCGTCCGACGTTAGATCGACGTGATCTTCGGATACGTCGTTCTCCTCGTCAAGGCGATGCTCCTCACCGTTGGGATTCGCCGCCGGAGCCTCCCGTCGCCGGTAACCGTCAAATCGAAGGTAAAAAAACTCCTTTTTATATTCGAAATAAAAATAAAAGAACATGAAAAGAAACAATCTTGATCTGTGAATTTCTCTTGTATTAGTTTCGAACTGGTTACAATGATTTTTGGGGTTGCTTCTTTTTCGAATCGAATTCCCCCGAAAAATTCCCTCTTCATACAACAGTTTGTTCTTGGTTTATATATAACCAATGTGTTACAATTAGTGAAGAGAAAAAAATGAAATGGTTTGACTTGGGGCTCGTCCTTGTCTCTGTTAGCCTCTGAAATTTCTGTTGGCATGTGTTCTCTGCCTCTGTTGTCTGGTTCTGAAAGTGGTTTTGCTCTTTGTTTGTTGTTGCGTTTTTATTATTTTTTCGTTTGTGAACATTGATTCCCTGTATGGGTTTCTTTGCATGTCGAGCTTCCCGCTTTGGGGTTGAAGCGTGACCGCGACAGAGGGGTGCAGACGGGGTCAGACAGTGTCGGGCGTGTTGGTGGCAGAGGGGTCAGGCGTCGTGGAGCGTCTGGAATCTTCCCGCGAATCATGGCCATTGATCCGAGCCTTGATCCAACGGTGGGTAGCGCGGCGGCGCAAGACCGAGAGAGGTGATCCTAGGGTTTCTCATCCTGGGACAATCTGGACCCTTGATCTGAGACCAGATCCAAGGGCTATTGAGTGTGGCGGCTGCACAAATTGAACAACATATTAGGGTTTGTGTATTTGATTAGGCTTGGGCTCAATATGGGCTTTGTGGTTATTTAGAATATTTGGGCTGTGTATCATTTTTTTGTAGAGGGACTTTATTTATAACATGATTTTTTATTTATTTATGTGTTCATAATAGTTTAATTCTAATAATAATAATAATAAGACAGTAAAGATAATATATATAGTACTAATATTAATAGCAAAGCTACTATTACTAGTAATACAATAATAATAATGATAATGTTTTAAGTCTCTCTTTTCCTTTTTTTTGTCTTTTATTATTTTTTTTATTTCGTTTTTTTAGCCCAATACAAGCCCAAAAACATAAACAAAAATGAGTTTAAGTTTCGAGACAAAATTAGTGATTACACATGGCAGCAAAATATTAAAACAAAATCCATGCTAGGTGTGCCATTAGCTTTTTAACGGCGAGTGGCCAGATTAGGTCTATTTAAATAGTTGAGTGGTCAAATTTTGAATTTTTTTAGTTGGGTGGTCAAAATAGGTCGCGGGCTATAGTTGGGTGGTCACTGGGGTAGTTTTCTCTTAATTGTATAAATGATTTTGGTAAAATCAATTTTAAGAAAATTACTTTGGAAGTGGGACATTTTGAGTTAGTGACCAAAACGCGATTTTTACAAAGCTATTTTTAGTGACTGTTTTGTAAAGGGTCAAACTTTGAATATTTAAGGAGCTATTTGACCTACTTGTTTTTATCAGATTTTTCTCTCAGTTAGGATCATTTTAAAGGGTTTTAATTAATGATTGAAATTGATTTAATAAAGGGGGAGTTGGTTATTTCATTAAAAATTATTTTACGTCATTTTCTCTCATTCTATTTTCTCTCAAAGTTTTTCCTCAGCGAAAAACTCTCCATTTCCAAGAAACTTGAGGTAAAGCTCTTGATTTACTAAACTTTTTATTTCTAAAGGATTTTTTAATCTTGATTTATAAAACCTTATTGTTTTCCTTTGTTTTTCAAGAAAAACACATCCAATTGAGAGAGATTTCATCCATTAGAGGTAAGGTTCGTTCTTCTCCTCTAATGATCAGTTCTTTACTGAAATTCCCAAGTTATCAATCATTTACATGTGTTTTCTAAGTTGCTTTGATGAGTTAATCATGGAAAGTTTGTTAAATTGAGGATTATTGGTTGAAATCTTATGATTTTCGGATTGAATCTGATTTGAAGGGTTTCTAATTGATTTTGATAATGATTTGAATGTTTAATGATGTTGAGATTAAAGTTTTAACATTAGAATCCTGAAACTATATGGATCTCTAGTTGCTAGGTTGTTACATTTTGGGTTTTGTGGTGATAATGTGGTTTTGGTGTTGCTGGAGGTATAAGGATGCAAATAGATAGTTTTTGGATGTTAATTGATAATTAAAATTGGATGGAAATGTTAGGTTTTGGCTGGGTTAAGTTTTTAGGTGTTTTCGGTTGTTTCAGATGGGCGTTTTGGGGTTTTTTGGACAGAGTAGCGAAGTGGCTTTGGTTGCTAGTTTTTTTAATGCATTGAGATGCATTAATCCTCTTTTCTTGTGTGGTATAAACATGGGAGAATGTATCGGAAGAGATCAATGAAGTTCTAGGAGCTTGATTTTGCTTCGACAAAGTGAACGAGGCGCTGTCGGTGAGTGGGTTTGGTTTTAAAGCCTTTCAAAGACTTGAGTTTGGGGGTTTAGGTTGAGTTTGAAACACTAATCTAAGCCCAAAAGTAAATTTGAGATATTTCGCTCTCGTTTCTCGGTTTTTATCCTATTATTTTTTATGATCATGCTCATGTTTTGAAGATAGAATTACACCTACTGTTTTATGCATGTTTTGAGAAATGATATGATGATTTACATGATCTAATGAGATAGATTTGTTATTTCAAGAGATATAACTTATTGAGAAAATGCTATGCATTGTTTATGCCTTTGAAATGGGATGAGAAATGATTTATATGATGCATTGAAAAATAGTAGGTAATGATGTTAAAAATGAGTATATTGGCATAAGATGAGATTATTGTTACCAGATATAATTGGTCGACCAATAGGATGAGAAGTGCACTATAATATACAAAATTCGTACGTGCTCTTTGGTTTGGGCAATGGGGGTAGTGCGATCTCGTTCCAAAGTGAGAGTGTGGTGATGTGAGATTCCACCACGATATGTCTTGATGATGTGAGATTCCATCAATCTTTGTGGCGATGAGAGATGCCGCCATGAGAGTCCAGTGATATGAGATTCCACCGGGGTAGGACTTGACGATTCCGTCAAGCTATCCGCATATCCGAAAAATGTTGTCTAAATGCCAATATATGAGATTCACATGTACCTTGATTACAAATGATTTAATGATTTGAGGTTTGTATTTGAGATCATGTTTTGAGAAATGCTTTATGAGAAACATGCATGTAAGGCTTTGCCTTGAGATTTTGCATTTTGGTTAATGCATGAGATAGATGGTACATGTGGTTTTAAATGTTGTAGTTTTTGCTTTGAAAATGGTTTCAAGCTTGAGATAGAAAAAGCATGATGAGATAGAGTTTTCTAAATGAAAAATGGTTTTAAAATGCATTGTTGTTGTTGGCTTGTTTTTTAGCATCCCTCACTAGGCATTATTGCTTATGCTCTCTTTTTCCAATAATGCAGAGAAATAGCTTATTTGGGCAACAAAAAGGCAAGAAGGATTCCAAGGAGTGGGACTAAGCTCAAGTATGATTTTATATTTACCTATTAGTAATAATGCTTGGCAATGAGAGGATGCATTTATCTTTTGGGAGAGTGTATTTTGAAACTCCTTGTTTTGTGGCAAGTTTGTTATGCCTTTGATGACATGTAAATGGCCATTACTTGTTGGTTTATGCCTTGGTTTGTGTTTGGACACTTGAGTGGTTATTTTGCATAGGTTGCATGCCTATAGATTCCCTTGACGCATATTGACATGTTATGATGTTATTTCTGCCATGTATGATTGAGGTTTGATGTTTAAACATGTTGTGTGCATGTTAGAAAGTTGTTGGAATGTTTTCGATTGGATTAAAGTGTGAAAACCCAGCAAAATATGACATTTTAGGTCCAGGTGTATCGATACTCGACAACCCGTATCAATACAATTAAGCTATTTTACGCTTAGCATATCGAAAATGGTAGAAAGAGTATTGAATGGGTGTATCGGTACACGAGGGATGTATCAATACGGTATTGAGCTACTGGAAATTTGTGTATCGATACGACCTAGGAGTGTATCTATACGGGGTATTGATTTTGAAACTGGAGACCTTTTTAATACAAGGGAGTATCGATACAGGATCTCGTGTATCGATACGGCCAGTTGTTATGTTAGTTAATGATATTTTTTGAAGTTCTATTTCTTTATATTTTTGTCCCTGAACGTTGTGGATGCAATTAAATAAGCTTGAATGATTGTTTGGAGCTAATTTTTGACAGAGATGCGTGTAATGTGATTAATTAAAGGTTGGTAACTAAAAAAGTGAAGAAGTCCCTGTAATTTTGTAAAATTACAAAATGGTCCCTAAATGTGTTTGTATGCAATTGAGTCACAAAACGTTATCTGATTGAGTTGTTATTTGTTCCGCTGTGATGTTTATCACTTAGGATCATAATGAGCATCTAGACAAGATAAAATGAAAAACATAGGGTCGTTTATTGAGGTAAACTTCCTGGTTTACTTCAATATTCCTCGTGTGATCCGTTCGGTTCAATCTTTCGCCCAGACCGAGTTGAGGGGATTACATTTGGTGGTATCAGAGCCAAGTTTTGAAAGAATTGGGAGGTAAGGTTGATGTAATGTTGTTGTTTGGTTAATTTCTTGATGAATGCTATATACGGTGATTGATTATGTCATGTTTTGACCATTGTTTGATTTGTGTGAGATGCACGATGTTTGATAACATGAATTATGATTGTTATATGTTGTTGGGGGAGATATTAAGGGTACTCATTGCCATATTATTACTAATTTAAAGAGAATTTTGGTTTTGAAAAGAAAACTTGAGCACCTTGGTTTCTTGCTTTGGCTAGCGTGATTGTTTTTATTGTTGCATTCTTTTATAGCTATACCTTTTTGATAATGGGACCAAGACGAGAGCTTAGAGCCAATGTGTGTGATGTGGTTGAGAATGAGATTAATGAGAATGTTGAGAATTTGCCGCCTTCCCCTTCTCCTTGTGGTGATGGAGCTGGAGCGGGAGTTGGTGTTGGAGGTGTTGGACCTCAGGCAGTGCAAGGGCAGGCTGCTGTTGATATGACACCGTTGATTCAGGCTATAGCTGGGGCTTTTCAGGTAGCGATAGTGGGTATGCATGTGGTTGTACCTCAGCCTGGTGTTAATGTCGGTTTACCTTTGGAGCGTTTACGCAGTTTGGGTGGAACTAAGTTCCGAGGTCTATCTCCTGAGGGTTCTGAGGCTTGGTTTGAGAGCACCCGAAGGATTCTTGGTCAGATGAGTTGCAATGATGTGCAAAAGTTGGGTTGTGTTGTATCTTTGCTTCACGAAGATGCTTATACGTGGTGGATGACCATCACCGCGAGTATGGAACCTGCTAATGTTACTTGGGAGTTCTTTGAAAATGCTTTCAAGAGGAAGTATCTGGGTGTTCGCTATCTTGATGAAAAGAAGTGAGAGTTTATGTCTTTGGTGCAAGGAAACATGATTGTTTCCAAATATAAGGCCTAGTTTGTTCGGTTGAGCCAGTATGCTCCTGAATTGGTTCCCGATGAACAAAAGAGATGTGATCATTTTCGCTATGGGCTTGTGAAAGATGTCAAGACGTACATGTTGGCTTCAGACTACACCGAATTTGATGTCTTAGTCACTCGGGCTAAGGACATCGAGTATAATTTGGGTTTGGTTGCTCGTTCGGGTGGTTTTAGTTCCAGAAAGAGGTCGGCTGAGTTTGATACTGGTAGAGATCGTTACAAGAAGCATAAGGATAGGAGGTATCGACCGGATCCAAGGCGTGGTTGTGGTAACCCCGGTTGTGGTCATCAAGGCCAGAATGCTTTTGTTCGTATTCCAAAATGTAACTGGTGTAGTAGGAGGCACATGAGAGAATGTTGAGGTAATCTGGGTACGTGTTGGAATTGTGGATCACAGGGACATATGAAGCGTGACTTTCCACAACCTGTTAGAGATGGACAAGCTCCAGTGCGAGCTACTGAGCCACAAAGAGGCCGTGGGCGCGGTCGTGGTAACTTTCAGCGTAGAGATGATGGACAGAGAAATGTTGCTCATGTTGTTGTTGTTCAGCTTGAGGGAGGTGGACAGGCTAGGGTGTATGCACACCGAGAGGGAAGGAATGACACATATGTGATTGCAGGCACCTTTACTTTGCAACCCTTGTCATTACTTTCTTTGATCGATTCTGGTTCTACTCATTTATACATTTTGCGTGAGCATGCACAAGTGTTTGGTCTGCCTGTTGAGTTGTTAGATGTTAGTATACGTGTAACCAGTTCTTTTGGTGAGACGATTGTTACGAGGAAGTTGTATAAGAGATGTCTTTTTTCTGTTCAAGGTCATGTGTTTGAGGTTGATCTTATGGAGTTGCCTTTCTATGGTTTCGATGCAACTCTTGGTATGGATTGGTTATCTGAGCATAGGGCTGTGGTTGATTTTGAGACCAAGCGAGTTTCGTTGAAACTTGTCGATGATTATGAGGTGGTGATTGTAGGTGAGAATGTGAAGTTTTTGTCTAATGTGGTTTCAGCTCTTGAAGCGAATCGGTTGATGCATTTGGGATGTGAAGTTTTCTTGGCTTATGTGATGAATCTGAGTACAAAAGAGGTGCGAGTACAGGACATACATACAATATGTGAGTTTTTGGGTGTATTTCTAGAAGAGTTGCCTGGTTTGCCACCGAACAAAGAAGTTGAGTTTGGCATTGAGTTGTATGAAAATACAGCTCCAGTATCAATTACTCCCTATCGAATGGCTCAGAAAGAATTGAAGGAGTTGAAGACGCAACTTCAGGAGTTGCTTGATCGAGGTTTCATTAGGCCTAGTGTTTCACCTTGGGGTGCATCGATCTTGTTTGTGAAGAAGAAAGATGGCACGATGCACATGTGTATAGATTATCGTCAATTTAACAAGTTGACAATCAAGAACAAGTATCCATTGCCAAGGATTGATGGTCTTTTTGATCAGTTTTGAGGTGCTTCGGTGTTTTCTAAGATTGATCTGAGATCCGGATATTACCAGTTGAGGGTAAAGGACGTGGATGTGCCTAAGACTGCTTTTCGCACAAGGTACGAGCATTATGAGTTTTGGGTGATGCCTTTTGGTTTAACTAATGCTCCTGTTGCGTTTATGGATATGATGAATCGTGTGTTCCATGAGTTTTTGGATATGTTTGTGGTTGTGTTTATCGATGATATGCTCGTGTACTCTCGTACCGAGGAGGATCATGATAAACAATTGCGGATTGTGTTGCAAGTTTTGTTGGAAAATCAGCTTTATGTCAAGTTGAGCAAGTGTGAGTTTTGGCTTAAGGAAGTTGTTTTCCTTGGTCATGTAGTATCGACCGAAGGGATTCGGTTCGGTCCTCAAAAGGTTGAAGCGGTGATGAATTGGAAGTCGCCTAAGTCAGTTCACGAGGTGCGTAGTTTCCTTGGTTTGGCGGGATACTATCGTAGGTTTGTGGTTTTTCAAGGATTGTTGCTCCTTTGACAAAGTTGTTGCAAAAAGATGTTAAGTTTGAATGGACGAAGGTTAGAAAACAAGCTTTGGAGATGTTAAAGGAAGCGTTGACGCAAGCTCCTAGCTTGATTCAACCCGAATCGGGTAAAGAGTTTGTGGTTTATAGCAATGCGTCCTATGTTGGTTTGGGATGTGTGTTGATGCAAGAAGGTAGGGTGGTAGCTTATGCTTCTCGGCAGTTGAATGTGCATGAGTGTAATTACCATACGCATGACATCGAGTTGGTTGCGGTGGTGTTTGCCTTGAAATTTTGGAGGCATTACCTTTATGGTGAAAAGTGTACGGTGTACACAGACCACAAAAGTTTGAAGTACTTGATGTCACAAAAAAGTTGAATCTTAGGCAACGAAGGTGGCTAGAGTTGCTTAAAGATTACGACTTGGCGATCGAGTACCATCCGAGAAAGGCTAATGTTGTAGCCGATGCCTTGAGCAGGAAGGTGGTTGTAGAGCTAAGGGCGATGTTTTCTCGGTTGAGTATATCATGAGATGGTGGTTTAGTGGCTGAGTTACAAGTGAAACCCTCGTTGGTGGAGTTGATTAAGGAGAAACAATTGTTGGATGATTCGTTGGTATCACATGTTCAGGACATTGCGGAAGGAAATCCAATGGACTTTTGTTTCAATGATGATGGTGTTTTGTGCTTTAAGAGTCGAATAGATGTGCCAGAGGATGTTGAGATGAGGCGCACTATCTTAACTGAGGCTCATAGCAGTCTTTTTGCTATGCATCCTGGTAGTACAAGTATGTACCGTGGGTTGAAGGATGAGTACTATTGGGTTGGCTTAAAGAAGGACGTGGCTGATTTTGTTAGTAAGTGCATGGTTTGTCAACGTGTTAAAGCCGAGCATCAATTTCTTTCTGGATTGTTGCAACCGTTGAAGATTCCAAAATGGAAATGAGAGAGAATCACCATGGATTTTGTGACGGGTCTGCCTTTGACACCGTCTGAAAAGAATTCCATTTGGGTGATTGTTGATCGTTTTACGAAGTGTGCACATTTTCTGGTAGTGCACACTACGTATACGTTAGACAAGTTGGCGAATTTGTACATCTCTAAAATTGTGAGGTTGCATGGCGTGCCTAAGTCCATTGTTTCAGATCGAGATCCGCGTTTCACAACGAGGTTTTGGGAGTGCCTTCATCAAGCGTTGGGTACGCGTTTGAATTTCAGTACTTCGTATCATCCGCAGATGGATGGACAGTCTAAACGGGTTATCCAAGTGTTGGATGATATGTTGAGGTGTTGCATCATTGATTTCCAAGGTTCTTGGGAGAAACAGTTGCCTTTGGTGGAGTTTGCTTACAATAATCTTGATTTCTAAAGGATTCTTTAATCTTGATTTATAAAATGGTCCCCCAACTATGCTCCAATTATCTTTTGCGTCCCCTTAGTATCAGAAGTTACAAACTAGACCCCGACTTAAAAAAAGTAACAAATTGGTCCAACGCCGTTAAAAATTTAACGGATGATGACATGGCAGTTAATTTAAATTTATATAATTACATAATTAGCCCCAATTTCTACACTTATTTTAATTTGACACTAATTCTAAAAAACTAACCCATATAATTTTAATAATTTATCAATTTAGTCCCATTTCAAAACTGTGGTATAATATTTTGAATGTGGTAGCCACATTCTGCAATTCCATACAATAATTCAACATCAAAAATATAAGAATCCTGGAAAACACAAAGGGACTGATAAAAAAAAGAAAATACTTGAAATTTTTTTTCTGCATCCTAGTCTTTACAATCCAGCTTCTTAACAACATCAAAAAGAACCATCATCGAATTGAGCCTTGTAAACGCACTCAAATCCACCCTCACCCAGAATATTACCTTGATGAAACTTGTCTGTAGATTTTTCAAGCATCTTATAATCCATAAATGAAGCATTACCCTCCTTAGAAATTTTCCTCGTAGGCTTGAATTTACCCAAAAAATGGTGTTAAACCAATCTCTTTTTTAGCATCTTCAAATTCAAAATCAAGAAAAAAAACATATGGAAGAAAGTATCAGTTCTAAACTCAAACTATCAAACTCTCAGAAATATGAAAAAAAAATTGAACAAGGTATGGGCTGAAAAGAATATACCCGAGCTCTTTCCATCATTTTCTGGTGGATTTGTGTAAATTCTTACTATAATAAATTCATAAACAAAACAACAAAGAAATATTTGCAGCCAAGGAAGAGCAAGCAAGAATGAGAGCTATTGACATTTTCTTGGGTGGATCCTTCTTTTGGTGTTCCTCATTTTCCAATTGAAATTCTGCTATTTCAACCACTTCATACAGTCAAAACTCAAAACCATAACCTTTTTTAGCATAAAAAAAGAAGAAAACTTCCTCCTCCAAGCAAAATACTTAACAATTTATAAAAATATGAAGAAATTAAGTAATTTTAGAATCAAATAAAGAGATAAAATAAGACAAGCCACCATATTAAAATAGCTAAGGTTTTCAAGAAGCAAAACTTGAATTTTAGATAAGATTGTTTTTAAAGTCTAACCAAAAACAACCCAGCCTTTTTGTCTAGCAGATGCGCAAAAATTATTTATCAATATGCTTAGAAGAGTGTTTCGAGCCCCAATGTTTTTTTCCGATTCAACTCCAGCTAGGCAGCTTCATGAAACCACAACTATGACTTCTCAAGCTTCTTTCAATAATATTTTTACCCAAAAAAGGTTGAAGGATTCACACTCATGGCAGAAAAATCGTTTTTGAAAAGGAAAAATAAAATTTAAGGGTAAAATGGGACTAAATTGATAGATTCTTAAAATTACGTGGGTTAATTTTTTAGAATTAGGGTCAAATTAAAATAAGTATAGAATTTGAGGGCTAATTATGTAATTATATCAATTTATATTAACTGCCACGTCATCCTCCGTTAAATTTTTACGGCGTTGGACCAATTTGTTATTTTTTTAAGTCGAAAAACCAGTTTATAACTTCTGATAATCGAATGATGCAAAAAATAATTGGAGCATAATCAGAGAAGACTATATTAATACAGTAATCAAAATATAATTTAAAATTAGTTCATATTTTATTTATACATAAATATTTTCATAAAATTGACTATTAGTGTTAAAAAATGCAATAATCTATTCAGATGTTAAAAAAACTAATAAAAAGAATAATTCAAAGATGATATACACGCACATTTTTAAGATCTAAAATGTTAATGGAGACAAATACAAAAAGTTAAACGGAGATTAAAAATGAAATAGGGAAGACAAAAAGATTGGTTCATACATGCTTCAGTCTTTCCAGTGTACGCGTTTTCAAAACCATAACAAATAAAAAAAAAACGAGGAAAATTCTTCCTTGGTTTCGTATGGATTCACTCATCTGACTCAGCCCCCTCTTTCTTCTTTCTTTCATCTATGTGAAAAATTTCTGGGTTTTTTCTTTTTCTTTTTCTTTTTCGAGTTAAGCTTTCTCAAAGAAGAAGATGATGATGATCATGAACAAGAACTGGAAGCTTGTAAGATTAAGACAGGAGTTTCAAGTTGTTGCTTTGCTGATTTTATCATGTCAAAGTTTGGTTTGTTGGTCGTTGAATGAAGAAGGTAAATTTCTCTTCTTCTTTTTTCAAGTTTTGGGTTTTGTTTTTTATTCCTTGGGAAAATGGAGGATAAATAATTGTTTGATACTGAATATGCAGGGTTGGCTTTGTTGAGATTAAGAGAGAAAGTGGTGAATGATCCGTTTGGTGCTTTGTCGGATTGGAAAGAACAAGATGGAGAGGTTGACCATTGTTCTTGGTTTGGTGTCGAGTGCTCTGATGGCAAAGTTATTGCTTTGTAAGTTCTTTTCTTTTTCTCCCCCTTACCTTTTTTTTCTTGATCTAATGATTGCTTTTTGGATGGATGATGTTTGGTTTCCGAGAAAAGAAAGGAAAAAAATTGAAATATTCTGTGTTAGTATTTTTTTTTTCTACTTTTTGGTTGGGAGAGTTTAATTTAGAATTTTGATATATGATTGTAAGTAAGTATCACCACCATATCAAATGGAACTTTGGATTCCAATTTAGCAACTCTTTTCTTGTGAGTAGATTTTTCGGTCAATGCTTGCAGATATAGACACTTTATGATAGGCAATTTCTGATAGATTATTTCCTTTAATTTCTTCTAAAAATTGATGGATTTAATAAAAAATGCAGGAACTTGAAAGATCTTGGTCTTGAAGGAACATTGGCACCTGAGCTTGGAACTCTAGTTCACATGAAGTCTATGTAAGCATGAAGTATCTTATGAAATTTATCAGATTGTTTCTATCGAAATCAAAGTGCCATTTCACATTCTTCTTTCTTCTATACCCTATTCTGAAGCCATTGTTTTCCCCCACAGAATTTTGCGGAACAACTCTTTTACTGGAACTATCCCCGAAGGGATCAGGGAACTGAAGGAATTAGAAGTGTTGGACTTGGGATACAATAACTTCAGCAAACTACTTCCATCTGAACTCGGCAGCAATCCGTCACTAACAATCAAGTAAGTTGACAGTCTCGAATTCCTGGGGAGGCTTTCTTTCTCTTGTGCAGTTTAATAATTTAATTAGCAATGTTCTGTTTTCTTTCTAGTCTTCTTATTATTTAACCATTCTTTATGCCTCTAGTAGGAATGTTGGCCAATCTGAAGGTGCAGTGCAAAGGGGATTGCTGCAACAAACACCTCCCAGTTCTGCAATGTCACCAGAAACAGCCTTTTTTAATTTTAGTATGCCACCATTTCCTCATGGACCTGCAGATCCAATTCCTGCATCTTCTAATGCGTCCGCAAATAATACATATTTAAGAGATGCTCCTCCTGTTCCACGACCTTCCTCCGCTCCAGCTTCTGAACCTTCTCAAGATAATACAGTAGTACCTAATGCTTCCTCTCCACTGCCATCGGGAAGCAATCCTTCAAGTTCAAATCATCGAGCCGTAATACTGGGCGGAAGTATAGGGGGTGCCATATTTCTTCTAATAGTAATCATTGCATATCTCTTAAAAACTTCTAAGGTATCTAGTGTGAAACCTTGGGCCACAGGGCTAAGCGGACAACTTCAGAAAGCTTTTGTAACTGGTAATTCCTCTGCTCTACCAGACAGTAGCTATTTTAAATCTTTCTTGATTTTCAGACCATATTAATATTCATACTGTTGCTGAAGACAGGACAAAGAGCAATAGTTGAGATTTAAATTTAACTCATCATACCCTAAACACAAAGTACTCTTAGAATGAGAAAATGTTTGGCCAAGGGGTGCGCCTGTAATTGGGCTGATAGTTTATCCAAGGGACTAACTGTCCATCTTTTATTAGCAGCCTTACATTCTGCTAAGTATTTATTAATATATTTTCAATGGCTTGCGTTTCAGGTGTACCAAAGCTGAAGAGATCAGAGCTTGAAGCAGCCTGTGAAGATTTCAGCAACGTAATTGGTACTTCATCAGTCGGGACCGTGTACAAAGGGACACTGTCTAATGGAGTTGAAATAGCTGTGGTCTCTGTCCCTGTTAGATCTGCCAAAGATTGGTCGAAGAACTTAACAACACAGTTCAGGAAGAAGGTACTGTACCAAAAAATTCCGTCTAGATACTCGTGTTAGATGTGTTCTTATGGTCTGCTTAACTATTTTACATTTATGGTTTCAGATTGACACGTTATCAAAAGTGAACCACAAAAATTTTCTCAATCTTCTTGGATATTGTGAGGAAGACAGGCCTTTCACTAGGATGATGGTTTTTGAATACGCTCCAAATGGCACACTCTTTGAGCATTTACATAGTAAGTACCTAATTTGTGTTTTTGGTGTCCTTTCTGGATAGACCTCTTAACTTATTGCCTGTTACCAAGAATTCTTTCTTCTTCTTTTTTTCTCAGCAGGTTTGTCGTCTAACATAGACTTAAGCATTTAGTATAAAGAACAGCAACCAACAAATTTTGCTACTTTGCTTTGAATCTGGAACTGAGTTGCCTTGTTGATGTGTTCACAATATATAATTTGTCATTTTCATTAATTTCTTTTACTTTATGTTGGATCATCCTTTATAGTTTTACCTTTTCATAATGATGTGAAAAGACTTGGTCAGTCTTCTTGTCTCTGTCCAACTTGTTTGGTTTTAACAAGGACAAAGGAAACTCATCCCACTCTTTTGACTTTGCTGTGGAATGTTTTCTCAGGATTTGTGTAAACAAGCCGACGTCCTCTTAACTTAGTATAGAAAAATAATGGAATAGGAACAATGGTTACCTTCTATTTTCTTGTTAACAACTTTCGAGACCAAAGGTTAATCAAGCATTTGATTCCAAGGTTCCTTTATGCTTAGAATTATGCATGATAGTTTGCCATATAAATGCTCTGCCATTAGAAGATCATATGTTTCGCCACATACCATGAAGAAGCAAGTTAATGTTTTTCAGCTGTAGCAAGCATTTTCCATTTTTCTTTTCCTTGGAGCTTAAAGCTTTGAAGTAAACGTTTGTCTTTTTCATTGATATTACAGTTAAAGAATCTGAGCATTTGGACTGGGCAATGAGGCTGAGAATCGTGATAGGCATGGCTTACTGCCTCGAGCATATGCACCGGCTAAACCCACCTGTGCCTCATAACAACCTGTCCTCCTCAGCTGTCAATCTAACAGAAGATTATGCATCCAAAATCTCAGATCAGTGTTTCTGGAATGAGTTGACTTCATCGGAGAGGGAAGCAGACAGAACAAACCTTTCAGATATCACAGTAGCAAGCCTAGAAAGTAATGTATATACCTTTGGTGTATTATTATTTGAAATAGTAACGGGTAGGATGCCTTACTTGGTGGATAATGGTTCATCTGACGACGGGGCATCCGACTATTTGAGAAGGGAGCAAGCCATCATAGAGATGGTTGATCCTACTCTAAACTCCTTTGACAGGGACCAACTTGACAAAATTGGGGAGGTCATAAAATCTTGTGTCGACCCTGAACCTGGACGCAGACCGGATATGAGTCAAGTCAGTGCAAGACTGAGAGAGATTACTGCAATCACACCTGATAATGCAATCCCAAAACTCTCTCCTCTTTGGTGGGCGGAGCTTGAGATCATGTCTGCTGAAGCAAGCTAGAGGATGAACATGACTTTGTAAGTAAGTACAACACTTGGATGTTTTCCCGATCTTGTGTCGGTGGAGAAGCAAAAAGAAGCTTGCCTGTAGGTCAGCACTGGTTGTGTTTAACATAAAGTGATGGAAAGTTTGTGTATATATTTGAGATGGAGAGAAAATTTGGGTCCTTGTTACATAAAAGAAAACAGAAAGGCATAATTGCAATCCTCTTGATTTCTAATTGTTCATTGTTACCATTATTTTTTGCAACGATAAGTCAATTTGTTGTTCAATGTTGCAGATGAGTTGCATGAACCGAGTTAAACACTGAGTTTATAGCTTGAGCCAACTCAGCTAAACTCTGAGGTTACATAAAATGCTTTTTGTACTTGTAATCTAATGGCATGAGTAAATCAAACATTTTAGCTCTAAAAAGTCGCCTCTGACGTGAACAGAGGGAAGACTTGAAATGTCGCTAACCCCGCCAACTCGATTTGAAGTTTGAAGCCAGAGAGGTCTTATAATGGAAGCTCCATAGCCCAAATTTTAGTTTAAGGGCATTGTAAGTGGCCTTCGCGTAAAAAGATAAATAATGCAAGATTAAGAAGCGTCCACGTTCTGCAAATTTTCCAAGTTTTTTACTGACTTTAAGACATCCCAGAGAGATGTAATAATCATGGTCTTTCTAGAAAGCATTAGTACTCGCTTCAGTCATCCAGATCTTTGCTGAACTTAAAAGGGTTCCAAATGCACCCCTCATTCGGGTCATTCTATCCGGTCTTGCCACACATCTTGGGAACTACAACTGAGCCTCTAACTTTATGCATCCTTCAAGCTTGACTGGATTAAGTTTTCATTTTCAATCGGATTCTTGTTTTCTGATCCCTCTAAGTTTAACGACAATGTGTCGGTAAACTGAACTTTGCTGCATGGCGGCATTGCTCCTTTTCATTTTTCCTGGTATATAACTAAAGCATTATTTATACAAGGTTGAGCTCCAACAATGATCAAAGTCAATGGCAAAAGGGACACAATTCATTACATTGAGAAACAGGATGGAAATTGCGTCTAGGTTTCTTTGCTTCTCTTTCTAAAGTTCATAAACTACACATACCCCTAAACCCCAGTCTAATTAACCATCCAAAGGGCACACATGCCCTCTCAAACCTGCAACCTCAATATGTCGGTCAACGTCATGCATGCCACTTCAGCTACTACTCGGTTCGATACTCAAGGCTGTTACGTTCAAATATTATGCCAAGTCAGCATAAATGCACAAGCAAGCAACTTCACCATACCAATACATCCAAGCTCTCTCGAGCACAATAAATAAGTTTCTTTCTCCTAGAACTCCAGTGGCATTCCGAACATCTTATTTATATCATCCATTGCTTCTTTGGTAAACACAGTTGGCTCAAATAAATCACGATCGTTTAATTTGCCAGATGATTTTGCAGGGCGCTGAGGTTCCTGATTTTCCAAATCATCAGCAAGTATAGAAAACCCACCATGATCTTGTTTCTCAACGGGTGCTTTGTCCCGCTTCTTTCTTTTTGCCCTCACAAAATCTATTGGCTTTCCAAACATGTTATTGATGTCTTGCATGGCCTCCTTCAAGTTAATTGTAGGGTCTACCAAACCATGGTGGCAAACATTTTCTACCACTGGTTCATCAGAAATGGTTGAACCAACGAACCTGTGAACCACCGTATCCTCTCGAATCTTTTGTTGACGTGCACCAATATCATCTGAACTTTCAGGAGAAAAATCATTAGGATCTGGAAACACAAAGACCTTGCAACCTTTTCTTGAATTTTGAATCTCCAACTGTTCTAAGTTTTCTTTATCATTTCCCTCTCCAGCCTCACTATCCCCTTCTTCATCATCAATGTATATTTCGAATGCTTCCTCCTTAGGCCGACAAATTCGAGCTTTACTCTGCAGCCCCTTTTCTTCATGTTGAACAGATGAGTTGCTTCTACTATCCAAATTTTCATCAAACACCTTAAATCCTATGTTCAAACTAGGATCTTCTTTCAGCTGCATTCGGGATGATCTCCTCCCAATAGGAGCCGTCTCTATAGGTTCTCGAAACATGCTATTGATTGCATTCATTGCCTCTTTCATGTTTATTGTAGGATCAACTAGTCCATGATGGCAGGCATCTTCAGCTTCAGATTTACCAACAATGGCAGTATCAACAAACTTCACGACGACTGTATCATCATTCCCAACCTTCCTGGGTTCATCCAACACCTTTTCCATCAAAGCTCTCCCCCTTTTGCTCTCCACATTTTTACCATTATGTAATGCTGAAGACCTCTTATGACCATCCTCAACTACGCAAATGGCTTCACTGTTTTCTTTCAACTCTCTGCATTGGAGAGGCTTTCTAGCTGTTCTTCCTTCCTGGCGACACCGCACACCAAAACAATAGTCAGATTGTGAAGAACAAAACAAAGACAAGGAAAACAAGCAGATTAGATAAACAAGAACCTGCATTTCCTTCTTTTTCTTCTTGTGTCTCTCCATACGATTCAGGAATTGATCATATGATTTTTGCAACTCATCAATCGGCTCTGCAAGGCTGTTCAACAATTGATGGAAACTTAATAAAGCACCAATTTGGGTTTCCAAAGCTATTTTATTGGGAAAACTTTAATATCATAATCAAGAAATAAAAAGATGAAATCCATTTCTCCATTGCATTGAACACACAAAGAACTGCATCATAATTGAACAAAATATACCCCGTGGAAAGACTTAACATGAATTTCTTTCAAAATTTCCATTTACAGTCTGACTCGGATTTCAGTACATCTGTTCCGACTCTTCGTTTTCTTTTTGTCTAACAAATATTCAAGCATAAGAACTTTTAAAATATTAATTATATTCCTATCCAATTCATACTCATATCTAACGCTTAACACCAAAATCCAGGCAACCCATTAAAAACTAAAGACTCAAACCAACCAAAATACAATTAGAAAAGTAAACAATAATAATAAATAGTACAACTACTGATTCGACAAATTGATAAAGGAAAGAAGAAGAAGAAGAAGAAAGCCTTACTTTTGGACGCCCAAATGATACATTTTTTCAGCGTCGTCAAATTTCTTGATCTTCTCATAGTAAAGTGCATATGCTTGGTAGAACAGTGAACGTTTTGTCCCTATTTGACTCAACTCCATTCTTTTCAACAGCACGCTTGGATCATCCATAAAATCCATCTACTCACCAAAACAAATCATTCCAAATAAATAAATAAAAGTAAATTTCCATAAAGAATGAACATCCAAGATTCATTGCTTGTTTACCAACTGTAACCAAACCCGCAGGTAGCGTAAATCGTCACGGTAACGGCGGTCGGATTCAAACGTTTGGGTACATTTTTGCAAAAACCGAGGTAGCTTCTGGCTTAAAATCTGGGGTGGCACTGAATCCTTTATTTTCTTTATCCCTCTGTGGGGAGAAGCAATAAGTTGGTACTAATATTTCAAAGAAGGAAAAATGGGAAATTGAAGGTAAAGAAGGGAGGAGAAAAGAGAGTTACCGCAGCCAAGGGAGAAGAGGGTCTCTGCCAGAATAAGATTTGATTTCAGATATTACTGAACAAAATAGATTGCCATTCATTGTCTCGCTTCTTTCTCCCATCTTTGTTTTTCCTCTGCACTGAGGATTTGATTTCAGATTTGAATTTTATGTGAAGCCGCCTATCGTCTATCGAGTCGGGTCATTCTGCGGGATTTGCTCCTCGGATCCAAATAAAAATTTTAACTCTGCTACCCTAAATTTTAAATGGGAAAACTATACCGGTGGTCCCCTAACTATGTCTGTCTTCCTACTTTGGTCCCACAACTTTGTTTTTTGGCAAAAGAGTCCCTTCCGTCACATAGTTTTCCTATTTTGGTCCCCAACGTTAAATAACTAACGGTTTTGCTGACGTGGCATTTTTTAATATTTTTGGTCCCCTAACTATGTCACATAGTTTTCCTATTTTGGTCCCCTAACTATGTCTGTCTTCCTATTTTGGTCCCCGACTTTGATTTAAAAAATATTAAAAAAATGCCACGTCAGCCTTAAAAAATATTAAAAAATGCCACGTCAGCAAAACCGTTAGTTATTTAACGTCGGGGACCAAAATAGGAAAACTATGTGACGGAAGGGACTCTTTTGCCGAAAAACAAAGTTGTGGGACCAAAGTAGGAAGACAGACATAGTTAGGGGACCACCGGTGTAGTTTACCCATTTTAAATTTTAAACTTTAAATTTTAAAATTTAAATTAAAATTTTGATCCCTAAATTTGACAAGCACGTGTAAACTTACACACTCTTTAAATAATTATTATTAGATTTATGGTTAAACGGAAATATTTTATATAAATTTAAATTTTTAAAAAATTAATCAAGTAAATGGAAAAATTAATCAATAAATCACGGCATCATCCATAGTCCAACCAATAAAAACTACTCATTTTATTAATTTTTTATGTCATCAGTCCACTCAAATAGTAACTTCTAAAAAATATTTAAATTCGATGTACAATAAATATGAGTGACTTGGTAAAAAATATGACATGGAAAAAATTAGTGAAGCGGTGGTTTTTATTGGTTGAGACCATGAATAACTGTTGAGATTTTAGGGGCTCGATTCGATCAACCGTTCTTGCTCACCAAGTGTGGAGAAGTTGGATAATTGGGTGTTTTAGTGGGAGGTGAAAATTGGCAATTTGACACAAGGACTTATAGTGGTTCAACCTTCTAACCAAGGTCTACATCCACTACCTTAGCTCACCACTAAGGATTTCCAAACAAATTCACTAAGAATTTCGTCCCCTTTTCTAGGATTAGGAGGAAACCGTTACAACCCTCAAAGATTTCTACCCAAAGCTTGAAGGAACACTCTCTTACAAGAGAAATACTTAGCAAACTAGAAATCCCTCTAAAAGGTATATGTTTGCAATTCTAAGCACTCACCCAAACCTAAACACTTGAGCAAATTTAGCAAGTAATAAACAATTTAAGCTCTAGATAAAATTTGACATCATAATGTTGTTACAATTGAAGCATTAACTTGTTCTTGATGCTTGGAGGTCCCTTTGATACTCTCAATTGAGTTTGTAGCTGTTACTAGCCGTTGGGGATGAATTGGAGCCGTTGAGGACTTTATTTCCCTTCATTAATGCTGTTCTGCAGCTATCCGTATCGATACGCGTGGAACCGTATCGGTACGGCCTTCATCAGAAACTAGCCGTTGGGCTCTTGCCAGCCTGGGCGTATCAATACGCTTGAGGGCGTATCGGTACGGGTTCACTTTTAAATGGCCGTTGGGAAATAGCCGTTGGGGTTGGTTGAAAGGGGATCGGTACGCTTACCTGGCGTATCGAAACGATCCCGATCCGTATCGAAACGACAAAGCCTGTTTTGATACGGGTTTTGGCAGTGACTAAACTTGGGCAAAAAGGTATCGGTACGAGTACAACCGTATCGATACGGGTAGCTTGGAAAGTCAAGTTTGGCTGTTTTAAATCATGAAAAGCTTAGCCAAAAACCTTTTAAAATTCCCAAAACATAGATTCAAGTTGTTTGGACTTAAGACAAAGTTTTAAATTCTTTTCAAATTAGTCCAAAAATATTTTTCAATTATTATATCAAAACACTAGTTCTACAATCTCCACATTTTTGATATAATAAAACTCACTTGAAAAATTGTTTGAGATTCTCCCTCTTTATCTTTAAAAATGTGAATAAGAGATTAAAGATTTGAAATCAAATAAAGTTCCCCCTTATTCATTTGAAAATGCAATTTTCCAAACCATATTTCTCCCCCTTTTGTTATATCAAAAAGAATTTAAAATGACATTTAGTTCAAAATAACATAGGAGGCAAAAAAAATTTGGTTTAAAATTGGCTCCCCCTTACTCAAAGCATCATAAGAATGTTAGTTCAACATGTATGATTATAACCTAGTTGAAAGAAAATAAATCAAATAAAATAAAAAACAACTAGATTTTACCAACACTTGACCCCAAGGGAGGATGTGAAGCCTTCCTTTTTCAAGTGTTCTCCCTTTGTGTGCATGGAGCTCCCCCTCAAATTTGGACTTGTTGATCATTCTCCATCACACCTAAAAACAAGACAATCAAGTAATTTTTGGTATCCAAATTGCTTTGGATCCATAGACATTAGTAGCACAAAATTTAGTCCCCTTAGGAATCTATTTTTCAATTTCATCCCTTTTAGTTGAAGTGGTTAGTCCTTTTGGGATCCAAAAACTTCTAAAACATTTTCCATTTACAAATCTAGGGGCACTAGATTGTCTTACATAAAAATTTGATTTTCAAAAATTATTTTTCTTTTCAAGTTCATTAGAAATCAAATCTTTTTCTTTTTGAACTTTAAGAAGCAAATTTTGTAAATCAAAACATTTTTGTTCAAAATATTTCAATTTTGCTTCAAGTTCAAGATTTGTTTTGGAATGCAAATCATTTTCAATTTTTATTTTTTAAATCAACTTTTTGTTCTTGGAAAATGATGCCTTGAATTCCAAAAGCAAATCATCATAGGCATCTTGTAACTCATCAAATGTATAAGAATTTGAAATAGATGAGTTAGAAGTTACCTCCCCCTCATTGAGGGCCATCAAGCATAGGTGGGCTACTTCATCATCGGTGGAGTCTTCATCACTCCATGTGGCCACATATGCTTGTTTTGAAGATGATCCCTTCTTTTTGGATTTGTGGGAGTCCTTCATCTTCTTCATCGATTCATGCTTGGATTTTTCCATTTTGCTCTTTATGAACTGGGCAAATTTGTTGAAGAGATAGGCCATCTCTTCATCTTCATTTTCCTCCTCACTTGAATCTACATGATGGCATGTGGAGGATTTGAGAGCTATGGCACTAGCATTGATGCCTAGCTCCATGATCTTCTTCTTCCCCATCGCTCTAATCTCTTCCTTCTTCTTCTCCTCTTCTTTGTTTTTCTTCATTATTTGATGAGTGAGAAGAGACCCTATGAGTTCATCAAGCTTCAAGGTTTTGAGATTCTTGGCTTCGATGATGGCGGTCCTCTTTGAGTCCCATGACTCGGGAAGTGAGTAGATGAGCTTTCGAACAAGCTTCTCCTCCGGGATGGCTTCTCCATAGCCTTTGAGACCATTGATGATTGTGGAGAACCCATCAAACATCTTCTCGATGTTCTCTTCCGGGTCCATTTTGAAGTTCTCATACTCTAAGGTTATGAGCCCAATCTTGGTCTCCTTGACTTCATTTGTTCCCTCGTATGTGACTTCAAGCTTGTCCCATACCTCCTTGGCACTCTCACAAGAAGACATCTTCTCATAGATGGATGAACCAAATGCACAAAATAAAATGTGCAAGGCTTTGCAATTTAGCTCCATCTTCTTGCGATCGTCGGCACTCCACTCCGCTTTACTTCTTTGAGGTACGAACGGACCATCTTCAACTACATCCCATAGCTTGTAATCTCTTGATTTGATGAAGAACTTCATCTTTGTCTTCCAATGGGCATAGTGAGTTCCGTCAAAGAAAGGCGGTTTGTCGATTGAATGTGCCATTGAGCCGGTTGATGAAAGAGTGACCGAGCTTGCCGGATCTTCTCAATAGGATGTGAATCCCCTTCGATTGAGCCAAGCTCTGATACCAATTATTGAGATTTTAGGGGCTCGATTCGATCAACCGTTCTTGCTCACAAAGTGTGGAGAAGTTGGATAATTGGGTGTTTTAGTGGGAGGTGAAAAATTGGCAATTTGACACAAGGATTTATAGTGGTTCAACCTTCTAACCAAGGTTTACATCCACTACCTTAGCTCCCCACTAAGGATTTCCAAACAAATTCACTAAGAATTTCGTCCCCTTTTCTAGGATTAGGAGGAAACCGTTACAACCCTGAAAGCTTTCTACCCAAAGCTTGAAGGAACACTCTCTTACAAGAGAAATACTTAGCAAACTAGAAATCCCTCTAAAAGGTATATGTTTGCAATTCTAAGCACTCACCCAAACCTAAACACTTGAGCAAATTTAACAATGTAAGCTCACAAGTGTTGTCTAAGCAAGAAATAAACAATTTAAGCTCTAGACAAAATTTGACATCATAATGTTGTTACAATTGAAGCATTAACTTGTTCTTGATGCTTGGAGGTCTCTTTTATACTCCCAATTGAGTTTGTAGCCGTTACTAGCCGTTGGAGATGAATTGGAGCCGTTGAGGACTTTATTTCCCTTCATTAATGCTGTTCTGCAGCTATCCGTATCGATACGCGTGGAACCGTATCGGTACGGCCTTCATCAGAAACTAGCCGTTGGGCTCTTGCCAGCCTGGGCGTATTGATACGCTTGAGGGCGTATCGGTACGGGTTCACTTTTAAATGGCCGTTGGGAAATAGCCGTTGGGGTTGGTTGAAAGGGGATCGGTACGCTTACCTGGCGTATCGAAACGATCCCGATCCGTATCGAAACGACAAAGCCTGTTTCGATACGGGTTTTGGCAGTGACCAAACTTGGGCAAAAAGGTATTGGTACGGGTACAACCGTATCGATACGGGTAGCTTGGAAAGTCAAGTTTGGCTGTTTTAAATCATGAAAAGCTTAGCCAAAAACCTTTTAAAATTCCTAAAACGTAGATTCAAGTTGTTTGGACTTAAGACAAAGTTTTAAATTCTTTTCAAATCAGTCCAAAAATATTTTTCAATTATTATATCAAAACACTAGTTCTACAATAACGTGATGAGGAGGGCACATGATATAATTTCTCCCTTAAGGTGATATACATAATTTGTATAGAAATTCATTAATTACGTGTTTAAATTTTATAATATTTTTATTAAAAAAATAATTCATTCACTTTTTAAGATAAGATTATTTAAAAGAATGAATCAAAAAATTTCATCAAGTCAATTTATTTTAGTTGATACCGTTATTAGTACAACAAAAAAATATAGCATCAAAGATGCTTAAACGACCTATTGAGTTGATCAATCAATAGAATGGTCAAAAAATAGTGAATTGACAATTAAAAATTTCGATGGAAGAAAATGTAAAAAGATAAGAAAGTTGCATAAGTAATTTAGAGTGATTCAACCTTCTAACCAAGGTCTACATTCACTACTTAACTATCCACACTAAAATTTTTACAAATTCACTAATTTATTTTTTTTAAGTTAAAGGAGATAACCTCACAAATCCTAAACTTGTACCCAAAATCTAGCAACCCCTTATTCTAAAAATGCATACAAAGAAGTAAAATATATCATTCCTCTAAAAGAAGTTGTTTGCACAATTTAAAGTTCACTAAACCCAATAATTGATTGAAAAGGATTACAATGAAAAACATTCAAGTGTGTACAAGATTTGACAATAAAGAGCTCTTAAAAACTTAAATATTTGCTTGGTTGGATGTTTTAGAATAGTTGTTTTGTTGTTGAAGAAGCTTTGGAGACTTGTTTTTATACTCTTTCATTGATTTCTAGTAGTTTGGGTTGCTGGAGAATTGAATATAGCCGTTGGGGACAATTCTTTTTGCAATACATGTAGTCTGAAAACACTGATATCTGTACGCGAACTTCCGTACTGATACCTGCTCAAAGAGAAAATAACCATTACAAGAAAGGAGTTTCGGTATGCGGGTTTGTGTATCAGTACACGTATTCTTGTATCGGTACTCAGTTCATTTGAAAATAACACTACGAGAAAATGCATTTTTAGTGACATTGAAAATGGTCACTAAAAGTATTAAATTTAGTCACTGAAATTCACAGTGGTTATTTTTCTGGGTCGTCACGACTCGTCACTAATAACTCCGTCACTATTATATCAGTGACAAACATTTTTATCACAAATACATATTGAAATAGTGTCTAAAATATGTTGTCACTTTTAATTATAAAAATTAATTATATAATAATTATATTTTTAGATGTAAACATCTTATTTATGTCACAAATACATATTGAAATAGTGTCTAAAATATGTTGTCACTTTTAAGCTTTGGTCACTGAAGTTTTAATTATAGATGATGTGACATCTTTATATGTCAATTTGTAATAAATAAATACAATGCTTGGCTTCATGGAGGATTGAACATGGAACCTTTAGGAGGAGAGTGCAATGTCTATCCACTAGGCTAGGCAAGAAATTTACTACTATTTTGAAAGAAAAATAGTATTTAGGTTAAATTTTAACCGAATACTTATTTTTAAAATATGTATTAATTATAACACTAATTATTATAATAATAATTTAATTAATTTTCTATGATTTCTTATATCAAATAGGTTTATCAAAGAATATATATAACTAATTGCGTTGGTTTTAAAATATAAACATATTTTATTAAGATTTACACTTTATATATTATATTTTCATTAATTACATGAATTAATTTAATTCAAATTATTGATAGATTTATCCTTTATGCGATAATTACTTAGTATACTAACAATGTAAATTTTAACTTCACAAGCAAAGTTAAAACAAATATAAGCGTAACATTTTTCACAAGGTAAAATTTTGCTATCACATATTATGGCAAGATTACATATTAGTCGTTTTACTTTAATTTGGTCACTTTAAGTTTTTGTACTTTTTAAATTTTAAAATTTCGATCTTGACATTAATGATGGTCTTTAAATATGTTAAGTAATAATTTGTTTTTAGCTTATTTGTTATACATAAGTTGCATATTTGATTTTCGTTCTTTTATTTTATCATTTTTAGTCATTGTAATTTAGTCGTATTGTCGTGGTCCATTTGGATTAGGATTGAAATTTTAAATTTTGAAAATATAGAGACTAAAATTGATCGAAATAGAATGACTAAAACAACAATTTACACATAGTATAGAGACTAATAGAATTATTTTACCGTTTGACAAACTAGTTTATGGTAACTTCAATTTTTTTATAATTGTAATTATTACTAATGTTATAAACATAAATTTATTATTGTGACAATATATAATTTGTCATTAATTTTATTTTTCCATTGGTGACAAAACTTATCACAACAAAAAGTAAGATTTTAAGTGACAAACAATTTCATTGAAACGAGTTTCGATACGTGTCAAAGAGGATTTGATACGGTCAAAGGCGTATCAGAACAGTCAGCTGGACTTGAAACGTCAGTCAACGTTTCGGTACCCGCGTTTCGGAACGATCGAGCCTGTTTCGAAATGAGTATGCGGACATCTTTAAAGAGGGCTTTTAATGTTAAAATTCACTTTAATTAAAACTCTTTCAAAACCCTAAAAATCCTTAATCGATTTCCCCCTATAAAAACCCTCTAAACCTCATTGTTTTTCATCAAATCTTGAGGGCTTTTACACACAAACACAAGTCTAAGCAAGCCTCATCAATATTGTGCAAGATTTTCCACTCATTTATCCAAAATCCCCTTCTAAGGTATATTTTCTACTATTTTTCTTTTTCCTTTGATTTAATTCGATTCTTAAGTTAGAAAATTTTAATTTTGTATAGATTATATGTTTTTCATCTTAGGTTTTTCAAAACTTGTAAAAAAAATTCAAAATCTTAAATTTTTTGGTTCGAATATATTATTTTTCACTTGTATTTTTTTTGGTTTTTCAAAAGTTGTTTTTCTCTTAAATATTTTTCTAAAATATTTTTTAAACCTAAATGGGATTTGTTATTGGATTGAATTGAGGATTTTCATGCATACACTTTAATTTCAAAATCGCTTGCTTTATGTTTTTAGGAGTTTTTCAATGGAAAACGTTAACAAGAAACGTAAGACGGGTCAATCAAGTGATGCCGGTATCCGTCCTAATCTCACCCAGCTGTTTCTCAAAAGTCTTCGGACTCCAGAGATGAGGGAACGTTTCACTTATGTAAAGGAGATTGTCGTTCGTCGCGAACGTGTGGTTGATGTTCCGTTCCTTGATTCGGAGCGTTTCGCCTTCCGTTATCTAGAGCGTCTACGAGAATGGAACTTCATGGCTCTCTTGAACATACCGGATGTGGTCTACAAGCACATGGTTCTCATCTTCTACTCGAATGCTCAACTTGTTGATAATGAGGATCACTCCGAAGTTGTTGGCATTGAGTCCTATCTCTTGGGGAAGAGTTTCATCATAGACATACCCTTTTTAGAGACTACTCTTGGCCTTAAGAACGAAGGCATCGAGAATGAGACTCAATTTGGTTCTCACACCGGTTTCGTGCTTTCCTTGGATGCTCATGATAGGTTCCTCCACTTGATGATCTCGTGGTTTATTCGCCCCTCCGGAGGTAAATTCCCTTACATTCGTCAAGTTGATTATTTTTGGCTTGAGTGTTTTCGTCGTAGAGAGCGCCCAAATCTTGTTAAGATTATGTTCGCCGAGATGGTCAACAATGTGAAGCTTCGTGAAACTGATGCTCTCAAATCCTTCACCTATGGGACTGTTTTGAGCTATATCTTTGGGATGCTCAATTTTGATTGCACTTATGACTCTCCGGAACCCCGTAAGCAAAAGATTGGTGAAGCTTCTCTCCACAAGTCCGGGTTCCATTACAACAATAATGGCCAATGGGAACGAGTTGATAGGCATGCTCCTCCACCACAAGTTGAACCTCAACCTCAAGTTCTGGGTCCCAACAATGAAGCTCTTATGGCTTTTCTCACCGAGCGGTTCAACACAATGGAGGTGGGTCTTGGTACCATTAATAATCGCTTGCAATCCGTAGAGAATCGTCTCACCTCCCTTGAGTATCAACATCAATCAATGGACTTGTCATTCTCTACCTTTTATGGTTAATGGATAACCTTTCGTCGCTCTCAAGCTAGGAACGATGATGACTCCTCCGATGTTGATGGTGACGATGATGAGGCTTAGGATCTTTTTTATTGCATCACATATTAGACTATCATATTAGGATTAAGTTTTCACCTTTATTTCTTTATGTTTCATGAACCTATGCTTTGATTATTTTGTTTGGGATTGAGCTTTGAACCTTATTGTTTAAGTTTTATGTTTGGATTTGGATTATATGAATCTATATTATGTTGCTTATTGCTTTTAACCTTGTTTCTTCTCTTTGAGCCTTGTTTATTATTCTTTTTGATCTAACAAAATGGGGGGAGAAAATATAAGAGCTAAAAATTTGTTTTAAGTGGTTTTGAGTTTTAAAACTTAAATTTTAAATCTTTTCAAAACTTTAAAACCCATCTTAAATTGAGGGGGAGTTAGAATGTATTCAAAAGTTCAAAACTCTTAAAAAATTATAACTTTAGTTTTGTTATATCAAAAAGGGGGAGATTGTGAAACCGATAAACTAATTTTGATATAACTAAAGAATTTAAGGACTAATTTGAAAAAGATAAAACAAATTTTTAAGTCCCCAAACCTCTCTATATATTTAAAGGAAAATGGTTAAGTTAAAAACTCAAGTTGTCAAAAATTTTCTAAGTGTTTTTGAAGCCAAAACAGTGATTTTCGAGTCACCATTTCGGAGCGGCCTTTGGGCGTTCCGAAACACTTTTGAAACTGTGAACCCTTGTTTCGGAACGGGTTTCGAAATGGGTGAAGAACATCGGAACGATTTGACCTGTTTCGATATGGTAGTATCGAAACGACTTCAAACTTTTCGAAACGACATTCAAACTTTGTTTTAAAAATATGACCGTTGAAGTTTTTAACTATTTTTATACTGGTCGTTAAGGCGTATCGAAACACTTTCAATCCGTTTCGATACGGGCTTTGACAGTAGCTAAGTGTTTCGAAACGGGTTTCGAAACAGCTCTTAATCGTATCGAAACGATCGTGCCCGTTTCGGTACGGTCTATTTAATACACCCCAACGGCTCTTTCTTTTTTGGTCTGTTTCGAAACAGGATCGGGCTTTTCGAAACGCGTGGTTGCAGACTGTATTTTTGGAGGGAAGATAACATCCCAACGGCTCTATTTATGAATGCAACAACCCCAAGGGCTAGAATTCAATGAGAAGGTATAAAAGGGGCCTCTAAAAGCTTCATCAACAACTATTAATCTTAAAGAAAACATCCAAACCTCAAATCCAAGAAATTGAGCCTAAATCCTATTATTTCTTGTAAACCCCAATTGTGAAATTGTAATTTCCATTCTTATCCTTTCAATTGGGTTGAGTGCTTGTAATTGGGCTACTTTTTGTATTGAGAGATACTAATTTAGCCATCATCTTCTTTGTAATTCTTGTGTGAGGATTGAGTCAAATTTTGGGTAGAAAATTTGACCGGTATTGTAACGGTTACCGCCTTAGCCTAGAAAAGGGGAAGAACGATTAGTGGAATTGTTGGAAAATCCTTAGTGAAGCTAAGGTAGTGGATGTAGAGTTCGATTGGAACTTGAACCACTCTAAATCCTCTTTTCAATCTTTTTATTTGTCAATTCCACTACCAAAAAGTCTAAAAATCCAATTCACCCCCTATTGGTTTATATCGATCATTTGATCCACTCAACAGAATCTGATTTGAAGGGTTTCTAATTGAGTGTGATAATGATTTGAATGTTTAATGGTGTTGAAATAAATGTTTTATCATAATAATCCCGAAATAGATTGGATCTCTAGTTGTTAGATGGTTAGATTTGGGTTTTTTGTGGAGATAATGTGGTTCTATTGTTGCTGGAGGTATAAGGATGAAATTAGATTGTTTTTTATTGTTACTTTATGATTAAATTTGGATGGAAGTGTTAGGTTTTAGCTGGGTTAAGGTTGTAGAGTAATCGAAGGTGTTTACGATTGTTTCGAATAGGCATTTTGGTGTTTTTGGGCAGAGCAACGTTGTAGCTTTGAATGCTTGTTGTTTTAATGCATTGAGATGCATTAATCCTCTGTTCTTGTGTGTTATAAACATGGGAGAACATATCGGAAATAATTGGTGAAGTTCTGGAGGCTTGATTACGCTTCGGCAAAACGAGCGTGGCGTTGTCGGTGAGTGGAATTGGTTTTAAAAGCATTTCAAAGACTTGAATGCAAGGTTTGCGGGTTGAGTTTGAAACACTAACCTAAATCCAGAAGTAAGTTTGAGATGTTTTGCTCTCATTTCTCAGTTTTTATCTCATTGATTTTATGATTATGCTCATATTTTGAAGATAGAATTACACCTACTGTTTTATGCATGTTTTGAGAAATGATATGATGATTTACATGATCCCATGAGATAGATTTGTTATTTCAAAGAGATAGATTTTATTGAGAAAATGCTATGCATTGTTTATGCTTTTGAAATGGGGTGAGAATTATTTATAAATGCATTGGAAAACAGTAGGTAATGATGTTTAAAATAAGTATATTGGCATGAGATGAGATTATTGTTACCGGATATAATTGGTCGACCAATAGTATGAGAAGTGCACTATAATATACAAAATTCGTATGTGCTCTTTGGTTTGGGTAATGGGGGTAGTGCCATCCCGTTCCAAAGTGAGAGTGTGGTGATGAGAGTTCCACTGCGGTAGGTCTTGATGATGAGAGATTCCATCAAGCTTTGTGGCGATGAGAGATGCCGCCATGAGAGTCCAGTGATGTGAGATTCCACCAGGGTAGAACTTGACAATTTCGTCAAGCTATCCGCATATTCGAGTAATGTTGCTAGAATGCCAATATATGAGATTCACATGTACCTTGTTTATAAATGATTTAAATGAAATGAGATTGCATATGAGATCATGTTTTGAGATATGCTTTATGAGATTTAACCATGTAACGCTTTGCCTTGAGACTTTGCATTTTGATGAATGCATGAGATAGATGGTATACGTGGTTTAGATGATGTGGTTTTGCTTTGAAAATGATTTCAAGCATGAGATAGAAAGAGCATGATGAGATAGAGATTTCTAAATGAGAATGGTTTTAAAATGCATTGCTGTTGTTGGTTCGTTTGAGCATCCTTCACTAAGCATTTGTCCTTACGCTCTCTTTTTCCAACAATGCATAGAATTAGCATATTTGGGCAGCAAAGAGGCAAGAAGGTTTCCAAGGAGTGGGATTAAGCTCAAGTATGATTTTACATTTACCTATTAGTAATAATGGTTGGCAATGGGAGGATGCATTAATGTTTTGGGAGATGTGTTTTGAAACTCCTTGTTTTATGGCAAGTTTATTTTTCCTTTATGACTTGTAAATGGCTTTTACTCGTTGGTTTATGCCTTCGTTTGTGTTTTGACTCTTGAGTGGCTATTTTGCATAAGTTGCATGCCTATATATTCCTTTATTGCATAATGACATGTTATAATGTTGATTCTGCCATACATGATTGTGGTTTGAAGTTTAGATATGTTGTATGCATGTTGGAATGGTTTTGTATAGATTAAAGTGTGAAAAACCAGCAAAAAGTGTCATTAAAGGCCCAGGTGTTTCGGTAAACTCAAGCCTGTACCGAAACGGTGAGCCTGAAATGGTTTAAGGGTATCGAAACGAGGAGGGTTGTTCGGTACGAATTGCTACTGGAAATGCATGTTTCGAAACACCCTTGAGGTTGTTTCGATACAAGACAGAGCTTCAAGCCGCTTGACCTTATTTTGATACGTCTGTTTCGATACATGGCAACCTGTACCGAAATGGCAAGTTGTTAAGTTAGTTAATAAAATCTTCTGAAGTTATGTTTTTTTACGTTTTAGTCCCTCAATGTTATGGATGCAATTAAATGAGCATAGATGTTTATTTTGAGCTGAGATTTGACAGAGATGCATGTAATGTGACTAATTAAAGTTTGGCAATTTAAAAAGTGAATAAGACCCTATATTTTGTGTAAATTACAAAATGGTCCCTAAATGTATTTGAATGCAACTGAGTTCCAAATCGTTGTCTAATCAAGTTGTAAATTGTTCCGCTGCGACGTTTAACACATAGGATCGTAATGAGCATCTAGACAAGATAAAATGAAAAAATAGGGTCGTTTATTGAGGTGAACTTCCCGGTTTACTTCAATATTCCCCGTGTGATCCGTTCGGTTCGGTCTTTCGCCCAAACCGGGCCGAAGGGGTTACATGGCCCCTAAAATGCGTTTGATATCAATCATATATATCCAGTTAACCTCATTCGAGTTGTAACTTTATCGATGTGAGTTTGATCACCTTAGGAAATTAATAAGAGCATCTAGACAAGATAAAAAGAAAAAATGTCGTTTATTGAGGTAAATCTTCACCGATTTATTTCAATATTCCCCGTGTAACTCGCTCGAGTTAGTGAAACGGTTAGACCGGGTCAAAGGGTTACATGGGTTGTATTCTGCTTCCCCTTTGACTGCGGCTGATCTCTTTTCCTTTTCCAAAATAAATCCTTTTGATCACGATGTGCCATCGTTACCCGTATTCGAGATCCATACAAACGGAAGCCATCAAATCACTCAATCACTCCATCCACATCCATTTTAGATTTTATCCGTACAAAACCAAATCTTGATCCATCTTTTGCTCTTTTTGTTGGAACAAACACGTCCACGACAACCATGTGCCTATCAAATACTTGCCATATCCTTTTGCAATGCTATTGCAAACGGAAGCCATCAAATCGCTCAATCAATCTATCCACATTTGATTTGGATTTTATCCGTATAAAACCAAATCTTGATCCATATTTTGCTCTTTTTGTTGGCACAAACACGTCCACAATAACCCCGTGCCTATGAATACTTGCCATATCCCTTTCCAATATAATTGCAATGGTAGATTGGCGACAAAGAGAGTCCAGCACCGTCAACTTTGAGAGCTTCTTTGAGACGCCAGTTTTTTATACCCACGTTTGGTTTGGGTATATCCAATGTTGGCATAAAATAAATCTAAAAAAATCAACATAACAAGGGTGAATTGTTGAATTTTTTGCCACATTATGCATTATATTAATTTTGTAATAATTCGTAATAATTCAATAAACTTAATCATTCATATTTAATTTTTTTCGTTTTTTGAAAATTATTTAAAATTTTCATTAGTGAAGTGATTGTGTCTACTAGCAGGCCACGTTAAGGTCATAATGTGTCTATTCTATTAGTCTGTTAACTACCCAATAGTGAAGTAACTACGTCTGTTGAGCTATCATATCTATTGATTATCGAACTATTAGACGGTAGCATGGAGTGTGAGAGTGGTTGAAGGGAGTGTCAGGATGGTGCAATTTCATAAATTTTAAATATGAAGGTTTAAGTTTATTGAATTATCTTAAATTTGGACCAAATTAATAGAATGTATAAGTTTTACGAACTAAATTGGTATTATACCATGTACTTCTTTCACTTTTAATGACAGGGTTACTTGCTTATCACAAAATTTTAATTGAGTGATATGTTTGTTCCAAAACCTATAATTAAGTGATTGAATTACTTTTAAAAGAAGAGTGACATGTTTTAGAATAAGAGTGACTTGTTTGTTCATAAACCTATAATTGAGTGACTCAATTGTTACTTTTATATTGTTATTAAACCTATAACTAAATAATTTCTAGTGTATTTTATCCTTCAATAAAAATTTTGTTAATATTAAAGAATGATTTCAAGGGAATCGAGAAATGTTTACCCAAAACCAAAATTAGTTTCATAAATAATTCCATCTCTACATAACACTACCCTGAACCAGAGGGTTTTGAAAAACAAAATGATGAGACACACCCGAACAGTCAGAAAGAAAGGCCAAGTTGTTTTGATAATCATAAAGTGATGCCCGGAGAATCTTACCCCAAATCTTTCACAGTTTGACAACCAAGTTATCCCACATGCTTCGCTTCCATTCTTAATTATTTTATCACAATCACGTAAAACACCCCCACTTTATTATCGATATGCATGTGCTAAACCTAGTCCATTTATAAGTAATTTATAACAAAGTTATGCACCTTCTCTTAGCTTGACTAGCAACTTGTTATTTAAATGTGTCCAAAAGCGAATTAAGAATTAAATTATGTATTCTTTTTATTTTTAAAGAATCATTAATAGTTATTATCTTTAAAATATGTGATTCAATAGTTTAAAATTCAAATTTTAATATACCCAAGTTTTTTATCCTTGAAATTCGAATAAGTATATACCTTGTACCAACCATTCCAATTTCCAATAAATTAATTATTGAGATATTGCATTTTATTTTCCTATAATCATATAAAAAAATTAATAAAATATTGAATATATGATATTTTACCCAAATATATCAATTTAAAAGTTTAATTTTTAAAATAGCATCCACCAAAGATTAATTCTCAATATAGCACCCTTATGTACTCTGGACAACAATGGCGGGTCCGTCCGCAACACTTTATGGAAGACATGTTTGACATGACACACTTTCTTATTGCATGGTAAAGCAGATAGAAAACGATTTTTTGTTGCTTGACAAAGAGTTTTTTATTTATTATATTAAGTTACCTTGATCATATACTTCATTAAAAACTTCTCTAAACTTAAGTTGGAAGAAAAGAGTACATACAATCAAGGGGAAGTACAAAACACTGTAAACTCACAACCTGATTTGGAATGGACTCCCTGCTAACTTACCTATCACCTTTCTGTCTAAACTCAATACAAAATACTCTCATCAGAACACAACACATGTAAAGAAGGAAAACAACTCTTAGTCAGTCCACAAGAAACAATGACAAAATATAAAATCAAAAGGTCTACCTCCATGCCTTGAAAAGGGATTGTCGGCACCTTCCATCCTTCACAAGGCTTTCTGCTATCGGAATTGCTTGCCTTGGCATGAAATCAAACTTCACACTTTCTATCTTTCGAGAGAAAGCATCAATTTCAACAAGGATCGATCACCAACACTATGGACGTTGCAACAAATTATTCAACCAGATCAAAACCACCTTGGAGTCAGAATCTACAATCAACATAGCTTTCCCAGGCCATTTAGCTTCGACAAACAGTTTTAGCACAATTTTGACTACAATTAATTCTTCAAAATCAGCCCCAAATCCTTCAGTAAGGCCGAAAAATATCATTCTCATAATACCTTCTTCGGTTCTCAAGACTCCTCCATATCCTATAGCTTCTTCCTTATAAGCTCCATCCATATTGGTACGTGATTCGAAATTGTCCGAGGGAGCCCCCTTAATGTGACATCTGGATTAGCTATCATCCAACTTGTTAGAGAATGTCCAAAGACCAATCATAAGATGATTATACATTATATTTGTTTTTACCTTGTTTATTCATAAAAATGCATTGCCATTATTATATCCAGTTACAATTCTGCGTGCGTAAATAAACTGAATTATAATAATGTACTTAGAATAATATGATTATTCTTAAATGTCATTAGTCGAGTATTATTGTAGGCGTGGACAACAATAATGCATTAAAACTAATATGTAGTTGATTGGTGACAAAGTGTAGTCATTGACATGGAGATGTCAAAATCAATACATAAGTATGTGTTAGAGAACGACATACTGGACTAACCCGCTATGAGCATGTTTCTTGGATTATTATCTGACAGTCACAACATTGCTCATGGTGATAACTACATGTATGATCCTCAGACTTGAGATCATCATTATTTTAACACCGTGAATGACATATTTTGATACAATCAAACGTGTGTCGTAACTAACTACACTATAAAGACTGGTATTGGATATGTCACAATCTATGTATTGGGATATGGTTGATCAAGATAGGATTTGTCCCTCCTACATAATAGGAGTAATATCGTAGGCCACTTGATTGAGTGAGACTAAAAATGCATGGCCATGCTCGAATAAGTTGATATGAGATATCATACTTATTCGTTTATAATAGTCTACTCAAGATATCAATAAATATTAGATGAACTATACAAGTGTGTAAAAATAATGTTTTGATATAATAATTGAAAAATGTTTATAACTAATTTGAAAAGAATTCAAAACTTGTCTTTATGTTTGAGGGATCTTAAAAGGTTTTTGGCAAAGTTTTTCATGATTTAAAAGAGCCAAACGTGAATTTTCAGGTTGCCCGTACTGATACGGTCTAACCCGTATCGATACCTTTTTGCCTAGGTTTGGTTACTGCCAAAACCCGTATCGAAACAGGCTTTGCCGTTTCGATACGGTGAGGGATCGTTTCGATACGCCTGGTAAGCGTACTGATCCCCATTTTAACAACCCCAACAGCTAGTTTCCCAACGGTCTTTTAAATGTCATACCGTACCGATACGCCCTAAAACGTATCGATACGCCTAGGCTGGCAAGAGCCCAACGGCTAGTTTCTGATGAAGGCTGTACCGATATGGGTCCACGCGTATCGATACGGAAGGCTGTAGAACAACATTAAAGATGGGAAATTAAGTCTCCAATGGCTCCAATTCAACCCCAACGGCTAGTAACGACTACAAACTCATTGTGGAGTATAAAAGGGAACTCCAAGCTTCAAGTAATGGTAAATGTTTCAATTGTCAACAACAAATGATCAAGAAATTGTTTTAGTACTTAATTGTCATTTCTTTGTTTAGACAAACACTAGTGAGCTAAAATTGTTAAATTTGCTCAAGTGTTTTAGGTTTTGGGTGAGAGCTAAATTGTGCAAACAAATACCTATTAGAGGGATTTGAGTTTGCTTATCTTTTCTCTTTGTAAAGAGGGTTTGGTCAAGGCTTTGGGTAGAAAGCTTGATCGGTGTATAAGGGTTTCCTCCTAAGCCTAGAAAAGGGGACGAATCAATAGTGGATTAATTGGAAATCCTTAGTGGGAAGCTAAGGTAGTGGATGTAGACCTTGGTTAGAAGGTTGAACCACTATAAATCATTGTGTCCTTAATCTTTTTAGCTTCCACACCACTTGCACCCAAAATTCCACTTCTCCACCACTTGGCGAGCAAGAACGATTGAAGGAATTGAGCACCGTAAAACCCAACAAAGTGTGACTATTGCATGACTTGTGTTCAATCTAGATATAAGGACAAAATGACGTAATACATGAAAAGAGTTAATCACGAAGAGGTTATGTCGAATCATGATTTCTTGTAACTTAGGTGACAATGACATATTGCTAGATGTCACTCATTGTTGTAGAAATGTTCTAATATTTACTACTAACATTACATGAACCTACAGGGTCACACCCACAGTTAAAATGAGCATATATTAAACGTATTATATATGTACAAATTTGTTGTGCACGAATTTAGTTAAATTAATATATATTTGATATATATATATAATTTAACTATTGGGTAAATATTAAAAGAAAATTAATTATAGTAATTATGACTCTTTTAATATATAAAGAATATAATTCGATTTAAATTAATATATATATATATATTGAAATCGTTGAATTGAAATTATATATATTTAATATATATATATATATATATATATATATATATTGAAATCGTTGAAATGGAATTATATATATTTAATATATATATATATATATATATATATATATATATATATATATATTGAAATTCAAATTAAGTTGAATTGAGATTATATATATATATATATTGAAATCCTAATTAAGTTGAATTGAGATTATATATATATATATATATATATATATATATATATATATATATATATATATTGAAATCCTAATTAAAGTTAAATTGGGATCATATATATTTAATATATATATTGAAATCCTAATATGAGTTGAATTAGGATTACAAAGGCTATATAAAGGCATGAAAAATCTAGTAGTCATTAATGCTTTTTTGGGAAAAAAACCTTCTAAATAGTTTAGAGATTTTTTTATATGCTCGTTCCCTTCTAAATATTTTAAAGAGTTTTATATGCTCGTTTCAACTGGGTGAACTACGTAGAGTTCGGAGCGTTATCGTTGCGGCTTAAGAACAGACATCGTGGAATCGTGATTGGATATCCATCTTCTCCAAAGTCAGAAATCCAGATTTTAAACAGGTAATTTTTCACCCTTATTCACCTTGATTCGTTCCTCGTACATGGATCTCGGTGGATGATCGCCGAATTTATGCTGCGCCATGGGGTGTACCGACGTGACCCAATACAACTCTCATCCACCATAATTTTATCAAGTCTGCGCCGAATTTCCTTATTGCAAACCGTCGAAACTTTCATCCTCGAGCATAGACCCATACCATTCCAAGAGAGTATCTTTACCATCATCTCTTTTCTCAGAACTAGTACCTTTGAAAGCCTCAATGAGATTCTTTCAATAAGGCTATTTCTTTGACCACCTCTTCCTTTGAACCACCAATCTAAATACCCAATTCTTTGCCAAGTTTGAGAGCATTTCTTGCTTCCTTAGTCATCACATCCCATCTAGCTTGCATGTCAGAATCTGAGAGTGATCTACCTTCTAGTTATGTTGTTGTCGCATCTTTATCCTTGTTCTTCTTTCTCTTCTTCGCTCGCTCCCTCTTTCTTCTTTCCTTGTTATTTAAGGATTTAACTTGGAACTATGTTAGTGACCCATATTTCTTCTGATCAACAAAGTGAGTTGGTGATTGTAGTTCTGGTAAACTGATCGAATGACCATTGTCTTGAGAATTTGAAGCCACTCCTGTGATATCCTTAACCGCCTCCTTCTCCTCCTTTACATATTTTCCATCCGACCTATTATTAAGTTTATCAACATTTTCATCCCAAGAAGGCGACCTAGTAGGCCTAGCTTCTAATTGTTCTCCCGGGATGTCAATCTGACTATCTACCTCTTCAATAGGCATTTTGGCAATTTTTTGTTTTTTAAAACCCATTGCAAGCATATATTTCATTGCTTGGCAGCTAAATGGGTCCGAGTCACTCCTTAAGCCCATACACTCCTCTTTTTCAATTCCAATTTCTACAACATAAGTCCAAATTGTATCTCCTTTTTCATTTTGTTCTTCCCTATCCACCTCTTGGACCACATCGACTAAACAGTCTCGGGTGAATCACTCTGACTATTTCTCAAGTTTGTCTTCTCATTATTGTAGCTGTCTCCCCAACGTGTCTTTCCTCATTAATATCGTGCATATCATTGTCGTCATTGAGGGTTTTCCCTATACATCTAGCTTGAATCGCCTCGTTTTCCTCTCTTTGCAAATTACCATCCTTGGTCGCCAAAAAATTGCTTTGATATTTTTTGAGCTTTGAACGAAAAATTGATTCAAATATTTTTGGAGCGGTCGACAATCTGTTTCAAAAAAATTGTGTAGTGATAAACCTCAACTTGTTCCCAAAATATTTTGGCTTGTATAATACTCCCTCTGTCCCACTAAAACTGTCACATGTTGACAATTTTTGGGTCAAACTTTTTCAACTTTGACCTCTTATAATTTAAAATTTATTATTGATAAAAATATTAAAAAATATATTTTAAAAACTTTGAATCAAGTAGTTTTTAAATATATTTTTTATAAATTTTAATTAATTAAAATTTTTAAATAAATTATAGTCAAAGTTAAAAAAATTTGACCAGAAAAATGTCAACATGTGACAGTTTTAGTGGGACGGAGGGAGTAATAATAATAATAATAATAATAATAATAATAATAATAATAATAATAATTATTATTATTATTATTGCTTGTGTTTTGGAAACAATGTTGATTCTATTTTTGTACTAATAATTTTCTATAAGAAATTTTATAGAGACAAACAAGAAATTTAGACGAAATTTTGATTTGTTTGTAAAGTGAGATCTTGTAAAAAAATATATTTTTTGAGAATTTAATTCAAGTCATTTTAACGAGTTTATTTGATCCCCTTTAGAAACAAGAATCAAAGAAATTAAAATCAAAAGGAATCCCTTTTTCATCAAAAGGAATCCCTTGATATCTATGTTTCAGGTTTTAGTGCTACTAATCCCGTTGTTTAATAGAAGATATAAGGGAAAAAATTACTGAATTTATTTTTTCGTTGGAATCTTATGTTGATTCTATTAGGAAATTAAATCGTTGAATTTATTTTCTTGAGAATCTTATATGATTCTATTTTGGAAAAGAAAATAAATCATTGAATTTATTTTCTTAAGAATCTTGTATGATTCTATTTTGAAAAAGTGAAAAAAAATCATTTTCTTGGAAATCTAGTACGATTATATCTCATAAAAAAATAAATCATTGAATTTATTTATTGAGAATCTTTGTTTTGTTTGCAAATTGAGATCTTGTGAATAAATTTATTTTCGAGAATTTAATTCATGCTAGTTTAACGGGTTTACTTGATCTTTTTTCAAACAAAGTGAACAAATATGTTCTAATAGAATTCCAAAACGTTGATTCCGACCGAGGTCTTGAATCAAAGCATGGAAGAACTTTGTTTTTCTATGTCGAAACTAAATTCTCAAAGCCTTATCTGATACATGTTACGAAGTGTACAATGTTTAAAATGGCTAAAAAATTGTGAGTATCGTTGGACCATAAGTACAAAATGGAAGATGTTGGTGCTAAAAAATTCTTAGTTACCAAAAGTTTAATTTTATAATGATTGATTTCAAATTGTTTTGAATTAAAGGCATTTACTTTAATTGATCAATCACTATATTCTTGCAAAAAGAATGGATATAAGTGAATCAGTTCAGACGTTAGTCATTTGAAAAGCTAACCCCAATTTGGAACAACTTCAAGAACTTCTAGAGGTGCAAACAGGTCATTCGGTTCGGGTTCGGTTCAAATTATTTCAGTCCGGGTCATTTCGGGTCTGACTGCATTCAGTTTAAGTTCGGTTTGGTTTGGGTCTAGTTCGATTTTAGTTCGGGTTTATGGTAATTTCTGTTTGGTATCGGGTTAGGGCCTCGGGTCGGTTGATTTTTGTTCGGTTGATTTTAGATCGGGTCAATATTGGGTTAATAGGAGATCGATCGGTTTTAATCGGGTTTTCGGGCTGAGTTAGGTTTTTCCACCCTATATATAACTTTATATAGCATGTATATTTGACTTTTTGGTAAGTTGTGTGACAGTTCATATCTCATCTTTATTTATTTATTTTGATAAATTTTCTTCATTATGGGCTGCCTTCGGTTCAGGTTGTTTTCGGTTCTGGTGAAATCGGTTCGGTAGAAAATTGGTTCGGTCCATTCAGTTCGGTTGAAAATCGGTTCGAGTTTATTTTCGGTTCAATTGAAGCTTGGTTCAGTTTATTTTGGGTTTTAGATCAAATTTGAGTCATTGTGTTCGGTTATGTAGAAATATATTTTTTGATATAATAATTGAAAAATGTTTTGGACTTAATTGAAAAGAATTTAAAATACTCTCTAAGTCAAAAACAACTTGAAAATAAGTTTGAGGTGTTTTCAAAACGTTTTGGCAATGTTTGAAACGCTTTAAGTAGCCAAACTAGTGTTTTTAAGGTACTCGTTTCGATACATGGGCAATTTGTATCGATATGTTTTGAAACTGCCAAAACACGTACCGAAACAAGGCTTGCCCATTTCAATACGAAGGGTTTCTGTTATTAAACACCCCAGTGATGTTTCGATACACCTAACGGTCAAAACCTCCCCAACGGTCATATTTTCCCAACGGTTATTTGAATGCAGCTCAACGGTCATCCGTACCGAAACTGTTTATAACCGTTTCGATACTTCTCAAGAACGTTTCGATACGACCAGAGGCGTTTTGATACGGGGTGATGCATTAGGATTTAACGGCTAGTTCTGAAGAAGGATGTTTCGATACGGCCTCTCGTGTTCCAATACGAACAGCTCCAGAACTGCAATTAATGAGGGAAATAAAGGCTACAAGGGCTCCAAATCAATCCCAACGGTCACCAACGGCTACAAACTCAATTGGGAGTATAAAAGGTGAAGAACTAATGTTTTGATATAATAATTGAAATATAGTTTTAGACTAAATTGAAAAGATTTCAATTTAGCTTTTAAGTCCAAATATGTTGAAAATACGTTTGAAGTATTTTAAAGGGGTTTCTAAAGTGTTTTTAAAGCCAAACGTTGAAAAACCACTCAGGTGTTTCAAAACGCCCCTAGGTGTTTCGATACAGGACTTCACAGAGACAAAGCATTTCGATACAGCCTTGTCTGTTTCGAAATGGGGCTTGATCTGGGTAAGAATTTTGCGCCTCGTTTCGATATGGCCACTCCCGTTTCGATACGCCTATGTGGCAATGACCTCAACGGTCAAAACCCCCAACGGCTATTTCCCAACGGCCTTTTAAATTGCAGGACGTTTCGATACAGAAATCAACGTTTCGATACGACCATTTCGATACGGCCAAGGATGTTCCAAAATGGGTGCTGAATCAGACTGCAACGGTTCTATCTATTTCAGGGATGTTTCAAAACAAGGTTGAGTGTTTTGAAATGAGGAGTTGTAGAACTGCATTTGTGGTGGGAAATAAAGTCTCCAACGGCTCCAATTCAACCCTAACGGCTACTACAAACTCAATTAGGATTATAAAAGGGACCTCCAAGAATCAAGAGAAGGCTAATGCTTCAATTGTCAACAACACTATGATTAAGATTTTTTCTTAGAGCTTAATTGTTCATTTTCTTGTATAGACAACACCAGTGAGCTAAACATTGTTAAATTTGCTCAAGTGTTTAGGTTTTGGGTGAGAGCTATATAGTGCAAACAAATACCTATTAGAGAGATTTCAAGTTTGCTTAGAATTTCTCTTGTAAAGAGGGTTTACTCAAGCTTTGGGTAGAAAGCTTTGAGGGTTGTAAAGGTTGCCTCCTAAGCCTAGAAAAGGGGACAGAATTCTTAGTGAATTTGGTTGAAATCCTTAGTGGGAAGCTAAGGTAGTGGATGTAGGTGCTTGTTAGAAGGCTGAACCACTATAAAGCCTTGTGTCCAATTCCAATCTTTTAGCTTCCACTTTAACACCCAAAAATCAAATCTTCTCCAAACTTGGGAAACACATCGGTTGAAGGAAATCGAGCATCATAAAACCCAACAAAAGGGACCTTCAAGCATCAAGGGAAGACTAATGCTTCAATTGTCAACAATATTATGATGAGAGATTGTCTTTAGAGCTTAATTGTACATTTCTTGTATAGACAACACTTGTGAGCTATACATTGTCAAATTTGCTCAAGTGTTTAGGATTTGGGTGAGGGCTTAATTGTACAGACAAATACCTATTAGAGAGATTTCGTGTTTGCTTTGAATTCTCTTTTTACAAGAGTGTCTTGGTTGATCTTTGGGTAGAAAGATTAACCGGTTTGTAAAGGTTGCCTTATTAGCCTAGAAAAGGGGAAGAATTCTTAGTGAATTGGTGAAATCCTTGGTGAGAAGCTAAGGTAGTGGATGTAGGCTTTGGTTAGAAAGTCGAACCACTCTAAATCTCTTGTTAATTTTTCTTATCTTTTACCACCACCATAAACACCCAAAAATCAACCTTCTCCACCACTTGGCAATCCATAATGATTGAAGAAAATCGAGCCTATCAAGCCTAACAATTGGTATCAGAGCAAGTATTAATCGGAGGGGATTAACATCCTATTGAGGCGATCCGGGTAGCTCGATACAAGTATTCAATCAACCGGTCAAATGGCGCAATCCATCGATAAGCCACCATTCTTTGACGAAACCAACTATGCCTATTGGAAGACAAGAATGATGTTCTTCATCAAATCAATGATTACATGCTATGGGACATAGTTGAAGATGGTCCATTCGTGCCACAACAAAGTAAGGCGAATTGGAGTGCGGATGATCGCAAGAAGATGGAGCTTAATTGCAAGGCATTGCACATCCTCTTTTGTGCATTTAGCTCCAACATCTATGAGAAGATGTCCTCTTGCGAAGATGCCAAGGAAGTATGAGACAAGCTTGAAGTCACATACGAGGGAACCAACAAAGTAAAGGAGACCAAGATCAGTCTTCTCAACTTAGAGTATGAGAACTTCAAGATGGACCCGGATGAAGACATCAAGAGGATGTTCGACCAATTCTCTACAATCGTTAATCAACTCAAAAGTTTTGGAGAGGAGATTTTGAAAGACAAACTCATTCGAAAGGTGATCTATTCACTATCTGAGTCATGGGATTCAAAGAATGCAACTATCATTGAAGCTAAAGACTTGAAGAAGCTCAAGCATGATGAGCTAATCGGATCAATTCTTACCCACGAGATGATGTCTCTACCTTTGAAGAACGAGAAGGAGAAGAAGATCAAGAAGCAAGGCATTAATGCCAATGTCATTGCTCTCAATTCCTCCAAGTGCAACTATGTTGATACAAGAGAGGAGGAGGATGAAGAAGAAGAGATAGTTCATCTCTTCTAGAAGTGTGCCCCTTTTATGAAGAAAGAAATGAAAGAGTTCAGTTTTCTTCAAAAAAAATGAAAGAGTTCGAACGTGAATCTATGAAGAAAAAAGAAGAGGGCAAGCACTTCAAGCCATAAGAAGAAGACATATGTGGCTACATGGAGTGATGAAGACTCCACCGACGATGAACAAGCCAACCTTTGCCTTATGGCCATCGAAGTAGATTCAAGGGTAACTTCTAATTCATCTACCTCATGTTCATATTCTTTTGATGAATTAAGAGATGCCTATGATGATTTGGTTTTAGAGTTTAAAAAATCACATTTTGAAAAACAAGAAAGTTGTTTCAAATTTGAAAATTCAAAATGATTTGATTTCTAAAACCAAAATTAAACTTGAAGCAAAACTCAATGAGTTTGAGAAAAAATGTGTTGATTTACAAAATTTGCTTCATAAAGTTCAAGAAGAAAAAGATTTGATTTCCAAAGAGCTTGAAAAGAAAAATAGTTTTGGAAAAACAAACTTTTATGTTAGACAATCTAGTGCCCCTAGATTTTTGAATGGTAAAGTTTTTAGAAGTATTTGGGTCCCAAAAGGATTAAGTACTTCAACTAAAAAGGATCAATTGAAAAATTGGATTCCTAAGGGGACTAAATTTTGTGCCACTAATGTCTATGGATCCAAAGCAATTTGGATACCAAAAATTACTTGATTGTCTTATGTTAGGTGTGATGGAGAATGATCAACGAGTTCAAATTTGAGGGGGGGGGCTCCACACACACAAGAAAGAACACTTGAAGAAGGAAGGCTTCACATCCTCCCTTGAAGTTCAAGTGTTGGTAAAATTTCTAGTTGTTTTTTTTTAATTTGATTATTTTTTTCTTTACAACTAGATTATCATATTGTTGGACTAACATTGTTTGATGCTTTGAGTAAGAAAGAGCCAATTTTAAAACCAAAAGTTTTTAATTATGTCATTTTTTAACCTCCTAAGTTATTTTGAGCTTAATATTTTTTAAATTCTTTTTGATATAACAAAAAGGGGGAGAAATGCTTTGAAAAATTGATTTTTCAAGAGAATAAGGGGAGCTTTAACTTCATTTAATTTTCAAAATCTCTTTTTTAAATTTTTAAATACAAAGGGGGAGAATTCCAAACAATTTTTCAAGTTGATTTTATTATATCAAAAAGGGGGAGATTGTAGAAATATATGTTTTGATATAATAATTGCAAAAAGTTTTGGACTTAATTGAAAAGAATTTAAAATACTCTCTAAGTCAAAAACAAATTGAAAATAAGTTTGAGGTGTTTTCAAAAGTTTTTGGCAATGTTTGAAACGTTTTTAAGTAGCCAAACCAGTGTTTTTAAGGTACTCGTTTCGATATAGGGGCAATTTGTATCGATACATTTCGAAATTGCCAAAACGCGTACCGAAACAAGACTTGCATGTTTCGTTACGAAGGGTTTCTATTTCAAAACACCCAATGAGTTTTCGATACACCTAACGGTCAAACCTCCCCAACGGTTATATTTTCCCAACAGTTATTTGAATGCAGCTCAACGGTCATCCATACTAAAACGATTTATAACCGTTTTGATACTTCTCAAGAATAGAGGCATTTCGATACGGGGTGCTGCATCAGGCTTTAACGGCTAGTTCTGATGTAACGCCCCGGTTTTGGACTTAGAAGTTTTGGGCGTTGACCGGTCTGGTCAAAGTGCTGTTCGAATCTAAAAGGGGTGAATTTAGGAAAGCCTAGTTCGGGTTGCATTAAAAATATGGAAAAATGTTCTAAAATCATATTTTAATATATATAAGTGAACTGTGAAATCAATTTTGAAAAATGAGGTTTGGAAGGGTGACATTTTGGCTAGTGACCAAAATGTAATTTTTGAAAGTTGCGTGACTGTTTTATAAAGGATTGAAACTTTGAATCTTTAAGGAGCTATTATTCCAAAAGTAGTTTCTCCAGATTTTTCTAAGATATTTTAAGGTTTTATTCTGATTTTAAAACATAAGAAAAAAGGAGGGAAAGTCATTTTGACTATTTTGTAACTAACTTCTCATTTTCTTTTCTCTCATTTTCTCTCAACCCAAACACTTTCTCTCCAGAGAGTTTCTTCTGATTTTGTTACCTAAATCTCTCCTTTCAACTCTCTTTTGATTCCTAATCATCAAATCTACAAAACCTCTCAATTTGCAAGTTGATTCTTCAAGCTTTTTGGCTCTAAAAGAGGAGAAACTCAAGTTTGGAGGTAAGAACGTCCTTCTCCTCTAAACTCTCAGTTCTTTACTGAAATTCCCAAGTTCTCAATCCTTAATTGATGTTTTATAAATGGCTTTTAAGATTGTTTAATGGATCTTGGCTTAAAATGCAAGATTAGGTGTGTTTTTGATGAAATTTCGTTGGATCTGTTGAAGCAGTGTTTTAAGGTGTTAAAATGATGATTAATGAATGTTAATTTGATAAGGAATTGAGTTTTGATTAATGCAATCCCGGATAGGTTGAATTTCCTAAGTTTAGCTTATGATCCTTGGTTGTTTTGGAGTGATCTTGTGGATCTGTTGTTGCTGGAGGTATAAGGATGTTGTTAAGCTCTTTTTAGATGTTAAATGGTGTTAAAGGATGTTAGGTTTTGTTAGTTTATGGCTGGGCTTTGTTGAGAAGTGGTTTGGATGCATTTTCGATTGTGTTGGTGGCCGAAAATGGAGTATGGATGAGAGCAGCGAGTTTAGGTGCTTTCATTGAAGCTATTAATGCATGGTGATGCATTAATCTACTGTTTTAATGTGTTAAAACAGGGGAGTCATCTTTGGATCCAAGTGGTGGTGATCCGGAGGCTTGATTTGGTGCTTCGGCAAGAGGCGAAGTGGAATCGGTGAGTGAAATTGGGTTTTCGGCTTTGAAACCAATGTCTTGGGAGCTTAGTCTAAGTCTAAACCACTTGGCTAAGCTCAAGTGTAAGTTTTCGGAAATACTCTCTAGTGGTGGCCATGATTTGATTGTTGTGCAATGTGGTTTATTGCATGTTTTAAATTCTGTTTTGAAAGCATAATTTAGCATGGTTAATGCTATTTTTTTGTAAGCCATATGTTGAAGGAAGCTCAAGGTAAGAGTTCCTTGTTTTTGAACATTGATTAAATGTGGTTTGATGCTTTTAAATGCATGATGAATATGGCTTGGTTTAATGCTTTAAAACAGTGGATAAATTGATGATAATGATGTATATTGGCAAGTGATGTTTTGCAAAGGTTAAGTTCACTAAGGTGGTTAAAAGTCCTTGAGTGAGCCTTGTTTATTTAAGAACATCAAGGTGGTTAAAAGTCCTTGGATGGTTCTTGTTACGGACACAAAGGTGTTTAAAAGTCCTTGTGTGATCCTTTCCAAGGTGTTTAAAAGTCCTTGGGGTCAAGGTGTTTAAAAGTCCTTGAGGTGATTTATATCATGGTGTTTAAAAGTCCATGGCCAAGGTGTTTAAAAGTCCTTGGGATCAAGGTGTTTAAAAGTCCTTGATGTGAAACTTGATGCGGACACAAAGGTGGTTAAAAGTCCTTGTGTGGTCCTTTCTATGGTGTTTAAAAGTCCATAGGCCAAGGTGTTTAAAAGTCCTTGGGGCCAAGGTGTTTAAAAGTCCTTGGGGTGAAAGTTGATGAACTTGTTTTTAAAGAAATGAAATGTATCACTTGTGGCCAATATGACATGTAATGATATGAAGCATGAGATGCTTGTTTAAGTATGCTTTTGAGCATGTGTAAATGATGATTTGAAGCATGATTTATAAAGTGTTTTATAAATGCATTATTGAGTGGTTTTATTGAGCATTCCTCACTAAGCTTTTGCTTACGCTCTCTTTGTTTTCTCAAACCAATAATGCAGAACATTAAAGTACTTTGAGGGCAGCAAGGAAGGCAAGCATTCAAGTGGAAGTAAAGCTCAAAGTATGGAAGGTTTTCTTAGGTACATTTAGCTTTTGGTAATTTGGCAATGGGGGACCTATGTGTATGTTTTGGGAGATGTTTTGAACTCCCCAAGTATGTTTTAGGTTGTTGAGAATGCTGGTTTTTGTAATTGACCTTTATATGCTTGATTTGGAAGTTTATGCTTGAATGGTTGCTTGTGTAGGAAGCATGCCTATAGATTTGGGGCTTTCCATATATGTTGATGTTTTGATGAATTGTTGATGCAAGTATGTCTCATATATGTTGAATAGCATGCTGGTAAAGTTTGGTGGCATTTGGAGCATGATTGGATGTTTAATTGCATGTTTAAGTATGCATTTTGGGGCAATCTGTGCAGGGTGTTTCGGAACAGCACCTACCGTTTCGGAACGGGTGCCTTAAACAAGCCCAGGCGTTCGAAACGGGAGGGACCGTTCCGAAACGGATAGGCTACTGTCTGCCCTCGTTTCGGTACGCGTTGCGGAACGGCCCCACGTTTCGAAACGGGCTGTCTTCCGTTTCGGAACGTCTGACCGTTGGGGCTGACAGTGGCAGTTATATGTTTTGAATTGTTTGCATTTTGGTCCTGAATCTTGTTTGTGCAATTGTATGAGTTTGGGAAGTCCTTTTGAGCTGAAATTTCACAGAGAAGCATGAAACCTGATTAATTTCAAGTTGGTAACTTCAATTTGGGTTAAGTCCTTATAATTATCAGAAATTACAATTTGGTCCCTAAAGTTGTAATTTGTTCATTTGGGTCCCTGTTTGACCTCTGATGTTTATGATCTTTGAGTATGCTGTTGTATGATCATATCTAAGGATTAATATGCATCTAGTTAAGTTTAAAAAAAAAGGGTCGTTAATCAAGGTTGACTTTCGGGTTGACTTTGGTTTTCCCCGTGTGACTTTCTTAATTCGGGTCAACCGTCTAGGCCGGGTTAAGGGGGTTACATCTGAAGAAGGACGTTCTGATACGGCCTCTCGTGTTCCGATACAGACAGCTCCAGAACTGCAATTAATGAGGGAAATAAAGGCTCCAATGGCTCTAAATCAATCCCAACGGTCACCAACGGCTACAAACTCAATTGTGAGTATAAAAGGGACCTCCAAGTATCAAGGGAAGACTAATGCTTTAATTGTCAACAACATTATGATGAGAGATTGTCTTTAGAGCTTAATTGTACATTTCTTGTATAGACAACACTTGTGAGCTATACATTGTCAAATTTGCTCAAGTATTTAGGATTTGGGTGAGGGCTTAGTTGTGCAAACAAATACCTATTAGAGACATTTCATGTTTGCTTTGAATTCTCTTTGTACAAGAGTGTCTTGGTTAATCTTTGGGTAGAAAGATTAACCAGTTTGTAAATGTTTCCTCCTTAGACTAGAAAAGGGGAAGAATTCTTAGTGAATTGGTGAAATCCTCGGTGGAAAGCTAAGGTAGTGGATGTAGGCTTTGGTTAGAAAGCCGAACAATTCTAAATCTCTTGTTAATTTTTCTTATCTTTTACCACCACCATAAACACCCAAAAATAAACCTTCTCCACCACTTGACAATCCATAACGATTGAAGGAAATCAAGCCTATCAAGCCTAACAGGTTCGATTTCGGGCTTCGGTTTGGGTAAATCGGTTCGGTTTTCCCATCTCGGGTCAAGTTTTCCAGGTCCAAGAACTTCCTTATGCATAAGAGAATGAAACTCGTAAACGAATTATTGAAAGACAATATAAGAGTGCATGTCTAGGATTGGTTCTTTGAAAGACCTAGTATTTAAGCGTACTTAGTGCACCACCTCTCTTTTCATAAGTTACATACCCGATGCATTTTCATTATTGCTATTTCTATTAGATTGTGTGAACTTTTGTTTCAGATTTTTAGTTTAAATTTATGTGGTTAAACAAAAGTTAAAAATTGTGTTTGTTTCTGGTTATAGATTCGAACTAAATTCCTAATGATTAACAATTTCACAATTTTTTGTTTCTAGTTTGTGACTATGGGCCACAATGAATAACTAGTGAAATTCATTGTAGAGAATTTCAAAATGTGACAAAAAAGGTGTTATCTATTTGACCATGTTGAACTTGATCAAGTATCTAAAGGATATGGTAAATGTTGTTAGGACCTTCAAATGTTGCTAAGAAAAATATTTATATGACAAATATTGACAGGGTAAACATAGTGGAAGTCAAAAAGGACTTCAAACCACAAACTAGACGGTATGCCCAAGAAGTAAAATTTCATAAGAAATGCTTCAATTGCCTTGAGATGGAGAATAAGTCTCCATACTAGTGACTTCTAAATAAGGTCAATGTCATGACAAAATATTGACGTAACAATTGACACGGCAAACTATTGTTTGAAGGAATACATTTATTACCTTCATTGATGATAGTACAAAATAGGTGTTATCTATTTGACCATGTTGAACTTGATCAAGTATCTAAAGGATATGGTAAATGTTGTTACGACCTTCAAATGTTGCTAAGAAAAATATTTCTATGACAAATATTGACAGGGTAAACATAGTGGAAGTCAAAAAAGGACTTCAAATCACAAACTAGACGATATGCCCAAGAAGTAAAATTTCATAAGAAATGCTTCAATTGCCTTGAGATGGAGAATAAGTCTCCAGACTAGTGACTTCTAAATAAGGTCAATTTCATGACAAAATATTGACGTAACAATTGACACGACAAACTATTGTTTGAAGGAATACATTTATTACCTTCATTGATGATAGTACAAAATAGTGTTATGTGTATTTGCTTAAAATCATAGATGAGGCTATAGAGAAATTATTCTCTATAAGTATGATGTTGAAACTTGTTGAGATATGAGGGGATCGATTCCTTCAACTGTTCTTGCTCGCCAAGTGTGGAGAAGTTGGATAATTTGGGTGTAATTGTGGGAAGGAAAAGATAGACAATTTACACAAGGATTTATAGTGGTTCAACCTTCTAACCAAGGTCTACATCCACTACCTTAGCTTCCCACTAAGGATTTCCAAACAAATTCACTAAGAATTTCGTCCCCTTTTCTCGGCTTAGGAGGAAACCGTTACAACGATCAAGCTTTCTACCCAAAGCTTGATCAAACACTCTTTTACAAGAGAAAGACTTAACAAACTAGAAATCCCTCTAATATGTATGTGTTTTCAATACTAATCACTCACCCAAAACCTAAACACTTGAGCAAATTTAACAATGTTAAGCTCACAAGTGTTATCTAAGCAAGAAATATACAATTTAAGCTCTAGACAAATTTTGACATCATAATGTTGTAACAATTGAAGCATTAACCATTACAAGATGCTTGGAGGTCCCTTTTATACTCCTTGATGAGTTTGTAGCCGTTACTAGCCGTTGGGATTGAATTGAAGCCGTTGGAGCCTTTATTTCCCACCATAAATGCAGTTCTGCAACTTGGCGTATCGATACCCTTCAAACCGTATCGATACGGTCCCGATAAGGAATTAGCCGTTGGGCTTCTTCAGCTGATGCGTATCGATATGCTTGCCCAACGTATCGGTACGGTCCTGCAAATTAAAGACCGTTGGGAAAATGACCGTTGGGGTAGCTAGGCGTATCGGTACACGATACACCCGTATCGGTACGCGACTAGCCGTTGGGCTATTTCAAAACACACCGTATCGATACGGCTAAGTGTATCGGTACGGGTTTTGGCTACTGGAAAGTTCATGTAGTTGAAACCCTAAGGCGTATCGGTACGGTCTGAGACCGTATCGGTACGGGCACTTGAAAAGCCTGGTTTTGACTACTTTAAATAAACTTTAAATCATTCCAAAGCCTTTGTAAAACCCTTAAACATATTTTCAATTTGTTTTTGACTAAAAACATATTTTAAATTCTTTTCAATTTAGTCCAAAACATTTTCAAATATTATATCAAAACATTAGTTCTACAATCTCCCCCTTTTTGATATAATAAAACCAACTAGAAAAATTGTTTAGGATTCTCTCCCCTTTACATTAAAAAAATGAATAAGAGACTTAAAATTTAAATTTGATTAAGCTCCCCCTTTTTGTTATATCAAAAAGAATTTAAAACGACATTGAGCTCAAAATAACTTAGGAGGTAAAAAGAAAATTTGACACACTTAAAAAATTTTGGTTTAGAAATTGGCTCCCCCTTACTCAAAGCATCATAAGAATGTTAGTTCAACATATATGATTATCTAGTTGACATAAATGAAAATAAATCAAATAAGAACAAAAACAACTAGATTTTACCACACTTGAACCCAAGGGAGGATGTGAAGCCTTCCTTTTTCAAGTGTTCTTCCTTTGTGTGCATGGAGCTCCCCCTCAATTTTTGACTTGTTGATCACTCTCCATCACACCTAGCAAAAGACAATCAAGTAATTTTTGGTATCCAAATTGCTTTGGATCCATGGACATTAGTAGCACAAAATTTAGTCCCCTTAGGAATCCATTTTTCAATTTCATCCTTTTTAGTTGAAGTGGTTAGTCCTTTTGGGACCCAAACACTTCTAAAACATTTACCATTCACAAATCTAGGGGCACTAGATTGTCTTACATAAAAATTTGATTTTCCAAAACTATTTTTCTTTTCAAGTTCATTGGAAATCAAATCCTTTTCTTTTTGAACTTTAAGAAGCAAATTTTGTAAATCAAAACATTTTTGTTCAAAATCTTTCAATTTTGCTTCAAGTTCAAGATTTTTTTTGGAAAGCAAATCATTTTCAATTTTTATTTTTGAAATCAACCTTTTGTTCTTGGAAAATGATGCCTTGAATTCCAAAAGCAAATCATCATAGGCATCTTGCAACTCATCAAATTTATATGAATTTGAAATAGATGAGTTAGAAGTTACCTCCCCCTCATTGAGGGCCATCAAGCATAGGTGGGCTACTTCATCATCGGTGGAGTCTTCATCACTCCATGTGGCCACATATGCTTGTTTTGAAGATGATCCCCTCTTTTTGGATTTGTGGGAGTCCTTCATCTTCTTCCTCGATTCATGCTTGGATTTATCCATTTCGCTCTTCATGAACCGGGTGAATTTGTTGAAGAGATAGGTCATCTCTTCATCTTCACTTTCCTCCTCACTTGAATCTACATGATGGCATGTGGAGGATTTGAGAGCAACGAAACTTGCGTTGATGCCTAGCTCCATGACCTTCTTCTTCCCCATCGCTCTAATCTCTTCCTTTTCTTCTCCTCTTCTTGGTTTTTCTTCATTATTTGGTGAGTGAGAAGTGACCCCATGAGTTCATCAAGTTTCAAGGTTTTGAGATTCTTGGCTTCGATGATGGCGGTCCTCTTTGAGTACCATGACTCGGGAAGGGAGTAGATGAGCTTTCGGACAAGCTTCTCTTCCGGGATGGCTTCTCCATAACCTTTGAGTCCATTTGTAATAGTGGAGAACCTATCAAACATCTTCTCGATGTTCTCTTCTGGATTCATCTTGAAGTTCTCATACTCTACGGTGAGGAGCCCAATCTTGGTCTCCTTGACTTCATCGGTTCCCTCGTATGTGACTTCAAGCTTGTCCCATACCTCCTTGGCACTCTCACAAGAAGACATCTTCTCATAGATGGTTGGGCCAAATGCACAAAAGAGGATGTGCAAGGCTTTGCAATTTAGCTCCATCTTCTTGCGATCGCCGGCACTCCACTCCGCTTTGCTTCGTTGAGGCACGAACGGACCATCTTCAACTATGTCCCATAGCTTGTAGTCTCTAGACTTGATGAAGAAGTTCATCTTTATCTTCCAATGGGCATAGTGGGTTCCGTTGAAGAAAGGCGGTTTGTCGATGGATTGCACTATTTGAGCCAGTTGGTGAAATGATGATCGAGCTTGCCGGATCTTCTCAATAGGATGTGAATCCCCTTTGATTGAGCCAAGCTCTGATACCAATTGTTGAGATGTGAGGGGCTCGATTCCTTCAACCATTCTTGCTCATCAAGTGTGGAGAAGTTGGATAATTTGGTTGTAATTGTGGGAAGGAAAAGATAGACAATTTACACAAGGATTTATAGTGGTTCAACCTTCTAACCAAGGTCTACATCCACTACCTTAGCTTCCCACTAAGGATTTCCCAAACAAATTCACTAAGAATTTCGTCCCCTTTTCTCGGCTTAGGAGGAAACCGTTACAACGATCAAGCTTTCTACCCAAAGCTTGATCAAACACTATCTTACAAGAGAAAGACTTAGAAAACTATAAATCCCTCTAATAGGTATGTGTTTGCAATACTAAGCACTCACTCAAAACCTAAACACTTGAGCAAATTTAACAATGTTAAGCTCACAAGTGTTGTCTAAGCAAGAAATATACAATTTAAGCTATAGACAAATTTTGACATCATAATGTTGTAACAATTGAAGCATTAACCATTACAAGATGCTTGGAGGTCTCTTTTATACTCCTTGATGAGTTTGTAGTCGTTACTAGCCGTTGGGATTGAATTGGAGCCGTTGGAGCCTTTATTTCCCACCATAAATGCAGTTCTGTAGCTTGGCGTATCGATACCCTTCAAACCGTATCGATACGGTCCCGATAAGGAATTAGCCATTGGGCTTCTTCAGCTGATGCGTATCGATACGCTTGCCCAGCGTATCGGTACGGACCTGCAAATTAAAGACCATTGGGAAAATGACCGTTGGGGTAGTTAGGTGTATTGGTACGCGACTAGCCGTTGGGCTATTTCAAAACACACCGTATCGATATGGCTAAGCGTATCAGTATGGGTTTTGGCTATTGGAAAGTTCATGTAGTTGAAACCCTAAGGCGTATTGGTATGGTCCGAGACCGTATCGGTACGGGCACTTGAAAAGCCTGGTTTTGACTACTTTAAATGTAATTCAAATCATTCCAAAGCCTTTGTAAAACCCTTAAATATATTTTCAAGTTGTTTTTGACTAAAAACATATTTTAAATTCTTTTCAATTTAGTCCAAAACATTTTTCAAATATTATATCAAAACATTAGTTCTACAAAACTCAAACTTCATAAATGGATTAAGATGGGGAGAAGCTCTATATGAGTAAAATTTGTACTATAATTTTTAAAATGACTTATAAAAAAACTAAAACTTTTAAAATGTTCCTTACATGTGGGTGGAAGCTATTCTATCAATTAATTACCTTTTAAATACGGTTTCCACAATAAAAGAGACAAGACACCATATAAATTATAGAAGGAAATAAAACCTTCCCACAACTGCTTGAAAATGTGGGGGTATGTTGCAAAGGTAATGTCCTCATTACCGAAGTAAATGGAAAATAAGTTTTAAAAACGATGGATTGTCATTGTCTATGCAGATCATAGCAACGCATATCAATTTCTTGTGTACAAATCAAAGAACCTTAAGATTCACAAGAATATGATAATGTAATAAAAAAATGCCTCATTCTTTGAAAATATACCTCATAATAGAACTATGGAATTTGATCCAAGTTCAACGAAAGGAACTTTAGAGATTATCAATGAACATAGTCTAAACATTCAACAAAATGTTGTAAAAAAGATATTATAATGATGACAAATAAGTTTGACAAATGTGTGTATGTCAAAACTACCGACATTAGTGTTGAGTGTACAAAAGTTCTATATTTTACCCCTTATTTAACCCATATTTCTGCTGCATTCAAGCATAATTCATTGCATTTAGGTAAAGTTTCATATATACATCACAAGCACATAAAATAGCACAATTGCTACTGATTTTGGATACTTTTGCAGGTATCTGCTGTGGCAGACTCAGGACAGCGAAGGAGCAGAGCTGGAACACAGGACTGGAGTCGAGAAGCAAGATGCTTTCGTGGTCACTGTCGTGGCAGCCATGACGACAACATTGGTGAGGTGGAAAAATGAAATGGAGCTCGACATATAGAGGAATTTAAGCCGGTCTGTCGTGGACCACTCCTATATTTTTCTGAGCCCTGAGGCAGAATGAAGGCCAAGCCCAAAGTCCAAGGAAGAAACCCAAATCAAGAAAAAAGGACGAATTAAAGGCATAAACTCAGAAGATTTAATCTCCAATAGAGTTGTACTTTAGTTTAAACTTGTACTCTTGCCATATTAGACAACTTGGACCCAAGGCCTATATAAAGGCATGTAATTCGACCTAAGGGAGGATATCTCATTCCTAGCCGTCTTCCCCAAAACCCTTGTCGTTTTCCCCCTTCTCATCATGTTCTAAACTTCCCCTAGGGCTAAGGGTTGATTCTGTAAAGTAGTTGCAAGGATTGTACTGTTTTAGGAATTTTCTGTTCAAGTAATAAAAACTTCAAGTTTATTTATTCCGGTTTTCACATCTCGCAAGAGTATCGGGAGAGCATTGTGAGGTTATCTATTTGTTTGATATCGGGAGAGTCAAGCATACGAACGAAATAAATACGAGTTTTCTAGTTTATGGTTAAACCATCTCGACTTAGGGATAAGTACGAGGTTAAGTGGCTAAGGAAGAATTCAACAACATTGGTGTTCACCCTTCGATTAACGCCGGGAGGTATCATCTAAGAAGTGTTCAGCAATAGCACTTGGGCCTAGGGATAGGACAAGTCACAACAGGGATTCTTGCCAAGCTTGAAGTACAAAGATGTGTGATCGCTGCCGCGACAACAATAGACTTCTGCTGCGACAGGTGCTACCGCGACAGGGACGACGACAGAACATGAATTTCTCTTTAGTGCAACACCTGCACTACCGAGAAATTCAATACCGGGCTATCTCTTAACCCTGAACCTTTTATCTTTTATATTCCTTATTCTCCAATATTACTTTCCAACAATTTAAACTCTTTCCTTCTCTCGTGCAGCAACTATAGGATAAAGCTATTTCCAGTCCCTGTGGAGACGGTATCTGATACTCCAAGTATCACTTTACTACTTGCGTCGTGTACACTTGCATTACATTGTAATAGGACTTTTGACACGTAACAAGTTTTTGGCGCCGTTGCCGGGGACTGGCAACATATCTTTACCCTTACTTTTACTGCACTTTTTCCTTTTAATTTTTCTGTTTTCCTTGGTATTGTTTACCCTTTTCTTTTCACAAGGTTTTCTATTTGCTTATGCGCAGATCTAGACGATGAAAGGAACCTAAGTACGAACTAGACCCTGAAATCGAACGTACGTGCAACCTCAGGAACCGAGTCCGACTCTTGATAGCAAGAAACGACTATCTTGAGTTACAATTAGAAGCAATGCAGAACCAAGGGGTAGAAGATAACCAAGGGGTTATTGGAGATCCTCTCGAGGATGCCCGAAATGGACGGCCTGCCGCTGCCGCTGCTGCACGACAGTCCTGCCGCGATTACATGATCAATGATCATGTTGAACTGGAGACCACCTTGCCAGACGTGGAAGCTGAGAATTTCGAGCTGAAACATGTTATTTTCAGCATGATAAATTCTGCTGGCCAGTTTAGTGGTGCTGCAACAGAGGATGCCCGAGAACATCTGAAAACATTCCAAGAAATCTGTGGATCGTTTAGATTACCAGGAATAAATCCGGAAATACTGAGGCTCCGGTTATTTCCTCATTCATTGAGACACAGAGCTAAAACTTGGTGGAATAAACTAACGTCGGGTTCAATACGAACTTGGGCAGATCTCTCTCGTGAATTTTTATCTCGTTTTAATCCTTCTCACTTATCTGAGCGATTGCGTAACGAAATTTCTACTTTTCAACAGGAAGATGACGAACCAATGCACGAGGCATAGGACAGGTTTACAACTCTTCTAAGGAACTGCCCGATGCATGGATTCCTCGTATGGAATCAAGTCGTTAAATTCTACAATGCTGCCAATACACACACCCGAATGAGAATAGATTCAGGAGCAAATGGACTACTATTGGATAAAGATCCAGACGAGGCAATGGTAGTGTTGAAAAACCTAGCAAAGAACGACGAACAATTCCCTACAGCAAGGAGAGGTAAACGAGGAATAACTGTAAAGGATTATGAAGCCGACGATTCCTTGAAAACACAGGTTGCATACCTCACAAAGGCAGTGGAAAATATGTTGCGGAAAGATTCTAATCCTATATATTCTGCAGAAGAGGTATGTGAGACTTGGAGTGGGATCTAGGGGTGATAATGAGCCTGACCGGCTCGCGAGCTACTCGGGCTCGGCTCGGTCAAAGCTCGGCTCGAGTGAGCTCGACTCGGGCTCGGGCTCGGCTCGAAACCTTAACAAGCCGAGCCGAGCCTACTTAAGCTCTGCTCGAAAAGCTCGTGAACAGGCTCGGAATCTACATATTCACTAAAATAAATTATGTGTTTGTATTTTTTTCATTAGTTGGTTGTTGTTTGATTTTGTATTCTTTAATTATGTGTTTGTATTATAAAAATATTTATTGATTATTTGGATTAATCTAATTTTTGGCACTTTTTCCCCTTCCCGGTCATTAAATTTCGTTTTAGTGTTGGTTATGAAAGAGATTTTTAACGAATTTTTTATATAAAAAAACTATAGCAAAATTTTTCATTTCGAGCCGAGCCGAGCCTGACGAGCCCGAGCCGAGCTGAGCCTAACAAGCTTCGAGCCCGAGCTGAGCCTAATTACACTGTTTCTGAGCTGAGCCGAGCCTGGCCAAGCTCGGGCTCAGCTCGGCTCGTTATCACCCCTAGTGGGAACCACAGTTCGCAAGACTGTCCGTTACAGTTAGAAGAAGAGATGTATGTTGGAAATTACAACAAGCCAAGAAATTACGACTCCAACAATTACAATCCTAACTGGAGGAAAGGTCCCAAGTTCTCTTGGAGCAATCCAAAAAACGCACTTAATCCTCAGATGCAGAACAACCAAAATCAAGGGGCACCCAGAATACTGTCGCGACAACAGCAACCGCAACAACAGCCGGTAGCCGCACCTAGTATACTGGAGCAGACATTGGCCACATTCATGTCACAGAAAGGAGCTTACATGGCAAACATGGATCACTTTGTCAAGAAGACTGAGTCATTCATGGGCAAGACAGAAATGAAGATGACAAACCATGAGGCTACACTGAAATCCCTGGAAACACAGATGGGCCAGGTTTCCCAGCATATTAAGCCAAGGCAGAACGGAGGACTCCCTAGTGATACTGAGGTCACTAGAAAACCCACACATGAGCAGTGTAAAGCAATCACAAGAAGAAGTGGGAAACAATTACAAGGGCCGGAAACAAAGAACATACCAATTACGGAACCGACCCCAGATACCCCTGTCGTGAACACTACCCCTACAGAAGAAGAACAACATGCTGCCGATATACATGTCACGACAACAGAGGAGACAGAGGAGCAGATAGAGGAAGCTGAAGAACCTAAGTCTCCTCAGATCTGAATACCATGTGAAGGACGTCTGGAAGATTACCGTCCTCCACCTTCTTTTCCACAGCGGTTGCAAAAACAGAAACATGAGTACCAGCTCAAAAAGATCTATGATATTTTTAAGCAGGTGCACATTAATATACTACTATTAGAAGCCATCAAGCAGATGCCCGATTATGCGAAATTTCTCAAGGATGCTACGTCGAAAAGATCCAGACTTGGGGAATTCGAAACGGTAAAAATGACAGAGGGATGCATGACTATCTTGCACAGGCATCCACCCCAGATGAAGAAGGATCCTGAGAGCTTCATCATACCGTGCATAATTGGTGACAAATTCGTGGGTAAGGCAATTTGTGATCTAGGTGCTAGCATAAATTTAATGCCAAAATCTGTGTTTCAGAAATTAGGTATTGGACGAGCACGGCCCACGACAGTCATGCTACAGTTGGCAGACCGCTCTTACGTACAACCAGAAGGGAAGATCGAAGATATTCTGGTAAGAGTGGATAAGTTTATTTTTCCTACTGACTTTCTTGTTTTAGACTGTGAAGCAGATGAAAACGCACCAATCATCCTGGGGCGACCCTTCCTAGCCACAGGCAGATCTGTGATTGATGTGGAGAAAGGAGAACTGACAATGAGAGTAAATGATCAAGAAATCAAACTCAATGTTCTCCAAGAAATTAAACATGCTGATGCAGAAGAAGAATGCAAGGCCATCACTAAAGTAATCCTTGACCAACCCTGCATCAGGTCGAGCTGCCATGACATAAATTTTGGTCACTGCCACAACAGTCATCTGGAAGACTGTCACGGCAGCCACGACGACAGTGACTTTTCCGATTCAGAAATATCTGACACTAAAGGTCTTGAGGAGGTAAATTGGATAGGCAATCGTCTAGGTAAGTTCTTCGAGCCCCTGAATTATACCTCGAATGAACATATATTCAGAAGCCTTCAATTGAGAAGCCACCTGTCTTAGACCTTAAGCCCCTGCCAGGGCAGCTTAAATACGTCTTTCTTGGTTTAAATGATACGTTGCCCGTAATCATCTCTTCCAAGTTAATGCAGAAACAGGAGCAACAGTTAATTGGAATGCTACAGCAGCATAAGAAGGCTATTGGATGGACGATAGCTGATATCCAAGGCATCAGTCCGACATTATGTATGCATAAGATTCTCTTGGAGGATGATCATAAGCTGACCATTGATGCCCAGAGACGTTTGAACGAAGCTATGCGAGAAGTGGTTAGAAAAGAGATTATTAAATGGCTTGATGCCAGAATCATATACGCCATCTCGGATAGTAAGTGGGTGAGCCCAGTGCAGTGCGTACCTAAAAAGGGAGGAATAACCGTGGTAACCAACGAAGAAAACGAGCTAATCCCAACCAGGACTGTGACCGGTTGGAGGGTTTGTATGGATTACTGGAAGCTTAACAAAGCTACCCGGAAGGACCATTTTCCCCTACCTTTTATTGATGAAATGCTTGATAGATTAGCGGGAAAACCTTACTATTGTTTTCTTGATGGTTACTCAGGTTACAATCAGATAGCTATTGTACCGGAGGATCACGAGAAAACTACCTTCACATGCCCATACGACACTTATGCTTTTCAGAGAATGCCATTTGGACTCTGCAATGCACCAGCAACCTTCCAAAGATGCATGATGGCAATATTCTCCGATATGGTGGAGGACTTCCTAGAAATTTTCATGGACGATTTTTCCGTCTTTGGAGACAATTTTGAAGGTTGTTTAGGCAACCTACAAAAGGTGCTTGAAAGATGCGAAGAAGCGAACTTGGTCTTAAACTGGGAAAAATGCCACTTCATGGTGGATGAAGGGATAGTATTAGGCCACAAAGTAAGCTGCCGCGACATAGAGGTGGACAGAGCAAAAATAGAAGTCATCGAAAAGCCGCCGCCATCCACCACATTCAAGGGGATTCGGAGTTTCTTTGGACATGCTGGGTTTTATTGATGATTTATTGCCAATTTCTCGAAGATTACCAAGCCCTTATGTCACTTATTGGAGCAGAATCGTCCCTTTGACTTTAATACTGAATGTACTGAGTCATTTAGAATTCTAAAGGAGAAGCTGGTAACAGCCCCGATCGTACAGCCACCGGACTGGAAGGATAAGCTCTAGGGTAGCACTAGGGTAGAGGAAGGATAAGCTCTTCCATGTGATTTAATATGCCAGCAAAACACTGAAAGATGCCCAAGTGAACTACACCATGACAAAAAAGGAACTATTAGCAGTTGTGTTCTCAATTGACAAGTTCCGTCCATACATACTTGGAACGAAGGTGGTGGTCCATACAGACCATTCAGCACTGAAGTATCTATTCACGAAAAAGAATGCAAAACCGAGACTAATACGTTGGATTCTGCTGCTGCAAGAATTCGACATTGACATCTAGGATAAAAAAGGGAACAAAGAACCAAGCGACAAACCACTTGTCGAGGCTGGAGACAGGGAAGAGTCAATCGACAGATAGGACCAACATATTGGAGACCTTCCCGGACGAGCAGCTGTTTGCTGCCACCAGCACTACCGCGACAACCATGGTGGCATGTAAGCTTTCTGAAATCCCTTGGTACGCTGATTTTATTAATTACATTGTTAGTGGGGTACTACCTCCTGAACTTAACTACCAAGCAAGGAAGAGGTTCCAAAATGATGCAAAACATTATTATTGGGACGAGCCTCTTCTTTTCAAACACTGTGCAGATCAGATTATCAGGAGATGCGTACCACAGGATGGACAAGAAGCTGTGCTTCACCACTGCCATGCTTCCCCATATGGAGGACACCTAGGTGGAAACAAAACTGATGCCAAGGTTCTGCAATCCGGTCTCTATTGGCTCACATTGTTCAAAGATGCACAAGCCTTTTACAAGGGCTGTGACAAATGCCAAAGGACTGGGAACATCTCGAGAAGGCATGAGATGCCACTGCAAAACATTTTAGAGGTCGAAATCTTTGATGTATGGGGAATCGACTTCATGGGACCATTCCCAGCATCTTGTGGGAACCTTTACATCATACTGGCAGTGGATTATGTGTCCAAGTGGGTAGAAGCGATCGCCACTCAGAAAAATGACGCCAAAGCTGTTTAGAGATTTCTGCACAAGAACATCTTCTCCAGATTTGGTATCCCCAAGGCGATCATTAGTGACGAGGGGAGACATTTTGATAACAGGGTAATTGCTGCTGCCTTGCGAAAATACGGAGTAAAGCACCAGATTGCAACAGCATACCACCCTTAGACCAATGGGCAGGCCGAGATATCCAACCGGGAAGTAAAGAACATACTTGAGAAGATGGTTAAACTCACTCGAAAGGATTGGTCTCTAAATCTCAATGATGCACTCTGGGCCTATAGAACAACGTTTAAAACACCATTGGGAATGTCACCCTATAGACTCATCTACGGGAAAACATGTCATTTACCTGTTGAGATAGAACACAAAGCTTACTGGGCTATCAAGGCAGTAAATTTGGACTGGGATAGGGCAGGACAAAAGAGGCTACTGGACTTGAATGAAATTGAAGAAATTCGAGCAATGGCCTACGACAATGCCAAGATCTACAAAGATAAAACCAGAAGGTGGCACGACAGGAAACTGCTGCCACGACAGTTCTTCCCAGGGCAGCAGGTGTTGTTATTCAATTCTAAGTTGAAACTTTTCCCAGGAAAACTTAAATCTAGATGGTCCAGTCCTTTCCAAGTTATCCAGGATTTCCCCCATGGTGCCATCACAATCAAATCCCTTAAGGACGTGCATCAGTTCAAAGTCAACGGACAGAGAATAAAGCATTATCATGGGACTGAAGCCCCAAGGATGCAGGAAGTAGTTACTTTAGGAGATGCCCCTCAAGGCATCCCTAATTTAACTTAGTTTTTATTTTATTTTATTTTATTTATTTATTAGGAATTAAGATTTAATTATTTTATTTTAGGAATTAATATTTTATTTTATTTATCTATTTTTAGGAAACAAGGGAAACAAGGCAAAGAGAAGGAATGAACCAGCCCACCATACCCACATCAGCCCAAAAAGCCTAACGGACGAATCTGTCGTCACAGCCTGTCATCAGCTGTCACGACAGACGCGGAAAAGACAGCCTGTCACCAAGCTGCCGTGATAGACACGCAAACGTGGAGGCAGAAGTGGAGGCAACACTTCGACGGGTTTGTCTGCTAGACATCTCCAAGGACTTCACGCCAATGAAAAGGAAGAAGCTCAACGAGACTGGCGAATGACCCTCCGGCCAAGGCAGATTTGCCAGCAGCAGCAGCTCCGACGATGAGGTCGAGGTTTTGGACAAGCCCCCACAAATCTCACCAACACGTGTCCAACCACCTCAGGAAGCAAAGAAGAAGACAACCTCTGCCTCTCCCAGCATCCTGCCGGCCCCTGCCATGAAAGTCACTGCCCGCCGGCAGCTCCAGATCACTAGCAGCAGCGATGACAGCTCCTCAACTTAAGTTTCTATCTTATATTTTGTTGTTTTATTTATTTTGTGATGTATTTTGTTTTTCTGTTTTATTTTCCATGTTGCCATGCATTGAGGGCAATGCAACCCTCGAGTTTGGGGGGTGGCTTCCCTCCATCAATGAAGTTGTAGTTGTGTCTTAAATTTGTGTCTAAGTATTAGTTATTATTTAGTTTATTTTTGTGTCAAAAAAAATTTGGCTTAAGTCTTTGAACTGATCTTATCTGTCGCGACATATGTTTCGTGACAGTGCCTTTAGGATGTTTTTAGGAACTGTTTAGAGCCTTACTATAGTTCTGATCTTTAAAACACCATTTGTGACTCTTATATGATGTCTAGACTTCTATTTAACTAGAGTAGGAAAACTTAACCACTTGAATTGCCCTTAGATGTGCCTAACACTGGATCTAGGAAAAGAATATAAGAAAAGAAAAACTTAGACTCAATACCCCTAGAGGTGCCTAATACCGGCTCTAGGAAGATAGCTAGAGGTGCCCCAAAAACAGGCTCTAGTCAATTCAAAATAAGAAAAACACCGAGTCTAATTCAGAAAAAACTAAAGGAGCCTAAGAATTGCCTCCAAAAAAATGAAATGTGGCATAAAAAATTCAAGTGGGTAGCTTAACTATTATAGTAAACTAAAGGAGTCTAGGCACATATTTGCTCACAAAACATGCACACACTACACAAGACCTATAGCATGGTTTCGAATAAATCCAGAAATGTCTGACAAGGTATTGCTCGTGATAGGGCATGTGTGGTAGGTAATGAAAAGTTCACTGAATTAAGCCAAACCAAAAAGATTTTTTATTTTTAGTTAGGTAGTATTTGCTTGAGGGAAAGCAAGAACTTGAGTTTGTGGGTGTGTTGAGTGTACAAAAGTTCTATATTTTACCCCTTATTTAACCCATATTTCTGCTGTATTCAAGCATAATTCATTGCATTTAGGTAAAGTTTCGCATATACACCACAAGCAGATAAAATAGCACAATTGCTACTGATTTTGGCTACTTTTGCAGGTATCTGATGTGGCAGACTCAGGACAGTGAAGGAGCAGAGCTGGAACACAGGACTGGAGTCGAGAAGCAAGATGCTACCATGGTCACTGCCGTGGTCACTGCCGTGGCAGCCATGACGACAACATTGGTGAGGTGGAAAAATGAAATGGAGCTCGACAGATAGAGGAATTTAAGCCGGTCTGTCGTGGACAACTCCTATATTTTTTTGAGCCCTGAGGCAGAATGAAGGCCAAGCCCAAAGTCCAAGGAAGAAACCCAGAGCAAGAAAAGAGGACGAATTAAAGGCATAAACTCAGAAGATTTAATCTCCAATAGAGTTGTACTTTAGTTTAAACATGTATTCTTGCCATATTAGAAAACTTGGACCCAAGGCCTATATAAAGGCATGTAATTCGACATAAGGGAGAATATCTCATTCCTAGCCGTCTTCCCTAAAACCCTCGTCATTTTCCCCCTTCTCATCATGTTCTAAACTTCCCCTAAGGCTAAGGGTTGATTTTGTAAAGTAGTTGCAAGGATTGTACTGTTTTAGGAATTTTCTGTTCAAGTAATAAAAACTTCAAGTTTATTAATTTTGGTTTTCACATCTCGCAAGAGTATCGGGAGAGCATTGTGAGGTTATCTATTTGTTTGATATCGGGAGAGTCAAGCATACGAACGGAATAAATACGAGTTTTCCAGTTTATGGTTAAACCATCTCGGCTTAGAGATAAGTACGAGGTTAAGTGGCTAAGGAAGAATTCAACAACATTGGTGTTCACCCTTCGATTAACGCCGGGAGGTATCATCTAAGAAGTGTTCAGCAACAGCACTTGGGCCTAGGGATAGGAAAAGTCACAGTAGGGATTCTTGCCAAGCTTGAAGTACAGAGTTGTGTGATCGCTGCCGCGACAACAACAGACTTCTGCCGCGATAGGGATGACGACAGAACATGAATTTCTCTTCAGTGCAACACATGCACTACCAAGCAATTCAATACCGGCCTATCTCTTAACCCTGAATCTTTTATCTTTTATATTCCTTATTCTCCAATATTACTTTCCAACAATTTAAACTCTTTCCTTCTCTCGCGCAACAACTAAAGGATAAAGCTATTTCCAGTCCCTATGGAGACAATATCCGATACTCCAAGTATCACTTTACTACTTGCGTCGTGTACACTTGCACTACATTGCGATAGGACTTTTGACACTCAACAATTAGCATATATGATCCTATGTTGATGGCATACTCATTGTTATAAGTAACAATGAAATTATAAACGTACCAAAGACATGAAAAATATGAGACTGACAGATTTGATATTGGGCATCCAAATCTAACGATCATTTGGTAGTCTCAAATTGACACATTCACACTACATGGACAAGAGAAATTTGGCAAGGATTTTTCTAGCATAGCCAGAACTCCAATGAATACTACCAAACATTTTTCCAAAAGTAAAAAGGCTAACCAAATGGAATATGCAAGGGTCATAGACAATCTAATTGAACAATACTAGACCAGATATTGCTTTCACTATAAGTAGTTTAAGTAGATTCACAATTAATCCAAGGTCAAACATCTAGAAAGCGATTGTGAGAGTACTGACATATCTCAAATATACTCGGGACTATGAACTGCATTATTCTAGAGATCCTAATATATAGAAGGATTCTTCGGTGCCAGTTGGATATTTTATATTCAAAATACTAAAGGCACAAGTGAATATGTTTCACAATTAAAAAAGTAGTTATGTTACGGAAATCCTTAAGAAAAATGTTTACAACCAGATCCATAATAGAATATTAGTTTATAACTCTAGACAAGTCTAGAAGAAGCCAAGTGGTTTTAGAATTTCTTGGAGGATATTACTGAATAGCCAAAGCATGTGCTGACAATATTCATATATTGAAAACCAAAAATTGGTAGAGCACAAAGCTTTATGTATAATGATAAGTTGAGACATATGCGTCGTCGACACGATACTAATAAACAGTTGATCTCAAATGGAGTTATCACTATTGATTTTGTAATATCAAAAGATAAAATTGCAGATACACTAACCAAAGGGTTAAATTGAAAGAAATGTGACTACAGCCCAGGAAAATTTTAGGAGCTATATGAAGGAAAACCTAACTAGTTGATTGGAGATCCCAAGACCTAGGTTCAAATGGGCAACCTTGCATAGACCTTGTTCGGTCATTGTGAAGGTACTTATCCCAAGTCCGTTTCGATGTAAACAATGATCAAAGTGGAATAGGCTAAGCAAAGCTTTTAATGAATATTGTGTACTTCGGTGAGTTGAGCAACATAAGTCACCTATGTGAGAGAGAAGTGGGGCCGCTTCAAGGAGACTATTCGGCATATATCTTTCAAACTATTGCAGAACCAGGCAATGTTCACGGCCGTATGGACATACCAATGAGAACTAATAATCTTGTTAGAGAGGTAGTTGTGTGAAGTATATCATCATTTACACAAACGACAAAACAGTTCAACGACATCACCTCTACTGGTTAGCTAGTAAAGTAAATATACTTTTACAAGGGAAGGTTCAAAGGAGGAAACATACTATCCTATGCTGCTATCGATCGTAGATTCTATCATCATATCGAGTCAAAATGCTCTTGATTAAATTATATATTTCATTCATGCAGAAGATTGTTGGAAAAATCGATATTTTTGGATCTTTGTTTGAGAAATTGATTCAAATGTTGTTAAGAAAAACCCTAGAACCAATTTTTGATTAGTAAATTTACAATCGTGCATGACGTTGGGAAACAAGAATGTCTGCATCGGTCGGACCTTTTGTGGGCCTGCAGACATTTCAACCCAAATATTTTTCTTAAATAGAGCATATCTTTTCCAAATTGTGTTTTGCAATTAAAAGGATAAATATTAGAAGTTTCCTTTAATTCATACAGTAATTTTGGAAGTTTCTCTTTAACGGCTCATTAATTATCTGTAGAACTAATGTTTTGATATAATAATTGAAAAATGTTTTGGACTGATTTAAAAAGTATTTAAAACATTTCCAAAGTCCAAACAACTTGAAATTATGTTTAGGGAAGTTTTTAAAAGGGTTTTTCAAAGCCAATCTTCACAAACCTGTCCAGGTGTTTCGAAACACCTTAGGGCGTTTTGAAACAAGAGGCTCCAGTAGCAAAATCGTTTCGATACAAGTATCGAAACGAGCTTTCCATGGACATAACTTTTGCCCAGCGTTTCGAAATGGGCTATGCCGTTTCGATACGCCTACGTGGCATTAACCACAACGGTCATAAACCCCAACGACTATTTTCCCAACTAACTTTTAAATGCATGCGTTTCGATACGGGCCTATAGCGTTTCGATACGGGTTTCGAAACGGTAAGGGGGTGTTTCGATACGGATGCCCTGACAGACTGCAACGGCTCTTTCCACTTAAAGAGCGTTTCGAAACGGCTTCGAGCGTTTCGAAACGGGGAGCTGCAGAACTGCATTTATGGTGGGAATTAAAGTCCTCAACGACTCCAATTTGACCCCAACGGCTAGTAACGGCTACAAACTCATTTAGGAATATAAAAGGGACCTCCAAGCATCAAGAGAATGCTAATGCTCATATTGTAAAACAACAAATGATCAAATATTGTCTTAGTGCCTAAATTGTCAATTCTTGTATAGACAAACACTAGTGAGCCAAAATTGTCAAATTTGCTCAAGTGTTTTAGGTTTTGGGTGAGTGTTTAGTTGTGCAAACAAACACCTATTAGAGGGTTTTAAGTTTGCTTCTTGTTTCTCTTTGTAAGAGAGGGTTTCAATCAAGGCTTTGGGTAGAAAGCTTGATTGTGTATAAGGGTTACCTCCTAAGCCTAGAAAAGGGGATGAATCAATAGTAGATTGATTGAGAAATCCTTAGTGGGGAGCTAAGGTAGTGGATGTAGACCTTGGTTAGAAGGTTGAACCACTATAAATCATTGTGTCCATTTCCATTCTAGCTTCCTAAACCCTAACACCCAAAAATCCACCTCTCCACCACTTGGTGAGCAACATTGGTTGATCGAATCGAGCACCTCTCAACTCAACAAGTGGTATCAGAGCTTGGCTCAATCGAAGGGGAGTCACGTCCTATTGAGAAGATCCAGCAAGTTCGATCACTATTTTATCAACCGGCTCAAATGGCACAATCTATCGACAAACCGCCTTTCTTTGTCGGAACCCACTATGCCCATTGGAAGACAAAGATGAAGTTCTTCAATAAATCTAGAGATTACAAGCTATGGGATATAGTTGAAGATGGTCCATTCGTGCCTCAAAGAAGCAAAGCGGAGTGGAGTGCCGACGATCGCAAGAAGATGGAGCTTAATTGCAAAGCCTTGCACATTTTGTTTTGTGCTTTTGGCCCAACCATCTATGAGAAGATGTCTTCTTGTGAGAGTGCCAAGGAGGTATGGGACAAGCTTGAAGTCACATACGAGGGAACCGATGAAGTCAAGGAGACCAAGATTGGGCTCCTAACCTTAGAGTATGAGAACTTCAAGATGGATCCGGAAGAGAATATCGAGAAGATGTTTGATAGGTTCTCCACCATCACCAATGGTCTTAAAGGTTATGGAGAAGCCATCCTGGAAGAGAAGCTTGTCCGAAAGCTCATCTACTCACTTCCCGAGTCACGGGACTCAAAGAGGACCGCCATCATCGAAGCAAAAAATTTGAAGACTTTGAAGCTTGATGAACTCATGGGGTCACTCCTTACTCATCAAATCATGAAGAAGAATAAAGAGGATGAGAAGAAGAGGGAAGAAATTAGAGCTATGGGAGAGAAGAAAATCAAAGGGCTTGGCATCAATGCTAGTGCCATGGCTCTCAAGTCCTCCACTTGCCATCATGTCTATTGTAGTGAAGAGGAGGATGAAGATGAAGAGATAGTCCATCTCTTCAAGAAGTGTGCCCCGTCCATGAAGAAAGTTTTGAGAGAGCTTGAACGAGAACCCAAGAGAAAGGAGAGGGCAAGCACTTCAAGCCATAAGAAGAAGGCACATGTGGCTACTTGGAGTGATGATGACTCCACCGACGATGAACAAGCCAACCTTTGCCTTATGGCCATCGAAGAAGATTCAAGGGTAACTTCTAATTCATCTACTTCATGTTCTTACTCTTTTGATGAATTACAAGATGCCTATGACGATTTGGTTTTAGATTTTAAAAGCCACATTTTGAAAAACAATAAATTGATTTCAAAGTTAAAAATTCAAAATAATTTGCTTTCTAAAACCAAACTTGAACTTGAAGCAAAACTTGAAGAGTTTGAATTAAAATGTTTTGATTTACAAAAATTGCTTCAAAAAGTTCAAGAAGAAAAAGATTTGATTTCCAAAGAGCTTGAAAAGAAAAACAATTTTGGAAAATCAAACTTTTATGTTAGACAATCTAGTGCCCCTAGATTTATAAAAGGTAAATGTTTTAGAAGTGTTTGGGTCCCAAAAGGACTAACCACTTCAATTAAAAAGGATGACATTGAAAAATGGATTCCTAAGGGGTCAAAAATTTGCAACTAACGTTTATGGATCCAAAGCAATTTGGATACCAAAAATTACTTGATTGTCTTTTGCTAGGTGTGATGGAGATGTTCAACAAGTCAAAAATTGAGGGGGAGCTCCATACACACAAGGAAGAACACTTGAAGAAGGAAGGCTTCACATCCTCCCTTGGGTTCAAGTATTGGTAAAATTTCTAGTTGTTTTGATTTAATTTGTTTTATTTTTATTTTATTCAACTAGATGATCATATATGTTGGACTAACATTTTTAATGATGCTTTGAGTAAGGGGGAGCCATTTTAAAACCAAATTCATATTTTTGTCAATTTTTACCTCTATTGTTATTTTGAACTTAATGTTTTAAATTCTTTTTGATATAACAAAAAGGGGGAGAAATGGTTTGAAAAATTGAATTTTCAAATGAATAAGGGGGAGCTTTATTTGAATTAAAATTTTTAATCTCTTATTCACATTTTTAAAGTTAAAGGGGGAGAATCCCAAACAATTTTTCAAGTGAGTTTTATTATATCAAAAAGGGGGAGATTGTAGAACTAATGTTTTGATATAATAATTGAAAAATATTTTGGACTGATTTAAAAAGTATTTAAAACATTTTCAAAGTCCAAACAACTTGAAATTATATTTAGGGAAGTTTTTAAAAGGGTTTTTCAAAGCCAATCTTCACAAACCTGTCTAGGTGTTTCGAAACACCTTAGGGCATTTCGAAACAGGGGGCTCCAGTAGCAAAATCATTTCGATACTTGTATCGAAACAAGCTTTCCATGGACAGAACTTTTGCCCAGCGTATCAAAACGGGCTATGTCATTTCGATACGCCTACGTGACATTGACCACAACGGTCATAAACCCCAACGGCTATTTTCCCAACTAACTTTTAAATGCAGGCGTTTACGGGCCTATAGCGTTTCGATACGGGTTTCGAAACGGCAAGGGGGTGTTTCGATACGGATGCCCTGACAGACTGCAACGGCTCTTTCCACTTAAAGAGCGTTTCGAAACGACTTCGAGCGTTTCGAAACGGGGAGCTGCAGAATTGCATTTATGGTGGGAATTAAAGTCTTCAACGGCTCCAATTTGATCCCAACGGCTAGTAACGGCTACAAACTCATTTGGGAGTATAAAATGGACCTCCAAGCATCAAGAGAAGGCTAATGCTCATATTGTAAAACAACAAATGATCAAATATTGTCTTAGTGCCTAAATTGTCAATTCTTGTATAGACAAACACTAGTGAGCCAAAATTGTCAAATTTGCTCAAGTGTTTTAGGTTTTGGGTGAGTGCTTAATTGTGCAAACAAACACCTATTAGAGGGTTTTAAGTTTGCTTCTTGTTTCTCTTTGTAAGAGAGGGTTTCAATCAAGGCTTTGGGTAGAAAGCTTGATTGTGTATAAGGGTTACCTCCTAAGCCTAGAAAAGGGGACAAATCAATAGTGGATTGATTTAGAAATTCTTAGTGGGGAGCTAAGGTAGTGGATGTAGACCTTGGTTAGAAGGTTGAACCACTATAAATCATTGTGTCCATTTCCATTCTAGTTTCCTAAACCCTAACACCCAAAAATCCACCTCTCCACCACTTGGTGAGCAACATTGGTTGATCGAATCGAGCACCTCTCAACTCAACATTATCAATATTAAATGTTTCATTAGGTCAAAAAGTTCCAATAGTTCAATATGCGATACCCCTATAAATACCATGTAAACCTACTAGGTTTAACTCAACTAAAAAATACAAAGAGTTTTCTATTGTTTAATCTATAACTTTCAAAAAGTAGTTTTTGGTGATGAGAGGAGGCAAGGTTATAATTTGTGATCTTTGCAGTTGTGCTACTGTAGTCGATCTTCTAGTTGTTGTATCCTCGGAGACAGGCGACCAAAAATCTCAAGCACCAAGGAGTGACCAAAAATTTGTCTTAAGGAAACTGTGTAGCTGTGGGACTAAACTCGTTCCAGATCGGTTCAGTTTTAAATATGTTGTATCTATATTATGTTCTGTTCGATTAATAACAACATTAACATTTGTTTTTATTGTTTATTATTTTACCCTTGGATTAATGACTTGTCAAACAACCTCTCCCACACAAGAATTTCTTTTCAATTATTTGATAGAAAATTACGACTAATATTTGCATGAAGTACACTTGTCTTAGGGCTTACTTACCAAGGAAAAAAAAGGCCTAATTTAAAACTTAGTCCCCCACTTCCAACATGCAAACTTATAGGCATTAGTCTGTACTTACACTTCATTACATAGAATACTTAAATATAACACTTTAGTCCCTTACACAGATATCCCCATTCTAATCCTTATTAAATCATGAATTACTAAACCTTATCTCAATAATTCAAAGATTAATTTCTCCTCACCTAGAATAACTTTCTCATCAATGGACTCACCCAAATATCAGCATCCGTAGGCTCAAGGCATATGTGGCTTTCATACCATCCATGTTAGATGTTTTGCAAAATATGGTAACCAATATCAAAATATGATAAATTTCTTGGGAATCCTACAAGATCCATTCGTTCATTTTTCTCTGATAAATGGTCAGAACTTCATCTGGTTTCGAATCCTACTGAGAGGTCCACTAGAAATCATAAATTGTTGAAGAAAGAACGAGATGTTTCTTTTGTCCCTTCCAGGTGATTGGAAAATCGAAGAATTGGTAGTTGGATTTTGACATCATTTGTGTAACCATCTTGTTCCTGGGCAAAATTATCTCTAAGGTTATTGTTTTTGTGTTGGTTGGTGCTATACAAACATAAAATGATTACAACGTCTCATAGAAAAAAAAACATGAATGACAAAAGACAAGGCCATTACAAGATTGCATAGGGTGTGCGATTCTTCTTATAACGAGCTTCCAAGTTAGCATAACGTCGTACAAAACTACAATGAAGGTACAATTGTTAAGTTGAAAACTGAGTCTGTCAACTACAACGATCGTGTAATTCACGATGCATGCCAATTTCATATGTTGTGTTGAACATTTGTGCAATGCGTTAATGCTTTACAATACTACAAGTCAGTTTCCCAAATAGATGACACCTTCTCATACAACCAAGCTTTCAAAATGAAACCTTAAAATACTTTTCGCTGCATTTATCCTTGTTGAGGGATACGCTATTGAATCATCAACTTTTTTGCTTAAAAACTTACGTGAACACGTTTTCAAGCGAAATGACATATGCCTAATTTTACAACGATAAACTTGGATCAAAGTAGCACTCGACTTTTTTGATTATAAAATGTTGGTGGATCCTATATAATTTCTTTCGCATGTCTTCAAGGTTTACAAATTTGAGTTTCCACCCATCAACAACGAAAGAGAATGGATCTGATATTGCATAGAACATCTTCAAGTTGTCTGACATCCACCAAGATTCGTAGTGACATGGATATCATAGAGAAGACTGGAGGACCTAAACATTATGGACACTATAGTCTATACACACTCATGTCGAATAATTTTTGTTTAATATTTCTACAAAATAACCATAACTCGAATAAATTTTCTTTAATATTTCTACAAAATTACAATTACAATGGATCTCAAAATCTGACAAAAAACTCAAAACTGATAAGGCCATAATCCCTAAATCATTAATTAAAAACTATGCAAATATAAAAGGCATAATGTCAAAAAATGTCTCTAACATTTGACTGAATAGTCATTTTAGCCCCTATTCTTTCTTTGAAGCAATTTAACCCCCAACGTTTCATTTTGAGTCAAAATGACCCCTATGCGAATGAAAAATGTTAGCCAGTTGATGAAAAATAGTTTGAAATGATGTGACAAACCTATATGGCAGTGTACACCGCGATAGCAGTGCCATTTAGACAAATATGTTGACTTTACAGAATGACACATGAGTTAAAAAATAATTTAAAAAATGTATAAAATGTAAAATATTTTTTCTTCACGTGTCATTCTATCAAGTAATTCCAAGTTGTTTATCGTCAGTTGACTAACATTTTTATCCGCGGAGTGGCCATTTTGACCCAAAATAAAACATCAAGGTTAAATTGCTTAAAAAATATGAAATAAATGACTATTCAGTCAAATATTAAAGCCATTTATTTGCATTATTCCCGTATAAAATCCCCAGAACATTGTCCTAAAAATAAAACATGAAGTGGAATTTATAATGGAAGGCGCGTTTGATGAAAAACGCTTTTCATCCGCTTTGCCATGTAATGAAAAAAAAAAACATTTTTGTCAAATGTGCCTCCATACCACCACGAATGGAAATTCTCTTCCCTTTTTGGTGGCCCTACTTATATTCCAACACTTAAAATTAGGTTTAAGGGGTATAGTTTAGAGTTTTAGATTATTGTTTATGGTTAGAGTTCAGAAATTTTAAGGTAAGTTGTATTTTTAGGGGATATGGTATAGGGTTTAGGATTTAGAATTTAGGGTTAAAGCTTAAAATTTAATTTTGTAGTATTTTTTAGTGTTGGAGCATAAGTAGGGGCACTGAAAAGGGCAGATGAATTTTATTCTCATACAACACTGTTGACAGGGGCATGTCTTTGATGTCCAGAATACATAGAGGTGCTTAGGGGTGTTCAAAAATACCCGGCCCGAATCACCCAACTCGTCTACCCGATTAAAAATTACCGGGTATTTATTTGAAAATATCCAAAATTTTCGGGCCGGGTACCCGACCCGTATTTTTTCCCGAGTAGTCGGGTCGGGTCATGGTTGAATTTTTTTATAATCGGGTACCCTACCCGACAATTTAAAAACTTATATATTTTAAATTTTATTTTTATTTTATGTTTCTTACTATTTTTCCCTAAAATTAATTTTAAATCTATAATTTCTTTTTATACTTATATTATATACTTTTAAGTTTTAAAATTTTCAAAAATAATTATATTAATTTGTCAATATGAGATTCGAAAGAAAAAAATATGTTCGAGATTAATATTTTTAATACATTCTTTCGTCGATAAACTTTAATATATATCATGAAATTTTATGTGTTTCCTATGTATTTTTTTTCAAAAAATAGATTAAAAATATATAAAAAAAAAGTGAACCAAATACCCGGTACTCGATTTTACGGGTACCCAATTTGCAAGAACCCAATTTGTATGGGCCGGATAACGAGCTAAGGTTTCACTATCCAAAAATTTTGAGTACTCGGAATTTCGAGTACCCGGATTTAAACACCATTAAACGTGCTGTGGTGGTGTTATTTTAGAAGTCAATATTTTGAATCAATATATTTCAATAGAAATACTTAATATATAACAAGGAAACATGTTTAATTACGTATAAATTGAAAACAAAAAACATTTTGTTTTTCGCTTATAACCCCCCCTCCCTAAAGCTCTCAATCTTCCTTGTGACCAAACAAAAAAACCCACCAAAACCTTAAGAAAATGGAATCCTTAGTTCATGTAAGAGAAGCCACAATAGTAACTCCGTCCGAGCCAACACCTACTGAAGTTCTCTCTCTCTCAGCTCTCGACTCTCAGCTTTTTCTTCGTTTCACGATTGAATACCTTCTGGTCTATAAGCCTGAACCTGGTTTTGAGCCACGAGCGGTGACGGCTCGATTCAAGGCCGCTCTAGCCAAAGCCTTGGTCTCCTATTACCCACTGGCAGGTCGAGTCAGGGCTAAGGTTGATGATGGTTCCACCGATCTTGAGGTTGTTTGTGGAGCGCAGGGTGTTTTGTTCATCGAAGCTGTCTCGGATCACGACGTTAACGAATTCGACAGAGCTCCGCGGTTCGTTACGCAATGGAGGAAGCTCTTGTCGTTCCACGTCGCAGATGTCTTGAAAGGGGCCCCACCTCTTGTTGTCCAGCTGACCTGGCTAAACGACGGCAATGCTGCGCTTGGTGTCGGCATTAATCATTGCCTTTGTGACGGTATCGGCAGCGCTGAGTTTCTTAACTCGTTTGCTGAGTTAACCTCCACCTGTCAATCCAGTTTCGCAGAGTTGAAGTTTGCACCCAAACCTATATGGGATCGCCACCTTCTAAACCCACCACTATTTAAGCCGTCCGTAAATAACAATAACAACTCATTGTGTCACCTGGAGTTCAACCGAGTTCCAGACCTTTGCGGTTTCTTGCATCGTTTCTCCAGCGAAAGACTCGTTCCCACCTCATTCATTTTCAATAAAACGAGTCTCAACGAGTTAAGAAAGATAGTTTTTTCCACAAGTAGAGTCGACGAGTCATATTACACGTCTTTCGAAGTTCTGTCGGCGCATATATGGAGGAGCTGGGCAAGAGCTTTGAACTTGCCTTCAAATCAAATCTTAAAGCTTCTTTTTAGCATTAACGTTAGAGACCGAGTCAAGCCGAGTCTGCCCAGAGGGTATTATGGCAACGCGTTCGTGTTAGGGTGCGCGCAAAGCAGCGTGAAAGACTTGACAGAGAAGGGGTTAGGGTACGCGGCAATGCAGGTGAAGAGAGCGAAAGAGCGAGTGGACAGTGAGTTCGTGAAATCGGTGGTGGAATCACTGAGCCAGAGGAGGGCGAGCCCAGACTCGGTAGGGGTTCTGATACTGTCGCAATGGTCAAGACTGGGACTGGAGAAGGTTGAGGTGGGAGGGATGGGGAAGCCAGTTCACGTGGGACCCATTTGCTGTGATCGGTATTGTTTGCTTCTGCCGGTTATTAATCAGACGGATGCCGTGAAAGCGATGGTGGCGGTCCCCTCATCTGCCGCCCATACATATCAACATCTGATCAGGAGTTTCAGCTCTTGAGGACCACACTGGATTTTGGCCCATTCGTTGACTTCTTGTGCAACCATTGTTTTGACTTTTATTCAATGTATTTCTACACCTTTCTTTCAACCGACTTCAATATTTAATTATTAAATCTAAGTACCTGGAAACTGCAAAAAAAAAAAAATACCATGAGTGTTATGAATATTTATTTATGTGGATGTCTATCATGATAAGGACTTTATCAAAGGAGATTTGAATTATTTTATCATTAGGATTATTATCTACATTAATTAGAGTTTAATGTATTATGTACTTCTTATGCCTATAAATAGATGATTTACTCAAGACATTGTACACAAGTCAATATTCAGAATAATACAAATCTCTTTCTTTTCTCTCATCTTATTTTGTTCCTATTCCTTCTTGTTCTTGTTTTCATATTATTCACAACACGTTATCAGCACGAGTTTGCTCAGAAGATTTTAGTTACATATCAAGCTTCTCCAAAGATTTATCTGGTATATTCTTTTTCCATCTTATATATTTTAATTTATAAAATAATATATATACAATAATAAATTAAAACAATATATAATTAATTTCTTGCTTATGTTATCATCCATGTGTTGTTATTTATTTTGTTATTAATCAATCTAATTAATATAAGCTAACAAAGTCATACCTATAATGATAAAATTGTTGTTCGCTAGTATTAAAGGAGAGTAATCAGTTTTGTTTAATATTTACTTAATTATCCGTATGTTATCATCCGTATGTTATCATCCGTCTGTTGGTATTTATGACTTCTATTATATAACAAATAATAATATTTTTCTTAATTAATCCAACTTGTTGTTATTTATTTTGTTTAATATTTTGTTTTAATTTGCCATGTTTGGTTATTATAAATTATATGTTGGTTTGTTTTAATTCATACCATGCGTATATACAATGAATTTATATGTTATTTGTTTTAATGGTTTAATCCGAGTATAATTGGCTGGACATCCCGTTCTGCGAGGCTACTGGTCTCAAAGGAGGTTTTTAAATGACCTTGTGGACAGGTATAACAATGCCACGTATGAGGATTAAATCTTCTTTCTATTGTTTTTTTGATTATATATATTAATTTATAATTAATCTAATTTGATTGTTTATCTTTTATAGTACATCAATGGCAAATCTTGCAAAGATTGAATTTGTGGCTCTTGATATTTCCGGAAAGAATTATTTATCCTGGATCTTAGATGCCGAAATACACCTAGATGCTAATGGTCTGGGAAATACCATTAAAGAGGGGAATGCAGAATCTGCCCAAAATAAGGCCAAAGCCATGATACTCCTTCGCCGTCACCTCCATGAGGGGTTGAAATCAGAATATTTAACGGTGAAAGATCCTCTTATTCTTTGGAATAATCTAAAGGAACGATATGACCACCAGAAAACTGTTATTCTGCCTAAAGCTCGATATGACTGGTTGCATCTGAGATTGCAAGATTTTAAATCAGTAAGCGAGTATAACTCTGCTATGTTTCGTATTACTTCACAATTGAAGTTATGTGGTCAAATTATTACTGATGAGGATATGTTAGAGAAAACATACTCCACTTTTCATGCAAACAATGTTGTCCTTCAGACACAATATCGAGAAAAGGGCTTTAAGAAATATTCTGAGTTAATTTCTTGCCTTCTTGTGGCTGAGCAAAACAATGAGCTATTGATGAAGAATCATGAATATCGCCCAACTGGCTCCGCTCCATTCCCTGAAGCGAATGTGACATTTTATAGCGGAAGAAATAAAGGTTACACCAATCATCGTGGTCATAACTATGGGCGTGGTTGTGGTCGTAGTCACGGTCGAGGACATAGGCGAGGTGGTCGTTTTAAAAATAACTATACCCACCGTAAGTGGAACAATAAAGATGACAATAGTGCAAAAGATCAATCCAAGAAAGAGGAATCTATGTGTCATCGATGTGTCAGCTTAAATCATTGGGCCCGTGCTTGTCGTGTGCCAAAGCATCTTGTGGATCTTTACCAACAGTCAATCAATGGGAAAGGAAAGAAAGCTGAAACAAATTTTGTTTATATCAATGACAAAGATGAGTATGGCCTTGGCAAAGATGATTATGACATTACTGGCACTAGCAATGACGATTATGGCTTTACAGATATAGATGTTAATGATTTCCTCATTTCTCTTGAGAAGAATACTTGATTTTTTTTGTTTTGTTTTGTTTTGTTTATGTTTATTATTATTTTAGGAAAAGTTTGTTAGAAAGATATAATATTTTATTAGGAATTATATATATAAAGAATAAAAATTATGGATGTTATTTATTTAATTTATATTTTGAATATTTTTTTAATATTTATTTTATTTTATTTTTCTTTGAAGAATATGATTCCGTCTCAAATACAATCCGCCAAAAATGGTGATGATTTATGCTTAGCGGACAGTGCAAGTACTCATACTATACTTAAGCACAAGAAATTTTTTTCCCATTTAACAATGCAAGGGAATAATGTGAGTACTATATCCGGAAGTGCTAATATTATAGAAGGCTCCGGAAAAGCAAATATGTTATTGCCAAATGGAACTCTATTCCATATTCATAATGCGCTATACTCTCCAAAGTCGCAAAGAAACTTATTAAGTTTTAAAGATATTCGCAATAATGGATATCATATTGAGAGTAGTTGCCAAGGAGATACAGAATATCTCTATATTACAAGTATAACTCAAGACAATAAGAAAGTTTTAGAAAAATTACATGCACTGTCATCCGGATTGTACTACACAAGAATCAGTGCAATTGAAGCACATGCTATTGTAAACTATAAGTTTACTGATAACTTTATTATTTGGCATGATCGGTTAGGCCATTGTAAAACCGAAATTGATTTTGATATAACACATAATCTTAAAGACCAATTTGCAAAACAATAAATTTTTAAGTACTCTTTAAAGTCTCTCAATTGACAAGTGTTTTTAAAACAAAATAATAATTAAAGACATGCTCTTAAATCATATATATTTTTCAAAGTCATTTTCTATGTTTTCCAAGCACAAGTATGCAAAAACGCCCAGGAGTATCGATACCCTTAGCGTATCGATACCCTATTTTGCCACTGGAATTTTAATGAACATACCGTACCGATACGCCTTGCAACCGTATCGATACGATATGCATCTGGGCAATTGTTTTCATGAACACGTACCGATACGCATGGTAACCGTATCGATACGCTAAGCATATCTTTGAAAAATCCGAGCATTTAATTATTTGACCGTTACTTGTCAGTTGGTTGGTTTCCAAATTTTCAAAAGGTAGTTATACCGTACCGATACGCTTGATATGCGTATCGATACACTTTTCATACAAACATAACTTGGGATTCCAGTAACTTTGGACCGTATCGATACTGCCCTCGTATCGATACGCCCCTTAAAAACCGTACCGATACGCCTTATATGGGTATCGATACGCCCTGTTTTCAGGCACAACGGCTCTTTCGTCTTTGATGCAGGTATCGATACGCCTTTCCCGAGTACCGATACGGTAGGCTGCAGAGCTGCATTTAATGCGGGAAAAATGTCCACAACGGCTCTATTGATGATCCTAACTACCCAAACGGCTAGAAATCAATGCAAGGGTATAAAAACAAGCTTCATTTGACCAAGCAACAACTATTGAACCTTCAAGCATCATCAAAGCAAAAATCCAAACCCTTGAGCTATTAAGAGTCAAATCTTTGTACCCAACTCTAGTGTATTTCAAATTGTCAATTTGTATTGTGAGTTTGGGATTGTTTGAATTGTATTTGGGTAGACAATCATCCTTTGAGAGGAAACATTTGAGTTTACCAAAATCTTTCTTTGTATTTGAGTGGATTAAGCTTTGGGTAGAAAGCTTAATCGAAATTGTAAGGTTTCCTCCTCATCCAAGAAAAGGGGACGAATTCAATTAGTGAATTGTTTGAAAATCCTTAGTGGGAGCTAAGGTAGTGGATGTAGAGTTCATTTGGAGAACTTGAACCACTATAACCCCTTGTGTCATTTTTATTTTCAATCTTTCTCTTCACCAAAGTTTTAATTGCCAATTCACCCCCTCTTGGCCATTTGCAAGTGTTCGATCAACTCAACAATTGGTATCAGAGCTACACTCATTGGAAGGATTACAACCCTCTTGAGTCGATTCTAGGCGAGTTTGATCAACAACAAGTCAAGCAATGGCATCCACCTCAAACTATGAGTCCCAATCCACCACCAAGCCACCATTCTTCAATGGGGATAACTATCCTTATTGGAAGAATAGGATGAGGCTTTTCATCAAGTCTACCGACTACATGGTGTGGGATGTAGTTGAAGAAGGTCCATTCATTCCCATGAAGAGAGATGGAGAAAGACTTGTCCCCAAAGTCAAAGTCGAGATGATGGATGATGATAGAAGAAGGATGCAAGTGAATGACAAAGCTCTACATGTAATATTTTGTGCACTTGGTCCGGATATCTACTCCAAGGTGTCTTCAATCGAAAGTGCTAAGGAGGTTTGGGACACCCTCGAGACAACTTATGAGGGAACTAGTGATGTCAAGGAGACAAAGATTGGGCTACTCAATCTAAGCTATGAGAACTTCAAGATGGATCCCGAAGAAAGCGTCTCCAAGATGTTTGATCGTTTCTTGGTCATTGTCAACGGTTTGAAAGGTTTCGGCGAAATCATTCCCGAAGACAAACTAGTGAGAAAGTTGTTATACTCTCTTCCGGAGTCATGGGATGGCAAGAGAACGGCCATTATTGAAGCTAGAGATTTGAAGACTCTCAAGCTTGATGCTCTTGTTGGATCTCTACTCACCCATGAGATCATGAGGAAGGGAAGAGAAGAAGAGAAGAAGATAGAGGAGAAGAAGGAAGTTGAGAAGAAGAAAGTGGGAATCGCACTAAAAGCTTCATATCAAGAAAGCAATTCTAGTGAGGATGAAGATGAGGAAATGGCTATGTTGGCCAAACGCTTTACTCGGTTCATGAAGTCAAATCCTGGAAGAAAGTTCATTAGAAAGGGAGACTTCAAGAGTAAAAGCAAGGAAGAGGAGAAGGATCAAATTACTTGCTATGAATGCAAGAAACCGGGTCACATCCGTTCCGAGTGTCCTCAATTGAAGAGGAAAAGCTTTGGGAAGAAGAAGAACCTCAAAGCACAAGTAGCTACTTGGAGTGACGATGAGTCTTCCGAGGAAGAGGATGAAGTGGCCAACCTATGTCTCATGGCCATCGATGATGAACCTAAGGTAAACTCTAATTCATCCAATTTTGATTTTACTATAGATGAACTTCAAGATGCTTACGATGAATTGCAAGAAGTGTATGATGAGTTAGTAGAAAAATATAAAGAGTCCATTTTGAAAAACAAGAAAACAATTTCCGATTTAAAAATTCAAAATGAGACGTTTTCAAAATCTAACTCCGAATTGGAAAAGAAGGTTTTGTTTTTAGTTAATATTTCAAATGATCTTAAAACTAAAAACCTTGAGCTTGAAAAACTTCTTTCCGAATTTCAAGATTATCACACAAAGGAAGTGGATAATCTTAAAACATCTATTGCTATTGGGAAAAACAAGTTTGAAAAAGGAAATCACTCTAAATTCCAATATGTAAAAAGAAAACATTTTGTACCTAAACAAAGAAATTTTAATAAGCAAACTAGAGGTCATAGAGTTAGGAGTGTTTGGGTTCCTAAGGAACTTATTATTTCTAATGATATAAATGCTATTGCTTCTTGGATTCCTAAGGGAACCAAAATGTTGAAGGCTAACACTCATGGACCCAAAATGATTTGGGTACCAAAAACCAAGGCCTAATTTCTTTGTTTGTAGGGGGAGCATTGCTACAAGGCTAAAGCTTCAAGCAAAAATTCTTGGTACCTTGATAGTGGATGCTCAAGACACATGACCGGTGACAAGAGTCGATTTGTGGAACTAAAGCCTAAAAGTGGTGGAGTGGTAACATTTGGTGACAACTCCAAAGGCCATATTGAAGGAATAGGCTCCATTGGTAATCACTCTTCTATTTTCATTGAAAATGTTTTGTATGTCAACGGTCTTAAGCATAATTTGTTGAGTATTAGTCAATTGTGTGACAAGGGTTTTAATGTTCTATTTGATAAAAGTGGTTGCAAAATTGTTAACATTAAAACAAACCAACTAATGCTCATAGGACATAGAATAGGCAATATTTACATGGTGCATTTAGATGACATTCAATCATCCCATACATGCTTAGTTGCACATGATGAACATGACTCATGGCTTTGGCATAGAAAATTAGGTCATGCTAGCATGAGTGTCTTAGAGAAATTAATTTCCCTTAACCTAGTTAGAGGTTTACCCAAACTTAAATTTTCCAATGATAAAATTTGTGACGCATGTTCAAAGGGTAAACAACATAGAAATTCTTTTAAATCCATAAATGATGTCTCTACTAGTAGATGTTTACAATTGATCCATATGGATCTCTTTGGGCCAGTTAGAACAATGAGCTTGGGTGGAAAATCATATGCTTTTGTACTTGTAGATGACTTCTCTAGGTATACTTGGGTTCTATTCTTAAGTACAAAGGATGAGGCTTTAGAAAAATTCATCACATTTTCTAAAATAACTCAAAATGATCTTGAACTTAAAATTTCTCACATTAGAAGTGATCATGGAACCGAATTTCAAAATCTAGGTTTCGATGAGTTCCTAAATGAAAATGGGATTAGCCACAATTTTTCCGCACCTCGCACTCCTCAACAAAATGGGGTAGTTGAGAGGAAAAATCGAACTTTAGAAGAAATGGCTAGAACCATGCTTTGTGAAAATAATTTACCTAAATATTTTTGGGCGGAAGCCACAAATACCGCTTGCTATATTATAAATCGAGTAATGATTAGGCCAATTTTGAAGAAAACACCTTATGAGATTTTAAAATCCAAAAAGCCTAACATTAGCTATTTTCACCCTTTTGGTTGCAAGTGTTTTGTTTTGAATAATGGTAAAGAAAACTTAGGTAAATTTGATGCTAAAAGTGATGAAGCTATTTTCTTAGGGTATTCTTTAAACTCTAAAGCCTATCGTGTATTTAATAAAAGAACTCTAGTTGTTGAAGAGTCTATACATGTTGTTTTCGATGATAACCTCCTTCCGAGGAAGGAATCTTGTGATGATGATGATGTAGGAATCATTGATGCCATTGATGGAGGACAAACGTCAAAGGTGGATGAGATTCCAACCAAAGAAGAGGATTCACAAGATCCACCTCTTGAAGCCTTGAAGGACTTGGCTCTTGAGGAAAGGGAGGTGTCTTACCCAAGGGAGTTAAACTATGTCAAAGGTGGTGAAATCTTGGGTGATCCATCCAAGGGGGTAACTACTAGATCCTCTCTAAAATTAATGAATCATGTTGCATTTATTTCATGCATTGAGCCTAAAAATATTAAAGAAGCTTTAAAAGATGATTTTTGGATTTTGGCCATGCAAGAGGAATTAAATCAATTTGAGAGGAGTAAAGTTTGGACATTAGTTGAAAGGCCTAATGATCAATCTACTATAGGAACAAAATGGGTTTTTAGGAATAAATTAGATGAAAGTGGTAATATAGTGAGAAACAAGGCTAGGCTTGTTGCTCAAGGCTATACACAAGAAGAGGGAATTGATTTTGATGAGACTTATGCACCCGTAGCTAGGATGGAAGCTATTAGGATGTTACTTGCATTTGCATGTTATCATGATTTCAAGCTTTTTCAAATGGATGTGAAAAGTGCCTTTTTAAACGGTTTCATAAATGAAGAGGTGTATGTTGAACAACCACCGGGTTTTGAGGATTTAAAATTTCCAAACCATGTGTTTAAACTTACAAAAGCTCTCTATGGTTTAAAACAAGCTCCTAGAGCTTGGTATGAGAGACTTTCAAATTTCTTAATTGAAAAGGGTTTTGAAAAAGGGAAGGTGGATACAACACTCTTCATAAAAAGATATAACAATGACATCTTAGTAGTTCAAATTTATGTTGATGATATTATTTTTGGTTCTACTAATGAGTGTTATTGTAAGGAATTTTCTAAGCTAATGCAAGGTGAGTTCGAGATGAGCATGATGGGGGAGCTCTCATTCTTTTTGGGACTCCAAATCAAGCAAAGGAAGGATGGCACCTTTATAAATCAAGCTAAGTACGTGAATGATATGCTCAAGAAGTTTGGCTTGGAGAATGCAAAACCTCAAGCCACTCCTATGAGTTCTTCCATAAAGCTTGACAAAGATGAAGGAGGTAAGTGTGTTGATTCTAAGCTTTATAGATCCATGATAGGTTCATTGCTTTACCTTACCGCAAGTAGACCGGATATTATGTTTAGTGTTTGCTTGTGTGCTAGGTTTCAAGCTAGTCCTAGAGAATCACACTTAGTTGCCATTAAGAGAATTTTTAGATACCTTAGAGACACACCTACTTTAGGCCTTTGGTATCCTAAGGATTCTTCCTTTAGCCTTCATGCTTTTTCGGATGCGGATTATGGGGGATGTAAGATAGATAGGAAAAGTACTTCCGGGACATGTCAATTCTTAGGTAGTATGCTCGTATCTTGGTTCTCTAAGAAACAAAATAGTGTAGCCTTATCTACCACCGAAGCGGAGTACATATCCTTAGGGAGTTGTTGTGCTCAAGTCCTTTGGATGAAGCAACAACTCTTAGATTATGGAGTTAAAATAGAAACCATACCCCTTAGGTGTGACAACACTAGTGCCATTTGTCTCACTAAGAATCCCATCCAACACTCTAGAACTAAACACATAGAAATTAGACATCATTTCATTAGAGATCATGTTTTGAAAAATGATGTTGTTATAGAGTTTGTTGACACCTTGAACCAATTAGCGGATATATTTACAAAACCTTTAGATAAAGAGCGCTTTTGGACCCTTAGGAGAGAGTTAGGTTTAACTAGCCTTTCTTGACACCTTTTTGGTCCCAAAATGTCAAAACTTGCTTGAAATTGTTTGTGATTCATGCCTATGTTAATTTTGTCCTTCTTGCTTATATGCTTGTTGCTAGGGGGAGTATATATTCAATTTAGCCTTTAAAACTTGTTCATATGACATGTACATGCATTTAGGGACGTTTCAAATTGTTTTTTTTTTGCACTTAAATCTGTCAAATTTGCACAAACTGGCAAAGGTGTATCGTTACGGATAAAGCGTATCATTACGGTATGCTTTCTGGGAATTCTTAAGGATGAACAAGTATCGATACGACCCCTCGTATCGATACGGAACAAGTCAAGGGAAATAGTCAAAGTCAAGCGTACCGATACGTCCCTGCGTATCGATACGGTAGTATTGACGTATATAAAATTAGGGTTAATGGGTATCGATACGCGTGTATAGCGTATCGATACGGACTCGACGGAGAGGCTATTTAGGGCTGCTATTGTTAAAAATCTTTAAAACTCAAAACCCCTCTTTTCTCTCCACAAACCCTAGCCGCGAAACCCTATATAAACCCCCTCAATCCATCAAATTTTACCATCAATCTTCAAAATTTCTTGAGGGTTTTTACTCTACACATCAAGGCAAACCTTGGGCATCAAATCTTGTGCATTCACATCCCCTCTTTCATCCATTCTAAGATTCAAGGTATAAAATCTTTTTTTTTTATTTTCGTTTGCTTTTAATTGTTGTTTCAACTGAATTTTTGTACAAACCTTGTTTAATTGTTGTGGGTTTCACATTTTTCACAAAATATTTTTTAAAGTTAAAATTTTTTTAATATATTTTATATTCGATATATTTTTAAAACTGTTTTTTTGTTTTGTGAATATTTTTTTTAAATTCTTTTTAACAAATTACCTTGAATTATTAGATTTTATTGGATCAAATAGGATGTTAATTGCATACATATTCGAATCCTTTTTGATGTATTTTCAGGATTATGGCACCGAAAAAGGGGACTAAGCGTCATCGCTCTTCTTCCAATCCTACCGAGGATGTCGAGGGTAATCCTACACCTAACCTTCCTTATATCATCCAATCAAGTTTTCTCGAACCTCTTGATAGGGAACGATATAAACTTTTTCTAGGAATAAACCTTAGGTAAGAGCGAGTTGTGTCCATTCCTTTTTTAAGTTCTGCCCGTTTCAAATTCAAATACCTACCTTTGATTAAGCAATGGAAATTCTTGACCTTTTTGAATATTCCTCCTATCCTATATAGGAACCTAGTCATTGTGTTCTTTTCTAATGCCGTATGTATACATGATGAATCTAGGGAGCATGTTATTGCCATTGAATCTTCCATTATGGGCAAACGTTTTCAAATTGATCAAAAAACTTTGTGCAATGTCTTTGGTTTTGAAGATGTTGGTATTGATGATGAACATTCCTTGGGTACGGGTTATCTAGGTCCCGCAAAAGTTTTAGATGCTCATGACCGTATCCTTCACCTTCTTGTTTCTTGGTTTCTTCGTCCATCGGGTGGGAAATATTCAACTGTTCGTCAAACGGATGATTTTTGGCTTAAGTGTTTTAGAGAAGGTAAACGTCCAAATTTGTGTCAAATCATGTTTGCCAACCTTGTCTTTTTAGTTCAATACGCCCATACCAAACAAGTCTCATCCTTTTACTACTCCACGGCATTGAGTTTTCTATTTCATTCCATTGGCATTGATTGTTCACATGATTTTCCCGAAACCCTTGGCCTACCTATTGATGAGCGTTCCCTAGCTCGCTCCGGTTTCACTTATGTTGATAATGAGTGGGTTCGCACTCCTCAAGATCCTCCGCCCGTTGCTCCGGTCGATGCCTCTCGTGCTTCTTCGAGTTCTCATCGTGCTTCCTTTGATTCCTTCTCCATGGATACTCTCACGACCTTCCTCAATGAGAAGTTCACCGCGATGGATGCTCGTTTCACATCCTTAGAGGATCGCTTTCAAGGCATGGACAAGAAGATCGATACCATGGTCGCTCGCCAAGACTCCATGGATATCTCTCTTACCGCCTTCCATGGTGCTTGGATCAATCAAACCCGAAGGAATCAACCCTCTCAAGAAAATGAAGAAGAAGATGAGGAGGACGATCATGATGACGAAGGGGATGAGTAGTTCATGCATCTCATCTTAGGCCATTTAGTCTTTCATTATTGTTATTGCATTTTTTTTTTGATTTGAAGTTTATGCCTATTATCTATGTTTTTTTTAGGATTTTAAGAGTTTGGATTATGATGGTTGCTTTGACATTTATGCATTTGAACCTTTATGCTTATTTTGAAGTTTATGAATTTGAACTCTTTGCTTGCCTTTAGTTTAATGAATTATTGTTGCTTTATATTCTTATTATCCTTGTATTCTATTTTGATCTAACAAAAAGGGGGAGAAGGATCATAGAGTCAAAATATTTTTGTTTTGAAAATCTATCTTAAAGTAAGGGGGAGAAAGCTTTTCAAAGTTTCAAAAACTTAAAAATTTATTTATGGTTTTGTTATATCAAAAAGGGGGAGATTGTAAAACCGAAATTGATTTTGATATAACACATAATCTTAAGGACCAATTTGCAAAACAATAAATTTTTAAGTACTCTTTAAAGTCTCTCAATTGACAAGTGTTTTTAAAACAAAATAATAATTAAAGACCTGCTCTTAAATCATATATATTTTTCAAAGTCATTTTCTATGTTTTCCAAGCACAAGTATGCAAAAACGCCCAGGAGTATCGATACCCTTAGCGTATCGATACCCTATTTTGCCACTGGAATTTTAATGAACATACCGTACCGATACGCCTTGCAACCGTATCGATACGATATGCATCTGGGCAATTGTTTTCATGAACACGTACCGATACGCATGGTAACCGTATCGATACGCTAAGCATATCTTTGAAAAATCCGAGCATTTAATTATTTGACCGTTACTTGTCAGTTGGTTGGTTTCCAAATTTTCAAAAGGTAGTTATACCGTACCGATACGCTTGATATGCGTATTGATACACTTTTCATACAAACATAACTTGGGATTCCAGTAACTTTGGACCGTATCGATACTGCCCTCGTATCGATACGCCCCTTAAAAACCGTACCGATACGCCTTATATGGGTATCGATACGCCCTGTTTTCAGGCACAACGGCTCTTTCCTCTTTGATGCAGGTATCGATACGCCTTTCCCGAGTACCGATACGGTAGGCTGCAGAGCTGCATTTAATGCGGGAAAAATGTCCACAACGGCTCTATTGATGATCCTAACTACCCAAACGGCTAGAAATCAATGCAAGGGTATAAAAACAAGCTTCATTTGACCAAGCAACAACTATTGACCCTTCAAGCATCATCAAAGCAAAAATCCAAACCCTTGAGCTATTAAGAGTCAAATCTTTGTACCCAACTCTAGTGTATTTCAAATTGTCAATTTGTATTGTGAGTTTGGGATTGTTTGAATTGTATTTGGGTAGACAATCATCCTTTGAGAGGAAACATTTGAGTTTACCAAAATATTTCTTTGTATTTGAGTGGATTAAGCTTTGGGTAGAAAGCTTAATCGAAATTGTAAGGTTTCCTCCTCATCCAAGAAAAGGGGACGAATTCAATTAGTGAATTGTTTGAAAATCCTTAGTGGGAGCTAAGGTAGTGGATGTAGAGTTCATTTGGAGAACTTGAACCACTATAACCCCTTGTGTCATTTTTATTTTCAATCTTTCTCTTCACCAAAGTTTTAATTGCCAATTCACCCCCCTCTTGGTCATTTGCAAGTGTTCGATCAACTCAACACATCCCGGTTCGATTATGATGCGAAAAATTATCGACAATTCATGTGGTCACTCATTGAAGAACCAACAGATTCTTCAAAGTAATGCCTTTTCATGTGATGCTTGTTCTCAAGGCAAACTAATTATTCGACCATCGCCAGCTAAAGTAAATTATGAGTCTATCAATTTTCTGGAACGGATACATGGTGATATATGTGGGCCTATACACCCTTCTTGTGGACCATTTAGATATTTTCTAGTTTTAATCGATGCATCGACTAGATGGTCACATGTATTCTTGCTATCAACCCGCAACTTGGCATTTGCGAGGTTACTTGCTCAGTTGATAAAATTACGAGCACATTTTCCAGATTCCCTTATAAAGACAATTCGTCTTGATAATGCTGGTGAATTTACTTCTCAGAGTTTTGATGATTTTTGCATGTTGATTGGAATAAGTGTTGAACACCCTGTAGCGCATGTTCATACACAAAATGGTCTTGCAGAGTCCTTTATCAAACGACTTCAATTAATTGCAAGACCGTTACTAATGAAGTCAAAACTACCGATTTCTGCATGGGACATGCCATTTTACATGCAGCATCATTGATTCGCATCAGGCCTGTAAGTTATCATAATATCTCCCCATTACAAATGGTTTTTGGTCAGGAACCAAATATTTCCCATCTTAGAATTTTTGGATGTGCGGTATATGTTCCGATTGCTCCACCACAACACACAAAGATGGGTCCTCAAAGGAGGTTGGGAATATATGTCGGTTTTGAATCCCCTTCGATAGTTAAATATCTTGAGCCTATGACGGGGAATTTATTTACAGCTCGATTTGCCGATTGTCATTTTAATGAGTCGGTTTTCCCAACATTAGGGGGAGAAAATAAACAGCTGGGAAAAGAAATAAGTTGGAATGAATTATCGTTATCTCATTTTGATCCACGTACCCAACAATGTGAACTAGAAGTTCAAAGGATAATTCATTTGCAAAACTTAGCAAATCAATTGCCAGATGCTTTTGCTGACCCTAAAAAAGTGACTAAGTCACATATACCAGCTGTGAATGCTCCGATTAAGATTGATGTCCCAGAAGGACAAACTCTAGTTGCTAATGAGTCAAACGCACGCCTGAAGCGTGGTAGACCAGTAGGTTCCACAGATAAAAATCCTTGAAAAAGAAAAGGAGCTATATCTTGTGATGGTCTAATCGAGGAATCAATGGATTATGAAAAATCTCGAGAAGAGATTAAAAAGTCTCCAAAAGAGACATTAGACATGAATCAGGTACCTGATAATGATGAGATCTCAATAAATTATGTCATGTCTGGTAATAAGTGGAACCGAAACAAAATCGACGTCGATAATACTTTTGCATGCAATATAGCACTAGAGATTTTGAATGATAATGTGGATCATGAACCATTGTCAATTGAACAATGTAAGCAAAGAGATGATTGGCCAAAATGGAAAGAGGCAATTGAAGCGGAACTAAAATCTCTATCAAAAAGAGAAGTATTCGGGCCTGTAGTCCGTACACCGGAAGGTGTAAAACCTGTGGGGTATAAATGGGTTTTTGTGAGAAAGAGAAATGAAAAAGGAGAAATTGCGAGATATAAAGCTCGTTTGGTTGCACAAGGATTCTCACAAAGACCGGGAATTGATTATGAAGAAACATACTCCCCAGTGGTGGATGCAACCACTTTTAGATTTTTGATTAGTCTGGCAATAAAAGAGAGACTTAATTTCCGCTTAATGGATGTTGTTACAGCCTATTTGTATGGGCCTCTTGATAATAATATTTATATGAAACTTCCGGAAGGTTTCAAACTGCCTGAAGCAGTTAATTCAGGTTCTCGAGAATATTATTCAATCAAATTGAATAGACCCCTTTATGGATTAAAACAATATGGGCGCATGTGGTATAATCGCCTCAGTGAATACTTATTAGCAGAAGGCTATAAGAATGATCCAATTTCTCCATGCATTTTTATTAAGAGATTTAGCTCTGGATTTGTTATCATTGTTGTGTATGTTGATGATTTGAACATTATTGGGACTCCTGAAGAGATCTCATTGACAGTAGAATGTTTAAAGAAAGAATTTGAAATGAAAGATCTTGGGAAAACAAGGTTCTGTCTTGGATTACATATTGAGCACTTAAAGAATGGAATCCTTGTGCATCAATCAACATACATAGAAAAAATGCTAAAGAAATTTTACATGCATAATGCACATCCATTGAGCACTCCTATGGTTGTTAGGTCACTTGATGTTAACAAAGATCCATTCCGTCCTCGAGAGATGGATGAAGATATTCTTGGTCTAGAAGTGCCATACTTAAGTGCTATTGGTGCATTAATGTATCTTTCTAGTCACACACGACCTGACATATCGTTTGCTGTCAATTTGTTGGCAAGATTTAGTTCATGCCCAACCCGAAGACATTGGAATGGGGTCAAACACATATTTCGTTATCTTCAAGGTACGAAAGATATGGGATTATTTTTCTCTAATCTATCCAAAACCGAATTGGTTGGTTTTGCGGATGCAGGATACTTATCTGATCCTCATAATGCTCGATCACAGACTGGTTATGTATTTACATATGGTGGTACATCAATTTCTTGGCGCTCAATGAAACAAACAATTACTGCTACTTCCTCTAATCATGCTGAGATTTTGGCTATACATGAGGCTAGTCGTGAATGTGTGTGGCTAAGGTCTGTAACCAATCATATTCGCGAAAATTGTGGTTTACACTCTGGAAAAGTAGCTCCGACGGTCTTATATGAGGATAATATGGCATGTATTTCCCAACTTAAGGAAGGATACATAAAGGGTGATAGAACAAAACACATCTCCCCAAAATTCTTCTTCACTCACGATCTACAAAAGAATGGAGACATTGATGTCCAACAGATTCGTTCATGTGATAACTTGGCAGATTTATTCACCAAGGCACTCCCTACTGCTCCATTTGAGAAGTTAATTTATAATATCGGATTGCGTCGTGTCAAAGATCTTATATGATGTATTTATGAGGGGGAGCAAAATATGCGTTGTACTCTTTTCCTTATCCATGGTTTTGTCCCATTGGGTTTTCCTGGAAAGGTTTTTAATGAGGCAACATGTTATGCGTATTAAAGATGTGTGTACTCTTTTCCTTTACTAAAGATTTTTTTACGGGGTTTTTATCTTAGTAAAGTTTTAACGAGGCACACTGTCTTCATAGACATCCAAGGGGGAGTGTTATGAATATTTATCTATGTGGATGTCTATCATGATAAGGACTTTATCAAATGAGATTTGAATTATTTTATCATTAGGATTATTATCTACATTAATTAGAGTTTAATGTATTATGTACTTCTTATGCCTATAAATAGATGATTTACTCAAGGCATTGTACACAAGTCAATATTCAGAATAATACAAATCTCTTTCTTTTCTCTCATCTTATTTTGTTCCTATTCCTTCTTGTTCTTGTTTTCATATTATTCACAACAATGAGCTTTTTGTTAATCAAAATAAATTTAGATTATTATCTCTCCATTCCTTTGATTTTTCTGGGTAAATACACATATTTCATATTTATATATCAATTAATATTTAAGAAAAATATTTTTAGGGTTTAATATTTGATATTGATAATGAAAAAATTTCATTTCAAAAATAATGTTTAAATATTATAACATATCTTAAATTCTTAATCTTAATATTTAAATCATAAATACTAAATGTTATATGCCATTCATTTAACTTTGTTTGTGTAGTTTTTTTAACATGTCAATGTTGGAACTTAGTTTAGTGTGATTTGTTTTTCATAGTAGCGTTGAACATAGGGCAAGGGCAAAGGCAAATGCAAGGGAGAATATTTTGGAAAGAACACCGAAGTTGATCAATGGGGACATCATCATCTTTTTAGATTTGCCATGTGCAAGAGCTGGACAAATTAATGCATAATTTGGATTTCTTCCCCAACAAAAAAATAAATTGAAATTTTGCACCATTATGAATAAGACAATTCAACCTTTTTGGCTTAAATGTTCTATATATTTTATAGATTTTGGAATATTTGATTAAGTGATTCGTGTATATCCTTATTCTTTTCTTCCAAAAGCCTAACAAAATGGATTATTTTGAATTGTGTAATTCAACCATTTCATAAATTAAAATAAGTTTGGAATAAAAAAGATAAGATTCGAATCCCATTCTGTTTCACTAAAACATGTTCTGAAGTGCTATATTATTATATATAATAGTTAGTCATATTCGTTAGAATGGAATACTGTGGGATAATTGTTGGACAAATACGGGTTAATAATTCAAGGAAATAAAAAAATACGATAGAATTATTACTATTATAACAAACAGAACAAAACAGTTTGAAACAGAAAATTGAGAAAATAACATAAAAAATCAGCAACCAAAAACTGAAGCCAAACAGATTCAAAAAGGTAAAAAAAAAATAATGAAAAACCATTCGGAAATCTTTAGATCTAGGAAATGAGAAGGAGATTTAGGCAAAACTAACCTTAAAACAACCAATCCTTTGTTTACTTTAGGTTAGATTGGATCACTTGAAAATCCGATTATTTTAATAAAACTTGTTTCTGCCATTTTTATTAAAACAACGAGTTTTGATCTGCGAAACAAGAAAATAGGTTCGGGAGTCGGTTACGTGTGAGGAAGAGTGAGCACCCCACAACACCAAAAATTGGTACCTAGTCAATTATGTAATGATTAAACGATGAAAATTAAGAATTCGAATTTAAATTAAAATTTGTGATCCCTTAAGAATATTTTTAAAAAAATTATATGGAGGAAGTTTACACCCCAACGCCCGGGGCATAAATTCCGTTGAATCCTTAAATAAAATTATAATTTAATATAAAAAATAGCATTTTGCTAGAGAGATTAACGGAAAGCGGCACCCCTACGCCCGTGATACATTTTTCATGATAATCCCTAATAAAATAGGGTAAAATTTTTAATCAAAAATCGAATTAAAATATATAGTATATATAAATACGTATAATAATTATATTAATAAAAACATATGTTGAGTTGATCAAACAATTGCAAATGGCCAAGAGGGGGTGAATTGACAATTAAAAATTTGAGGGTGGAACTTGAAGAATAAAAAGTTGACACAAGGGATTTATAGTGGTTCAAGTTCTCCAATGAGCTCTACATCCACTACCTTAGCTCCCACTAAGGATTTTCAACCAATCCACTAATTGATTCTTCCCTTTTTCTTAGATGAGGAGGAAACCTTACAATTTTGATTAAGCTTTCTAACCAAAGCTTAATCCACTCACTCTTACAAAGAAGGGTTTTTGGTAAACTTTACAAATGCCTCTCTAAGGATTATGTTTACCCAATTACAATCAAACACTCCCCAAACTCACAATAAAAATTACAATGAAAATCACAATGGAGCTGGGTACAAAGATTTGACTCTAAAATGAACAAGGTTTGGATTTAAGTGCTTTGATGTTGCTTGAAGGCTCAATAGTTGTTGTTGTAGCATTTGAGATTTGTTTTCATACCATTGCATTGATTTCTAGCCGTTTGGGTGGTTGAGATCATCAATAGAGCCGTTGGGCTGCAATTTCCCGCAAGAAATGCTCCTCAACAACCTACTATATCGGTACGGCTCGTGGGCGTATCGGTACCTGTCTCAAAGAAGAAAAAGCCGTTGTGACTGAAAAACAGGGCACATCGATACGCTTAAAGGGCGTATCGGTACGATATTAAAGGGTGTATCGATACGGTTAGTGTTGAGTGGATCGAATGATCGAAATAAACCATGAGGGGGGTGAATTAGATTTTTAAAGTTCTTGGTGGTGGAAATTGCAAATTAAAAAGGTAGACAAGAAATTTTAGAGTGGTTCAAGTTGCAAATGAACTCTACATCCACTACCTTAGCTTCACTAAGGATTTGCAACAATTCCACTAATTGCTCTTCCCCTTTTCTAGGCTAAGAAGGTAACTCTTACAATTTTCGGTCAAATTTTCTACCCAAAATTTGACCCAATCCTCACACAATTAAAACAAAGAAGTTGATGGCTAAAACAAGTATCTCTCAATACAAAATATAGCCCAATTACAAGCACTCAACCCAATTGAAATGATAAGAATGAAAAATACAATTGCGGTTTCAAGACAATAATGGGATTTAGGCACAAATGCTTGGATTTGATGTTTGAATGTTTGCTTTAGGATCAATAGTTGTTGCTGAAGTTTTTAGAGGTCCCTTTTATACCTTCTCATTGAATTCTAGCCGTTGTGGTTGATGCAATCATCATAGAGCCGTTGGGGGGTGTTCTCTTCCCTCCATAAATGCAGTCTGCAACCAACCGTTTCGAAACGCCCGACCCTGTTTCGAAACATACCAAAATAGAAAGAGTCGCTGGGGTGCATTTAAGAGCCCGTATCGAAACGGGGTAAGCTTGTTTCGATATGCTAAGAAGACGTTTCGAAACCTGTTTCGAAACATTTTGCCACTGTCAAGGAGTGTATCGAAACGGCTTGAGTTCGTTTCGATACACCTTAACTATTTGTTTAAAATCAGTTAAAAACATTCAATGGTCATATTTTCAAATCTTTTTTAAAGCCGTTTCGAAACACTGGATGTCGTTTCGATACGGTGTCTCAATGTTCTTAAGCCATTTCGAAACTTGTTTCGAAACACGGGTTGGCAGTGTTGAAATCGTTTCGATACCCGTTTCGAAACACATGTTCACAGTTTCAAAACTGTTTCGAAACGCCTAAGGCCGTTTCGAAACGGTGACTCGAAAATCACTGTTTCGGCTTTAAGAACACTTAGAAAACATTTGATAAATTTTGTTTTTAACTTAGGCATATTGTTTGAACACATATAGAGATGTTTGAGGACTTAAAAATTCGTTTTCACATTTTCAATTTAGTCCTTAGGTTCTTTAGTTATATCAAAATTAAAATATCAGTTTCACAATCTCCCCCTTTTTGATATAACAAAACCAAAGTTAGATTTTTTAAGAGTTTTGAAGATTCTGAATACATTCTAACTCCCCCTCAATTTAAGATGGGTTTTTAAAGTTTTAAAAAGAAAAAATTTAAGAATTTAAATTCAAGGTTTAAAACTTAAAAACACCTTTAAACATTTAAAACAAATTTTGGCTCTTAGATTGCTTCTCCCCTTTTTGTTAGATCAAAAATAATAAACAAGGCTCATAGAGAAGAAATAGGGTTAATAGCAATAATCAATAAGCAATAAGCAACATAATATTAAATTCAAATATCCAAAACATAAATCTTAAACATTAAGTTCAAAGTATAATCCCAAATAAAATCAAAGCATAGGTTCATAAAGCATAATGGAAATAAAAATGCAAACTTAATCCTAATATGCATAGCTAATATGAGATGACATGAGAATCCTAAGCCTCGTCATCGTCACCATCATCATCCATAGAATCATCATCGTCCTTGGCTTGAGAGCGACGAAAATTCATCCATTGGCCATAAAAGGTGGAGAAAGACGTGTCCATAGCCGTTTGTTGATTCTCAAGGGATGTGAGGCGATTCTCATTTGCAAGAAGACGCTCCTCCACGGATTGTAAGCGGGTATTGATAGCACCAAACCCTCTAGACATGTTAGTGTCCAAAGTGTTGAACCGCTCGATAAGAAAAGCCGTGAGAGCTTCATTGTTCGCAACTGGAGCTTGTGGTTGGGGTTCAACTTGAGGTGGATGTGCTTCCCTATCAATACGTTCCCATTGCCCATTGTTTACATAGCGAAATCCGGACCTACGGAGGGAAGACTCACCAATTTTTGACTTGCGGGGTTCCGGAGAGTCATAGGTGCAATCAAGGTTAAGCTTTCAAAAGATGAAACTTAAAACAGTTCCATAAGTGAAAGATTTTAGGGCATCGGTGTCACGAAGCTTAACATTATTGACTATCTCAGCAAATATGATCTTAACAAGATTAGGGCGCTCACCACGACAAAAACACTCAAGCCAAAAATAGTCTACTTGACGAATGTGAGAAAATTTACCTCCGGAGGGTCGAAGAAACCACGAGACTATCAAGTGGAGGAACCTATCGTGAGCATCCAAGGTAAGTACCGAACCGGTGTGAGAACCAAAGTGACTCTCATTCTCGACTCCTTCATCCTTAAGACCAAAGGTAGTCTCTAAGTAAGGGATGTCAATGACAATCCTCTTTCCCAAGATAGAAGACTCAAGGCCAACAACATCGGAGTTGTCTTCATTATTGATAAATTGAGCGTTGGAGTAAAAGAGAAGTACCATGTGCTTGTAGCAAATGTCCGGGATGCTCAAAAGACCAAGGAAACCCCATTCTCTCAAACGGGGAAGGTAACGAAAGAGAAAGCGCTCGGAGTCAAGAAACGTGAGATCAATAACACGCTCACGACGAACTTCATACTCCTTGACATAGTTGAAACGCTCCCTCATCTCCGGAGTCCGAAGACTTTTTTGAAACAGCTGGGTGAGATTAGGTCGAATACTCGATTCACTTGTTTGACTGGTCTTACGCTTTTTGCTAATGTTCTCCGTAGACATCCTAAAAACATAAAGCAAGCAATTTAAAAAAAAATTAAGTGTATGCATGAGATTTCTTAATCCAATCCAATGGTGAATCCCACTTAAGTTTAAAAACAAGTTTTAAAAACAAAGAAACAAAACAAAACAACCAAAAAAAAATTTAAGAGAAAAAACAATAAACAGACAGTATAGAAAAATACGAATGAAAATTTATATATTCCAATAAAAAAAATTGAAGATTTTGAAATTTTTTTACAAGATTTGAAAAACCCAAGAATCAAAATACATAAACTATACAAAATTAAAATTTTCTAACCTAAGATTCGAATATAAATTGAAGGAAAAAGAAAAAGATGAAAATATACCTTAAATTGGGATTTTGGATGAATGGATGAAAATCCTTGCACAAGATTGTTGATGCTTGCTTAGACTTGTGTTTAAGAGTAAAAGCCCTCAAGATCTGGTGAAAAACAATGAGGTTTAGAGGGTTTTTATAGGAGAAAATCTTTTTAGGGTTTTTAGGGTTTTTGGGAGAGTTTTAATTTAAGTTAAACTTTAACATTAAAGCCTCTTTAAAGCAGTCCGCTAACCCGTTTCAGAACGGTGGTCGACCTTTTCAAAACGCGGGAATGAAAGGTTGACCGACTATTCAACTCTAGCTGACCGTTTCGATACGGGTTTGACCGTATCGAATCCCCGTTGACTCGTATCGAAACTCATTTCGATACACCCCTTGGCAGTAGCAAAAGTGTTTCGAAACCCTTGGAAGGTGTTTCGAAACACCCTTCTCTCAGATAAAAATTTAAAGCATCCGTATCGAAACAGGTGGACCCGTTTCGATACACTTGGGCCTGGAAGTGCATATGAGGCTCTAAAAGTGCAGAAAATTAAAATTTTCTAAGGCCTATCTTGCATGAATGACATGAATGAGCATGAAAAACATATGCAAACATAAACATACTCCCCCTATCTATAGGCATGGATGAAATTAGGAGTAAAAACACATAAACATGGCATTTCACAAGATCAAGCAATTTTAAGCACAAAATGGGTCCTAAAAGGTCAAGATAGGCTAGTTAGACCTAACTCTCTCCTAAGGGATCAAAAATGCTCTTTGTCTAAAGGTTTTGTAAATATGTCCGCTAATTGATTTAAGGTGTTAACATACTCTATAACAACATCTTCTTTAAGGACACGATCTCGAATTAAATGATGCCTTATTTCTATATGTTTGGTTCTAGAGTGTTGGATGAGATTTTTTGTTAAACATATAGCACTAGTGTTATCACACTTAAGGGGTATGGTTTCAACTTTAATACTATAATCTAAGAGTTGTTGCTTCATCCAAAGGACTTGAGCACAACAACTCCCTAAGGATATGTACTCGGCTTCGGTGGTAAATAAGGCTACACTATTTTGTTTCTTAGAGAACCAAGGTATGAGCATACTACCTAGGAATTGACAAGTTCCCAAAGTACTCTTCCTATCGATTTTGCATCCCCCATAATCCGCATCCGAATAAGCATGAAGGTTGAAGGTGGAGTCTCTAGGGTACCAAAGACCTAAACAAGGAGTATCTCTAAGGTACCTAAAGATTCTCTTAACGGCTATAAGGTGAGACTCTCTAGGACAAACTTGAAACCTAGCACACAAGCAAACACTAAACAAGATATTCGGTCTACTTGCGGTAAGGTAAAGCAATGATCCAATCATAGAACGATAAAGCTTAGAGTCAACACACTTACCTCCTTCATCTTTGTCAAGCTTTGTAGATGAGCTCATAGGTGTGGCTTGAGGCTTTGCATTCTCCAAGCCAAACTTCTTGAGCATATCCTTTATGTACTTTGCTTGATTGATGAAGGTGCCATCCTTCTTTTGCTTGATTTGGAGTCCCAAAAAGAATGAGAGCTCCCCCATCATGCTCATCTCAAATTCACCTTGCATTAGCTTAGCAAACTCTTTGCAATGACATTTGTTAGTAGAACCAAAAATAATATCATCAACATAAATTTGTACTACTAAGATGTCATTTTTATACCTTTTTATAAAAAGTGTAGTGTCCACCTTGCCTTTTTCAAAACCTTTTTCAATTAAAAAGTTTGAAAGTATTTCATACCAAGCTCTAGGAGCTTGTTTTAAACCATAAAGAGCTTTAGTGAGTTTGAAAACATGATTTGGAAATTTTGAGTCTTCAAAACCCGGTGGTTGTTCCACATACACTTCCTCATTCATAAAGCTATTTAAAAACGCGCTTTTAACATCCATTTGAAAAAGCTTGAAATCATGGTAACATGCATATGTAAGCTTGAAAAAGCTTGAAATCAAGGTACCATGAGTTTTGACTTTGTGCTTTGGCCTTGTAGCAATGCTCCCCCTACAAACAAAGATATTAAGCTTTTGTTTTTGGTACCCAAATCATTTTGGGTCCACGAGTGTTAGCTCCCATTAACTTGGTTCCCTTAGGAATCCAAGGTGACATAGCAACAATATTATTAGATTTTACAAGTTCCTTAGGAACCCATACACTTCTAATCCTATTAGTTCTACTATGTCTAGGAAGGCTACCTTGTTTGTAGTTATTGGTCTTTTTCTTAGGTTAGTTTGTTTTAGAAGATTCACCTATTTCATGCTTCACACTACCAACATTTTTAAAGGACTCTTTGAGCTTGTTAAGCTCATCTAACACCTTTTGGTGTTCACTATTACATTGAGAAAGAAGATTATTAAGGTCAATATTTTCACCTTGAAAGAATTTTAGTTCATTTTTCAACCCTAAAATCTTTTTCTCAAATTTTAAATTAGCTTGAGAAAGTGAGTCATTTTTATCATTTAATTCCGAAATAATTTTCTTATTCCTAATGACCGACTCCTTGTATTTCTCAACTAATTCATCATAGACCTCTTGCAACTCATCATATGCATCATTTAATTCATCATATGTAAAATCAAAAGATGATGAGTTAGAGGTTACCATGGAGGAATCTTCCTCAAGTGCCATGAGGCAAAGGTTGATCACTTCTTGTTCGTCATCCTCCGATGACTCCTCATCACTCCAAGTAGCAAGCTTGGCTTTGAGCTTCTTCTTCTTCTCAAAGCCCTTCTTCTTGAGTTGAGGGCACTCCGAACGTATGTGGCCGGGTTTATTGCACTCAAAGCAAATGATTTGATCCCTTGCTTCTTCTTTGTTTTTACCTTTGAAGTCCATCTTTCTTTGAATTTTTCTTCCCCGGTTGGACCTCATGAAGCGTGAGAATCGTTTGGCTATCATAGCCAATTCCTCTAGTTCATCCTCCTCACTAGAAGAGCTCTCTTCAAGTAATGAAGCTTTGAGAGCTATTCCCATCTCCTTCTTCTTTTCCACCTCTAGCTTCTCTAATCTTTTCTCTTCTTTCTTCTTTTCTTCTTCCCTTCCTTGCTTCATAATCTCATGAGTAAGGAGAGAACCCACTAGCTCATCAAGCTTTAGAGTCTTCAAATTTTTGGCCTCTATGATGGCGGTTCTCTTCCCATCCCAAGATTTGGGAAGTGAGTAAAGTAGCTTCCAGACAAGCTTGTCCTCTGGTATAGTCTCTCCAAATCCTTTAAGCCCATTGACTATGGTTGAGAAGCGATCAAACATCTTGGACACCGTCTCACCGTCTCTTCCAATCTTAGTTTCCTTGACATCGTTGGTTCCCACATAGGTGGTCTCAAGAGTATCCCATACTTCTTTGGCACTCTTAATGGATGAAACTTTAGAGTAGATGTCCGGACCGAAAGAGCAAAAGAGCATGTGAAGAACTTTGTCATTGATTTGGATCTTCTTCCTCTCTTCTTCACTCATCCATCTTTTTCTTCAAAACCATCTTCCCTTCACTATCTTGCTTCAATGGAATGTAAGGGCCATGTTCAATGACATCCCAAACCAAGTAATCGTTGGACTTGATGAAGAGACGCATCTGATTCTTCCAAAACGGATAGTTGTCACCATTGAAGAAAGGTGGTTTTGTAGTGGATTGAGACTCATACATGCTCGAACCGGAGGTAGATGCCATTTCTTGATTTTTGGATGATCACACTCTTCCTAGGAACTCCTCTTGTGGTTGTTAATCCTCAAAGAGGTAGGCTCTAATACCAATTGTTGAGTGGATCGAATGATCGAAATAAACCAAGAGGGGGGGTGTGAATTGGATTTTTAAAGTTCTTGGTGGTGGAAATTGCAAATTAAAAAGGTAGACAAGGAATTTTAGATTGGTTCAAGTTCCAAATGAACTCTACATCCACTACCTTAGCTTCACTAAGGATTTGCAACAATTCAACTAGTTGCTCTTCCCCTTTTCTAGGCTAAGGAGGTAACCCTTACAATTTTCGGTCAAATTTTCTACCCAAAATTTGACCCAATCCTCACACAATTAAAACAAAGAAGTTGATGGCTAAAACAAGTATCTCTCAATACACAATATAGCTCAATTACAAGCACTCAACCCAATTGAAATGATAAGAATGAAAAATACAATTGGGGTTTCAAGACAATAATGGGATTTAGGCACAAATGCTTGGATTTGATGTTTGAATGTTTGCTTTAGGATCAATAGTTGTTGCTGAAGCTTTTAGAGGTCCCTTTTATACCTTCTCATTGAATTCTAGCCGTTGTGGTTGATGCAATCATCAATAGAGCCGTTGGGGGTGTTCTCTTCCTTCCATAAATGCAGTCTGCAACCAACCGTTTCGAAACACCCGACCCTGTTTCAAAACAGACCAAAATAGAAAGAGCCGTTGGGGTGCATTTAAGAGCCCGTATCGAAACGGGGTAAGCTTGTTTCGATACGCTAAGAAGACGTTTCGAAACCTGTTTTGAAACATTTTTCCACTGTCAAGGACCGTATCGAAACGGCTTGAGATCATTTCGATACGCCTGAACTATTTGTTTAAAATCAGTTAAAAACATTCAACGGTCATATTTTTCAAATTTTTTTTAAAGCCATTTCGAAACACTGGATGTCGTTTCGATACGGTGTCTCAATGTTCGTAAGCCGTTTCGAAACTTGTTTCGAAACACGGGTTGGCAATGTTGAAATCATTTCGATACCCTTTTCGAAACACATGTTCACAGTTTCAAAACTGTTTCGAAACGCCTAAGGCCGTTTCGAAACGGTGACTCGAAAATCACTGTTTCGGCTTTAAGAACACTTAGAAAACATTTGATAAATTTCATTTTTAACTTAGGCATATTGTTTAAAACATATAGAGAGGTTTGAGGACTTAAAAATTCGTTTTCACATTTTCAATTTAGTCCTTAGGTTCTTTAGTTATATCAAAATTAAAATATTGGTTTCACAGTTAGCCGTATCGATACGGATTTTGCTCACTGGAATCCTGAATTGGGTTTTGATAAAAAGTGTATCGGTACGCACCCTTAGCGTATCGATACCATTCAACGGTCATTTAAAATTTTAGATTCCAATTAACTGACAAGCCAACGTTCGAAAATTAAGTGCAAGAATTTTGCAAAGGTCAGCATATCATATCGATATGGTGACATGCCGTATCGGTACACTATAGCAAAAGACTATTTTAATATGAAAATTGTATCGATACGGTTTCGATGCGTATCGATACGCTATAGCTTAAAGTCTTGCGAATATCATATCAATACGAGATTAGACCGTATCGGTACGCTATGAACGATTAAAATTCTAGTGTTGAAAAACCGTATCGATACGCTTAAGGGTACCGATACACCTGAGCGTTTTATTGAAGTTTGGCTTGAAAACTCATGAAAAGACTTAGTGAAAATCGAACCTTTAAATATGTTTTGACTTGAAATAGTGTTTGGTTCAAAATGACTTGTCAAAATGTGAGTCTTTGAAAATACTTAAAAATTTATTGTTTTACAATTTAGTCCATAAGTTAAATTGTTATTTCAAAATCAATTTTGGTTTCACAACATAGATAAATAATAATAATAATAATAATAATAATAATAATAATAATAATAATAATAATAATAATAGTAATAATAATAAATAGCATAATAGTAGTATATTATATAATAATGATAATATATATACGTATAATTTAATATAATAATTATGATAATAATAATAATGTATTAATTAAACATAATATAAAAGATAAAAACAGTGACTAAAATTAAATAGTGTGAAAATTAAAAAGCAAAAAATGTAAGGATACAGAAACTGCGGTGACCGAATCTGTAATTTTTCCACTAAGCAAAAACGCGCGAATCCTCTTTCTGGGTCGAGTCTGAACGTGGGTTACACCAAAGGCAAAACTACGTCGTTTTGAAGGCAACATAAATGTCATATTTGAGCCAAAAAATAATTTCATCATTTACAATTACAAAAACCAGCCCAACCCTCTCTCAAACTCTATCCCCCTCACTCAGCCGTGGTTTGGTGGTTGCCCAGTCGACCGCCGCGAGCCGCTGTTCGCCGACGACTGAGAATCGCCGCGAACGTTGGCTGGACTACATGCAAATAATAGGTTCTGTTCGGTTTTGGGTTCTAAACGTGGTTTTGAGGTTTGTTTTGCCTAAATCCCCTTCTCCTTTCCTAGATCTAAAGATTTCCGAATGGTTTTTTCGTTATTTTTTTACCTTTTTGAATCTGTTTGTCTTCGGTTTTTCGTTGCTGATTTTTGTGTTATTTTCTCGATTTTCCGTTTCTAATCCTCCTTTTTATTTTTAGATCGAACCCCTTTTTATAGGTGTTTCAACCACTGGTTGCGTGGAAAGTAGGGGAGGACGTGGTGGATGGTGGTTTCCTTCTTGGGCGGTGGTGAGGGTGACGAGGTTGGATGGTGGCAGAGGGATATATATATATCTGGGGTTAATGATGGGACTTAGGGCAGTGGGGGTTTATTTGGGATATTATTATTTTTCGGCTTAAATTCTGCTGTCGACGGCGACATGTGTTGAGGGAGCAGCGGCTCGAAAAGGTGTTGGCGGCGATTGAGTGATGAAGGCGGCGACGACTTGGATGAGCACATTAGGGTTTTTAGGTTAATGTTAAATTTAGGTTATGGGCTAGGGTTAAATTGTAAATAGGTAAGGGTTATAATATTTGGGCCTTAAAGCCCGGATGATGTAAGCCCCTCGACCCGACTTAGCCGATAGACCGAACAGAACGAGTCACACGAGGAATATTGAAGTAAATCGGGAAGATTTACCTTAATAAACGACCATTTTTTTCTTTTATCTTGTCTAGATGTGTAACACCCCCTTCCCAGCCTGGTTGAGAACCGGATCGGAAGGTGATATCGGTGATCAATACAATAAACTGTGCAACAAAATTTCTTTTTAATATTAACCTTTAAGCCAATCTCATACAATAATACAATGCCTCAATACATTTTAGTCCATTTAATCCATACGAAGCAATAATTAATCAATCAGGGCTAAATTGCTATTATTACAAGTTTTAAGGCCTAAACTGTAAATTCAACAAATTAAAGGTACTTCAATGCAATAGACTTTACCAGATTGGGATTCACAACATTATTAACATACATGTAAAATTTCATACCATTTGGATACCACTAGCCCATTCAATTTAATCTTTCAATATCTAGTGACTAAACTGTGAACCTTGCAAACTGTTTAATATGCCTTTAACTAACTTAACTAACCTCGTATCGAAACACCCTAGGACTGTTTGGAAACGGGTGAACGATGGTCAACCCTTGTTGACTTTACCCTTTAGACCGTACCGATACGGGCATGCCCTATATCGAAACAGGTTGACTTCATTTGACTTTGACTTTGACCCGTTTCGATACGCTATAAACCCGTATCGAAACAAAGGATTCTAATGGCAAAATGTTTCGAAACGGCCATGAACCGTTCCGATAAGCCCTATTCCTAATGCTCAATTATGCTTACCCGTATAGAAACGCCATCACCCGTTTCGATACGGCCTGACCTATAATGATAGATTTTTGCTGATATTTAATTAATTTGACCTTCTAAACAATGTCCAAATGCAACGAAATTTCTTACACAATATTTCAATGGTATAAACTACTAGCATGGCAAGTTTCATGATCATACGAATACGTTTACTATGTTTTGACCTTTATGAGCCAAGTATGCACTTTTAAGCCAACTAAAAAGGCCATTTAGGGCCATTAACCATATTACAACATATGCATATCACCAACATAACAAAATGGGCATAAATGACTAGTTCAACTACTTTGCCATCTTCCTAGGAGTTTTTAAGATCAAAACGCATTACTTTAGGGCTTGTAGTGACTTGTCTTGTTTTGCCAATCCGATCCTCCGACACACGATCCTTTCAACCTGAAAATGCATGAGATGAGACACGTTAGGCATACGATGCCTAGTGAGGTAGTCATAAGCAATATGAACAACAATATGTCAAGTATCAATATATATGATCTCAAGCTTATCAATGTCAATGCTATGCAACAATATACAATGTTTAACATATTCTTTTCACCATTAATCCTTGGATTCAGGGCCGGCCTTGGGTAGGGGCAACAAGGGCGCCCGCCCAGGACCCATCCCTCAGAAAAATTAAATATTGTATGTTTTTCAAAGTATATTTAAAGATATAGTTTGTTTTAATATTTGTTATCAGGGTTTATTTTTTTAATATTTGTTAATAGGGGCTAAGATTTTTCCAACATTTATCATTAAAGATCTACTGTTAATATTTTTTTTCTAATACTTGTTATTAGGGCCCTATTTTTTAATGTTTGTTATTAGAGGCTGAGTTTTTTTCAATATTTATTAGTAGGGGTCTACTCTTAATATTCAATTTTTTTCTAATACTTGTTATTAAGGGCCCATTTTTTCATACTTGTTATTAGGGGCTGAGTTTTTTTCCCGATATTATTATTAAGGATCTACTCTTAATATTCAATTTTTTCTAGTACTTGTTACTAGGGCTCTAGTTTTTTCCAACATTTGTTATTATGAGCATAGTTTTAAGGTAAAATTTTGATATACAGGCTGGTAAAACTAATTTTACACATGCCTGCATATTTACATTATAAAACTCAAATCCTAAAATCTAACCCTAACCCTAAAAAACTAAACCATAAACCCTATACCCTATACCCTAAATTCTCAACACTAATCTTAAATTTTAAACCCTACAACATAAACCCCTACACTTTAAACCCTAAACTAAAACCCTAACCCCTAAAATTAAAAGGCACATGTAAACTAAAGTTTACACGGCATGTGTATCAAAGTTTTTTTAATAGTTTTAAAATTTAATTTTTTTCAATACTTGTTATTAGGGGACCAATTTTTTCAATACTTGTTACGATGGACCAACTCTTAAAATTTAATTTTTTTCATTACTTGTTATTGGGGAAAAAGATTTAAATAGCGACATGCAACCACAACAACGATCATTATATGAGGTAGTGGCATCATCTAAAACCGCGATATATGCAACCATTATGTCCACAACAACATATGTTACTAAAAATATTTCATAACCGCGATACTCGTAATAAACAAAATAACATCTATTATATACACAATCATGATAAATACAACACAACCGAAAATACGACTGTAACTATAATTACAATTTAAATCCTCAATTTAAGGCCCATTTTTTAAGTTCGCCCCGGGCCTCCAAAAACTCAGGACCGACCCTGCTTGGATTGAATCAAGATAGTGGATACGCGAATTCCTACGCCTCGCCAAGTCAATGAATGGTCTAGTCCCTCCGCCTCGCCAATATGACCAAAATCAATACACATCCCTCCGCCTCGCCAAATCAATATAGGCCGTAGCCTTAGGACCGTAGTCCACCCGTACACTGAGCTCATGAATTCTATGGCATGCTAATTGTATCCAATGTCTATTCAAATCCAAGGTTCCAATGCTCATATCCCTTTCAATAATCAATGAGTATTCCAATGACCAATGATTTTCAATATTATCAATAGCCAATATGTCTCATAATCAGTGTTTCATGGTTGAATGTTAATAACAATAATCAATGATTTCTTTGCAATGTTTCTATACTGTAACACCCCAATTTTGGGCTTGGAAGTTTAGGGTCTGAACCAGACCGGTCTGATTTTCGGTTCGAATATAAAAGAAGGTTTTAGGGAAAGCCTAGTTCAGGATGCTTTAAAAATATAGAAAAATATGTAAAATCCTCTTTTAATATATATATATATATAAGAGTGGTGAAAACAATTTTACAAAATAAGGTTTGGAAATGCTACATTTCGGTGTAGTGACCAAAATGCGATTTTTGAAAAGTTTAGTGGTGACTGTTTTGTAAGGATTGAAACTTTGAATCTTTAAGGAGCTAATTTACCCAAAAATGTTTTCTCCAGATTTTTCCTTAATTTGGGTGATTTAATTAATGTTTAATTAAATAAAATAAAGATGGGTAACTACTTTTTGGATTTTCATAACTACCTTTTCCTAATTTTCTCTCATTCCTTTTTCTCTCAAAATCCCATCATCCAAACACTTTTCTCCAGAAACTTTTGCATTGATCTTCACTTCAATTGATGAGATTTCTATCATCCATTAGTTCCTAATCAATCTTGCATCAAATCCTTTTGATTTCCTCATTAAATTTTCAAAGAATTATGCCCCAAATCAAGGAGAAATCACCATTTAGAGGTAAGATTGTTCTTCTCCTCTAAATACTCAGTTCTTTACTGAAATTCCCAAGTTTTCAATCCTTAATTTAAGTTTTATAAATGGTTTTAATGTTGGAGACATGATTTTGGCTTAAAACTCAAGATTTTGGAAGAAATTTTGAAGAATTTCGTTGTGATTGCTTGGGCTCTGTTTTGAGACGATTCTTTAATGTGTTTTGGATGTCTAGTGATGTTTGAAATGAGGTTTTATCAATCTAATCCCGAATAGGTTGTATTTCCTAAGTTTTTGCTTATGAAAATGGTGGTTTTTGAGGTGTTTTTGGTGTTCTGTTATAGCTGGAGGTATAAGGACGAGTTTAGGTTTATTTTGGATGTTAATTGATGTTTAGAAATGGTTAGAAGTGATGGATCTTGGCTGAGTAAAGTTTTGGAAGAGTTTGGAGGTGATTTCGGTTGTGTTTGGTAGCCAAAATGTTGGTTTTAGGTAGAGCATCAAGTTTAGGTGTGTTGGCTGAAGATTTCAATGCATGGTGATGCATTAATCCTCTACTTTGATGTGTTTAAAACAGGGGAGACATCTTCGGACACATTTGGAGTTGATTTGGAATCTTAATTGGCGTTTCGGCAAGCAAGCGAAACGTAATTGGTGAGTGGAGTTGGGTTTCCATCTTTGTAATGATTATTTGAAGGTTTTGAGAGCTTAGTTTAAGTCTAAACAAATTAGCTAAACTCAAGAGTAAGTTTTCGGAAAAACTCCCTCGGATGTGCTATGTTGTGGTTTGATGCATTGGTTATGAAATGCATGTTTAATTACTGTTTTGAAAGCATGTTTTAGCATGATTAATGCTGGTTTTGAAAGCCATGTGTTGAAGGATGCTCAAGGTAAGAGATCCTTTGTTTGACATGTTATTAGTTTGGTAATGATGCATGGTGATGCATGATGTTTGATGGCTTTGATTAATGCTTTAAAACAGTGAATTGATGATGGTATTTGATGTATATTGGCAAGTGGTGAATTGGTTTTAAAGTACTTGAATCGGATATAGTTAGTCGGCTATAGGATTGGGTGCACCATAAGTAAGTCGCCTTGGATGTTGAGGGGTTGTGATTGTACCGTAAACTCCATCCAAGTATCCTAACGAGAGAGGTAAGATCACAACGGTGGTTAAAAGTCTGTGTGTGGATCTTGGTAAGATCACAACGGTGGTTAAAAGTCCGTGTGTGGATCTTGTGTTATGTGTCCCGTACTCTCGTTAGTGGGTTATACAACTACCGATGATTGATGTTGAGGGGTTTTGATTGTACCGTTAAACTCCATCACGGGTGTTGAGGGGTTGTGATTGTACCGATAAACTCCACCTTGTAAGCCGATAGTGTGTATGAAGCGTGTGGGACAACACTTGTAATCTGCGTATCCGATTGTGTTTTTGTGTTGAATTGGTTATGATCTATCACTTGGAAGCCAATATAATGAATCAAATGTAATGAAGCATGAGATGCTTGTAAAGTATGCAAGGTTGCATGAAAAGAGATGAGCATGTGTTTTTAAAAGCTTTGTGAAAGTGTTTTCTAAAATGCATTGTAGTATTGGTTTTATTTAGAGTATGCATCACTAAGCATTTGTGCTTACGCTCTCTTTTACCAATTATGCAGATAATTGAGGTGTTGAAGGGCAACAAGGGAGCTAAGTGTGTCCAAGGGAATCCAAGCTCATGTATGGTGATGTTTTCATACACTATTAGTTTTGGTAATTTGGCAATGGGAATCTAAACTTTGTTTTGGGAGATGTGTTGAACTCCCTAAGTTGAGGCATGTTGCCTTTGTTGGTTTGAACTTGTAAATGGCCTTTAAATGCTTGTTTGAAGTTTGGTTGCTTATTTGGTTTTGAATAATAGGAAGCATGCCTCTAGACATGTGAAATTCATGTTTGATGCTATGAATGTGTTTAGGAGTTCTAAACATGCACCTTATAGGTTTAATGATTTGTTGGTATGTTTGTAAAGTCATTTGGATGAGTTTGAATGGATTTATGTATGAAAAACCAGCAAAATCTGCAGCTTCTGGGCAAACTGTATTAGAACACTCTCTGGCGTTTCGAAACGGGGGCCTGTAATGGCCTTCGTGTTTCGAAACGGCTGGAGGCTGTTCCGAAATGTTTTGGCTACTGGAAGGCCTTGTTTCGGAACCAGTCTCGGAACCAACCCACGTTTTGGAACGTTCAACGCCATTTTGGTCCTCGTTCTGATACGACAGGTGGACGTTTCAAAACAGGTGACCGTTGGACACTGATTTGAATGGTGCTGAAGTTTGTAAGCTTTACATTTTAGTCCCGAATGTTGATGTTGCAATTGTTGGTGTTTGAGATGTCCATTTAAGTTGATTTTTGGCAGAGTAGCATGTAATGTGACTAATTTCATATTGGTAACCTTAAAATCAGTTTTGACCTTCTAATTTACAGAAATTGCAATTTGGTCCCTAATCTTGTGTTAAGTGCAATTGAGTCCCTCTTTGTTGTTCGATCGCTGCGTCTTTCTCATATATGTTTCATGAGTGCTCACTTAGGGTTAATGTGCATCTAGACAAGATTAAAAAGAAAAAAAGGGTTGTGAATCAAGGTTGACTTTCAGGTTGAATTTGGTTTTCCTCGTGTAATCTTCGTAGTTCGGATCAACCGTCTAGGCCGGGCTAATGGGGTTACATTTGGTGGTATCAGAGCTTAGTTTCCGTATCCTTGGGATTTGTATGAGGATGATGTATGTGTATTTGCGTGATATGCCTTTTGGGTGAAAGAATGTTGTCTAAATTGTGATGCATGGTTTCAATTGTGATGATATGCTATGTTGGAATGTGTTAGGGGATCCCATTGCCATATCAAAACTAATGAAAAGAATTGTTTTCGAAAAAGAGCTTGAGTACTTGGAATACTTACCTTGTTGAGCCTAATTATGTTTATTGTATTTGTGTCAGTGCATTGTTTTTCTTGTAATGGGGCCGCGTAGGGAGATGAGAATGAACACAAGAGCTATGGCTCAGATTGAGAACGAGAATGACGAGAACACTGAGAATGTTGTGGATTTACCTCCTCCCCTGGTGGTGGACCACCCGGCGGTGGTGGTGCTGGAGGTGATAGTGCTGGTGTTGGTGCTGGTGCTGGGGTCGCTAGACCCGAAGGTGTGCAGGGGCAAGCTGCTCCTAACATGACTGTGTTGATTCAGGCTATTGCTGGAGCCTTTCAGGCAGCAGTAGCTGGAGCTCACGGAGCTGCGAATCAGGATGATGCTAATGTGAGATTGCCTTTGGAACGTCTTCGCAGTCTGGGAGGGACTGAGTTTAGAGGTTTATCTCCGGAAGGATCCGAGTCTTGGTTGGAAAGCACCAAGAGGATTTTGGGGCAAATGAACTGCAATAATGTGCAGAAGTTGGGTTGTGTGGTGTCACTGTTGCATGATGATGCTTATACGATGTGGACGACCACTGTCTCTGGAATGGAGGACAATGATGTGACTTGGACGTTCTTCCTGAACGCGTTCAAGCGAAAGTATCTGGGTGTGCGATACCTAGATGAGAAGAAAAGAGAGTTTATGTCTCTTGTGCAAGGGAGCATGACGACAGCTGAGTATGAGATCCAGTTTGTCCGCCTTAGTCAGTATGCACCTGATCTAATCCCTGATGAGCGGGAGAGGTGTGAACGTTTCCGTTATGGATTGGTAACGGACGTGAAGACTTTTATGCTTGCGACTGAGTATACAAATTTTGATGTGCTTGTGAGTAGAGCGAAGGACATCGAGCAGAACTTGGGTCTGTCTTCCAGAGGCGTTAGTTCTAGCTCGGGCAAAAGAGCTGCTGATCATAGTTCCAATGGTGGACGGAACAAAAGAGGATGAGATAAGAGGTATCAGTCTTCTGCTAGGCCTGGTAATGGAGGACATGGTGCGCCTGTTCAGGGAGATAGGATGAGGGCTGATCAGAACACGTGTTGGACGTGTGAATCGCGTGGCCATTTGAGGCGAGATTGTCCTCGAGCAGTGAGGGAGGTTCAGGCTCCTGTTGCAGTGATGGGTAACTCATGTTGGAATTGTGGTTCGACAGACCACATGAGGAGGGACTGTCCTTTGTTGGCCGGTGGTGGTCAGGGACGTGCTCCTGGGGTAGTTGCACCATAGAGAGGTCGTGGGCGCGACCGTGGTAACTTTCAGCGCAGAGATGATGGTGGGAGGAATGTGGCGCATGTTGTGGCTGTACAACCTGAGGGTGGTGGCCAGGCTCGAGTGTATGCTCAGCGTGAGGGGAGGAATGATACGGATGTGATCGCAGGTACCTTTACTTTGCAATCCTTATCATTACTTTCCTTGATTGATTCTGGATCTACACACTCATACATATTGCGTGAACATGCTCAATTGCTTGGTTTACCTGTTGAGTCTTTGGATGTGGGTATGCGTGTGACTAGTTCCTTTGGGGAGACAGTCGTAACACGGAAGTTGTATAGAAGGTGTCCCTTGAAAGTGCAAAACCATGTTTTTCTTGTTGATCTTATGGAATTGCCATTCTATGGTTTTGATGCAATCCTTGGTATGGATTGGCTTGTTGAACATCGATTTGTAGTGGATTTTGAGAACAAGCGAGTTTCGTTTAAACTTGCGGATGATTACGAAGTAGTGGTGGTTGGTGAGAATGTGAAGTTTCTTGCCAATGTGGTGTCTACTTTGGAAGCAAGCCGAATGCTGAGGTAAGGTTGTGAGGCTTATCTAGCCTTTGTGATAAATCCTAGCTCTAAGGAGTTGCGCGTTCAAGATATCAGGACTGTGCGAGAGTTTCCTAGAGTGTTTCCGGAGGAGTTATCTGGATTGCCGCCCAGTCGAGAGGTGGAGTTTGGAATTGAGCTGTATGAAAACACCACTCCAGTGTCCATTACTCCTTACTGAATGGCACCTAAAGAGTTGAAGACGCAACTTCAGGAGTTGCTTGATCGTGGTTTCATTCGGCCGAGTGTGTCACCTTGGGGTGCACCGGTCTTGTTTGTGAAGAAGAAGGATGGCACTATGAGAATGTGCATCGATTATCGTCAGCTGAACAAGTTGACTATCAAGAATTGATATCCTTTGCCGAGGATTGATGATCTTTTTGATCAATTTCGGGGAGCGGTTGTGTTCTCTAAGATTGACTTAAGGTCAGGGTACTACCAGCTTAAGGTGAAAGATGTGGATGTGCCAAAAATAGCCCTTAGGACGAGGTATGGGCATTATGAGTTCCTTGTAATGCCGTTTGGTTTGACGAATGCTCCTGCAGCTTTTATGGACATGATGAATAGAGTGTTCCATGAATACCTGGACAAGTTTGTTGTGGTGTTCATTGATGATATTCTTGTGTACTCTCGTTTTGAGGAGGAGCATGAGGGGCATTTGAGGATTGTGTTGCAGGCGTTGTTGGAGAATCAGATTTATGCTAAGTTGAGCAAATGCGAATTCTGGCTTAAGGAAGTTGTTTTCCTTGGTCATGTGGTTTCTACTGAGGGAATTCGTGTTGATCCTCAGAAGATTGAGGCGGTGATGAATTGGAAGCCTCCTAAGTCTGTTCATGAAGTCCGTAGTTTCCTTGGGTTGGCAGTATACTACCGGAGGTTTGTGGATGGATTTTCAAAGATTGCTGCCCCTTTGACGAAGTTGTTGCAAAAGGATGTCAAGTATGAGTGGACAGAAGCAAGGAAACAAGCTTTTGAGAAGCTTAAGGCAGCATTGACGCAAGCTCCTATCTTGGTTCAACCTGAATCAGGAAAAGAGTTTGTGGTGTACAACGACGCATCCTATGTTGGTTTGGGGTGTGTGCTAATGCAGGAGGGTAAGGTGGTGGCTTACGAAGTGTGCGAATTTCTTGCTGGTGCAAACTATGTATACCTTGGATAAGCTTGCAGAGTTGTACATTGCTAAGATTGTGCGACTGCATGGTGTGCCAAAGTCTATAGTGTCGGATAGAGATCCGAGGTTTACATTGCGTTTTTGGGAATGTTTGCATCAAGCTTTGGGTACACGGTTGAATTTCAGTACTTCTTATCATCCACAGTCGGATGGTCAGTCGGAGCGTGTTATCCAAGTGCTTGAGGATATGTTGAGGTGTTGTGTGATTGAGTTTCAAGGTTCTTGGGAGAAGCATTTTCCTTTGGTGGAGTTTTCTTATAACAATAGCTACCAGACAAGTATTCAAATGGCACCTTATGAAGCCTTGTATGGGAGGAAGTGCAGAACTCCTCTTTGCTGGGCTGAAACAGGTCAGAAGTTGGTCTCGATGCCGGCTTTGTTGAAAGGAACTACCGAGAAGGTGAAGCTCATTTGTGAGCGGTTGAAGGCAACTTCTGATCGGCAGAAGTCTTACGCAGATTTGAAGCGTAAGGAGATTGAGTTTACGGTGGGTGACCGTGTGTTCTTGAAGGTTTCGCCTTGGAAGAAGGTGATGAGGTTTGGTCGGAAGGGTAAGTTGAGCCCTAGGTATATTGGACCATACGAGGTGATTGAACGTGTGGGTCCTGTTGCGTACAAGCTGAGGTTATCGCAAGAGTTAGAAAAGATACATGATGTGTTTCATGTCTCTATGCTACGAAGGTATAGATCGGATCCTTCGCATGTTATGCCTGTGGAGGAAGTGGAGTTGAATCCAGATTTGACCTATGATGAAGAGCCAGTTGAAATTCTGGATTCGGACAGTAAAGTTCTTCGTGGTAAGATCATTGAATTGGTTAAGGTGTTGTGGAGACATCGTGGTGTCGAGGAAGCCACGTGGGAAAGGAAGGATGACATGAAGAAGCAGTTTCCTTACCTTTTTCCTCTAGGTAAATTTCGAGGACGAAATTTCTTAAGAGGGGGAGAGTTGTAACACCCCAATTTTGGGCTTGGAAGTTTAGGGTCTGAACCAGACCGATCTGATTTTCGGTTCGAATATAAAAGAAGGTTTTAGGGAAAGCCTAGTTTAAGATGCTTTAAAAATATAGAAAAATATCTAAAAATCCTCTTTTAATATATATAAGAGAGTGGTGAAAACAATTTCACAAAATAAGGTTTGGAAATGCTACATTTCGGTGTAGTGACCAAAATGCAATTTTTGAAAAGTTTAGTGGTGATTGTTTTGTAAGGATTGAAACTTTGAATCTTTAAGGAGCTAATTTACCCAAAAATGTTTTCTCCAGATTTTTCCTTAATTTGGGTGATTTAATTAATGTTTAATTAAATAAAATAAAGATGGGTAACTACTTTTTGGATTTTTATAACTACCTTTTCCTAATTTTCTCTCAAAATCCCATCATCCAAACACTTTTCTCCAGCAACTTTTGCATTGATCTTCACTTCAATTGATGAGATTTCTATCATCCATTAGTTCCTAATCAATCTTGCATCAAATCCTTTTGATTTCCTCATTGAATTTTCAAGGAATTTGGCCCAAATCAAGGAGAAATCACCATTTAGAGGCAAGATTGTTCTTCTCCTCTAAATACTCAGTTCTTTGCTGAAATTCCCAAGTTGTCAATCCTTAATTTAAGTTTTATAAATGGTTTTAATGTTGGAGACATGATTTTGGCTTAAAACTCAAGATTTTGGAAGAAATTTTGAAGAATTTCGTTGTGATTGCTTGGGCTCTGTTTTGAGATGATTCTTTAATGTGTTTTGGATGTCTAGTGATGTTTGAAATGAGGTTTTATCAATCTAATCCCGAATATGTTGTATTTCCTAAGTTTTTGCTTATGAAAATGGTGGTTTTTGAGATGTTTTTGGTGTTCTGTTATAGCTGGAGGTATAAGGACGAGTTTAGGTTTATTTTGGATGTTAATTGATGTTTAGAAATGGTTAGAAGTGATGGATCTTGGCTGGGTAAAGTTTTGGAAGAGTTTGGAGGTGATTTCGGTTGTGTTTGGTAGCCGAAATGTTGGTTTTAGGTAGAGCAGCTAGTTTCGGTGTGTTGGCTGAAGATTTCAATGCATGGTGATGCATTAATCCTCTGCTTTGATGTGTTTAAAACATGGGAGACATCTTCGAACACCTTTGGAGTTTATTTGGAAGTTTAATTGGCGTTTCGGCAAGCAAGCGAATCGTAATTGGTGAGCGGAGTTGGGTTTCCAGCTTTGTAACGATTATTTGAAGGTTTTGGGAGCTTAGTTTAAGTCTAAACAACTTAGCTAAACTCAAGAGTAAGTTTTCGGAAAAACTCCCTTGGATGTGCTATGTTGTGGTTTGATGCATTGGTTATGAAATGCATGTTTAATTACTGTTTTGAAAGCATGTTTTAGCATGATTAATGTTGGTTTTGAAAGCCATGTGTTGAAGGATGCTCATGGTAAAAGATCCTTGGTTTGACATGTTATTAGTTTGGTAATGATGCATGGTGATGCATGATGTTTAATGGCTTTGATTAATGCTTTAAAACAGTAAATTGATGATGGTATTTGATGTATATTGGCAAGAGGTGAATTGGTTTTAAAGTACTTGAATCGGATATAGTTAACCGGCTATAGGATTGGGTGCACCGTAAGTAAGTCGCCTTGGATGTTCAGGGGTTGTGATTGTACCGTAAACTATATCCATGTATCCTAACGAGAGAGGTAAGATCACAACGGTGGTTAAAAGTCCGTGTGTGGATCTTGGTAAGATCACAACGGTGGTTAAAAGTCCGTGTGTGGATCTTGTGTTATGTGTCCCGTACTCTCGTTAGTGGGTTATACAACTACCGATGAGTGATGTTGAGGGGTTGTGATTGTACCGTTAAACTCCATCACGGGTGTTGAGGGGTTGTGATTGTACCGATAAACTCCACCTTGTAAGCCGGTAGTGTGTATGAAGCGTGTGGGACAACGCTTGTAATCTGCATATCCGATTGTGTTTTTGTGTTGAATTGGTTATGATCTATCACTTGGAAGCCAATATAATGAATCAAATGTATTGAAGCATGAGATGCTTGTAAAGTATGCAAGGTTGCATGAAAAGAGATGAGCATGTGTTTTTAAAAGCTTTGTGAAAGTGTTTTCTAAAATGCATTGTAGTATTAGTTTTATTTAGAGCATGCCTCACTAAGCATTTGTGCTTACGCTTTGTTTTACCAATAATGCAGATAATTGAGGTGTTGAAGGGCAACAAGGGAGCTAAGTGTATCCAAGGGAATCGAAGCTCATGTATGGTGATGTTTTCATACACTATTAGTTTTGGTAATTTGGCAATGGGAATCTAAACTTTGTTTTGGGAGATGTGTTGAACTCCCTAAGTTGAGGCATGTTGCCTTTGTTGGTTTGAACTTGTAAATGACCTTTAAATGCTTGTTTGAAGTTTGGTTTCTTATTTGGTTTTGAGAAATAGGAAGCATGCCTCTAGACATGTGAAATTCATGTTTGATGCTATGAATGTGTTTAGGAGTTCTAAACATGCACCTTATAGGTTTGATGATTTGTTGGTATGTTTGTAAAGTCATTTGGATGAGTTTGAATGGATTTATGTATGAAAAACCAGCAAAATCTGCAGCTTCTGGGCAAACCGTATCGGAACACTCTCTGGCGTTTCGAAACGGGGTCCTGTAAGTGCTTTCGTGTTTTGAAACGGCTGGAGGCTGTTCCGAAACGATTTGGCTACTGGAAGGCCTTGTTTCGAAACCAGTCTCGAAACCAACCCGCGTTTCGGAACGGTCAACACCGTTTCGGTCCTTGTTCCGATACGGCAGGTGGACGTTTCGAAACAAGTGACCGTTGGGCACTGATTTGAATGGTGCTGAAGTTTGCATGTTTTACATTTTAGTCCCGAATGTTGATGTTGCAATTTCTGGTGTTTTAGATGTCCATTTAAGTTGATTTTTGGCAGAGTAGCATGTAATGTGACTAATTTCATATTGGTAACCTTAAAATCAGTTTTGACCTTCTAATTTACAGAAATTGCAATTTAGTCCCTAATCTTATGTTAAGTGCAATTGAGTCCCTCTTTGTTGTTCGATCGCTGTGTCTTTCTCATATATGTTTCATGAGTGCTCACTTAGGGTTAATGTGCATCTAGACAAGATTAAAAAGAAAAAAAAGGGTCGTGAATCAAGGTTGACTTTAGTTTTCCCCGTGTAATCTTCGTAGTTCGGGTCAACCGTCTAGGCCGAGCTAAGGGGGTTACAATAACGATGTCTATATCAATGACAATGCTCAATGACTATATCAATGACTATGTTCGATACTCAATGATAAACTTACCGACACTTACCAAGGTGTCCGTTTGATTATCCGATGCAATTTTTTCCAATACCAATGTGAGTAAAATGATTGAAGACAACAATAATGGATTCGAGAAGGCGTTTCGCTTAATCCTGAGGCTTCGACTACACTCACCTTGACAATCCGAAGCTTTCAAGGCTCTCGGATAACAATACCCTTACTTCCAGCTTTCGATTCAGATGGTGAAACTTCTTTCTCCACTTCTTGAGCTAGAAAACCAACATGAAGATGATTAGGGTCGATATTACGATATCAAAATCAATACAACGATGTCAAAATCGATATCCGAATCTATATAAACAACAACGATGAAATATCCATGGGTAGTCAAAACCCTAGCTCAAGATTAAGCTTGATATATCCATGGAATCCATTAACCGATTGAGGAATATAGCTTACCTGATCGATAGAAACGATTCGATATCAATAAAACGAAGGAAAAGTGAAGCTAAAAAATTCTCCAATGAATCAGGGACTCAATTTTCCCTTCTTGCCAAACCTTAAAATCTTCTTCCACGGTGATACTTTGAGGAAGGCTTTTTCTCCAACTTCATACTCGATATCTCTTCTCTTAAGATCAACATAAACCTTTTATCGACCAAAGGCAGCCTTTAAACGATCATGGATAATGGTGATCCTCTCTTCAGTCTCTCGAAGCAAGTCAGGGCCTAACATCTTGCCCTCTCAAAGCTCCGACCAACACAATGGAGTTCTACATCGCCTACCATACAATGCTTCATACGAGGCCATTTGGATTGATGCTTGGTAACTATTATTGCAGGCAAATTCAACAAGGGGTAGAGATTTCTCCCAAGTTCCACCGAAGTCAATAATGCATGCCCGAAGCATGTCTTCCAAGATCTTTATAGAGAGGTTCAATAACAATGCATGTTTTTACGATTTCAATGGACATATTTTTCTGTGATTTACCTAGATTACCCTTTCTGACTGACCATCAAATTGTGGGTGAAAGGCTGTGCTAAGATTTACTCTGGTGCCCAGAGATCCTTGTAAGGTCCTCCAAAACCGAGATTCAAATCGGGGATCTCGATCGGAGATGATAGATTTAGGTACTCCGTGGAGTCGGATTACTTCTTTAATATACAAGTCAGCTAGTTTAGGGAGACCGTAGTCCATTCTAACTGGTATAAAATGAGCTGACTTCGTGAAATGATCTACAATGACCCATATGGCATCATGCTTCGCGGGAGTTAACGGTAAACCACTAAAAAAATCCATAGTGATCTTTTTCCACTTCCATTTCGGTGGATCAATAGGCTGCAATAACCCAGTAAGAGTACAATGTTATGCCTTAACACGTTGGCACGTGAGACATTTAGAAATGAAATCAACTATGGCCTGCTTCATGCCAGACCACCAATAGATTTCCCGCAGGTCCTTGTACATCTTTACAGACCCGGTGTGAACAAAAAAAGAACTCGAATGAGCTTCAGAAAGAATATCGGCACGAAGAGATTCATCATTAGGCACACAGACTCACTCATGAAAACACAAGAGTCCTTTTGAATTAATTCTGAAGTCAGGGTTATCTGATAGCTTAGAGACAATGGATTTAAGCTCAGGATCTTGCTCTTGCAAATCCTTAATCCGCGAAATGATGGTAGACTGAACTTGGAGTTCAGCTATAAGACAACGATGCTTCCGAAGTCAGAAGTGAGCGTTAATTGCTCAAGGGGCTACAAATTAAAAATATTACAATAAGTTAACGTACTATACAATACGTATGACTCTAAATTTATTGTCAATGCTTACCAGGCAGAGGTTTGCGGCTGAGTGCATCAGCTACAACGTTAGCCTTGCCCGGGTGGTAATTAATAACAAGATCGTAATCTTTAAAGAGTTCCATCCACCTCCGTTGCCAAAGGTTCAACTCTTTTTGAGTCATCATATACTTAAGGCTCTTATGATCGGTGAAAAGATAACATTTTTCTCTATAGAGATAATCTCTCCAGATTTTTAATGCGAAGAAAAATGCAGCCAATTCAAGGTCGTGGGTGGGATAATTCATTTCGTGTGGCTTAAGTTGTCTCGAAGCATAAGCGATAACCTTGCCTTTTTGCATCAATACACATCCTAACCCAAGATGCGATGCATCACTATAAACTGTGTAGTCCTTTCCGGACTCAGGTTGGGTTAGGACAGGTGCATGGGTCAATACTTGTTTCAACTGATCAAAACTTTGTTGTTGAATCTCGGTCCAAACAAAAGGAGCTTCTTTCCTCAACAGCTTAGTTAAAGGAGCAGCTATCATAGAAAACCCTTTCACAAATCTTCAATAATAGCCAGCAAGCCCAAGGAAGCTTCTGACTTCTCCAATATTCTTCGGTGGATGCCAATCTATGATAGCTTGGATTTTCTTCGGGTCCACCTAAATCCCCAAAGCCGACACGATATGTCCCAGAAAGGAAACTCCGGTGAGCCAAAACTTACACTTAGAGAACTTCGCGTACAACTGCTTTTCTCTCAAGGTCTGAAGCACAATACGAAGATGATGTCGGTGCTCCGCTTTATTCTTGGAATAGATCAATATGTCATCTATAAACACCACTACGAACTTGTCAAGATAGGTCGAAAGACCAGATTCATCAAATCCATAAAAGCTGCCGGTGCGTTGGTTAACCCAAAGGGCATTACCAAGAATTTGTAGTTTATATACCTCATACGGAAGGCAGTCTTTGGTACATCACACTCCTTAACTCTCATTTAATAGTAGCCTGACCTTAAGTCGGTCTTGGAAAACACAGAGGCATCCTTTAGTTGATCGAACATGTCGTCTATTCTAGGCAATGGATATTTATTCTTAATGGTTACTTTATTCAATTGTTGGTAGTCAATACACAATCGCTTAGAATCATCTTTCTTCTTAACAAAGAGGACTGGAGCTCCCTAAGGTGAAGAGCTCGGTTGAATGAAACCTTTGCTCAATAATTCTTGAATCTGAGTCTTTAATTCCTTTAATTCCACAGCTGCCATATGATATGGTGCAATGGAAACTGGAGCAGTCCCAGGTTGTACCTCAATGCCAAACTCCACTTCACGGGTTGCGGGCAATCCCGAAAGTTCATCAGGGAATTCATATACGGTGTCTATGTCTCGCAATTGTGGCTCATCTCTAGACTCTAATGCCAAAGCGTACAATGATGGATTTCTCGCATTCATCAATACAACAATCTCCTTACCTAGACTCTGGAGATACAATTTCCTCTTACAACAATCTACCTAGGCTTGATGCTCACTAAGCCAACCTAAGCCTAGGATGACATCAAATTCATGGATCGGTAAAACCAACAAATTGGCCGGAAAAGGAATTCCTTGGATCATTAAAGGGCATTTCTTATACACTACTTTCACAGTGACACATTCTCCTAGAGGATTGGTTACAGAAATTCTCGATGCTATTGGTTCGGAAGACATATTATATTTCTTAATTACAATGTACTTATAAAAGAATGACTAGAACCAAGGTCAATCAATGCATATAAGGAATGTTAATATAGCTCGATAGTACCTACAATGACATCAGGTTCATCCTCTTCTTCTCTGCTCCTCACATGATACATTTGGGCAGGAGCTTTTGAATCTTGCTTTCCAAAGGTTTTCCCTGGACCACTCGATCGCTCGAAAGTTCCCTATTATCCTTGCCTCGATCCTTTACCTTGAAAGGATTGAACAGGAGAAACAGCAGTAGTCGTTGTGGCAACATATTTGGTTGCATTCAAAGGGCAATCACGAATAAAGTGACCCTGCTCACCACTGTAGTAACAGGCTCCAGTCTGCTTACGCCATTGACCCGATGGATGCCTATTCTGACAATAATTTTAAAGTGGATATTGGTTGCCCCAATTTGAACCTCCAGTACTATCAACAGACGCTGCTTTGGCAAAGGACTGGGTCACAGACTGAGGTCTCTCAAAGTTTCCAGAACGGGAGGGCTATGGATAGATATTCTGTTTGGGGCCTTGATATCTCCCTTTCTTATTCCATCTCGGAGGTCGAGAATCATCCCTGAACCTCTTCTCGGGACTTTCCATACCCACCAGCTCGTTGAGCTCTCTGTGCAGCTTCGGTGGCCTTAACTCGATTCACAAGGTCTTAGAAATCACAAATGCCTAACGCAGTGAACATAGGGCGTAGTTCATCATTAAGCCCTGCAATGAACATCCGACACTTGTCTTCCTCTTTCTTAATGTACACAACATCATATCTACAATACTTGCAGAAGTCATGGATGTACTGTTCGATCGGTCGCCCGCCCTGTTTGAGGAGTGTAATCACCTATTTTGTCCGGGGTGTTAAACTCGTCTCCTTTTCTTTTTAATAATGGGCTTTGCTATTTATGTTAATTATATATATGTTGTGAATAAAAACCAAAAAAAGAAAAAAGGAAAAAAATCAAAAAACAATATATATACACATATATATATATATATATATATTACTACTATTAGAATATCTATTGTTATTATTTACTATATTATTTACTATTATTCATTATTATTACCACAATTATACTATTATCTATTGCTTATAGTATTATTATTAATATTATATACCGGGTATTATCCTTGTTATCTCATGTTGTTATTACCTACCATATTATAATTACTATTATTATCTTATTATTATTATATTATTAAATCTGAAAAAATAAAAATACAAACATTAAATAACAAAGCCCATTACATATTAATATTAATAAATAAAGCCCAAAGTTTATGTTACAGTCCATCAGATATTAAAAACCCAAACACAAAATAAAATACACGGCCCAGTTGACTAGGCCCGGATACTTAAGGTAACAGAAACACTAGAAGCCCTCAACAGCCCTAGCGCCGCACTCGTCTCCTCCGTTGGATCGAGAGCATGATCGACGGCTCAGATCAGCCTCCAGACGCGCGCGTGTAGTCCACCGTACACCTCATCAGTTTCCCACAGCCGTCTGATCATCCCGGCCACGTCCCTGCCTCCTCTGGTCCCCCCTCCCTCTTAGCAGTCACATGCAACACAAAAACACAAATGTCAGAGCCAAAATGCAAACGTAACAGAAACGTACGAAGCAAAAAACAACAACCAATTCATCAGATGAATTCGGCCAAGAATTACCAGCAACACAACAGATTTTCCAGCAATTTTATGCAATTAGAAAAAGAGCAAAATTGTAATATTCCAGCTATATAAAGCCCGAAGAAAAATGTAATGAAGCAGAGGAGCATTAGAGATTTTTCAGAGAGGTTTTTTTGAGAGGATTTCAGAGAGAGTTTTTGAGAGAGAAAACATGTAATCCAAAGGTTTCAGTGAAATACAAGCAACCTCGAAGCCTTTAGAGGTATCTTCATTGTCTTTGTTTTCATTCCCATTCGAATCGTATAAAAAAATGAAAGGATAAGTTTTTTACCTCCGTGTCTCTTCTTCTCCTTCCCCCGTCCTATTTTCCTCCTTGCCGCCGATAAGCCTCTTGACCCCTTGGGGTCTCGCATGGTAAGCCGGTGAAGGTGGTAACACGGAAATGGAGTTTTTTTTAAATACTTTGGTTTTCGGTTTTCGAAGAAAAGAAAGGGGTCGGTTTCTGTTTTATTTAAAGATTGAAAGGAAAGTGTTTTTTTGGGTATCAGAAAGGTCGGAAAAAGGTCTCTTTTTGAGGTTCCGGCGCCGGCAACAGCGACCGGAACCGTGACGGCGCCAAAGAGAAAAACAGAGAAGGGAGCTATCTGGTTAGGGTTTAAAAATGAAAAAGGGCTAAGGTGTTTTTTAAATTGAGTTTATATAATGTTTTTTCTTTTTAAAATTGGGTTCATAGAATTTTAAAACCTTCTGTGTTGTGTAATTACGCACGGAGGGTTTCCGTCTTTTTTAATCATGCCCGTGGTCCTCCACCCTTTTCAAATGTTTATAATTTGGTCACCGTTTTCATTCTGATCGATGGCCGGATGGGTTAATTCCAGTTCTGGTCCCTGTGGCTTTCCGTGTTCTTTTATTTTAGCCCCTATTTCAGGTTTTAATTGTCTTTTTAATGAGTAATTTGCCATTTTAGTCCTCGTCAGTTTGCAATTTTTTAGCCTTTAAGTTTGCATTATATTTGTGTTAAATGATTTTGTTGCTCATGCATTTTGCTTATTGTATCGAATATTTGTTTTGCATGCGAATATGTTTGTTTATGCATATAATATTTGGTTTTCTCAATGTGTGGTTGTATGTTTTTTAATCTTGTTTAAGCATGTTGCTTAGTATAGTTTTGCTATGTATGTTTTTTAATATGTGCATATCTTGTCTTTTCATAATGATTCGAATATGTTTGTTGTGACATGCATTCTAATTGTCATCCATGTGACTCTTAATGTTTAAATTTGTATGATAATTATTTTTTATAAAACAGAGATACTTATTAATTCGCGTATTCGGGTCGACTAGCCTAGCTTATTGGATGTCCCGCGAATATTCGGATTAATTCGAATCGTCTAAAGGTAAATTCGTAATTGAAATGGACAAGACCATATCACCATATTTTATCTGCTTGCATCATGCATAAAGGTGACGTACGAGATCCGAACCCTAAACTAACACGACAGTCAGTCTTATATGATGTCAGTTTAGTCTTTGGTCCGGTGTACCGTCATCCTTTTTAATTAAACGAAGAACTAATTTGAAACTACCAATTTGGATAAAGCTCGTATAATTAAAGTCCGGTTTTCAATTAAGATCCCCTAAGTAAAGTCTTTTTTAAATTCAGATAATTTCCATCAATTAAAAGTAACAATTGTTTTGGTACCGATTTCCGGGCGTGATGGGGGTGTTAACCCTTCCCCACACGTAACCAACTCCAGAACCCTTTCAAATGAATCTCTGGTTTAGTTTTTACGGTGTCTGGCCTACCTCAGTGGTTGGTGGCGACTCCAACCGAGAAAAAAAAGATTTTTTAAAAGGTTTTTTTTCCAAAACTCGAATTGTTTTAAATTCCCCCCTTTAACTTAAATTTTTATTTCAAAAAAGCAGGGACTCCTTTTAGTGAGAGAAAAAAAACCTTGTTACAGTCTGGCGACTCCGCTGGGGATCATTTTGTTTTTCAAAACAAAAGAGAGTTAAGCCAAAGAAATAATTGTTGCTTTTAATGATGGAAATTTTTGAAATTTAATTTGACTTTAGCGAGGTGGTTCTTCCTTGAAAATAGAACTCTAGTCATACGAGCTTTGACAATTGGTGGTCTTGAATTAATTTTTCATTGAATTTCAAAGGAATCACCGACATGTGTTGCATCACGCATTAAGCTCTATACCCGAGCTTCGTCCCTTAAGTGGGAGTGAAACGCCCATACCCACGTGAGTCTCCCTCCACGGGTCGGTAGTTCACTTCCGGAATCCACGCCTTTGTCATGTGAGCAGCCCTCCACGTCACTAGGTTGTGCTTTCCCCCGAATCGAAACCAATTCGCAAGCTTGTAATGGGCCAGAATTGGGGTTCTTTTCACCTTAGTAGGTGATAAGATATGTTCGGGTACCCTTGTTAGAACCGAACCCACATGAGTGAGAATTTAAGAAGCCCACCCCGATTAGAGCCATGCGGATAACCGTAGAATTAGAATTCATGCTATTAGGTCTTGCATCGTTAATTTGCTTTGATGTGTTTCCTTATGATTTGTTTCATTCAAGTATTCATTATTGTTGATACTAACCCAACTTCCTTTTTGCCTTGTTTTGCTTATTTTTGCATATTCATCGTATTTTCATACGAAGTGTTGATTCGAGAACAGTCTAAAGTTGAAAACTTTCACAACGGGAGAAAGAGTCCATAGCAACGAAGCTCCCAATGCGCGCTAATTTAGAAAGAGGGGACGAGCAAAATTTATTGAAAATCGTACCCTATGTGTTTATTTTCTTGCCTCGTTGTAACCAGGCTTGATCTTCGTTATGAGAAGTTGTTTAATGAGGATGTTTGTCGAATCAAAATTTCCTTGCATTCGATTGTGTTTTTTGTTTATTGCCTTTAATCATATGTTTTTGTTTTGCATACGACATATCATGCATTACATCATTAAGTCATGTAATTAATCGGTCGAGGTTATGGCAGCATTTTTGACTACCGAAGATTCCACATCCACACTTTACTCGCCATCAAAGAAGGCAAATGGAGGAAAGTTTTGCTAAGTGAGAAGCCGACTTTAGAAGGGTCCAAATGGGGCATATTATGGCCATGGATCCTTTTGAGAGTACCATCAGACTGTGGGGCACGAGATTTAGAGTTGCCCGGAATTCAAGCAGTTTGTCCAGGGATTAATGGACTGTAAGGAGGTTGAGTTCCTCGAAGAAGCTTAAGGGGTGGGATGGATGGCCAGCTTAACAGTAGTCAAGAGTGTTAGTGCATCCAAGTTTGTTTGCCTTCATTTTATTGCATTTTAATCTTTTCTTGATGTAATGTGTGAAATCAACCTTGCTACCCTTTGCCCGAAGGTAGCAAAGATCTTTTTGTAAAGGGCCTAAGATTGCATGTTTTTTAAATATTCAATGAAAGGATGCACTGTGTTTTGTGTTTCAATTGCCTTTTTATTTTGTGTGTATATATTTGTCTATTGAGTCCCCGTATATCAATTGCACAATAGACATTGACTTTGACCCCAAAGGTTGACTTCGAGCCGCCTTTGTCTAGTGGAAATCGAAAGCTTTAAAGATGATGAATATGTGGTTTATACTCTGAGTTAATTTGGTCACCTAATTAAATACACATAGAATTAGGGCCTTCGGGAGAATAACCGGAAATCTTCCGTGCTAAAAGAAGAAAAAGAGAAGAAAAAGAGAAAAATGAAAAAGAGAATGAAAAAGAGAGAGAAAAAGAAAATAAAAAAGAAAAAGAGAAAGAAAAAAGAGAAAAGAGAAAAAAGAAAAATAAAAAGAAAGAAAAAGAAAGAAAAAGAAAAAAGAGAAAAAGAAAAAGAAAAAGAAAAGAGACAAAAGAGAGAGAAGAATAAAAGCGTAACAAAAGCACTCCAATGTTCGAAGCCTGGTAATAGGCATTTTCAGATACAAGTGTGGAATATTTGGGGCACTCCGCTGTAGCAAAAGACCAATAAGGTTGCTATGCACCATTCACTTTAGCTACATGAGTGATGGTAATATTTTCAAATCATGACAATGCTGAGTAGCTCGGGGTTTTGTTGTTTGCTCCATCATTTATTTTGAGCCAAATGAATGTGATGAGTTGACTACCACAAAATTATAAAGAAATGATAAAGGCAAAGCCTATAGAAGATGAATCTAATTAATTAAAAAGATGAAATAATTCGGAGAGTATGTCGCATTTTCAGACATCAGCTCAGCTTTTGAGGTCTCCAAGACACATAATGCTTGAGGCAATCCTTGGTAAGCCATAACAGTGTCGTTCGTGCACTTGATATTCGGGGTATTTAATCTGGCTTGATGTACCCATGATTTGAAGAGAAAATCTAGTTTTTGAAAACACATCTTATTTTGAAATTAGAAGATGCAATCTAAATCTTTTTGTGAACAAAAATTAATTTCCTTGCATTTGCTTCAAGGACCAAGTTTAGAATGCAATGCCATGAATACAAATGGTATGTCATCAGTGGCCATAGTGAGGACGGTAGTAGATTCCTACATACTACAGTTAGAGACTTGAAGCAAATTTTTTTCGAGATGTTTCGATTGCTTCAGAAGATGAAAAATGGACCTTGATGCTTAGGAGAAAAGTTCAAGGGCTTGGGGACATGTGCTTCCCCTATTGTTGAGAGAAGAGAAAAGTCGCCGCATTGAGTAAAGAATGGTTGAGCACCCAATTTGAGTAGGGGGCAATGTTTTGAGAGCAAGCACTGAGAAGTTTTATGTCCAGTCTGACCAGTGGAAGTCAGCAGTCATCTTCGAGAAAAGACCAGAAATTGAGATTTGGAAAAGATGAGAAAGCTTGAAGAGATTGAGAAGAATAAAAGACAAGAAGAAGGTCAAGATGGACCAATCCAAAGAGTGAAAACGTCCGAGCAATTTTGATGTCATAATTCATGCATCACTTGTAGTTAGGCATCCCTAGGATTAGGGGCATGCTAACCCACATCATCATATCATTTTTACCTATTTTCGACAGGTATTTTAAAGCTTTTCCCGTAAAAGGAAGCTCGCCTATCCGTTCAGGCATAAGGAGAATGGAACTCGCCTATCCGTTCGGGCTTTTGGAGAATGGAACCTGCCTATCCGTTCAGGCTCTTGGAGAATGGAACCCGCCTATCCGTTCAGGCTCTTGGAGAATAGAACTCGCCTATCCGGGATCCAAATAGGAAAGTCGGACAAAATTGGTGTTTATGGTCTTTGGTTTATCCTTGCTCCACAATTATAAGCAAAGGGGGCAGCTGTAATCACCTATTTTGTCTGGGGTGTTAAACTCGTCTCCTTTTCTTTTTAATAATGGGCTTTGGTATTTATGTTAATTATATATATGTTGTGAATAAAAACCAAAAAAAGAAAAAAAGGAAAAAAAATCAAAAAACAGTATGTATACATATATATATATATATATATATATATATTACTACTATTAGAATATCTATTGTTATTATTTACTATATTATTTACTATTATTCATTATTATTACCACTATTATACTATTATCTATTGCTTATAATATTATTATTAATATTATATACTGGGTATTATCCTTGTTATCTCTTGTTGTTTTACCTACCATATTATAATTACTATTATTATATTATTATTATTATTATTATTATTATTTTATTAAAATTGAAAAAAAACAAAAACACAAACATTAAATAACAAAGCCCATTACATATTAATATTAATAAATAAAGCCCAAAGTTTATGTTACAGTCCATCAGATATTAAAAATCCAAACACAAAATAAAATACACGGCCCAATTGACTAGGCTCGAATACTTAAGGTAACAGAAACCCTAATGTCTATGCTTTGTCTTTGCAGCCGCCCCGTCTCCACCGTCAGATCTGATCTAGATCTGACGGTCCAGATCGCACCAGATGAGAGAAAACCCTAGAAGCCCTCAACAGCCCTAGCGCCGCACTCCTCTCCTCCGCTGGATCGAGAGCATGATCGACGGCTCAGATCAGCCGCCAGACGCGCGCGTGTAGTCCACCGCACGCCTCATCAGTTTCCCACAGCCGTCCGATCGTCCCGGCCACGTTCCAGCCTCCTCTGGTCCCCCTCCCTCTCAGCAGTCACATGCAACACAAAAACACAAATGTCAGAGCCAAAATGCTAACGCAACAGAAACGTACGAAGCAAAAAAACAGCAACCAATTCATCAGATGAATCCGGCCAAGAATTACCAGCAACACAACAAATTTTCCAGCAATTTTATGCAATTAGAAAAAGAGCAAAAATGTAATATTTCGGCTATATAAAGCTCGAAGCAAAATGTAATGAAGTATGGGAACATTAGAGATTTTCCATAGAGGTTTTTTTGAGAGGATTTCAGATAGAGTTTTCGAGAGAGCAAACTTGTAATCCAAAGGTTTTAGTGAAATACAAGCAACCTCGAAGCCTTCAGAGGTATCTTCAGTGTCTTTGTTTTCATTCCCATTCGAATCGTATAAAAAAATAAAAGGATAAGTTTTTTTACCTCCGTGTCTCTTCTTCTCCTTCCCCCTTACTGTGTTCCTCCTTGCCGCCGATAAGCCTCCTGACCCCTTGGGCTCTCGCGTGGTGAGCCGGTGAAGGTGGTAACATCGGAAAGGGAGTTTTTTTTTAATACTTTGGTTTTCTGTTTTCGGTTTTCGAAGAAAAGAAAGGGGTCGTTTTCTGTTTTCTTTAAAGATTGAAAGGAAAGTGTTTTTTCGGGTTTTTTGGGTATCAGAAAGGTCGGAAAAAAGGTCTCTTTTTGAGGTTCCGGCACCGGCAACGGCGACCAGAACCATGAAGGCGCCAGAGAGAAAAATAGAGAAGGGAGCTATCTGGTTAGGGTTTAAAAATGAAAAAGGGATAAGGTGTTTTTTAAATTGAGTTTATATAATGTTTTTTTCTTTTTAAAATTGGGTTAATAGCATTTTAAAACCCTCTGCGTTGTGTAATTACGCACGGAGGGTTTCCGTCTTTTTTATTCATGCCAGTGGTCCTCCACCCTGTCCAAATGTTTATAATTTGGTAACCGTTTTCATTCTGATCGATGGTCGGATGGGTTAATACCCGTTCTGGTCCCTGTGGCTTTCCGTGTTCTTTTATTTTAGCCCCTATTTCGGGTTTTAATTGTCTTTTTTAATGGGTAATTTTCCATTTTAGTCCTCGTCAGTTTGCAATTTTTTAGCCTTTTATTTTGCATTATATTTGTGTTAAATGATTTTGTTGCTCATGCATTTTGCTTATTGTATCGAATATTTGTTTTGCATGTGAATATGTTTGTTTATGCATATAATATTTGGTTTTCTCAATGTGTGGTTGTATGTTTTTTTAATCTTTTTTAAGCATGTTGCTTAGTATAGTTTTGCTATGTATGTTTTTTAATATGTGCATATCTTGTCTTTTCATAATGATTCGTATATGTTTGTTGTGACATGCATTCTAATTGTCATCCATGTGACTCTTAATGTTTTAATTTGCATGATAATTAATTTTTATAAAACAAAGATACTTATTAATTCGCGTATTCGGGTCGACTAGCCTAGCTTATTAGATGTCCCGCGAATATTCGGATTAATTCGAATCGTCTAAAGGTAAATTCGTAATTGAAACATACAAGACCATATCACCATATTTTATCTGCTTGCATCATGCATAAAGGTGACGTACGGGATCCGAACCCTAAACTAACACGACGGTCAGTCTTATATGATGTCGGTTTAGTCTTTGGTCCGGTGTACTGTCATCTTTTTTAATTAAACGACGAAATAATTTGAAACTACCAATTTGGATAAAGCTCGTATAATTAAAGTCTGGTTTTCAATTAAGAACCCCTAATTAAAGCCTTTTTTAAATTTAGATAATTTCCATCAATTAAAAGCAACAATTGTTTTGGTACCGATTTCCGGGCGTGATGGGGGTGCTAACCCTTCCCCACACGTAACCAACTCCAGAACCCTTTCAAACGAATCTCTGGTTTAGTATTTATGGTGTCTGGCCTACCTCAGTTGCCGGTGGCAACTCCAACCGAGAAAAAAAAGATTTTTTAAAAGGTTTTTTTTTTCAAAACTCGAATTTTTTTAAATTCCCCCCTTTAAATTAAATGTTTATTTCAAAAAAGCTGGGACTCCTTTTAGTGAGAGAAAAAAAACCTTGTTACAAGGTGAAGGAAGGTGTTTCGCCTTTCATCAAGGTAAATTTCACGAACATATTTCTTGTAGAATTCTTTAAGAAAGAACTCCCAAGTCACCGTATCTTCAGAAACTGTTAAAATGTTAGTTTCCCACTAGTGGAGTGCCCCATCGGCTAGCAATGCGATGGCACACTCAAGCTTATGCTCATCTAAGCACTGAAGTTGCTTATTCAGAATTCGCAAGGTATTTTCCAACCAGTACTTAGCAACTTCAGGTTTGTCATCATCTTGTCCAGTGAAAGTATAAGCTCAATACTCTGAGAGCTTATCGATAGGTGCTTGAGTGTATTGAACGATATGGGAAATAGGTTACACGATTTGTTCGGTCCTCATAGCAGTCATAAACTGCTTGAACATGTCAACCATGTTCTTATAACACTCGGCCTGAGCGGTAGGTGCTGCAGGCTCAGTACCCTGAACAGGAGGGTCTTACGATTGCGGTGGGTTCTGGATTTCCTCCTCTAATCTCCTCACCATGCGTCGAGGAGCCGCTAGCAAACTCGTCTATGTGAGCTTCGATAGTCTCAGACATATCTATATGAAAGATCAGACTAGTCGACAAGTCACAATATACGCAATACATAACTCCTAGGTGGCAAAGTAACAAAATAAAAATGCAATAAGCTTTGGTTTAGTCCTAGAATCGACTAAACTCTAGCTCTTATACCACAAATGTAACACCCCCTTCCCGGTCTGGTCGAGAATCGGGTCGGAAGATGATATCGGTGATCAATACAATAAACAGTGCAACAAAATATCTTTTTAATATTAACCTTTAAGCCAATTTCATACAATAATACAATGCCTCAATATATTTTATTCCATTTAATCCATACGAAGCAATAATTTATCAATCGGGGCTAAATTGCTATTATTACAAGTTTTAAGGCCTAAACTGTAAATTCAAAAAATTAGAGGTCTTTCAATGCAATAGACTTTACCAGATTGGAATTCACAACATTATTAACATATTTATAAAATTTCATACCATTTGGAGACCACTAGCTCATTCAATTTAATCTTTCAATATCCAGTGACTAAACTATAAACCTTGCAATATGTTTAATATACCTTTAACTAACTTAACTAACCCCGTATCGAAATAGCCTAGGACTGTTTCGAAATGGCTGAACAATGGTCAACCATTGTTAACTTTACCCTTTAGACCGTATCGATATCGGCATGACATGTATCGAAACGGGTTGACTTCATTTGACTTTGACCCGTTTCGATACGCTATATACCCGTACCAAAACAAAGGATTCCAGTGGCAAAATCTTTTGAAACATCCATGAACCGTTCTGATACGCCCTATTCCTCAGGCTCAATTATGCTTACCCGTATCGAAACGCCATCACCTGTTTCGATACGGCCTGACCTGTAATGACAGATTTTTGCTTGTATTTATTTAATTTGACCTACTGAACGATGTCCAGATGCAACGAAACTTCACACACAATATTTGAATGGTATTAACTACTAGCATGCCAAGTTTCATGATCATACGAATACGTTTACTATGTTTTGACCTTTATGAGCCAAGTATGCACTTTTAAGCCAACTAAAAAGGCCATTTAGGGCCATTAACCATATTACAGCATATGCATATCACCAACATAACCAAATGGGCATAAATGACTAGTTCAACTACTTTTCCACCTTCCTAGGAGTTTTTAAGATAAAAAACGCATTACTTTAGGGCTTGTAGTGACTTGTCTTATTTTGCCAGTCAGATCCTCCGACACACGATCCCTTCAACCTAAAAATGCATGAGATGAGACACGTTAGGCATACGATGCCTAGTGAGGTAGTCATAAGCAATATGAACAACAATATGTCAAGTATCAATATATATGATCTCAAGCTTATCAATGTCAATGCTATGCAACAATATACAATGTTTAACATATTCTTTTCATCATTAATCCTTGGATTGAATCAAGATAGTGGATACGCGAATTCCTACGCCTCGCTAAGTCAATGAATGGTCTAGTCCCTTCGCCTCTCCAATATGGCCAATATCAATACACATCCCTCCGCCTCGCCAAATCAATATAGGCCGTAGCCTTAGGACCGTAGTCCACCCGTACACTGAGCTCATGAATTCTATGGCATGCCAATTGTATCCAAGGTCTATTTAAATCCAAGGTTCCAATGTTCATATCCATTTCAATAATCAATGAGTATTCCAATGACCAATAATTTTCAACATTATCAATAGCCAATATGTCTCATAATCAATGTTTCATGGTTCAATGTTAATAACAATAATCAATGATTTCTTTGCAATGTTTTTATAACGATGTCTATATCAATGACAATGCTCAATTACGATATCAATGACTATGTCTGATACTCAATGAAAAACTTACCGACACTTACCAATGTGTCTGTTTAATTATCCGATACAACTTTTTCCAATAGCAATGTGAGTAAAATGATTAAAGACAACAATAATGGATTCGGGAAGGCTTTTCGTCTAATCCGGAGACTCCGACTACACTCACCTTAACAATCCAAAGCTTTCAAGGCTCTTGGATAACAATACCCTTACTTCTAGCTATCGATGGAGATGGTGAATCTTCCTTCTCTACTTCTTGAGCTAGAAAACCAATAGGAAGATGATTAGGGTCGATATTACGATATCAAAATCAATACAACGATGTCAAAATCGATATCCGATTCTATATAAACAACAACAATGAAATATCTATGGGTAGTCAAAACCCTATCTCAAGATTAAACTTGATATATCCATGGAATCCATTAACCGATTGAGGAATATAGCTTACCAGATCGATAGCAATGATCCGATATCAATAAAACGAAGGAAAAGTGAAGCTCAAAACTTCTCCAATGGAGGTGTGTGCTTGGAGGTAGGTGATGAAGATGACAAAGATGAGGAGGTGCTTGCTTACTTAATAATTGGGGTACGTTCTTTCCCCTTTTTCCTTTGTTTTATCATTATAATTGAAGGAAAGCACTCAGACTAACCCACGTAGGCAACATTTTATTGAGGAGGGGCTAATCGCTAGATTAGTCCCTCAACTCTCATTGTACTATGGTTTTGCTCCCCCACTTGCATTTTATTCAATTTAGTCACTATAATGTGTTCGGTACTATTCAATAAGGTCCGATGTCAATAATTTAATTCAATTAAATCCAATATCGGACATTAACTAGCCAATACTATATTTAGACTTCATAAATGTAGAATTTTCCGATCACTGGAACCAAATTCCGACTAGACCGGATTTTGGGGTGTTACAAGATGCACGTTAGGTTCCTATGTGTTCAATCAAAGCAGCGGATCAAACGGCATCTCGACCACACATCTATTAATACCAAATTTGAATTTAAGGACCCTTTGTAAATTCAGCATTTTGTAAGGATTATTACCAAATTCGAATTACCATCCTTTAATTAAGCTCATTACATGCTTCTCTGAAAAAACTCAGCTCAAGATAACCATTGGAACACACTTAATTGCATACACGACAAATAAGGACCAAAATGCAAAGAATCAGAACTACAGAAATGCTCATAACTGAAATAACAGCCACCTGTTTTGGAACAGCAAGCCCCGTTTCGGAACAGGTGTATCAAAATAGGGCTCATGTTTCGAAACGCATGATCGTTCTGAAACAGCTTTAGACACGTTTCGAAACAGGGTTTCACAGTAGCAAAATGTACCGAAACAGACCTTCCCGTTTCGATACTCCAAGGCAATTTCAGGTACCCATTTCAAAACAAGCAAGGGTGTTTCGAAACACCTGGGCCTGCAATGTTTAATTTTGCTGGTTTAACTCGAGTTTAATCATCACAAACTAATCCAACATATGCTTAAACTTGCTTGCAACTCATATACACTTCAACAAGCATAATTTCATGGCAAAGACATCATCGAAACAACACTAGCAATATCAAAGAGAACTAAAGGCATGCTTCCTAATAAAACAAACACCAAAAGGTCAATTCCCAAATCCAAGCATAAACCAACTCTCAAATGCCACTTACATACTCATATATGCATATCAAACTTGTACCAAATCAGAAAACACTAAAGCAACCAACATTTATAGTGTTAGACACCCCCATTGCCTTTATTACTCTAGTCCATAACCAAACATACCTTCAATCAAAGTCTTTCACTGATCCCTTGCATGTGCTGCCTCCAAAGCTTAAATTGACTGCATTGATGCACAAAGAAAGCGTAAGCACAAAATGCTTAGCGAGGAAATCTCAAAAACAAAAACACCATCAATGCACAAAACCATTTTTCATGTAACCCCCTTGGCCGGGCCTAGACGGTTGACCCGAACTACGAAGATTACACGGGGAAAACCAAAGTCAACCCGAAAGTCAACCTTGATTAACGACCCCTTTTTTTCTTTTTAATCTTGTCTAGATGCTCATTAACCCTAAGCGAACACTTGAGAATCATTTACGTATAAAGCACAGCGACCGGATTCAAATAAGGGACTCAATTGCACAAAATACAAATATTAGGGACCAAAATGTAAATTCTGGAAATTTGAAAGTCTTAACTGATTTTTAAGTTACCAATATTAAATTAGTCACATTACATGCATCTCTGTCAAATTTCACCTTAATCAGACATCTCAAACTCATATAATTGCAATTACAAATTTCGGGACTAAAACGTAAAGCTTACAAACCTCAAAACCATTCAAATCAGTGGCCAACGGTCGCCTGTTTCGAAACGGTGTTGACCGTTCCGAAACACGGGTTCGTTTCGAGACTTATTTCGAAATAGGGCTTGACAGTGGCCAAATCGTTCCGTAACGGCCTCCACCCGTTTCGAAACACCAATGCCATTACAGGCCCCCGTTTCGAAACGCCCGTGCCCGTTCCGATACGGTTTGCCCAGAAACTGCAGATTTTGCTGGTTTTTCATACTTTAAACCATTCAAACACACCCTAATGACTTCCTAACTATGCCAACAAGTCATCATACATATAAGGTACATGTTTGCAGCTTCAAAACACATCCATATCATCAAACATTAAACTTCACATGTCTATAGGCATGCATCCTAATATCCAAAGCCAAACAACCAACCAAACTTCAAAATAAGCATCAAAAGGCCAATTGCAAATCCAAAACATCAAAAGCAACATGCCACAAACTAAGGAGTCCAAAACATCTCCCAAAACCACACTTTAGGTTCCCATTGCCATATTACCAAAACTAATAGTGTATGAAAACATCACCATACATGAGCTTAGTTTCCCTTGGACTCTTAGCTTCCTTGCTGCCCTCAAACACTTCAATTGTCTGCATTATTGGTACAGAAGAAAGAGCGTAAGCACAATAGCTTAGTGAAGCATGCTCTAAAGAAAACAACATAATAATGCCTTATTAGAAAACACTTTCAACAAGCTTAAAAACACAAGCTTAACTCTTTTCATGCAACCTTGCATACTTTACAAGCATCTCATGCTTCATTACATCAATTCAACATATTGGCTTTCAAGTGATAATTCATAAACTTTTACAACACAAAACACAATCGGATACGCGGATTACAAGCGTTGTCCCACACGCTTCATACACACTACCGAACAACATAAGGTGGAGTTTACGGTACAATCACAACCCCTCAACACCCGTGATGGAGTTTACGGTACAATCACAACCCCTCCACATCACTCATCGGTAGTTGTATAACTTCCTAATGAGAATACGGTACACATAACACAAGGTCCACACACACGGACTTTTAACCACCGTTGTGACCTTAACAAGATCCACACACGGACTTTTAACCACCGTTGTGATCTTACCTCTCTCGTTAGGATACTTGGATGGAGTTTTCGGTACAATCACAACCCCTCAACATCCAAGGCGACTTTATTCACGGTGCACCCAATCCTATAGCCGGCTAACTATATCTGATTAAAGTACTTTAAAACCAATTCATCACTTGCCAATATACATCATTTACCAACAACAATTCACTGTTTTAAAGCATTAATCAAAGCCATTAACATCATGCATCACTATGCATCAAATCCACATTTACAATATGTCAAACCAAGGATCTCTTACCTTGAGCATCCTTCAACATATGGCTTTCAAAACCAGCATTAACCATGCTAAAACATGCTTTCAAAATAGAATTTAAACATGCAAATCAAAACCAATGCATCGAACCACTTCATGGCTCATCCAAGAGAGTTTCTCTGAAAACTTACTCTTGAGCTTAGTTAAGTTGCTTAGACTTAAACTAAGCTCTCAAAACCTTCAAACATTTGTTTCAAAGCTGGAAACCCAACTCCACTCACCAATTCCGTTTCGCAAGCTTGCCGAAACGCCGATCAAGTCTCCGGATCAACTCCAAAGGTGTCCGAAGATGCCTCCCCTGTTTTAAACACATCAAAGCAGAGGATTAATGCATCATCATGCATTGAAATCTTCAGCCAACACACTTAAACTCGCTGCTCTACCTAAAGCCAACATTTCGGCTACCAAACACAACCGAAATCACCTCCAAACTCTTTCAAAACTCAACCCAGCCAAGATCCATCACTTCTAACCATTTCTAAACATCAATCAACATCCAAAATAAACCTAAACTCGTTCTTATACCTCCATCTATAACAGAACACCAAGATCACCTCAAAAACCACCATTTTCATAAGCAAAAACTTAGGAAATTCAACCTATCCGGGATTGCATTGATAAAACCTCATTTACACATCATTAGACATCCAAAATACATTTAAGAATCATCTCAAAACAGAGCCCAAACAATCACAACGAAATTCTTCAAGATTTCTTCCAAATCTTGAGTTTTAAGCCAAAATCAAGTTCCTATCATTAAAAACCATTTGTAAAACTTAAATTAAGGATTGACAACTTGGGAATTTTAGTAAAGAACTTAATATTTAGAGGAGAAGAACAATCTTACCTCTAAATGGTGATTTCTCCTTGATTTGAGCCAATTTTCTTGAAAATCCAATGAGAAAATCAAAAGGATTTGATGCAAGATGGATTAAGAACTAATTGATGATTGAAATCTCATCAATTGAAGTGAAAATCAAAGCACAGGCTGCTGGAGAAAAGTTTTTGGATGATGGAATTTTGAGAGAAAAAGAGATGAGAAAATTTTAGGAAAAGGTAGTTATGAAATTCTAAAAAGTGGTTTCTCTTTTTCATTTAATTAATTAAACATTAATTAAATCATCTCAATTAAGGAAAATCTGGAGAAATCATTTTTGGGTAAATTAGCCCCTTAAAGATTCAAAGTTTCAATCCTTACAAAACAGTCACCGCTAAACTTTCCAAAAATCGCATTTTAGTCACTACACCGAAATGTAGTATTTCCAAACCTTATTTTGTAAAATTGATTTCACCACTCTCTTATATATATTAAAAGAGAATTTTTAGATATTTTTCCATATTTTTAAAGCATCCCGAACTAGGCTTTCCTAAAACGTCCTTTTATATTCGAACCGAAAATCAGACCGGTCTGGTTCAGACCCTAAACTTCCAAGCCCAAAATTGGGGTGTTACAACTCTCCCCCCTTAAGAAATTTCGTCCTCGAAATTTACCTGGGGGAAAGAGGTACGGAAACTGCTTCTTCATGTCATCCTTTCTTTCCCACGTGGCTTCCTCAACACCACGAAGCTTCCACAACACCTTAACCAATTCAATGGTCTTGCCTCGGAGAACTTTATTTTCCGAATCCAGAATTTCAACCGGCTCCTCATCATAGGTCAAGTCTGGATTTAACTCCACTTCCTCCACAGGCATAACATGCGAAGGATCAGATCTATACCTCTAAAGCATAGAGACATGAAACACATCATGTATCTTTTCCAACTCTTGCGGTAACCTCAGCTTGTACGGAACAGGACCCACACGTTCAATCACCTCGTATGGTCCAATATACCTAGGGCTCAACTTACCCTTCCGGCCAAACCTCGTCACCTTCTTCCAAGGAGAAACCTTCAAGAACACACGGTCACCTACCGCAAACTCAATCTCCTTACGCTTCAAATCCGCATAAGACTTCTGTCTATCAGAAGCTGCCTTCAAACGCTCACAAATGAGCTTCACCTTCTCGGTGGTTCCTTTTAACAAAGTCGGCATCGAAACCAACTTCTGACCTGTTTCAGCCCACCAAAGAGGAGTTCTGCACTTCCTCCCGTAAAGGCTTCATAAGGTTCCATTTGAATACTTGCCTGGTAACTATTGTTATGAGAAAACTCTACCAAAGGAAAATGTTTCTCCCAAGAACCTTGAAACTCAATCACACAGCACCTCAACATATCCTCCAGCACTTGGATAACACGCTCAGACTGTCCATCCGACTGTGGATGATAAGAAGTACTGAAATTCAACCGTGTACCCAAAGCTTGATGCAAACACCCCCAAAAACGCGATGTAAACCTTGGATCCCTATCTGACACTATAGACTTTGGCACACCATGCAGTCGCACAATCTCAGCAATGTAAAACTCTGCAAGCTTGTCCAAGGTATACGTAGTTTGCACAGGTAAGAAATGTGCACACTTCGTAAGGCGATCCACAATCACCCACACCGAATTCTTTTTCGATGGCGACAAAGGCAAACCAGACACAAAGTCCATGGTAATCTTTTCCCACTTCCACTCAGGAATCCTCAACGGTTGCAACAACCCAGAAGGAAACTGATGTTCAGCCTTAACCCGCTGACAAACCATGCACTTACTCACGTACTCCGCAACATCCTTCTTCAAACCCACCCAATAGTACTCATCCTTAAGATCACGATACATCTTAGTACTACCAGGGTGCATAGCAAAAGGACTGCTATGAGCCTTAGTCAGAATAGTACGCTTCAACTCAACATCATTCGGCACTACCATCCGACTCCCAAAACATAGAACCCCATCATCATTAAAACAGAAATTCGATGGTCTATCCTCAGCAATATCCTGAACATGTGGCACCAAAGAATCATCCAACAACTGCTTATCCTTTATCAACTGAAACCAAAGATGGTTTCACTTGCAATTCAGCCACAAGAACCCTATCTCGCGAAATACTCAAGCTGGCAACATAGCCCTCAACTCCACTGTCACCTTTCTACTTAAGGCATCCGCTACAACATTAGCTTTTCCCGGATGGTACTCGATCGTCAGATCGTAATCCTTAAGCAACTCCACCCAACGTTGTTGCCTAAGATTCAACTATTTCTGAGACATCAGATACTTCAAACTTTTTTGATCCGTGTACACAGTACACTTCTCACCATACATGTAATGTCTCCAAATTTTCAAAGCAAAGACCACCGCAGCTAACTCAATATCATGCGTAGGATAATTGCGTTCATGCACCTTCAACTGACGCGATGCATAAGCCACCACCTTACCCTCTTGCATCAACACACACCCCAAACCAACATAGGATGTGTCGCTATACACTACAAACTCTTTCCCTGATTCAGGTTGAACCAAGATATGAGCTTGCATCAAAACTGCCTTAAGCTTCTCAAAAGCCTGTTGTCTTGCCTCTGTCCACTCATACTTGACATCCTTTTGCAACAACTTTGTCAAAGGTGCAGTAATCTTTGAAAATCCATCCACAAACCTCCGGTAGTATCCTGCCAACCCAAGGAAACTACAGACTTCATGAACAGACTTATGAGGCTTCCAATTCATCACCGCCTCAATCTTCTGAGGATCAACACGAATCCCCTCCGCAGAAACCACATGACCAAGGAAAACAACTTCCCTAAGCCAGAATTCACACTTGCTCAGCTTAGCATAAAGTTGATTCTCCAACAGTGCCTGCAACACAATCCGCAAATGCCCTTCATGCTCCTTCTCAGTACGAGAGTACACAAGGATATCATCAATGAACACCACAACAAACTTGTCCAAGTATTCATGAAACACTCTATTCATCATGTCCATAAAAGCTTCAGGAGCATTCGTCAAGCCAAACGGCATCACAAGAAACTCATAATGCCCATACCTCGTTCTAAAGGCTGTTTTTGGCATATTCACGTCTTTCACCTTGAGCTGGTAATAACTTGACCTTAAGTCAATCTTAGAGAACACACCCGCTCCCCGAAATTGATCAAAGAGATCATCAATCCTCGACAAAGGATACCGATTCTTGATAGTCAACTTGTTCAGCTGACGATAATTGATGCACATTCTCATAGTGCCATCCTTCTTCTTCACAAACAAGACCGGTGCACCCCAAGGTGACAAACTCGGCCGAATGAAACCACGATCAAGCAACTCCTGAAGTTGCATCTTCAGCTCCTTCAACTCCTTAGGTGCCATTCGGTATGGAGTAATGGACACTGGAGTTGTGTTTTCATACAGCTCAATTCCAAACTCCACCTCTCGACTAGGAGGCAATCCAGGTAACTCCTCCGGAAACACTCCAGGAAACTCTCGCACCGTCCTAATATCTTGGACCCGCAACTCCTTAGAGCTAGGATTCATCACAAAGGCCAGATAAGCCTCACAACCTTGCCTCAACATTCGGCTTGCTTCCAACGAAGACACCACATTGGCAAGAAACTTCACATTCTCACCAACCACCACTACCTCATAATCATCCGCAAGTTTCAACGAAACTCGCTTATTCTCAAAATCCACTACAGCTCAATGTTCAACAAGCCAATCCATACCAAGGATCACATCAAAACCATAGAATGGCAATTCCATGAGATCAACAAGAAAAACATGGTTTTGCACTTCCAAGGGACATCTTCTATACAACTCCCGTGTCACAACGGTCTCACCAAAGGAACTAGTTACACGCATACCAACATCCAAAGACTCAACAGGTAAACCAAGCAATTGAGCATGTTCACGCAATATGTATGAGTGTGTAGATCCAGAATCAATCAAGGAAAGTAATGATAAGGATTGCAAAGTAAAAGTACCTGCGATCACATCCGTATCATTTCTCCCCTCATGCTGAGCATACACCCGAGCCTGGCCACCACCCTTAGGTTGAACAGCCACCACATGAGCCACATTTCTCCCACCACCCTCTCCGCGCTGGAAGTTACCACGGTCACGCCCACGACCTCTCTGTGGTGCAACTACCCCAGGAGCACGTCCCTGACCACCACCTGCCAACAAAGAACACTCTCTCCTCATGTGGTCTGCCGAACCACAATTCCAGCATAAATTACCGGTCACTGCTACAGGAGCCTGAACCTCCCTCGCTGCTCGAGGACAATCTCGCCTCATATGGCCACGACATCCACACGTCCAGCACGTGTTCTGATCAGCTCTCAACTTGTCTCCCTGAACAGGCGCACCATGTCCTCCACCACCACGCCTAGCAGAAGACTAATACCTCTTATCACGTCCTCTCTTGTTTCGTCCACCACCGGAACTATAATCAGCAGCTCTTTTGCCTGAGCTAGAACCAACACCCCTGGAAGACAAACCCAAGTTCTGCTCAATGTCCTTCGCTCTACTCACCAACACATCAAAATCCGTATACTCAGCAGCAAGCATGAAAGTCTTCACGTCCGTCACCAAACTGTAACGGAAACGTTCACACCTCTCCCGCTCATCAGGGATTAGCTCAGGTGCGTACTGGCTAAGGCGAACAAACTGGATCTCATACTCAGCCACCGTCATGCTTTCTTGCGTAAGAGACATAAATTCTCTTTTCTTTTCATCTAGGTATCGCACACCTAGATACTTTTTCTTGAACGCGTTCAGAAAGAACGTCCAAGTCACATCATTCTCCTTCATTCCGGAAACAATGGTCATCCACCACGTATACGCATCATCATGTAGCAGAGATACCACACAACCCAATTTCTGCACATTGATGCAGTTCATTTGCCCCAAAATCCTCTTGGTACTTTCCAACCAAGATTCAGAACCTTCAGGAGATAAACCTCTGAACTCAGTCCCTTAGGTCCAGCGACCCCAACACCAGCACCAACACCAGCATTTTCACCTCCAGCACCATCACCGCCAGGTGGTCCACCACCAGGGGAGGAGGTAAATCCACAACATTATCAGCATTTTCCTCATTATCATTCTGAGCCATAGCTCTCGTATTCATCCTCGTCTCTCTACGAGGCCCCATTTACAAGAAAAGTAATGCACTGACACAAATGCAATAAACATAATTAGGCTCAACAAGGTAAGTAATCCAAGAACTCAAGCTCGTTTTCCAAAAAAATTTCCTTTCATTAGTTTTGATATGGCAATGGGTCCCCCTAACATGCTTCAACATAGCATAGCATCACAATTGCAACCATACTTCACAATTCAAACAACATTCTTTCATCCAAAAGGCATATCATGCAAAAACACATACATCACCCACATAACCATTCCCAATTACACAAGAACTCAGCTCTGATACCACCAAATGTAACCCCCTTAGCCCGGCCTAGACGGTTGACCCGAACTACGAAGATTACACGGGGAAAACCAAAGTCAACCCGAAAGTCAACCTTGATTAACGACCCTTTTTTTCTTTTTTTTTCTTGTCTAGATGCACATTAACCCTCAGCGAACACTTGAGAATCATTTACGTATAAAGCACAGCGATCGGATTCAAATAAGGGACTCAATTGCACAAAATACAAATATTAGGGACCAAAATATAAATTCTGGAAATTTGAAGGTCTTAACTGATTTTAAAGTTACCAATATTAAATTAGTTACATTACATGCATCTCTGTCAAATTTCACCTTAATCGGACATCTCAAACTTATATAATTGCAATTACAAATTTCGGGACTAAAACGTAAAGCTTACAAACCTCAAAACCATTCAAATCAGTGCCCAACGGTCGCCTGTTTCGAAACGGTGTTGACTGTTCCGAAACACGGGTTCGTTTCGAGACTTGTTTCGAAACAGGGCTTGACAGTGGCCAAATCGTTCCGGAACGACCTCCACTCGTTTCGAAACACCAAGGCCATTACAGGCCCCCGTTTCGAAACGCCAGTGCCCGTTCCGATACGATTTGCCCAGAAACTGCAGATTTTGCTGGTTTTTCATACTTTAAACCATTCAAACACACCCTAATGACTTCCTAACCATGACAACAAGTCATCATACATATAAGGTACATGTTTGCAGCTTCAAAACACATCCATAGCATCAAACATTAAACTTCACATGTCTATAGGCATGCATCCTAATATCCAAAGCCAAACAACCAACCAAACTTCAAAATAAGCATCAAAAGGCCAATTACAAATCCAAAACATCAAAAGCAACATGCCCCAAACTAGGGAGTCCAAAACATCTCCCAAAACCACACTTTAGGTTCCCATTGCCATATTACCAAAACTAATAGTGTATGAAAACATCACCATACATGAGCTTAGTTTCCCTTGGACTCTTAGCTTCCTTGCTGCCCTCAAACACTTCAATTGTCTGCATTATTGGTACATGAGAGAGAGCGTAAGCACAATAGCTTAGTGAGGCATGCTCTAAAGAAAACAACACAATAATGCCTTATTAGAAAACACTTTCAACAAGCTCAAAAACACAAGCTTAACTCTTTTCATGCAACCTTACATACATTACAAGCATCTCATGCTTCATTGCATCAATTCAACATATTGGCTTTCAAGTGATAATTCATAAACTTTTACAACACAAAACACAATCGGGTACGCGGATTACAAGCGTTGTCCCACACGCTTCATTCACACTACCGAACAACAAAAGGTGGAGTTTACAGTACAATCACAACCCCTCAACACCCGTGATAGAGTTTACGGTACAATCGCAACCCCTCCAGATCACTCATCGGTAGTTGTATAACTTCCTAACGAGAGTACGAGACATATAACACAAGGTCCACACACACGGACTTTTAACCACCGTTGTGACCTTAACAAGATCCACACACGGACTTTTAACCACCGTTGTGACCTTACCTCTCTCGTTAGGATACTTGGATGGAGTTTTCGGTACAATCACAACCCCTCAACATCCAAGGCGACTTTATTCACGGTGCACCCAATCCTATTGCCGGCTAACTATATCCGATTCAAGTACTTTAAAACCAATTCATCACTTGCCAATATACATCATTTACCAACAACAATTCACTGTTTTAAAGCATTAATCAAAGCCATTAACATCATGCATCACTATGCATCAAATCCACATTTACAATATGTCAAACCAAGGATCTCTTACCTTGAGCATCCTTCAACATATGGCTTTCAAAACCAGCATTAACCATGCTAAAACATGCTTTCAAAATAGAATTTAAACATGCAAATCAAATCCAATGCATCGAACCACTTCATGGCTCATCCAAGAGAGTTTCTCCGAAAACTTACTCTTGAGCTTAGTTAAGTTTCTTAGACTTAAACTAAGCTCCCAAAACCTTCAAACATTTGTTTCAAAGCTGGAAACCAACTCCACTCACCAATTCCGTTTCGCAAGCTTGCCGAAACGCCGATCAAGCCTCCGGATCAACTCCAAAGGTGTCCGAAGATGCCTCCCCTGTTTTAAACACATCAAAGCAGAGGATTAATGCATCATCATGCATTGAAATCTTCAGCCAACACACTTAAACTCGCTGCTCTACCTAAAGCCAACATTTCGGCTACCAAACACAACCGAAATCACCTCCAAACTCTTCTAAAACTCAACCCAGCCAAGATCCATCACTTCTAACCATTTCTAAACATCAATCAACATCCAAAATAAACCTAAACTCGTCCTTATACCTCTAGCTATAACATAACACCAAGATCACCTCAAAAACCACCATTTTCATAAGAGAAAACTTAGGAAATTCAACCTATCCGGGATTGCATTGATAAAACCTCATTTACACATCATTAGACATCCAAAATACATTTAAGAATCATCTCAAAACAGAGCCCAAACAATCACAACGAAATTCTTCAAGATTTCTTCCAAATCATGAGTTTTAAGCCAAAATCAAGTTCCTATCATTAAAACCATTTGTAAAACTTAAATTAAGGATTGACAAATTGGGAATTTCAGTAAAGAACTTAATATTTAGAGGAGAAGAACAATCTTACCTCTAAATGGTGATTTCTCCTTGATTTGAGCCAATTTTCTTGAATATTCAATGAGAAAATCAAAAGGATTTGATGCAAGATGGATTAAGAACTAATTGATGATTGAAATCTCATCAATTGAAGTGAAAATCAAAGAACAAGCTGCTGGAGAAAAGTGTTTGGATGATGGAATTTTGAGAGAAAAAAAGATGAGAAAATTTTAGGAAAAGGTAGTTATGAAATTCTAAAAAGTAGTTTCTCGTTTTCATTTAATTAATTAAACATTAATTAAATCATCTAAATTAGGGAAAAATCTGGAGAAATCATTTTTGGGTAAATTAGCTCCTTAAATATTCAAAGTTTCAATCCTTACAAAACAGTCACCACTAAACTTTTCAAAAATCGCATTTTAGTCACTACACCAAAATGTAGTATTTCCAAACCTTATTTTGTAAAATTGATTTCACCACTCTCTTATATATATTAAAAGAGAATTTTTCGATATTTTTAAAGCATCCCGAACTAGGCTTTCCTAAAACGTCCTTTTATATTCGAACCGAAAATCAGACCGGTCCGGTTCAGACCCTAAACTTCCAAGCCCAAAATTGGGGTGTTACATTTCACTCTTTTCAAAACCATCAAGCCTTTTTTGAAAAACCATGCACTTTATCATTAAAATCAGCATGCTAAACACCATGCAACATGAATCACATAATTTCCAACAATTAAACCATTTCTACACAAACATCATTCCTTCCAAGCATAAACACCATTATGCTAAGCTTAAAGGAAAACATGCATTTTTCACAATATGCATCAACATCATATCCATAGCATTACAATCCATTATATTGGCTTTCAAGTGATTAACAAACATCTCAATTCCCAAAAACATGTCGGATACACGGATTACCAAGGGTTGTCCCAAACCCTTCATACACTCTACCGGCATCTCAAGGCTCACACACGGGAGCAACCCTCCACCGTTGTGACACCCGTGGTGGAGTATTCAGTACAATTATAACCCCTCAACACCACTCATCGGTAGATGTATAGCCCACTAACGAGGGACGGGACACACAAAAGGTTCGCACCCGGGAGCTTCCCTCAACCGTTGCAACCTTAAACAATCCTCAATCGTTAGGGCACTTGGATGGAGTTTTCGGTACAATCACAACCCCTCAACATCCAAGGCGACTTGTTTATAGTGCACTCAATCCTATACTCGGCTAACTATATCCAATTTCATTTATAAAACACTTTAGACAACATCACTTGCCGATATAATCCACATTTCATGCATACCTCACTGTTTTTCCAAAGCATTCATCATAAGCCATAACTCAAGCATTAAACTATGCTTCAAAACTCATGCATCAACACATGCATACAAGGATCACTTACCTAGTGCATCCTCAAACAACATGGCATCTTCAAACACATTTTATATACTCAAAATATGCTTTAAAACAGTAGGTTAACACAATTAAAACAAGTGCATTCAAAATATCACAATAGCACAATCTGAGAGAGAAATTCACTTTACTTACTTTCGAACTTAGTAAAGTGTTTCAAGCTCTTACTAATTTCCCAAAACCTCTTTTATGAAGTTTCAAAGTAGGAAATCTCATTTCCATCCACTAACTTGCGAAACCACACTTGCCGGTGCAACACACAACCGTTCGAAGCCTCCAAAACTACTTTGTTCGACTCCGGTACACTATCCCTTGTTTTCAACACATTAAAATAGAGGTTCAATGCATCATAATGCATCTAAAACACCAACACTCAAAACAAAACCCGCTGCCCTGCTTTAAAGCACCAAATTACCCATATGAAACAACAAAAAACTCAATCGATTGATGTAACCCCCTTAACCCGGCCTAGACGATTGACCCGAATTAAGAAAGTCACACGGGGAAAACCAAAGTCAACCCGAAAGTCAACCTTGATTAACGACCCTTTTTTTTCTTTTTAATCTTATCTAGATGCACATTACACCTATGTGTGATCATACAAACAACATACTCAAAGATCACAAACATCAGAGGTCAAACAGGGACCCAATTGAACAAAATACAACTTTAGGGACCAAATTGTAATTTCTGATAAATATAAGGACTTAACCAAATTTGAAGTTACCATCTTGAAATTAAATAGATTTCATGCTTCTCTGTGAAATTTCAGCTCAAAAGGACTTCCCAAACTCATACAATTGAACAAACAAGATTCAGGACCAAAACGTAAACAAAACAAAACATTTAAAGATACTTTTAACCAGATTAACGGTCGTGTATCGATACGCCTGGAGTCGTATCGATACACGGGGAAAACAGAAACTTGGACGAGTATCGATACCCAACCCGTATCGATACGCATGGCTAGAAATCTGCAGATTTGGCTCTTGCGTATCGATACGCAAGCTCGAGTATCGATACTCCTGCCAGAAATCGACATAAAACAGCAACAATCATGCTTCAAACTTCAATTAAACAACACCAAATCATACCACAAAGTCTACCAACATGCAAGGACCATAAATGCAGCACCAATTCAACATATAACCAACACATATGAAAAGCCCCAAATTCTAATGGCATGCTTCCTAACAAGCTAGCTATTCAACACCATACTTCCAAAACAAGCATATATGGTTCCAATGCAAAAACCAGCAAACACATCAACATTCAACATACTTAGGGAGCCTCAAACACCTCCCAAAACATACACATTGGTCCCCCATTGCCAAAACATACAAAAGCTAAATTGCACTTATAAAACCTTCATACTTTGAGCTTCACTTGAACTTGATTGCTTGCCTTTTCTTGCTGCCCTTAAGGTACTCTAACGATCTGCATTATTGAATTAAGAAAACGTAGAGAGCGTAAGCAAAAGCTTAGTGAGGCATGCTCATTAAAAACAATTCAATAATGCAATTAAAACCATTTATAAATCATGCTTAAAGTCAACCTTTGCACATGCTCAAAGCACACTTTAAAACAAGCAATCTCATGCTTCATATCATATATCAAAACAAGCATCTCATGCTTCTTACATACTTAACATGTCATACTGGCTCAAGTGACAAATTCCATTTCATAAAACAAGTTCAACAACTTCCCAAGGACTTTTAAACACCTTGGCCCCAAGGACTTTTAAACACCTTGGCCTATGGACTTTTAAACACCATAGAAAGTATCTCATCAAGGACTTTTAAACACCTTGATCCCAAGGACTTTTAAACACCTTGGCCATGGACTTTTAAACACCATGAATGAATCACATCAAGGACTTTTAAACACCTTGATCCCAAGGACTTTTAAACACCTTGGCCTATGGACTTTTAAACACCATAGAAAGGATCACCTAAGGACTTTTAAACACCTTAGTGTCCGCAACATGAACCATCCAAGGACTTTTAACCACCTTGATGTTCATAAGTAACAAGGCTCACTCAAGGACTTTTAACCACCTTAGTGACCTTAACATTTTAAAAACATCACTTGCCAATATACATCATTTTCATCATTTAATCCACTGTTTAAAGCATTAAATCAAGCCATATTCATCATGCATTTCAAAGCATCAAACCACACCATTTCAATGTACAAAATCAAGGAACTCCTACCTAGAGTTACCTTCAACATACGGCTTACATCATCAGCAAAAACCATGCTAAAACATGCTTTCAAAACAGTAATTAAAACATGCAAATCATCATTTTGCATCACATCAAAATCATGGCCACCACTAGAGAGAAAATCCGAAAACTTACACTTGAGCTTAGCAAAGTTGTTTAGACTTAAACTAAGCTCCCACAACCTTCAAACCTTGGTTTAAAAAGCTGAAAATCCAATTTCCACAATTGCACTCACCGATTTCCACTTCGCCACTTGCCGAAGCACGAAATCAAGCTTCCGGATCAACCAAACTTGGATCCAAAGATGCCTCCCCTGTTTCAACACATCAAAGCAGTAAATTAATGCATCACCATGCATCAATTACTTCAATGAAAGCACCTAAACTCGCTGCTCTCATCCAACCTCCATTTTCGGCCACCAAACACAACCGAAAATGCATCAAAACCACTTCTAAACAAAGCCCAGCCATAACCCAGCAAAACCTAACATCCATCATCACCATTTAACATCTAAAAACAACCTACAACCATCCTTATACCTCCAGCAACATCAGATCACCAAGATCACCTCAAAAACCACCTTAAAACACAAGCTAAACTTAGGAAACTCAACCTATCCGGGATTGCATTGATCAAAACTCATTTCCTTATCAATTTAGAGTTCATTTAACATCAAAAACACCTCTTAAAACCCAGATTACTCAGATCTAACGAAAATCAAGTGAAAACATCAAAATCTTGCATAATTAGCCAAGATCCACAAATCTACTTGAAAACCTTTAATTAAACATAAATTTAGGATTGAAAACTTTAGGAATTTCATTAAAGAACTTAAAGTTCAGAGGAGAAATCGTTCATACCTCCAAACTTGTGATTCTCCACTTTTTGGAATGAAAACCTTGTTGAAACTTGTAGCAATTGAGTAGGTTTTGATGACACAATGATTTGCTATCAATTGTGAGTTGAAAGGATGATTTTAGATGAAGAAATCAGATCAAAATCTCTGGAAAAAGAAATGTTTGGTTGGAGAGAAAATGAGAGAAGAAAATAGGAAGTTAGGAAAGAAAATAGTAAAAATGAGTTTCCCTCCTTTTATGAAACCTTTAAAATCAGAATTTAGGATTAAAATATCTTAGAAAAATCTGGAGAATTCACTTTTGGGCAAATAGCTCCTTAAAGATTCAAAGTTTCAATCCTTTTTAAAACAGCCACCAAATTTGCGAAAATTACATTTTGGTCACTAGCCAAAATGTCAACCTTCCAAACCTCATTTTCCAAAATTGTTTTCACAGTTCATCTAATTATATTAAAAGATGATTTTAGAACATTTTTCCATATTTTTAATGCAACCCGAACTAGGCTTTCCTAATTTAACCTCTTAAGATTCGAACAGGACTTTGACCAAACCGGTCAACGCCCAAAACTTCTAAGCCCAAAACCGGGGCGTTACAACTCTCCCCCCCTTAAGAAATTTCATCCTCGAAATTTACCTGAAGGAAAGAGATAAGGAAACTGCTTCAGCATGTCTTCCTTTCGCTCCCACGTGGCTTCCTCAACACCTCGATGCTTCCACAGCACCTTCACCAACTCAATGGTCTTGCCACGAAGAACCTTGCTATCTGAATCCAGAACCTTCACCGGTTCCTCATCATAGGTCAAATCCGGATTCAAAACCACATCCTCAACAGGCATCACATGTGAAGGATCAGATCTATACTTCCGGAGCATAGAAACATGGAACACATCATGAATCTTCTCCAACTCCTGAGGTAACCTCAACCGATACGCAACAGGACCCACACGCTCAACCACCTCATATGGTCCAATGTATCTAGGGCTCAGCTTACCCTTCCGGCCAAACCTCATCACCTTCTTCCAAGGCGAAACCTTCAAGAACACACGGTCACCCACCGCATACTCTATCTCTTTACGCTTCAAATCCGCGTAAGACTTCTGCCGATCAGAGGCAGCCTTCAACCGCTCACAAATGAGCTTTACCTTTTCGGTGGTCCCTTTCAACAAAGCAGGCATCGAAACCAACCTTTGACCAGTTTCAGCCCAACAAAGAGGAGTCCTACACTTCCTCCCGTACAGAGCCTCATAAGGTGCCATCTGTATACTCGCCTGATAACTATTGTTATAAGCGAACTCAACCAAAGGCAGATGCTTCTCCCAAGAACCTTGGAACTCAATCACACAGCATCTCAACATATCCTCCAAAATCTGAATAACTCGCTCAGACTGACCATCCGACTGAGGATGATAGGATGTACTGAAATGCAACCTTGTACCCAAAGCTTGATGCAAACACTGCCAAAAACGCGATGTGAACCTCGGATCTCGATCCGACACAATCGACTTAGGCACACCATGCAGCCTCACCACCTCAGCAAGGTACAGCTCTGCCAGCTTATCCAAAGAAAACGTAGTATGCACAGGCAAGAAATGCGCACACTTCGTCAGGCGATCCACAATCACCCAGACCGAATTCTTCTTTGATGGAGACAAAGGTAAACCAGATACAAAATCCATGGTAACCCTCTCCCACTTCCATTCAGGGATTTTCAACGGTTGCAACAACCCAAAAGGAAACTGATGCTCAGCCTTAACTCGCTGACACACCAAACACTTGCTCACAAACTCTGCAATGTCCTTCTTCAAACCAACCCAATAGTACTCATCACGAAGATCACGATACATCTTAGTACTACCAGGGTGCATAGCAAAAGGACTACTATGACCTTCAGTCAGAATAGCACGCCTCAACTCAGCATCATTGGGCACAACTATCCGACTACCAAAACACAGCACACCATCATCATTGAAACAGAAATCCGAAGGTCTACCCTCCGCGATATCCTGAACATGAGACACCAAGGAATCATCCAACAACTGCTTATCCTTGATCATCTGAACCAAAGATGGCTTCACTTGTAACTCAGCTACAAGACCACCATCTCGCGATATGCTCAAGCTAGCAAACATCGCCCTCAGCTCAACAGCTACCTTCCTACTCAAGGCATCCGCAACAACATTGGCCTTTCCAGGATGATACTCAATCGTCAGATCATAATCCTTGAGCAACTCCAACCAACGACGCTGCCTTAGATTCAACTCCTTCTGAGACATCAGATACCTCAAACTCTTGTGATCTGTGTACACAGTACACTTCTCACCATACAGATAATGTCTCCAGATCTTCAGAGCAAAAACCACTGCAGCCAGCTCAATATCATGCGTAGGATAATTGCGCTCATGCACCTTCAACTGCCGTGACGCATAAGCCACAACCTTACCCTCCTGCATCAGCACACACCCCAAACCAACATAGGATGCATCACTGTAGACCACAAACTCTTTCCCTGATTCAGGCTGAATCAAGATAGGTGCTTGCGTCAAAGCCAACTTCAGCTTCTCAAAAGCTTGCTGCCTCGCTTCTGTCCACTCATACTTCACATCCTTCTGCAACAACTTCGTCAAAGGAGCAGCAATCTTGGAAAAACCATCCACAAACCTCCGGTAGTATCCCGCCAAACCAAGGAAACTACGGACCTCATGAACAGACTTAGGAATCTTCCAGCTCATAACCGCCTCAATCTTCTGAGGATCAACACGAATCCCCTCAGCTGAAACAACATGCCCAAGAAACACCACCTCCCTAAGCCAGAACTCACACTTACTCAACTTAGCATAAAGCTGATTTTCCAACAAAGCTTGCAAAACCACCCTCAAATGCTCTTCGTGCTCCTCCTCAGTACGCGAGTACACGAGGATATCATCAATGAACACCACAACGAACTTGTCCAGGTATTCATGAAAAACACGATTCATCATGTCCATGAAAGCAGCAGGAGCATTTGTCAACCCAAACGGCATCACAAGGAACTCATAATGCCCATACCTTGTCCTGAAAGCTGTCTTAGGCACATCCACATCTTTCACCTTCAACTGGTAATACCCTGACCTCAAGTCAATCTTAGAGAACACAGCTGCTCCCCGAAATTGATCAAAGAGATCATCAATCCTCGGCAAGGGATACCGATTCTTGATAGTCAACTTGTTCAGCTGACGGTAATCAATGCACATTCTCATAGTGCCATCCTTCTTCTTCACAAACAAGACAGGAGCACCCCAAGGCGATACACTCGGCCGGATAAAACCACGATCAAGCAGCTCTTGCAACTGCGTCTTCAGCTCCTTCAGCTCCTTAGGTGCCATTCTATAGGGAGTAATGGACACAGGAGTTGTATTCTCATACAGCTCAATTCCAAACTCCACCTAGCGGTTAGGAGGTAAACCAGGCAACTCCTCAGGAAAAACACCAGGAAACTCCTTTACAACCCTGATATCTTGCACCCTCAACTCCTTAGAGCTAGGATTCATCACAAAAGCTAGATAGGCTTCGCAACCTTGCCTCAGCATCCTGCTCGCCTCCAAAGAAGATACCACATTGGCAAGAAACTTCACATTCTCACCAACCACAACAACTTCATAATCATCCGCAAGCTTAAGCGAAACACGCTTATTCTCACAATCCACAACAGCACGATGCTCAGCAAGCCAATCCATACCAAGGATCACACCAAAACCATAGAAGGGCAACTCCATAAGATCAACATGAAAGACACGTTCTTGAACAACCAAAGGGCACCTTCTAAACAACTTCCGAGTCACAACAGTCTCACCAAAAGAACTAGTGACCCGAACACCAACATCCAAAGACTCAACAGGCAAACCAAGCAATTCAGCATGCTCACGAAGAATATATGAATGCGTAGATCCAGAATCAATCAAAGAAAGCAATGACAAGGACTGCAAAGTAAAGGTACCTGCAATCACATCTGCATCATTCCTGCCCTCTCTCTGAGCATACACCCTCGCTTGGCCTCCACCTTCAGGCTGAATAGCTACAACATGAGCTACCCCTCGGCCACCTTCCTCTCTCCTCTGGAAATTACCACGGCCGCGCCCACGACCTCTCTGTGCTGCTGCAACAACAGGAGCACGCTCTTGGCCACCAGCCAACCTCGGACAATCTCGCCTTATGTGGTCTGCAGAACCACAATTCCAGCATCCATTTCCACCAGCATTACCAGCTGCCACAACAGGAGCTTGTGCTACTCTCTCAGCACGAGGACAGTCACGCTTCAAGTGACCACGTGAACCACAGATCCAACAAGCACTAGGATCAGCTCTAGCTTAACCTCCTCTAGCAGGTGCACCACCACCTCTCTTGGCTGAGGACTGATACTTCTGATCGCGTCCCCTCTTGTTCCGTCCACCTCCGGAACTATACTCAGCTGGTCTCTTTCCAGCACTTGCTCCAGCACCTCTAGCAGACAAACTCAGGTTCATCTCAATGTCCTTGGATCGACTCACCAACACATCAAAATCCTCATACTCAGCAGCCAACATGTATGTCTTTACATCCGTCACAAGACCGTAACGAAACCTCTCACACCTCGCCCGCTCATCGGGTATCAGCTCCGGTGCATACTGACTGAGCCGTACAAACTGTACCTCGTACTCAGCTACACTCATGCTCCCTTGAGTAAGAGACATGAATTCCCGCTTTTTCTCATCCAGATATCTCACTCCCAGATATCTTCTCTTAAACACATTCTGAAAGAATGTCCAGGTAACATCAGCTTCAGCCATTCCAACTATGGTGGTCATCCACCATGTATAAGCATCGTCCTGCAGCAAGGACACAACACAGCCCAGCTTTTGCACATCCGTGCAACTCATCTGACCCAAGATACGCTTGGTACTCTCAAGCCAAGCCTCAGAACTCTCAGCTGATAAACCTCTAAACTCAGTCCCTCCAAGACTGCGCAGACGCTCCAAAGGCAATCTGACTCCAGCATCCCCTTGATGCCCAGCTCCCTGAGCTCCAGCTACTGCTGCTCGAAAAGCACCCGCAATAGCTTGTACCAAAGCAGACATATCAGGCATCGCTTGCCCCTGACCAACCTCTGGTCCTGCAGCTCCAGCACCAGCATCAGCTGCAGCTTCAGCTCTCGCACCTCCATCACCACCACCAGGCGGAGGAGGGGGTAACACAGCACTACCAGTGTGCTCTTCATTCTCATTCTCGTTAGGAGCCGCAGCTCTCGCATTACCTCTTAACTCTCTACGTGGTGCCATACTTTTACCATGCAACAATAATGCAAAATAAAACAAGTCAGGCCCAGCAAGGTAAGCAATCCAAGTATTCAAGCTCCATTTCAAACAAAATCAATTTCATTTCATTAGCTTTTGTTTGGCAATGGGTACCCTCAGCATGCAACATCACAACATACAACTCAGTTGCATCAACATCTCAAGCCACCGAACATGCTTCAATCATGCATACATACATTCCCAATTACTCGAGAACTCAGCTCTGATACCACCAAATGTAACCCCCTTAACCCGGCCTAGACGATTGACCCGAATTAAGAAAGTCACACGGGGAAAACCAAAGTCAACCCGAAAGTCAACCTTGATTAACGACCCTTTTTTTTTCTTTTTAATCTTATCTAGATGCACATTACACCTATGTGTGATCATACAAACAACATACTCAAAGATCACAAACATCAGAGGTCAAACAGGGACCCAATTGAACAAAATACAACTTTAGGGACCAAATTGTAATTTCTGATAAATATAAGGACTTAACCAAATTTGAAGTTACCATCTTGAAATTAAATAGATTTCATGCTTCTCTGTGAAATTTCAGCTCAAAAGGACTTCCCAAACTCATACAATTGAACAAACAAGATTCAGGACCAAAACGTAAACAAAACAAAACATTTAAAGATACTTTTAACCAGATTAACGGTCGTGTATCGATACGCCTGGAGTCGTATCGATACACGGGGAAAACAGAAACTTGGACGAGTATCGATACCCAACCCGTATCGATACGCATGGCCAGAAATCTGCAGATTTGGCTCTTGCGTATCGATACGCAAGCTCGAGTATCGATACTCCTGCCAGAAATCGACATAAAACAGCAACAATCATGCTTCAAACTTCAATTAAACAACACCAAATCATACCACAAAGTCTACCAACATGCAAGGACCATAAATGCAGCACCAATTCAACATATAACCAACACATATGAAAAGCCCCAAATTCTAATGGCATGCTTCCTAACAAGCTAGCTATTCAACACCATACTTCCAAAACAAGCATATATGGTTCCAATGCAAAAACCAGCAAACACATCAACATTCAACATACTTAGGGAGCCTCAAACACCTCCCAAAACATACACATTGGTCCCCCATTGCCAAAACATACAAAAGCTAAATTGCACTTATAAAACCTTCATACTTTGAGCTTCACTTGAACTTGATTGCTTGCCTTTTCTTGCTGCCCTTAAGGTACTCTAACGATCTGCATTATTGAATTAAGAAAACGTAGAGAGCGTAAGCAAAAGCTTAGTGAGGCATGCTCATTAAAAACAATTCAATAATGCAATTAAAACCATTTATAAATCATGCTTAAAGTCAACCTTTGCACATGCTCAAAGCACACTTTAAAACAAGCAATCTCATGCTTCATATCATATATCAAAACAAGCATCTCATGCTTCTTACATACTTAACATGTCATACTGGCTCAAGTGACAAATTCCATTTCATAAAACAAGTTCAACAACTTCCCAAGGACTTTTAAACACCTTGGCCCCAAGGACTTTTAAACACCTTGGCCTATGGACTTTTAAACACCATAGAAAGTATCTCATCAAGGACTTTTAAACACCTTGATCCCAAGGACTTTTAAACACCTTGGCCATGGACTTTTAAACACCATGAATGAATCACATCAAGGACTTTTAAACACCTTGATCCCAAGGACTTTTAAACACCTTGGCCTATGGACTTTTAAACACCATAGAAAGGATCACCTAAGGACTTTTAAACACCTTAGTGTCCGCAACATGAACCATCCAAGGACTTTTAACCACCTTGATGTTCATAAGTAACAAGGCTCACTCAAGGACTTTTAACCACCTTAGTGACCTTAACATTTTAAAAACATCACTTGCCAATATACATCATTTTCATCATTTAATCCACTGTTTAAAGCATTAAATCAAGCCATATTCATCATGCATTTCAAAGCATCAAACCACACCATTTCAATGTACAAAATCAAGGAACTCCTACCTAGAGTTACCTTCAACATACGGCTTACATCATCAGCAAAAACCATGCTAAAACATGCTTTCAAAACAGTAATTAAAACATGCAAATCATCATTTTGCATCACATCAAAATCATGGCCACCACTAGAGAGAAAATCCGAAAACTTACACTTGAGCTTAGCAAAGTTGTTTAGACTTAAACTAAGCTCCCACAACCTTCAAACCTTGGTTTAAAAAGCTGAAAATCCAATTTCCACAATTGCACTCACCGATTTCCACTTCGCCACTTGCCGAAGCACGAAATCAAGCTTCCGGATCAACCAAACTTGGATCCAAAGATGCCTCCCCTGTTTCAACACATCAAAGCAGTAAATTAATGCATCACCATGCATCAATTACTTCAATGAAAGCACCTAAACTCGCTGCTCTCATCCAACCTCCATTTTCGGCCACCAAACACAACCGAAAATGCATCAAAACCACTTCTAAACAAAGCCCAGCCATAACCCAGCAAAACCTAACATCCATCATCACCATTTAACATCTAAAAACAACCTACAACCATCCTTATACCTCCAGCAACATCAGATCACCAAGATCACCTCAAAAACCACCTTAAAACACAAGCTAAACTTAGGAAACTCAACCTATCCGGGATTGCATTGATCAAAACTCATTTCCTTATCAATTTAGAGTTCATTTAACATCAAAAACACCTCTTAAAACCCAGATTACTCAGATCTAACGAAAATCAAGTGAAAACATCAAAATCTTGCATAATTAGCCAAGATCCACAAATCTACTTGAAAACCTTTAATTAAACATAAATTTAGGATTGAAAACTTTAGGAATTTCATTAAAGAACTTAAAGTTCAGAGGAGAAATCGTTCATACCTCCAAACTTGTGATTCTCCACTTTTTGGAATGAAAACCTTGTTGAAACTTGTAGCAATTGAGTAGGTTTTGATGACACAATGATTTGCTATCAATTGTGAGTTGAAAGGATGATTTTAGATGAAGAAATCAGATCAAAATCTCTGGAAAAAGAAATGTTTGGTTGGAGAGAAAATGAGAGAAGAAAATAGGAAGTTAGGAAAGAAAATAGTAAAAATGAGTTTCCCTCCTTTTATGAAACCTTTAAAATCAGAATTTAGGATTAAAATATCTTAGAAAAATCTGGAGAATTCACTTTTGGGCAAATAGCTCCTTAAAGATTCAAAGTTTCAATCCTTTTTAAAACAGCCACCAAATTTGCGAAAATTACATTTTGGTCACTAGCCAAAATGTCAACCTTCCAAACCTCATTTTCCAAAATTGTTTTCACAGTTCATCTAATTATATTAAAAGATGATTTTAGAACATTTTTCCATATTTTTAATGCAACCCGAACTAGGCTTTCCTAATTTAACCTCTTAAGATTCGAACAGGACTTTGACCAAACCGGTCAACGCCCAAAACTTCTAAGCCCAAAACCGGGGCGTTACAATTGATCTCTAAACTCAGCCCAGCCATCACCCAACACATCTAACACATTTTAGGCATAAATCAACATCCAAAACAACCTAAAACCATACTTATACCTCCAGCAACTCAGATCTCACTTTACCCCCCAAAAACCCAACCAAAAACACTTTGAAAACTAATGATCTCAAGGATTTCGGGATTAATATGATTAAGACTCTATTTCAACATCATAAACCTTCCAAAACTTGTTTAGAAATCATCTCAAACAGATCAAATCAAGACTCCTCCGAAAATCACATTTAAACCATCTTTTCTAACAATATTTCACAATTTTATCAAACCAATAACAAAACCTCAACCAAAAACATAGATAAAGTGTCAAATATCGTGGGAATTTCATTAAAGAACCTTGATTAGAGGGTTAGCAGGAAATTTACCTCCAATCCTTGCTTCTCTTCTAATTTGGCAAGTTTGCTTCCAAGAACCTTTGAAGAATTTTGAGAGAAAACACAAAAGAGAAGTTGAAAATCAAGAGAGAAAATGAGAGTAAATGAAATCTGGAAAATGAGAGAAAATTGAGAGTGTTTGGCTGAAGTGAAAAGAAGAGAATGAAAAGATCTTCAAATTTCACTTAACCAACTTAACCACTTTTTAATTAAATCATTAAAAACCATTTTAATTATTTAATAAACCATTTAAAACACATGCCAAATTAGAGAAAAGGCTTAATTGCCAATTAGCTCTCTAAAGATTCTAAGACTTTTACTCTTTTTGAAAAACACACTTTTTTACACAGTTTTAAAACTTCACATTTTAGTCACTGCCCAAAATGTATACTTTCCAACACTTGTTTTGGAAAATTGATTTAACCAACCTCTTAAATATAATTTTAGAGGATTTTAGGAATTTTTATCCCATTCCAAACATTGATTTCCCTAAAGCACCTCTTAACGATTCGAACAACCGATTACTGGTTCCACCAGCCCAACCTGACTCACAAAACACCTAGGCCCAAAACCGGGGGCGTTACAACTCTCCCCCACTTAGGAAATTTTGTCCTCGAAATTTTTCCTGAAGGAAAAAGGTGCGGAATTGTCTCAACATGTCCACCTTACTTCCCCACGCTACCTCCTCAACTCCTCAATGTCACCACAATACCTTCACAAGTTCAATCGTCTTACCACGAAGAACTTTACTGCAGGAATCAAGAACACCATACGGGTCCTCACCATAGGACAAATCCGAATTCAACTATACCTCCACAACATGCATGACATGAGATGAAAACAATATATACCACCGCAACATAGAAACATGAAACACATCATGGACCTTCTCCAACTCGAGAGGAAACCACAACCGATAAGCCATAAGACCAACCCATTCCACAACCTCATAAGGTCCAACAAACCTCGGACTAAGCTTTCCATTACGTCCGAACCTCATCACATTTTTCCAAGGCGATTCCTTTAGGAACACACGATCTACAACCGCAAACTCGATCTCTCTATGCTTTAAATTCGCGTAAGACTTCTGACAATTCAAAACAGCTTTCAACTGCTCACATATAAGTTTCACTTTTTTAGTTGTTCCCTTAAGCATACCGACAAAGAAACCAACTTTTGCCCCGCCTCAGCCCCACAAAGAGGCGTTCTACACTTTCTCCCATACAAGGCCTCAAACGGAGCCATTTGTATACTCGCCTGAAAGCTATTATTATAGGCAAACTCAATCAAAAGCAGATGTTTTTCCCAAGAACCCTAGAAATCTATCACACAACATCGCAACATGTCCTCCAACATTGGATAACTCGCTTCGACTGTCCATCCGTCCGAGGATGATACGAAGTGCTGAAATTCAAACGCGTACCCAACACCTAGTATAAACATTCCCAAAACCTCGATGTAAACCTCAGATCTCTATCCGACACTATGGACTTGGGTACACCATGCAAACACACAATCTCAGCAATATACAACTCCGCTAACCTATCCAACGTATACGTAGTATGCATGTTGAGTGTTTAAAAGTTCTATTATTTACACCCTTTTTAACCCATATTTCTGCTGCATTCAAGCATTATCTATTGCATTTAGGTCAGTTTACAGCAAAACATCACAATTATATTAAAAGGCACAGTTTCTACTAAAAATGGTTGTTTTTGCAGGTTGCTGCTGTAGTAGACGGAAAGGGCAGGCGCTGGGCAGTGAAGCAGAAGAGCTAGAACTGGACGAGCAGTCGTGACAGCATCCAGGGCAGCACTCGTGACAGCACCCAGGGCAGCAGCCGTGACAGCACCCAGGGCAGCAATCGTGGCAGGCGCTGGGCAGCGATGCAGAAAAGCTGGAATGAGCAGTCAAGGAGGACGATGCTGCCATGGTTGCCGCCGTGACAGCAGAGGACGACAGCAAGTTAGTGGAGAAAAAGCAAAGTGGACCTTGATAGATAGAGAAATTTATGCTCGTCTGTCGTGTGAAAACCTTATATTTTTCCAAGCCCCCGATCAAAAGATATGTCAAGCCCAAAGCTCAAGGAGAGAAAATCCCAAGAAACAAGGAGGGCGGCTGGAAAGTAGATTCCTTGGAGATTAAGTCTTTATTAGAATCATACTTTTAATTAAAATTGTAATCCTTGTTAACTTAGATAACTTGAGCCCAAAGCTTATATAAGGGCATATATTTTAACCTAGGAGATGACCAGAACCCATAGCCGATTTCCCCACAACCGACAACAACAAAAAAAACCCTCCGCCCTTTACCCGCCGTCGATATGTTCTAAAACCCCCCTAGGGCCACGGGTTGATTTGTAAAGTAGTTGCAAGGGTTGTTTTGTTTTAGGAATTTTCAGTTCAATAAAATAAACTTCAAGTTCTCTTATTTTGGTTATTAATATCTTGCAAGAGCATCGGGAGAGCATTGTGAGGTTATCTATTTACTTAGCATCGGGAGAGTTAAGTATACGAAAGAAATAAGAGCAAGTTCTCTAGTTTATAGTTGAACTATCTCGTGCCTAGGGATAGGGCGAGGTTAAGTGGCTAAAGAAGAATTCATACACATCGGTGTTCATCCTTCGATTCACGCCGGGAGGTATCATCAAGACGTGATCTTGGACCTAGGGATAGGCCAAGGCAGATCTGAGATTCTTGCCAAACTTGAAAGTACTGAGTTAAGGGTTTGCGGCCGCGACAATCAACGGACTGCCGCCGCGACAGGTGCTGCCCGCGACGGGCGCGACGACAGAACTGGATTTCCTAAACTCTGCAATACCTGCACTACTAAGCAATTCAATACCAGCCCATTCTCTCTATCTTGATTTCTTTAACCTTATTTTCAAGTATTCTTTATTATTTTCGTGACAATATCTTAATCTATTCTTTTCCCCTTGTGCAGATAGCGAAGGAAAGGGTTAGCCCAGTCCCTGTGGAGACGATATTCGATACTTCGTATCACTTTATTACTTGCGACGTGTACACTTGCACTCAATTGCGATAGACTATTTTACACGCAACAAGTTTTTGACGCCGTTGCCGGGGACTGGCAACACACTCTTACCCTAGCTTCTGCACTTTTCTTTTCTTTTTATTTTTATTTTTTATTTTTTATTTTTCTATTTTTCTATTTTTATCACACAAAAAAACTCAGGTGAAATACAGGTTTAAGGAACATCAATATGCCAGGAAAAACCATTCGAGAGCTGATGTGGGAAAGTTCTTGCAATTACCGTAAAGATATGCTGCCACAACAGCAACAGGGGCAGCAACTGCCGATGCCGCAGCAGCAAAAATTTTTATGGTACGATCAAAACCCGCAAAATTTTTTATACCATAACAGTTTTGCTGCAGAACCCGACCTGCCCTGGCAATGTCATCATCCTCAAGAGCAGTCAAAATCCTTAGAAGACACACTGCAAGCCTTCATGGCACTCACTCAAGAAGTGTCGGCTTCTATGGACAAAAGTATCGCCAAGATGGATGCACTCTTGAGCAGACCGGCCCTTATTCATGCCACAGATGAACCTGAAATCCTGAGGCAAGGTGACGAGGATGCCCATGTGAAGGAATACCCAACATATGATGAGTCTGAGGAACAACTTGCCATGGCAATGATCGAGGAGCCGGAATGGAGCAACACCGCGACAACGCTGAGTGAAATTCAAGAGAATGTCACGGCAACAACCACTTCCGAGGCAGAAACCCCAGTCAAAGCGGAAACTGCCGCCTCGGTAGAAACTGCCGCCTCGGCAGCAACTGATGCTGAGGCAGCAACCACATCAGAGGCAAATTCTCAACCCACTACCTCGATTATGCCTGACCAAGATTGCACACATCCATCCCTGTCATGGCACTCGCACGACCACCTAGAAGAGCTACCCAATGACAATGCCTCGCCGATGGAATATGAGCAGGTAATAAACGAACCTTTTGAATTCATTGAAAACTCACAAATTCCATTGCAGGTATTAGAGGAACCAAAGCCGGTGGATATAGAATCATCAAAGTCTCTAATGATGGAGATCTACGAGTGGTCAACAGAATTTGGTATAGAGAGTGATGGCACTTACCAATATCCCATTGACCTGCAAAGTAACCTGACAACGGACTGTCAAAATAACTGGCTGCCGCAGCAGCAGACACGACAGCAAGGGCTATATTCAACCACAACAACATTCAACGAAAACAAGGTAAGTTTGTGGCCGAATGTCAATTTGATTTTTTCTAATCATATATTCATGCCCTCAGAAACATTACCAAGAAGGGAGGACTTCATGGACTACAAAGGGAAGAGAAAGAAAGGAGCCTTCACCATAAGAATTATCACCAGATGGAGGGTACGGATGGACTTCAAGAAGTACCGGAAACGACCCCTCAAGCATCAATAGAACATAGAGCAGTTACTTTAGGAGATGCCCCTCAAGGCACTCCTAATTTAACTTAACTTATTTTATTGTATTTTAATTTTATCTTTATTGTTTTAGAAATTTGATATTAGTTTTTAGTTTGTTTTTGTTATTAGGTAAACAGAGAAAACCCTTGCAATGACGATACAAGCAACCCGAGGAAGCTCTGCCTCCACCCCTGCCGCGGCAGCACTCATACTCTCAGGGCAGCACCCACAGCCCCTTCGACAAAGTTCAAAGAGACTGCCCGCCGACAGCTCCTCATCCAAAGCCCAGCAGCAGCGATGACAGCCACACAACTTAAGTTTTCTTCTTCTCTGTCGCCTACTATATATATTATCTTTTTGTGATGTTTAACTTTTCTATCATTTTTAGTTTCTGTTTTTCATCGTTTGTGTCATGCATTGAGGAAAATGCAACCCTTGAGTTTGGGGGTAGGCAGTCCTCCTAATTATTAATATAATATTGCATTTAGTTTTAATTGTGTCGCATTTATTTTACGCAAAAAAATGAAAATTTTGGAAATTTTGGCTGAAAACTGTGAACTGAACTTACCTGCCGTGACAGCCCTGTCGTGGCAGCGACTTTAGGATAGTTTTAGGAGAAGTTTAGAGCCTTTCTATAGTTCTGAAAACTTAAACACCATTGTGACTGTTATACTGCTTAGAACTCTTTTAGTCAACTAGAATAGGAAGCTTAGCACTTGAATAGCCCCTAGAGGTGTCTAACACTGGCTCTAGGAAATAAGTTTAGCAAAATAGACTCAACAGCCCTAGAGGTGCCCGAAATCGGCTCTAGGAAGTTAGCTAGAGGTGCCCGAAACCGGCTCTAGTGAAACTTTAGCTTAAAAAAATGAAATCGAGTCAAAACAGAAATAAAAAGGAGCATAAGAAGTGCCCTAAAAAAGATAAACTTGGCATAAAAATTCGAGTTAAGAGCTGAATTATTCTAGTGAAACTAAGAGAGTCTTGACATATAACTGTTCACAAGCATGCACACACTGCACGAGGACTATAGAGAGATTCCGGACAGATCCTAGATTATCCGACAGGGTGCTGCCGTCACAAGGAACGAACGACGGGTAAGGGAAAGGTCACTGTTTGAAAGCCAAAACAAAAATATTTCATTTTTCTTTTAGGTCTTAGTTGCTTGAGGACAAGCAAAAACTTGAGTTTGGGGGTGTGTTGAGTGTTTAAAAGTTCTATTATTTACACCCTTTTTAACCCATATTTCTGCTGCATTCAAGCATTATCTATTGCATTTAGGTCAGTTTACAGCAAAACATCACAATTATATTAAAAGGCACAGTTTCTACTAAAAATGGTTGTTTTTGCAGGTTGCTGCTGTAGCAGACGGAAAGGCAGGCACTGGGCAGTGAAGCAGAAGAGCTAGAACTGGACGAGCAGTCGTGACAGCATCCAGGGCAGCAGTCGTGACAGCACCCAGGGCAGCAGCCGTGACAGCACCCAGGGCAGCAATCGTGGCAGGCGCTGGGCAGCGATGCAGAAAAGCTTGAATGAGCAGTCAAGGAGGACGATGCTGCCATGGTTGCCACCGTGACAGTAGAGGACGACAGCAAGTTAGTGGAGAAAAAGCAAAGTGGACCTCGATAGATAGAGAAAATTCTGCTCGTCTGTCGTGTGAAAACCTTATATTTTTCCAAGCCCCGGATCAAAAGATATGTCAAGCCCAAAGCTCAAGGAGAGAAAATCCCAAGAAACAAGGAGGACGGCTGGAAAGTAGATTCCTTGGAGATTAAGTCTTTATTAGAATCATACTTTTAATTAAAATTGTAATCCTTGTTAACTTAGATAACTTGAGCCCAAAGCTTATATAAGGGCATATATTTTAACCTAGGAGATGACCAGAACCCATAGCCGATTTCCCCACAACCGACAACAAAAAAAACCCTCCGCCCTTTACCCGCCGTCGATGTGTTCTAAAACCCCCCTAGGGCCACGGGTTGATTTGTAAAGTAGTTGCAAGGGTTGTTTTGTTTTAGGAATTTTCAGTTCAATAAAATAAACTTCAAGTTCTCTTATTTTGGTTAATAATATCTTGCAAGAGCATCGGGAGAGCATTGTGAGGTTATCTATTTACTTAGCATCGGGAGAGTTAAGTATACGAAAGAAATAAGAGCAAGTTCTCTAGTTTATAGTTGAACTATCTCGTGCCTAGGGATAGGGCGAGGTTAAGTGGCTAAAGAAGAATTCATACACATCGGTGTTCATCCTTCGATTCACGCCGGGAGGTATCATCAAGACGTGATCATCGACAGACTTGGACCTAGGGATAGGCCAAGGCAGATCTGGGATTCTTGCCAAACTTGAAAGTACTGAGTTGAGGGTTTGCGGCCGTGACAATCAACGGACTGCCGCCGCGACAGGTGCTGCCCGCGACGGGCGCGACGACAGAACTGGATTTCCTAAACTCTGCAATACCTGCACTACTGAGCAATTCAATACCAGCCCATTCTCTCTATCTTGATTTCTTTAACCTTATTTTCAAGTATTCTTTATTATTTTCGTGACAATATCTTAATCTATTCTTTTCCCCTTGTGCAGATAGCGAAGGAAAGGGTTAGCCCAGTCCCTGTGGAGACGATATCCGATACTTCGTATCACTTTATTACTTGCGACGTGTACACTTGCACTCAATTGCGATAGACTATTTTACACGCAACAATGCACATCCAAGAAATGTGCACACTTCGTAAGGTGATCCACAATTACCCATACGGAGTTCTTCTTAGATGGTGTCATAGGCAGACCAGCCACAAAATCCATCGTAATCCTTTCCCACAAAATCAGCAACATCCTTTTCCAACCCTACCCAATAGTACTCATCCTTCAAACAACGATACATCTTAATACTACCAGGATGCATAGCAAAAGGACTGCTATGAGCCTCAGTAAAAATAATGCGCCTCAACTCAAAACCCTCCGGCACAACTATTCGACTTTTGAAACATAAAACTTCTTCATCATTGAAACAAAAATCTGTTGCATTATCATCAGCTAAAACCTGAACATGGGGCACCAACGAATCATCAAGCAACTACTTCTCCTTGATCAACTGAATCAAGGAAGGTTTCACCTGAAACTCGGCTATCAACCCACCATCACGCGATAAACTAACCGGAGCAAACATCGCTCCCAGCTCAACAGCTACCTTCCTACTCAAAGCATCGACCACAACATTGGCCTTCCCAGGATGATACTCACTCGTCAAATCATAATCCTTAAGCAACTCCAACCATCTCCGTTGCCTAAGATTCAACTCCCTTTGAGACATGAGATACTTCAAACTTTTATGATCGATGTAAACCACACATTTTTCACCTTAAAGGTAGTGTCCCCAAAACTTCAAAGCAAACACCACCGCAACTAGCTCTAGATCATGAGTAGGATAGTTGCGCTCATGCACCTTCAACTATCTAGACGCATAAGCTACAACCTTCCCACCTTGCATCAATACGCAACCCAAACCAACATATGATGCATCACTATAGACTACAAACTCCTTACCCGATTCCGGTTGAATCAAAACAGAAGCTTGCGTCAAAGCTTCCTTCAACTTCTCGAAAGATTGTTGCCTAACATCTGTCTATTCAAAACGAACAATCTTTTGCAACAACTTGGTCAAAAGAGCAGCAATCCTAGAAAAACCTTCAACAAATCTTCGATAATATCTAGCCAACCCAAGGAAACTTCGCACTTCCGTCACCGATTTAGGCGTTTTCCAATTCATCACCGCCTCAACCTTGTGTGGATCAACCCGAATACCTTCGGCTGACACAACATGTCCAAGAAAAACCACTTCCCTGAGCCAAAACTTACACTTGCTCAACCTAGCATAAAGCTGATTTTCCAACAACACTTGCAACACAATCCTCAAGTGCTTATCATGATCCTCCTCGGTACGCGAGTACACGAGAATATCATCAATAAACACTACCACGAACTGCTCCAAAAACTCATGGAACACCCTATTCATCATATCAATGAATGCAACCGGTGCATTTGTCAACCCAAACGGCATCACCAAGAACTCATAATGGCCATACCTTGTCCGAAAAGTTGTCTTAGGTACATCCACATCCTTAACCTTTAGTTGATAATACCCAGACCTTAAATCAATTCTTCAAAAACACTGAAGCACCACGAAACTGGTCAAACAAATCATCAATCCTCAGCAATGGGTACTTGTTCTTAATCGTGAACTTGTTCAGTTGCCGATAATCTATGCACATATGCATCGTACCATCCTTCTTCTTTACAAACAAGACCGGTGCACCCCAAGGTGAAATACTTTGCCTTATGAACCCTCGATCGAGCAACTCCTGAAGTTGCATCTTCAACTCCTTCAACTCTTTAGGTGCCATGCGATAGGGAGCAATGGACACGGGTGTCGTATTTTCATACAACTCAACGCCAAACTCAACTACCTTGTTTGGTGGCAACCCCGAAAACTCTTCCGAAAAAACACCCAAAAACTCACATACTCTTCGTATGTCTTGCACTCACAATTCCTTCGTACCAGGATTCATCAGATACACCAAGAAAGCTTCGCAACCCAACTCCATCATCCGACTCGCTTCAAGAGCCAAAATTGCATTGGACAAGAACTTCACGTTCTCGCCTATGATTACTACCTCGTAATCATCCGCAAGTTTCAAGGTAACTCTCTTAACATCAAAATCAACAACAGCTCGATGCTCGACCAACCAGTCCATTCCAAGAATCACATCAAAACCATAAAAAGGCAATTCCATTAAATCAACTAAAATACATGGCCCTGAACAGATAAAAGACATCTCCTATACAATTTTCTTGTAAAAACAGTTTCACCAAAGAAACTAACTACTCACATTCCCACATCTAACACTTCCGAAAAGAACGTTCAAGCCACAACTTCCAAAGCAATTTGCAACAACAGGCGCAAAAGGCTATACCTCATCGATCAAACATGGACAAGCTCGCCTCACGTGGTCATACGATCCACCTACTTAATAGGTATCAAACGCTACTCAAGCCTTGACACACTGACCCCTCAATCTTTGTCCAATATTACTACAACCTCGCCTCAACCCAGGTGATACCTCTTTAAGCATGACCATTCGTACACTGGCTACCACTAAAATAGAGTTCACAACTCACTTTCTAGAGCTAGAATCTCTCGCACGAGTTATTACACCCATGTTCTGCTCAAATACCTCACCTGTGTTACCAACACGTCAAAAACAATGTAGCCAAAAAAATCAACATATGTGGTTTAACATCAAGCACCAATCCATAAAAGTGCCAACTCATCGATGTCTCACATCCAATTCCAATGCAAGAGCATACATGCTCAACTAAACAATATGTACCTTAACTCAACTACAACTTATGATTTCGAACCCAAACCACAAAATCACATTTCTCGTCACTCAAGAATCTAACCCCTAGATACTTATCCTTTAAAACAGTTCAAAAGAACTCTCAGAACACAATATTAGGTTCTTTTCCCACAACCACACTTGTTCACCAACTATGCACATCTCTATATAACCGAGATACAACTCATCTTTACACTATGGGCATCACTACACTCTATTTATTCCATAATCTCATTCATACAAGTCATCCACTCCATGGATACCTCCAGTGACAACCCTCGAGTTCAACTTCTACTTAAATTACGTAAGCGCTAACCGCAGCTCACAAACATCCACCAGCTAGTGCAGTCACATGCACTTCAGCATTAACAGTTTCACAAGCTCTAAACATCGCCTATATTCCAGGCACCATGCCATCCAACACTTACCCAACCGACACATGTTGTAATTATATCGAGACACATCGAGGCATCCAGCTCCAGGAGACATTACATACTCCTCTATTCCTTGCCTAACGGCAACAACAATCATACCAGATTGCTACTCTCTCCTCGGTTCATTGTGCTATTATTATTAAGGCATGATAACAACTAACGAAACAAACAAAATAGAGTGCTCAGGCCAGCTCCAAGCAATGACCCAAGACTTCAATTTCAATATTAAAACATTTTACTATAGTAATAAGGCAATGGACATTCCAATTTCCCCACACACATAGCATGAAACATACAACATGCATATCACAACCCTCATGCATCACAAGCATCAAAATTCAGCCCAAATTAACCTCATATATAACAACTCTCATTCATATCACAATCACCATTTATAGCCTCAACATCACATACTCAACATTGACATGCTCAAGACATTCACCAAACTAAGCAAACATCACCAAAAACACACATTCACATCAAAATCACTTACCAACAACTTACCATCATCCCAAACTTTCGTAACCTGGCTCTAATACCGCCAAATGTAACCCCCTCGACCCGGCTTAGCCAATGGACCGAACCGAACGAGTCACACGGGGAATATTGAAGTAAATCAGGAAGATTTACCTCGATAAACGACCCTTTTTTTCTTTAATCTCTTCTAGATGCAAGTTAGGTTCCTATGTGTTCAATAAAAGCAGCGAATCAAACGACATCTCGATCACACATCGATTAATACTAAATTCAATTTTAGGGACCATTTTGTAAATTCAGCATTTTGTAAGGATTATTACCAAATTCGGATTACCATCCTTTAATTAAGCTCATTACATGCTTCTCTGTAAAAAATCAGCTCAAGATAACTATTGGAACACACTTAATTGCATACATGACAAACAAGGACCAAAATGAAAAGAATCAAAACTGCAGATATGCCCATAACTGAAATAACAGCCAGCCGTTTTGGAACAGCTAGACACGTATCGAAACGTGTGTATCGAAACAGGGGCTCATGTTTCAAAATGTAGGATCATTTCGAAATAGCTCTTGACCCGTTTCGAAACTGGGTTTCACAGTGCCAAAATGTACCGAAACAGACCTTTCCGTTTCGATACTCCAAGGCAATTTTAGGCACTCGTTTCGAAACAAGCAAGGGTGTTTTGAAACACATGGGCCTGCAATGTTTAATTTTCCTAGTTTAACTCGAGTTTAATCATCCGGAACTTATCCAACATATGACTAAACATGCTTGCAACTCATATACACTTCAACAAGCATAATTTCATGGCAAAGACATCATCAAAACAACACTAGCAATATCAAAGAGAACTAAAGGCATGCTTCCTAAGAAAACAAGCACCAAAAGGTCAATTTCCAAATCCAAGCATAAACCAACACTCAAAGGCCACTTACATACTCATATATGCATATCAAACTTGTACCAAATCAAAAAACACTAAAGCAACCAACATTCATAGTATTGGACACCCCCATTGCCTTTATTACTCTAGTCCATAACTAAACATACCTTCAATAAAAGTCTTTCACCGATCCCTTGCATGTGCCGCCTCCAAAGCTTAAATTGACTGCATTGATGGACAAAGAGAGTGTAAGCGCAAAATGCTTAGCGAGGAAAGCTCAAAATCAAAAACACCATCAATGCACAAAACCATTTTTCACTCTTTTCAAAACCATCATGCCTCCTTTGAAAAACCATGCACTTTATCATTAAAATCAGCATGCTAAACACCATGCAACATGAATCACATAATTTCCAGCAATTAAACCATTGCTACACAAACATCAAGCCTTCTAAGCATAAACACCATTATGCTAAGCTTAAGGGAAAACATGCATTTTTCACAATATGCATCATCATTTTCATATCATTACAATCCATTATATTGGCTTTCAAGTGATTAACAACAATCTCATTTCTCAAAAACATATCGGATACACGGATTACCAAGGGTTGTCCCAAACCCTTCATACACTCCACCGACATCTCAAGGCTCACACACGGGAGCAACCCTCCACCGCTGTGACACCCGTGGTGGAGTATTCGGTACAATAACAACCCCTCAACACCACTCATCGATAGATGTATAGCCCATTAACAAGAGATGGGACACACACAAGGTTCGCACTAGGTAGCTACCCTCAATCGTTGCAACCTTAAACAATCCTCAATCGTTAGGGGTACTTACATGGAGATTTTGGTACAATCACAACCCCTCAACATCTAAGGCGACTTGTTTATAGTGCACTCAATCCTATAGCTAGTTAACTATATCCGATTACATTTATAAAACACTTTATACATCATCACTTGCCAATATAATCCACATTTCATGCATACCTCACTGTTTTTCCAAAGCATTCATGATAAGCCATAACTCAAGCATTAAACCATGCTTCAAAACTCATGCATCAACACATGCATACAAGGATTACTTACCTAATGCATCCTTACACCACATGGCATCATCAAACACATTTTATATACTCAAAACATGCTTTAAAACAGTAGGTTAACACAATTAAAACAAGTGCATTCAAAATCTCACAATAGCACAATCCGAGAGTGAAATTCACTTTACTTACTTCAAAACTTAGTAAAGCGTTTCAAGCTCTTACTAAGTTCCTAAAACCTATTTTATGAAGTATTAAAGCAGGAAATCTCATTTCCACCCACCAGTTTGCAAAACCACACTTGCCGACGCAACACGCAACTGTCCGAAGCCTCCAAAACTACTTCGTTCGATTTCGGTACACTATCCCCTATTTTCAACACATTAAAACAGAGGTTCAATGCATTATAATGCATCCAGAACACCAGCACTCAAAAGAAAACATGTTGCCCTGCTTTAAAGCACCAAATTACTCATCTGAAACAACCGAAAACTCAATTGATTGATCTCTAAACTCAGCCCAGCCATCACCCAACACATCTAACACATTTTAGGCATAAATCAACTTCCAAAACAACCTAAAACCATCCTTATACCTCCAGCAACTCAGATCTCACATTACACCCCCAAAAACCTAGCCAAAAACACTTTGAAAACCGATGATCTCAAGGATTTCAGCATTAATATGATTAAGACTCTATTTCAACATCATAAACCTTCCAAAACATGTTTAGAAATCATCTCAAACAGACCAAATCAAGACTCCTCCGAAAATCACATTAAAACCATCTTTTCTAAAAAGATTTCACTATTTTATCAAACCAATAACAAAACCTCAACCAAAAATATAGATAAAGAGTCAAATATCATGGGAATTTCATTAAAGAACCTTGATTAGAGGTTTAGCACGAAATTTACCTCCAACCCTTGCTTCTCTTTTAATTTGGCAAGTTTGCTTCCAAGAAACTTTGAAGAATTTTGAGAGAAAACACAAAGGAGAAGTTGAAAATCAAGAGAGAAATGAGAGTAAATGAAATCTGGAAAATGAGAGAAAATTGAGAGTGTTTGGTTGAAGTGAAAAGAAGAGAATGAAAAGATCGTCAAATTTCACTTAACCAACTTAACCACTTTTTAATTAAATCATTAAAAACCATTTTAGTTATTTAATAAACCATTTAAAACACATGCCAAACTAGAGAAAAGGCTTAATTTCCAATTAGCTCCCTAAATATTCTAGGACTTCGACTCTTTTTGAAAAACACACTTTTTTACACAGTTTTAAAACTTCACATTTTAGTCACTGCCCAAAATGTATACTTTCCAACACTTGTTTTTCAAAATTGATTTAACCAACCTCTTAAATATAATTTTAGAGGATTTTAGGATTTTTATCCCATCACGAACCTTGATTTCCCTAAACTACCTCTAAACGATTTGAACAATCGATTATTGGTTCCACCGGCTCAACCCGACTCGCAAAACACCTAGGCCCAAAACCTGGGTGTTACAGATGAAATGGTTTACTAAACCTACCCCTCTTTGCTCATTGTTGTATAACGGCATGTAACACCCCAAATTTGGGCTTAGAAGTTTAGGGTTTGAACCGGACCGGTCTGAGAAACGATTTGAATATAAAAGGAGGTTTTAGGGAACGCCTAGTTCGGGGTGCTTTAAAAATATAGAAAAATATCTAAAAATCCTCATTTAATATATAAAATAGAATGGTGAAATCAATTTTACAAAATGAAGTTTGGAAATACTACATTTCGGTGTAGTGACCAAATCGCAGTTTTTGCAAAAGTGAAATAGTGACTGTTTTGTAAAGGATTGAAACTTTGAGTCTTTAAGGAGCTAATTTACCTAAAATGTTTTTCTCCAGATTTTTCCTTAATTTGGGTAATTTTATTAATGTTTTAATTAAAGGAAATGAGGTTTAATTAAATGAGAAACTAACTTTGACTATTCATAACTACTTTTCACAAATTTTCCCTCTCTTCATTTTCTCTCAAATTCCTTTCAACCAAACACATTTTCTCCAGCAAATTTACTTTGATCTTCACCTCATTTGATGAGATTTCCATCACTCATTGCTTCATAATCAATCTAGCAACAAAACCTTTTGATTTCTACATTGAATTTTCAAGGAATTTGGCCCAAATCAAGGAGAAATCACTATTTAGAGGTAAGATTGTTCTTCTCCTCTAAATACTCAGTTCTTTACTGAAATTCCCAAGTTGTCAATCCTTAATTTAAGTTTTATAAATGGTTTTAATGTTGGAAACATGATTTTGGCTTAAAACTCAAGATTTTGTAAGAAATCTTGAAGAATTTCGTTGTGATTGTTTGGGATCTGTTTTGAGATGATTCTTTAATGTATTTTGGATGTCTAATGATGTTTGAAATGAGGTTTTAACAATCTAATCCCGAATAGGTTGTATTTCCTAAGTTTTTGCTTATGAAAATGGTGGTTTTTGAGGTGTTTTTGGTGTTCTGTTATAGCTGGAGGTATAAGGACGAGTTTAGGTTTATTTTGGATGTTAATTGATTTTTAGGAATGTTTAGAATTGATAGATCTTGGCTGGGCTCTGTTTTGGGAGAGTTTGGAGGTGATTTCGGTTGTTTTTGGTAGCCGAAATGAGGTTCTTGGGTAGAGCAGCGAGTTGGGTTGTGTTGCTGGTGATTTTAATGCATGGTGATGTATTAATCCTTTGTTGTTATGTGTTTAAAACAGGGGAGAATGATCCGGAAGCAATAGAGGTGGCGTTGGAAGTTTCGGATGCTTGGAAGGCTTGTCGGCTAGCATAGTTTTGTGTATCGGTGAGTGGAGTTGGGTTTCCACCTTTGTAACGATTATTTGAAGGTTTTGGGAGCTTAGTTTAAGTCTAAACAACTTAGCTAAGCTCAAGAGTAAGTTTTCGGAAAAACTCCCTCGGATGTGCTATGTTGTGGTTTGATGCATTGGTTATGAAATGCATGTTTAATTACTGTTTTGAAAGCATGTTTTAGCATGATTAATGCTGGTTTTGAAAGCCATTTGTTGAAGGAGGCTCGAGGTAAGAGATCCTTGGTTTGACATGTTATTAGTTTGGTAATGATGCATGGTGATGCATGATGTTTAATGGCTTTGATTAATGCTTTAAAACAGTGAATTGATGATGGTATTTGATGTATATTGGCAAGTGATGTATTGGTTTTAAAGTACTTGAATCGGATATAGTTAGCCGGCTATAGGATTGGGTGCACCGTAAGTAAAGTCGCCTTGGATGTTGAGGGGTTGTGATTGTACCATAAACTTCATCCAAGTATCCTAACGAGAGAGGTAAGATCACAACGGTGGTTAAAAGTCCGTGTGTGGATCTTGTTAAGGTCACAACGGTGGTTAAAAGTCCGTGTGTGGATCTTGTTAAGGTCACAACGGTGGTTAAAAGTCCGTGTATGGATCTTGTTAAGGTCACAACGGTGGTTAAAAGTCCGTGTGTGGATCTTGTTAAGGTCACAACGGTGGTTAAAAGTCCGTGTGTGGATCTTGCGTTATGTGTCCCGTACTCTCGTTAGTGGGTTATACAACTACCGATGAGTGATGTTGAGGGGTTGTGATTGTATCGTTAAACTCCATCACGAGTGTTGAGGGGTTGTGATTGTACCGATAAACTCCACCTTGTAAGTCGGTAGTGTGTATGAAGCGTGTGGGACAACGCTTGTAATCCGCGTATCCGATTGTGTCTTGTGTTGAAATGGTTTTTGAACTATCACTTGAAAGCCAATATAATGTATTTGAATGTAATGAAGCGAGAGATGCTTGAAAATGATGCAAGGTTGCATGGGAAATATGTAAATGATGCAAGAATGCATGTGATATTTGTTAAGCATGAGCAAATGTATATCTTCTATTGTGAATGGTGCATATGTGCATAGAATCTCATAAGTGCATTGAAGTCTTGTGAAGGCTTGTTTTAAAAAGGCATGTAATGCAAATGCTACTTTTGTAGTTCATGTGTTTTGCATATGTTGAATGCATGGGATAGATAGTAGGAACATTTGGTTTTCAAAAGGCATTTTGCTTTGAAATGATCATCAAGCATGAGAATAATATGTTGTCAAGTGGAAGTGTTTTCCAAGGAAATCAAGTTGAACTCTGCATGAAGTGTTCATGCATGGAAAGGTTTAAATGATAGTATTTGCAAGAATGTGGTTTGGGGTGAGTTGTTTAGCATTTCAAAGTTAAAGGTTGGTTTTCATGTTGAGCAATGCATGATTTAAAGCAATGTTGTTTCAAAGGAAGTTTTCAAACAATGCTTTGGTTTATTGAATTGTATCTACATTTAAAGAAGTTTTATGATTCGCTGCATTGATGGTGTTTTGGTTTTGAGCATTCCTCACTAAGCATTATGTGCTTACGCTCCTTTTTGTCCATCAATACAGATATTTGAAGTTGGGACAACAAGAAGCAAGGGATTCAAGAAGAGCTCCACTTGAGAAGTATGTCTTGGTTTATAGCTATAGATAATAAAGGCAATGGGGGGAGAGTCTTTTATGTTGTTGTGTAATGAGATTGTGTATGTTGACCATGTTCGGTTTATGGTTTGAACCTTGTTGTTGATCGCTTTTCCATATTTGAATCTTCTTCTTCTTCATAGGTTGATATGTTATGCTCTTTGATTAAAAGCAAGATCATGCGTTGGATGTGATAAATGAGTTGGTGTACCTAATGTTTGATTTGTATCTAGTTTTTAATGCAATTTGGTAGTTATAATGCTTGGCATGTTGTTAATAGGTTGTGGAATGGTTTAAAGTATGTTTGATGGTGTTTGGATGTGTAAAACCAGAATTTTCTGCTGTTTCTGGGCAGGGTGTATCGAAACACCCTTGGCTGTTTCGAAACGGGTGCATGAAATGGCCTGGGCGTTTCAGAATGGCTAGAAGTGTTTCGAAACACTTTGGCTACTGGAAGTGTCCGTTTCTGAACTGGTTTCGGAACATACCCGCGTATCGAAACGGTCAACACCGTTTCGATACGGGCGTACGACAGGGTGTTTCTATACGGGTGTCAGTGTTTCGAAACGGGTGACCGTTGGACAAATTCTGCATGCTTTACATTTTAGTCCTGAAAGTTGTAATTGCAATTACTTGAGCTTGAAATGTCTTTTTAAGCTGAAATTTGGCAGAGAGGCTTGTAATATGATTAATTGAGGTTTTGTAAAACTAAAATCTTGAAAATCCTTCTATTTTCCAAAATTTACATTTTGGTCCCTAAAGGTGTACTTCTTGCAATTGAGTCCTTAAACGTTTCTGATCGCTGTGTTTTTCTCTTCCAAGGTTCTTGGGCTTTCACATAGGTTTGATGCGCATCTAGAGAAGTTTAAAAAGAAAAAAAGGGTCGTTAATCAAGGTTGACTTTCGGGTTGACATTGGTTTTCCCCGTGTAATCTTCGTAGTTCGGGTCAACCGTCTAGACCGGGCTAAGGGGGTTATACGGCAATAGAGCAAAGACAAAAAGGAACCCATTTTGTCCGGTCTGGCTGGGCTTCTTCTTTCTCGGCACGGCTCTTCTTCTTTCACCTCACTTGATCTGCTCGGCTGCTCTTGTGGGAAAATTCTTCAAAATGAGGGATCCGTTAGGGATGCAAAATATTCAATCTATGGTAATTCTTTGGAGGAGACAAAAGGAGCTCGACTTGTTATAACTTCGATGACGACATAACACCTGGAGAAAACTTGACCAAACTACAATGCCGATGAAATGGCAAGGTCTGCAAAACTCGTTTCGACCGCAACACCGACGAAGAAATAGGAACGTAGGATGAAGGTTGGAACTCCCCGAGTTTACAGTTTGGAAGTTAACCAGATTTGATTGAAGATTCGTTCGAGTTAGATTTACCGGTTTATACTAGTTTCAGGATTTATTTTAAATAAAAGATTTTGAAGGATTTGAATTATAGAAAAGTAGTTTTAAATCATTATATATACATATATATATATGTTTTTTGGTGGAAACAATTTTGGAAAATTGTTTTTAGAAAGTAGACATTTTAGTCTAGTGACTAAAATGCAAAGTTTCAAAATTGTTTTGGTGACTAGTTTTTAAAAGAATCAAAACATTGAATCTTTAAGGAGCTATTTAGATATGTCTAATTCAGACATTTCCCCTATTTATTTTTGACTTTTGAAAAGGTTTTAAAAAGAGCTTAATTAAATAAAAGGTAGTTTAAAGGATTTTCCATCTTATCATAATTTTGACGTTAAAAACTCTCTCAAAGCTTTCTATTCATTTTCCTTTCAACCAAACAGCCTTCTACCTTCAAGATTGCAAAGGTAAAATCATTTTTATATTGGTTTTACATCATCCAACTAATTTCCTATGATTTTCTTCTAAAGTCATTTGTTTTTCTCTAGATTTCTCAAGCTTTTTATTGAAAAACAAGGGGAAATTCTATCATTAGAGGTGAGCTGCGTTTTTATCCTCTAATGTAGGGTTATTTATTGAAATTACCACGTTCTTGATTCTTTTATGGTTTTAGATTAAATTTTTTATAAAGGGATTTATGAAAATGTGGTCAATCAAGCTAAAAATGGTATTTTTGTAAGATTTTCGTGTGGATCTTGTTTGCTGGGTTTTGGAATGATGTGGGAAATGTTTTTAGTGTTAGATAATGTTGAGATAATGGGTTGATAATATAAATTTCGAAAGGGAAAACTACTCCAGTGACCACCGAAGTAATTGGGGATACCTATTTGAACCATTGAACTATAAAAACGTCAATCACACTACCAAACTTATTAAATTGACCTATTTGAACCACCCTCTGTTAAAAAAATAACGACAAGGCTGAGTTGGCATATTGCTTTTATTTTTTTAATGCGTTGTTGGAGGCATATTGCCACATAAGCCTAGGGCATTTGGGTATTTTCCTTAAACTTATTGTTTTATTTAATAGAGCCCTAATTGATATTGAGTAATGCTTTTGTCTCTTTCAAACAATCTTCTAAACCTCCATAAACGGCAGAAGAAAAATTTGCAGGAAATGAAAGCAAGGAAGAAAGAAACTTAGAGCTTGTAATCGAAATGGAGAGTGAGAACTTCGATTGAGAATGCTTCTGTGGAGTGCGTTCTTCGTTAAAGACAAGATGGAAAGCTAGTAATCCGGGTAGAAGATTTTGGGGTTGTGGAAATTATGTAAAAGGCACCCAAACTTGCAATTTTTTTGTTTGGTACGATCTACCAGTATATAATCAATCAAGGATTGTGATTGTAGGTCTTCTAAGGAAGATTTCAGCTATGGAACATGAAAGAAGAAATGAGAGGTTTATTAGGGTTTTGCTTTTGTGTTGTGTTTCTTTTAGGTTTAGGGTTAGGAAAATGGATGTCCTAATTTGTGGTTATGTTAAGGTGTTTATTGTAATGAAATGAATAGATGTTTAGGATTCAAGGTTGTTTTTCAGCTATGTATGAGTTGTTGGAGTTGTTATGTTAAGGTGTTTATTGTAATGAAATAAATAGTTGCTTATTGTTGGAGTAGCTTATTGTAAATTAATCAAAAACATTTTTGTTACTAATATTGTTGCTATGTTTATGTTAGATTTTTTGTTACTAATGAGTGCCTTAAAAAATAGAAAGTATATACACAAATTAAAATATAACATCAAAGCATCATCATCTTCATTTCACAAGTGATCCATAAAAACATCAAGTGTTTTTTACCATTACTTAAACAAAAATGTAAGTCCTGGACATTCCTTGAACATGTATAAAACATGTATACACAAAAGTTAAATCCTAATGGTTAATTGCATGCATTACACAAAAAGCTTGCATGTGATACCTATAATCACAACAAAATCAGAACATAAAATTAAATCCTAATTGTCAACTGCATGCATTACACAAAAAACCCCTAACAATAAGCCTTGGAGTGTTTAGAATGGCCTTGGAGATGATTGAGTGACAACACTCTTTTGAGTGGTGGGGGTGGGCATCCATCTAACAATATGGATTGGTGGTGGGGGTTGGCTTGCCCTTGGACTTTTGCCTTGATGTTGCCTACCAGGTTGAGTAACATAACTCTCATGAGTGGTGGGGGTGGGCATCCATCTAACTGTATAGATTGGTGGTAGAGGTTGGCTTGGCCCTGAAGTGTTTCTTTGATGTTGCACTTCAGACTGGTTTGGTGTTGCAACAGGATCCTGGTGCACATTTGTTCCAGATCTTCTTCTCACATGTACACAAAAAATAATGTGTTACTGAACTTTAAACAACAAATGTAAATTAATAATTTTTTTTGCATATTTGTACAAAAAAACTTACTGGCAGTTTAGATCTTCTAGGAGCTCTACTTGTAGTAGAAGTGGATGCTCGTTTATATGGTCTAGTATTGGCACGAAGAGGACCCTTGCATGTCCTTGTATTATGACCAGACCCTCCACACTTTGTACAAGACTTTTTTACACCCTTCTTGGACACCTTAGCACCCTGAGGTGCTTCATCTAACTCCCTTCTTCTGTGGTTCTTATGTGGTCTTCCTGGTGGCCTTCTCAAAACATGAGGTAAGACATGTAAATGTGTTTGTTGAAAACTCCACTGGTTCTCACCCTTCACTGGATTGATGAAATGAGAATATATGGACATTTGGGTAGAAACTGAGTAGCATAGATCCATAAACTTTTCGGGTCTGTCTTCAAGCATTAATATAACAGAAATGGCATGGATGCATGGAATTCCTGCAAAAAATTTTAATGATTAGTGTGTATAAACAAATAGATCATTAAAGAAACAAAATGTTAAAAATAAAAATTTAACCTGTTAGTTGTCATCTTCTACATGAGCATGTTTCTGTTTGCATGTTAATAGAGTGTTGGTCTTGAGGACCACATGAAACTTGGTACATTGCTCCACCAGCCCTCACAGGCCAACATCTATGTCATAAACAAAAACCAAACCAATCTTTAAAACATTTCATAAACAATCTTAACCAAACCATATACAAACCATAAACAAATCTTAACCAAACCATAAACAACCTACCAAAATCAGAACCAAACCAATCCTTAAAACATTTCATAAACAAACCTTAACCAAACTAACATGACAGTTCATAAACAAATTGAAACAAGCTTATGTGACAGTGAATTAAAAAAAAGATAAATCATAAACAAACCACCAAAATTAGAAACAAACCTTTGTGATAGTGAGAATGCAGTGTCTAGCTTTTTCTAAATTTTAGGGCACAAAGGACCAGTTAACTTCTCAGCTTCATCCCTTTTTTTGCAATCCTTTTGAGCTTAACGTTGTATCTATTTTTGACGCTATACATCTTAATAGACTCTCTCAACACTTGTTTTGTTGCAAACAGTAATCCTACCTTAAAAACTAGATTGGAAATGTCTATAGTGGTATTAAATTCAGGATATCTAGGCTTCTTATGTTGACCATCTGAATCTGACTCATTTAAACTGTGAAATGATTAAGAATTTACACTATCAGGTTCACTGTCAAGCCTAACTTCATCATTGCCCTCCCCATTAGGTTTATGTGACCCTTCTTTAGTCATATTATCACCCATACCCTTAGAAAAAATATCATCTTCAAGGTCATCCTCACTATCAGTAAAACCAGACTCATAGGTAGTTGATTTATCAACTTCATAGTCAATGTCTTCTAAGTCAGAATTAGAGTCTACCCTAATCTCAGAAGACACAGAAACATTATCATTTATTTCTGGTTCATCAATGTTTTCATCAACATTATCATCATCACTAGGTTTCTCAGAAAAGTCTACCCTAACTTCAGCATTCATTTCAGGTTCACCAATGTCTTCATCAACATTATCATCATCACTAGGTTCATCTCTAGGTATCTCAGAAGACTCTACCCTAACTTCAGCATTCATTTCAGGTTCTACACTAGCAGCATTACTTTGATAGGGTCTAACCTCCTCCAAGTAGATGTGAACATAATGGTTTCTAGGTAATTTGTTAAGCATCTCTAGAACATCAGTATCACTACCTAAAGCTTTAACCTCAAATGGATTTTCAGAAACTTACAAGTACATCTTCATTGTATAAGTTAATCCTAATCTTTCAATCATAGCAATAACCTCAAAGATGCTCATTTCATCCACATCACAATTATCAAAGTAATCAATAAACTGACCACTATATACCAAATTTCGAGTCTGTAGAAAGTAACCACCATAGTGAACAACTAAGGTGAACATGGATGAATTTTGTTATGTTAATAAATAAAAAATGGTATTAGGAAATAAGCTAATTAAATATAAACAAAGCAACAAAAATAACCAAGCAGATCACATATTACATATAATAATGGAACCCTAATTATTACCAACAACTACAACACTACAAGACAACATATTACATATACCAACCAGAATATACCCTATGGTCCACTATAAATGAATGCACATATACCAATCCTACCTACTTTTATCATCCAAACCAATATGCAGGACCACTAAAAATGAATGCACATATACCAACATTTGTGATAGTGATAAAAAAAGTTTCATCTGCTAACACTACAACACATGCACATATGACAAAAGGACCCCACATCTTTTTTTAAATAAAACAATCACATATACTATATGCATAAAAAATTAAGCACCACATATAATATGATAATTATGTCATATGCATGAAATTCAACTCTACATATAATATAATAATCAAGCATGAAAAAGTCATAGCAAAAAGTCAAAAAGCAACAAATAAAAGCACAAAAAACAACCCTAAACCAGTTCTGTCACAACCAATTGACCATTTTTAAAAGAAAACAATTAACATGTTAATTGATGGTCCTGCATTCAAAGAAAACTAAAAATCCTATGATATACCAATCATAATCTTACTTTAACTCTACAAATGTTAACAAAGGATAACTTACTGTCAATGATAAACTTACATTTTCACTAAACCCCTAATATCGATCTAACCCAACTTCATATATCAACCCTAATCTTATTTAACTAACCCAACTAAGTATATCAACCCTAATCGATCAAAGATGTTAATAGTATAATACATTTTCACTAAACCCCTAATCAAATTATTTACAGAAACTCTAATTGGTATACTAAACCTACATATTTACCAACAAAAAACACCTAACCATTTCGAAAATAATTTTACTGTCAATGATATATTAACCCTAATATTAAAAATAATTTTATTGTCAATGATATATTTACAAACAGAAAACCCCTAACCCTAATATGAACCCTAAATCTTATTGTTATTGATATATTAACCTTAATATTGAAAATATTTTTCAAAAAACAAAACAAAAGATAAACTTACCATATAACGCCTGTTGTTTCTCTCATTCGCAACAAACCCAAACCATTTCGATACTAATTTCTTCCTTCTTGCAATCCCTCTTCTCTCTGAAACGTCAAAACACACATGATTTTTCTTCCTTCTCGCAATCCCTCTTCTCTCTAAAATGTCGAAACAAATTCTCCCAAATGAAATAGATGAATTTGTTTTAGGTTAATTAATAAGACTTTTAACTTTCCAATATATTACTTTTAATGTTTTTTAATTTAATAAATTTCTGTTTTAAGACGTGGAAAAAAATATAAAATAAAGGTCAGTCAACCTTGCCGTTAATTTTTTAACAGCCAACTCAGCCTTGCCGTTATTTTTTTAACGGAGAGTGGTTCAAATAGGTCAATTTAATAAGTTTGGTGGTGTGATTGACGTTTTTTATAGTTCGGTGGTTCATATAGGTATCCCTAATTACTTCGGTGGTCACTGGAGTAGTTTTCCCATTCCGAAATTTGTTGAGTTGGTGAAGTTTTGGGTTGATAGTATTGAGTTTTTGGCTTAGATTGTGAGAAATCAGTAACAAATGGTTATATGACGATGGGTTGAAGTTTTTGGGTATTATTAGATGTGTTTTTGATGATAAACTTGCTCGGTTTGAGCTGGAAATTATTTGGGTTGTTTTATGAGATGTTTTCGATTGATTTCGGCTATGAATTGATGGGAAAATGTTACTAGATGTTGGATTTCTGAGTTCTTGCAGGTTTGTGGGTTGAAATAAGCTCTAATTCTTTGTTTTGAATTGTTTAGAATTAGAGGATTTGACTTTGGAAACTTTGGACGCGATTTTGGGTGATCCGAAGGCTTGATTCAGCGTTTCGGCTAGCATTTGTATAATGCTGGTGAGTGGAACTGTTTTTAAAATCCCTAACGTGATTAAGGACAAGTTTTGGGGGTTTAGATTGAGCTTGAAAGGCTAATCTAAACTCAAGAGTAAGTTTGGTTGTTTCGCCTTTGATTTCGGCTTATTTTACCTTGTTTTTGGAAAGCATGCTCATGTTATATGCTTATCTTGAATCCCAATGTTTTCATGCATTTTGAGACATGTACTTGTTGTATATATGATCCCACTTGTTAAATGATAGTTGTTCATAAGATATATGTGTTTGAGTACATGCTATGCATGGAAATGTAATATGAATTGAAATGTGAAATCATGTGTTGTGGTCATGAGAAACAATGGTTAAGTGTTGGCTTTGTTGGGTATATTGACGTCCGATGAGATCTTATTTACCGGATATAATTGGTCGACCTATAGGATGAGAGTGCACTATAATAGTAAAATTTGCGCGTGGCCTTAGTGATGTCAGATTCCACTAAGGAGAAGTACAGTGATGTGAGATTCCACCGGAAGCCTTGTTGTTGTCTTAAGTACGGTGATGTGATATTCCACCGGAAGCTCTCCGCATATCCGAGTAAAATTGTTAAAGATGTTAATATACTCATGTGTGTTAAAGTTGATCTTTATGCTATGTTTGCATGAATGATGTTTTGAAGCTTGAACTTGTCATGTTCGTGTTGAGAATTTAGATGTTATACCTTGAATTGTAGTTCGAGCATGAAATGCATATGAGAATGTCGTTGGAAAGTTTTTTTATGAAATGATCTAAGAAATGGTTTTAGTTTTTCAAATGTTTTTAAACGATCCTAAAACTGCATTTTTGTTGTTATGGTTTTGAGCACCGCTCACTAAGTATTCTTGCTTACGCTCTCATTTCCAACAATACAGATCCATAGACCATTCGTGGCAGCAAAGAAGCAACGAAGTGCCCAAGAGTTTACTGTTTTGCTCAAGTATGGTTTTGGCATCCAATAATAATATGTTAGCAATGGGATAGGACCTTTATGCTTGGGAGGTTTTGTTTTGAGACTCCCTAAGTTAATACATAATTATGATGCCTTTTTAGTCTTGTAAAGTGCCTTTGCATGTTGAAGTATGGTTTAGTTGAAGTTTGACTGTTTTGTGTATTGGTTATGTTTAAGTTGATTTCATCTAGAATCTTGCCATGTTTATTGTTGCGTGCAAAAGTGATGCGCAAATTGCGTGCAAGTGTACCCAGTGCCAAGTTATAGTATTTAAGATATCGTCTCCACAGGGATTGTGATAGCTTTTCGGAGTTCACTTTTCTGCACAAGTAAACTAAAAACACAGATATTAGGAGTTAGTTTGATTGAAGCTAAAACTAAAACAAGTAAAGTAAATTGAGGAATCAAAGTGAGAGAATGGGTCGGTATTGGATGTTTCATAGTATGGAGAATTGATGTACTGTCTCGGCACAGTTTTGCTTATCAACTTAACAACTTCAGCCACCGCCCACAAGTATGCCTCGACAGGCGCCCACCTCGGCAGAGATGTGTGAGATTGTCTGGGTAGTTAAGTGATGATTCAAGGTTCAACAAGGCTCCCTTCTATAACTCCCTCTTCTCCCGAAGCTTGAAGTACTATTAGCGAACACGTCTTCGATGATACCTTACGGCGTGAATCTAAGGGCAAACACCAACCGATTGTGGATCCTCTTTTAGCCGCTGAACTTCTTAACTTATCCCTAAGCCGAAGTAGATTTACCCTATGGTTGGATAAAATCGTGTTTACTCGTTTCGTGAGTTCAACTCTCCTGATATTGAACAAATAGATTGAAGCCCTTTTCTCTCCCGATAAAGATTGCAACAATGAAAAACCAAGAGTAAACAAACCTTGAATTTTATTGCAAAACTAAAATCCTAAATGAATACAACAAAACTCTCACAACTACTACACAACCAATCCTTAGCCCTAGGGAAGGTTTAGAATATGGTGGGTTTGGACGACACTAGGGTTTCGACAAGAAGGAGTTTCTCTCTAATCTCAATTGTGTTCTCTCATTCAAGTCGATTACATATATATATAGAGGAGCCTAGGCCTAAGTCGGTTTAAGGTAGGAATACTAGTTATAATATAATTACAACTCATTAAAAGATCATTAAATCTTCCTAGATTCCTATTTGACTTTTTCCACCTTGACTTTGACCATGGTTTTTCTTTGTCTGCTGGGCTCCAATGCACGTGCAAGTGGTCTCCAAAAATTGGGCTTGATGAGCTCTTTCAGTCGCATACCACTTTGCATTTTTCCACCTTTCCTCGAGTTGCTGCCTCGGCGGCATACTATTGACTGCCTCGACGACATACTGTTGTCTACCTCGATCAGCTCTCCAGATGGTCCAATAGCTTCCACCATCAATTTTTGGCTTCTTCTTTCTGCCTTCTTTGCTGCCTCGGCATGGTCTGCCTGGGCATCAGGCTCGACGGCTGGTTTCTGCACATGGGCGGTAGGCTCGGTGGTAGTTTTCCTGCATGCACCAAAATACTTACCAAAACAACACATTTTTCCACAAAATACACTTAAATATGTAATCAAGATTAATGGTGAAGGAAAATATGAGAATATGCATGAATGACTAATTATGCAAATAAAATGTGCCTAAGTCTAACAATACTATGAGTAAAAAGGGTAAATAAAATAATACTTTTAGACACTTAACATTTATTCTTGCTGTGTTGATGTTGTTGCCATGCTTGTTGAGGCTTTGTGGTATGTTTGAGTTGCATGTATTCTTGTATCTTGTTAAGAGGGTCTTTAGAGGGCTAAGGTTGCAATTAACCAGCAAAGTGAGGCATTGCAGGTCGAGCGTATCGATACGGTCGAGACTGTATCGATACGAGGTACGTGAAATGGCCTAAGTGTATCGATACGTTGAGGTCTGTCCCGGTACATTTTGCTACTGGAAACCTCGGTACCGAAACGCCCCCGAGGGTGTTTCGATATGGGCTAGTGTTTCAAGCCCATCGAGCCTGTTTCAATACACCCGTATCGATACATGGCAACTTGTATCAATACGGTTGGCAGTTTTGTCAGTTATTGGAATCTTTAAAGTTTTGTTTTCTTATGTTTTAGCCCTTGTTTGTTATGTAATCGTTAGTATGAGTTTGGATGGTTGTTTTAAGCTGCATTTTGGCATGCAAGCATGAAACCTGGCTAATTTGATAACGGTGACCCTAATTTCATGTTAGGTCCCTGTGGTATGCTAGATTTGCATTTTGGTCCTTCGTTGTTCGATCGCCTCGTTAATGCTTGTTTTTCGTTGCGAGTCCTTTCACATAGGATGTTAATAGCATTTAGAGGAAAAAAATAAGGTTGCTAATCGGAGGGAATCCTTATGGGATTTTCTTCGGTTTTCCCCGTGTACCCGTTTGGTTTGGTCTGACGGCTAGACCGGGCTAAGGGGGTTACATTTGTTGGTATCAGAGCCCAGGTTTATCGAGCAATCATGAAGGTAAGTGAGGTAAGTTTGAATGTGTTTGATTGTTGCTTGCAATGCACGGTGTTTGTAAGCATGACCTTCGGTTTTGTCGTTGGTTGTTTTGTAGATAAAGGCACACTTTGCTCTATACTATTGTGAAAATAGTTTTGATTAAAGGACTTGAGCGTCTTGGACCCTTGATATTGCTAACCCAAACCATTTCTATGTTTATTTGTTTTTTGTTGTTAGATTTGCTTTCTTGGTAAGATGAGGCCTCATCGTGGTTCTAAAGTTGGTAATCCGGGTAATAAGAATATGGGGCACGCGAATGAAGAGAATTTGCCTCCTCCTCCCTCTCCTTCCGAGGGTCGCGTTAGGGCTGGTGTCGGAGGTATTAGACCTCAGGTTGGTCAGGGGCAGGCTGGGATAGATATGACTCCCTTGATTCAGGCTATAGCTGGGGCATTTCAGACAGCTGTAGCCGGTATGCGTGTTGAGGCACCACCTCAAGGTGCAGGGAGTGGTTTACCCCTTGAGAGATTTTGTAGTTTGGGCGGAGTTGAGTTTCGTGGTTTGTCACTAGAGGGATCTGAGGCTTGGCTTGAGAGTATTGTTTGTATCTTTGGTCAGATAGAGTGCACCGATGCATGAAAGTTGGGTTGTGTTGTGTCACTGCTTCAGGGTGATGCTTATGCGTGGTGGACCATTGTTACATATGGTATGCCTGAAGCCGATGTTACTTGGGATTTCTTCCGAACTTTCTTCTAGAAGAAGTATCTTGGTCCTAGATACCAGGATGAGAAAAAAAAGAGTTTATGGCTTTATTTCAGGGTAACACGACCGTATTTGAGTACGATGTACAGTTTGTCTGGTTGAGTCAGTATGCTTCTGAGTTGGTTCCCACTGAGAGGGAACGATGTGAAAATTTTCGATATGGTTTGGTTCAGGAGGTCAAGACCTTTCTATTGACCTCAGATTATGTGGACTTTGATGTTTTGGTCACTAGAGCCAAGGATATCGAACAGAGCTTGGGATTGACTACTCGTGGTAGTGGATCTAGTTCAGGGAAAAGGCCTGCTGATTGGGGTAGAGACCATGCCAAGAGGCACAAGGATAGAAGGTACCAACTTGACCATAGGTGTGTAGGTGGTAACCCGAGACTTGGCCATCAGGGTCAAGGAGCTATTGTTCGCACACCTGAGTGGGCTAAATGTGGAAAACGACATTTCGGTAAGTGTTAGGGTACTTATGGTACTAGTTGGAACTGTGGGTCTCGAGCATATTTGAGACGTGATTGTTCACATCCGGCTAGAGATGGACAAGCTCCGGTTCGAGCAATTGGGCATTAGAGAGGTCGTGGGCGCGGTCGAGGTAACTTTTAGTGTAGGGATGATAACCAGAGAAATGTAGCTCATGTGGTTGCTGTACAGCCCGAGGGTGGTGGACCAGCTAGAGTGTATGCGCATCACGAGGGAAGGAATGATACATATGTGATTGCAGGTGACTTCTCCTTACAGCCCTTGACTTTGCTTTCTTTGATTGTTTTTGGCTCTACACATTCGTACATTTTGCATGAGCATGTGAAGTTGTTGGATATACCGTGTGAGATATTAGATGTTGGTATGAATGTCTCTAGTTCCTTTGGTGAGACAGATGTGGTTAGGAAAGTATATAGAAGATGTCCCTTGATGGTTCAAGGTCATGTGTTTCCAGTAGATATGATGGAATTGTCGTTTTAAGGTTTTGATGTGATTTTGGGTATGGATTGGCTTGTAGAACATAAGGCTAAGGTAGATTTTGAGACAAAGCGAGTTTCCTTTAGGCTTTTAGACGATTATGAGATAGTGGTAGTAGGAGAGAACATTAAGTTCTTGTCCAATGTTGTTTCAGCTTTAGAGGCTCAGAGGTTGATGGATGTTGGTTGTCAGGCATACTTAGCTTACATTATGAATCCGAATATGAATGAGGCCCGACCGCAAGACATTTGAGCTGTTTTTGATTTTCCAGAGGTATTTCCGGAAAAGCTTCCTGGTTTGCCGCCTGATAGAGAGGTTGAGTTTGCTATAGAGACTTATACTGATTCTGCTCTAGTATACATAGCTCCATATCGTATGGCCCCTAAAGAGTTGAAAGAGTTGAAAACCCAGCTTCAAGAACTATTGGATCGAGGATTCATTCGTCCTAGTATCTCACCTTGGGGTGCACTAGTGTTGTTTGTGAAAAAGAAAGACGGTAGCTTGAGAATGTGTATAGATTACCGACAGTTGAATAAGTTGACAGTGAAGAATAAGTATCCCTTGCCACGGATTGATAACCTATTTGATCAGTTGAGAGGTGCTTTTGTGTTTTGCAAGATAGATTTGAGATCCGGTTACTATCAGTTGAAGGTAAAAGATCAAGATGTACTGAAGACAACTTTTCGCACTCGCTATGGACATTATGAGTTCTTGGTAATGCCCTTTGGTTTGACAAATGCGTCGGCTGCATTTATAGATATGATATTTAAGGTATTTCATGAGTATTTAGATCAGTTTGTGGTAGTGTTCATTGATGATATCATGATATACTCCCGTACCGAGGAAGACCATGATAAGCATTTGCGGTTGGTGTTACAAACTTTGCTAGATAATCAGATGTATGCTAAGCTAAGAAAGTGTGAATTTTGGATTAGGGAGGTAGTATTCTTAGGACATATAGCATCAGTCGAGGGAATCAGAGTTGATCCTAAAAAGGTTGAGGCAATCGTGAGTTGGAAACAACCGAAGTCAGTGATAGAAATTTGCAGTTTCTTGGGATTGGCTGGTTATTATCGTCGTTTCGTAGGAGGTTTTTCTAAAGTTACTGCTCCTTTGACTAAATTGTTGAAAAAGGACGTTCGTTTTGAGTGGACGAAAGCGAGACAACAAGCTTTTGAGAAATTGAAAGAAGCTTTAACGAAAGCTCCCATTTTGGTCCAGCCCGTGACAGGAAAAAAGTATGTGATCTATAGTGATGCGTCGTGCGTGGCTTAGGTTGTGTGCTAATGCAAGAATGAAGAGTGGTAGCTTATGCATCGAGACAATTGAAGACTCACGAACGGAATTATCCTACACATGATATAGAGTTGGCTGTGGTGGTGTTTGCTTTGAAGGTTTATAGACATTAGCTCTACGGAGAGAAATGTACAGGCTATACGGATCGTAAGAGTTTGAAATATTTGATGTCACAAAAGAAGTTGAACCTGATGCAGTGTAGATGGGTAGAATTGCTTAAAGATTATGATCTTTCGATTGAGTACCATCCGGGTAAAGCCAATGTAGTGGCCAATGCTTTGAGTAGGAAAGTGGCAGTTGAGTTGCGAGCAGTGTTTGCTAGGTTAAGTTTGTCACATGATGGTGGTTTAGTGGCGGAATTACAAGTTGAACCTTCGTTGATTCAGTTAATCCGAGAGAATCAGTTGCAAGATTGAACATTGGCACTTCATGTGCAAGATATTGCGGAAGGTAGACCGTCGGACTTCAATTTTGGTGATAATGAAGTTTTATGTTTCAAAGGTAGGATAGTTGTACGAGATGATATTGAGTTAAGACGCACAATTTTGACCGAAGCACATAGTAGTCCGTTTGCTATACATTCGGGTAGTACGAAGATGTATCGCGGTTTGAAAGATGAGTATTATTGGGTTGGTTTGAAGAAGGATGTTGCTGAATTTGTGAGTGAGTGCATGGTTTGCCAGCATGTTAAGGCCGAGCATCAATTTCCTTCTGGGTTGTTGTAACTGTTGAGAATACCCGAGTGGAAATGGGAGAGAGTTACTATGGATTTCGTATCAAATTTGCCTTTGACACCTTCTAAGAAGAATTCTATTTGGGTAATCGTTGATCATTTTACGAAAAGTGTACATTTCTTAGCTGTTAATACTACTTATACCTTAGATAAGTTGGCTGATTTGTACATCAGTGAGATTGTGAGATTGCACAGTTTACCTAAATCGATTGTGTCAAATAGAGATCCGATGTTCACAGCTAGATTTTGGGAGAGTTTGCATAGTGCCTTGGGTACTCGGTTGAGTTTCAACACTTCTTATCATCCTCAGACCGATGGACAGTCAGAAAGAGTTATATATGTTTTAGAAGACATGTTGAGATGTTGCATTATTGATTATCAGGGTTCTTGGGAGAAGCATCTACCGTTAGTAGAGTTTGCCTATAATAATAGCTACCAAGCAAGTATTTAGATGGCACCTTACGAAGCGGGGTAGAAGTTATTATCGTTGTTGGACATGCTTAAGGGTACTACCGAGAAAGTGAAGTTGATATGTGACCGTTTTAAGGCAGCTACAGATTGGCAAAAGTTGTATGCAGATTTGAAACGAAGAGAAATAGAGTATGCCGTGGGCGACAAAGTGTTCTTGAAAGTTTCACCTTGGAAGAAGGTGATGAGGTTGGTAAGAAAGGTAAATTGAGTCCGAGGTTCATTGGTCTTTATGAGATAGTTGAGCGAGTTGGTCTCATCGCTTATAGATTGATTTTGCCACCCGAGTTAGAAAAGATTCATGATGTATTCCATGTTTCGATGCTTTGGAGATATAGATCGGATCCGTCGCATGTTATGCATGTTGAAGAAATTGAATTGAATTCGAATTTGTCTTATGATGAAGAACCGGTTGAGATATTAGCTTTGGATAGCAAAGTATTGCGTGCTAGAACCATCGAGTTGGTCAAAGTTAAATGGCGACATCGTGGCGTGGAAGAAGCCACTTGGGAAAGGAAAGACGACATGAAGAAGCAATTTCGTTCCTCTTTCCATCAGGTAAATTTTAAGGATGAAATTTCTTAAGTGGGGGAGAGTTGTAACGCCCCAAGTTTAGGGTCTGGAAGTTAACCAGATTTGATTGAAGGTTCGTTCGAGTTAGATTTACCAGTTTAGACTAGTTTCAGGATTTATTTCAAATAAAAAGTTTTGAAGGATTTGAATTAAGGAAAAGTAGTGCTTGATCTTGTCTAAAGCTTCTTGACATTCACTATCCAATTCTCCCGGGTTATTAATTTTGAGAAGATGAAAGATGGGATCACATTTTTCGGTTAGCTGTGAAATGAACCGAGCAATGTAATTCAACCTACCCAAGAAACCTCTTACTTCTTTTTGAGTGCGTAGAGGTGGAAGATCTTGAATGGCTTTGACCTTGTCTGGGTCAACTTCAATGCCCCTTTCACTGACTAGGGACAAAATTGTTTAAGAATTTAAGGGTTTATGTTTTTGAATTTAGGGCTTAAGGTGTAGGGAAATTATTTTTAACTAAAACAAGGCCAAATTGAAATAATGTGTAAATAATGAGGTTAAATTTATTTTTTTCAAATTAGGACAAAATTGTTTGAATGTGCAAACGTGGAGGACTAAATGTGTAACTATACAAAATATTTTAATTGCGACGTCACCCTTTTAACAAATTTTAACGGGTCAGTGATCAATTTGGAGCAAAACTAAAAGTTTAATGGTATCATTGAAGCACTTAAAAGTTTAGTTACTAAATTTAATAATTATCAAAATTCAGTGATCATTTGAGTATTTTACCCAAAAAGAAAAAATAATATATAAATTATTTTTAAACTTTATTCTAAAAATAAATAATAACACTTTCTGTCCCTATAGTTTTAAAATTATTAAAATAATTAATGATACATTACAATATATAATTAATGATACATTGCGGTACATGTGGTAAAACCTTGCAAATATCATGTTTAAATTTATTTTAAAGGGTACTGTATGAATTAATCAAATAAAATTTAAAATTAAATCCAAATAGTAGTTCATGTATTCCATTCTATTATTTTAAAAAACCAATAAAACACTTAATAGATAGCTTTAGAATTTAAAAAAACCAAGTTCGACAAGAAGTGACAAGATAGATATATCATTAATCAAACCTAAAATTACTAATAAAAGGAAGTTATACTTATTTGAAGTCTTGTCCTAGACAAAAAGGTTTGCTACCAATAACTTCTCCTAGGAATTTTCCCTAAAATAGAATCAACAGGCCAAAAAGAAAAGAGAAAACACACGAAAATCAAATAAAATATTGAATGATCCCGAATTCCCAAACCAAAGTTGAGCCTGCTTTCTTCATTGTTCAGCAATCTCTCTCTCCTGAGAATATAAAGAGCCACCGCCCTCATCCACCATTAACAGGGACGATATTCAATTTCAAATCCCTTCTTTTCAACCTCTCGACAAATCACAAAGAACGAGGAGCTTTTGTTCTTTTCGCCAATTGAAAACCCTCTTTTAAAGTAAATGGAGCAGGAGGATGACCAGTCTCGTTTGTATCACCTTCCCCAAGAAACCACCGCTAAAACCACCACCACCGTTCCTGAATCCGAAAGCAGTATTATTAGCACCAATACTAACCCTACTCCTCCTCCTCCTACGGGGAGCAGCAGTAGGAAATGCAAAGGCAAAGGTGGCCCTGATAATAACAAGTTTAGATATCGAGGCGTGAGGCAAAGGAGTTGGGGTAAATGGGTTGCTGAGATTCGGGAGCCACGAAAACGTACGAGGAAATGGCTTGGAACTTTCGCTACGGCTGAAGAAGCTGCTCGGGCATATGATCGAGCTGCTATTGTTCTTTATGGTTCCAAGGCTCATCTTAATCTTCAACCCTCCCTCCCCTCTTCATCTTCATCTACATCTTCTTCTTCTTCTACACAAACTTTAAGGCCTTTGCTTCCTCGTCCTTCAGGTTTTCCTTTCAGTTTTGCTCCTTCTTCGTCTGCAAGCTCAGCAACTCATCCAACCTTGTTAATGGCCGCTGCTGGGGTTTCTTCATCATCAAGGCTTATGCCATATGGGGCTTGCCCAAACTTTCTAAACCCAGCTTTAGTTTACCCAAACATGGCTACAAATCCCCAACAAGCCTTGCAAATAATGCAACAATCTAAACCTCAACCTAGCGTTGTTGGTGAACCCACTGAAACACCGGCCTCGTATACGAACCCCAACCTTCAACAAGTAGAGCATCAGCAAGATTCTAATCTGTACGAGGATATCAGTTCCCTTGTGGGTTCAGTGAGTTCGAGCTTGTCTTTGTCGGCCCAGGCTTTGGTTGCACTTGCACCACCAGTTCCAGATCCAAGTCTACCAGTTGGACCTAGATCTCCATCTATTTGGCCTTTTACAAACGATGATGAATATCCTCCAGCTAGTATTTGGGATTACGGTGATCCTAATTTCTTCTTTGATTTTTGAGGTTTATACATTCGAAGCTTCTTTGGTTGCGTAGCGGTTTCTGCATGCAAGTTTTTTTTCAAGGACTATAAATGGAGAATTCCAATGGAGTTTCATGAAATCAATAAAGCTTGAACCTGGAAAATACCATGAGTAGATTTTAAGAAGATATGAAGTAGAAGAGGAGGAGATTTGAAGGGTTTAGGGCAAGTGCATGATATATGATTTTATTTTCTTTATATGAATAGCTCATAGCTGCATGTTTTGTCCCAGTGCTGTCTTCGTATAAGCTTGGGTGAAGCTTTCGAGAGATTTTCAAGGTATGGCTACTTTGATCTAAGGAATTACCCAGTTTTCTCAATGATTTTCATTGTAGAGTTTGGTGTAATAGGAAAGTTTAAATGTTTTCATTTTACGGTTTACGTGGTAGCAGTTGCATATGATTGGAATCAAATTACTCCATATAGTTTGAGGGTTGATTTCTCATTAATCAATTCAATGAAACAAAATTTTATGCCTTTTGCTATGTATATAAAATTGTATAATTTATGAGTGGAAATTGTTTGTCCCTTAACTATGTTTTTTTAATGTCCAGACTTTAAAAAAGTGAGTTTAGGGTTTATAGTCAGAGTTTATGGTGAGAGTTTAAGGAATTAGGGATAAAATGTATTTTAGATTGTAGAGTTTAGAATGTGAAATTTAGGGTTAGAGTTTAGAATTTATTTTTTTAATGTGGAGTATAGAAAGAGGCATATGATTTTTGTTCATAATTTACACACACAAAATGGACTGGTTTATGATGGAAATCGTATGTCCCCAAACTATGCCCCTTTTGGTGTCCCAATTTAAAAAAGTGGGTTTATGGTTCAAGGTTAGGGTTTAGAAAATTATGGGTGGGGTGTATTTTTCAAAATTTATAATTTAAGGTTTATGATGTAAAATTTAAGATTGGGGTTTAAAATTTAATTTTTAAGAATTTTTTAGTGTGAGACATAGAAAGAGGCATAATTATTACGGGCAGAATATTTTTGTTCACCGGTTTATGGATAAAAATCATCTGCCCCTTTTCGGTACCCTACTTATGCCTCAACAATAAAAAACACAACAAAATTAAATTCCAAGTCTTAACCCTAAATTCTAAATCCTAAACCCTACACCCTATACCATAAAAAATACACCCTACCCTAAATTCCCTAAACCTTAACCATAAGCCATAACCTAAAACCCTAAATTCTAAACTTAATTTTAAATATAGGGGCATAAATAGGAACACCGAAAAGGGTAGAGGATTTCCATCCACCGGTTTATGCTTTCCATCAATATTTTGCTTATTTGTTAATAAATCAAAATATGGAAACATGGTAATCGGTTTATGACCATAGAATTCAATTTCCCGTCTATATTTTTTTCCTATATGATCTTTGAAATGTGAACTGCATCTTTGGAATGAATTAATTCATGGTTTTGCCTATGTAAAATTGTTTTCAATTTCCATATTAGTGATGTGAAATATAATAAAAGTATATATGTGCCCTCTCAAACACACATTCTAAGCCATAATATTTGGAATGAATTAGTTTTCTCAGTTGCCTGTATATTAATAGAGTAATTAAAGATCTCCATTATTATTATAATTTATAAGTTGATGGTTTCGTAATATGCAATACTGTTAGGATTTAGTGAACATGGTAGTATAACTTTGAGTGTATATTGTTATGCCTCTAATCCTCGTAGTTTACAAGTATAAACTTGTCTTTTTTAAATGCAATACTTTTGAGTGTAGTACTCCAATTTGGTTGAGCGTAGGATGTGTATTAGAGTTAGTTATGCTAGTTAGTTAAATCCAGCTTTCTTATATGTATTAGTTAGAACGTTATATTTTCTTGGATATAAAGGCTAGATACTTGATAGATTACTTTAACTTCTCATGTAATTTTCTTTACATTCAGTAAATAAAAATCAGTTTACCATTTTTTGGTTGTTATATGGTATCAGTAGCTTTGTGCTTCTATTTCTCTTGGCTATTATTTTTCCTCTTCCGTTTGTGCTACTTCTCAAAATTTTAGTGTACAGACACAAGCTAACAATTTGGTAAATTCTTGAATTTTGAATCCTGTCTCCAAGGGTATAGCTGATAGTCTTTTATATCATTCAACAAATGTTGTCATATAGAAGTCCATTAGCACTTATTGCAATTATTACAGTGCACATATGGTGATCTTCAAAAGATTTTAAATGATAAACAAAAAGAACTATCTATGAAGTTCTTAATGGATTTGAATGAATCTTTTGCACATATGCGTGGTCAAATCTTACTTATGAATCCTATGCGATCGATAGACAAGGTTTTTTCTTTGGTTATCCAAGATGAAAATCAAAGAAACATGGCTTTAAACAATCCTATTGTTGAGGTTGCTTTTGTGGTCAAATGCAATCCCACCACTTGGAATTCTTGTCCTCAATGTAACATGCTTGGCCATACAAAAGAAAAGTGTTACAAGCTACATGGTTATTCCCCTGGTTGGCTAGTTATGCTTCTCATTCTAAATAAAATCATGATGCACATGCAAATTACTACTCACACTAATGTTGTTCATGCCAATGTTGATCGGAGTATTCGATTTTCTAATTCTTCTTCAGTTTTAAATGATTCTTTAACTGCTATTCAGTGTCAAAAACTTATTGCTATGCTTACAAATAACTCCAAGCTGCTACAGACACATATTTATCCTCTACTTCCGTCAATATGGCCATGCATGGTAATATTTTATTATATATCAATAGTTTCAGTCCTTTAAATACATATATATGTTGGATTATTGATTCTGGTGCATCAAGACATGTGTGTTATTCTAAAGAATTGTGCGAATCTTTATATCCAATAAAAGGTGATATTATTTTGCTACCAGATAAATATGTTATAACTGTAATTTTTTTTTGGAGATATTAGACTTTCTTCTCACCTAGTTCTTAAAAATGTTCTATTTCTATTATAATTTAGATTTAATCTTTTAGTTGTAAGATAATTGATTAAAGTCTCTGACCTTAAAGTTTTGTTTTGCAATACTCAACATATTACTCAGGACCTTTGGCATGTGATTGGGAAGAGTGAGCTTTGCCATAGATTATATTTGTTGAAGTTACCAACTATTTCTTACAAGTCACATGTTTCTAACAATATGTGTGTTCAAAATTCCAATGACTCTATTATTGCTTTGTGTTGGGAAGATCAATCAATGGTGAAAGGCTAAGATGGGGTGAATTGACAATTTTAAATGCCGGTGGAAGCAAATTGAAAAGATAAAAATTGGGACACGAGATATATAATGGTTCAACCTTCTAACAAGGTTTACATCCACTACCTTAGCTTCCCACTAAGGATTTTTCCAAATTCACTATGAATTTCTTCCCCTTTTCTAGGTTCAAGAGGAAATCTTTACAACCTCAAAACTTATACCTAAATGCTTTGAGAAAACACTCTTTTACAAAAAGAACAAATAGCAAACTGAAAAATCCTCTCAAAGGTAGAATGTTTGCCCAATACAAAGTTCACTCAAACCCCAAAACTTGAATCAAAAGATTACAAATAAGCTTGAAGAACTAATGTTTTGATATAATAATTGAAAAATAGTTTTGGACTAAATTGAAAAGATTTTAAAAGTGCCTTTAAGTCCAAACAACTTAAAAATATGTTTGAGGATTGTTTTAAAAGGTTTTGAAGTCTTTTCTAAAGCCAAACTTTACAAAACCACTCAAGTGTTTCGAAACACCCTTAGGCGTTTCGAAACAACCATTCACAGTTTAAAAACGTTTCGAAACAGCTTTGCCTGTTTCGAAACGGGCTTTAATCTGGGTGAGAATTTTGCTTAGCATTTTGATACGGCCTCACCGTTTCGATACACCTATGTGGCAAAGACCTCAACGGTCAAAATCCCCAACGGCTATTTTCCCAACGTCTTTTTAATTTGCATCACAACTGTCACTCGTTCCGAAATGGGGTTGCCATCATTTCGATATGGATCAATGTGTTTCGAAACAACCAGAGGTGTTTTGAAATAGATTGTTGCATCAGAATTCAACGGCTAGTTCTGAAGAGGGGCGTTCCGATACGGGCTCGACTGTTCCGAAACGGACAATACTAGAACTGCAATTAATGTGGGAAATAAAGTCTCTAACGGCTCCAAAACAACCCTAACGGCCCTCAACGGCTACAAACTCATTTGAGAGTATAAAACGGGCCTCCAAGCATCAAGTAATGATTAATGCTTCAATTGTCAACAACATCATGATAAGAAAATTGTCTTAGGGCTTTATTATTCAATTTCTTGTATTGACAACACTTGTGAGCCTAATTGTCAAATTTGCTCAAGTGTTTAGGTTTTGGGTGAGAGCTTTATATGTGCAAACATATACCTTGTAGATGGATTTCTGGTTTGCTAAGTCTTTCTTGTGCAAGAGGGTGTTTGATCAAGCTTTGGGTAGAAAGCTTGATCGGTGTAACGATTTCCTCCTAAGCCGAGAAAAGGGGACGAAATTCTTAGTGAATTTGTTTGGAAATCTTTAGTGGGAAGCTAAGGTAGTGGATGTAGGTGCTTGTTAGAAGGCCGGACCACTATAAATCCTTGTGTCCATTTCCAATCTTTAAGCTTCCACTAAAACACCCAAAAATCCAATCTTCTTCTATCTTGGCAAACACATCGGTTGAAGAAATCGAGCACCATAAAACCCAACAATTGGTACCTATTGAGTGGATCGAATGATCGATATAAACCAAGAGGGGGGTGAATTGGGTTTTTAAACTTTTTGGAAGTGGAATTGACAAATAAAAATGGTAGACAAGAGAATTTAGAGTGGTTCAAGTTCCAATCGAACTCTACATCCACTAACTTAGCTTCACTAAGGATTTTCAACAATTCAACTAAATGCTCTTCCCTTTTTCTAGGCTAAGGAGGTAACCGTTACAATATTGGTCAAATTTTCTACCCAAAATTTGATCCAATCCTCACACAAGAATAACAAAGAAATTGTTGGCTAAAACAAGTATCTCTCAATACAAAAGGTAGCCCAATTACAAGCATTCAACCCAATTGAAAGGATAAGAATGAAAATTACAATTGGGGTTACAAGACAATAATGAGATTTAGGCACAAATGCTTGGATTTGATGTTTGGATGTTTGGTTTTGGATCAATAGTTGTTGCTGAAGCTTTAGAGGTCCCTTTTATACCTTCTCATTGAATTCTAGCCGTTGTGGTTGTTGCATTCATCAATAGAGCCGTTGGAGATGTTATCTTCCCTCTATAAATGCAGTCTGCAACCATCCATTTCGAAACGCCCGATCCTGTTTTGAAATAGACCAAAATAGAAAGAGTCGTTGGGGTGCATTAAAGAGCCCGTACCGAAACAGTTAAGATCGTTTCGATATGCTAAGAGCCGTTTTGAAACACGTTTCGAAACATTTTAGCTACTGTCAAAGCTCGTATCGAAACGGACTGAAGGTGTTTCGATACGCCTCAACGATCAGTATAAAATCAGTTAAAATCAGTTAAAAACTTCAACGGTCATATTTTTTAAATCATACTTGAATGCCGTTTCGAAACGTTTGAGGCCGTTTCGATACGGTGTATGTTCTTAAGCCGTTTCGAAACAAGGGTTCACAGTTTCAAAACAGTTTCGATACACGTTTCGAAACACATGTTCACAGTTTCAAAAGTGTTTCGGAACGCCTAAGGCCGTTCCGATACGGTGACTCGAAAATCACTGTTTTGGCTTCAAGAACACTTAGAAAAGTTATGATAAAATAAGTTTTTAACTTAGGCATTTTCCTTTAAACATATAGAGAGGTTTGAGGACTTAAAAAACTGTTTTCTCATTTTCAATTTAGTTCTTAAATTCTTTAGTTATATCAAAATAATTTATTAGTTTCACAGTATCAGAGCTTGGCTCAATTGAAGAGGATTAACATCCTATTGAGGCAATCCAGCAAGCTCGATCAACATCTCAATCAACCGGCTCAATGGTGCAATCCATCGACAAGCCTCCTTTCTTCGACGAGACAAATTATGCTTATTGGAAGACAAGGATGATGTTCTTTGTCAAATCCAAAGACTACAAGCTTTGGGATATTATTGAAGATGGCCCGTTCGTACCACAAGGAAGCAAAGCGGAGTGGAGTGCTGATGATCGTAAGAAGATGGGGCTAAATTGCAAGGCTTTGCACTTCATATTTTGTGCACTTAGCCTTAATATCTACGAAAAAATGTCTTCTTGCGAGAGTGCCAAGGAAGTTTGGGACAAGCTCGAAGTTACATACGAGGGGACAAATGAAGTAAAGGAGACCAAGATCGGCCTCCTCAACCTAGAGTATGAAAACTTCAAGATGGATCCGGAAGAGGACATTGAAAATATGTTCGATAGGTTCTCCACCATCACCAATGGACTCAAAGGTTATGGAGAAGCCATCCCGAAAGAGAAGCTTGTCCGAAACTTCATCTACTCCCTTCCCGAGTCATGAGACTCAAAAAGGACCGCCATCATCGAAGCCAAGAATCTTAAGACTTTGAAGCTTGATGAGGTCACGGGGTCACTTCTCACTACCAAATAATGAAGAAAAACAAAGAAGATGAGAATAACAAGGAAGAGATGGGGGTGAAGAAGCTCAAAAGGTTTGGCATCAACACAAATGCCATTGCTATGAAATCCTCCACATGCCATCATGCAGATTCATGTGAGGAGGAAAGTGAAGATGAATAGATGACCTATCTCTTCAACAAATTTGCCCGGTTCATGAAGAACAAAATGGAAAAATCCAAGCATGAATCAAGGAAGAAGATGAAGGAATCCCACAAGTCCAACAAGAATGGATCATCTTCAAAGCAAGCATATGCGACCACATGGAGTGATGAAGACTCCACCGATGATGAGGTAGCCCACCTATGCTTGATGGCCCTCAATGAGGGGGAGGTAACTTCTAACTCATCTATTTCAAATTCATATACATTTGATGAGTTACAAGATGCCTGTGATGATTTGATTTTGGAATTCAAGGCATCATTTTCTAAGAACAAAAGGTTGGTTTCAAAATTGAAAAATGAGAATGATTTGCTTTCTAAAACAAATCTTGAGTTTGAAGCAAAATTGAAGGATTTTGAACAAAAAGTTTCACATTTGCAAAACTTGCTTCAAACAATGGAAAAGGATCATTAACAAGAAATTGATGATCTTAAAAAGGAAAAAAAGATTTGATTTTTGTTGGGTTTTTCGGTGCTCGATTCCTTCAACCGTTCTTGCTCGCCAAGTGGTGGAGAAGTGGAATTTTGGGTGAAAGAGGCGTGGAAGCTAAAATTGATGAAGACAAGATGATTTATAGTGGTTCAACCTTCTAACCAAGGTCTACATCCACTACCTTAGCTTCCCACTAAGGATTTCCAATCAATCCACTATTGATTCGTCCCCTTTTCTAGGATGAGGAGGAAACCCTTACAAACCGATCAAGCTTTCTACCCAAAGCATTGATCAAACCCTCTTTACAAAGAGATAAGAATAAGCAAACTCAAATCCCTCTAATAGGTATTTTTTTGCACTTAAAGCTCTCACCCAATCCTAAAACACTTGAGCAAATCTAACAATTTTGGCTCACTAGTGTTTGTCTATACAAGGAATTGACAATTAATCACTAAGACACATTTTGATCATATATTGTATTACAATTAAAGCATTAACCATTACTAGATACTTGGAGGTCACTTTTATACTCCGTAATGAGTTTGTAGCCGTTACTAGCCGTTGGGGTTGAATTGGAGCCGTTGGAGACTTCATTTCCCACCATAAATGCAATTATACAGCTCCCTGTTTCGAAACGCTCGACCCCGTTTCGAAACACTCTTGAAATAGAAAGTGCCGTTGCAGTCTGATGCATCACCCGTATCGAAACGCCCTTGGCCGTATCGTAACGGCGTATCGAAACGCTTGTTTCCATATCAAAACGCTCTGCATTTAAAAACTAGTTGGGAAATAGCCGTTGGGGGGTTTTATGACCGTTGAGGTCATGCCACATAGGCGTATCGAAACGGGTAAGACCGTATCGAAACGCCAAGCAAAAATGCACACCCAGATTGAAACCCGTTTCGAAACAACTTAAGGCTGTATCGAGACATTTTGCCACTGTAAATACCCGTATCGAAACACCTAGGTGGTTTTGTTGGATTTGGCTTTAAAAACGTTTGAAAACCTTTTTGAAATATTCCATAAACATAGTTTCAAGTTGTTTGGACTTAGAAATGGTTTTGAATTCTTTTTAATTTTGTCCTAAACATTTTTCAATTATTTTATCAGAACATTAGTTCTACAATGGTTTATAAATGGAGCAATGTCATGAAGTACTTCAAAAGAAAAATGATTTTGGAAAATGAAATTTTTATGTAAGACAATCTAGTGCCCCTAGATTTATAAATGGAAAATGTTTTAGAAGTGTTTGGGTCCCAAAAGGACTAACCACTTCAACTAAAAAGGATGGAATTGAAAATTGGATTCCTAAGGGGACTAAATTTTGTGCAACTAACGTTTATGGATCCAAAGCAATTTGGATACCAAAATTTGTATGATTGTCTTGATTAGGTGTTATGGAGATGTTCAACAAGTCCAATCAATGAGGGGGAGCTCCATGCACACAAGGAAGAACACTTGAAGACGGAAGGCTTCACATCCTCCCTTGGAGTTCAAGTGTTGGTAAAATCTAGTTTTTTATTTGCTTAATTCAATTTACTTTCTTTTAATTCAACTAGATTATCATGTGTTGGACTAACATTCTTTGATGATGCTTTGAGTAAGGGGGAGCCAATTTTAAAACCAAAATTCTTATTTTTGTCATATTTTAACCTCATAAGTTATTTTGAACTTAAAGTTATTTAAAGTCTTTTTGATATAACAAAAAGGGGGAAAAATTGTTTGAAAAATTGCATTTTCAAGAAAATAAGGGGGAGCTTTAAGCTTTAACTTCTTTTAATTTTTTGAAATCTCTTATTCAAATTTTTAAATACAAAGGGGGAGAATCCCAAACAATTTTTCAAGATAGTTTTATTATATCAAAAAGGGGAAGATTGAAGAATTAATATTTTGATATAATAATTGAAAAATAGTTTTGGACTAAATTGAAAAGATTTCAAAAGTGCCTTTAAGTCCAGACAACTTAAAAATATGTTTGAGGATTGTTTTAAGAGGTTTTGAAGTGTTTTCTAAAGCCAAACTTTACAAAACCACCCAGGTGTTTCGAAACACCCTTAGGCGTTTCAAAACAACCATTCACAGTTTCAAAACGTTTCGAAACAACTTTGCCTGTTTCGAAACGGGCTTTAATTTGGGTGAGAATTTTGCTTAGCGTTTCGATATGGCCTCACCGTTTCGATACACCTATGTGGCAAAGACCTCAACGGTCAAAATCCCCAACAGCTATTTTCCCAACGGCTTTTTAATTTGCAGCTCAACTGTCACTCGTTCCGAAACGAGGTTGCCATCATTTCGATATAGATCAAGGTCTTTCGAAACAACCAGATGTGTTTTGAAATAGATTGCTGCATCAGACTTCAACGGCTAGTTCTGAAGAGGGGCGTTCTGATACAGGCTCGACTATTCTGAAACAGACAGCATCAGAACTGCAATTAATGTGGGAAATAAAGTCTCCAACGGCTCCAAAACAACCCCAACGGTCCTCAATGGCTACAAACTCATTTGGGAGTATAAAAGGGACCTCAAAGCATCAAGTAAAGGTTAATGCTTCAATTGTCAACAACATCATGATAAGAAAATTGTCTGAGGGATTTATTATTCAATTTCTTGTATAGACAACACTTGTGAGCCTAATTGTCAAATTTGCTCAAGTGTTTAGGTTTTGGGTGAGAGCTTTATTTGTGCAAACGTATACCTTGTAGAGGGATTTCTAGTTTGCTAAGTCTTTCTTATGTAAGAGAGTGTTTGATCAAGCTTTGGGAAGAAAACTTGATCGGTGTAACAACTTCCTCCTAAGCCGAGAAAAGGGGACGGAATTCTTAGTGAATTTGTTTGGAAATCCTTAGTGGGAAGCTAAGGTAGTGGATGTAGGTGCATGTTAGAAGGCCGAACCACTATAAATCTTTGTGTCCATTTCCAATCTTTAAGCTTCCACTAAAATACCCAAAAATCCAATCTTCTCCTATCTTGGCAAACACATCGGTTGAAGAAATCGAGCACCATAAAACCCAACAAAGCTCTCTTAAGTGGGTTGCAAGATTTGACTCTAAAAACTCAAAGATTGTTGGATATATGTGCTTGAATGCTTTAGACTTGATGAATAGTTGTTGTTGTAGCTTTGGAGACTTGATTATTTACCATCTCATTGAGTTCTAACCGTTTGGGTAATTGAGATCATAAATATAGCCTTTGGACTTCACTTTTCCCGCAATAAATGTTGTCTACCAACACAAAGTATCGGTACTCGGGCTTCGGTATTAGTACTTGTTATAAGAAGAAAGAGTCGTTGTACAAAGGGTTATTGACACGCGTGAAGCAATATCGATACAAGGAGTTCATTTTACAAAGGCGTATCGGTACGGCCCGTACCATATCGGTACCAATTTTGCTCACTGGAATATGAGAATGTTGAGTAAGAAAAATTGTATCGATACGCCTAAGAGGGTATCGATACGCATAACTAATTTTCAAAGTGGTGATTCCAATAAACTAACAAGGCAACGGTCGAATATCAAATGCAGAAGATTTACAAAATCTTAACACCCCATATCGGTACGCATAAAGTCGTACCGATACTCGAAGACAAATTTGGTTCTTAGGTTGAATGGCGTACTGGCACAACTACACGTGTATCAAAACCCTATAGCCATTAAGTATAAAATGAATTCCAATAGATAAAAATCGTATCAGTATGGCCAAGGGCGTATCGATACTCATAGGCCAACTTGGCTATTTCGAGCACGAAAATACTTATGAAATATTTAAGGTTTAAGTTTTTGACTTAGAAATATTTTTTAAGTTCAAATTCTTGTCACTTTGTGAGTCTTTTTGAGTACTTAAAAATTTATCTAATTTTATAAATTGGTCCTTAAAATTCCTTGTTATATCAAAATCTTAAATAGGTTTTACAATCTCCCTTTTTTTGATACAACAAAACCCAAAATAAATTTTTAAGTCTTTTGAAATTACTACGTCTTTATTTAAGGCTAAAAGATATTATTTTTGAAAATCCTTTTGAAAAATTATGTAACGCCCCGGTTTTGGGCCTAAGAGTTTTTAGGTTGGGTTTAGGGTCCATTGGAGTTGAGGGCAATGTTTGCTCTTACGCGTATGGTCTCATCCTGGGAAGGCCAATGTTGTGGCCGATGCTTTGAGCAGAAAAGTGGCTGTGGAGTTGAGGGCGATGTTTGCTCGCTTGAGCATATCGCGAGATGGTGGTCTTGTTGCCGAATTGCAAGTGAAACCATCCCTGATCCAGTTGATTAAGGATAAGCAGTTGCTTGATGATTCTCTTGTTCCCCACGTTCAAGATATTGCAGATGGTAAGCCTTCGGATTACCGTTTTAATGATGATGGTGTTCTGTGTTTTGGGAATCGGATAGAGGTGCCGAGTGATGTTGAGTTGAGGCGCACTATTTTGACTGAAGCTCATAGTAGTCCTTTCGCTATGCACCCTGGTAGTACAAAGATGTATCGTGATTTGAAGGATGGGTACTACTGGGTGGGGTTGAAAAAGGATGTTATCGAATTCGTTAGCAAGATCATGGTGTGTCAGCGAGTGAAGGCTGAACATCAAGTTCCTTCTGGGTTGTTGCGGCCTTTGAGAATCCCATATTGGAAATGGGAAAGGATTACCATGGATATTGTGTCTGGATTATCATTGTCACCATCAAAGAAGAATTCAGTTTGGGTGATTGTTGATCGCCTTACGAAGTGTGCACATTTCTTGCCTGTGCATACCATGTATACCTTGGATAAGCTGACAGAGCTGTATATTGCTGAGATTGTGCGGTTGCACGGTGTGCCAAAGTCTATAGTGTCGAATAGAGATCCGAGGTTCACATCAAGGTTTTGGGAATGTTTGCATCAAGCCTTGGGTACACGGTTGAATTTCAGTACTTCATATCATCCTCAGACAGATGGACAGTCAGAACGTGTTATTCAGGTGCTTGAGGACATGTTGAGATGTTGCGTTATTGATTTTCAGGGTTCTTGGGAGAAGCATCTGTCGTTGGTTGAGTTTGCGTATAACAATAGTTATCAAGCAAGATTTCAAATGGCTCCATACGAGGCTTTGTATGGGAGAAAGTGTAGAACCCCTCTTTGTTGGGTAGAAGCTGGGCAAAAGTTGATTTCGATGCCGACTATGTTGAAAGGAACCACCGAGAAGGTGAAACTCATTTGTAAGCGTTTGAAGGCAGCATCGGATTGGCAAAAGTCTTACGCGGATATGAAGTGTAAGGAGATTGAGTTCGCGTGTGGCGAACGTATGTTCTTGAAAGTATCACCTTGGATGAAGGTGATGAGATTTTGGCGTAAGGGTAAGCTTAGCCTGAGGTTTATTGGACCATATGAGGTTGTGGAGCGTATTGGCCATGTGGCTTATCGGTTGAGGTTGCCTCCCGAGTTGGAAAAGATTCATGATGTGTTTCATGTCTTGATGTTGCAGAGGTACAGATCGGATCCTTCGCCTGTGATGCATGTTGAGGAAATAGAGTTGAATCCGGATCTGTCTTTTGACGAGGAACCGATGAGTATCTTGGATGTGAGTAGCAAATTTCTTCGTGGCAAGACGATAAAGCTTGTGAAGGTGTTGTGGCGACACCGAGGAGTTGAGGAGGCCACTTGGGAAAGCAAGGCGGACATGCTGAAGCAATTTCTGCACCTTTTTCCTTCAGGTAAAATTTCGAGGACAAAATTTCCTAAGTGGAGGAGAGTTGTAACGTCCTGGTTTTGGGCCTAGATGTTTTAGACATCGGATCGGACCGGTCGGAAATGGTTCAAATCGTATTAGGTGGTTTAGGGAAATCAAGGATCGGGAAAGGATAAAATTATGACAAAAATTGCTAAAATCCTCTAAAATTATGTTTAAGGGGTTGGTCGAATCAATTTTACAAAATAAGCTTTGGAAGCAGTACATTTTGGGTAGTGACCAAAATGTAAAGTTTCAAAACTGTGGAAAAATGCAATTTCAAAGAGGAGTAAAAAATCTTAGAACCTTTAAGGAGCTATGGTGCAATTATACCTTACTTAAATTGCCATGTGTTTTAAATAATTTTTAGATGATTAAATAAAAAGGATTTGATTATATTAAATTGCTAAAATGGTTTAATAAGAAGTTTTTGACATAACTAACTCTCATTTAAGCAAAATCTATTTTCTCAACCACTTCTCCTGATTTCTTTTCTCCCAAACACCCTCTCTCTGATTTCTAAATCATTTCCAAGAAATCTCTTCAAGTTCTTCAAGTTTTGTGAAGCAAAAACTTGTCAATCTTTGAGGAAGGGAAGGATTGGAGGTAAATCCTGTTCTCAACCTTCAATTTAGGTTCTTTATTGAAATTCCCAAGATCTTTGGCTCTTAAATGTTGTTTTTGGCTGAGTTTTGATTATAGATCAAAATCTTGCAAAATTATAGTTTAAATCTTGATTTTCGGAGTATTGTTGATGAGCTCTGTTTTGGATTGATTTTAATTGAGTTTTGAGTTGATTATTATGTTGAAAAAGAGTTTTGATAATATAGATCCCGAAATCCTTGAGATCCTTGAGTTTCTTGATGGTTTTAGTTGGGTTTTTGAGGTGGTTTGTTGGTGTTATGCTTGCTGGATGTATAAGGAAGGGTTTATGTTGTTTTAGATGTGTTTTGATGTTTAATAATGCTTAGAAGTGATGTATGTTGTATGGGCATGGTTTAGAAAGCAATCGATTGAGTTTTCGGTTGTTTCGGATGGGGAAATTGGTGTAGTTTTGGTGAGCAACGAGTTTGTGTTTAGTTTCTACTGTTGAAATGCATTTTAATGCATTTGGATCTCGGTTTTGATGCTCTAAAAACAGGGGATGTTGATCCGAAAGCAAGCGAAACATTTTTGGAGGCTTCAGAAGGGTGATCTTCACGTCGGCGAGCGAGGTTTCGTGTATCGGTGAGTTGAAATGGAATTTCCACCTTTGTAACGCGTTGAGCGTGGTTTTGGGAACTTAGTGTAAGTTTGAAACACTTAGCTAAGCTCAAGAGTAAAAAATTCGAAAGTATCTCTCGAAATGTGCTATGTTTTTGTTGGAAATGCACTTGAATTAAGTGTGGTTTTAATTACTGTTTTAAAGCATGTTTTGAGCATTCATGATGCTGTTTTTTAATGCCATTTTGTTAAGGATGCACATGGTAAGTGATCCTTGGATTTATGTGATTAATGCATTTGGTATTAAGCATGTTTATGCTTGTGAAAATGGCATTGTGATTTATGCTTGTAAAACAGTGGAATAATGATGTTAAATGATTATATTGGCAAGTGATGGAAATGGTTTTTGGCTACTTTAATCGGATATAGTTAGCCGGCTATAGGATTGGGTGCACCGTGAATAAAGTCGCCTTGGATGTCGAGGGGTTGTGATTGTGCCGTAAACTCCATCCAAGTACCCTAACGATTGAGGCTAAGATCACAGCGCTGGATGGTTTAATCCTGTGTGTGAGTGTTGTGGTTTGTGTCCCGTACTCTCGTTTGTGGAATTATACAACTACCGATGAGTGATGTTGAGGGGTTGTGATTGTGGCATTAATCTCCATCACGGGTGTTGAGGGGTTGTGATTGTGCCATTTATCTCCACCTTGTGTAGTCCGGTAGTGTGTATGAAGCGTGTGGGACAACGCTTGTAATCCGCATATCCGATTGTGTCATTGTGATGGTTTTGATATGTTGCATTAATGATCACTTGCGAGCCAATATAATGATGTTGAGAAATGAATTAAGCATGTGATGCTTGGGAATTATGCTAGAATGCATGTGATGCTTGATTTAAGCATGAGCACAAGATTTTGCTGTTATTTTAAGGATGCTATGAGCATGTGGTTTTAAAAGTGCATTGATGCTTAAATGAGCATGTTTTAAAGAAAGACATATGTTATCAAATGATGATGTTTTGGTTTTACAAAATGCATTGATGAATGTTTGGTTTTTACCGGTCCTCATTAAGATTTATTCTTACGCTCATTTGTTTCATCAATGCAGAGAATTGAGCATTAGAGGCAGCAAGAAAGCAAGGGGAAATCCAAGTATTTGGCTAAGCAATGTATGTGGTTTTACTTTAGTGTAATAAGAGGCAATGGGAGGGATTTCTACTCATGGTTTTGTTGGTGTTAAACACCTTGAGCATGTTTGGTTTATGTTTTTGGACTTGTAAATGGTCTCTAATTGGTTAATGGTCTTGCTTATAGTGTTTTGGGGTTTTGTTTTAGCTTGCATATGGTGTTTATGCATGGTTTGGCTAAATGGTTGATTTTGCAAGTTGTGCTTTGAAAAGGGTTTTCTTAGTTTGCTAAACTAAGGGTTGGTTTTCATGTATGTGCGATGCATGGTTTTGAGCTTGTTGTTGAAAAGGAGTTTTCAAACATGGCTTTGGTAAACAAATCGAGTTTGTTTTAAAAGTGATTTATGGCTCGCTGCATTGATGGTGTTTTGGTTTTGAGCATTCCTCACTAAGCATTATGTGCTTACGCTCCTTTTTGTCCATCAATGCAGATTCTTGAAGTTTGGACAGCGAGGAGCAAGGGATTCAAGAAGGACTCCACTTGAGATGTATGTCTCGGTTAATAGCTATAGTTAATAAAGGCAATGGGGTAGAATCTCTTGGGTTGATGTATGTGTTTGTTTATGTTCAGACAAGTATGGTTTTGTGTTGTTGATGTTGTTGGAACATGGTTTGGCTTATGAGTTTGAATTGGAAGTACGTTGTTTAAATGGATTGCTTGTGTTGGAAGCTTAGTCTTGAAATTGGGGCTTTTCGTGTATGTTGACATGTTGGTGAATTGTTGATGCAAGTATGCCTCTTTTATGTTAAATTGCATGTTGGCAAAGTTTGGTGGCTTTTGGAGCATGATTGGATGTTTAATTGCATGTTTAAATAGGCAAAATTCTGCATTTTGTGCAGGGTGTTTCGGAACAGGGTTAACCGTTTCGGAACGGGTGCCTTGAAGCAGCCCAGGCGTCCGAAACGGGAGACACCGTTCCGAAACGGAAAGGCTACTGCCCGACCCCCGTTTCGGTACCCGTTGCGGAACGGCCCCGCGTTTCGAAACGGGCTGTCTCCCGTTTCGGAACGGTTGACCGTTGGGGGCTGACAGTGGCAGTTATGTGTTTTAAAATGTTTGCATTTTGGTCCTGAATCTTGTATGTGCAATTGTATGAGTTTGAGATGTCCGTTTGAGCTGAAATTTGGCCGAGATGCATGAAACATGATTAATTTTAAGTTGGTAACTTAAAATCTGGTTAAGGCCTCAAAGTTTTCAGAATTTACAATTTGGTCCCTAAAGTTGTGTTTTGTGCAATTGGGTCCCTGAATGATCTATGATGGTTGTGATCTTTGAGTATGATGTTTGTGTGATCACATCTAGGGTTAATGAGCATCTAGACAAGATTAAAAAGAAAAAAAAGGGTCGTTAATCAAGGTTGACTTTCGGGTTGACTTTGGTTTTCCCCGTGTAATCTTCTTAATTCGGGCCAACCGTCTAGGCCGGGTTAAGGGGGTTACACTCAATTTGCCTGTGACGTTAGATAGGATGAAATGATCCAAAAAGTCCTTGCACAGCTCTATCTATGTATTGAATGACCCTGCTGGCTGGTTGTTCAACCACTGCTTTGCCCTATCCCTCAGTGAATAGGGAAATAACCTCAGCCTTAGCACATCTTGGTGGACTCCGTGTATTCTGAATGCTCTGTATATGTCCAGGAATCCTCTTAAGTGCTGTCGAGCATCTTCTGTGGCAGACCCTTCAAATTGCCCCAAGGTGCAGATCATATTGAACATCACGGGATTTATTTCAAACTGGTCTGCCTCGAACATATTGTGGATGCCTGGGCGGAATAGGAGGTTGCTGCCTAGGTGGAACTTGTTGTTGTTCTATGGGCGGCGGGTCTTGCTACCCATCCTTGCCGATACGGGCATCGATGGCAGGGTTGTCATCTTAGCCGTTCACCATTGTTGCTTTTGCTTTTCCCTTTTATATGGCTTTCCCTAGGGCTTCTCTGACTTCTTTCTTGAGTTCTCTTGCTCTTCGTTCAATGTCGTAAAAAAATGTTTTGCCCTTTGGATTTGCTCTGGTCATGCACTAGCAAGGCAAACTGTAAAATTCTTTTTTTCCGAATAAAGATAATAATAAAAACAAAAAAAATTAAATGCAAATAAAAATAAAGTGTAGAAATATAAACACGAAATTCGATGTTACCAATCCCCGAAAACGACGCCAAAAACTTGTAGAGCATTTAGGTGTTCTCTAAATATGAGCGCAAGTGCACACTCATGTCAAGTTATAGTATATAAGATATCGTCTCCCACAGGTATTGGACATCTTAACTCGAATTGTAATTCCTGCACAAGGGAAAATTAAATGCACAAATAAGTTGAATTGTTTAGGAAGAAAAGTAAATAAAACACAAGTAAATAAAAAGAAGAGATCAGATTGATGGAATAGGCCGGATTATGCTGCTCCCTAGTGTGAAACTGCGTTGAATAGGATAAGTTGTCTTGCGCTACCAGACTTTGCTCCCTCAACGGGAGATGGCAGATTTGCTGTTGTGACGCTTTCGTTGCCTCGGCAGTGGAACGAATGTGTGTCTCGGCGGCAAACTCGGTAGTACTTCAAGGCTCGGCAGAACGATTCGAAAGTGATCTCGCTTATGTCTAAGTATGAATGTTGTTGATGCGCACTGCAGATTATACCAGCCGCGGCGTGAATCGTGCAAAGACATCAATGTTTGGTTGGTTCTCTTTTAGCCTCCATAAACCCTAACCTATATCTAGGCTGGATTGATCAACACATGATTAAGGTGAAGACTGTACTTACTCCTTTCGTGAGTTCGACTCTCTCGATACCGAACAAATGGATAGTAAACAATTAATCTTTTGCCTTAATTGAAAACTATGAAGAACATGGAATAAGAAAACCTTGAAAGCTTTATTGCAAAAACAAACTTAAATCCTAAACAACCGTTCTCACACTAGTTTACAACACAACCCAAACCCAAAAGAGAATTTAGAACATAATGGCGGCAAGAAAACCTAAACTATGCCTAAGGGAAAACCTAAGTTGTTTTGAAGTAAGAATACATTGAGTATATATAGGCATTAGCTAGGTCAAGTTCTCCTTGGAGTAAAAGTCTTCAAAGTATCTTTTTCATTAAATGAAACCTTTAATTCTGACTTCTTTGAGTTGAATGTGGACTCTTTCACGTTGCCTTGCTCCATAATTTATCTTCGTTCTCTTCCTTAGGCAGCTCTGTCCGCTGGTACAGGCATCAAAAAATTGAGTGGATGGCATCATTAGAATCAGGATTTTCTGCTCTACAGATCGCACTCAAGTTCTCCAATTCCTCAGCTTGTTGTCTTGGGCAGCAAGTATGGCGGCGACAACTACTCGGCAGTTGTTGTCTCTGTCTGGAACTGCATCCGTACAGTTCCTTGATTTACTGCCTCAGCATCATGTCCTTAGCTCCTCTCTCCTTATGCCAGCTTCTAGTACCTGAAACTAAAACTAAACTAAAACAATACCTTTTCCTTACCAAATAAAAAATAATCTATAAAAGCATGGCAAAGTAAGGAATACTATAAAATGCAATGTGTGATCCTAATTATGCCTAATATGTACTTGAAAACAGTAATAATATGAGATGGAATGTGCACAAAATATAGAACTTATGGACACTTTACAATACGGTGTACCTAATACACCACCACGAGTGTCACAACTTTGGAGGGTAGCTCCCGCGTGTGAACCTTGAGATGGCGGTGAAAATGTATGAAGTGTTGGGACAACACTTGAGAATCCATGTGTGCAATATGTTGTTTTGAGATATGAACTTGCCTAATGATCACTTGTAAGCCAATATAATTAATGATGTATCATGAGAAGGTTTAAGTTGATAATTGTGATTTATACATGTTTTACTCCTTAAGCTTTGCATAGGTAGTTATGTAGGGGAAGGCTTAAATTGAGTGTTAGCAATGAGACTTGTTGTTGGTTCATGATACATGTTGCATAAGGTTTATTATGCTAATTTTTGAATAAAAAATGCATGATTTTAAAGGCATGATGGTTTTCAAATGATGATTTAAGTTAATTGAAATGAGATTTCACTGTGGACTTGGAAAATGGTTTTAAATTCATTGATGGTGTTTTGTTTTGAGCACTCCTCACTAAGCCTTGTGTGCTTACGCTCTAATTTGTCCATCAATGCAGAGAATTGAGGTTTGGATGCAGCGTGGAGCAACGGATCACAAGAGACTTCATTTTTGAATGTATGTTTCGGTCTAGACTATAAGTAATAAGGGAAATGGGGGATCTGTTGTGTTTTTGGGAGATTTGTGCAAACTCCCTATTTGAGCAAGTGTTCACTACTGTTTTAGACTTGTAAATGGCATTTGGTTATTGGTTTGGGCTTTGCTATGCATTTTGGTATCTTGCCTGACTTGTTTGCTAGGTTGCATGCCTATAGTTTACCTTTGATGCAAATTTGCATGATATTATGTTGAATATGCCATGAATGATCGAGGTTTGATGTTTGGATATGTTATATATATATATATGTTGGAAGCATGCTTGAGTGGTTATGGGTGCATTAAAGTGTGAAAAACCAGCAAAATGTGACAATACAGACCCATGTATTTCGATACGCCTAAGGTTGTATCGAAATGGTGAGCTTGAAATGGGCATGTGGTTTTGAAAAAGTGAAAGGTGTATCAAAATAGGCTCGGTTTAGTTGGCTATTGGAATTTTGTGTATCGATATGTTTTGAAGACCGTATCAAAACGGGCTCGTGTTTCGAAACACCTAGAGCTATTCCGAAATAGGGTGTATCGATACAAGGCTAAGTGTATCAATACACTAAGTTGTTATGTTAGTTAATCAGATTCTTTTAAAGTTCTGCTCCTTTACGTTTTAGTCCTTGAATGTTGTGGATGCAATTAAACATATTTGAATGATCAAAATGAGCTGAGATTTTACACTGTGGCATGCAATGTGACTAATTAAAGGATGGTAACTTAAGATTTGAAGATTTTCCTGTGTTTTGCAAAATTTTCAAATTGGCCCCTAACGCGTGTTTGTAATCAATTGAATGCTAAATCGATGTTTGTTTGAGTTGATGTTTCTTCCGCTGCGAGTCTAAACACTTAGGGTAACAATGTGCATCTAGAGAAGAAAAAAAAGAAAAAAAATAGGGTCCTTTATTGAGGTAAACTTGTCGATTTACTTCATTATTCCTCGTGTGACCCGTTCGGTTCGGTCGGGCATCTAGGCCGGGTCGAGGGCGTTACAAATTAAATCTCATTCTTCTCCCCCTTTTTGTTAGATCAAAATCAATATGATTAAAGGCAAGATATAAAGCAAGATAGATCTCCAAGTATAAATAAACAACAAATTAAATAAACCGCCAAGTGATGAGGAAGTGAAGGAAACGTTCATGAGCATCAAGTACGGTAACAAAGCCACTATGGAGATGAGGATAGGAAGATTCATCATATAGACCCACATCTTCAAAACCCAAAAGATCGACTATTTTAGTAGAATCGAGTTGAAATTTTTGACCCATAAGGTAAGACTCTAAAGCTACGACCTCGGTTTTCTCTCGGTTATAAATACACCAAGCATTTGATTAAAAACTAAGGAAGGTTTTTATAATGAATCCCGAGTATGCTTTAAAAGGACATGAACTTCCATTCCCTCATTAAGTAAAGATAGCAAGAGTGAAATTTATCGGATGTAATAAAAGGTAGAGAGAGACAACACACTCACGGCGGATTTTGAAATTTTGATATTGTTTAAAATGGTCCATGGCGCAAGGATATTGATGCTCGTTAAAACATTGCTGAAAATAGGGTTTAAGTTTGGTTTTGTACCATTATTTTTGGGATTGAGTTCGGTAGGATTAGGATTGGAAGAGCTAGAAGCGATCTCCTTTCTTGCTCTTTTAATAGGACCCATGATATAATCCTAAAAATTTCAAACCACAAAAACAATGTATGCATAAACATCACATTCAATCCAATAAATCAATCCAATGATCAAGGTATTATTACAAACTATATTCTATAGATTAAAAGCATATACAAGCATAAGGAAAATTTTCATCCTATGACTCGGGAAGAGAATAGATAAGCTTATGAACAAGCTTGTCCTCCAGAATGACTTCTCCATAGCCCTTAAGCCCATTGAAGATGATAGAGAATCTATCGAACATCTTGGTGATGTCCTCATCCAGTTCCATCTTGAAATTCTCATAGCTCAAGTTGATGAGTCCAATCTTGGTCTCCTTTACATAGTTGGTGCTCTCGTATGTACTCTCAAGCTTGACCCATATCTCCTTTGCACTAGTGCAAGAAGACATCTTTGAATACACATCCGATCCAAGAGTGCAAAAGAGTATATGCATGGCTTTTTCGTTTACTTGCATCTTTCTTCGATCTTCATCGATATACTCTTGACTTGGCTTTTGGAATGCGTCGTTCTCCATATTCCTTCATAGGAATAAATGACCCTTCTTCTACTACATCTGAAAGGAGGTAGTCATTGGACTTGATGAAGAGCATCATCCTATTCTTCCAATAAGAAAAGTTATCCCCATTGAAATAGGGTGGCATGGTGATAGATTGTGACTCGTAGAGGTTGGTGTCGGAAGTAGATGCCATGGCTTGATTGAAGATTGACTAAATAACCTTAGGATCGACTCAAGAAGATGTTAATTCTTCCAATGAGTGTAGCTCAGATACCAATTGTTGGGATGATCAATCAATAGTGAAAGGCCAAGAAGGGGATGAATTGACAATTTAAATATCAGTGTAAGCAAATTGGAAAGATAAAAATGGGGACACAAGAGGTTTATAGTGGTTCAACCCTCTAACAAGGTTTACAACTACTATCTTAGCTTCCAATTAAGGATTTTCCCAAATTCAATAAGAATTTCTTCCATTTTTCTAGGTTCAAGAGGAAACCTTTACAGCCTCAAAGCTTGTACCCCAAAGCTTTGAGAAAACACTCTTTTACAAGAAGAACAAATAGCAAACTGAAAAATCCTCTCAAAGGTAGAATGTTTGCCCAATACAAAATTCACCCAAACCCCAAAATTTGAATAAAAAGATTACAAATAAGCTCTCTCAAGTGGGTTACAAGATTTGACTCTAAATGGCTCAAAGATTTTCGGATATATGTGCTTGAATGCTTTATACTTGATGAATAGTTGTTGTTGTAGCTTTGGGGACTTGATTATATACACTCTCATTAATTTCTAATCGTTTGGGTAGCTGAGATAATAAATATAGTCGTTGGACTTTATTTTTCCCACAGTAAATGTTGTTTGCCAACACATGGTATTAGTACTCGGGCTTCGGTATCGGTACCTGTTATAAGAAGAAAGAGTCGTTGTACAAAAGGGTTATTGATACGTGGGAAGTCGTATCGATACGAGGAATTCATTTTATAAAGGCGTATCGATACTATCCGTCCTGTATTGGTACCAGTTTTGCTCACTGGAATATGAAAAAGTTGAGTATGAAAAATCGTATCGATACGCCTAAAAGGGTATTGGTACGCTATAACTAATCTTTAAAGTTATGATTCCAATATATTAACGATCGAATATTACATGCAGAAGATTTACAAAATCTCAACACCTCGTATCGGAACGCATAAAGCCGTACCAGTTCTTGAAGACCAATTTGGTTCCCATGTTGAATGGCGTACCAATGCAGCTAAAGGTGTATCGGTACCCTATAGCCATTAAGTATAAAACAAATTCCAGTAGCTAAAAACCGTATCGATACGGCGAAGGGCGTATCAATACTTGATAAGTGTTCAAAATTGGATATTTTTAATTAATTATTATTCCTCGTTGTCGATTTATTACTACTGATTTGGTTCTGTTTTACTAATTTTTTGTGCATGAACCTATTTTCCAGAACCAACAATAAAAAGGGTGCATTCTACAATTTTTTTATTTTTAGATCGTGGCTGGAGTCGTGGGCACGACATAGGGCATGTTGTTTTTCGACCTAACATATTTGGATCGTCCAGTCAGCAGCGTCTAGAAGGCGGATTAGCATTATCTCATAATCAAGTTTAGAATTATCTTGAAGATAAGTGCATGGCGGATAAATATAAGGATATCGGGAAGATAAAGCAGAATTCATCCTAAGCCACATGATTCAAATTTATTATCTTTATATTTTGGGATAAACCTTTAGATTTAATTTTAGATATTTAGTTTAAATATTTTAGAATTATCTTTTATCTTTATTAGGATTTTTAGTTGTTTAAGCATTGTTAAGATTCTCGGGTATAAATACCCCTTAGGATTCAACCTTTGAACTAAGATTGGAATTTGTATTTTTCCTTGGGGAATTCTATAGCAACTATTTCCTTTTCATCCTTTACATTATTTTCTTTCTTTATTTTTCCATACCAAATGCTAAGCATGATCCAATCCAAGCTTAGCTAATTTTCTACTTGGCCTAAAACTTTGTCATAGCTCGATTCAAGTCGTGAAAATTGAGTTATACTTCAGGAAGTGTTCTTTAATTATCTGGAAATAAGGAGTGGCAATCAGCCATTCCTTTAAAGTTTCTACACCTTCAACTCAAAAAGAAGTCGTTGTTTTGAAAAGTGTTTTGAGTTATGGTTTGGAAGGCGGATCGGTTGGTCGTATTCCAACTTCCTATGAACAAACTTAGCGGTGGTCCGCTAAGGGGAATCAAGATCGAGTTTGATCCTCTATGAGACACCATAACTCGAGTTGGGCTCTTCCAGTACTCAAAGAGGCTTGGAGCTAGCAACGAAAGGCGTGGTTAGACCAAGGAAGTTTAGATTTTGGAGATAGACATGGAATTCTCGATTGACCGGAGAGAAGAGTTAGCAGCAGGTGTTGGGCTCTATTGACTGTAACCGACGCACTATCCAGAAGGGAAAACTATTTCGATGATCGATCGAAATTGAGGCTAGCAAAGCCTAAGTCTAAATTATCATCATTGAATTCTTTTTTTTACAATTTGTTGTTTTCACTTATACTTTATTTTTACTCAGAAATATCTCTAACCCCCCTCCTTTTACTCAATTAAAATCTCTAAACCCCCCTCTAAACAAAGAAGCAAAGTTTTCATTCTTCTTAAGTTCCTGCAGATCGACCCTACTTCTCTATATTACTTTTAGTATTTAATTTCTAGAGATTAGGATTATTTTTATTTGACAAAATCGACACTTCTGAATTGTTTTGAACTTAATGTGATTTCAAACTTAGTTTTGAAATTATTTTTGATATAACAAAAAGGGGGAGAGATATGTTTTAAAAATTGAATTTCAAAAAGAAAAAGGGGGAGCTTTTAATAATTTCTAAAAATATTCTCTTTTTCTAAAATTGTTTTTCTAAGGGGGAAAAATTTCAAAAACAATTTTTCAAGTGGTTTCGTTATATCAAAAAGGGGGAGACTGTTGAGATATTTGATTTCATATAACTTTTACAAAAAATGTTTTTGAACTTAATGTTAGAGTATGCCCAAAGACCAATCATATGATGATTGTATTGACATACTATCTTTATCGATTTTTTCAAATAAAGGCATTGTTAAGATTCTCCGGTATAAATACCCCTTAGGATTCAACCTTTGAACTAAGATTGGAATTTGTATTTTTTGCTTGGAGAATTCTATAGCAACTATTTCCTTTTCATCCTTTACATTATTTTCTTTCTTTATTTTTCCACACCAAATGCTAAGCATGATCCAATCCATGCTTAGCTAATTTTCCACTTGGCCTAAAACTTTGCCATAGCTCAATTCAAGTCGTGAGAATTGAGTTATACTTCAGGAAGTGTTCTTTGATTATCTGGAAATAAGGAGTGACAATCAACCATTCCTTTAAAGTTTCTACACCTTCAATTCAAAAAGAAGTCGTTGTTTTGAAAAGTGTTTTGAGTTATGGTTCGGAAGGCGGATCGGTTGGTCGTATTCCAACTTCCTATGAACAATCTTAGCGATGGTCTGCTAAGGGGAATCAAGATCGAGTTTGATTCTCTATGAGACACCATAACTCGAGTTGGGCTCTTCCAGTACTCAAAGAGGCTTGGAGCTAGCAACGAAAGGCGTGGTTAGACCAAGGAAGTTTAGATTTTGAAGATAGACATGGAAATCTCGATTGACCGGAGAGAAGAGTTAGCAGCAGGTGTTGGGCTCTGTTGACTGTAACCGACGCACTATCTAGAAGGGAAAAACTATTTCGATGATCGATCGAAATTGAGGCTAGGAAAGCCTAAGGCTAAATTATCATCATTGAATTCGTTCTTTACAATTTGTTGTTTTCACTTATACTTTATTTTTACTCAGAAATATCTCTAACCCCCTCTCTTGTTACTCAATTAAAATCTCTAAACCCCCTCTAAACAAAGAAGCAAAGTTTTCATTTTTCTTAAGTTCCTACGGATCGACCCTACTTCTATATATTACTTTCAGTATTTAATTTCTAGAGATTAGGATTATTTTTATTTGACAAAATCGGCACTTGTCAATTGTTTTGAACTTAATATGATTTCAAACTTAGTTTTGAAATTATTTTTGATATAAGAAAAAGGGGGAGAGATATGTTTTAAAAATTCAATTTCAAAAAGAAAAATGAGTAACTTTTAATAATTTCTAAAAATATTCTCTTTTTTTAAAATTGTTTTTCTAAGGGGGAGAAATTTCAAAAACAATTTTTCAAGTGGTTTCGTTATATCAAAAAGGGGGAGACTGTTGAGATATTTGATTTCATATAACTTTTACAAAAAAAATGTTTTTGAACTTAATGTCAGAGTATGCCCAAAGACCAATCATATGATGATCGTATTGACATACTATCTTTATCTATTTTATCAAATAAAGGCATTGTTAAGATTCTCGGGTATAAATACCCCTTAGGATTCAACCTTTGAACTAAGATTGGAATTTGTATTTTTCCTTGGGGAATTCTATAGCAACTATTTCCTTTTCATCCTTTTCATTATTTTCTTTCATTATTTTTCCATACCAAATGCTAAGCATGATCCAATCCATGCTTAGCTAATTTTCCACTTGGCCTAAAACTTTGCCATAGCTCAATTCAAGTCGTGAGAATTGAGTTATACTTCAGGAAGTGTTCTTTGATTATCTGGAAATAAGGAGTGGCAATCAGCCATTCCTTTAAAGTTTCTACACCTTTAACTCAAAAAGAAGTCATTGTTTTGAAAAGTGTTTTGAGTTATGGTTTGGAAGGCGGGTCGGTTGGTCGTATTCCAACTTCCTATGAACAAACTTAGCGGTGGTCCGCTAAGAGAAATCAAGATCGAGTTTGATTCTCTATGAGACACCATAACTCGAGTTGGGCTCTTCCAGTACTCAAAGAGGCTTGGAGCTAGCAACGAAAGGCGTGGTTAGACCAAGGAAGTTTAGATTTTGGAGATAGACATGGAATTCTCGATTGACCGGAGAGAAGAGTTAGCAGCAGGTGTTGGGCTCTGTTGACTATAACCGACGCACTATCCAGAAGGGAAAAACTATTTCGATGATCGATCGAAATTGAGGCTAGCAAAGCCTAAAGCTAAATTATCATCATTGAATTCTTTCTTTACAATTTGTTGTTTTCACTTATACTTTATTTTTACTCAGAAATATCTCTAACCCCCATCTTTTTACTCAATTAAAATCTCTAAACCCTCTCTAAACAAAGAAGAAAAGTTGTCATTTTTCTTAAGTTCCTGCGGATCGACCCTACCTCTCTATATTACTTTCAGTATTTAATTTCTAGAGATTAGGATTATTTTTATTTGTCAAAATCGGCACTTGTCAATTGTTTTGAACTTAATGTGATTTCAAACTTAGTTTTGAAATTATTTTTGATATAACAAAAACGAGGAGAGATATGTTTTAAAAATTCAATTTAAAAAAGAAAAAAAGGGGAGCTTTTAATAATTTCTAAAAATATTCTCTTTTTCTAAAATTGTTTTTCCAAGGGGGAGAAATTTCAAAAACAATTTTTCAAGTGGTTTCGTTATATCAAAAAGGGGGAGACTGTTGAGATATTTGATTTCATATAACTTTTACAAAAAAATGTTTTTGGACTTAATGTTAGAGTATGCCCAAAGACCAATCATATGATGATTGTATTGACATACTATCTTTACCGATTTTATCAAATAAAGGCATTGCCGTTATTTTCTTCTATTATATTTATGTGCATCAAATTAACAAAAGACAATAATGTCCATATAATAATATGATTATTATTAAAAAATCCTTAGTTGAGTATTATTATGGGCATGGATAATAATAATAATACGTTTAAAGCTAACATGTTGATTGATGACAATGTGTGGTCATTGACATAGTGATGTCAAAATCAAAGCATGAATATGATGTTGGATAACAACATATTGGATTGACCCGTTATGAGCATATGTCTTGGATTATTATGTAATTGTCACGATATTGCTCATAATGATAACTATATGTATGATCCTTTGACTTGAGATCATTACTATCTTAACATATATTGTTGTGTGGTTTGATGCAGTTAAACGTGCACCGTAAATGGTTGCACTATAAAGACTGACATTGAGCATATCATGATATGTGTAGTGGGGTAAGAATGTTCGAGATAAGATTTGTCATTCCTACATAATAGGAAACATATCGCAGGCCACTTGATTGAGTAAGACTAGAAATGCATGGCCATGCTCGAATAAGTTGATATGAGATATCACATATTATTCGTCTATTGTCTACTCTAGATATCAAGAAATAATAGATAGGCAAAACAAGTGTGACTATTCCAAGACTTGTGCCTATTCTAGATATAAAAGACAAATGGATATAATACATTAGAATAGTTGATCACAAAGATGTTATGTTTAATCTTTACTTCCAGTAATTTAGGTGACAATGATACATTGCTAGATGTCACTCATTGTTTGTGATATTGGAAAAGTTCTGATAATTGCTACTAATGTTACTGGAACCTACAGGGTCACACCCCAGGGTTGAAAAGAGCAATTAATAAATAAGTTACATGTGTACAATTTAGTTGTACGTATATAACATGTATAATTAATATTAAGACATATATATTTGATATATAAGCTAAAGTATTTTATTATACATAGAATTCCGAATTTAAAATAATTAAAGTAATTATAGTTTGTAATTAATTAAAATCCTATGCAGTTAGGGTAACATACTATAAAAAGGGGTTAATGGTCTAGCAGTCGTCTAACCCTTTTGAAACGTATTTTCTCAAAAATGTTTTGTGAAAAAAGAAAATTGCTCTCAACTTTTCAACCGTGTGAACTGAGTAGAGGCTGAGACGATTTATTCGTGGAGGCTAAGATTCGTATCGTTCGTGAGATCGTTAGAAGTTTCTGTTCTTGATGTTTATCAAGGAACTCAATGTAAGTAAACCTATCTCTTCCTCCTGAATTCGGATTAAACGTACATGGATCGCTAGTGAGATCATCGTGTTTGTTTTCTGCTGCGCCATGGGGTGCGTCGATGATCTAACAGTGGTATCGGAGCCACTTGTACGATCTGGATTCGGGTTAAATACTTGGGTGATGCGATATGTTTATGATGTATGCTATGTTTTATCATTTTCAGCGTATATGTATGATATATTTGTTCAATTTGATAACTAATATGATTAAGATGTTAATTTGTTTTAATGAATTTTGCAATCAATGGTTAAGAGTTAATCATGAATATGTTGCTACAAGGTTTTATATGTTAATTGTTATCATATAGATTGATGGGTAAGCGATAGTAGATCGCATTCGGCGACTGTCGGGCCGCCGGACCCCCGTGAGGGGCTCTGCCCCTCGATCCCGCAAGAGGCTTCACCTCTTGACCTCTTCGTAGGCAACATAGATCGTAGGCCCATATTAATATCTTTAACAAATGCGTAACAACGTATATGTATGATATGCTTGTTTTGTATGGTGGTTGACATGCATGGTTATAGCCTCTTTTTTGTTTTACAATAGTTGTAATTTAAAATACGGCCTGCGCGTCGTGCCTCTCTACTCTTCTGTTGTATTTCTCTTCTCATCTTACTCGCTCGTATGTAAAACGAGTTTCTGAAAATTGTAATCATATGAAGATTCGAAGGAGTAGACGAATGGACCGGTTAAAGACGAGAAGATGCTTGAGAGTTCTTTTTCTTCTAGGGTTCTTGGTTCTCCCATTGGCTTGGGATGGGCCACCTTAATTTTTTTTTCTTTGGGCTATAACCATTGCATCTTATTTACTACTTATATCTATCATGTATGTGATGCCATGAATGTTGTGTCTGCAAATTTTATTATTATACACTTTGATGAGATCAATAAGGGCCTAATATTAAAATGAACAATGATGAGATAATTATGAAAACCCCTCACTACAATCTAAGTTAATTTAACCGTCCAATATTTACCCTCGTTAAGGCTTCGATCGATATCATGTGAGTTTTGCCAAAGCAACATCACATGAATCTATCTTGGTTAAACGCAAAAAATAAGTAAGTGATATTCACAAGTTGAAATATTGGTGATAACTTGTCTAGGCTATTCTAATAGGATTAGAAACCTAGATGTTAATTTTTGGATAAATCATGTGATGATTTGAACAAGAGTTGTTCACTGAATGGAGGAGTTACATTGGATGTAATTAGTAAGGTGTTACTTACCTAAATAACCTATTTCCTAAAAGAAAAGCCAAAGCTGATTTGGGAAAAAGATGAAATATAGATCCTCACTCACTAGAAAAAACAGTCGATATGTTTTTCCGAAATTAAAAATTGAGGGTTTTTAATTTTGAATAAAACGGTGGGAGTAATTTATTAATAATGACTTATTTATAAATTTCAAACTCGGTAAATAAACTTAGATTCCCTATTTCCATTGTTGTAGACTCAATGGCAAGCAACACACTTTCACTACGATCGATCCTTGAGAAGTATAAACTCAATGGCTTGAATTTCTTTGACTGGTTCGGAAAATTGAGAATTGTTCTCAAACAGGAAAAGAAGGAATATGTCATTGAAGAACTTGTTCCTGGTCCGCACAGCCTAAGTGTAATGGCAAGGCCAAGCCCAATGGAAAGGATGCATTGAAACCCAAAGGGGGAGTTAGCAAGGAAGGAAAATGTTTCCAATGCGGCAAGATCGAAAATTGGGGTGCGCCGATGATCTAACACTTAAACTAATTTGCAAAAATAATTCAAAGTCCAAAAAACTTGAAAAATATGTTTCAAAGTTTTAAAACCTCAAAATATGTGATATTAATTTATTTATAATTATAAAATATTTTTGAGTTGATTAAAATATTTTTAAAATGTTTAAAAATGATTTTAATGCCTTTAAAATATGAAAAGACTATTCAGAAACTATTTGGCACAGTTCACGACACTATTCATACACGGGTATTGTTCATGAATAGTGCTGGTTAAGAAACCATTCTCTCTAGTATCGAAACTGGGTTGCTAGAAACTCAATTTTGAGCCTGTAATGGCTATATTTTGATATGCTATTGAAACCTTTATAAAGGTTTCGAAACCATTGAGTGCAACGGCTTAAAAATGCTCGAAAATTCATTTCCCAACGCCTCCAAACAACCCCCAACGGTTACAAATGGCTAGTAGCTCATTCCACACTTTAAAAGAAGACTTGGGACACTTGAAGATGGTGAGAGAACATATCCAAACTTCATGATCAAGAGAAACAACATTCAAGTCTTTTATTCTTCATTTCTCTTGTATATATTTTATATAGAATGTTTTTCATTATTTTATTCTTTACACTCTTGTGAGATTAATTCTTGTAAACACCCATCTTGTGAGGTTTTCATTGTTTACACAAATTACTTTGTAAAAAATAGTGGTTCTAGTTTAGCCGAGGGAAAAACTAGAGTGGTTATATCTTAGCTATTGAAAATATAGGGTTGTAAAGGTTTCCTCTTGAGCCTAGAAAAAAAGGAAGAATTCATAGTAGTGAATTGGAAAATCCTTAGTGGTGTGCAAAGTAAGTGGATGTAGAGCTTGGTTGAGAAGCGGAAACCACTCTAAAATTATCGTGCACAGTTGTCTACTATTTTTCAGTTTTAACCAATTTATTCGGGAAGAAAATTCAACCATCTTGACACAACCAGTTGGAGTGCATCGAGCCTATCACAGTGTCAATGTCCTACAGTTGAGGTTCATTCTTGGCTTCCAATGACACGGCACACATGAAGGATTTCTTGAGTTCACCAAAGTGATGCTCTCATTGCCAAGGCCTCGGAGATACAACTTTTTTCTTGCTGCAACCTACCCAAGCTTGATGTTCACTGAGCCAGTCAAAACCCAGTATAACATTGAACTCGTGAATTGGAAGTGCCAATAGGTTGGCTGGAAACAAAATCCCTTGAATCATTAAGGGACAATTCTTACATACAATGATTATTGTGTCAATAGGCTCACAAGCTAACTTATATCGCATACCTAGCACATTACTTATAAAAGAGTGTATGGAGCCAAGATCAATCAATGCATAACTGGAGTGTGAAAATAGTTCAATATTTCTTGCAATGATGTCAGGATCATCCTCGTCTTCCATGCTCCTCACATGGTACATCTGGGAAGGGGCCTTTGATTCCTGCCTGTCCGATGCCCTCGACGAGCCACTAGGTCTTCCCATAGCTCCCGATGATCATTGGCTTGATCCCTTGCCTTGAAAGGATTGAGTAGGGGATGCGGTGTTAGTCGGTGTAGTAGTAGACTTGGTAGAAATGAGAGGACAATCTTTAATAAAGTGGCCTTGCTCGCCACAATAGAAACAAGCACCCGATTGTTTGCGAAACTGCCCCACTAGGTGCATGTTCTAAAAATAGTTATAGACTGGATGCTACAAATTTTGGCTTAAGCCTTCAATGCTATCAAATGAGGCCGCTTTAGCAAAAGACTGAGTCATAGTATGAGGCCTCTCATTGTTCCCTGAATGGGAAGACTGTGGATACATATTCTGTTTAGGGCCTTGATACTTTCCTTTCTTATTCCACATAGGAGGTCGAGATTCATCTCAGAATATTTTATCTGATTTGCCCGACCCACCGATCCTCTAGGCTTTCTGGTTTGCTTCAATTGCTTTGACTTTGTTCACAAGATCTTGGAAATCAATAATGCCCAATGCTGTAAACATGGGGCATAGCTCGTCACTAAGCCTCACAATAAACATTATGCACTTCTCTTCCTCCTTGATATATTTTGTACCATATTTGCATTACTTACAGAAATCATGGATGTACTACTCAATTGGTCGACCACCTTGTTTAAGATGGAGGAAGATGATGCGCCTTTAAGTGAGATAGAACTCTCTTATGTATTTCTTTCAGGATTCTCGAAGGAAGAAATCTCATGTCACAACTTCTTCAGGAACTATGAGAATGGTAGTCTACTACCAATAAAGTGCCTCATTTGCAAGCAATGCGAGGGCACATTTTAACTTGTGCTGGTCCGAACGTTGTAGTTGTTTATTCAAGATTCTCAATGTGCTATCCAACCAATATTCAACAATTTCAGGATCATCATCATCCCGACCGGTGAAGGTGTAGGCTCGGTGCTGAGATAGCTTATCAATAGCGGCCCGAGCATAAGAGATGGCAGTTGATGAAGGTTGTGTAGTCTGCTCAACTTTCATCGAAGTCATGAATTGTTTGAACATGTCAGCCATGTTTCGATAGCATTTTGAGCAATCTGCACTTCCAGCTCGATGCCCTGTGCAAGAGGATTCTGCGGGTTTGGAGGATCTCGCCCTTATCTCCTCACCATGTGTCGAGGAGCCAGTAGCAAGCACATTTATGTGAGCTTTGTTAGAGTCAGACATATATGTAATATAAAGAAAATAGACCAGGTTAGTCGGCAAGTCACATTATACATAATATATAACTCGAGGGTGGCATATGCAATGTAATGATAATAGAATAGACTTCGGCTTAGTCCTAGAATCAACTAAACTCTAGCTTTGATAGCACAATTATAACACCCCTTCCCGGCCTAGTACAGAACCGAGTCAAAATATGTTATCGATGTTCAGTACGGTAACCATTACGGTATTGCTATTTGAGATTAGTAATCCGATGAAATGATAACAATGCAATGGAGACGATAATTTGATATTATGCTACGATTTCCATCCTTGGACCAATTTTAAACTTTTTGCAACTTTTAGGAACTAAATTGTAATTCCTATAAATTAAAGGTCTTTACCAGAAAATAAACTTACCAATACAAAATTCAACTTATAAACGATGTACATATAAATTTTCATCTCAATCAGAGGTCATTAACATAGTCAATTAAACCATTTACCAAATAGGGACCTTTTTGTATTTAATCAAACTTATTCCCATAGCTTTTAACATGTTTACATGTATATGTACTAGTACTCAGGAAGGTCGTACCGGTACGCCCATGTCATAATCGGTATTACCGTTAAGTTGATGAACCCGTACTGATACAGGGTTAGTGCGTATTGGTACGCGATGTTCAAGTTATAAATTTCAGGATTCTAGTAACGAAAACTTGTACCGGTATAGCCTTAGCCGTAATGGTACGTAGAAACATGTATCGATATGCCTTGAAGCCATACCAAAACCTTTTTATTAATCAAATTCTAGTGTTGAATTTTCGTACCGATACACCCATAGTTGTATCGGTACGCCTGTACGGCTATGACCAATAATGACTACTCGTATCGATACGCCATCACTTGTATCAATACACCCTGCATTGTAATGTTATTTTTAGTTTGGTTTTTAAGCAAATTAGCCTATCATAGGACGTCCAAACCTCATGAAACTTTACAAGCAACTTTGTTTAGTCCAAAACTATTAGCATGCAAAATTTCAAGGCTAAATGAATCTGTTTACTAAGGTTTAACCCTCTTAGGTCAAATATGCATATTTCACCACAATAGACATTTTCAAAAGGGTCATTTTAGGCCTTTAACTAAACATAAGTCACACACAACATAAATACAACGAAATGGTCAATTATGACTTGTCTAGCTATTATGCCACCATACTAGGAGTTTGTAGGGTCGATAAATATTACTCCAGTGATTGAAGTGACTTGCCAAAAACCTCCAATATTCCCGTTCTCGTGACAACAACTTATTTAACCTAAAATGCATGAAATGAAATGCATTAGGCATACTTTGCATAGTGAGGTTGTTAACACCCTTAGAACTGGTTCAGTAATATTTATATTCCGGAAAAATAGAAATATGTTTTCCAGTGATGGAAATAAGTTCATAAAATCGTAAATTCGAGTTTAGATTAATGACGGCCTAAAAGGATTAAGATTAGCGTTTTAAGGAATAAGGACCAAAGTTGGAATGATTTAGGGATGATTCCAATTGGGACTAAATTGAATAAAGTTTAAGACATAAAGTTATGGTGGATAGTGACTAAAATTAAATGAAAAGGAAGATAGATCTTCGCATGATAAATAGACCAATTAATTGATGAAGCATGGACTTGAAAAAACAATGTGATGACACATATAATAAATTATTAATTTATTTTCTTTAATTAAAACAAAAGATCTTGATTTTGTCTTCCTCTCCACCAACTCATTATCTGAAAAACAAACATGGAGTTTTCTACTGCTACATAAGGCGTCATTAGAATGGAGAAAGAGGGAGAGATTGATTAGGCAGTCATCGCCTCAGGTAAATGTCCTAAAATTCACGTCTTGTTTGTAATAATTTTTAAGATTTCTTATATTTTTACACACCTATTAAGGAATTAGACGGTTCTCCCAGCTGGTTATAAAATTTCTTCCAAGTACTTTGCTGCATAATTCTAGCTGATTGAGAAATTTTCATAAGTGTCAAGATTACTAGTAGAAGACGAGTCTATCCTCTACTTTGTAAGAGATTCAAAGATTTTTTCTTTAAAATTAATTTTATGTTTCTAAGGGATGTTAGGTGTTGGATAACACGGTAATTGGCACCGATTAGTATCCCTCTTGAGACCTTATGGGTGGAGTTATAGTATTACATCCCAAGTTCAAACTATTAGGGTTTTATCAGTTGTTGATTCTCTATTTGTCTTATATTTTGAATCTTTAATCAGTTCAATCTTATCTTACTTTTTGAATTTTCCCTAATTACATGTAGAAATAGTAAGAATTTGGAGTTTCATGAATTTTTAAACATGTTGAAGTGATAAAGGGAGCTTAATGTCACACCCCGCCATTTTTCCCTAAAATCCAAACCGAGGTTCTTGCCACCCCTTAGGCACTTTTGAAGCAAACTAGCACCAAGGAGGGCACTAGAAGCATCTAGGACGGCCATCACTTGTCTTGAAGGGTCCATCACGTTCTAGAAGGATCCGGGACGTTCTCTCCAAGTCCAGACACACCCGGGAGAACCTAGAAGACCCGAGAGAGCTCGGGAAGGCTCGGGACAACTCTAGAAGACCCTGGAGCTCTCTAGAACATTTTGGATAGATGTAGATGTATGTAAACATGTATAGACACATGTAGAATAATCTAGAAAGATGTAGATCTAAGCTAGATATTTTGGGAGGCAAATCCGTGACCGTTGGATCAGAATGATCATAGCCGTCCATTAGGGAGGTGGGAGCCTATAAATAGGGCCACCCCCTCATTTTGTAATCACTCAAGCAATTAGCCACTAAAGCCTTCTTGTAAAGCATACTTTGTAAAGCTTCCTTCCTAGTTCAATACAAGTTTCTTACTTGTAAACTCTAGCCTTCTCTTGTGTTCTTTGTTAGCCATTGCGTTGCGTGAAGGATCAAGGCTGGTTAGCACCATCAAGACTTGCTAACGCCGTACGGATCGGGTTTGAGTGAATTAGTCCGTGACAATTGGTATCAGAGCAAGTTACGAGACTCGGGATATGGCAAAAACAGGCAAGGGTCAAACCGTTAGCTCATCCGACGCGGAAGTCGTGCATGACCGAGGGCGCGAGGAGATGGTTGTGCCTGGTGAGACAAGGCCTAGGGCCAAGTCCAAGTACATGCTCTCTAGCTTGGAGACCCGTCTTACCCACATGGAGGAGAATGTGGTGGGTGTGAGCACCCAAGTGGACGACCTTACCAATCGGGTGGAAGGCCTTGAGGTGGAGGACGCCGAGCTCCACACAACCATGAAGGCAATGATGGTGAAGCTAGAGGAAACCATGCACGCGGAAATGGGGCAAATCCGTGATCTCCTAATGGGAGAGCTCTCGAAGGTACGTGACTCTTTCCAACAAGAGCTTGCTCATTCTCATGCTCAAATCGAGACCTTGCAAGGCGACCTTGCCTTATGCAAGCGAGCCATGGCCTCCGGGCCAAGCACTACATATGAGTCTAGGAAGGTCGAGGTGCCCAAACCTAGGACCTTCTCGGGTGCACGCAATGCAAAAGAAGTCGACAACTTCTTATATGGCTTGGAACAATATCTAGTTGCGGTGGGAATCGTGGACGAGGCCGCAAAGATCCAAACTGCCTCACTTTACCTCACCGACACAGCTATGCTCTGGTGGAGGAGAATGCGTAGTGATGTGGAGAAGGGCACGTGCACCATGGCTACCTTCGATGACTTCAAGAAGGAGCTTAAAAGGCAATTCTACCCAGAGAATGCCGAAGACGAGGCGAGGGCACGATTACGAAGGCTCAAGCAGTCAGGGAGCATTCGCGACTATGTAAAGGAGTTCACCACCCTAGTACTCGAGATCCCCGATCTTTCCGACAAAGACTCCCTTTTCAACTTTATGGATGGCCTCCAACAATGGGTCAAGGCCGAGCTCAGGCGACAAGGAGTTCAAAACCTAGCCGATGCCATTGCCATAGCAGAAAGCCTTGTTGACTACTCTACCAACAAGGAGTCCAACAAGTTGAAGGACAAGAAAGGTGGCCATGCCAAAGGTGGGGGAGACAAAAGCCATCGCAAGGAGGGACACCATGAAGACAACGCCCCCAAGCACAAAGACTCGTCTTCATGGAAATGCAAGGACAAAGGCAAAGCTAAAGACACTCGAGGCCCAAGGCGACCTTCATCCAACAAGTGTTTCATTTGTGATGGAGACCATTGGGTTCGAGAGTGCCCGCAAAGGCAAGCCCTCAAATCGCTCCTCGCGAAGCATCAAGAAGGAGGTGACACCGACAAAGAGGATGGAGGTGTCCAAATGGGGTCTATGCAACTACTCAATGTCATCCAATCCGCCCCTAAGACCGAAGCCAAGGGATTGCTCTATGTAGACGTCACCATCAATGGGAAAGGATCGAGGGCAATGCTCGACACAGGTGCGTCTCATAACTTTGTCTCTTTAGAAGAAGCTAAAAGACTAGGTCTTAAAGCCGTGGGAGGAGGCGGATCCATCAAGGCAGTCAACTCAGCCGCCAAGCCCATCCATGGGATCGCACGAGGGGTTAGGACCGTTGTGGGAAAATGGTCAGGGCACATAAACTTTTTCGTGGTGCCGATGGACGACTTCAAGATTGTCCTAGGGCTTGAGTTCCTTGATCAAGTTAAAGCATTCCCAGTGCCCTTTGCCAACAGCATGTGCATCATGGATGGCAATCAAGCATGCATGATGCCTACGACTAGGGCTACCAAGCAAGATGCCAAGGTACTCTCCGCCTTGCAGTTCAAGAAGGGCGTCAAGAGAAATGAGGAAAGCTACTTGGCCATCCTTAGTGAGTATGATGAAGAGGAGGCCATGCCCGACGAAGACCTTCCAAGGGAGGTAGCCCAGGTGCTTGATGAGTTCAAGGATGTTGCACCACCCAAACTACCCCGAAGGCTACCACCAAGAAGAGAAGTTGATCACAAGATCGAGTTGGAACCCAGCACAAAGCCACCAGCCATGGGGCCTTACCGCATGGCACCCCCAGAGTTGGAGGAATTAAGGAGACAACTTAAAGAGCTACTCGATGCAGGGTTCATCCGACCATCCAAGGCACCATTTGGGGCACCAGTCCTTTTCCAGAAGAAGAAGGATGGTTCGTTAAGGATGTGCATTGACTACCGAGCACTCAACAAGGTCACCATCAAAAACAAGTATCCAATCCCTCTTATCTCAGATCTGTTTGACCAGCTCGGGCATGCACAATACTTCTCCAAGTTGGATCTTCGATCGGGATACTACCAAGTGCGCATTGCGGAAGGGGATGAGCCCAAGACCACATGCGTCACAAGGTATGGTTCTTATGAATTTCTAGTCATGCCCTTCGGACTAACCAATGCCCCAGCAACTTTTTGCACCTTGATGAACAAGCTTTTCCATCCCTACCTCGATCGGTTCGTGGTCGTCTACCTTGACGACATTGTGGTGTATAGCAAGACCCTTAAGGAACATGTTGAACACCTAAGGGAAGTGTTCAAGGTTCTGTGAGAGAACCAGCTCTTCATCAAGAAGGAGAAATGATCCTTTGCCAAGCCCGAAGTCATGTTCCTAGGGCACCGAATCAAGGATGGGAAGCTAATGATGGAGGATGGAAAGGTACGAGCCATTCAAGAGTGGGAGCCACCCACCAAGGTACATGAGCTACGATCCTTCCTCGGACTGGTGAACTACTATCGCCGATTCATCAAGGGCTATTCAGCAAGAGCAACACCCTTAACCGAGCTCTTAAAGAAGAACAAGCCATGGGTGTGGTCACCAGCCTGCCAAGAGGCCTTTGAAGACCTAAAGAAGGCCATTTGTGAGGAGCCAATATTGAGCTTGCCCGACCACACCAAGCCTTACGAGTTGCACACCGATGCATCGAATTTTGCCATAGGAGGGGTTCTTATGCAAGATGGGCATCCGATCGCTTACGAGAGTCAGAAGCTCAACGACACCGAGAGGCGCTACACCGTGCAAGAGAAAGAGATGACTGCCATCATTCATTGCCTCAGGGTGCGGCAACATTACCTCCTAGGGGCTAAGTTCTTGATCCTCACCGACAACGTAGCAACTAGCTACTTTCAAACTCAGAAGAAACTTAGCCCAACGCAAGCTAGATGGCAAGATTTCCTAGCCGAGTTCGACTACATTCTACAATACAAGCCAGGCAAAGCGAATGTAGTCGCCGATGCACTAAGTCGAAAGGCAGAGCTCGCAGCATTAAGCCAAGCCACCTGTCCACTTCTTGATAGGATCAAGGAGGGTCTACACCAAGAGCCCCTTGCCAAGAACATCATCGCACTAGCCAACGAGGGGAAGACTCGACAGTTTTGGGTGAGTGATGGACTACTCTACACCAAGGGCAACCGTCTATATGTGCCAAAGTGGGGCAACCTACGAAACGAGCTGATCAAGGAGTGTCATGACTCCTTATAGGCCAGGCATCTAGGTATGCGACGTACTCTTGCACTCTTAAAGTCCAACTACTATTGGCCCCGGATGCATGATGATGTAGAAGAGTACGTGAGGACTTGTCTTGTGTGTCAACAAGACAAGGTTGTCCAACAACAACTAGGAGGGCTCTTAGATCCTTTGCCTGTACCCGACAAGCCTTGGGAGAGTGTCTCTATGGACTTTATCACTTGTCTTCCCAAGTCAGAAGGGTTTGGAAGCATAATGGTCGTGGTGGACCGATTCAGCAAGTATGCCACCTTCATTGCAGCATCACCCGATTGCACAGCAGATGAGGCAGCAAGGCTATTTCTTCACAATGCGGTCAAGCTATGGGGCATACCAAGCAACATTGTGAGCGATCGGGATCCAAGGTTCACAGGGAGGTTCTGGACCGAACTATTCAAGATGCTAGGGTCCGATCTTAACTTCTCAACAAGCTTCCATCCCCAGAGCGACGGGCAAACCGAGCGCATCAATGCTCTCTTGGAGCTATACTTAAGGCACTACGTCAGTGCCAATCAAAAGGATTGGGCCAAGCTTCTCGACGTTGCACAATTCTCCTACAACCTACAGAGGAGTGAGGCTACCAACCGAAGTCCCTTCGAGATCGTCTTGGGACACCAACCGACCACACCACTCTCCCTTGCCACACGCTATGAATGGAAGAGTCCCGCAGCCTACAAACTTGCCAAGTCATGGCACGAGCAAAATGAGCTTGCTCGAGCATCCTTACACAAGGCTGCCAAGAGGATGAAGAAGTGGGCAGACAAGAAAAGAAGGCCCCTAGAGTTCAAGGAAGGAGACCTTGTCATGCTCAATCTCCTACCCCAGCAGTTCAAGACCCTACGAAGGGTGCACAAGGGACTAGTCCGCAAGTACGAGGGACCATTCCCTGTGATCAAGAGAGTTGGCAAGGTGTCTTACAAACTTCAGCTTCCACCGAGGCTCAAGATTCATCCAGTCTTTCATGTGAGTTTGTTGAAGCCTTATCATGAAGACTTGGAAGATCCATCGAGGGGAGTTTCCACTAGAGCACCCACAGCCGTGGTCACTTCCTTCGACAAGGAAGTTGAAGAAGTGCTAGCCGATCGACTGATTAGGCGAAGGGGCGTGCCAGCTTATAAGGAGTACTTCATCAAGTGGAAGGGTCTGCCCATTGCCGAGGGAAGTTGGGAGACTGAAGAAGCCCTTTGTCAATTCAAGGACCAACTCCGAGAGTTCAACAAAGGCGCGACGAGGGCGTCGCGAGCTTAGGTGGGGGAGAATGTCACACCCCGCCATTTTTCCCTAAAATCCAAACCGAGGTTCTTGCCACCCCTTGGGCACTTTTGAAGCAAACTAGCACCAAGGAGGGCACTAGAAGCATCTAGGACGGCCATCACTTGTCTTGAAGGGTCCATCACGTTCTAGAAGGATCCGGGACGTTATCTCCAAGTCCAGACACACCCGGGAGAACCTAGAAGACCCGAGAGAGCTCGGGAAAGCTCGGGACAACTCCGGAAGACCCTGGAGCTCTCTAGAACATTTTGGATAGATGTAGATGTATGTAAACATGTATAGACACATGTAGAATAATCTAGAAAGATGTAGATCTAAGCTAGATATTTTGGGAGGCAAATCCGTGACCGTTGGATCAGAACGATCCTAGCCGTCCATTAGGGAGGTGGGAGCCTATAAATAGGGCCACCCCCTCATTTTGTAATCACTCAAGAAATTAGCCACTAAAGCCTTCTTGTAAAGCATACTTTGTAAAGCTTCCTTCCTAGTTCAATACAAGTTTCTTACTTGTAAACTCTAGCCTTCTCTTGTGTTCTTTGTTAGCCATTGCGTTGCGTGAAGGATCAAGGCTGGTTAGCACCATCAAGACTTGCTAACGCCGCACGGATCAGGTTTGAGTGAATTAGTCCGTGACATTAAGGTTAAGTTAGTGAAATCTGCCTACAAGTTATGCAGTAGCAGTAAGTTTGAAAATTCATAGAAAATTTCATAGGTCAAATTGGTAAATGAAAGTTACATGTACAGAATCGTGCGCGCGCGTGTGTCTAGTTTCGTTTAGAACAAACGGTGATCGATTCTGATCTGTATAAAAAATGAATTTTTGAGTAAGTAAAGGTCATGAAAAAAGGATAGCAATTTGCCTCGAAATCTGCATCAATAATTACTTTAGAAATTCATTATAAATTGTATAAGTGGAATCAAAAGCTATAATTTATATGATTAGAAAGATTGTTCCGTCTAGCTTCATTTAAATCATGTAGAATTGAATTTCGAGTTATAAAACATATTGTATAAATGTTTATTTGAGGATAGTACAAACTGCCTAATATGTTTTATAACTCTGAATTCAATTCTGCTTGTTTTAAATGAAGCTAGACTCAGAATTCATAATAAATTGTATAAGTGGAATCAAAATCTATAATTTATATGATTAGAATGATATGTTTTTTTAATGTTTGGTTAGAGAAAATAGAAATGAAGGAAAACAAAAATTTGAAGAATAAAGAGAAATGTCTCTAATATTAGATTGAGGTGAGTGTAGTTGCAATGTCTCGGATGACAAGGTGTCATTCCGTTCTTTGTTTCCTATGTATCTAACTTATTTGCACATGATCATTTTGCATATGGCTCACATAGAGCACTTTGATGGTTATATTTATGGCATGGCATCTTGAGTAAGTTCTTTGCTTATGCTTGCACTGCATACACATTGGTGCATTGTTATGCTATGATATGAAATAATAGAATGAAGTAAGCTTGTAAACTTTGTTATGAAGCTTTAAAATAAATTACGATCTCTAATGCCATAGAATACTAAGAAATGCTTTGTTAAGCTATGAACTTATATCCTCCAGAGCTAATAGCTCACTCATGCCATAAAATTGCTCTCCTAATGTTAAAGCATAAAATGTATAAGTTGCCTATACAATGGAAGCCCTTGGACACTTTGGCATGGTACTTGGTACATTAGGACTATGGTTCACGGGCTACGGCTCAGGGGTGACGACCCCATATTGTGATATAATGGCGATAGTAAAAGGTAACGAGGAGGTGATGGAGGAGAAGAGGAGATTGATTGATATGCTTTAACACTAGCCATTTCTTTTTTCTTTATGCTATGTGTAACGCCCCAGTTTTGGGCCTAGATGTTTTACTCATCGATTTAGCTTAGTCGAACCTAGAATTGGAGATTTGAGCCTTTAGAAGCGGTTCAGGGAAAATGTAGTTCGGGATGTGATAAAATTATGAGAAAATTGCTAAAATCTTTAAATATATATATATATATATATATTGAAGGATGGTGAAATTGATTTTAGAAAATGGGTCTTAGAAAGTCAAGATTTTGGAAAGTGGCCATTTTGTAAAAAGTGCAAAATTGGGTTTTAAGGACTAAATTAAAAGGGGGACAAAACTTATAATCATTAGGGAGCTTACATGTGTTTAAAAGCCTTTTCCCTTAATTTGACCAATTTTAAAATAGTATTTTTCAAATGGAATAAAATGAAAAGCTTTTAATTAAAAGGGATTTTTAATGAAATCATAAGGATTTTACGTAACTTCCATTTCTTCACTTTCTTAACAGCCAAACACTTTCTTTTCTCTCAAAGATCTCAGATTCTATCATCTTTTTCTCTTTCTTTTTGATTTCCTAAAAGTGGTCTATCAATTTAATCAATGGAGCTTTGAAATTTGCTTGCAAAATTTTTGTCAGTTGAGGGAAAAAGGCTAAGATTGGAGGTAAGAGCTGATCAACCATCTAATCAAGGTTCTTTAATGAAATTCCCAAGTCTTGTGCTTCCTAAATATTGTTATTAACTGAGTTTTATGATTTGATTAATGAAAAATTGGTTAAAATCGCTTAGTTGATGATTTTACAAGATTTTCGTTTGGGGTACTGTTTTGATTGGTTTGATAATGATTTTAAAGTTTTTTGGATGTTAAATGATGTTAAAGTAAAGGCTTAATCATAATAATTCCGGATTAGGTTTGATCTTTTAAAGTTTAGGTTGTCAGTTATGGGTTTTTGGCTTGGAAATGTGAAATATGAGTTGTTGGAGGTATAAGGATGATATTAGGATGTTTTTGGATGTGATTTATGGTTAAAATGTGGTGGAGGTGTTTGTTGATGGTTGGGTTAAGTTTCGAGTAAGATCGATTGAGTTTTTGGAAGTTTCGGATAGGATTTTAAGTGCCTTTGGGCAGAGCTGCGGGTTTTTAGTGATTGCTGGTGGTTTTAATGCATTGAGATGCATTAATCCTCTGTTCTTGTGTGGTATAAACATGGGAGGATTCTTTGGAAGCATTTGGTAAAGTTCTGGGGACTTCGGACGCTTGATTTTCGCGTCGGTGAATGGAAACGGGATTTCCAGCTTTGAAACATATTAAAAATAGTTTTGGGAACTTAGTGAAAGCTTGAAACGCTTTACTAAGTTCAGAAGTAAGTAAAGTGATTTTCTCCCTCGGATTGTGCTATTATAAGCTTGTGGATGCACTTGATTTTATATGTGTTTACCTACTTTTTTAAAGCATGATTTTGAGTAAGTGATTTGTTGTTTATGATGCCATATTGGTAAAGGATGCACTAGGCAAGTGATCCTTGTAAGTATGTGTTTATACATGTTTATTGAAGCATGGTTTAATGCTTGGAAATATGGCTTATTGTGAATGCTTTGAAAACAGTGAGGTTTATGCTAAATGAGAATTATATTGGCAAGTGATGTTGTGTAAAGTGGTTTACAAATGAAATAGGATATAGTTAGCCGGAAATAGGATATAGTTAGCCGGCAATAGGATTGAATGCACTATAAGCAAGTCGCCTTGGATGTTGAGGGGTTGTGAATGTAACGAAGACTCCATCCAAGTACCCTAACGATTGAGGAATTTGAGTTCTGTCCCGTCTCTCATTAGTGGGGTTATACATCTACCGATGAGTGATGTTGAGGGGTTGTAAGGTACTAAATACTCCACCACGGGTGTCACAACGGTGGAGGGTAGCTCCCGTGTGTGAACCTTGAGATAACGGTGAGAATGTATGAAGTGTTTGGACAATACTTGGGAATCCCTGTATCCGATACGTTTTAAGAAATGACAATGTTGTTGGTCACTTGCGAGCCAATATAATTGATTAATTGCTAAGAAATGTATATGAATGCATAGCATGTAAATGCATGTTTTACTCTTAAGCTTTGCATATTGGTAGCTATGCATGTGAAGGGTTAAGTTGTGCGTTAGAAAATGGTTTTGTTGTTGAAGTATCTGATACTTGATGTGTAACACCCCTTCCCGGTCTGGTCGAGTATCGGGTCGGACGGTGATACCGATGAACAATACAATGAATGGTACAATAAAACTTCACTTTTATACTCAACATTTAAAACAATAATATACAATAACATGTTACCACAATGCATCTTAGTTAAATTTATCCTTATGAAACAATAATTAATCATTTAGGAGTAATTCTTAACTATTACAAGTTTTAGGGACCAAACTATAAATTCGATAAATTAGAGGTCCTTCAATGCAATTGATTATACTACAGTGAAATTCAATACAACATTAATAGGCCTACAAAGTTTCATACAATTTGGAGTTTATTTAATCATTCAATTTAATCATTTAAAGTTCAATGACCAAACTATGAACATTGCAAACCTTCTATTTCAGTCCTCTTAACTAACTTACCTAACACTAAATCAAAACACCTTAAGGTTGTTTCGAAACAGGTTTACGATGGTCAACCTAAGTTGACTTTAGCCTTTAAATCGTATCGATAGGGCAAGCCCTGTAACGGTACGTGTTGACTCCCTTTGACCTTGACTCTAACCCGTTTCGATACGCTAGACCCGTATAAAAACATTGAATTCTAGTAGAAAAATGTTTTGATACGACCTCAAACTGTATCGATACACCTTGTTCTTAGAGTCCAATTTTGCTTAACTGTATCGATACGCCATTACCCCGTATCGATACGATCTGACCTGTAATGACAGATTTTTGTTGGTTTTTATTCGATTTGACCTACCAAACGATGTTCAAACACAATGAAACTTTACACACAACATTTCAATGCTTTATACTACTGGCATGCCAATTTTCATCATCATTCGAATACGTTTACTAGGTTTTGACCTTTATGGGCCAAATATGCCATTTTAACCATTTTTAGCCAAACCAAAAGTCAATTTAGGGCCTTTAACCATATTATGACTTACACACATTACACACATATCAAAATAGGCAAAAAAGACCAGTTCAACTACTTTTCCACCTTTCTAGGAGTTCGTAAGGTCAAAATACATTACTTTAGGCTTATAGTGACTTGTGTCGCCTCGACTATCCGATCTTCAAACACAGTGGCCTTTCAACCTGAAATGCATGAGATGAGACACGTTAGGCGTACATTGCCTAGTGAGGTAGTGGAATGCCCTGGTTTTGGGCTTAGATGTTTTGGCAAGTCAGGTTAGGCTGGTGGAGCCAGTGTCGGTTGTTCGAACCATTTTAAAAGGTGGTTTGGGGAAATCAAGGTTCGAGATAGGATAAAAACATGATAAAAATTCCTAAAATCCTCTAAAATGGTATTTGAGAGGTTGGTCAAATCAATTTTACAAAAAAGGTTTTCTAAAGTGTACATTTGGGTAGTGACCAAAATTTAAAGATTTAAAAGTTTGGAAAATGAGTTTTTTCAAGAAGAGTTAAAAATCTTAGAATCTTTAGGGAGCTACTTGGAAATTATGCATTTTACCTAATTTGGTATGTGTTTTAAATTTTTATTGAATAAAAAATGTTTTATTTAATTAATTAAGGAAAGTTAGTTAATCGGTTAATGAAATTTTTGACGAGCTTTTCATTTCTCACTTTCACTTCAGCCAAACACCATTTCTTTTGTCTCAATTTTCTAGAAATCATTTTCTATCAAATCCTCTTTTGATTCCTATCTTTTCCTTATTGATTTCTTTCATTTTCCTTCAAGTTTCTTCAAGCAAATCTTGCCAAATTAGAGGAGAAGCAAGGATTGGAGGTAATTTTTGTGCTAAACCTCTAATCTAGGTTATTTAATGAAATTCCAAAGATATTTGACTCTTTAACACTGATTTTGATTGAGGTTTTCTTGTTAGATTGTTAAACTCTTGAAATCTTGATTGAAAAATAGATTTTAAGGTAATTTTCGGAGTTTGATTTAAATGGTTGGTTTGAGTTTGTTTCTAAATTAGTTTTGATAGGTTTTTGGTGTTGAAGTGGAGTCTTAATCATATAGATGCCAAAATCCTTGAGATCCTTAATTTTTGAAGTGCTTTTGGGTGAGTTTTTGAGGTGTTCTTGAGAAATTTGAGTTACTGGAGGTATAAGGATTGTTTTAGGTTGTTTTTGGATGTTGATTAATGCCTAAAATGTGTTGGATGAGTTGGGTAATGGCTGGGCTGAGGTTAGAGGTCAATCGATTGAGTTTTCAGTTGTTTCGGATGGGTGTTTTGGTGCTTTAGCGCAGGGTTGCGTGATTTCTTGTGCGTGCTGGAGTTTTGGATGCATTTTAATGCATTGAACCTCTGTTTTGATGTGTTAAAACAAGGGATAATATTATGGAAGCAAGAAAAGTGTTTTTGGAGGCTTCGAAAGGTCGGTAGTTGCGTCGGCAAGCTTGGGGAACTTAGTAAGAGCTTGAAATGCTTTACTAAGTTTGGAAGTAAGTAAAGTGAATTTCTCACTCGGATTGTGCTAGTTTTGAACCTTTTGATTGTACTTGGTTTTAATTGCATTTACCTACTGTTTTAAAGCATGTTTTGAATATGTGAAATGAGGTTGATGATGCCATGTGGTTTAAGGGTGCACTAGGCAAGTGATCCTTGTATGCATGCGTTGACACATGAGGTTTGAAGCATGGTTTAATGCTTGATTTATGGCTTATCATGAATGCTTTGTAAAAACAATGAGGTATGCATGTGATATGGATTATATTGGCAAGTATTGTTGTATAAAATGTTTTATAAATGAAATCAGATATAGTTAGCCGGCTATAGGACTGAGTGTACTATAAACAAGTCGCCTTGGATGTTGAGGGGTTGTGATTGTACCGAATACTCCATCCAAGTACTCTAACGATTGAGGATTGTTTAAGGTTACAACGGTTGAGGGTAGCTCCCGGGTGCGAACCTTGTGTGTGTCCCGTCTCTCGTTAGTGGGTTATACATCTACCGATGAGTGGTCTCGAGGGGTTGTGATTGTACTGAATACTCCACCACGGGTGTCACAACGATGGAGGGTTGCTCTCTTGTGTGAACCTTGAGATGTCGATAGAGTGTTTGAAGGGTGTGGGATAACCCTTGGTAATCCGTGTATCCGATATATGTTTTTGAGATTTGTGTTTATCACTTGTGAGCCAATATAATGAAATGAAACATTGTGGAAAATGTTGTTAATGAATAATTAAAAGATGCATGTTTTGGTTTAAGCTTAGCATAAAGGTGATTATGCTTGGAAGGCTTGTATTATGTGTAGCAATGGTTTAATTGCTGAATTTATACGTATCATGTTACATGATGTTTATTACAATGGTTTTGAGAGTAAAGTGCATGTTTTGTTAAAGGAAGCTTAATGGTATTGAAAAGAGTGAAAATGGTTTTGTGCATTGATGATGTTTTTTTGTTTGAGCGATCCTCACTAAGCTTGTATGCTTATGCTCTCTTTGTTCACCAATGCAATCAATTTAAGCTTTGGAGGCAGCGCTTGCAAGGGGATCGATGGAAGACTTTGATTGAAGGTAAGCTTTGGTTTTGGACTAGTGTAATAAAGGGGATGAAGGTGTCTAATGTTATGTGTGTGGTTTGTTTGGTATTTTCCCGGTTTTGTGCAAGTTTGAGATGCATATTTGGACATGTAAGTGGCCTCTAAGTTTTGGTATATGCATTAAATTGAATTTTGGTCTTTTGGTGCTTTTAACTTTTAGGAAGCATGCCTTTAGTTCCATTTCTTCCGGGAATGATGCTATGATGTTGCTTATGCTTCGTGTAAGTCGTCTTTCATGTGTTTTTAAGTTGCCTATATGTTAGGGCAAGTGTCGGGATTGTTTCGGAGGGTAAAAATTGACTTAAACCAGCTTTTTAGAACATTGCATGCCCAAGTGTTTCGAAACACCCTTTCCCATTTCGAAACGGTGGCCTGAAATGGCCTTGGTGTTTCGGAACAGTTGGGTCTGTTTCGAAACATTTTGCCTCTATGAACCATCATACTGAAACGTGTCTTGAGGAGTTTCGAAACGAACCCACGTATTAAAATGGTCAGCTGTGTTTCGAAACGGCCGTTCCGATACATGGCATTCTGTTCTGAAACGTTTGACCGTTGGACCTATTTTTGAATTGTTCTGAGTTTCTATTTCTTAAGTTTCGGTCCCTGTTTGCCTTGTATGCAATTGGATGTGTTCTAAATGTCATTTTGAGCTGAGATTTCACCGAGAGGCATGTAATGAACCTAATTAAAGGTTGGTAACTCGAATTTTCTAATAACCCTTATAATTTATGAAAATTACAAAATGGTCCCTAAGCCTTAATCGGCTTTAATCGAAGGGCGATTATGTTGGTGTTTTGTCCACTGCTTGTGTACGTACACATAGGAACCTAAGTTGCATCTAGACAAGAAAAAAAGAAAAAAAGGTTGTTTATTGAGGTAAACCTTCCCAGTTTACGTCAATATTCCCCGTGTGATCCGTTCGGTTCGGTTTATCGGCTAGGTCGGGTCTAGGGGGTTACATTTGGTGGTATCAGAGCCAGGTTACGAATGGTTGGGATGATGGTAAGTTGTTGGTAAGTGATTTGCGATGTGGATATGTATTTTGGTGATATTTTCTTTGTCTGATGAATGTTTAAGCATGCTTATGTTGAATGTGTGATAGTGATACTATACATGATGAATGAATATGGATGTGAACTATTCTATGATGATGATTGGGCTGAATCTTGATGCTTGAGTCACGTAATGGTTGTGATATGCATGTTTTATGCTTTGTGCTATGTTGGGGGGAAATTAGGATGCCCATTACCTTATTACCTAGTGAAATATTTTAAGTTGGAATCAAAGTCTTAGATCCTTGCTTGGAGCTGGCCTGAGTACTTTGTTTTGTTAGTTTTGTAAGTTGTTATCATGCATTAAAAATAATAGCACAATAACCCGAGGAGAGAGTAGCGATATAGTATGATTGATGTTGCCTTTGGGCATGGAATATAGGAGTGTGTAAAGTCTCTTGGGGGTTAGACGCCCCGATGTGCCTCGATGTAAGTACAACATGTGTTGGTTGGGTAAGTGTTGGATTGTATGACGTCAGATATATAGGCGATGTTTAGAGCATGTGAAGCTGTTAATGCTAAGGTGCATGTGACTGCACTAGCTGGTGGATGTTTATGAGCTGCGGTTAGCGCTTACGCAAGTTGAGTAGAAGTTGAGCTCGAAGGTTGGCACCGGAGGTATCCAGGGAGTGGATGACCTGTATCAATAAGATTGTGGAATAAATGGAGTGTAGTGATGCCCATAGTGTAAAGATGTATTGTATCCCGGTTATATAGAGATGTGTTTAGTTGGTGGACAACTGTGGTTGTGGGCATAGAACCTGATGTTGTGTTCTGAGAGTTCTTTTGAACTGTTTTAAAGGAGAAGTATCTAGGGTTAGATACTTGGATGTTAAGAAATGTGACTCTGTGGTTTGGGTTCGAAATTGTAAGTTGTGGTTGAGTGAAGGTACATATTGTTTAGTTGAGCAAGTGTGCTCCTGGATTGGAAATGGATATGAGACATCGTTGTGTTGCCACCTTTATGGATTGGTGCCTATTAATGAGCCATAATTGTTGATTTACTGGCTACAATGTTTTCGACGTGTTGGTAACACAAGTGAGGTATTTTAGCGGAACCTGAGTTTAATAGCTCATACGAGAGGTTCAAGCGCTAGGAAGTGAGTTGTGAACTCTAGTTTAGTGGTAGCCAGTGTATGAATGGTCATGTTTTAAGAGTATCGCCTAGGTTGAGGCGAGGCCGTAGTACTATTTGACAAAGATAGTGGGGTCAGTGTGCCAAGGCTTGAGTAAAGTTTGATACCTATTACATAGGTGGATCGTATGACCATGTTAGGCGAGCTTGTCCACGCTTGATCGGTGGGGTATAGCTTTTCGAGCTTGTTGTAAGTTGCTCTGGAAGTTCTGACTCGAATGTTCGTTTCGGAGGTGTTAGATGTAGGGGTAAGAGTGGTTAGTTTCTTTGGTGAAATTGTTGGTACAAGAAAACAGTATAGGAGATGTCCATTATCTGTTCAGGGTCATGTGGTTTCGGTTGACTTGATGGAACTACTTTTTTATGGCTTTGATGTGATTCTTGGAATGGACTGGTTGGTTGAACACCAAGCTATGTTGTACTTTGATGTTAAACGGGTTACCCTGAAGCTTGCGGGTGATTACAAAGTAGTAATTGTGGGCGAGAATGTGAAGTTCTTGTCTAACGCAATTTCAGCTCTTGAAGCGAGTCAGATGTTGGAGTTGGGATGTGAAGCTTTCTTAGTGTATGTAATGAATCATGGTACGAAGGAAGTACGTGTACAAGACATACGAGTTGTATGTGAGTTTTCGGGTGTTTTATGGAAGAATTGCATGGGTTGCCACCCAATCGAGAGGTTGCGTTTGGTATAAATTTGTACGAGAATACGACTCTGGTGTCCATTGCTCCTTGTCGCATGGCACCTAAAGAGTTGAAGGAGTTGAAGGCGCAACTTCAGGAGTTGCTTGACCGAGGGTTCATAAGGCCGAGTATTTCACCTTGGGGTACGTCGGCCCTGTTTGTGAAGAAGGATGGTACAATGCATATGTGCATAGATTATCAGCAACTAAGCAAGTTGACGATTAAGAACAAGTACCCTTTGCCGAGGATCGATGATTTGTTTAACCAGTTTTGTGGTGATTTGGTGTTTTCAAAGGTTGATTTGAGGATAGGGTATTATCAGTTAAAGATTAAGGATGTGGATGTACCTAAAACAACTTTTTAGACTAGGTACAATCAATATGAGTTCTTGGTGATGCCGTTTGGGTTGACAAATGCACTGGTTGCATTCATGGATATGATGAATAGGGTGTTCCAAGAGTTTCTGGATCAGTTTGTGGTGGTGTTTATCGATGATATGCTCGTGTACTCGCGTACCGAGGAGGATCATGATAGGCACTTGAGAATTGTGTTGCAAGTGCTGTTGGAGAATCAACTTTATGCTAAACTGAGCAAGAGTGAGTTTTGGTTCAAGGAAGTGGTTTTCTTGGACATGTGGTCTCAGCCGAAGGGATTCGGGTTGATCCACATAAGGTTGAGGCGATGATGATTTGGATGATGCCTAAGTCAGTGACGGACGTGCGTAGTTTCCTTGGGTTGGCTGGATATTACCGAAGGTTTGTCAAAGGTTTCTTTAAGATTGTTGTACCTTTGACCAGGTTGTTGCAAAAAAATGTTCGCTTTGAGTGGACGGATGTTAGATACCAAGCTTTCGAGAAGTTGAAGGAAGCTTTGACGCAAGCTCATGTCTTGGTTCAACAAGAATCGGGTAAGGAGTTTGTAGTTTATAGCGATGCATCATATGCTGGTTTGGGTTTCGTATTGATGCAAGGTGGGAACGTTGTGGCCTATGCGTCTAGAGAGTTGAAGGTGCATGAGCGCAATTATCCTACGCATGATCTTGAGCTCGCGGCGGTGATTTTTGCCTTGAATATTTGGAGACACTACCTTTATGGTGAAAGATGTGTGGTTTATACCGACCATAAGAGTTTGAAGTATCTTATATCGCAAAAGGAGTTGAATCTTAGGCAAGGAAGATGGTTGAAGTTTCTTAAGGATTACGATCTGACCATCAAATATCATCCATGAAAGGCCAATGTTGTGGCCGATGCTTTGAGTAGGAAGGTGGTTGTTGATTTGAGAGCCATGTTTGCTCATTTGAGTATATCGCGTGATGGTGGCTTGATAGCCGAGTTGCAGGTGAAACCTTCTTTGATTCAGTTGATTAAGGAGAAACGGTTGTTGGATGATTCATTGGTGCCTCATGTTCAGGATATAGCTGATGGTAAGACTACGGATTTCTGTTTTAATAATGATGGGGTTCTATGTTTCAAAAGTCGAATGGTGGTGCCGGAAGATGTTGAGTTGAGGCGCACTATTTTGACTGAGGCTCATAGCAGTCCTTTTGCTATACACCCTGGTAGTATTAAGATGTATTGTGGCTTGGAGGATGAGTACTATTAGGTGGGTTTGAAAAAGGGTGTGACTGATTTTGTAAGTAAGTGTATGGTTTGCCAACGGGTGAAGGCTGAGCATTAGTTTCCTTCCGGTTTGTTACAGCCTTTGAGGATATCGAAGTGGAAATGGGGAAGGATTACGATGGATTTCATGTTCGGGTTACCCTTGACACCGTCAAAGTAGAACTCAGTGTGGGTGATTGCAGATCGTCTTACGAAGTGTGCACATTTCTTGGCTGTGCAACTACATATACGTTGGATAAGTTGGCAGAGTTGTATATTGCCGAGATTGTGCATTTGCACGGTGTTCTCAAGTCCATAGTGTCAGATACAGATCTGAGGTTCACATCGAGGTTTTGGGAATGTTTACACCAGGTGTTGGGTACGCGGTTGAATTTCAGTACTTCATATCATCCGCAGTCGGATAGACAGTCGGAATGAGTTATCCAGGTGTTGGAGGATGTTGTGATGCTGTGTGATTGATTTTCAAGGTTCTTGGGAAAAGTATCTGCCTTTGGTTGAGATTGCCTATAATAATAGTTTTCAGGCGAGTATACAAATGGGACCGTATGAGGCCTTGTATGGGAGGAAGTGTAGAACGCCTCATTGTTGGGTTGAGGCGGGGCAAAAGTTGATTTCCTTGCCAGATGTGCTCAAGGGAACAACTGAGAAGGTAAAGCTCATATGTGAGTGGTTGAAGGTTGCATCGGATCGTCAGAAGTCTTACGCGGATTTAAAGCGTAAAGAGGTTGAGTTTGCGGTTGAAGATCGCGTGTTCTATAAGGTATCACCTTGGAAAAAGGTGATGAGATTCGGACGTAAAGGAAAGCTTAGTTCGAGGTTTATTGGACCCTATGAGGTTGTGGAGTGAGTTGGTCTTGTGGCTTATCAGTCGAGGTTGCCTCCCGAGTTGGAAAATATCCATGATGTGTTTCATTTATCTATGTTGCGGAGGTATAAATCAGATCCCTTGAATGTGATGTCGGTTGAGGAGATTGTGTTAAATCTGAATTTATTCTATGATGAGGAATCGGTGAGAATTCTGGATACGAGTAGCAAAGTTCTTCGTGGCAAGACGTTTGAGCTTGTGAAGGTATTGTTATGGCATTGAGGAGTTGAGGAGGTTGTATGGGAAAGTAAGGTGGATGGGTTGAGTCAGTTCCGTGCCTTTCTCCTTCAGGCAAAATTTCGAGGATGAAATTTCCTAACTGAGGGAGAAATGTAACGCCCCGGTTTTGGGCTTAGATGTTTTGGCAAGTCAGGTTGGGCTGGTGGAACAGGTGTCGGTTGTTTGAACCATTTTAAAAGGTGGTTTGGGGAAATCAAGGTTCGGGATGTGATAAAAATATGATAAAAATTCCTAAAATCCTCTAAAATCAAGTTTCTTCAAGCAAATCTTGCCAAATTAGAGGAGAAGCAAGGATTGGAGGTCATTTTCGCGCTGACCCTCGAATCTAGGTTCTTTAATGAAACTCCAAAGATATTTGACTCTTTAATACATATTTTAATTGAGGTTTTGTTGTTAGATTGTTAAACTCTTGAAATCTTGATTGAAAAATAGATTTTAAGATGATTTTTGGAGTTTGATTTAAATGGCTGGTTTGAGTTTGTTTCTAAATGAGTTTTGCTAGGTTTTTGGTGTTCAAGTGGAGTCTTAATCATATATATCCCGAAATCCTTGAGATCCTTAGTTTTTGAAGTGCTTTTGGGTGAGTTTTTGAGGTGTTCTTGAGGAATTTGAGTTGCTAGAGGTATAAGGATGGTTTTAGGTTGTTTTTGGATGTTGATTAATGCCTAAAATGTGTTGGATGAGTTGGGTAATGGCTGGGTTGAGGTTAGAGGTCAGTCGATTGAGTTTTCAGTTGTTTCGGATGGGTGTTTTGGTGCTTTAGAGCAGGGCTGCGGGATTTCTTTTGCGTGCTGGAGTTTTGGATGCATTTAAATGCATTGAACCTCTGTTTTGATGTGTTAAAAATAGGGGATAATATTTCGGAAGCAAACGAAGTGTTTTTGGAGGCTTCAGAAGGTCAGTAGTTACGTCGGCAAGCGTGGTTCCGCGAGTCGGTGAGTGGAACTTTGTTTTCCAGTGTGGAAACGTTTTAGAAAAGGTTTGTGGAACTTAGTAAGAGCTTGAAACACTTTACTAAGTTCGGAAGTAAGTAAAGTGAAGTTCTCTCTCGGATTGTGCTAGTTTGAACCTTTGATTGCACTTGGTTTTAATTGCAATTACCTACTGTTTCAAAGCATGTTTTGAATATGTGAAATGAGGTTGATGATGCCATAAGGTTTAAGGGTGCACTAGGTAAGTGATCGTTGTATGCATGTGTTGATGCATAAGGTTTGAAGCATGGTTTAATGCTTGATTTATGGCTTATCATGAATTCTTTGTAAAAACGGTGAGGTATGCATGTGATATGGATTATATTGGCAAGTGATGTTGTATAAAATGTTTTATAAATGAAATCGAATATTGTAACCCCCGTAGCCCGGCCTAGACGGTTGACCCGAACTACGAAGATTACACGGGGAAAACCAAAGTCAACCCGAAAGTCAACCTTGATTAACGACCCTTTTTTTTTCTTTTTAATCTTGTCTAGATGCTCATTAACCCTAGATGTGATCACACAAACAACATATTCAAAGATCACAACCATCAGAGATCATTCAGGGACCCAATTGCACAAAACACAACTTTAGGGACCAAATTGTAAATTCTGAAAACTTTGAGGCCTTAACCAGATTTTAAGTTACCAACTTAAAATTAATCATGTTTCATGCATCTCGGCCAAATTTCAGCTCAAACGGACATCTCAAACTCATACAATTGCACAAACAAGATTCAGGACCAAAATGCAAACATTTTGAAACACATAACTGCCACTGTCAGCCCCCAACGGTCAACCGTTCCGAAACGGGAGACAGCCCGTTTCGAAACGCGGGGCCGTTCCGAAACAGGCATAGCCCGTTTCGAAACGGGGGTCGGGCAGAGGCCTTTCCGTTTCGGAACGGTCTCACCCGTTTCGGACGCCTGGGTTCATGCAGGGCACCCGTTCCGAAACGGTGTCTCCTGTTCCGAAACGCCCAGCCCAGAAAGCTGCATTTTGCTCACTCAAACACACAATTGACCATCCAAACATGCTCCAAAAGCCACCAAACTTTACCAGCATGCAATTCAGCATAAATGAGACATGCTTGCATCAACAATTCATCAGAAACACATTACATGCAAAAAGCCCCAAATCTATAGGCATGCTTCCTACACAAGCAACCATTTAGGCACAACCCTTCCAAAACAAACTCAATTAAGCCAAATCATGTTCCAACAACTTTAACAACATTAAAACAATCTTGAACAACATAAACGATCACAAACACAATAATCCCAAGAGATTCTACCCCCATTGCCTTTATTAACTATAGCTATTCACCGAGACATACATCTCACTTGGAGTCCACCTTGAATCCCTTGCTCCTTGCTGTCCAAACTTCAAAGATCTGCATTGATGGACAAAGAGAGCGTAAGCACATAATGCTTAGTGAGGAATGCTCAAAACCAAAAACACCATCAATGCAGCGGGTCATAAAACACTTGTAAAACAAACCCGATTTGTTTACCAAAACCACGTTTGAAATCCTTTTTAACCTCAAGCATCAACCATGCATAAATACCATATGCAAAGCTAAAACAAAACCATGGAAACACTTCCATTTCACAACATACCTTTCATAAACTTGAAAGCCATTTCAAACAAGAAACCTTTAAAACCATTTCACAAGCCAACCAACACTTGCATTACACCAAGGTAACATATATACCATACAAACATATTCACATGCCTTACAAAACAAGTCCTATAAGACTTCAATGCATTAAAGTTATTCATGCTCACATACATCATTTACCAAATGATAAACAACACTTGTTCAACCTAACAAGTAAACATGCATTCACATGCACCATACACCTTTCATGCAACAATGCATCTTTCCAAGCAACTCATGCTTCACATGCAACCATGCATCATTTCAAGCATCTCGTGCTTCTTTATATCCAAGAACATCATATTGGCCTTCAAGTAATCAATCACATCCACTTTCCAACTCAACACCCGATCGGATACGCGGATTCCGAGCGTTGTCCCTACGCTCCCTACACCCTACCCAATCCAAGGTCCTCGAATGGGCAACACCTCCATTATGACCTTACAAGCCTAAAGTTCCCATGCATGGACTTTTAAACACCATACAACCTTAGCTTTTCCCGAGGTTCCCATGTATGGACAACCATACAACCTCAACATGCACAAGGTTCTCCCGTATGGACTTTTAACCACCATACAACCTTTGCATAACCGATTGGTAGTTGTAGAAATCACTAACGAGATCCGGGACACCCTATACAAGATCCACACATGGACTTAACACCGCCATTGTGATCTCAACAAGCACAAGGTCCTCACATATGGACTTTTAAACACCATATAACCTTTGCTTAACCAAGGTCCTCGAATGGGCAACACCTCCATTATGACCTCAAATAACCAAGGTCCTCGAGTGGGCAACACCTCCACTATGACCTCATCTCGTCAGGAAACTTGAAGGGAGCTTATCCGGTCCACTCTTGACCACTCCACCTCCAAGGCGACTTTATTCACGGTGCACCCAATCCTATAGCCGGCTAACTATATCCGATCAAAGAACCAAGAACCACTTACATCACTTGCCAATATAACCATCTTGCCACATTAATCCAATGTTTCACATGCATAGCCAATATGCAAAACCATTTCATTATAAACCAATGATTCATATGCATAACCAATATGCAAAACCATTTCATTATAAACCAATGATTCACATGCATAACCAATATGCAAAACCATCATTTATCATCATCAACTCACTGTTTTAAAGCATTAAACAAAGCCTTTGAACAACATGCAACATCATGCATCAAAACCACATTTTCAATGTATAAAACCAAGGATCTCCTACCTAGAACATCCTTCACATATGGCTTTCAAAACCAGCACTAAACCATGCTAAAATATGCTTTCAAAACAGAACTAAACCATGCAAAACACATGCATTTCAATCATCAACCACAATTGCCTAAAAAGCACTTCATATCGCAAATCAAGTAAGAAATCCATTTACTTACTCTTGAGCTTAGCAAAGTTGTTTAGACTTAAACTAAGCTCCCAAAACCTTCAAACCTTTGATTAAAAGCCGAAAACCCAACTTCACTCACCGATAACCAAACAAGACTAGCCAACAAGCCTTCCAAGCTTCCGAAACCTTCCGCAAACACCTTCAAAGCTCAAGGATCAAACTCCCCTGTTTCAAGCACACAAAAACAGCACATTAATGCATCATTATGCATTAAGAACAGCAGCCACACAACCAAACTCGCTGCTCAACACAAAACCAACAATTCGGCTACAAAACACAACCGAAATCACCTCCAAACATTACCAAAACTTAACCCAGCCAAGATCCATCACTTCTAACCATTTTTATACATCCATTAACATCCAAAATGAATACAAACACATCCTTATACCTCCAGGTATAACAGATCACCAAAAACACTCCAAAAACAACCAAAAACTCAAGCGAAACTTAGGAAATTCAACCTATCCGGGATTGCATTCATTAAACATCAATTTCTAATCAACTTAGCATTCATTTAACATCATTTTGACACTTCAAAACACTGCCCAAACAGATCACACGAAAATTTCACCAAAATCACCAAATCTTGCATTTTAAGCAAAAATCAAGTTTCCAATTGAAAAGCCTTTAACAAAACACAAACCAAGGATTGAGAACTTGGGAATTTCAGTAAAGAACTGATAGTTTAGAGGAGAGAGACGTTCTTACCTCCAAACTTGAATTTCTCCTTTTTAGAGCCAAAAAGCTTGATGAAACAACTTGCAAATTGAGAGGTTTTGTTGATGAGATGATTAGGAATCAAATGAGAGTTGAAATGAGAGATTTAGATGCCAAAATCAGAGAAGAAAAATCTGGAGAATTGTGTTTGGGTTGAGAGAAAAGGAAAATGGAGAGAAAATGAAAAGTTAGTTAAGAAATGGTAAAAATGATTTCCCTCCTCTTTCATAATCTTTAAAATCAGAATAAAGCCTTAAAATATCTTAGAAAAATCTGGAGAAATTCTTATTGGAATAATAGCTCCTTAAAGATTCAAAGTTTCAATCCTTTTTAAAACAGTCACCGAACTTTCAAAAATTACATTTTGGTCACTAGCCAAAATGTCAACCTTCCGAACCTCATTTTCCAAAATTGATTTCACAGTTCACTTTTATATGATAAAAGATGATTTTAGAACATTTTTCCATATTTTTAATGCAACCCGAACTAGGCTTTCCTAAATTCACTCTTATATATTCGATCAGCACTTTGACCGAACCGGTCAACGCCCAAAACTTCTGAGCCCAAAACCGGGGCGTTACAACTCTCCCCCCCTTAGGAAATTTCGTCCTCGAAATTTCAACCGGCGAAAAGAGAACAACAACTTTCTCAAAACACACACAAGGCAACACAAACCCTCAACCAACACTGAACACTTTCCACACAAAACTCCACTGAACCCAACACCACCACATGCTGTTCACAAACCTAGAACACTCAAAGATAGCCACAACTTAACCTTCCACATATCCGAACTGTACACAGCCCCAACTTCAACCATAAATAACTTTAGCTTTCACAGCACACACTACTGTAACACACAACTTCCAAGACTGGTTCACACAGGGACTCTAACCAATCCAATTCAACCACCATACAAACTTCTCTGCTTCCAAAACTCTTGCAACTCTCAAACCTCTTCCAAGAATCTTCCCAACAAGCAAGAATTCTTAAGCATCAACTGCTTACCCAAACTCCTCAACAAAAGCTGATAAACCTCCACAACTGTTGCTAACATTACTACCACGACTCACCAGGTCTACTCACCCACAAACCAAAATTACATCACAACCTCAACTCGGCTCCGCCAGCTGCTCCATACACCACCAGCTGACCCCAAAAGAATTTCACATACACACAACAGCCAACCACTTCTCATAAGAATCCTTCCAAACAACACAAGCCTTCGATCCTTCATGATCCTTCCACTTCAACTTAAATGCTAAGCTACCTCAGCACTTGGAAAAAACAACCACCAAATTGCAACCTCACTTAGCACCAAGGAACTACCACTCCCACTTAGCTATCAAACCACCTGATCGATTCTAACCTCAACCGGTACCCCTCACCACCAAACCACTAAACTCATAAAGCAACAAACACCAATCTTCTACCAACAGGCTATACCACCCTCACTATTACTAGCAACTAGCTTAGCAAACTCCATTACCTCTAACTTCCACTCAGCACCAACACGACCTCTAAAAACCCATCACCAACCTAACCCAACCACCACTCTAACAGATTCGATTAATTATTAGCGAGTGTGAACATCGTATGCATGATCACCAACATGCCCTATCAATGCCTGATGTACATGTATGCAAAACCTCTAATGTCATGCCACATGTATGCATGGACCAACATATATAATATAGCATATAACAATGATTTTAACTGTGCATGAATGCCAGTTCACACCCTCCAATAACATCCTCAAATCCGTCTAAGAACAACCTCCTACCTCACTTCTAGCTTATCTAACTCCATCATACCAGCAACTACTAACCACAAAATTCTCACAAAACCCTCTTCACACCAAAGATGTTTCCAAACTACAACCATTACCCCAAACATGCTAGCAACAAGACTAAACTTACCACGCAAGGAAAACCAACAGAAACCAAACTAAGGTAACTAGAGCAAAGATTACTAAACAAGGTTACCTGAAAACACAACATCTCTCTGAAGCTTCATCAGACGAGCTCTCTTCCTTACGGAACCATCATCCTCCTGCCGCACCACTGCAGCACTAGCTAACACACTAGGGCCACCACCACCTCCTTGCGGTAAAGAACCTTGACTGTTCCGAGCCAACATCAAACAATCACGTCTCATGTGTCCAGCAGACCCACATTTCCAGCAATTCTCCTTTCCCACACTCTTCACAACTTTCTGCTCTTTCTGCCACCTCCGAACCTTGCCTCGGCCATGCCCACGACCTTTCTGAAACTCTTTGGCTAACACCAAAGCTAACCTCGCTCCATGAGGACAATCACGCTTAACATGTACTTTGGAACCACAATTCCAACAAACACCTGCGCCCCAACAATTTCCAACATGTTGCCTTTCACAACGGTCACACACAGATGACTGAGCTTCCACTCCTTGCTCAAGCAATACTTGCTCAACAACAGCACTACCCGCACCTTGCTTAACCCTTAGGAACTTCCTTCCAAGATACCTTTCAAAAAAAGCAGATACAAAGAAATCCCAATCAATATCATGGATATGTGACGCAACTGCCACAGATGTCCACCAGGCACACGCATCTCCCAACATCAAAGAAACAACGCTCCCCAGCTTACAGGCAAGATCACAGCCTTCCTGATCCAAGATCAGAACCACACTGGCCAACCAGGCCTCAAACATCTCTGGTGTAGAACCATGATATTCCACAGCACCCAAACCAAGCAAACGTTGCTTCGGCAAACCCACACATCCCACAGCCAGCACATCCACTGACTTTACCTTTACCACAGCCTGAGATGTTCCCAACACCTCCTGAACATCAGATGATGAACTCTTCACCATAGAACCAGCTTCTTTCCCTTGCCTTACCATCTCAACCCCAGGCACAGAAAACTGAGACAAAACTCCACTACCAAAGGGTGAATTCCTTGCCTTAACAACCTGCCCCAAGGCAGCAACCATCTCCCTCAACCGCCAATCCTCCATTGACTTTGCCATACCACTAACAACAACAAACATACAATCACAACAAACAAACAAACCAGTTAGACCAGCATTAGCAAGGATTCAAATTCCAACTCCAAAATAACACAATAGCTATATTAATAAGGCAATGGGTATCCCAAATCCTCCCCTTTACAAGACATAACAGTCAACACAACATGGATATCACAACATCAAGCATATCAAACAACATACTTTGATCATGCTTACATCAAACAGCACCCACTTGCCACAGCATACTAGCAACATAACATACAACTTACACTTCCATCAAGCATAACACAAGCATAAGACCAGCTCACAACATCAGCACATATCCACATTAGCTCAACCAAGATTCATAACCATAAAACATGCTTGAAAACATCATCAACATGTTCAGAAACATCAACACCATGCCCAGAAACACGTGTTTCAACCAACATTCAACCACACATCAGGGTAAACAACAAGCACACATTACCACAACTTACCGTTTTCCCCAAGCATTCGCAACACAGCTCTGATACCACCAAATGTAACCCCCGTAGCCCGGCCTAGACGGTTGACCCGAACTACGAAGATTACACGGGGAAAACCAAAGTCAACCCGAAAGTCAACCTTGATTAACGACCCTTTTTTTTTCTTTTTAATCTTGTCTAGATGCTCATTAACCCTAGATGTGATCACACAAACAACATATTCAAAGATCACAACCATCAGAGATCATTCAGGGACCCAATTGCACAAAACACAACTTTAGGGACCAAATTGTAAATTCTGAAAACTTTGAGGCCTTAACCAGATTTTAAGTTACCAACTTAAAATTAATCATGTTTCATGCATCTCGGCCAAATTTCAGCTCAAACGGACATCTCAAACTCATACAATTGCACAAACAAGATTCAGGACCAAAATGCAAACATTTTGAAACACATAACTGCCACTGTCAGCCCCCAACGGTCAACCGTTCCGAAACGGGAGACAGCCCGTTTCGAAACGCGGGGCCGTTCCGAAACAGGCATAGCCCGTTTCGAAACGGGGGTCGGGCAGAGGCCTTTCCGTTTCGGAACGGTCTCACCCGTTTCGGACGCCTGGGTTCATGCAGGGCACCCGTTCCGAAACGGTGTCTCCTGTTCCGAAATGCCCAGCCCAGAAAGCTGCATTTTGCTCACTCAAACACACAATTGACCATCCAAACATGCTCCAAAAGCCACCAAACTTTACCAGCATGCAATTCAGCATAAATGAGACATGCTTGCATCAACAATTCATCAGAAACACATTACATGCAAAAAGCCCCAAATCTATAGGCATGCTTCCTACACAAGCAACCATTTAGGCACAACCCTTCCAAAACAAACTCAATTAAGCCAAATCATGTTCCAACAACTTTAACAACATTAAAACAATCTTGAACAACATAAACGATCACAAACACAATAATCCCAAGAGATTCTACCCCCATTGCCTTTATTAACTATAGCTATTCACCGAGACATACATCTCACTTGGAGTCCACCTTGAATCCCTTGCTCCTTGCTGTCCAAACTTCAAAGATCTGCATTGATGGACAAAGAGAGCGTAAGCACATAATGCTTAGTGAGGAATGCTCAAAACCAAAAACACCATCAATGCAGCGGGTCATAAAACACTTGTAAAACAAACCCGATTTGTTTACCAAAACCACGTTTGAAATCCTTTTTAACCTCAAGCATCAACCATGCATAAATACCATATGCAAAGCTAAAACAAAACCATGGAAACACTTCCATTTCACAACATACCTTTCATAAACTTGAAAGCCATTTCAAACAAGAAACCTTTAAAACCATTTCACAAGCCAACCAACACTTGCATTACACCAAGGCAACATATATACCATACAAACATATTCACATGCCTTACAAAACAAGTCCTATAAGACTTCAATGCATTAAAGTTATTCATGCTCACATACATCATTTACCAAATGATAAACAACACTTGTTCAACCTAACAAGTAAACATGCATTCACATGCACCATACACCTTTCATGCAACAATGCATCTTTCCAAGCAACTCATGCTTCACATGCAACCATGCATCATTTCAAGCATCTCGTGCTTCTTTATATCCAAGAACATCATATTGGCCTTCAAGTAATCAATCACATCCACTTTCCAACTCAACACCCGATCGGATACGCGGATTCCGAGCGTTGTCCCTACGCTCCCTACACCCTACCCAATCCAAGGTCCTCGAATGGGCAACACCTCCATTATGACCTTACAAGCCTAAAGTTCCCATGCATGGACTTTTAAACACCATACAACCTTAGCTTTTCCCGAGGTTCCCATGTATGGACAACCATACAACCTCAACATGCACAAGGTTCTCCCGTATGGACTTTTAACCACCATACAACCTTTGCATAACCGATTGGTAGTTGTAGAAATCACTAACGAGATCCGGGACACCCTATACAAGATCCACACATGGACTTAACACCGCCATTGTGATCTCAACAAGCACAAGGTCCTCACATATGGACTTTTAAACACCATATAACCTTTGCTTAACCAAGGTCCTCGAATGGGCAACACCTCCATTATGACCTCAAATAACCAAGGTCCTCGAGTGGGCAACACCTCCACTATGACCTCATCTCGTCAGGAAACTTGAAGGGAGCTTATCCGGTCCACTCTTGACCACTCCACCTCCAAGGCGACTTTATTCACGGTGCACCCAATCCTATAGCCGGCTAACTATATCCGATCAAAGAACCAAGAACCACTTACATCACTTGCCAATATAACCATCTTGCCACATTAATCCAATGTTTCACATGCATAGCCAATATGCAAAACCATTTCATTATAAACCAATGATTCATATGCATAACCAATATGCAAAACCATTTCATTATAAACCAATGATTCACATGCATAACCAATATGCAAAACCATCATTTATCATCATCAACTCACTGTTTTAAAGCATTAAACAAAGCCTTTGAACAACATGCAACATCATGCATCAAAACCACATTTTCAATGTATAAAACCAAGGATCTCCTACCTAGAACATCCTTCACATATGGCTTTCAAAACCAGCACTAAACCATGCTAAAATATGCTTTCAAAACAGAACTAAACCATGCAAAACACATGCATTTCAATCATCAACCACAATTGCCTAAAAAGCACTTCATATCGCAAATCAAGTAAGAAATCCATTTACTTACTCTTGAGCTTAGCAAAGTTGTTTAGACTTAAACTAAGCTCCCAAAACCTTCAAACCTTTGATTAAAAGCCGAAAACCCAACTTCACTCACCGATAACCAAACAAGACTAGCCAACAAGCCTTCCAAGCTTCCGAAACCTTCCGCAAACACCTTCAAAGCTCAAGGATCAAACTCCCCTGTTTCAAGCACACAAAAACAGCACATTAATGCATCATTATGCATTAAGAACAGCAGCCACACAACCAAACTCGCTGCTCAACACAAAACCAACAATTCGGCTACAAAACACAACCGAAATCACCTCCAAACATTACCAAAACTTAACCCAGCCAAGATCCATCACTTCTAACCATTTTTATACATCCATTAACATCCAAAATGAATACAAACACATCCTTATACCTCCAGGTATAACAGATCACCAAAAACACTCCAAAAACAACCAAAAACTCAAGCGAAACTTAGGAAATTCAACCTATCCGGGATTGCATTCATTAAACATCAATTTCTAATCAACTTAGCATTCATTTAACATCATTTTGACACTTCAAAACACTGCCCAAACAGATCACACGAAAATTTCACCAAAATCACCAAATCTTGCATTTTAAGCAAAAATCAAGTTTCCAATTGAAAAGCCTTTAACAAAACACAAACCAAGGATTGAGAACTTGGGAATTTCAGTAAAGAACTGATAGTTTAGAGGAGAGAGACGTTCTTACCTCCAAACTTGAATTTCTCCTTTTTAGAGCCAAAAAGCTTGATGAAACAACTTGCAAATTGAGAGGTTTTGTTGATGAGATGATTAGGAATCAAATGAGAGTTGAAATGAGAGATTTAGATGCCAAAATCAGAGAAGAAAAATCTGGAGAATTGTGTTTGGGTTGAGAGAAAAGGAAAATGGAGAGAAAATGAAAAGTTAGTTAAGAAATGGTAAAAATGATTTCCCTCCTCTTTCATAATCTTTAAAATCAGAATAAAGCCTTAAAATATCTTAGAAAAATCTGGAGAAATTCTTATTGGAATAATAGCTCCTTAAAGATTCAAAGTTTCAATCCTTTTTAAAACAGTCACCGAACTTTCAAAAATTACATTTTGATCACTAGCCAAAATGTCAACCTTCCGAACCTCATTTTCCAAAATTGATTTCACAGTTCACTTTTATATGATAAAAGATGATTTTAGAACATTTTTCCATATTTTTAATGCAACCCGAACTAGGCTTTCCTAAATTCACTCTTATATATTCGATCAGCACTTTGACCGAACCGGTCAACGCCCAAAACTTCTGAGCCCAAAACCGGGGCGTTACAAATATAGTTAGCCGGCTATAGGATTGAGTGCACTATAAACAAGTCGCCTTAGATGTTGAGGGGTTGTGATTGTACCGAATACTCCATCCAAGTACCCTAACGATTGAGGATTGTTTAAGGTTGCAACGGTTGAGGATAGCTCCCGAGTGTGAACCTTGTGTGTGTCATGTCTCTTGTTAGTGGGTTATACGTCTACCGATGAGTGGTGTTGAGGGGTTATGATTGTACCGAGTACTCCACCACGGGTGTAACAATGATGGAGGGTTGCTCTCAAGTGTGAACCATGAGATGCCGATAGAGTGTATGAAGGGTGTGGGACAACCTTTGGTAATCCGTGTATCCGATATATGTTTCTGAGATTGTTTTATCACATGTGAGCCAACATAATGAAATGAAACATTATGGAAAATGTTGTTAATGCATAATTGTAAGATGCATGTTTTGGTTTAAGCTTAGCATAAAGGTGATTATGCTTGGAAGGCTTGTATTATGTGTAGCAATGGTTTAATTGCTGGATTTATACGTATCATGTTACATGATGTTTATTACAATGGTTTTGAGAGTAAAGTGCATGTTTTGTCAAAGGAAGCTTGATTGTATTGAAAAGAGTGAAAAATGGTTTTGTGCATTGATGATGTTTTTTTTAGCAATCCTCACTAAGCTTGTATGCTTATGCTCTCTTTGTTCATCAATGCAGTCAATTTAAGCTTTGGAGGCAGCACTTGCAAGGGGATCGGTGGAAGACTTTGATTGAATGCAAGCTTTGGTTTTGGACTAGTGTAATAAAGCCGATGGGGGTGTCTAATGTTATGCGTGTGGTTTGTTTGGTATTTTCCCGGTTTTGTGCAAGTTTGAGATGCATATTTGGACATGTAAATGGCCTCTAAGTTTTGGTATATGCATTAAATTGGATTTTGATCTTTTGGTGCTTTTAACTTTTAGGAAGCATGCCTTTAGTTCCATTTCTTCCGGGAATGATGCTATGATGTTGCTTATGCTTCGTGTAAGTCGTCTTTGATGTGTATTTAAGTTGCCTATATGTTAGGGCATGTGTCGGATGTTTTCAGAGGGTAAAAATTGACTTAAACTAGCTTTTTAGAACATTGCAGGCCCTAGTGTTTCGAAACACCCTTGCCTGTTTCGAAATGGTGGCCAGAAATGGCCTTGGTGTTTCGGAATAGTGGGGTCTGTTTTGGAACATATTGCTTCTGTGAACCATCGTACCGAAATGTGTCTTGAGGAGTTTCGAAACGGTCAGCTGTGTTTCGAAACGGTCGTTCCGATACGGGGCATTCTGTTCCCAAACGTTTGACCGTTGGACCTGTTTTTGAGTTGTTTTGAGTTTCTGGTTCTTACGTTTTGGTCCCTGTTTGCCTTGTATGCAATTGGATGAGTTCTAAATGTCATTTTGAGCTGAGATTTCACCGAGAGGCATGTAAAGAACCTAATTAAAGGTTGGTAACTCGAATTTGCTAATAACCCTTATAATTTATGAAAATTATAAAATGGTCCCTAAGCCTTAATCGATTGTAATCGAAGGGCGATTATGTTGGTGTTTTATCCGTAGCTTGTGTACGTACACATAGGAACCTAAGTTGCATCTAGATAAGATAAAAAGAAAAAAAGGTTGTTTATTAAGGTAAACCTTCCTGGTTTACGTCAATATTCCCCGCGTGATCCGTTCGGTTCGGTCTATCGGCCAGGCCGGGTCGAGGGGGTTACAGGTAGTCATAAATAACATGAACATCAATGTATGAAGTATATATTTATATATTATCTCATGCTCATCAATGTAAATACTTATGCATTCAAATACAATGTTTAACATAGTAATTTCATCATTAACCCTTGGATTGAATCAAGATAGTGGAAACGCATATTCCTACGCCTCGCCAAATCAATGAATAGTTCAATCCCTCTACCTCGCCAATATGACCAATATCAATACACATCCCTCTTCCTCACCAAATCAATATAGGCCGTAGCCTTAGGATCGTAGTCCACCCATACACTGAGCTCATGAATTCTATGGCATGCTAATTGTATCCATTGTCCATTCAAATTAATGGTTTTAATGTCCGTATCCATATTCAATGTTCAATGAGAATTTCAATGACCAATGACTTCAATATTATCAATAACAAACATGTTTCATTATCAATATGCCATGTTTCAATGTCAATGTCAATGTCAATATCAATATCCGATGATTTCTTTACAATATTTAAATAACACTAATCATATCGATGACAATGCATGATAGCGTGCCAATAACTTTGTTTGATATTCAATAACAACTTACCGACACTTACCAATGAATCCGACTAACAATTCAATGCAACTTCTTCAATGATATTGTTAGCGATATGGTCGAAAACAACAATAAAAGATTCGGGAAGGCTCCTTGCCTAATCCTGAGACTCCGACTACACTCACCTTACTAATCTAATGCTCCTACAGCTCTCGAATGACAACTCCCTCGTTCCTAGCCTTCGGTGAATTTGATGGATATCCCTTTTTGTTGTCTTGAGCTATGAAATCAATAGGGAGACTATTAGGATCGATAATACGATAACAAAATCAATACCACGATATCAAAATCGATATCCAAATTCAATATAAGCATCAACAATGAATTATCCATGGGTGGCTAAAACCTTAGCTTGATATTAAGCTTGACGTATCTATGGAATTCAACGATTGTTTGAGGATTAATGCTTACCTGAACGATAGCAATGATTCGATAACAATAACTAGAAGAAAACTAAACTCGAACCCTAGCTTCAATGGAGGTGTGTTCTTCCGAGAAGAAGAAGATGAGGAAAGGGTGGTGTTTGCTTAACTTGAAATCGGTAAGTCTTTTCTATCCCTTTTTCTTTTTTTTTATTTCTCAAATTATTAAGCTTTCCTTTAGGTGAAGCTACTTCAACAAATTGTCCCACATTAGATTGTTAAAAATTGTAGAGGGGCTAATTGCAAGGTTAGTCCCTCGACTCTCTATTATCTATGGTTTTGGCCCTCAACTTGCATTTTCCTCAATTTAGTCACGTATTAGGTTTCGATATTATTCAATATGGTCCAATAACAATGATTTAACTCAATTAGAGTACAATATCAATGATTAACTAGCTGACACTATATTTAGACTTTATCGATGTGAAATTTTCGATCACCGGAACCAAATTCTGACTAGACCGGATTTTGGGGTGTTACATGATGTATGTTGTATGACATGCTGATTTTTTTAATGAAGTGCATGGATTTCAAGAAATCATGATGGTTTTCAAAAAGTGTAAAACGTATTTTAAGCATTGATGGTGTTTTTAGGTTTTGAGCACTCCTCACTAAGCTTGTATGCTTACGCTCTCTTTTGTCCATCAATGTAGATAATGAAGTGTTTGGAGGCAGCAACTTGCAAGGGAATCCTAAAAGATTTCACTTTGAAAGTATGTATCAGTTATGGACTAGAGTAATCTGGGCAATGAGGGATTTCATGGTTTGTTTGGGTGATGTGTATGAATACCCTTTGAGCAAGTTTGCTTTATGATTTTATACTTGTAAAAGGCCTATATTTGGTGTTTGTAGTATTGGTTTGAGTTTTGACTCTTGAGTGGCTTATTTGTTAGGTTGCATGCCTTTAGTTTTCCATTGATGAAATTAGCCATGCTTTGATGCTAAGTATGCTGCAAATGTTTGAGGATTAATGTTTAAATATGATGTATGCATGTTGGAAACATGTTGGGTTGGTTTAGGATGGTTTAAAGAGGGAAAAACTAGCAAAATGTGTCATTATAGGCCCAGGTGTTTCGAAACACTCGAGCCTGTACTGCAACGGTGAGCCTGAAATGGCCTTAGTGTTTCAAAACGAATAAGGTTTGTTTCAATACGTTTTGCTACCGGTTGGAAATTATGTTAGTTGATGGAATATTCTGAAGTTCTGTTTCTTTGTGTTTTAGTCCCTGAATGTGGTGGATGCAATTAAATGAGCATGGATGATTATTTTGTACTGAGTTTTGACTGAGATGCATGTAATGTCATTAACTAAAGGACGATAACACAAAAATGGCTTAAGTCCCTATGAATCAGAAAAATTACAAACTGGTCCCTAAAAGTCATGAATGAATTAAATTGATGGTTGATCATGTTACGAATGATCCGCTGCAATGTTTATCATATAGGAACCTAATTTGCATCTAGATAAAGAAAATAATAATAATAGGGTTGTTTATTGAGGTAAACCTTCCCAGTTTACTTCAATACTTCCCGTGTGACCCGTTCGGTTCGGTCTATTGACTATGTCGGGGCGAGGGCTTACATTTGGTTGTATCAGAGCCAGGTTGCGAAAGAATGGGATGATGGTAAGTTAACGATAAGTCAATGTGATGTGATTGTATGTATTTTGGTGATGTTTGTTTTGCACGATGAATGTTATAAGCATGATAAGTTTGATTGAATGATAGTGATGCTATTTAGGATGACTGTAATTTAAGTATAAGATGTTATATGTGATGATAATGTGGGTTGAATCTTATTGATTGTGATGCATGATGGTTGTGACATGTACGTTGTATGCTTTATGCTATGTTTGGGGGAAATTGGGATGTCCAATGCTTTATTACTATAACGAAGTGTTTTTAAATTGAATTCGAAGTCTTGGATCCTTGCTAGAAGTCGGCATGATTTCTTTTTTTGTTTTATATCCATGCCTTAATGATAATAGCACAATGGGATCGAGGAGAGAGCTACGTTCAGGAACAGTTGCTCCGGCTGATGAGCAAAATAATCATGAGAACGAAGCTCTGCATGGTGCAAATTTACCTCCTCCACCACCACCACTTGAGGGTGAGGAGCAAGTACAATACGGACAGGCTGGTCTGGTGTTGGGTGATTTGATGCCTTTAGTACAAGCGATGACTGGGGTATTCCATGATGTTGTTGCTGGAGTGCAACTGCAACTGCAACCACCTGTGGCTGGGAAATAGGGTTTGTCGTTGGAACGCTTGCGAAGTTTGGGAGGCGTTGAATATCATGGATTGTCTTCTGAAGCATCTGAGGCTTGGATGGCTAGTATGATCCAGATTTTGGATCAGATGGGGTGCAATGATGTACGCAAGTTAGGATGTGTTATCCCTTTGTTGCATGGTGATGCATACAGTTGGTGGACAACTGTGACCGCAGCTATGGAACCCAATGAGGTGGATGGGGAGTTCTTCCAGACCACCTTTAAAAAGAAGTATCTAGCAGTTTGATACTTGGACGACAAGAAGCGTGAGTTCATGTCCTTAGTGCAAGGAAACATGACAGTGGCTGAGTACGAGGTACAGTTCGTACGTCTGAGTCAATATGCTACGGAATTGGTATCGAGTGATAGGCATCGATGTGATAGCTTTCGTTATGGCTTGGTGTAGGATGTGAAGACCTTCATGCTAGCTTTCGATTATACTAATTTTGATATGCTGGTGACGCGAGCCAAGGATATAGAGCAGAGTTTAGGTTTGACCTCTTGCGTGGGTGGTTCTTGCTCAAGTAAGAGAGCTATAGATTTTGGTCATAGTGGTGGAAAGAATAAGAGAAACTGTGATCGTAGATATCAGCCTGAAGCGAGGCGAGGTGTGCCAATTTAGTGTAGTAGGGTGAGATCTGAACAGAATACTTGTTGGACATGTGGATCGTGAGAGCATTTGAGGCGAGATTGTCCTCGTGTGGCTCGAGAGGCGCAGGCTCCTGTCTGCGGATCATATGAGACGTGAGTGTCCTTTGCTAGCTGGAGGTGGTCAAGAACGAGCACCTGTTGTTGCACCACAGAGAGGTCGTGGGCGCGGTCGTGGTAATTTCCAATTGAGGGATGATGGACAGAGAGGTGTAGCTCATGTTGTTGATGTTCAACCTGAGGGTGGTGGTCCTGCAAAAGTGTATGCACAACGCGAGGGACGTAACGACACCGACGTGATTGTAGGTACTTTCACCTTGAAATCCTTGTCTTTGTTAGCTTTAATTGATTCTGGATCCACGCATTCATACATCTTGAGTGAGCGTGCACATTTTCTTGATATCCCTATTGTGATGCTAGATGTAGGAATGCAAGTAACAAGCTCTTTTGGTGAAACTGTTGTTACGAGAAAATTGTATAGGAGATGTCCTCTATCTGTTCAAGGCCATGTGTTTTCAGTTGATTTGATAGAGTTTCCTTTCTACGATTTTGATGTGATCCTTGGAATGGATTGGTTGTCTGAGCATAGAGCTGTAGTTGATTTTTGATGTTAAGCGAGTTACCTTGAAACTTGTTGATGATTACGAAGTGGTAATCGTAGGCGAGAGTGTGAAGTTCTTTTCCAATGCAATCTCGGTTCTTAATGTAAGTCGTATGATGGAGTTGGGTTGTGAAGCTTTCCTAGCTTATGTGATCAACCCTAGTAAAAAGGAGGTGCGAGTACAGGACATATGAATGGTATGTGATTTTCTGAGTGTCTTTCCGAAAGAGTTGTTTGGTTTGCCGCCGAATAGATAAGTTGAGTTTGGCATTGAGTTGTATGAAAATACGACTCCAGTGTCTATTGCTCCTTATCAGGTGACACCTAAAGAGTTGAAGGAGTTGAAAAGGCAACTTTAGGAGTTGCTTGATTGAGGGTTCAGAAGGCCAAGTGTTTCACCTTAGGGTGCACCAGTTTTGTTTGTAAAGAAGAAGGATGGCACAATGCATATGTGTATAGATTATCGGCAACTGAACAAGTTGAGGATTAAGAACAAGTACCCTTTGCGAAGGATTCATGATTTGTTTAACCAGTTTCTAGGTGTTTCAATGTTTTCGAAGATTGATTTGAGATCTGGATATTATCAACTGAAGGTTAACGATATAGATGTACCTAAGACAGCTTTTCGGACAAGGTACGACCATATGAGTTCTTAGTGATGTCGTTTGGGTTGACAAATGCACCGGTTGCATTCATGGATATGATGAATCGTGTGTTCCATGAGTTTTTAGATCAGTTTGTGGTAGTGTTTATCGATGATATTCTCACGTACTCGCGTATCGAGGAGGATCATAATAAGAATTTGAGGATTGTGTTGCAAGTATTTTTGGAGAATCAGCTTTATGCTAAGCTGAGAAAGTGCAAGTTTTGGCTCAGAGAAGTTGTCTTTGTTGGACATGTAGTGTCAGCCAAGGGTATTCGGGTTGACCCACACAAGATTGAGGCGGTAATGGATTGGAAACAACCTAAATTGGTGAGTGAAGTGCGTAGTTTCCTTGGTTTGGCTGGATATTATCGAAGGTTTGTTGAGGGTTTTTTCTAAGATTGTTGTGTCGTTGACTAAGTTGTTGCAAAAGAATATTCGCTTTGAGTGGATGGATGTTAGACAACAAGCTTTCAAGAGGTTGGAGGAAGCTTTGGTGCAAGCTCCTGTCTTGATTCAACCAGAATCGGGTAAGGAGTTTGTTGTTTACAGTGATGTGTCATATGTTGGTCTAGGTTGTGTGTTGATGCATGGTGGGAAGGTTGTGGCATATGCATCTAGACAATTGAAGATGCATGAGCACAACTATCCTCCTCATGATGTAGAGCTTGCTGTAGTTGTGTTGCCTTGAAGATTTAGAGGCATTACCTTTACGGTGAGAAGTGTATGGTTTACACATATCATAGGAGTTTGAAATATCTAATGACCCATATAGAGTTGAATCTTAGGCAACGAATATGGTTGGAGTTGCTTAAGGATTATGATCTGATGATAGAGTGCCGTCATGGAAAGGCCAATTTTGTGGCTGATGCTTTGAGTAGAAAGGTGGTTGTTGAGTTGAGAGCGATGTTTGCTGGGTTGAGTATATCGTGTGATGGTTGGTTGACAGCCGAGTTACAAGTGAAACCTTCCTTAATTCAGTTAATTAAGGATAAGCAGTTGCTTGATGATTCTTTGGTGCCTCGTGTTCAGGATATAGCTGATGGTAATGCAACGGATTTCTGTTTCAATGATGATGGTGTTTTATGCTTTAAAAGTCGGGTAGTTGTGCCGGAGGATGTTGAGTTGAGGCGCACTATTTTGGCTGAAGCTCATAGCAGTCGTTTTGCTATGCATCTTGGTAGTACAAAGATGTATCGTGGTTTGAAGGATGAGTACTATTGGGTTGGGTTGAAAAGGGATGTTGCGGACTTTGTGAGCAAATGTATGGTTTGTCAGCTTGTGAAAGCTGAGCACAAGTTTCCTTCCGGTTTGTTGCAACCTTTGAGGATACCGAAATGGAAGTGGGAAAGGATTACGATGGATTTTGTGTCCGGTTTGCCTTTGACACCATCAAAGAAGAACTCCATTTGGGTTATTGTAGATCGTCTTACGAAGTGTGCGCATTTCTTAGATGTGCATACTACGTATACGTTTGATAAGTTAGCGGAATTGTATATTGTTGAGATTGTGCATTTGCATGGTGTGCCTCAATCTATAGTGTCGGATAGAGATCCAAGGTTTACAGCGAGATTTTGGGAGTGTCTACACCAAGCGTTGGGTACACGCTTGAATTTCAGCACTTCATATCATCCTCAGGCGGATGGACAGTCGGAGCGAGTTATCCAGGTGCTGGAGGATATATTGAGATGTTGTGTTATAGATTTCCAAGGTTCTTGGGAAAAGCAGTTGCCCTTAGTGGAGTTTGCCTATAATAATAGTTTCCAGGAAAGCATACAAATGGCTCTGTAGGAAGCTTTGTATGGAAGAAAGTGTAGAACGCCTCTTTGTTGGGTGGAGGCAGGGAAAAAGTTGGTTTCCTTGTCGGATTTGCTTTAGGGAATAACTGAGAAGGTGAAGCTCGTATGTGAGCGATTGAAGGCTGCTTCGGATCCTCAAAAGTCTTACGCGGATTTAAAGCGTAAGGAGATTGAGTTCGCGGTTGGAGATCGTGTGTTCTTGAAGGTATTGCCTTGGAAGAAGGTCATGAGATTTGGACGTAAGGGTAAGTTTAGTCTGAGGTTTATTGGACCCTATGAGGTTGTGGAGCGAGTTGGTCATGTTGCATATCGGTTGAGGTTGCCTCCCGAGGTTGAGAAAATTCATGATGTGTTTCAAGTTTCTATGTTGCGAAAGTATTGATCGGATCCATCTCACATGATGCACGTTGAGGAGATTCAGTTGAATCCGGATTTATCTTATGATGAGGAACCAGTGGGGATCCTTGATTCTAGTAGCAAAGTTCTTCGTGGTAAAACGATTGAACTTGTGAAGGTGTTGTGGTGACATCAGGGAGTTGAGGAGGCCACGTGGGAGAGCAAGACGGACATGTTGAAGCAGTTTCCGCACCTTTTTCCTTCAGGTAAGATTTCGAGGATGAAATTTCTTAAGTGGGGGAGAGTTGTAACCCCCCAGTTTTGGGCCTAGATGTTTTAGGCATCGGTTTAGGTTAGTCGAACCTAGAATTGGAGATTCGAGCCTTTAGAAGCGGTTTAGGTAAAACGTAGTCCCGGATATGATAAAATTATGAGAAAAATTGCTAAACTTTTTAAAATATATATATATATATATATTGAAGGATGGTGAAATCAATTTTAGAAAATGGGTCGTGGAAAGTCAAGATTTTAGATAGTGGCCATTATGTAAAAAGTGTAAAATTGGTTTTTAAGAACTAAATTAAAATGGGACAAGACTTAGAATCTTTAAGGAGCTTATATGTGTTTAAAAGCCTTTTTCCCTTCATATGACCAATTTTAAAATAGTATTTTTAAAAAGGAATAAAAAGAAAAGCTATTAATTAAAAGGGTTTTTTAATGAAATCAAAAGGATTTTATGTAACTTCTATTTCCTCACTTTCTTAACAGCCAAACACTTTCTTTTCTCTCAAAGATCTCAGATTCTATCATCCTTTTCTCTTCTTTTTGATTTCCTAAAAGTGATCTATCAATTTAATCAATGGAGCTTTGAAGTTTGCTTGCAAAATCTTTGTCAATTGAAGAAAAAAAGCTAAGATTGGAGGAAAGAGTTGATCAACCCTCTAATCAAGGTTCTTTAATAAAATTCCCAAGTCTTGTGCTTCCTAAATATTATTATTAATTGAGTTTTATGATTTGATTAATGAAAAATTTGTTAAATGGCTTAGTTGATGATTTTCCAAGATATTTGTTTGGGCACTTTTTTTATTGGTTTGATAATAATTTTAAAGTTGTTTTGGATGTTAAAGTTTAGGTTGTTAGTTATGGGTTTTTGGCTTGGAAATGTGAAATCTGAGTTGCTGGAGGTATAATGATGATATTAGGATGTTTTTGGATGTTGATTTATGGTTAAAATGTGATGGAAGTTTTTGTTGATGGTTGGGTTAAGTTTCGAGTAATATCGATTGAGTTTTCGGTTGTTTCGGATAGGCTTTTAAGTGCCTTTGGGCAGAGCTGTGGGTTTTTAGTGATTGTTGGTGGTTTTAATGTATTGAGATGCATTAATCCTCTGTTCTTGTGTGGTATAAACAAGGGAGAATTCTTTGGAAGCATTTGGTGAAGTTCTGGGGACTTCAGACACTTGATTTTCGCGTTGGCGATTGAGGTTTCACGAGTCGGTGAGTGGAAATGGAATTTCTAGCTTTGAAACATCTTAAAAGTGATTTTGGGAACTTAGTGTAAGCTTGAAACACTTTACTAAGTTCGGAAGTAAGTAAAGTGATTTTCTCCATCAGATCGTGCTATTATATGCTTATGGATGCACTTGATTTTATATGTGTTTACCTACTGTTTTAAAGCATGATTTTGAGTAAGTGATTTGCTGTTTATGATGTCATATTGCTAAAGGATGTACTAGGTAAGTGGTCCTTGTAAGTATGTGTTTATACATGTTTTATGAAGCATGGTTTGATGCTTAGAAATATGGCTTATTGTGAATACTTTGAAAACAGTGTGGTTTATGCTAAATGAGAATTATATTGGCAAGTGATGTTGTGTAAAGTGGTTTACAAATGAAATCGGATATAGTTAGTTGGCTATAGGATTGGGTACAATATAAACAAGTCACCTTGGATGTTGCGGGGTTGTGATTGTACCGAAGACTCCATCCAAGTACCCCTAAAAAATGAGGAATTTGAGTTGTGTCCCATCTCTCCTTAGTGGGGTTATACATCTACCGATGAGTGGTGTTGAGGGGTTGTAAGGTACCGAATACTCCACCACAGGTGTCACAACGGTGGAGGGTAGCTCCCGTGTGTGAACCTTGAGATGGTAGTGAGAATGTATGAAGTGTTGGGACAATACTTGGGAATTCGTGTATCTAATACGTTTTGAGAAATGAGAATGTTTTTGGTCACTTGCGAGCCAATATAATTGATTAATTGCTAAGAAATGTATATGAGTGCATAGCAGGTAAATGCATGTCTTACTCTTAAGCTTTGCATATTGGTAGCTATTCATGGGAAGGCTTAAGTTGTGTGTTAGAAAATGGTTTTTCTTTTGAAGTATCTGATACTTGATGCATATGGTATGACATGCTAATTTTTGTTAATGAAGTGCATTGATTTCAAGAAAGCATGATGGTTTTCAGAATGTGTAAAACGAAATTTATGCATTGTTGGTGTTTGTGGGTTTTGAGCACTTCTCGCTAAGCTTATATGCTTACGCTCTCTTTTGTTCGTCAATGCAGATAACTAAGTGTTTGGAGGCAACAACTTGCAAGGGAATCCTAAGAGACTTCACTTTGAAAGTATGTATTGGTTACATACTAGGGTAATAAGGGCAATGGGGGATATCATGGTTTGTTTGGGTGATGTGTATGAATACCCTTTGAGCATGTTTGCTTTATGATTTTATACTTGTAAAAGGCATATATTTGGTGTTTGGAGTATTGGTTTGAGTTTTGACTCTTGAGTGGCTCATTTGTTAGGTTGCATGCCTTTAGTTTTCCATTGATGAATTAGCCATGCTTTGATGCTAAGTATGTTGCAAATGTTTGAGGATTAATGTTTAAATATGATGTATGCATGTTGGAAACATGTTGGGTTGGTTTAGGATTGTTTATAGAGGGAAAAACTAGCAAAATGTGTCATTACAGGCCCAGGTGTTTCGGAACACTCGAGCCTGTACCGAAATGGTGAGCCTGAGATGGCCTTAGTGTTTCGAAACGGATAAGGTCTGTTTCGGTACGTTTTGCTACTGGAAACCAGAGTTTGGAAAAACCTCAAGGGCGTTTCGACACAGGCTCGTGTTTCGGTACAGGGCTAGCCTGTACCGAAACGGTTGGCAGTTACGTTAGTTGATGGAATATTCTGAAGTTTTGATTCTTTACGTTTTAGTCCCTGCATGTGGTGGATGCAATTAAATGAGCATGGATGATTATTTTGTGATGGGTTTTGACTGAGATGCATGTAATGTGATTAACTAAAGGACGGTAACACAAAAATGGCTTAAGTCCCTATGAGTCGGAAAAATTACAAATCGGTCCCTAAAATTCGTGAATGAATTAAATTGATGGTTGATCGAGTTACGAATGATCCGTAGTAATGTTTATCACATAGGAACCTAATTTGCATCTAGATAAAGAAAAAATAATAATAATAATATGGTTGTTTATTGAGGTAAACATTCCCGATTTACTTCAATATTCCCCGTGTGACACATTTGGTTCGATCTATCGGCTAGGCCGGGGCAGGGGGTTACACTATGTGTAACACGGACCAATATGGATAAACATGGGCCAATGTTACCTATGTTCAAATGTGATCCAAGGCAAATGTTCTAAAAGATATAAAGTCAGATGTGAACTCATGTATGAACTCAGATATAAACTCAGATAAGAACTGTGAAAGAACTCCTATAAGCTTTGAATAAGATATGAAACCCCTAAGACTAGGAATAAGACTCTAGATAAATCTTTCATAAAACAAAGCTAATATAAGATATTACTTGGAAGAATAAGATTGAACTATACCATCTTTAACTAATATGCATCGAATAACCTCATATGCTTTATTTACATTGATTCATATCATCCTTTATCATTTAAATATTTATATGCCATACATTTTAAGGTCACTACCTCACTAAGATATGTAAGCTTATTTATTTTCATTGCATGCATTTCAGGTTATTCACGTTCGTAGTAATCGGATCGTGCCAGAGCAGTTGCAAGTCATTTCTTTTAAGCAATGAGTAATGTACCCTTTGCCTAACTCCTAGTGGTGGCATATGAACTTCGATTTTCATGATGCATTCTAGCATTCCATGCTTTGTTTGATGTTAAGTATACTATATTCTTGGCAATATTAAGATATGCATGTTATAAATGGTCGAATGATGCTTATATGTTGTATGTAGTATAATGAATATGTAAATGGTTATGTAAGATAAGATAAAAAGTGATAGTTTGATGTTGTGCTTGAAGACCCATTTTAAATAATGAGAATTGAACTTTGAATCTATTCGTTACTAGTTACAATAAGTTGGAATGATAGAAGTATGATTAGAATTATGTTTAAATATCTTTGAATTGGACTTGAATATGCTTTGAAATGAAGACTTGAGTAATGTTCATATGGTTGCCATGTATTTTTATGAGTGAAGTTCTAATCATATTTCTATTCTAATTAGAATAGTTTGTAGAATGTGATAAATGATGCTACAACATGAGTCTTTGATATTTCTTGAGATTAGGTTTGCGTCATTTCGTTACTTTTGGTGCAAGATGTACCAAATGATAAAAATGAGTGAAATAGAACAAAAATATGGGATTCCAGCCAAATAGGCATAAAGGATCGATCCCTTGGATCCCAATAATAAATTAAAATGATCTTTCAAGAATTTAGTGTAAAAGGATCGATCGCGACCTAAATAGGATCGATCCCTTGAAGTTTGAAAAGTTTACAATTTAGTCCTTGAGCTGTATCTTAACCAATTGATGTCAGAATTGATCTTTAATTTTTTAAGTTCATAATTTTGTAAGAATATATGTTTAAGAGTATATTTACTCATTAAATTGAATATTTTAAAAGATCCTCAAATATTTTAGAAATTTACAAATAGGTCCTTATCTTTTGAAATTTCATTGTTTAGCCCCTATTTGTTATTCATGACACATATGTCAATAATTACCATGATTATGTTATAATGAGACTTAAATTCAGTAAGAGAAAACCTAGATAATGATTTATAAATTCTTTAACTTTGAAATATTTATACTTTAGTCCCTGAATTTTGAAATCTTTGCAATTTGGTTCATAATGACTAAAATCAAAATTGTTTAGATTATGATCTATGATGTTTAATGATTTGCTTTAATATTGTGTATGAATTGTAATAATTTTTTATGTTTTTTATTTACCAATTTTTTCTATTTTGAATTTTGATAACATCCCCGATCCCGATTTTCTTCTAGACCAGGTAGGGGGTGTTACAAAAGTAGTCATAAACAAGGTCAACTATAATGTATGCGCTTCAAGTCATGCCTTAATAATGACAATGCTATGAATCATATTCAAAAACACAATTAACATTTAACAATATTATTCCTTGGATCGAATCAAGATAGTGGATACGCGAATCCTTACGCCTCACCAAATCAATAAACGGTCTCAATCCTCCATGTAACACCCTGAAATTCGGCGTAGTCGGAATTAAGTTCTGATGATCGGATATCCTACATTGATGAAGCCTAAATATTGTATCGACTAGTTAATTATTGATATCGAACCTCAATTGAGTTTAAAACATCGTCATCGGATCCTATTGAATATTATTGAACATTGGTTATTGTCATTGAACCTAAATATTGTAAGTGTCAGTAAGTTTTCATTGAACATTGGTTATTGTCATTGATATTGTAATTGTGTATTGTCATTGATATGGGCATTGTCATTGGATTATTACTTAGAAACCATCGGACATTGATATTAATATCAAACTATGAGTTATTGATGATGAGATACATATATTGGTCATCGACGATATTGAATTCACCGGACATTGGTATATCATTGATTATTGAAATAAATATGAATATTGCAACCATGGATTGGAATGGACTTTGGATAAAATTGGCATGCCATAGAATTCATGAGCTCAGTGTACGGGTAGACTACGGTCCTAAGGCTACGACCTATATTGATTTGGTGAGGCGGAGGGATGTGTTGTTATTGGTCATATTGGCAAGGCAGAGGGACTAGACCATTTATTGATTTGGCGAGGCGTGGGAATTCGCGTATCCATGATCTTAATTCAATCCAATGACTAAGAATGAATTGAAATATGTTTATACATTGTATATTATTGCATAGCATCAACATCGTTGGCATGAGATTATGTTTAAGTATAATCATGGCATTATTGTTACTTATATTGTTTGTGACTACCTCACTAGGCAAAGTATGCCTAACGTGTCTCATCTCATGCATTTTCAGGTTAAGAAGGTTTGTGTGTCGGATGATCGGATCGGCAAGCCAGACAAGTTACTACCAGCCCCAAGTAATGTGTTTTTGTCTTATAAACTCCTAGGAAGGTGGCAAAGTAGTCGAACTAGTCATTTTCGCCTATTTTGATATGTTGGTGTATTGCCTAAGTTGTAATAAGTTATAAAGCTTAAAATGGCCTTTTGGTGAAGTTTAAAAAGGATGGAAATTGCATACATAGCTCAAAAAGGTAAAAACATGGTAAACATATTCATATGGTCGTGAAACTTGGCATGCTAGTAGTTTATACTATTGAAATATTGCGTATGGAGTTTCGTTGCATTTGGACATCGTTTGACAAGGTAAATCGAATAAAAACCAGCAAAAATCTGTCATTACAGGCCATGCCGTATCAAAACGGGTGATGATGTTTCAGTACGGGTGTCCAATATTGAACCTAAGAGTATGGGTGTACCGAAACGAAATAGAGCTGTTCCGGAACATTTTGTCACTAGAGACCAACATTTCGGTATGAGTTCATAACGCACCGGAACGAGTCAAGTCAAATTCAAAGGTGGCCAATCCATTCTGATACGGGTCAAGCCTGTATCGAAACGGTCAAAAGGAAAAGATCAACAAGAGTTGACTCTTGTGCATCCGTTTCGAAACAACCTAGAGTGTTTCGATACGGGGTTAGGTAAGTTAGTTAATGACTCTTGGAAAGTTTGATAATGTTATAATCTAATCACCGAATTTTTGTAGAGACAATTGATTGTGTTAATGATCCCCGAATTGAATGAAATCTTGTAGACCTGCCTTTGAATAATGAATTTAATTTTGGTGAAGCCATCCACATCGAAGAACCTCTAGTTTGTCAAAATTACAAGTTAGTCCCTGATATTTGTAAAATTTGTGAAATGGCCCTAAGTTGTTAATTTTGGTCCTCGCCTGATTAAATTGGACTAGTGAGTACTTTGATAACGTTTGTATGTCTAATATTGATTAAAGTAACGTTGATAAGATGAAATTTTATCGCATTGATCATCATATTGTCCATCGGTAACACGCTCCGACCCGGTTCTCTCCCAGGCCGGGAAGGATGTGTTACATTTGTGGTATCATAGCTAGAGTTTAGTCGATTCTAGGACTAAACCGAGGTTTATTGCATTGTTATTGTGTTACTTTGCCACCTAGGAGTTTTATATTGTGTATATTGTGACTTGTCGACTAATCCGATCTTTCATATAGATATGTATGAGACAAATGAAGCTCATATTGAGGAGCTTGCTACCGGCTCCTCGACACATGGCGAGGAGATTAGAGGAGCAAATCCTCAGAATCCACCGCAACCATAGGACCCTCATGTTCATGGCACTTAGCCTGTAGCACCTAGTGCTCAGGCTGAATGCTATCAGAACATGGCTAACATGTTCAAGCAATTTATGACTGCGATGCAAGCAACACCATCAGTTAAGCCTACCCCTTCTGTTGTCCAGTATGTCTGAGCCCCTGTGGACAAGCTGGCTTCGCTCCGATCCTTTTTTTTCACCATACAGGATGATGATAATCCTGAAATTACTGAATATTGGCTGGACAACACACTTTGTATCTTGAATAAACAGTTGCAGTGTTCGGATGAACACAAGTTGGAATGTGCTATTGCATTGTTGAGCGATAATGCTCTTATGTGGTTGGAAACTACTATTCTCACAGCTCCTGAAGAATCGGTTACCTGGGAGTTCTTTCTCCAAGAATTCCAAAATAAATATATCAGTGAATACTATCTCGCAGAAAGACGAAACACCTTCCTCCATCCGAGGCAAGGAGGACAACCTATCGAGCAGTATATTCAATGATTTCTATAAGTATTGCCGATATGGAGCTGAGTTTATAAAGAAGGAAGAAGACAAGTGTAGAATGTTCATAGCTGGCCTCAGTGATGAATTGCGACCTATGTTTACAGCTCTTGGAATCACCAATTTCTAGGATTTGGTGAACCGAGTCAAGGCCACCGAAGCTGCCCTGAAAGCCCAACGAGCTGGTGGGTCTGGGAAGTTTGAGAAGAGGTTTAGAGATGATTCATGACCTCTAAGATGGAACAAAAAGGGGAGATATCAAGGCCCCAAGCAGAATGTCTACCCACAGCCTTCCCGCTCCGGGAACATTGAGAGACCTCAGTCTGTGACGCAGTCTTTTGCCAAAGCAGTGTCTACTAATAGCACTGGAGGATTTAACCGAGGTAACCAATATCCATTGTGTAATTATTTTCAAAACAAGCATTCGGCTGGACAGTGTCGTAACCAGACTGGAGCTTGTTATTATTGTTGTGAGCAAGGTCACTTTATTCATGACTGTCCTATGAATACAACTAAATCTGTGGCCACACCGACTACTGCTGCTTCTCCTGCTCAATCCTTCCGAGGCAAAGGATCGAAGTAGGGTTCTTTTGGGACTTTTGGATGACCGAGCAGACCAGGGAAGCCCTTTAACAAACAAGATTCAAAGGCTCCTGTCCAAATGTATCATGTGAGGAGCAGGGAAGAAGAAGATGAAACTGATGTCATTGCAGGTACCTTTGAGTTATATTCGCATCCTTTATATGCATTGATTGACCCTGGTTCAACCCATTCATTCATAAGTACCATTGTAGTTAAAAAGTATAACATGTCTTTTGAACCAATGATATCGAGAATCTCTGTAACCAAACCCCTAGGAGATTGTGTCACCGTAAGGGTAGTGTGCAAGAATTGTACCTTAATGATTCAAGGGATTCATTTTCCGGCCAATTTGTTGGCTTTACCGATCCATGAATTCGATGCTATCCTAGGCTTAGATTGGCTTAGTGAACATCAAGCTTGGGTAGATTGTTGTAAGAGAAAGTTGTATCTTAGGGGTTTGGGTAAAGAAAGTGTTGTTCTGAGGAATGCGAGGAATCCATCGTTGTATGCCTTGTCATTGGAAACCAAAGGTGAGCCGCAACTATAGAACATTGACACCGTATGTGTATTACCTGATGAACTTCCAGGATTGCCCCCAACCCGTGAATTGGAATTTGGCATCGAGGTGCAACCTAGGGCTACTCCAGTTTCCATTGCACCATATTAGATGGCGGCTGTGGAGTTGAAAGAATTAAAAGCTCAAATTCAGGACCTTATGAACAAGGGTTTCATTCAACCGAGATCTTCGCCTTGGGGAGCACCAGTTCTCTTTGTCAAAAAGAATGGTGGTTGTATGCGATTGTGCAATGACTATAGACAACTGAATAAAGTAACCATCAAGAATAAATATCCATTGCCTAGAATAGACCACTTGTTCGACAAATTAAAAGATGCATCTGTGTTTTCTAAGATCGATTTAAGGTTGGGCTATTATCAAATGAGAGTCAAGGAGTGTGATGTGCCCAAGACTGCCTTCCGTACAAGATATGGACACTATGAATTCTTGGTGATGCCTTTTGGGCTAACTAATGCACCGACAGCTTTTATGGACTTAATGAATTGGGTATTTAGACCCTATCTTGATAAATTCGTGGTGGTGTTTATAGATGACATCTTGATCTATTCTAAGAATGAAACGGAGCATCGAGATCATCTTCGTATTGTACTTCAGACTCTAAGAGAGAAACAGTTGTATGCAAAGTTTTCCAAGTGTGAGTTCTGGCTCACCGAAGTTGCCTTTCTGGGGCATCTTGTATCAGCTTCAGGCATTCAAGTGGACCCGAAGAAAATCCAAGCTATTGTAGATTGGCATTCACCGAAGAACATTAGTGAAGTCAGAAGCTTCCTTGGGCTTACTGGCTATTAGCGTAGATTCGTGAAAGGATTTTCTATGTTAGCTGCTCCTTTAACCAAATTATTGAGGAAAGAAGTTCCTTTTGTTTGGACTGAGGTTCAACAATGAAGCTTTGATCGGTTAAAACAAGTTCTGACCCATGCACCTGTCTTGACCCAGCCCGAGTCTGGGAAAGACTATACAGTTTACAGTGATGCATAGCACATTGGGTTAGAATGCATATTGATGCAAGAAGGCAAGGTTATTGCTTATGCTTCGAGGAAACTTAAGCCACACGAGATGAATTATCCCACCCACGACCTTGAATTGGCTACAGTTGTCTTTGCATTGAAAATCTGGAAGCATTATTCTACGGGGAGAAATGCTATCTTTTCACCGACCAGAAAAGCCTCAAATATTTGTTAACTCAAAAGGAGTTGAATCTTCGACAACGGAGGTGGATGAAACTTCTTAGAGATTATGATCTAGTCATTGATTACCATCCGGGAAAGGCCAATGTTGTAGCTGATGCGCTCATCTGCAAACCTCTGCCTGGTAAGCATTGATAATAGACTTGAAGTTATAGGTATTGTGAAGTACATTAACTCATTGTAATATTGCTATATTGTAGCCCCTCGAGTAATTAACGCTCACTTTTGACTTCGGAAGCATCATTGTCTCGTAGCTGAGCTTCAAGTTCAGTCTACCATCATTACACGAATCAAGGATTTGCAAGAGCAAGATCCTGAGCTTCAAATCATTGTCTCTAAGCTACAGGATAATCCGGACTTCAGAATTAATTCTGAAGGACTCCTATGTTACCATGATGGAGTTTGTGTACCTAATGATGAAACTCTTCGCATTGACATCCTTTCTGAAACTCATTCAAGTTCTTTTTCTGTTCACCCCGGGTCTGTGAAAATGTATAAAAACCTACGTGAGCTCTATTCATGGCCAAGAATGAAGCATGCCATAATTGATTACATTTCCAAATGCCTCACATGTCAACGTGTTAAGGCAGAACATTGTGCTCCTACTAGACTATTACAGCCTATCGATCCACTAAAATGGAAATAGGAAAAGATAACCATGGACTTTGTTAGTGGTCTACCGTTAACCCCTGCAAAGCATGATGCTATATGAGTTATTGTAGATCGTTTCACGAAGTCAACTCACTTTATACCAGTTACAATATACTACGGTCTTCCTAAATTAGATGACTTGTATATCAAGGAAGTAATCCGACTCCACGGAGTACCTAAGTCTATCATCTCAGATCGGGATCCTCGATTTGCATCTCGGTTTTGGAGAACCTTACAAGGAGCTCTGGGTACCAGAGTTAATCTTAGCACCGCTTTTCACCAGTCAGAAAGGGTAATTCATGTAAATCATCGAACAATATGTCTATTAAAATCCTAGAAATTCGCATTGTTATTGAATCCCCTTATACAGATATTGAAAGACATGCTTCGGGCATGTATTATCAATTTTGGTGGAACTTGGGAGAAATCTCTACCTCTGGTCGAGTTTGCCTACAACAACAGTTACCAAGCATCCATTCAAATGGCCCCGTATGAAGCATTATATGGTAGGCGATGCAGAAATCCCTTGTGTTGGTCGGAGCTTGGTAAGGGCAAGATGTTAGGCCGTGACTTGCTTCATGAAACTGAAGAACGAGTTACCATTATTCATGATCGTTTAAAAGCTTCCTTTGATCGACAAAAGGCTTACGCTGATCTTAAAAGAAGAGACATTGAGTATGAAGTTGGTGAAAAAGCCTTTCATAAAGTGTCACCGTGGAAGAAGGTTCTGAGATTTGGCAAGAAGGGGAAGTTGAGTCCCGGGTTCATTGGACCCTTTGAAATCATTGAAAAGATTGGCCCAGTGGCATATCGGCTATTGCTACCCTCGGAATTGAGTAAAATCCACGATGTCTTTCATGTATCAATTCTTCGAAAGTATCGATCTGACCCATCACAGATTGTGGAACCCGAATCTATGGAACTTCGACCAAATCTATCCTACGAGGAAGAACCGGTTCAGATTCTTGCTAAGAAAGTTAAGAGACTTCGCAACAAAACTGTACCGTTAGTTAAAGTGCTCTGGAGAAGTCCCACTGTTGAGAAAGCCACTTGGGAGCCTGAAGAGACTATGAGACAAAAATATTCGCATCTCTTCAGTTCAGGTAAAAATTTGAGGATGAATTTTTCTTAAGGGGGAGAGTTATAACACCCCAAAATCCGGCCTAGTCGGAATTAAGTTATGATGATCGGAAATCCTACATTGATGAAGCCTAAATATTGTATCGAGTAGTTAATTATTGATGTCGAACCTCAATTAAGCTTAAAACATTGTCATCTGATCCTATTGAATATTATTGAATCTATATTGTGACTAAATTACAGGAAATGAAAAGTGGGGGGCAAAACCATAGATTGGTGAGAGTTGAGGGACTAATCTTGTGATTAGCCCCTCTACAGTTAAAAATCTCCTACGTGGGAAATTTTGGTGAAGTTGCTTCACCATGAGGAAAGCTCAATTGTTGAGCTTAATTAGTAAAATCTCTCGATAAAAGAATGAAAAGCTTACCCGAAAAACATTGAAGCATACACCTCTCCATCTTTTCATCTTCTTCATTTTCAACCTTAAGCACACACCTCTATTGGAGGAATTTAAAGCTTTGTAATTTCTCCGTTCTATCGATATTGAATCGTTGCTATTGATCGGGTAAGCTATAATCCTTCATCGGTTATTGGATTCCATGGATATATTGAGTGTACTATAAACTAAGGTTTTGACTATCCATTGATATCTCATCGTTTTCGTCTCTATTCAAATCAGTTATTGATCTTGATATCGAAATACCGATCATCATAGTTTTCTATTGATTTTCTGGCTCAAGAAGTTGAGAAAGAGGTTTCACCATCTCCATCACAAGCTAGGAACAAAGGGATTGCTATCCGAGAGCCTTGAAGCTTCAGATTGTTAAGGTGAGTGTAGTCGGAGTCTCAGGTTTAGACGAAAGGCCTTCCCAGATCATTATTTGATATTTTAGATTACATCGCTAACATTGTTGTTGAAGAAATTGCATTGGATGGTTAATCGAACACTTTGGTAAGTGTCGGTAAGTTTTCAGTGAACATTGGTTATTGTCATTGTGTATTGTCATTGATATGGGCATTGTTATTGGATTATTACTTAGAAACCATCATACATTGATATTGATATCAAATTATGAGTTATTGATGATGAGATACATATATTGGTCATCGACGATATTGAATTCACCGGACATTGGTATATCATTGATTATTGAAATAAATATGAACATTGCAACCATGGATTGGAATGGACTTTGGATACAATTGGCATGCCATAGAATTCTAAGCTCAGTGTACGGGTGGACTACGGTCCTAAGGCTACGACCTATATTGATTTGGTAAGGCGGAGGGATGTGCTGTTATTGGTCATATTGGCGAGGTGGAGGGACTAGACCATTTATTTATTTGGCGAGGCGTAGGAATTCGTGTATCCATGATCTTGATTCAATCCAAGGACTAAGAATGAATTGAAATATGTTTATACATTGTATATTATTGCATAGCATCAACATCGTTGGCATGAGATTATGTTTAAGTGTAATCATGGCATTATTGTTACTTATATTGTTTGTGACTACCTCACTAGGCAAAGTATGCCTAACGTGTCTCATCTCATGCATTTTTAGGTTAAGAACGTTTGTGTGTTGGAAGATCACATCGGCAAGCCAGACAAGTCACTACCAGCCCCAAGTAATGTGTTTTTGTCTTATAAACTCCTAGGAAGGTGGCAAAGTAATCGAACTAGTCATTTGCACCTATTTTGATATGTTGGTGTATTGCATAAGTTGTAATAAGTTATAAAGCTTCAAATGGCCTTTTGGTGAAGTTTATAAAGGATGGGAATTGCATACATAGCTCAAAAAGGTAAAAACATGGTAAACATATTCATATGGTCATTAAACTTCGCATGCTAGTAGGTTATACTATTGAAAGATTGCGTATGAAGTTTCATTGCATTTGAACATCATTCGATAGGATAAATTGAATAAAAACCAGTAAAAATCTGTCATTACAGGCCAGGCCATATCAAAACGGGTGATGACGTTTTGGTACGGGTGTCCAATATTGAACCTAAGATTATGAGTGTACCGAAATGGAATAGAGTCGTTCCGGAACATTTTGTCACTAGAAACCAACGTTTGTTTAAACTGGTTCGGGTTAAATCAATTAAAAGAAAATATTTTAATAGAAAAAAAGTGGTCTTTTATTTAAAGAGGCAAAATGGGAATTTTGGTAAATGAAATAAAGAAAGAAAAGAAAAGAAAAGTTTGAAAAAAAAGCCATCTTCTTCAAAAATCCCATTTTTCACCAAAAACCTCTCCTAAACCCTATTTTCACTATTCCATTGCCCAAATTCCTCTTTCAAGCAAGATTTTTCAAGGTAATCTCTTCCTTGCTTAGATTCTTACATATTTAACATGTACTCATTGAAAACTCTTTTAAACCCACTAAAATGCATTTTTTGTTTTGGGTTGGAGAAATTGGTATTTTCATGGGATTTTCGTGTGGGTATTTTAATGTCATGTTTAAGGGTGTTTTTAATCATGTTTTTGTGTCTTAAAATGCTAAAATGGTGGCCAATGGTAGGAAACCCAAAATGGGTCTAAAAATGGGATTTTTGGGTTGAAAATGTTGAGTTTTTGGCTTGGTTTTGGTTTGAAATCGTGGCTGGTGGATCCTTTGATGTTGAGGGGTGTTTTTAGATGATTCTGGTGTGTTTGGGATGTTTAATTTGATGGGTTATTGTTGGGCTTTTCTTAAGAACGAGTTTGATGATATTTAGATGGATTTCGGCTTTGAATCGTTGAGAGAATGTTGTGGATTTGTGAACTGGTGTTTGACAGTGAATTTATGGAAGATAGGGGAGTAATACATTGTTTTTGGTTGTTTAGAAACAGGGGAAACGAGTTTGGGTCCTTTGGAAGCGATATCGGGTGTTACGGAGGCTTGAGATTGGTGTTTCGACTTTCATTTGGGCTCTATCGGTGAGTGGTAATGTTTTGAAGTTTAAAATGATTCAATGTGGTTTCTTGGGGGTTTGGGTGGAGCCTTAAGGGCTAACCTAAACCCAAGTGTAAGTTTGCCAAATTTACCTTGTTTCGTTAAGTGTTGGTGTGTGCGATTGTTTGTGTTGTTGTGTGAAATGTGGATTGCCTTTACTCTCCGTTTTAATGTTATTGTGTAGTAGTTGTTGATGTAAAGCCTCAAGTGATGGTTAGTCGTTGTATACGGTGATGTGTAGTCCCACCGGTAGTGACTAGTAGATGAGTACGGTGATGTGTAGTCCCATCAAAAAAATGCTAGTTGTTGTGAACGGTGATGTGTAGTCCCACCGGGATTGGTTGTGCGTGTGCAAACCATGTTTCGTCTATGCTTACATTATTACTTCTCTTTCTTAAATGGTTTGCTTTTAAACTAAGATATATGTTTTAAACAACATTTTTGTTGCGTTTTAGAGCTCCGCTCACTAAGCTTTTAAGCTTACGCTCTCTTTTTCCAACAATGAAAATCGTTAGAGGCTCCGGGTGGCAAGTGGGCAAGTGAGGAGTTCTTGGGGTTCTTGCTAAGCTCAAAGTATGGTTTTTGTGGTTGTAATAATACTTAGACAATGGGAATATTAGGTTTTATGTTAGGGAGTTGGTGTTCAAACTCTTATGTTTGGCCTTGTTTATGTTGCTAGCATGTTTTTATTGTTGATACCATGTATTGTTGAAGTTTGTTATGGCTTTTGGTGGATTACTTTGCATTTTGGCATGTTGGGGTTTTTGGAAGCTAAGTGCTCTTATGTGCCTTGAACTTGAAATCCATTTTATTGCGTGTATGCATGTTTGAAGTCGTGTTTAGGGTGTCTTGCCTCTAGATTGATTGTATATTGAGATGCCATGTGGGTTGTGATGTTTCAGGGAAAGTTTGAGGACGTTTGGAGATGTCAAAATATGTTTTCGGGCCAAATTGTGCCCAGGCGTTTCGGAACCCCTGATATGGTTTCAGAATGGTCAAGCACCAGGGGTACCCGTATCGGAACGGGGGTGGTGCCGTTTCGGTACGATTTGCCACTTGAGGTTCATGTTTCAGAACCATGTAGGGTCGTTCTAGTACGTGTGGTCACTGGAGGTTCCCGTTCCAGAACAAGGTGGGACCGTTCCAGAACGTCTTGATATTGCTTTTTAAATGAAGCCCGCGTTTCGGAACGGGCAGACCTATTTCGAAACGCAGGTGGTTAAAACGGTTACAAGGCATCTTTGAAAGTTTCTGAATGTTACATTTTAGTCTCTAATGCTTGTATGCTTCCTAAATGAGTCATGTGTGCCCCCTTTGTGATAATTTTGCCTCGTGTGTATGAATTTGACAAATAAGCAACTTGGTAAGTTTAAATTATCGTATGCCTTCTGATTGGTTTGCGTTTCTTCTTTCGTTCTTCTGATGTTTCCTCCACGCATAGGATTAAAGATGATAATTAGACAAGATAAATAAAAAGAAAATAGGGCTGCTAATCGGAGTGAGGCCTTAACGGGTTTCGCTTCGATTTTCCCCATGTAACTCGTTCGGTTTGGTCTGTTGGCTAGGCCGGGACGAGGGGGTTACATTTGGTGGTATCAGAGCCTCGGTTACGAGGTCTCTCGGGAAGGTAAGTCAGGTTAGTTGGTTTGTTTTGTTTGGTTGCTATTGCATGGTGTATGAAAGCATATTTTATTGTTCTTGTTGTTGGTTGAAGTTCAGTCGAGTGTTCCCATTGCTAGGTGTTGTTATTGGAAAATGGTTTTGGTTTAAAGAGCTTGAGAACTTGGATCATTGCGCTTGCTAACCTCATGTTTTCTAGTGTGTGATGTGTTTGTTGTTTTAGATTTTATCTTCGTTATGGTAAGACCGAGAGGACGGCATAGAGCGGGTGACCAGGCACCCGGGGATGTGCCTCATGTTCCTCCTGCTCCTGATGGTAATGGGGTGAGTGGAGAAGGTAATGGACCTCAGGCCGGTGCAAATGTTGGGGGTAATGGAGCTCAGGCGGGTCAGGGTCCGGCAGGTGCAAACTTGACTCATTTGATTCAGACTATAGTCGTGGCCTTTCAGACAGCTTTAGCAGGTATGCATGCTGCAGCACCACCTCAGGGTGCGGGGACAGGTTTACCCCTTGAGAGACTTTGTAGTTTGGGTGGAGTTGAGTTCCGTGGTTTGACTCCCGAGGGATCAGAGGCTTGGCTCGATAGTAGTACACGCATCTTAGGTCAGATGAAGTGCTCAGATGCTCGTAAGTTGGGTTGTGTCGTCTCCTTGCTTCAGGGAGATGCGTATGCTTGGTGGACTACTGTTACTTCGGGTATGGCAGAGGAGGATGTCACTTGGGAGTTCTTTAGAACAGCCTTTAAGAAGAAGTATCTTGGAGTCTGATATCAGGATGAGAAGAAGAGAGAGTTTATGGCCTTGGTTCAGGGTAGTAAGACGGTGTCCGAGTACGAGGTTCAGTTTGTGAGGCTGAGCCAGTATGCTCCCGAGTTGGTTCCCAGTGAGAGGGAACGGTGTGAGCGTTTCCGATATGGTTTGACTAGGGATGTGAAGACTTATATGCTCGCTTCTGATCACACTGAGTTTGATGTTTTGGTCTCTAGGGACAAAGATATTGAGCAGAACTTAGGCTCGAGTACTCGTGCTAGTGGGTCTGATTCCGGAAAGAGACATGCGGATTGGGACAGAGATCATGCCAAGAGGCACAGAGATAAGAGGTATCAGTTCGATTCGAGACATAGGGGCGGTAACCATGGACGGGGCCATCAGGGCCAAGGGGCTGTTGTCCACACTCCTGAGTGCACTAGATGCGGGAGACGCCATCAGGGAGAGTGTATGGGTACCTTTGGAGTATGTTGGAACTGTGGTTCCCGAGATCATTTGAGGCGTAACTTTCCATACCCAGCTAGGGGCGGACCGGCTCCAGCTAGGGGGTTTGAGCATTAGAGAGGCTGTGGGCGCGGTCGAGGTAATTTTCAGCCGAGGAACGATAGTCAGAGGAACTTAGCTCTTGTGGTGGCAGTTCAGCCCGAGGGTGGAGGACCGGCTAGGGTGTATGCACAGCGAGAGGCAGGGAATGACACGGATGTCATCGCAGGTAATTTCTAGTTACAGTCATTGACTTTGCTTTCTTTGATAGATTCGGGTTCGACAAATTCGTACATTTTGGGTGAACATGTGTAACACCCCAATTTTTTAAGGTAAAAAAATATATAAATAGAGAAGTGCAGCTGGGGAGACTCAAACACGCGACCTTCGGAATGGTGTGCAAAGGCCTTGGCCAACCGAGCTAAGTCAATCCTTAGTCTTAGTCTGCATTGTCTTAATGTCAAGCTTGTATTCAATTTGAAAAAAAATGAATAAAAATAAAGCTCGTTTTACCCCCTTTCATCTGCCTTTTTTATGGAAATTAAATGCCAAAAAAAAATGTCTCGTTTTCCTTCTCTGCAGCCTTTTCACCTTCCCGATCGGCCGTCGTCGATCTTCGTCACCGTCGGGCGGTGGTTGTCACCGCTTACATCACTTGAGGCGCCACGTCGTCGCGATCTCAACCTTGGCCACCACGCGCGTCGTCGGGCCGCCTTCCGCCGGCAAACCTCAATTGAAGCCCCGACAAGAAACCCAACTAACGCCACTGTTTCTCGTGTTTTTCGGCATCGGTTGCCGTCCATTCACGAAACGGACACCAGATCTGGGCTCCTGACGTGGCGGCGAGCAAAATCCTACCGGCAAATCGTCCGTCCGACGACGGCAAGGCTCTCGTCGAAGCTTCGTATTTTCCGGCGCAATGTTCGCATTTCAGGTAAATTTTTGGCTCGTTTTCAGCTTATTTTGTACTGTTATCGTGTGGTTTGGAATGTGGATTTGATGTGCATCTGTTTTCCGGCAGAATCGATGCCAGAAGTGTCTCCGGCGACCACTTTCCGACGATCGGCCGACCAGGCCTTATCAAAAGGTAAAACCCGGTCAGAACTGGTTTAACTCTGTCCGAGTTCAACCCGGTCTGAACCCAAACTCGAACCCGTGCCTGACCCATTCGATTCGAACCCGATAACCCGACCCGTATCCGAGCCCAACCCGTCTGCCGAGTCAGCTCAGTGAGTCAGCCGAGTCAACTCAGTTGACCTTTGCCCCTTGACCTGCTGACGTCAGCGTTGACCGTTGACCTGCTGATGTCAGCGTTGACCCGCTGACGTCAGTGTTGACTTTGACCAAAAAGTCAAATTTTTCGAAAATCCCTATCTTATGTTTTTCGACGTCCTGAGTCCGTTTTTGAAGCCCATTTTGTAAAATTCTGACCCAAAAGCCTCCGAATCGGACCTTGAACCCGAACTTATATATGTATCTAATTATTCAGGTAGGGGTACTGTGAATAAGGATTGAATTATAAATTTGTGTAATTGAAGGTACCCACAGTTCCTTGAATACGAATTGTTAAGGGACATCAAATCCGGGTTCGAGTGTTCGAACGTCGTTCACGGATAGACCGATGTAGCTTGGAGCCAAGGTAATACATTACTACCTTCTGCATGCTTCTAAAACTTGTTGGTATTCGGATAATGCTTGCACGACTATGATTGAGTATGTGATTAATTCTGCTACTGTCAATCAATTAAGAAATAAGAATATTAATGGTCAAGACAAATATTCGCATAAGAGGTTTGATAAATCGAGAGGATTTTCGAGTTTAGTAAACATTAATAAAAAGGGTTAATCTCTAAGTCTAATTATTTTGGCTAATGAATTACGAAAATGCCCTCGATGTATGAAAATGACTAAAATATCCCTATTAATGAGAGTGGTCTGAGATTCTACTCTAGATTCGGTAAAACAACCGAACCTTCTGAAAATCTTGAAGTTTTCTTGGGAAGTTATAGTAGCTGGGCTTCACCTTTGAGACTGCAAATTTGCTCAGACTCTTTTTAAGATTGAATAATCTCTGATGACATTCACGAGAAAATAATTGTATGTTTGGATTAATCAAAGTCGCGTAAATTGCTGAATTGATTAAAATGACTGAAATGTTTGGAAATACTGACAAGGCTGAATCGATCAGAATATTCATAATGACCAAAAGAATAATCATTCCTCGGCACTGATTGCCCAATTAATCAAAATGATGGATTTACCCTCGAGAACTTTAACAAATGAATAGATGGAAGAACCGATAAATTCTGAATAATTGAAACATTTTCAAGCATCGTAATGTTTGAAATACCCTCGAATACCGATAAGACTGAAATGGGTCACAAAGACCCTAAGACATGGAATTAGAAAGCCCGACAAAGACAAACAAATTTAATGGCTCCAAATGTGGTAAAATACGACCCGAGACAGTTGGTTGATCCAGATACCATGATGATAGTGGGAGAGTACCGTGTGAAGGCAAGTGCAATTTATTTGGAGAAAGTACATAGTTAATAGTGAGAGGGACCTATTCTCCTAAGACACATTCGATGTTTTGGAATGGGTTCAGATGCAATGCACATGTTTGAATACTTGGAAAATACCACTCGAGTATATGCCTAATTTTTGGTAATAAGTTCAGTGGACGATTGGTGAAGGTGAACTATTGTTGTTATGCTCTGTAGTCAGTTTTGAGAAATGAATGGTTGAAGTGTACCAATCCGGTGAGATATTAAACACTGTGTTAGTGGGTTTCAATTAGTTCAAAGGGGCCCGGAAACTTGACGAGCAGCTAGAAGTCCTAAATTCTGCACATCACCGTTTATGCCTTGTTGGTTCAAATTACCAGTTTATCCCTCGAAGGTTAAAATGGCCTTAATACCCTCACTGGCTGTAACATTTAATTATGTTCGAGATATATTTGAAATCCCAATGATTTTGATGCATCAAATTTCGATGTTGATTCAATCTGTCTTATCGAACTCCCCTCTTCGCAGGGACCTCGTTCTGAAAACAGTCCAAAGTTGTCAAATGTCATCCTCTTGATATCTATCAAGTATCTCTAAGAAATGAATTGGACCATAAAGTGTGTAACATGTATCTGTAAATACTTTATGTTCTAAACCAAGACCATATGCTTAAACATTTAAAAGTATGACACTCTAATACAAAAGGAAAGCAATTCTCTAATTTCTGACCTCTAATATGAAAAATATATCTTATATATGACCTTGAATACGAAATAATAATAATAATAATAAATAAATTTAATATCTATCTTCTAGTATAAAAGTAGATTTGATAGCTATTTTCTGTAATACTGTCTTATGAATATAAATTGAAATCATCTGGGGTATATTATCTGGGATATGAATAGTGATTTGTAGGCTCAGCGCTGGTAAGTCCTTCTGGACCTAAGCTCCTATGCCCAATGGGCCTAGGGTAAGTCTTTCTGTTAAGCTCCTACGCCCACGGGCTTAGGGTAAGTCTTTTTAGAGCTAAGGCATCCCCTTAGGTAGGCTCCTACGCCTCAGGCCTAGGGTAAGACCTTCTGTATGCAGTTCAAGGGGACTGCATTTTGGAGTTCGGTTGGGGTAGTTAAGTAATTTAATAAAACTTTCTAACCTCTTTTGAAATATACCCTACTAAATTAATGTATCAATGTTGAACCCTCAGTAAACTTACAATTCATGTTTAATGGACCACTCTGAATTCCTTGATTCAACTTCTAAAATTTGAATCTCATTTGAATCTCTGGCTTTAGACTCGCCTTTTACGGTTCGGGTGATCAAATAAAGAACAACTCTGTGACCTCCTAATAATGCTTCACTAAATTATCGAATCGTAATTTGAGCTTATCGTTGCCTAATTCTTCATGACAATGTTAAGTTGCCATATACCTACTTGTACCTTTAGCATCTCTTGGTAGTTTGTATTACTGAGCTTTTTCAAGCTCACGCTGTTTTTACCATCGCAGGTTAAAAGAATATATCATGGTATAATGGTTGACATCAGTGTTCGGAGTTGTCTCGGCGTTGCTTTTGGAGTACGGTACTGTATAGTTAGTGGGCATGTATGTCATGTATTGTTTTATGATAGTATTTGTAAAGAGCTTTCTAAAATTTCTGTTATGTGTTTAAATAACTTCCCGGAACGGCATTTTAAACAGAAGTTGATTTTATAGTTTAATAAGTGTTTTGAAGAAATATGTTTTTTATGTGTATTTTTACTGTGGGTCGCTCTTGTGACCCTAATGTAACGTTCTAGGATCCGTGTTAATGCATAGGCGGGTCTAGGGGGTTACAGCATGCAAGATCTCTAGGTTTACCGTATGAGTGGTTAGAAGTAGGTGTAAATGTTACTAGTTCTTTCGGTGAGACCGTGGTAGTTAGGAAGATGTATAGAAGGTGTCCTTTGATGGTTCAGGGCTATGTGTTTCCGGTTGACATGATGGAATTGCGGTTCTATGGTTTTGATGTGATTTTGGGCATGGATTGGCTCGTAGAGCATAGAGCTAGGGTAGACTTTGAGACCAAGAGAGTCTCCTTGAGGTTAACGGATGATTTTGTAGTTGTAGTGGTGGGCGAGAACATTAAGTTCTTGTCCAATGTTGTTTTTGTCTTAGAAGCTCAGAGATTGATGGATTCGGGTTGTCAGGCGTATTTGGCTTATGTGATGAATCCGAATATGAGTGAGGTTAGACCGCAAGACATCAGAACAGTTTGTGATTTTCTGAGTGTTTTACTGGATGAGTTGTCGGGTTTGCCTCTAGATAGGGAAGTTGAGTTTGCTATCGAGACGTATTCCGATTCTGCAGCCGTATCTATTGCTCCGTATATAATGGCACCGAAAGAGTTGAAAGAGTTGAAGACACAGCTTCAGGAATTGTCAGATAGAGGTTTCATTAGGCCTAGTATTTCTCTGTGGGGTGCTCCAGTCTTGTTTGTGAAGAAAAAGGACGGCAGTATGAGGATGTGTATAGACTATAGACAGTTGAACAAGGTAACAGTTAAGAACAAGTATCCTTTGCCGCGGATAGATGACTTGCTTGATCAGTTGAGAGGTGCTTCAGTGTTTTCGAAGATTGATTTGAGATCCTGTTACTATCAGTTGAAGGTAAAGGATGTGGACATACCGAAGATAGCCTTCCTTACACGTTATGGGCACTATAAGTTCTTGGTAATGCCTTTCGGTTTGACTAATGCTCCAGCTGCATTTATGGATATGATGAACTGAGTGTTCCACGAGTTTTTGGATAGGTTTGTGGTAGTGTTCATAGATGACATCTTAGTGTACTCTAGGATCGAGGAAGAGCATGATGAGCATTTACGACTAGTGCTTCAGACTTTTCTTGAAAATTAGTTGTATGCCAAGTTGAGTAAGTGCGAGTTTTGGATTAAGGAGGTAGTCTTCCTAGGTCATGTGATCTCAGCCAATGGAATTAGTGTGGACCCCAAGAAGATAGAATCCATAATGAGTTGGAAGCAACCGAAGTCGGTGACCGAAATCCGTAGTTTCCTAGGCTTGGCGGGGTATTACCGAAGATTTGTCGAAAGATTTTTTAATGTTGCAGCGCCCTAAACTAAATTGCTTTAGAAGAATGTTCCGTATGAGTGGTCAGATGCAAGACGACAAGCGTTTGAGAAGTTGAAGAAAGCTTTGACCGAAGCTCCTATCTTGATTCAGCCTGAACCAGGGAAAGAGTTTATGATTTACAGTGACGCATCGTATGTAGGTTTAGGTTGTGTGCTTATGTAAGAGGGTAAGGTTGTTGCTTACGCCTCGAGACACTTGAAGGTTCAGAAGAAGAACTACCCCACTCATGATATTGAGTTAGCCGCAGTAGTGTTTGCTTTGAAGATTTGGAGACACCATCTTTATGGTGAGAAGTGCACCGTTTATACCGACCACAAGAGTTTGAAGTACTTGATGGCACAGAGAGAGTTGAACCTTAGACAACGTAGGTGGATAGAGCTTCTTAAGGACTATGACCTTACGATAGAGTACCATCCGGGTAAAGCAAACGTAGTGGCCGATGCTTTGAGTAGAAAAGTGGCAGTTGAGTTGTGAGCCATGTTTGTGAGATTGAGTGTGTCGAATGATGGCGGTTTGATAGCCGAGTTATAGGTTAAACCCTCGTTGGTTCAGTTGATTCGAGAGAAACAGTTGCAAGACGAGTCTTTGGCACCTCACGTGCAAGATATAGCCGAGGATAGGCCTACAGATTTATGCTTTGGTGAGAACGGGATCCTATGTTTCAAGGATAGGATAGTAGTCCCAGAAGATGCCGAGTTAAGGCATACTATCTTGAATGAAGCACATAACAGTCCGTTTGCTATGCATTCGGGTAGTAAAAAGATGTATCGTGGGTTAAAAGAAGAGTACTACTGGTTGGGTTGAAGAAAGATGTGGCCAAGTTTGTGAGTAAGTGTATGGTATGTCAGCGAGTTAAAGCCGAGCATCAGTTTCCTTCAGGTTTATTACAGTCGTTGAAGATTCCGGAATGGAAGTGGGAACGTATTACCATGGACTTTGTGTCGAGTTTACCGTTGACTTCTTCGAAGAAGAATTCAGTGTGGGTGATAGTCGACAGATTCACTAAGTGTGCCCATTTAATACCTGTACATACTACCTACACCTTAGATAAGTTGGTTGATCTGTACATCAATGAGATAGTGAGATTGCATGGGGTACCGAAGTCGATCGTATCAGACCGAGATTCGAGGTTTAAAGCTAGATTTTGGGAGTGTTTGCATCATGCCTTGGATACTTGATTAAACTTCAGTACTTCGTATCACCCGTAGTCAGATGGCCAGTCAGAGAGAGTTATTCAGGTGTTGGAGGACATGTTGATGTGTTGTATCATCGACTTTCAGGGTTCTTGGGAGAAACACCTACCTTTAGTAGAGTTTGCGTACAATAACAATTATTAGGCTAGGATTCTGATGGCACTGTATGAGGCTCTGTATGGTAGGAGGTGTAGAACACCTATTTGTTGGGTCGAGGCTGGACAGAAGCTTGTACCGATTCCAGACTTGTTTAAGGGCACTACCGGGAAGGTAAAACAGATCTGTGATCACTTGAAGGTAGCTTCAGACCGACAGAAATCGTATGTCAATTTGAAGAGAAAGGAGATAGAGTATGTCGTAGGCGACAAAGTGTTTTTGAAAGTCTCACCTTGGAAGAAGGTGATGAGGTTTGGTAGGAAAGGTAAGTTGAGTCTGAGATTCAGTGGTCCTTACGAGGTGGTTGAGAGGATTGGTCTCGTTGCTTATAGATTGAGACTGCGACAAAGTTAGAGAAGATTCATGATGTATTCCATGTTTCGATGCTCCAAAAGTATAGAACAGATCCGTCTCATGTAATGCATGTGGAGGATATTGAATTAAACCCAGACATGTCGTATGATGAAGAGCCGGTTGAAATTGTTGCTACGGATAGGAAGATGTTGCGTGGGAGATCGATCAAGTTAGTCAAAGTTTTGTGGAGACACTGAGGTGTAAAAGAGGCTACTTGGGAGAGGAAGGAAGACATGGAAAAACAGTTTCTGTATCTTTTTCTGTTGGGTAATTTCAGGGATGAAATTCCTTAAGTGGGCGAGAGTTGTAACGCCCGGGGTTTGGGGCCTGGGAGATAGCCGGGTTTGGTTAAACCGGTTTGGATTAAACGAATTAAAAGAAAATATTTTAATAGACAAAAAGGGGTCTTTTATTTAAAGGGGCAAAATGGGAATTTTGGGTAAATGAAATAAAGAAAGAAAAGAAAAGAAAAGTTAAAAAAAAGCTATCTTCTTCAAAAAATCCCCTTTTACGCCAAAAACCTCTCCTAAACCCTATTTTCACTATTCCATTGCCCAAATTCCTCTTTCAAGCAAGATTTTTTAAAGTAATCTCTTCCTTGCTTAGATTCTTACATATTTAAAAAGTACTCATTGAAAACTTTCTTTTAAACCCACTAAAATTCATTATTGGTTTTGGGTTGGAGAAATTGGTATTTTCATGGGATTTTCGTGTGGGTATTTTAATGTCATGTTTAAGGGTGTTTTTAATCATGTTTTGGTGTCTTAAAATGCTGAAATGGTGGCTAATGGTAGGAAACCCGAAATGGGTCTAAAAATGGGATTTTGGGTTGAAAAGATTGAGTTTTTGGCTTGGTTTTGGTTTGAAATCGTGGCTGGTGGTTCTTTTGATGTTGAGGGATGTTTTTAGATGATTCTGGTGTGTTTGGGATGTTTAATTTGATGGGTTACTGCTGGGCTTTGCTTAAGAACGGGTTTGATGATATTTTGATGGATTTCGGCTTTGAATCGTTGAGAGAATGTTGTGGATTTGTGAACTGATGTTTGACAGTGAATTTATGGAAGAGTAGGGGAGTAATACTCTGTTTTTGGTTGTTTAGAAAAAGGGGAAACGAGTTTGGGTCCTTTGGAAGCGATACTGGTGTTACAGAGGCTTGAGATCGGTGTTTCGGCTTTCGTTTGGGCTCTATCGGTGAGTGGTAATGTTTTGAAGTTTAAAATGATTCAAAGTGGTTTCTTGGGGGTTTGGGTGGAGCCTTAAGGGCTAACCTAAACCCAAGTGTAAGTTTTCCAAATTTACCTTGTTCTGTTAAGTGTTGGTGTGTGCGATTGTTTGTGTTGCTGTGTGAAATGTGAATTGCCTTTACTCTCCGTTTTAATGTTGTTGTGTGGTCGTTGTTTATTTCAAGCCTTACATGAAGGTTAGTCGTTGTATACGGTGATGTGTAGTCCCACTGGTAGTGACTAGTAGATAAGTACGGTGATGTGTAGTCCCATCAGAAAAATGCTAGTTGTTGTGAACGGTGATGTGTTGTCCCACCGAGATTGGTTGTGCGTGTGCAAACTATGTTTCTTCTATGCTTGCGTCATTACTTCTCTTTCTTAAATGGTTTTGCTTTTAAACTAAGATATATGTTTTAAACTGCATTGTTGTTGTGTTTTAGAGCTCCGCTCACTAAGCTTTTAAGCTTACGCTCTCTTTTTCCAATAATGTAGATCGTTAGAGGCTCCATGTGGCATGTGGGCAAGGGAGGAGTTCTTGGAGTTCTTGCTAAGCTCAAGGTATGATTTTTGTGGTTGTAATAATGCTTAGACAATGGGAATGTTAGATTTTATGTTAGGGAGTTGGTGTTCAAACTTCTATCTTTAAGCTTGTTTATGTTGCTAGCATGTTTTAATTGTTGATACCATGTATTGTTGAAGTTTGTTATGACTTTTGGTGGATTATTTTGCATTTTGGCATGTTGGTGTTTTTGGAAGCTAAGTGCTCTTATGTGCTTTGGATTTGAAATCCTTTTTATTGCGTGTATGCATGTTTGAAGTCGTGTTTAGGGTGTCTTGCCTCTAGATTGATTGTATATTGAGATGTCATGTGGGTTGTGATGTTTCGAGGCAAGTTTGGGGACGTTTGGAGATGTCAAAATATGTTTTCGGACCAAACTGTGCCCAGGCATTTCAGAACGGTCGAGCTCCATGGGTACCCATATCGGAACGGGGGTGGTGCCATTTCGGTACAATTTGCCATTGGAGGTTCCTGTTTCGGAACCATGTAGGGTTGTTCCGGTACGTTTGGCTACTGGAGGTTTCCGTTTCGGAACAAGGTGGGATCATTCCGAAACGTCTTAATGTTGCTTTTTAAATGAAGCCCGCGTTTCGGAACGGGCAGGCCTGTTTTGAAACTCAGGTGGTTAAAACGGTTACAAGGCATCTTTGAAGGTTTCCGAATGTTACATTTTAGTCCCTAATGCTTGTGTGCTTCCTAAATGAGTCATGTGTGCCCCCTTTGTGATAGTTTTGCCTCATGTGTATGAATTTGATAAATAAGCAACTTGGTAAGTTTAAATTATCGTATGCCTTCTGATTGGTTTGCGTTTCCGCTTTTGTTCTTCCGATGTTGCCTCCACGCATAGGATTAAAGATGATATTAAGACAAGATAAATAAAAAGAAAAAAAGCGTTGCTAATCGGAGTGAGGCCTTAACAGGTTTCGCTTCGGTTTTCCCCGTGTAACCCGTTCGGTTCAGTCTGTTGGCTAGGCCGGGACGAGGAGGTTACGGTCATTGAACATTGGTTATTGTCATTGATATTGTCATTGTGTATTGTCATTGATATAGGCATTGTCATTGGATTATTACTTAGAAACCATCGGACATTGTTATTGATATCAAACTATGAGTTATTGATGATGAGATGCATATATTGGTCATCGACGATATTGAATTCACCGGACATTGGTATATCATTGATTATTGAAATAAATATGAATATTGCAACCTTGGATTGGAATGGACTTTGGATACAATTAGCATGCCATAGAATTCTTGAGCTCAATGTACGGGTGGACTACAGTCCTAAGGCTATGGCCTATATTGATTTGGTGAGGCGGAGGGATGTGTTGTTATTGGTCATATTGGCGAAGCGGAGGGACTAGACCATTTATTGATTTGATGAGGCGTAGGAATTCGCGTATCCATGATCTTGATTCAATTCAAGGACTAAGAATGAATTGAAATATGTTTATACATTGTATATTATTGCATAGCATCAACATCGTTGGCATGAGATTATGTTTAAGTATAGTCATGGCATTATTGTTACTTATATTGATTGTGACTACCTCACTAGGCAAAGTATGCCTAACGTGTCTCATCTGATGCATTTTCAGGTTAAGAAGGTTTGTGTGTCAGAAGATCGGATCGACAAGCGAGACAAGTTACTACTATCCCCAAGTAATGTGTTTTTGTCTTATAAACTCCTAGGAAGGTGGCAAAGTAGTCGAACTAGTCATTTGTGCCTATTTTTGATATGTTGGTGTATTGCCTAAGTTGTAATAAGTTATAAAGCTTAAATGGCCTTTTTGGTGAAGTTTAAAAAGGATGGAAATTGCATACATAGCTCAAAAAGGTAAAAACATGGTAAACGTATTCATATGGTCATGAAACTTGGCATTCTAGTAGTTTGTACTATTGAAATATTGCGTATGAAGTTTCGTTGCATTTGGACATCGTTCGACAGGATAAATCGAATAAAAACCAGCAAAAATCTGCCATTACAGGCTAAGCCGTATCGAAACGGGGGATGACGTTTTTGTACGGGTATCCAATATTGAACATAAGAGTATGGGTGTACTGAAACGGAATAGAGCCATTCCGAAACATTTTGTCACTGGAGACCAACGTTTCAGTACGAGTTCATAGCGTACCGGAACGAGTCAAGTTAAAGTCAAAGGTGGTCAATCTGTTCCAATAAGGGTCAAGCCTGTATCGAAGCGGTCAAAAGGGAAAGGTCAATAGGAGTTGACTCTCATGCATTCGTTTCGAAACAGCCTAGAGTGTTTCGATACGGGGTTAGGTAAGTTAGTTAATGACTCTTGGACAATTTGATAATGTTATAATCTAATCACCGAATTTTTGTAGAGACAATTGATTGTGTTAATGATCCCCGAATTGAATGAAATCTTGTAGACCTGACCTTTGCATAATGAATTTCATTTTGGTGCAGCCATCCACGTCGAAGAACCTCTAGTTTGTCAGAATTACAAGTTAGTCCATGATATTTGTAAAAGTTGCAAAATGGCCCTAAGTTGTTAATTGTGGTCCTCGCCTGATTAAATTGGACTAGTGAGTACTTTGATAATGTTTGTATGTCTAATATCGATTAAAGTAACGTTGATAAGATGAAATTTTATCGCACCGATCATCGTATTATCCATCGGTAACACGCTCCGACCCGGTTCTCTACCAGGCCGGGAAGGGGGTGTTACACTCCGCCTCGCCAATTGACCAATAACACAACATCCCTCCGCCTCAACATAATAAAGGTCATAGCCCAAGGACCGTAATCCACTCGTACCAATAAACTCATGAATTCTATGGTATGCCAATTGTATCCAATGTCCCTTCGAATCCAATGTTCAATAACAATAAAAATAACGATGATAATAACAGTATCAATGCTAAATGACAATGGAAATAACAATATCAATGTCGATATTCAATGGTTGTAACGCCCCAGTTTTGGGCCTAGGAGATTTTAGGCTAGGTCCGGGGTCCATAGAACCTAGACTAGAGATCTCGATTAGTTCGGGGTTGGTTCAGGGAAAACATGGTTCGGGAAGTGATAAAAATATGAGAAAAATTTATAAAATCCTTTTAAAATGTATAAAAGGGTGTGGTTAAGTCAATTTTAGAAAATGACTTTTGGAGGGTGGACATTTCGGGTTAGTGACTAAAACGTAATAAATGGAACACTATTTTTAAATGGCTATTTTGTAAAGGAGCCAAAACTTAGAATCTTTAGGAAGCTTAATTGAATATAATAAGCTATTCCCGTAATTGACATGTTTTAATTGTGATTTAATTAAAGAGAATAAAAAGGGGTTAAGCTTTACAAATTCATTTTTGACGTAACTTCCATTTTCTCTCTTTTCTCGTCGGCCAACCATTCTTTTTCTTTCAAAACGTCCAGATATCTTTTCCTTTTCATTTTACTTTGATTTCCAAATGATTTCCAAGGAGTTTCCTCAACTTGTTTCAATGGATTCTTGAAGGTTTTCAATCAAATATTGTTAGTTGAAGGAATAGCAAGGGATTAGAGGTAATTTTCGTGCTTCTCCTCTAATCAAGGTTCTTTAATCAAATCGCCAAGTATTTGGCTCTTTAATTTTGTTTCTTAACAAGGTTTTATGGTTGATTTAAAGAAAATGACTAAATCAAGCTTTAAATGATGATTTTGTGTAACTTTTGTAATGAATTTGTTATGGCTGGTTTTTGATTGATTTTAATCATGTTTTGGAAGTTTATTAATGATGAGATTGAGGTTTAAGCATGGTAATCCCGAAACTATTTGGATCTCTCGTTGTTTAGGTTGTTAGAATTGGGTTTTCGTGGTGTTAATATGATTTTGGGGGTGCTAGATGTATAAGGTTGTTAATAGGTGCACATTCTCATAGTGCCATCCTTCTTCTTCACAAACAAGACCGGTGCTCCCCAAGATGACACACTCGGCCGGATGAAACCACGATCAAGCAACTCTTGCAACTGCGTCTTCAGCTCCTTCAGCTCCTTAGGTGCCATTCTATAGGGGGTAATGGACACAGGAGTTGTATTCTCATACAGCTCAATTCCAAACTCCACCTCGCGGTTAGGAGGTAAACCAGGCAACTCCTCAGGAAAAACACCAGGAAACTCCTTTACAACCCTGATATCTTGCACCCTCAACTCCTTAGAGCTAGGATTCATCACAAAAGCTAGATAGGCTTCGCAACCTTGCCTCAGCATCCTGCTCGCCTCCAAAGAAGATACCACATTGGCAAGAAACTTCACATTCTCACCAACCACCACAACTTCATAATCATCCGCAAGCTTAAGCGAAACACGCTTATTCTCACAATCCACAACAGCACGATGCTCAGCAAGCCAATCCATGCCAAGGATCACATCAAAACCATAGAAGGGCAACTCCATAAGATCAACATGAAAGACATGCTCTTGAACAACCAAAGGGCACCTTCTATACAACTTTCGAGTCACAACAGTCTCACCAAAAGAACTAGTGACCCGAACACCAACATCCAAAGACTCAACAGGCAAACCAAGCAATTCAGCATGCTCACGAAGAATATATGAATGCGTAGATCCAGAATCAATCAAAGAAAGCAATGACAAGGACTGCAAAGTAAAGGTACCTGCAATCACATCTGCATCATTCCTGCCCTCTCTCTGAGCATACACCCTCGCTTGGCCTCCACCTTCAGGCTGAATAGCTACAACATGAGCTACCCCTCGGCCACCTTCCTCTCTCCTCTGGAAATTACCACGGCCACGCCCACGACCTCTCTGTGGTGCAGCAACAACAGGAGCACGCACCTGCTCACCAGCCATCCTCAGACAATCTCGCCTCAAGTGGTCCGCAGAACCACAATTCCAGCACCCATTCCCAGCATTACCAGCTGTTGCAACAGGAGCTTGTGCCACTCTCTCAGCACGAGGACAGTCACGCTTCAAGTGACCACGGGAACCACAGATCCAACAAGCACTAGGATCAGCTCTAGCACCGCCACCCCTAGCAGGCACACCACCACCTCTCCTGGCTGAGGACTGATACTTCTGATCTCGTCCCCTCTTGTTCCGTCCACCTCCGGAGCTATACTCAGCAGCTCGCTTGCCAGCACCCTTAGCAGACAAACTCAGGTTCATCTCAACGTCCTTAGCTCGGCCCACCAACACATCAAAATCAACATACTCGGCGGCCAGCAAATACATCTTAACATCCGTCACAAGACCGTAACGAAACCTCTCGCACCTAGCCCTCTCATCAGGTATCAGCTCCGGTGCATACTGACTGAGCCGTACAAACTGTACCTCGTACTCAGCTACACTCATGCTCCCTTGGGTAAGAGACATGAATTCCCGCTTTTTCTCATCCAGATATCTCACTCCCAGATATCTTCTTTTAAACACATTCTGAAAGAATGTCCAGGTAACATCAGCTTCAGCCATTCCAGAAATGGTAGTCGTCCACCATGTATAAGCATCGTCCTGCAGCAAGGACACAACACAGCCCAGCTTTTGCACATCCGTGCAACTCATCTGACCCAAGATACGCTTGGTACTTTCCAGCCAAGCCTCAGAACTCTCAGCTGACAAACCTCTAAACTCAGTCCCTCTAAGACTGCGCAGACGCTCCAAAGGCAATCTGACTCCAGCATCTCCCTGATGCCCAGCTCCCTGAGCTCCAGCTACTGCTGCTCGAAAAGCACCCGCAATAGCTTCTACCAACACAGACATATCAGGCATAGCTTGCCCCTGACCAACCTCTGGTCCAGCAGCTCCAGCACCAGCATCAGCTGCAGCTTCAGCTCTCGCACCTCCAGCACCACCACCAGGCAGAGGAGGGGGTAACGCAGCACTACTAGTGTGCTCTTCATTCTCATTCTCGTTAGGAGCCGTAGCTCTCGCATTACCTCTTAACTCTCTACGTGGTGCCATACTTTTACAATGCAATCACAACACAAATAAAACAAAGTCAGGCCCAGCAAGGTAAGCAATCCAAGTATTCAAGCTCAATTTCATTTCAAAACAACATCTTTCCTTTAGCTTTTGTTTGGCAATGGGTACCCTCAACATGCAACATCAGAGCATACAACTCAACTGCATCAACATTTCAAACCACTGAACATGCTTTCAAACAACAAGCATTCATAGCATACATACTTCAATCATGCATACAAACATTCCCAATTACTCGAGAACTCAGCTCTGATACCACCAAATGTAACCCCCTTAACCCGGCCTAGACGGTTGACCCGAATTAAGAAAGTCACACGGGGAAAACCAAAGTCAACCCGAAAGTCAACCTTGATTAACGACCCTTTTTTTTCTTTTTAAAACATGTCTAGATGCATATTAAGCCTAATTGTGATCACACAAACATCATACCAAAAGATCACAAACATCAGAGATCAAACAGGGACTCAATTGAACAATTTACAACTTTAGGGACCAAATTGTAAATTCTGATAATTATAAGGACTTAACCCAAATTGAAGTTACCAACTTGAAATTAATCATGTTTCATACTTCTCTGTGAAATTTCAGCTCGAAAGGACTTACCAAACTCATACAATTGCACAAACAAGTTTCAGGACCAAAACGCAAACAATCCAAAACACATAACTGCCAATGTCAGCCCCCAACGGTCAACCATTCCGAAACAGGCATAGCCCGTTTCGAAACTCGGGGCCGTTCCGAAACAGGCATAGCCCGTTTCGAAACGGGGGTCTGGCAGTGGCCTTTCCGTTTCGAAACGGCCCCTCCCGTTTCGGACGCCTGGGCACGATTAAGGCACCCGTTCCGAAACGGTAAGTGCTGTTCCGAAACACCCTGCCCAGATTGCTCCAAAACTCCACTTTAAACATGCAATTACACAACCAAACATGCTCCAAATGTCACCAAACTTTACCAGCATGCAATTCAACATATATATAACATATTAGCATCATCAATTCAACCAAACATCATCATATGCAAAAAGCCCCAATTCTATAGGCATGCTTCCTACACAAGCTAGATATTCAAGCACCAAACTTACAAAACAAGCATATAAAGATCCAATCCAAAGACCAACAATCTTAACATCAAGAAACATACTTAGGGAGTACAAAACACCTCCCAAAACATACACATGGTTTCCCCATTGCCAAATCACCCAAAAGCTAAAATGTTTAACAAAAACCTTCCATACATTGAGCTTTACTTGCACTTGAATTCTTGCCCTTCTTGCTGCCCTCAAAAGGTCTCTAATGCTCTGCATTATTGAATCAAGGGAAAACGAAGAGAGCGTAAGCAAAAGCTTAGTGAGGAATGCTCAATAAAACCATCCAATAATGCATTTGTAAAACACTTTATTAAACATGCTTTAAACCATCATTTACACATGCTCAAAAGCTTACTTAAACATGCATCTCATGCATCAAATCATAACATGTCATATTGGCCACAAGTGATAAATTCCATTTCTTTAAAAACAAGTTCATCAACTTTCACCCCAAGGACTTTTAAACACCTTGGCCCCAAGGACTTTTAAACACCTTGGCCTATGGACTTTTAAACACCATAGAATGTATCACATCAAGGACTTTTAAACACCTTGATCCCAAGGACTTTTAAACACCTTGGCCATGGACTTTTAAACACCATGAAAAAGGATCACCTAAGGACTTTTAACCACCTTAGTGTCCACAACATGAACCATCCAAGGACTTTTAACCACCTTGATGTTCATAAGTAACAAGGCTCACTCAAGGACTTTTAACCACCTTAGTGACCTTAACATTTTAAAACCTCACTTGCCAATATACATCATTTTCATCACTTACATCACTGTTTTAAAGCATAAAACCAAGCCATATTCATCATGCATTTAAAAGCATTAAACCACATCATTTCAATGTACAAAAGCAAGGAACTCCTACCTAGAGTTACCTTCAACATATGGCTTACATCATCAGCAAAAACCATGCTAAAACATGCTTCCAAAACAGTATGTAAAACATGCAAATAATCATTTTGCAACACAACAAAATCATGGCCACCACTAGAGAGAAATTCCGAAAACTTAAGCTCGAGCTTAGCAAAGTTGTTTAGACTTAAACTAAGCTCCCAAGACATTGGTTTCAAAGCCGAAAACCCAATTTCACTCACCGATTCCACTTCGCCACTTGCCGAAGCACGAAATCAAGCTTCCGAATCAACAACTCTTGGATCCAAAGATGCCTCCCCTGATCAAACACATTAAAGCAGAGGTTTAATGCATCATCAAGCATCAAAAGCTTTAATGAAAGCACTCAAACTCGCTGCTCTCATTCCCACTCCAATTTCGGCCACCAAACACAACCGAAATTGCACCAAAACCACCTCCCAACAAAGCCCAGCCATAAACCAGCAAAACCTAACATCCATTAACACCATTTAACATCTAAAAACAACCTATAAACATCCTTATACCTCCAGCAACAACAGATCCACAAGATCACCACAAAAACATCCAAGAACATAAGCTAAACTTAGGAAACTCAACCTATCCGGGATTGCATTAATCAAAACTCATTTCCTTATCAATTTAGAGTTCATTTAACATCAAAAACACATCTCAAATCACAGATCAATCAGATCTAACGAAAAATCATGAAAAACCATCAAATCTTGCATTATAAGCCAAGATACAATTCCAAACTCAAAAGCCTTTAATTAAACATCAATCAAGAGTTGATAACTTGGGAATTTCAGTAAAGAACTGATAGTTTAGAGGAGAAGGACGTTCTTACCTCCAAACTTGTGTTTCTCCACTTTTTGGAATGAAAATCCTTGTTGAAACACTTAGCAATTGAAGAGATTTGAAGATACAATGATTTGGAATCAAATGAGAGTTGAATGGAGGGATTTAGGTGAAGAAATCAGATCCAATTCTCTGGAAAAATAGTGTTTGGTTTGAGAGAAAATGAGAGAAAGAAAGTTTAGCAAAGTTGGTTACAAAATCCAAAAATAGCCAAAATGGCTTCCCTCCAATTTTAATGACCTTTAAAATCAGATTTTAGACTTAAAATATCTTAGAAAAATCTGGAGAAATCATCTTTGGATTAATAGCTCCTTAAAGATTCAAAGTTTCAACTCTTTATAAAACAGTCACCAAACTTTCAAAATTCACATTTTGGTCACTAGCCAAAATGTCATACTTCCAAAACCCATTTTTCAAAATTGATTTCACAGTTCACTTAATTATATTAAAAGATGATTTTAGAACATTTTTCCATATTTTTAATGCAACCCGAACTAGGCTTTCCTAATTTCACCTCTTTAGATTCGAACAACACTTTGACCAAACCGGTCAACGCCCAGAACTTCTAAGCCCAAAACCGGGGCGTTACAACTCTCCCCCCCTTAAGAAATTTCGTCCTCGAAATTTACCTGAAGGAAAGAGATAAGGAAGCTGCTTCAGCATGTCTTCCTTCCACTCCCACGTGGCTTCCTCAACACCGCGATGCTTCCACAGCACCTTCACCAACTCAATGGTCTTGCCACGAAGAACCTTGCTATCCGAATCCAGAACCTTCACCGGTTCCTCATCATAGGTCAAATCCGGATTCAAAACCACTTCCTCCACAGGCATCACATGCGAAGGATCAGATCTATACTTCCGGAGCATAGAAACATGAAACACATCATGAATCTTCTCCAACTCCTGAGGTAACCTCAACCGATACGCAACAGGACCCACACGCTCAACCACCTCATATGGTCCAATGTATCTAGGGCTCAACTTGCCCTTCCGGCCAAACTGCATCACCTTCTTCCAAGGCGAAACCTTCAAGAACACACGGTCACCCACTGCATACTCTATCTCCTTACGCTTCAAATCCGCGTAAGACTTCTGCCGATCAGAAGCAGCCTTTAACCGCTCACAAATGAGCTTCACCTTCTCTGTGGTCCCTTTCAACAAAGCCGGCATCGAAACCAACTTTTGACCAGTCTCAGCCCAACAAAGAGGAGTCCTACACTTCCTCCCGTACAAAGCCTCATAAGGTGCCATCTGTATGCTCGCCTGATAACTGTTGTTATAAGCAAACTCAACCAAAGGCAGATGCTTCTCCCAAGAACCTTGGAACTCAATCACGCAGCACCTCAACATATCCTCCAAAATCTGGATAACTCGCTCAGACTGACCATCCGACTGAGGATGATAGGATGTACTGAAATGCAACCTTGTACCCAGAGCTTGATGCAAACACTGCCAGAACCGCGATGTGAACCTCGGATCCCTATCCGACACAATCAACTTAGGCACACCATGCAGCCGCACAATCTCAGCAATGTACAGCTCTGCCAGCTTATCCAAAGAAAACGTAGTATGCACAGGCAAGAAATGCGCACACTTCGTCAGGCGATCCACAATCACCCAGACCGAACTCTTTTTCGATGGAGACAAAGGTAAACCAGATACAAAATCCATGGTAACCCTCTCCCACTTCCATTCAGGGATTTTCAACGGTTGCAACAAACCAGAAGGAAACTGATGCTCAGCCTTAACTCGCTGACACACCAAACACTTGCTCACGAACTCCGCAACGTCCTTCTTCAAACCAACCCAATAGTACTCATCACGAAGATCACGATACATCTTAGTACTACCAGGGTGCATAGCAAAAGGACTACTATGACCTTCAGTCAGAATAGCACGCCTCAACTCAGCATCATTGGGCACTACTATCCGACTCCCAAAACACAGCACACCATCATCATTGAAACAGAAATCCGAAGGTCTACCCTCCGCGATATCCTGAACATGAGACACCAAGGAATCATCCAACAACTGCTTATCCTTGATCAACTGAACCATAGACGGCTTCACATGCAACTCAGCCACAAGACCACCATCACGCGATATGCTCAAGCTAGCAAACATGGCTCTCAACTCAACAGCTACCTTCCTACTCAAGGCATCAGCAACAACATTAGCTTTTCCAGGATGATACTCAATCGTCAGATCATAATCCTTGAGCAACTCCAACCAACGCCGCTGCCTAAGATTCAACTCCTTCTGAGACATCAGATACCTCAAACTCTTGTGATCTGTGTACACAGTACACTTCTCACCATACAGATAATGCCTCCAGATCTTCAGAGCAAAAACCACTGCAGCCAGCTCAATATCGTGCGTAGGGTAATTGCGCTCATGCACTTTCAACTACCGCGATGCATAAGCCACCACCTTACCCTCTTGCATTAGCACACACCCCAAACCAACATAGGATGCATCACTGTAAACCACAAACTCTTTCCCTGATTCAGGCTGAATCAAGATAGGAGCTTGCGTCAAAGCCGCCTTCAGCTTCTCAAAAGCCTGCTGTCTTGCTTCTGTCCACTCATACTTAACATCCTTCTGCAACAGCTTTGTCAAAGGAGCAGCAATCTTGGAAAACCCATCCACAAACCTTCGGTAGTATCCCGCCAAACCAAGGAAACTACGGACCTCATGAACAGACTTAGGAACCTTCCAGCTCATCACCGCCTCAATCTTCTGAGGATCAACACGAATCCCCTCAGCTGAGACCACATGCCCAAGAAAAACCACCTCTCTCAACCAGAACTCACACTTGCTCAGCTTAGCATAAAGCTGATTCTCCAACAAAGCTTGCAAAACAATCCTCAAATGCTCTTCATGCTCCTCCTCAGTACGCGAGTACACGAGGATATCATCAATGAACACCACAACAAACTTGTCCAAGTATTCATGAAACACACGATTCATCATGTCCATGAAAGCAGCAGGAGCATTTGTCAACCCAAACGGCATCACAAGAAACTCATAATGCCCATACCTTGACCTGAAAGCTGTCTTAGGCACATCCACATCCTTCACCTTCAACTGATAATACCCTGACCTCAAGTCAATCTTAGAGAACACGGCAGCTCCCCGAAATTGATCAAAGAGATCATCAATCCTCGGCAAAGGATACCGATTCTTGATAGTCAACTTGTTCAGCTGACGGTAATCAATGCACATTCTCATAGTGCCATCCTTCTTCTTCACAAACAAGACCGGTGCTCCCCAAGGTGACACACTCGGCCGGATGAAACCACGATCAAGCAACTCTTGCAACTGCGTCTTCAGCTCCTTAGGTTCCATTCTATAGGGGGTAATGGACACAGGAGTTGTATTCTCATACAGCTCAATTCCAAACTCCACCTCGCGGTTAGGAGGTAAACCAGGCAACTCCTCAGGAAAAACACCAGGAAACTCCTTTACAACCCTGATATCTTGCACCCTCAACTCCTTAGAGCTAGGATTCATCACAAAAGCTAGATAGGCTTCGCAACCTTGCCTCAGCATCCTGCTCGCCTCCAAAGAAGATACCACATTGGCAAGAAACTTCACATTCTCACCAACCACCACAACTTCATAATCATCCGCAAGCTTAAGCGAAACACGCTTATTCTCACAATCCACAACAGCATGATGCTCAGCAAGCCAATCCATGCCAAGGATCACATCAAAACCATAGAAGGGCAACTCCATAAGATCAACATGAAAGACATGCTCTTGAACAACCAAAGGGAACCTTCTATACAACTTTCGAGTCACAACAGTCTCACCAAAAGAACTAGTGACCCGAACACCAACATCCAAAGACTCAACAGGCAAACCAAGCAATTCAGCATGCTCACGAAGAATATATGAATGCGTAGATCCAGAATCAATCAAAGAAAGCAATGACAAGGACTGCAAAGTAAAGGTACCTGCAATCATATCTGCATCATTCCTGCCCTCTCTCTGAGCATACACCCTCGCTTGGCCTCCACCTTCAGGCTGAATAGCTACAACATGAGCTACCCCTCGGCCACCTTCCTCTCTCCTCTGGAAATTACCACGGCCACGCCCACGACCTCTCTGTGGTGCAGCAACAACAGGAGCACGCACCTGCTCACCAGCCATCCTCGGACAATCTCGCCTCAAGTGGTCCGCAGAACCACAATTCCAGCACCCATTCCCAGCATTACCAACTGTTGCAACAGGAGCTTGTGCCACTCTCTTAGCACGAGGACAGTCACGCTTCAAGTGACCACGGGAACCACAGATCCAACAAGCACTAGGATCAGCTCTAGCACCACCACCCCTAGCAGGCACACCACCACCTCTCCTGGCTGAGGACTGATACTTATGATCTCGTCCCCTCTTGTTCCGTCCACCTCCGGAGCTATACTCAGCAGCTCGCTTGCCAGCACCCTTAGCAGACAAACTCAGGTTCATCTCAACGTCCTTAGCTCGGCCCACCAACACATCAAAATCAACATACTCGGCGGCCAGCAAATACATCTTAACATCCGTCACAAGACCGTAACGAAACCTCTCGCACCTAGCCCTCTCATCAGGTATCAGCTCCGGTGCATACTGACTGAGCCGTACAAACTGTACCTCGTACTCAGCTACACTCATGCTCCCTTGGGTAAGAGACATGAATTCCCGCTTTTTCTCATCCAGATATCTCACTCCCAGATATCTTCTTTTAAACACATTCTGAAAGAATGTCCAGGTAACATCAGCTTCAGCCATTCCAGAAATGGTAGTCGTCCACCATGTATAAGCATCGTCCTGCAGCAAGGACACAACACAGCCCAGCTTTTGCACATCCGTGCAACTCATCTGACCCAAGATACGCTTGGTACTTTCCAGCCAAGCCTCAGAACTCTCAGCTGACAAACCTCTAAACTCAGTCCCTCTAAGACTGCGCAGACGCTCCAAAGGCAATCTGACTCCAGCATCTCCCTGATGCCCAGCTCCCTGAGCTCCAGCTACTGCTGCTCAAAAAGCACCCGCAATAGCTTGTACCAACACAGACATATCAGGCATAGCTTGCCCCTGACCAACCTCTGGTCCAGCAGCTCCAGCACCAGCATCAGCTGCAGCTTCAGCTCTCGCACCTCCAGCACCACCACCAGGCGGAGGAGGGGGTAACACAGCACTACCAGTGTGCTCTTCATTCTCATTCTCGTTAGGAGCCGTAGCTCTCGCATTACCTCTTAACTCTCTACGTGGTGCCATACTTTTACCATGCAATCACAACACAAATAAAACAAAGTCAGGCCCAGCAAGGTAAGCAATCCAAGTATTCAAGCTCAATTTCATTTCAAAACAACATCTTTCCTTTAGCTTTTGTTTGGCAATGGGTACCCTCAACATGCAACATCAGAGCATACAACTCAACTGCATCAACATTTCAAACCACTGAACATGCTTTCAAACAACAAGCATTCATAGCATACATACTTCAATCATGCATACAAACATTCCCAATTACTCGAGAACTCAGCTCTGATACCACCAAATGTAACCCCCTTAACCCGGCCTAGACGGTTGACCCGAATTAAGAAAGTCACACGGGGAAAACCAAAGTCAACCCGAAAGTCAACCTTGATTAACGACCCTTTTTTTTCTTTTTAAAACATGTCTAGATGCATATTAAGCCTAATTGTGATCACACAAACATCATACCAAAAGATCACAAACATCAGAGATCAAACAGGGACTCAATTGAACAATTTACAACTTTAGGGACCAAATTGTAAATTCTGATAATTATAAGGACTTAACCCAAATTGAAGTTACCAACTTGAAATTAATCATGTTTCATACTTCTCTGTGAAATTTCAGCTCGAAAGGACTTCCCAAACTCATACAATTGCACAAACAAGTTTCAGGACCAAAACGCAAACAATCCAAAACACATAACTGCCAATGTCAGCCCCCAACGGTCAACCGTTCCGAAACAGGCATAGCCCGTTTCGAAACTCGGGGCCGTTCCGAAACAGGCATAGCCCGTTTCGAAACGGGGGTCTGGCAGTGGCCTTTCCGTTTCGAAACGGCCCCTCCCGTTTCGGACGCCTGGGCACGATTAAGGCACCCGTTCCGAAACGGTAAGTGCTGTTCCGAAACACCCTGCCCAGATTGCTCCAAAACTCCACTTTAAACATGCAATTACACAACCAAACATGCTCCAAATGTCACCAAACTTTACCAGCATGCAATTCAACATATATATAACATATTAGCATCATCAATTCAACCAAACATCATCATATGCAAAAAGCCCCAATTCTATAGGCATGCTTCCTACACAAGCTAGATATTCAAGCACCAAACTTACAAAACAAGCATATAAAGATCCAATCCAAAGACCAACAATCTTAACATCAAGAAACATACTTAGGGAGTACAAAACACCTCCCAAAACATACACATGGTTTCCCCATTGCCAAATCACCCAAAAGCTAAAATGTTTAACAAAAACCTTCCATACATTGAGCTTTACTTGTACTTGAATTCTTGCCCTTCTTGCTGCCCTCAAAAGGTCTCTAATGCTCTGCATTATTGAATCAAGGGAAAACGAAGAGAGCGTAAGCAAAAGCTTAGTGAGGAATGCTCAATAAAACCATCCAATAATGCATTTGTAAAACACTTTATTAAACATGCTTTAAACCATCATTTACACATGCTCAAAAGCTTACTTAAACATGCATCTCATGCATCAAATCATAACATGTCATATTGGCCACAAGTGATAAATTCCATTTCTTTAAAAACAAGTTCATCAACTTTCACCCCAAGGACTTTTAAACACCTTGGCCCCAAGGACTTTTAAACACCTTGGCCTATGGACTTTTAAACACCATAGAATGTATCACATCAAGGACTTTTAAACACCTTGATCCCAAGGACTTTTAAACACCTTGGCCATGGACTTTTAAACACCATGAAAAAGGATCACCTAAGGACTTTTAACCACCTTAGTGTCCACAACATGAACCATCCAAGGACTTTTAACCACCTTGATGTTCATAAGTAACAAGGCTCACTCAAGGACTTTTAACCACCTTAGTGACCTTAACATTTTAAAACCTCACTTGCCAATATACATCATTTTCATCACTTACATCACTGTTTTAAAGCATAAAACCAAGCCATATTCATCATGCATTTAAAAGCATTAAACCACATCATTTCAATGTACAAAAGCAAGGAACTCCTACCTAGAGTTACCTTCAACATATGGCTTACATCATCAGCAAAAACCATGCTAAAACATGCTTCCAAAACAGTATGTAAAACATGCAAATAATCATTTTGCAACACAACAAAATCATGGCCACCACTAGAGAGAAATTCCAAAAACTTACGCTCGAGCTTAGCAAAGTTGTTTAGACTTAAACTAAGCTCCCAAGACATTGGTTTCAAAGCCGAAAACCCAATTTCACTCACCGATTCCACTTCGCCACTTGCCGAAGCACGAAATCAAGCTTCCGAATCAACAACTCTTGGATCCAAAGATGCCTCCCCTGATCAAACACATTAAAGCAGAGGTTTAATGCATCATCAAGCATCAAAAGCTTTAATGAAAGCACTCAAACTCGCTGCTCTCATTCCCACTCCAATTTCGGCCACCAAACACAACCGAAATTGCACCAAAACCACCTCCCAACAAAGCCCAGCCATAAACCAGCAAAACCTAACATCCATTAACACCATTTAACATCTAAAAACAACCTATAAACATCCTTATACCTCCAGCAACAACAGATCCACAAGATCACCACAAAAACATCCAAGAACATAAGCTAAACTTAGGAAACTCAACCTATCCGGGATTGCATTAATCAAAACTCATTTCCTTATCAATTTAGAGTTCATTTAACATCAAAAACACATCTCAAATCACAGATCAATCAGATCTAACGAAAAATCATGAAAAACCATCAAATCTTGCATTATAAGCCAAGATACAATTCCAAACTCAAAAGCCTTTAATTAAACATCAATCAAGAGTTGATAACTTGGGAATTTCAGTAAAGAACTGATAGTTTAGAGGAGAAGGACGTTCTTACCTCCAAACTTGTGTTTCTCCACTTTTTGGAATGAAAATCCTTGTTGAAACACTTAGCAATTGAAGAGATTTGAAGATACAATGATTTGGAATCAAATGAGAGTTGAATGGAGGGATTTAGGTGAAGAAATCAGATCCAATTCTCTGGAAAAATAGTGTTTGGTTTGAGAGAAAATGAGAGAAAGAAAGTTTAGCAAAGTTGGTTACAAAATCCAAAAATAGCCAAAATGGCTTCCCTCCAATTTTAATGACCTTTAAAATCAGATTTTAGACTTAAAATATCTTAGAAAAATCTGGAGAAATCATCTTTGGATTAATAGCTCCTTAAAGATTCAAAGTTTCAACTCTTTATAAAACAGTCACCAAACTTTCAAAATTCACATTTTGGTCACTAGCCAAAATGTCATACTTCCAAAACCCATTTTTCAAAATTGATTTCACAGTTCACTTAATTATATTAAAAGATGATTTTAGAACATTTTTCCATATTTTTAATGCAACCCGAACTAGGCTTTCCTAATTTCACCTCTTTAGATTCGAACAGCACTTTGACCAAACCGGTCAACGCCCAGAACTTCTAAGCCCAAAACCGGGGCGTTACAATTGAAATGAGATTTCAATGTGAACTTGGAAAATGGTTATTAATGCATTGATGGTGTTTTGTTTTTGAGCCTCCTCACTAAGCCTTATGTGCTTACGCTATATTTTGTCCATCAATGCAGAGAATTGAGGTTTTGGAGGCATCGTGGAGCAACGGATCACAAGAGACTTCATTTGAGAAAGTATGTCTCGGTTTAGACTTCATTTGATGGTGTTTTGTTTGGGATATTTGTGTAAACTCCCTATTTGAGCGAGTGTTCACTGTTTTTTTAGACATGTAAATGGCCTTTGGTATTTGGTTTATGCTTTGTTATGCATTTTGGTACCTTGCTTGGCTTGCTTACTAGGTTGCATGCTTATAGTTTATCTTTGATGCAATTTGGTTCGATATGTTGTTGAATATGCTATGATTGACAGAAGATTGGTGTTTGGATATGTTATAAATATGTTAGAGGCATGTCTAGGTGGATTGTATTGCATTTAAGTGTGTTATTCAACAAATTGGGGCATTACAGGCCCAGGCGTTTTGATACACGAGCCATTGTATCGATACGGGTAAGCCAAAATAGGCTTGGCGTATCGGTACGTGGGTACTCGTTTCGATACGGGCCAAGAGGAAAAAGTGGCTCGTTTCGATACACGGGGTTCTGTTTCGGTACGAGTTTGGAAATCTAAAAACTGGGAGCTTACTGTACAAATGCATACCGATACAAGCCTTGGTGTATCGATACAGTCAGCAATTAAAGTAGTTATTTGGTATCTTTGAGGTTCTATTTTCTTACGTTTTAGTCCCTATTGTTATGGATGCAATTAAATGAGCTTGGATGATCGTTTTGAGCTGAGATTTGATACGGTGGCTTGTAATGAGGCTAATTAAAGGTTGGTATCTTAAAATTTGAAGAAGCCCTTGTAATTCACTAAAATTACATTTTGGTTCCTATCACATGTTTGTTATCAATTGAATGCCTAATCGATGTCTGTTTGGATTGACGTTTCTTCCGCTGCGAGTCAAAACACTTAAGGTAACAATATGTATCTAGATAAGATAGAATGAAAAAATAGGGTCGTTTATTGAGGTAAACTTCCTGGTTTACTTCAATATTCCTCGTGTGACCTGTTCAGTTTGGTCGTCCGTCTAGGTCGGGTCGAGGGGGTTACAGTGGAAATGGTGATATCAATATCCAATGATTATTGTTTCAATGCTTCGATGAAGACGGTGACAATAGCAATGATTTTATGAACAATGATTCAATGTGACAACTTACCAATGCTTACCAATATAGCCTCCGAAGAGGTTCGATACAATAATCCTTTGACAAAATGTTAGCTATGCAATGACCGATACCAATGAAACTGGGAAAGGTACCTACCCTATTCTCGAGACTCCGACTACACTCACCTTGTTTTTCGAAGCTCCTACGGCTCTCAGATTTCCACTCCCTTGTTTCTAGCATTAGATGGAGATGGTAGCCTTTCCGTCTCCAACTCTTGAGCTAGGTCGAAACAAGAGAAAGTGTTAGAATCAACACAATGATATCAAAATCAATACTCAAATTTAAAATAGCCATTAGCTATTAGATATCCATGGATTAAAGCCTTGAAGAACATGAACTTAGTTCAAGAGCTCAATAAATTTAACTTGAAATTAAACATAACTTATCCATGAAATCAATTAATCATTTGGGGGCTTTAACTTACCTAATCAATGGCTATACAATGGAATCAAGAAATCGAAGAAAACTTAAGTTGGGTATATCCAACAATGGAGGTGCTAGCTTGGGTGAAGAAGAAGAGCAAGATAGTGAAATTTGTTTAGAAAAATATCACCTGGTAAACTTATATTTTCTTTATTTCCAAAAGCTTAAAGATTTCCTTAGGGGTGAAGGAAGATAATTCCTATCATCCACGTAACCGGTGACTAAATTTGAAGATGGGCTCTTCGCAAGGTTAGTCCCTCGTCTTTCCATTCTTTATTCCTTTGCCACAATAGATTCAATTTTCATAATTTAGTCATCAAATAGCTTTTAATGTATTAAATAAGGTCCTTAAACAATAAATTGACTCAATTAGAGTCTAATATCAATACAATTAACCATACGATCAAAGTCAATGTAATATTTGAACCTTTCTGGTGTAAAGTTTTCGATCGCCGAAACCCAATTCCAACTAGACCGGTTTTTAGGGTGTTACATTTTTTATTTTGTACCACGCTCATGCCACCCTTTTTTGGCACACATTGCACCGGGCTGACCCACGAGTTATCAAAAATGGGATAGATTATCTCAGCATCCATCCATTTTATGATTTATTTCTTTACTGCCTCTTTCATGTTCGGGTTTAGTCTTCTAAGGCCTTTAATGGTTTTGCCATGGTATTCGTCCAAAATGATTTTCTGCATGCAAATAATTGGGTTATTTCCTCAGATGTTAACCAAGGTCCATCCCAAACCTTGCTTATAATTGCTTAATATTTCCAATAATCTTTCTTTCTAATCATTAGTGAGATCAACATCAATGATCACTGGCAAAGTTGAGTTATTACCTAAATAAACATACTTGAGGTGGTCTAGCAATGGTTTCAGCTCTAATTTTGATGGCTTCTCAATTGATGGTTTGGGTGCTTTGATTTCTCAACCAACCAACTCTAGTGGCTCTGGTTGTCAAAAATAACTCACATCTTCGTCATCCAGTTCTCTACAATCGCAATCTAAGTATTGGCAAATTTGTGTCACGTCTATAGTGAAAATGGACTCCATCATCTCGTCAGCTTGGCATTCCTCAGGTTTATCTACGCATTTAAGAGCTTTAAACACATTAAATCTAATATGTTGATCATTCATGTGCATTGTAAGTTCACCCTTGTGAACATCAATCAAGGCCCTACATGTGGCAAGGAATGGTTTACCCAATGTAATTGGGATATTAAAATCGGCTAGAAATATAAAGTTTTCTACCTTCACCAACACATCATCAATCTTACCCTTAGTGTAACGCCCCGGTTTTGGGCTTTGGAGTTAGCGGGGTTCGGCTAAGCGGTTCGAGTGAACCAGTTCGAGCGAGTTAGGCTAGTTTCGAGAATAATTTGAAATAAATGGTTTTTGAGGGAGTTCAAATATGGAAAAAAATATTTTAAAATCTTAAAATAATGTTTTGAAGTTTTGGGAAGTTCAATTTGTTAAAATTGGACTGATTTAATTGGAATTTTGAAAACGATGACTAAATCGTAAAAATTGTAAAATACGTTTTAATGACTAAATTGAAAAGAGTCAAGGCTTAGAATCTTAATGGATATATTTCACCAAGGTGTTTCAACCTTTTCCCTTGTTTTATTATTTTTAAAATATTTAATAAATTGATTTACTAAATGGGCTTTAATACAAAGGATTTTAAAAGGCTAAAAAATTTTCTTACGTAACTATTTTTCTCCTAACGTTTTCTCTCAACTTTCCAATCAGACAAACTATTTTCACATCACTAAAATCTCAAGATATTTATTTCTTTTCTGTAATGTCCTGGTTTCGGGCCTAGATGTTTTAGAGGTTAAATCGAACCGGTTGAGAACGGTTCGAATCTTTAAGGTAGGTTTAGGGAACACATAGTTCGGGATGCTTTAAAAATATGGAAAATATCTAAAAATCCTCATTTATTATATAAATGGTTATGGTGAAAACAATTTTACAAAATGTGATTTGGAAATATTACATTTTGGTGTAGTGACCAAATTGCAGTTTTTGCAAAAGTTGACTAGTGAATGTTTTGTAAAGGATTGAAACTTCGAATCTTTAAGGAGATAATTTTACCAAATTGTTTTTCATCAGATTTCTCTTTAATTTTGGAGTTTTAATAATGATTTAATTAAAGGAATTAAGAGAGAAATTCTATTTTGACTTTTCATAACTACTTTACGATATTTTTTCCCTCTTTTCATTTTCTCTCAACTTCCACTCAGCCAAACACATTTCCCTCACCAAATAATCTCTGGTTTTCATCTCTTTTGCTGAGATTCCATTCTCCTAAGGATTTCCAATCTTTACTTCGTTAAAACATTTTGTTTTCACCTTGGATTTTCAAGAAATCTTGCCCAAATTGAGGAGAAATCAGCCATTAGAGGTAAGCTTCGTCCTTCTCCTCTAATGATCAGTTCTTTACTGAAATTCCAAAGTTATCAATCCTATGTTGATGGTTTTTAAGTTGTTTTTATGTTATCAATGTGAAATTGTTGTTAATTTATAGATTCTTGATGAGATCTTGGTGATTTTCGTATTCCTATGTTAAGCTCTGTTTTAAGGTTGATTTCTAATGTATTTTGGATGATATGTGAGGTTGAAAATGAGGTTTTAACAAATAAATCTCTAATAGGTTTGGATTCCTAAGTTTTACATGTTAGATTTGTGGTTTTGGGGTGGTTTTGGTGATCTGTTATTGCTGGAGGTATAAGGACGTGTTTGTGATGATTATTCGGTGTTGATTGAGGTTTAGAAATGATTAGAATTGAAAGATCTTGGCTGGGCTTTGATTTAGTAAAGTTTGGAGGTGATTTCGGTTATTTCGGATAGCCGAAATGGTGCTTTTGAGTAGTGCAGCGAGTTTGAATGAGTGGCTGGTGATTTCAATGTATGATGATGCATTAATCCTCTGCTCTTATGTGTAATGAACAGGGGAGACATCTTCGGAAGCTTTTGGTGTTGATCCGAAAGTGCCGGAAGCCTAGGAATTGTTTCGGCAAGCAAGCGAAACGTAATCGGTGAGTGCGAACGGTTTTAGAAGTCCTTGAGGGACAAGGAAACAAGGTTTTTGGATTTAGGTTTGGTTTGAAACACCATCCTAAGTCCGGAAGTAAGTATGGCTAGATTTGCTCTCGATATGTGGTTGATGCCCCTAAATGCTTTTAACATGCTCTTGATTTGTGTTAGACAAATTCCTATTGTTTTATGTATGATTTATAACATGAAAAGATGTTATGTATTGATCCCATGATATAGCTTGTCTATGAAAAGAGTTTTGAGTTTTTGACTAGATGAAATGCATGAATTGTGGTTTTGAAATGGGATGAGAATGATTTGAGAAATGTTTCATCAAAACAGTAGGTGAGATGATGATTTTTAATGTAATATATTGGCATAAATGATGAGATGATTATCGGATATAATTGGTAGACCAATAGGATAAAAGTGCACTATAAACTAAAAATTCGTACGTGATCTTTGGAGTCGGACAAAGGGGGTAGTGCCATCCCGATCCAAAGTGACAATCCGATGATGAGAGATACCATCGGGGTAGGTCTTGGTGAAACACCCAAGCTTTGTGGCGAAGAGAGATACCGCCATGAGAGTCTGGTGATGTGAGATTCCACCGGGGTAGGACTTGGCTTTATGTCAAGCTAATCCGCATATCCGAGTAAAGATGTAATATGAAATGCCAATATATGAGATTGTATTTGATTCACATGTACCAAATGTTGAGATGTTTTATGCTATGAGAAATGCATATGAGATTTGTGGTTTATGAAATGCTTTTGTTTTCATTAAGCATGAGTATGGCTTTGCCATGAGATTTGCATTGGTTAAATGCATGAGTTAGATTGAAGGTATATGTGATTTACAAATGGAGAATTGCTTTGAAATGGTTTTCAAGCATGAGATAGAAAGAGCATGTTGTAGAAAATGGGTTTTGAGATAGAGTTTTAAAGTTGCATTGTTGCGTTGGTTTTTCTTAGAGCTTGCCTCACTAAGCAAATGTGCTTACGCTCTCTTTTACCAACAATGCAGAGAATTGAAATACTTTTGGGCAGAAAAGAGGCTAAGGATATCCAAGGAATTGAAAAGCTCAAGTATGGTGACGTTTACGTATACTTTAGTGATGATAATTGGCAATGGGGATCTATGGTTAGTTTGGGAGATGTAATTTGGAACTCCTGTGGTTGTTGCAAGTTTATTATGGTCTATATGGTTTGTTAATGTCCTTTACGGTTTGGTTTGTGGTTTGTGGCTTTCGTATGATTTTCATGACTAGGAAGCATGTCTTTAGAACTCATGCATGGATGTTTGATGCTAAGTTTTGGTTCTTACTTCGTAATATCTGACATTGATGCTTAAACATGTTGTTAGTATGTCGTGGTATGATTTGGAACATTTCCGGATGTGTTTGAGTGAGAAAAACCAGCAATGTATGTAGTTGCAGGGTTGGGCGTATCGAAACGCTCTTAACTGTTTCAAAACGGTGGCCTGAAATGGTCATAAGGTTTCGGAACGGGTAGGAACGTTCCGGAACGCTTTGGCTACTAAAAAGCCATGTTTCGATACGGGTCTCGGAATGCACCCGAGTACAGAAACGGTCAACTCAGTTTCGACACGACCGTTCCGATACAGGGCTTAGTGTTTCGAAACACCCGACCGTTGGTCTGGATTTTGAACTGTTTCAGGTTCTTGTTTCTTACATTTTAGTCCTTGATCTTTATGTATGCAATTGAATAAGTTTGAAATGTCCAATTGAGTTGATATTTGACAGAGTGGCATGAAATAAGACTAATTGAATATTGGTAACCTTAAACTCTGCGAAGTCCTTGTAATTTACAAAATTCGCATTTTGGTCCCTAAATGTCTAATTCGTGCAATTAAACCCCTAATTGAATTCTGATCGATGTGCCTTTTCTTCCTATGATCTTGGGTGATCACATAGGATTAATATTGCATTTAGAAAAATTAAAAGAAAAAAGGGTCGTTAATCGGAGTTAACTTTAACGAGTTGGCTTCGGTTTTCCTCGTGTAATCACCTCGGTTCGGGTCAACCGTCTAGACCGGGCTAAGGGGGTTACATTTGTTGGTATCAGATCCAGGTTTGCGAATATTTTGGGCTTGGTAAGTGGTTAATGGGTGTGAATATGAATGATTATGACTTTTTTGTGGAAGCATGTTGTGTGATTGTTTGATGTTCTAGTTCTAATGAGATGTAATGCATGCAAGATGGTAGATTGAGATGAATTTGTGATGCTATGCTATGTTTGGGGTATAGTTGGGGATCCCATTGCCATATCATTACTATTGGAAAGAATTGTTTTGGAAATGAGCTTGATTACTTGGATTCCTTGTCTTGTATTGCCTAATTGAAATTTGTTGCATTTTGATAGTTGCATTGTTTTCAAATGGGGCCACGTAGAGAGCTTAGAATAAATGCTTTTGATGCGGATGAAAATGAGACTGACGAGCATGTTGAGAATCTACCGCCTCCTCCTCTTGGTGGACCACCCGGTGGTGGTGGAGCGGGGGTTTGTGCTGCAGGAGCCGGAGTAGGGGTTGCTGGACCCAAGGGAGTACAAGGGCAAGCTGCTTCTAATATGACAGTGTTAATACAAGCTATTGCTGGAGCTTTTCGGGCGGCAGTAGCTGGAGCTCATGTGGCTGCACCTCAAGTTGGTGTTGGTGCGAGTTTGCCTCTAGAGCGACTCCGTAGCCTGGGAGGGGCTGAGTTTACGGGGCTGACCCCTGAGGGTTCCGAGTCTTGGTTGGAGAGTACCAAGAGAATCCTTGGACAAATAAACTATAATGATGTCCAGAAACTGGGGTGTATTGTATCTTTGTTGCATGGTGATGCCTATACGTGGTGGACGACCACAATTGCTGGCTTAGATGAGGCTGAGGTATCTTAGACGTTCTTTCTGAATGCATTCAAGCGGAAGTACTTGGGGGTCTGCTATCTGGATGAGAAAAAGAGGGAGTTCATGTCCCTAGTGCAAGGAAGTATGTCGGTGGCGGAGTATGAGGTGCAGTTTGTACGCCTTAGCCAGTATGCACCTGAGTTGATCCCTAGTGAACGGGAGAGATGCGAACGATTCAGATATGGGTTGGTGGCCGATGTGAAAACATATATGCTCGCAGCAGACTACACTGATTTTGATATCCTGGTCACTCGAGCCAAGGATATTGAGTTGAATCTTGGTTTGGCAAGTCGAATAGGAGGGTCTAGCTCGAGAAAGCGACCTGCGGATCGTGATCTTGGAAGAGATCGGTTAAAGAGACCTAAGGATAGAAGGTCATACACGGATGTGAGACGTGGGGGAGGTAACCCTGGAAGAGGTTAGCAAGGGCCGAATGCTTTCATACGGACACCCGAGTGTAATCGGTGTGGTAGGAGGCACACTGGTGAGTGCTGGGGCAACCTTGGTACGTGCTGGAATTGCGGTAATTGTGGGCATATGAAAAGGGATTGTCCGTAGCCGATGAGAGAGGGTCAGGCTCCGGTGAGAGCAGCTGAGCCACAAATAGGCCGTGGGCGCGGCCGTGGCAACTTTCAGCGCAGAGACGAAGGTGCGAGAAATGTAGCACATGTGGTGATTGTTCAGCCTGAAGGTGGTGGCCAGGCCAGAGTGTATGCCCGTCGAGAAGGGAGGAATGACACGGACGTGATCGCAGGTACCTTTACTTTGTCGTCTTTGTCATTACTTTCTCTGATCGATTCTAGATCTACACACTCGTACATATTGCGTGAACATGCCCAAATGCTTGGTTTGCCTGTTGAGTCTTTGGATGTGGGTATGCGTGTGACTAGTTCTTTTGGTGAGACGGTTGTAACAAGGAGATTGTATAGGAGATGTCCCTTAAAGGTGCAAGAACATGTGTTTTTAGTTGATCTTATGGAATTGCCATTCTATGGATTCGATGTAATCCTTGGTATGGATTGGGTTGTTGAGCATAGGGCCGTTGTGGATTTTGAAAATAAGCGAGTTTCGCTGAAACTTGCGGATGATTATGAAGTTGTGGTGGTGGGGGAAATGTGAAATTCTTGTCTAATATGGTGTCGACGCTTGAAGCAAGCCGGATGTTGCGTTAGGGATGTGAGGCTTATTTTTCCTTTGTTATGAATCCTAGTACAAAGGAGGTTCGTGTACAGGATATAAGGATTGTGTGTGAATTCCCTAGGGTGTTTCCGAAGGAACTACCTGGTTTGCCGCCAAGTCGGGAGGTTAAGTTCGGAATTGAGTTGTATGAGAACACAACTCCAGTGTCCATTGCTCCCTATCGTATGGCACCCAAGGAGTTGAAGGAGTTGAAGACGCAACTTCAAGATTTGCTCGACCGAGGCTTTATTCGGCCTAGTGTGTCACCTTGAGGTGCACCGGTCTTGTTTGTTAAGAAGAAAGATGGCACTATGAGAATGTGCATTGATTACTGTCAGATGAATAAGTATCCTTTACCAAGGATTGATGATCTTTTCGATCAGTTTCGAGGAGCGGCTGTGTTCTCAAAGATAGATCTGCAGTCAGGATATTATCAGTTGAAGGTTAAGGATGTGGATGTGCCGAAAATAGCTTTCCGAATGAGATATGGACATTATGAATTTCTAGTGATGTTGTTCGGATTGACGAATGCTCCTGCTGCTTTCATGGACATGATGAACAGGATGTTTCATGAATTCTTGGATAAGTTCGTTGTGGTGTTCATCGATGATATCCTTGTGTACTCTCGTACCGAGGAGGAGCATGATGAACATTTGAGGATCGTTTTACAAGCGCTGTTAGAGAATCAGCTTTATGCTAAGCTGAGTAAGTGTGAGTTTTGGCTGAAGGAGGTTGTTTTTCTTGGCCGTGTGGTTTCGACTGAAGGGATTCGTGTTGATCCTCAGAAGATTGAGGCGGTGGTAAATTGGAAGCCTCCTAGGTCTGTTCATGAAGTTCGTAGTTTCCTTGGGTTGGCGGGTTACTACCGAAGGTTCGTGGATGGATTTTCTAAGATTGTTGCCCCTTTGACAAAGTTATTACAAAAGGATATTAAGTTTGAGTGGACGGAAGCGAGACAACAAGCTTTCGAGAAGCTAAAGGAAGCTTTGACGCAAGCTCCTATCTTGGTTCAACCTGAGTCAGGAAAAGAGTTTGTGGTGTATAGTGATGCATCCTATGTTGGTTTGGGGTGTGTGCTGATGCAAGAGGGTAGGGTAGTGGCTTATGCATTGCGACAGTTGAAAGTGCATGAGCGTAATTACCCTACGCATGACATTGAGTTGGCGGCAGTGGTTTTTGCTTTAAAGATTTGGAGACATTATCTATATGGTGAGAGGTGTACTATGTACACGGATCATAAGAGTTTGAAGTACCTTATGTCTCAGAAGGAGTTGAATCTTAGGCAACGACGCTGGGTGGAGTTGCTTAAGGATTACGATCTAACGATCGATTATCATTCGGGGAAGGCCAATGTTGTGGCTGATGCTTTGAGCAGAAAAGTGGCGGTAGAATTGAGGGCGATGTTTGCTAGCTTGAGCATATCGCGAGATGGTGGTCATGTTGCTGAATTGCAAGTGAAACCATCTTTGGTTCAGTTGATAAAGGAGAAACAGTTGCTGGACGATTCTCTGGTACCGCATGTTCAGGACATCGCAGAAGGAAGGCTTTCAGATTTCTGTTTCAATGATGATAGAGTTTTATGTTTTGGGAGTTGGATAGTGGTGTCGGATGATGTGGAGTTAAGGCGCACTATTCTGATTGAAGCTCATAGTAGTTCTTTCGCTATGCACCCTGGTAGTACGAAGATGTATCGTGATTTGAGAGATGAGTACTATTGGGTGGGATTGAAGAAAGATGTCGCTGAGTTCGTTAGCAAGTGTATGGTTTGTCAGCGGGTTAAGGCTGAACATCAAGTTCCTTCTGGGTTGTTGCAGTCGTTGAGAATCCCAGAATGGAACTGGGAGAGGATTACTATGGACTTCGTGTCTGGTTTGCCGTTGTCGCCATCGAAGAAGAACTTTGTTTGGGTGATTGTGGATCTCCTTACGAAGTGTGCACATTTCTTGCATGTGCATACTACGTATACCTTGGATAGGCTTGTTGAGTTGTACATTGCTGAGATTGTGCATTTGCATGGGGTGCCAAAATCTATAGTGTCGATAGAGATACGAGGTTCAAAGCAAGATTCTGGGTATGTTTACATCAAGCTTTGGGTACGCGGCTGAATTTCAGTACTTTCTATCATACGCAAACGGATGGACAGTCGGAGCGTGTTATCCAAATGCTTGAGGATATGTTGAGGTGCTGTGTTATTGAGTTTCAATGCTCTTGGGAGAAGCACTTGCCTTTGGTTGAGTTTGCTTATAATAATAGTTACCAGGCAAGCATTCAAATGGCACCTTATGAGGCTTTATACAGAAGGAAGTGTAGAACTCCCCTTTGTTGGGCTGAAACGGGACAAAAGTTGGTCTCGATGCCAACTTTGTTGAAAGGAACCACCGAGAAGGAGAAGTTCATTTGTGAGCGTTTGAAGGCAGCATCGGACTGGCAAAAGTCTTACGCGGATTTGAAGCGTAAGGAGATAGAGTTCGCAGTAGGCGAACGTGTGTTTTTGAAAGTTTCACCTTGGAAGAAGATGATGAGGTTTGGCCGGAAGGGCAAACTGAGTCCAAGGTTCATTGGACAATATGAGGTGATAGAACGTGTGGGTCATGTTGCTTACAAGCTGAGACTACCTCAAGAGTTGGAAAAGATACATAATGTGTTTCACGTATCCATGCTTCGGAGATATAGATCGGATCTGTCGCATGTTATGCATGTGGAAGAAGTTGAGCTGAACCCAGATATGACGTATGATGAGGAGCCCGTTGAGATTCTAGATTCGAATAGTAAGGTTCTCCGGGGTAAGACTATCGAGCTAGTCAAGGTCTTGTGGAGACATCGTGACGTTGAGGAAGCCACGTGGGAAAGGAAGGATGACATGAAGAAGCAATTTCCTTACCTTTTTCCATCAAGTAAATTTCGAGGACGAAATTTCTTAAGTGGGGGAGAGTTGTAACGCCCTGGCTTTGGGCCTAGATGTTTTAGAGGTTGAATCGGGCCGGTTGAGAACGGTTCGAATCTTTAAGGTAGGTTTAGGGAACACCTAGTTTGGGATGCTTTAAAAATATGGAAAAATATCTAAAAATCCTCATTTATTATATAACTGGTTATGGTGAAAACAATTTTACAAAATGTGATTTGGAAATATTACATTTTGGTTTAGTGACCAAATTGTAGTTTTTGCAAAAGTTGACTAGTGATTGTTTTGTAAAGAATTGAAACATTGAATCTTTAAGGAGCTAATTTTACCAAATTGTTTTTCATCAGATTTCTCTTTAATTTGGGAGTTTTAATAATGATTTAATTAAAAGAATTAAGAGAGAAATTCTATTTTGACTTTTCATAACTACTTTACGATACTTTTTCCCTCTTTTCATATTCTCTCAACTTCCACTCAGCCAAACACATTTCCCTCACCAAATAATCTCTTGTTTTCATCTCTTTTGCTGAGATTTCAATCTCCTAAGGATTTCCAATCATTACTTCATTAAAACCTTTTGTTTTCACCTTGGATTTTCAAGAAATCTTGCCCAAATTGAGGAGAAATCATCCATTAGAGGTAAGCTTCGTCCTTCTCCTCTAATGATCAGTTCTTTACTGAAATTCCAAAGTTAATAATCCTTTATTGATGGTTTTTAAGTTGTTTTTATGTTATCAATGTGAAATGGTTGTTAATTTATAGATTCTTGATGAGATCTTGGTGATTTTCGTATTCCTATGTTAAGCTCTGTTTCATGGTTGATTTCTAATGTATTTTGGATGATATGTGAGGTTGAAAATGAGGTTTTAACAAATAAATCCTGAATAGGTTTGGATTCCTAAGTTTTACATGTTAGATTTGTGGTTTTGGGGTGGTTTTGGTGATCTATTACTGTTGGAGGTATAAGGACGTGTTTGTGATGATTTTTTTGGTGTTGATTAAGGATTAGAAATTATTAGAATTGATAGATCTTGGCTGGGCTTTGATTTGGGAAAGTTTGGAGGTGATTTCGGTTATTTCGGATAGCCGAAATGGTGCTTTTGAGTAGTGCAGCGAGTTTGAATGAGTGGCTGGTGATTTCAATGCATGATGATGCATTAATCCTCTACTCTTATGTGTAATGAATAGGGGAGACATCTTCGGACGCTTTTGGTGTTGATCCGGAAGTGCCGGAAGCCTAGGAATCGTTTCGGCAAGCAAGCGAAACGTAATCGGTGAGTGCGAATGGTTTTAGAAGTCCTTGGGGGACAAGGAAACAAGGTTTGGGGATTTAGGTTTGGTTTGAAATACTATTCTAAGTCCGGAAGTAAGTATGGCTATATTTGCTCTCGATATGTGGTTAATGCCCCTAAATGCTTTTAACATGATCTTGATTTGTGTTAGACAAATTCCTACTGTTTTATGCATGATTTATAACATGAAAAGATATTCTGTATTGATCCCATGAGATAGCTTGTCTATGAAAAGAGTTTTGAGTTTTTGACTAGATGAAATGCATGAATTGTGGTTTTGAAATGGGATGAGAATGATTTGAGAAATGTTGCATCAAAACAGTAGGTGAGATGATGATTTTAATGTAATATATTGGTATAAATGATGAGATGATTACCGGATATAATTGGTCGACCAATAGGATAAAAGTTGTAACCCCCTTAACCCGGCCTAGACGGTTGACCCGAATTAAGAAGATTACACGGGGAAAACCAAAGTCAACCCGAAAGTCAACCTTGATTAACGACCCTTTTTTTTCCTTTTTAATCTTGTCTAGATGCTCATTAACCCTAGATGTGATCACACAAACATCATACTCAAAGACCACAATCATCAGAGATCAAACAGGGACCCAATTGAATAATTTACAACTTTAGGGACCAAATTGTAAATTCTGAAAACCTTAAGGACTTAACCAGATTTTAAGTTACCAACTTAAAATTAATCATGTTTCATGCTTCTCTGTCAAATTTCAGCTCAAACGGACAACCCAAACTCATACAATTGCACACACAAGTTTCAGGACCAAAATGCAAACATTCTGAAACATTTAACCGCCCATGTCAGTCCCCAACGGTCACCCGTTCCGAAACAGGCAGAGCCCGTTTCGAAACACGGGGCCGTTCCGCAACGCGTACCGCAACGGGGGACTGGCAGTAGCCAACCCGTTCCGGAACGGTGGCACCCGTTTCGGACGCCTGGGTTTATGCAGGGCACCCGTTCCGAAACGGTGTCAACTGTTCCGAAACGCCTTGCCCAGATTGCTGCATTTTGCTCACTCAAACACATAATTGGCTATCCAATCATACTTCTAAAGCCTCCAAACTTTACCAACATGCAACTCAACATAAATGGGACATACTTGCATCAACAATTCATCAATATAACATCATACATGAAAAGCCCCAATTCTAAAGGCATACTTCCTACACAAGCAACCATTTAGGCACAAACCTTCCAAATCAATCTCATTAGAACCGAAACATGATCCAACAACATCATCAACATAAAAACATCCTTGACCAAACATAAATGAACACATACACAAAAACCCGAGAGATTCTACCCCATTGCCTTTATTAACTATAACTATTCACCGAGACATACATCTCAAGTGGAGTCCACCTTGAATCCCTTGCTCCTTGCTGTCCAAACTTCAAGAATCTGCATTGACGGACAAAAAGGAGCGTAAGCACATAATGCTTAGTGAGGTATGCTCAAAACCAAAACACCATCAATGCAGCGGGTCATAAATCACTTTTAAAACAAACTCGATTTGTTTACCAAAGCCATGTTTGAAAACCCCTTTTCAACAACAAGCTCAAAACCATGCATTGCACATACATGAAAACCAACCCTTAGCTTAGCATGCTAAGAAAACCTTTTCAAAGCACAACTTACAAAATCATCCATTTAGCCAAACCATGCATAAACACCATATGCAAGCTAAAACAAAACCTTGGAAAACACTCTCATTTCACAACATACCTTTCTTAAACTTGAAAGCCAATTCAAGCAAGAATCTTTTGAAACCATTTCACAAACCAACCAACACATGCATTAAACCAAAGGCAACATATATGAACCACAACATCATCATCACATGCCTTTAAAAACAAGTCTTAACAAGACTCCAATGCACTAAAGATATTTCATGCTCACATGCATCATTTTCCAAATGATAATCAACACTTGTTCAACTTAACAAGTAAACATGCATTCACAAGCATTATACACTTTCCATGCAACCATGCATCTTTTCAAGCATCTCATGCTTCACATGCAATTATGTATCATTTCAAGCATCCCATGCTTCATCACAATCAAGAACATCATATTGGCCTTCAAGTGATCAACCACATTCACTTTTCAACTCAACACCCAATCGGATACGCGGATTCCGAGCGTTGTCCCTACGCTCCATACACCCTACCAATCCAAGGTCTCCCAAATGGACTTTTAAACACCATTTGACCTCAACATCCTAAGGTTCCCATGTATGGACTTTTAAACACCATACAACCTTAGCTTTCCCGAGGTTCCCATGTATGGACTTTCAAACACCATACAACCTCAACTTTTCCCCAAGGTTCCCATGTATGGACTTTCAAACACCATACAACCTTGACATGCACAAGGTTCCCGTGTATGGACTTTCAAACACCATACAACCTTTGCATTCACCGATTGGTAGTTGTATAACATCACTAACGAGATCCGGGACACCCTACACAAGATCCACACATGGACTTAACACCGCCATTGTGATCTCAACAAGCACAAGGTTCCCACATATGGACTTTTAAACACCATATAACCTTTGCTCAACCAAGGTCCTCGAATGGGCAACACCTCCATTATGACCTCAACCATCTCGTTAGGATACTTGAAGGGAGTTTACCGGTCCACTCTTGACCACTCCACCTCCAAGGCGACTTAATTCACGGTGCACCTAATCCTATAGCCAGCTAACTATATCCGATCAAAGAACCAAGAACCACTTACATCACTTGCCAATATAACCACCTTACCACATTAGTCCAATGTTTCACATGCATAACCATAATGCAAAAACCATCATTTATCAACATTAATTCACTGTTTTAAAGCATTAAACAAAGCCATTGAACAACATGCAACACCATGCATCAAAACCACATTTTCAATGTATAAAACCAAGGATCTCTTACCCTGAGCATCCTTCACATATGGCTTTCAAAACCAGCATTAAACCATGCTAAAATATGCTTTCAAAACAGATTTAAACCATGCAAAACACATGCATTTCAATCATCAACCACAATTGCTTAAAAGCCAATTTCACAATCATAATTCAAGAGCGAAAATCCATTCACTTACTCTTGAGCTTAGCAAAGTTGTTTAGACTTACACTAAGCTCCCAAAAACCTTCAAACCTTGGTTCAAAAGCTGAAAACCCAACTTCACTCACCGATAACCAAAACAGGGCTAGCCAACAAGCCTTCCAAGCATCCGAAACCTTCCGCAACACCTCTAAAGCTCACGGATCAAACTCCCCTGTTTCAAGCACACAACAACATAAGATCAATGCATCGTTATGCATTAAAAACACCAGCAACACAACACAACTCGCTGCTCATCACAAATCCAACAATTCGGCTACCAAACACAACCGAAATCACCTCCAAACACTTCCAAAACTTAACCCAGCCAAGATCCATCACTTCTAACCACTTTTAAACATCAATTAACATCCAAAATAATCACAAACACGTCCTTATACCTCCAGGTATAACAGATCACCAAAACACTCCAAAAACAACCAAAAACTCAAGCAAAACTTAGGAAATTCAACCTATCCGGGATTGCATTAATTAAACCTCAACTTCTAATCAATTTAGCATTCATTTAACACCATTTTGACACTTCAAAACCCTGCTTAAACAGATCATACGAAAATTCCACCAAAATCACCAAATCTTGCATTTTAGCCAAAATCAAGATTTCAATTGAAAAGCCTTTAACAAATCATAAATCAAGGATTGAGAACTTGGGAATTTCAATAAAGAACTTGAAGTTCAGAGGAGAAGGACGTTCTTACCTCCAAACTTGAGTTTCTCCTTTTTAGAGCCAAAAAGCTTGATGAAACAACTTGCAAATTGAGAGGTTTTGTTGATGAGATGATTAGGAATCAAATGAGAGTTGAAATGAGTGATTTAGATTGACAAAATCAAAGAAGAAAATCTGGAGAATGTGTTTGGGTTGAGAGAAAATGAGAGAAAAGGAAAATTGAGAGAAAATAGAAAAGTTAGTTATAAAATGATAAAATGATTTCCCTCCACATTTCATAAACTTTAAAATCAGAATAAAGCCTTAAAATATCTTAGAAAAATCTGGAGAAACTCTTTTTGGAATATTAGCTCCTTAAAGATTCAAAGTTTCAATCCTTTATAAAACTGTCACCGAACTTTCAAAAATTACATTTTGGTCACTAGCCAAAATGTCAACCTTACGAACCTCATTTTCCAAAATTGATTTCACAGTTCACTTAATTATATTAAAAGATGATTTTAGGACATTTTTCCATATTTTTAATGCAACCCGAACTAGGCTTTCCTAAATTCACTCTTATATATTCGATCAGCACTTTGACCGAACCGGTCAACGCCCAAAACTTCTGAGCCCAAAACCGGGGCGTTACAACTCTCCCCCCCTTAGGAAATTTCGTCCTCGAAATTTCAACCGGCGAAAAGAGAACCACAACCTTCTCAAATCACACACAAGGCAACACAAAAGCCTCAACCATCACTGGACACTTTCCACACAAAAACTCCATCAACTTAGCACCACCACATGCTGTTCACAAAATCCAGAGCACACAAAGATAACCACAACTTAACCTTTCACATAACCGGACTGTACACAGCCCCAAAATCAACCTGAAGAACTTCAGCTCTTACAGCACACATCACTGCAACACACAACTCCCAAGACCTGTTTACACAGAGACAACAACCAATCCAATTCAGCCACTATTCAACCTTCTCTGCTTCTAAAACTCTTGCAAACTCCCAAACCTCTTCCAAGAATTTCCCAACAAGCAAAAATCCTTAAACATCAACTGCTTACCCAAACTCCTCAACGAATGCTGATAAACCCTCACAACTGTTGCTAACATTACCACAACATCTCACCAGGATCACCCACCCAGATTCCAAAAATCACATCACAACCCCAACTCGACTCCGCCAGCTGTTCCATACACCACCAGCTGACCTCAAAAGAAATTCACATACACACAACCAGCCAACCACTTCTCACAAGAACCCAAATAACCAACAAAAGCCTTCGATCTTTCATAACCCTTCCACTTCAAACTTCAACCATAACACTTGTCTTACCAGGACATCGCCCAACCTACCATACATACCAACTCCTCAACTCCTCAAAGGTTGCTAAGAACCAGCACTTACAAACACAACCCTTCCACAACAACCCAAATGCTAAGCTACCCCAGCACCTGGAAACACAACCGTTAAACTACAACATCACTTAGCATCAAGGTGCTACCCCTTCCACTTAGCTATCCAAACCACTAAACTCTCTTTAAGCAACAAACACTATCCTTCTACCATCAGACCATACCACTCTCACTATTACTAGCAACTAGCCTAATATACTCCATTACGTCTAACTCTCACCCAGCACCAAAACAACCTCTAAAAACCCATCATCCAACCTAACCCAACCACCACTCTAACAGATTCGATTAGTTATTAGCGAGTGTTAACATCGTATGCATGATCACCAACATGCCCTATCAATGCCTGATGTACATGTATGCAAAACCTCTAATGTCATGCCACATGTATGCATGGACCAACATATATAATATAGCATATAACAATTATTTTAACTGTGCATGAATGCCAGTTCACACCCTCCAATAACATCCTCGAATCCGTCTAAGAACAACCTCCTACCTCACTTCTAACTTATCTAACTCCATCATACCAACATCATTAACCACAAGATTCTCACCTAAGCCTTCTTCACCCAAAGATGTTTCCAAACTACAACTATTACCCCAACAACTAGCAACAAGACTAAACTTACCACGCAAGGAAAACCAACAGAAACCAAACTAAGGTAACTAGAACAAAGATTACTAAACAAGGTTACCTGAAAGCACAACACCACCCTGAAGCTTCATCAGACGAACTCTCTTCCTTGCGGAACCATCATCCTCCTGCCGCACCACTGCAGCACCAGCTAACACACCAGGGTCACCACCAACTCCTTGCGGTAAGGGACCTTGGCTGTTCCGAGCCAACATCAAACAATCACGTCTCATGTGTCCAGCAGACCCACATTTCCAGCAATTCTCCTTTCCCACACTCTTCACAACTTTCTGCTCTTTCTGCCACTTCTAAACCTTGCCTCGGCCGTGCCCACGACCTTTCTGAGACCCTTTGGCTAACACCAAAGCTGACTTCACTCCAAGAGGACAATCACGCTTAACATGCACTTTGGAACCACAGTTCCAGCAAGCACCCGCGCCCCAACAACCTCCAACATGGCGCCTTTCACAACGGTCACACACCGGTGGCTGAACTTCCACTCCTTGCCCAAGCAACACTTGCTCTACAACAACACCACCGTCACATTTCTCAACCCTTGGAAACTTCCCTCCAAGATTGTAACCCCCGTAGCCCGGCCTAGACGGTTGACCCGAACTACGAAGATTACACGGGGAAAACCAAAGTCAACCCAAAAGTCAACCTTGATTAACGACCCTTTTTTTTTCTTTTTAAACTTGTCTAGATGCTCATTAAGCCTAGATGTGATCACACAAACAACATACTCAAAGATCACAACCATCAGAGATCATTCAGGGACCCAATTGCACAAAACACAACTTTAGGGACCAATTTGTAAATTCTGAAAACTTTGAGGCCTTAACCAGATTTTAAGTTACCAACTTAAAATTAATCATATTTCATGCATCTCGGCCAAATTTCAGCTCAAACGGACATCTCAAACTCATACAATTGCACATACAAGATTCAGGACCAAAATGCAAACATTTTGAAACACATAACTGCCACTGTCAGCCCCCAACGGTCAACCGTTCCGAAACGGGAGACAGCCCGTTTCGAAACGCGGGGCCGTTCCGCAACGGGTACCGAAACGGGGGTCGGGCAGTGGCCTATCCGTTTCGGAACGGTTTCACCCGTTTCGGACGCCTGGGCTGCTTCAAGGCACCCGTTTCGAAACGGTACACCCTGTTCCGAAACACCCTGCACAAAATGCAGAAATTTGCCTATTTAAACATGCAATTAACATCCAATCATGCTCCAACAGCCACCAAACTTTGCCAACATGCAATTTAACATAAAAGAGGCATACTTGCATCAACAATTCATCAACATGCCATCATACATGAAAAGCCCCAATTTTAAGACTAAGCTTCCAACACAAGCAATCCATTTAAGCAACATACTTCCAATTCAATCTCATAAGCCAAGCCATGTTCCAACAACATTAACAACACAAAACCAAACTTGTCTAAACATAAACAAACACATACATCAACCCAAGAGATTCTACCCCATTGCCTTTATTAACTATAGCTATTAACCGAGACATACATCTCAAGTGGAGTCCTTCTTGAATCCCTTGCTCCTCGCTGTCCAAACTTCAAGAATCTGCATTGATGGACAAAAAGGAGCGTAAGCACATAATGCTTAGTGAGGAAAGCTCAAAACCAAAACACCATCAATGCAGCGAGCCATAAATCACTTTTAAAACAAACTCGATTTGTTTACCAAAGCCATGTTTGAAAACTCCTTTTCAACAACAAGCTCAAAACCATGCATCGCACATACATGAAAACCAACCCTTAGTTTAGCAAACTAAGAAAACCCTTTCCAAAGCACAACTTGCAAAATCAACCATTTAGCCAAACCATGCATACACACCATATGCAAGCTAAAACAAAACCTTGGAAAACACTCCCATTTCACAACATACCTTTCTTTAAACTTGAAAGCCAAAACAAACAAGAATCTTTTAAAACCATTTCACAAACCAACCAACACATGCATTAAACCAAAGACAACATATATGAACCACAACATCATCATCACATGCCTTTAAAAACAAGTCTCAACAAGACTCCAATGCACTAAAGATATTTCATGCTCACATGCCTCATTTTCCAAATGATAATCAACACTTGTTCAACTTAACAAGTAAACATGCATTCACAAGCATTATACACTTTCCATGCAACCATGCATCTTTTCAAGCATCTCATGCTTCACATGCAATTATGCATCAATTCAAGCATCTCATGCTTCACATGCAAATATGCATCATTTCAAGCACCTCATGCTTCACCACCATCAAGAACATCATATTGGCCTTCAAATGATCAACCACATTCACTTTTCAACTCAACACCCAATCGGATACGCGGATTCCGAGCGTTGTCCCTACGCTCCCTACACCCTACCAATCCAAGGTCTCCCCAAATGGACTTTTAAACACCATTTGACCTTACAAGCCTAAAGTTCCCATGCATGGACTTTTAAACACCATACAACCTTAGCTTTTCCCGAGGTTCCCATGTATGGACAACCATACAACCTCAACATGCACAAGGTTCCCTTGTATGGACTTTCAAACACCATACAACCTTTGCATCACCGATTGGTAGTTGTAGAAATCACTAACGAGATCCAGGACACCCTATACAAGATCCACACATGGACTTAACACCGCCATTGTGATCTCAACAAGCACAAGGTCCTCACATATGGACTTTTAAACATCATATAACCTTTGCTCAACCAAGGTCCTCGAATGGGCAACACCTCCATTATGACCTCAACCATCTCGTTAGGATACTTGAAGGGAGTTTCCCGGTCCACTCTTGACCACTCCACCTCCAAGGCGACTTAATTCACGGTGCACCCAATCCTATAGCCGGCTAACTATATCCGATCAAAGAACCAAGAACCACTTACATCACTTGCCAATATAACCATCTTACCACATTAGTCCAATGTTCCATATGCATAACCACAATGCAAAACCATTACCACATTAATCAAATGATTCACATGCATAACCAACATGCAAAAACCATCATTTACCAACATTAATTCACTGTTTTAAAGCATTAGACAAAGCCATAGAACAACATGCAACACCACGCATCAAAACCACATTTTCAATGTATAAAACCAAGGATCTCTTACCTTGAGCATCCTTCACATATGGCTTTCAAAACCAGCACTAAACCATGCTAAAATATGCTTTCAAAACAGAATTAAACCATGCAAAACACATGCATTTCAATCATCAACCACAATTGCTTAAAAGCCACTTCCACAATCATAACTCAAGAGCGAAAATCCATTCACTTACTCTTGAGCTTAGCAAAGTTGTTTAGACTTACACTAAGCTCCCAAAAACCTTCAAACCTTGGTTTAAAAGCTGAAAACCCAACTTCACTCACCGATAACCAAAACAAGGCTAGCCACCAAGCCTTCCAAGCATCCGAAACCTTCCGCAACACCTCTAAAGCTCACGGATCAAACTCCCCTGTTTCAAGCACACAAAAACAGCACATTAATGCATCATTATGCATTAAGAACAGCAGCCACACAACCAAATTCGCTGCTCAACACAAATCCAACAATTCGGCTACCAAACACAACCGAAATCACCTCCAAACACTACCAAAACTTAACCCAGCCAAGATCCATCACTTCTAACCATTTTTAAACATCATTTAACATCCAAAATGATCACAAACACGTCCTTATACTTCCAGATATAACAGATCACCAAAAACACTCCAAAAACAACCAAAAACTCAAGCAAAACTTAGGAAATTCAACCTATCCGGGATTGCATTAATTAAACCTCCACTTCTAATCAATTTAGCATTCATTTAACATCATTTTGACACTTCAAAACACTGCCCAAACAGATCACACGAAAATTTCACCAAAATCACCAAATCTTGCATTTTAAGCCAAAATCAAGATTTCTATTGAAAAGCCTTTAACAAAACACAAACCAAGGATTGAGAACTTGGGAATTTCAGTAAAGAACTTGAAGTTCAGAGGAGAAGGACGTTCTTACCTCCAAACTTGAGTTTCTCCTTTTTGGAGCCAAAAAGCTTGATGAAACAACTTGCAAATTGAGAGGTTTTGTTGATGAGATGATTAGGAATCAAATGAGAGTTGAAATGAGTGATTTGAGTGACAAAATCAGAGGAGGAAATCTGGAGAGAATGTGTTTGGTTTGAGAGAAAAGATGAGAGAAAATGGTTGAGAGAAAAGTTAGTTAGATTTAGGAAAATATCTTCCCTCCACTTTTCTTTTGTTTAAAAACACTTAATTAATCATTTAATATATTTAGAAAATCTGGAGAAACTCCCATTGGGTAAATAGCTCCTTAAAGATTCAAAGTTTCAATCCTTTATAAAACTGTCACCGAACTTTCAAAAATTACATTTTGGTCACTAGCCAAAATGTCAACCTTCCGAACCTCATTTTCCAAAATTGATTTCACAGTTCACTTTTATATATTAAAAGATGATTTTAGAACATTTTTCCATATTTTTAATGCAACCCGAACTAGGCTTTCCTAATTTCACCTCTTTAGATTCGAATAGCACTTTGACCAAACCGGTCAACGCCCAAAACTTCTGAGCCCAAAACCGGGGCGTTACAAAGATACCTTTCATAAAAGGCAGATACAAAGAAATCCCAATCAATATCAGGAATATGTGACGCCACAGCCACAGATGTCCACCAGACACAGGCATCCTCCAACATCAAAGAAACAACACTCCCCAGCTTACAAGCAAGATCACAGCCTTCCTGATCCAAGATCAGAACCACACAGGCCAACCAAGCCTCAAACATCTCCGGTGTAGAACCATGATATTCCACAGCACCCAAATCAAGCAAACGCTGCTTCGGCAAACCCACACATCCCACAGCCAGCACATCCACTGACTTTACCTTTACCACAGCCTGAGATGTTCCCAACACCTCCTGATCATCAGATGATGAACTCTTCACTACAGAACCAGCTTCTTTCCCTTGCCTTATCACCTCAACCCCAGGCACAGAAAGCTGAGACAAAACACCTCTACCAAAGGGTGAATTCCACGCCTTAACAACCTGCCCCAAGGCAGCAACCATCTCACCCAACTGCCATTCTTTCATCGACTTAGCCATACTACTAACAACAACAAACATACAATCACAACAAACAAGCAAACCAGTTAGACCAGCATTAAGCAAGGATTCAAACTCCAACTCCAAAATAACACAATAGCTATATTAATAAGGCAATGGGTATCCCGAATCCTCCCCTTTTCATGACATAACAGTCAACACAACATGGATATCACAACATCAAGCACATCAATCAACATACTCAATCATGCTTACATCCAACAGCATCCATTTGCATCAGCATATTATCAACATAACATACTCATTACACAATCATCAAGCATAACACCAGCTCACAACATCAGCACATATCCACATTAATTCAACAATGATTCATAAACGCAAAGCATGCTCGAAAACATCAGCAACTTGATCAGAAACATCAACAATTTGTTCAGAAACATCAGCATCATGCCCAGAAACACGTGTTTCAACCAACATTCAACCAACTTTCATCCACACAACAAGGTAAACATCAACACACATCACAACAACTTACCGTTTTCCCCAAGCATTCGCAACTCAGCTCTGATACCACCAAATGTAACCCCCTTAACCCGGCCTAGACGGTTGACCCGAATTAAGAAGATTACACGGGGAAAACCAAAGTCAACCCGAAAGTCAACCTTGATTAACGACCCTTTTTTTCCTTTTTAATCTTGTCTAGATGCTCATTAACCCTAGATGTGATCACACAAACATCATACTCAAAGACCACAATCATCAGAGATCAAACAGGGACCCAATTGAACAATTTACAACTTTAGGGACCAAATTGTAAATTCTGAAAACCTTAAGGACTTAACCAGATTTTAAGTTACCAACTTAAAATTAATCATGTTTCATGCTTCTCTGCCAAATTTCAGCTCAAACGGACAACCCAAACTCATACAATTGCACACACAAGTTTCAGGACCAAAATGCAAACATTCTGAAACATTTAACCGCCCATGTCAGTCCCCAACGGTCACCCGTTCCGAAACAGGCAGAGCCCGTTTCGAAACACGGGGCCGTTCCGCAACGCGTACCGCAACGGGGGACTGGCAGTAGCCAACCCGTTCCGGAACGGTGGCACCCGTTTCGGACGCCTGGGTTTATGCAGGGCACCCGTTCCGAAACGGTGTCAACTGTTCCGAAACGCCTTGCCCAGATTGCTGCATTTTGCTCACTCAAACACATAATTGGCTATCCAATCATACTTCTAAAGCCTCCAAACTTTACCAACATGCAACTCAACATAAATGGGACATACTTGCATCAACAATTCATCAATATAACATCATACATGAAAAGCCCCAATTCTAAAGGCATACTTCCTACACAAGCAACCATTTAGGCACAAACCTTCCAAATCAATCTCATTAGAACCGAAACATGATCCAACAACATCATCAACATAAAAACATCCTTGACCAAACATAAATGAACACATACACAAAAACCCGAGAGATTCTACCCCATTGCCTTTATTAACTATAACTATTCACCGAGACATACATCTCAAGTGGAGTCCACCTTGAATCCCTTGCTCCTTGCTGTCCAAACTTCAAGAATCTGCATTGACGGACAAAAAGGAGCGTAAGCACATAATGCTTAGTGAGGTATGCTCAAAACCAAAACACCATCAATGCAGCGGGTCATAAATCACTTTTAAAACAAACTCGATTTGTTTACCAAAGCCATGTTTGAAAACCCCTTTTCAACAACAAGCTCAAAACCATGCATTGCACATACATGAAAACCAACCCTTAGCTTAGCATGCTAAGAAAACCTTTTCAAAGCACAACTTACAAAATCATCCATTTAGCCAAACCATGCATAAACACCATATGCAAGCTAAAACAAAACCTTGGAAAACACTCTCATTTCACAACATACCTTTCTTAAACTTGAAAGCCAATTCAAGCAAGAATCTTTTGAAACCATTTCACAAACCAACCAACACATGCATTAAACCAAAGGCAACATATATGAACCACAACATCATCATCACATGCCTTTAAAAACAAGTCTTAACAAGACTCCAATGCACTAAAGATATTTCATGCTCACATGCATCATTTTCCAAATGATAATCAACACTTGTTCAACTTAACAAGTAAACATGCATTCACAAGCATTATACACTTTCCATGCAACCATGCATCTTTTCAAGCATCTCATGCTTCACATGCAATTATGTATCATTTCAAGCATCCCATGCTTCATCACAATCAAGAACATCATATTGGCCTTCAAGTGATCAACCACATTCACTTTTCAACTCAACACCCAATCGGATACGCGGATTCCGAGCGTTGTCCCTACGCTCCATACACCCTACCAATCCAAGGTCTCCCAAATGGACTTTTAAACACCATTTGACCTCAACATCCTAAGGTTCCCATGTATGGACTTTTAAACACCATACAACCTTAGCTTTCCCGAGGTTCCCATGTATGGACTTTCAAACACCATACAACCTCAACTTTTCCCCAAGGTTCCCATGTATGGACTTTCAAACACCATACAACCTTGACATGCACAAGGTTCCCGTGTATGGACTTTCAAACACCATACAACCTTTGCATTCACCGATTGGTAGTTGTATAACATCACTAACGAGATCCGGGACACCCTACACAAGATCCACACATGGACTTAACACCGCCATTGTGATCTCAACAAGCACAAGGTTCCCACATATGGACTTTTAAACACCATATAACCTTTGCTCAACCAAGGTCCTCGAATGGGCAACACCTCCATTATGACCTCAACCATCTCGTTAGGATACTTGAAGGGAGTTTACCGGTCCACTCTTGACCACTCCACCTCCAAGGCGACTTAATTCACGGTGCACCCAATCCTATAGCCGGCTAACTATATCCGATCAAAGAACCAAGAACCACTTACATCACTTGCCAATATAACCACCTTACCACATTAGTCCAATGTTTCACATGCATAACCATAATGCAAAAACCATCATTTATCAACATTAATTCACTGTTTTAAAGCATTAAACAAAGCCATTGAACAACATGCAACACCATGCATCAAAACCACATTTTCAATGTATAAAACCAAGGATCTCTTACCCTGAGCATCCTTCACATATGGCTTTCAAAACCAGCATTAAACCATGCTAAAATATGCTTTCAAAACAGATTTAAACCATGCAAAACACATGCATTTCAATCATCAACCACAATTGCTTAAAAGCCAATTTCACAATCATAATTCAAGAGCGAAAATCCATTCACTTACTCTTGAGCTTAGCAAAGTTGTTTAGACTTACACTAAGCTCCCAAAAACCTTCAAACCTTGGTTCAAAAGCTAAAAACCCAACTTCACTCACCGATAACCAAAACAAGGCTAGCCAACAAGCCTTCCAAGCATCCGAAACCTTCCGCAACACCTCTAAAGCTCACGGATCAAACTCCCCTGTTTCAAGCACACAACAACAGAAGATCAATGCATCGTTATGCATTAAAAACACCAGCAACACAACACAACTCGCTGCTCATCACAAATCCAACAATTCGGCTACCAAACACAACCGAAATCACCTCCAAACACTTCCAAAACTTAACCCAGCCAAGATCCATCACTTCTAACCACTTTTAAACATCAATTAACATCCAAAATAATCACAAACACGTCCTTATACCTCCAGGTATAACAGATCACCAAAACACTCCAAAAACAACCAAAAACTCAAGCAAAACTTAGGAAATTCAACCTATCCGGGATTGCATTAATTAAACCTCAACTTCTAATCAATTTAGCATTCATTTAACACCATTTTGACACTTCAAAACCCTGCTTAAACAGATCATACGAAAATTCCACCAAAATCACCAAATCTTGCATTTTAGCCAAAATCAAGATTTCAATTGAAAAGCCTTTAACAAATCATAAATCAAGGATTGAGAACTTGGGAATTTCAATAAAGAACTTGAAGTTCAGAGGAGAAGGACGTTCTTACCTCCAAACTTGAGTTTCTCCTTTTTAGAGCCAAAAAGCTTGATGAAACAACTTGCAAATTGAGAGGTTTTGTTGATGAGATGATTAGGAATCAAATGAGAGTTGAAATGAGTGATTTAGATTGACAAAATCAAAGAAGAAAATCTGGAGAATGTGTTTGGGTTGAGAGAAAATGAGAGAAAAGGAAAATTGAGAGAAAATAGAAAAGTTAGTTATAAAATGATAAAATGATTTCCCTCCACATTTCATAAACTTTAAAATCAGAATAAAGCCTTAAAATATCTTAGAAAAATCTGGAGAAACTCTTTTTGGAATATTAGCTCCTTAAAGATTCAAAGTTTCAATCCTTTATAAAACTGTCACCGAACTTTCAAAAATTACATTTTGGTCACTAGCCAAAATGTCAACCTTACGAACCTCATTTTCCAAAATTGATTTCACAGTTCACTTAATTATATTAAAAGATGATTTTAGGACATTTTTCCATATTTTTAATGCAACCCGAACTAGGCTTTCCTAAATTCACTCTTATATATTCGATCAGCACTTTGACCGAACCGGTCAACGCCCAAAACTTCTGAGCCCAAAACCGGGGCGTTACAACTCTCCCCCCCTTAGGAAATTTCGTCCTCGAAATTTCAACCGGCGAAAAGAGAACCACAACCTTCTCAAATCACACACAAGGCAACACAAAAGCCTCAACCATCACTGGACACTTTCCACACAAAAACTCCATCAACTTAGCACCACCACATGCTGTTCACAAAATCCAGAGCACACAAAGATAACCACAACTTAACCTTTCACATAACCGGACTGTACACAGCCCCAAAATCAACCTGAAGAACTTCAGCTCTTACAGCACACATCACTGCAACACACAACTCCCAAGACCTGTTTACACAGAGACAACAACCAATCCAATTCAGCCACTATTCAACCTTCTCTGCTTCTAAAACTCTTGCAAACTCCCAAACCTCTTCCAAGAATTTCCCAACAAGCAAAAATCCTTAAACATCAACTGCTTACCCAAACTCCTCAACGAATGCTGATAAACCCTCACAACTGTTGCTAACATTACCACAACATCTCACCAGGATCACCCACCCAGATTCCAAAAATCACATCACAACCCCAACTCGACTCCGCCAGCTGTTCCATACACCACCAGCTGACCTCAAAAGAAATTCACATACACACAACCAGCCAACCACTTCTCACAAGAACCCAAATAACCAACAAAAGCCTTCGATCTTTCATAACCCTTCCACTTCAAACTTCAACCATAACACTTGTCTTACCAGGACATCGCCCAACCTACCATACATACCAACTCCTCAACTCCTCAAAGGTTGCTAAGAACCAGCACTTACAAACACAACCCTTCCACAACAACCCAAATGCTAAGCTACCCCAGCACCTGGAAACACAACCGTTAAACTACAACATCACTTAGCATCAAGGTGCTACCCCTTCCACTTAGCTATCCAAACCACTAAACTCTCTTTAAGCAACAAACACTATCCTTCTACCATCAGACCATACCACTCTCACTATTACTAGCAACTAGCCTAATATACTCCATTACGTCTAACTCTCACCCAGCACCAAAACAACCTCTAAAAACCCATCATCCAACCTAACCCAACCACCACTCTAACAGATTCGATTAGTTATTAGCGAGTGTTAACATCGTATGCATGATCACCAACATGCCCTATCAATGCCTGATGTACATGTATGCAAAACCTCTAATGTCATGCCACATGTATGCATGGACCAACATATATAATATAGCATATAACAATTATTTTAACTGTGCATGAATGCCAGTTCACACCCTCCAATAACATCCTCGAATCCGTCTAAGAACAACCTCCTACCTCACTTCTAACTTATCTAACTCCATCATACCAACATCATTAACCACAAGATTCTCACCTAAGCCTTCTTCACCCAAAGATGTTTCCAAACTACAACTATTACCCCAACAACTAGCAACAAGACTAAACTTACCACGCAAGGAAAACCAACAGAAACCAAACTAAGGTAACTAGAACAAAGATTACTAAACAAGGTTACCTGAAAGCACAACACCACCCTGAAGCTTCATCAGACGAAGTCTCTTCCTTGCGGAACCATCATCCTCCTGTCGCACCACTGCAGCACCAGCTAACACACCAGGGTCACCACCAACTCCTTGCGGTAAGGGACCTTGGCTGTTCCGAGCCAACATCAAACAATCACGTCTCGAAACACCCGACCGTTGGTCTGGATTTTGAACTGTTTCAAGTTCTTGTTTCTTACATTTTAGTCCTTGATGTTTATGTATGCAATTGAATGAGTTTGAAATGTCCAATTGAGTTGATATTTAACAGAGTGGCATGAAATAAAACTAATTGAATATTGGTAACCTTAAAATCTGTGAAGTCCTTGTAATTTACAAAATTTGCATTTTGGTCCCAAAATGTCTAATTCGTGCAATTAAACCCCTAATTGAATTCTGATCGCTGTGCCTTTTCTTCCTTTGATCTTGGGTGATCACATAGGATTAAGATTGCATTTACAAAAGATAAAAGAAAAAAAGGGTCGTTAATCGGAGTTAACTTTAATGAGTTGGCTTCAGTTTTCCCCGTGTAATCACCTCGGTTCGGGTCAACCAACTAGATCGGGCTAAGGGGGTTACATTTTCACCCACTCTTGATTTCTAAATGGTTCTCATGGATTTCTACATCATCTAGTTATAGATTTCTTGAAGGTTTTCATCTAAACCATTACCAATCAAGGGAAAAAAAGCTTGTGTTTGAGGTGATCTTTCTTTTCTCTCCTCTAATCAAAGGTTCTTTAATGAAATTCCCAAGTCTTTGGCTCTCTAATTGTGTTTATTAATAAGATTATATAATCTATTTGATGAAAATGGTTAGATCAAGCTTTGAAAGATGATTTCTTAAGATTTTCGTAATGGTATTGTTTTGGTTTATTGGAGATTGATTTTAATCATGTCATGGATGTTAAATGATATTGAAATAAATGTTTTACCATATTAATCCCGAAATGAGTTGGATCTCTAGTTGTTTAGGTTGCTAGATTTGGGTTTTTGTGGTGATAATGTGGTGTTGGTGTTGCTAGAGATATAATGATGCAGTTAGGTTGTTTTTGATGTTATTTGATGATTAAAAAGGGATGGAAGTGTTAGGTTTTGGTTGGGTTGAGTTTGTAAAGTAATCGAAGGTGTTTTCGGTTGTTTCATATAGGCGTTTTGGGTTGTTAGAAGCAATCGGTGAAGTTTCGGGAACTTCAGAAGCTTGATTACGCTACAGCAAAGCGATCGAGGCGTTATCAGTGAGTGGAATTGGTTTTAAAGCCTTTCAAACACTTGAAAACAAGGTTTGGGGTTTAGATTGAGTAGTAAACACTAATCTAAGCCCGGAAGTAAGTTTGAAATGTTTCGCTTTCTTTTATCAGTTTTTATCCCATTGTTTTACGTAATCATGCTCATGTTTTGAAGATAGAATTAAACCTACTATTTTATGCATGTTTTTAAAAATGAATTGATGATTTATGTGATCCCATAAGATAGATTTGTGATTTCAAAGTTATAGAACATGTTGAGAAAATTCTATGCATTGTTTATGCTTTTGAAATTGGATGAGAAATGGTTTATGTTTATGCATTGGAAAACAGTAGGTAAATGATGTTTAAAAGTGTATATTGGCATGAGATGAGATTAATTTTACCGGATATAATTGGTCGACCAATAGGATGCGAAGTGCACTATAATATACAAAATTTGTACGTGCTCTTTGGTTCAGGCAATGGGAGTAGTGCCCTCCCGTTCCAAAGTGAGAGTGTGGTGATGAGAGATTCCACCATGGTAGGTCTTGATGATGTGAGATTCCATCAAGCTTTGTGGCGATGAGAGATACCGCCATGAGAGTTCGGTGATGTGAGATTCCACCGAGGTAGGACTTGACGATGTGAGATTTCGTCAAGCTATCCGCATATCCGAGTAATGTTACTAAAATGCCAATATATGAGATTCACATGTATCTTGATTATAAATGATTTTATGCATTGTATTTTCATATGAGAACATGATTTGAGAAGCGCTTATGAGAAAAAAGCATGAGTAAGTTTTGCTTTGAGACTTTGCATTTTGCTTAATGCATGAGATAGATGGTACATGTGGTTCAAATGATGAGGTTTTTTCTTTAACAATGATTTCAAGCATAAAATAGAATGAGCATGTTGAGATAGAGATTTCAATTGAGAAAATGATTTTAAAATGCATTGTTGTGGTTGGTTTTGTTTTGAGCATCCCTCGGTAAGCATTTGTTCTTACGCTCTCTTTTACCAACAAATGCAGAGAAATAACTCTTTGGGGGCAGTAAGGAAGCAAGAAGGATTTCAAGGAATGATACATAGCTCAAGTATGGTTTTATGCTTACCTATTTGTAATAATTGGCAATGGGAGGATGCCGTAATGTTTTGGCAGGGTGTGCTTTGAAACTCCATGTTTTGTGCCAAGTTTGTGATGCCTATGTTGACATGTAAATGGCCTTTGGTACTTGGTTTATGCTTGGATATGCATGTTGGTATCTTGCTTAACTTATTTTCTAGGTTGCATGCCTATAATCTACTTATGTTGCTAATTGCCATGGAATGATGTTGATCATGCTTGGAATGTTTGATGTTTGGATAATGTTAGATATAAGTTAGAAACATGCTTGGGTGTTTATGGTTGCTTTAAAATGAGAAAAACTAGTAAAAATATGACATTTCAGTTTCCAGTGTTTCGATACACCCATGGTTGTACCGAAATAGGGTCTCTGAAATAGGCATGGGGTTTCAAAACAGGGCATGGTGTATTAGAACAGTCTCGTGAGGTTTGGCTACTGGAGTTGGGTGTACCAAAACATTGTTGAGGGTGTTTTATCACGGGTTAGTGTTCTGAAACACTAGGTCTTGTTCCGATACGCGAGTTTCGGTACAGTACTCTATGTATCGAAACACCAAGCAATTAAAGGGTAATCTAAAATTTGAAGAAGTCCCGTAAATAATTAAAATTACAAAATAGTCCCTAAAATGTGTTTGTGTACAATTGAGTCCCTAATCAATGTTCAATTGGGTTGATGATTGTTTCGCTGCAAGATTTAACACATAGGGTAACATTGTGCATCTAGACAAGATAAAATGAAAAAATAGGGTCGATTACTGGAGTAAACTTCCCAATTTACTTCAATATTCCCCGTGTGACTTGTTTGGTTTAGTCTATCACCCAAACCAGGTCGAGGGGTTACATTTGGTGGTATCAGAGCCAGGTTTCAAAAGAATTGGGAGGTAAGGTTGATGTGATATTGTTGCATGGTTGATTTAATGAATGTTATGCATGGTGGTTGTTTATGCTATGAAATGATTGTTGTTTGCTTTGTGTGTGATGCACGGTGTTTGATAACCTGATTTATGGTTTTTAATGTGATGTTGGGGCAGAGATTAAGGGTACCCATTTCCATATTACTAATAGTATTGAAAGGATTTTGGTTTAAAGAAAAACTTGAGTACCTTGGATTCTTGCTTCGGTTAGCCTAATTGTTTTTAATGTTGCATTTTTAGCTCAAAGATTCATAACATTTTGATAATGGGACCGAGACGAGAGCATAGAACCAATGTGCATAATGTGGTTGAGAATGAGGTTAATGATGTTGAGAATTTTCCGACCCTCCTCCTCCTGGTGGTGATAGAGCTGGTGTGGGAGCTGGCGCTAGAGGTGTTGGACCTCAGGCAGCGCATGGGCAGGCTACTGCTGATATGACACCATTGATTCAAGCTATAGATGGTTCTTTTCAGGCAACCATAGCGGGTATGCATGTGGCCGCACGACAGCATGGTGCTAATACTAGTTTACCTTTAGAACGTCTACGTAGTTTGGGTGGAACTGAGTTCTGAGAATTGTCTGCTGAGGGTTCTGAGGCTTGGTTTGAAAGCACCCGAAGGATTCTTGATCAGATGGAGTGTAATGATGCACATAATTTGGGTTGTGTAGTATCCTTGCTACATGGAGATGCTTATATGTGGTGGATGACCATCATTGTGGGTATGGAACCTATCGATGTGTCTTGGGAGTTCTTCGGAACTGTTTTCAAGAGGAAGTATATAGGTGTTCGCTATCTTGATGAAAAGAAGCGAGAATTCATGTCTTTGGTGTAAGAAAACTTGACGTTTCAGAATATGAAGTCCAGTTTGTTCGGTTGAGCTAGTATGCCCCTGAACTGGTTCCCAACGAATAAAAGAGATGTGATCATTTTCGTTACGGGCTTGTAAAGGAGGTTAAGGCGTATATGTTGGCTTCGGATTACACGGATTTTGATGTCTTGGTCACTCGGGCTAAGGACATCGAACAGAATTTGGGCTTATTTGCTCGTTCAGGTGGTTCTGGGTCTGGGAAGAGGTCGGCTGAGTTTGATGCTGGTAGAGATCGATTCAAGAAGCATAAGGATAGAAGGTATCAAATGGACCCAAGGCGTGGTGGTGGTAACCCTGGTCGTGGTCAGCAAGGCCAGAATGCTTTTGTTTGTACACCAGAGAATAACTAGTACGGTAGAAGGCACACGGGAGAATGTTGGGGTAATCTGGGTACGTGTTGAAATTGTGGGTCACGAGGTCATATGAAGCGTGATTGTCCATAATCGGTTAGAGATGGACAAGCTCCGATGCGAGTTGATGAGCTATAGAGAGGTTGTGGGCGCGGTCGTGGTAATTTTCAATGTAGAGAGGATGGACAGAGGAATGTTGCTCATGTTGTTGTTGTTCAGCCTGAGGGAGATGGACAGGCTAGGGTGTATGCACACCGAGACGGAAGGAATGACACGGATGTGATCGCAGGTACGTTCACTTTGGAATCCTTGTCATTACTTCCTTTTATTGATTATGGTTCTACTCATTCATACATTTTGCGTGAGGATGCACAAGCGCTTGATTTACCTGCTGAGTTGTTAGATGTTGGTATGCAAGTAACTAGTTCCTTTGGTGAAACGATTGCTATGAGGAAGTTGTATAAGAGGTGTCATTTGTCTGTTCAAGGTCATGTGTTTGAGGTTGATCTTATGGAGTAGCCTTTCTATGGTTTTGATGTAATTCTTGGCATGGATTGGTTGACTGGGCATAGGGTTGTGGTTGATTTTGAGACCAAGCGAGTTTTGTTGAAACTTGCTGATGATTACGAGGTTGTAATTGTAGGCGAGAATGTGAAATTCTTGTCTAATGTGGTTTCGGTTCTTGAAGTAAGTCGGTTGATGCGTTTGAGATGTGAAGCTTTTCTAGCTTATGTTATGAATCTAGAATCAAAGGAGGTATGGGTACAGGACATATGTACGGTATGTGAGTTTATGGGTGTATTTCCGAAAGAGTTGCCTGGTTTGCCACTAAATAGAGAGGTTGAGTTTGGCATTGAGTTGTATGAAAATATAACTCCAGAGTCTATTGTTCTCTATCAAATGGCACCGAAGGAGTTGAAGACGCAACTTCAGGATTTGCTTGATCGAGGATTCATTAGGCCTAGTGTTTCACCTTGAGGTGCACTGGTTTTTTTTGTGAAGAAGAAATATGGCATGATGCATATGTATATAGATTATCGTCAATTGAACAAGTTGAAATCAAGAATAAGTATCCTTTGCCAAGGATTAATGATATTTTTTATCAGTTTCGAGGTGCTTCGGTATTTTCCAAGATTGATTTGAGATCCGGATATTACAAGTTGAAGGTAAAGGATGCAGATGTACCTAAGACCGATTTTTGCACAAGGTACGAGCATTATGAGTTTTGTTGATGACATTCAGTTTGACTAATGTCCCTGCTGCATTTATGGACATGATGAACAGGGTATTTCATGAGTTTTTGGACCAATTCATAGTTGTGTTTATCGATGACATTCTCGTGTATTCGCGTACCGAGGAAGATCACGATGGACACTTGTGGATAGTGTTGCAAGCGTTATTGGACAATCGGTTATATGCCAAGTTAAGCAAGTGCGGATTTTGGCTTAAGGAAGTTGTTTTCCTTGGACATGTGGTGTTGGCCGAAGGGATTTGGGTCGATCCCCAAAAGGTTGAGGTAGTGATGAGTTGGAAGTCGCCTAAGTCGGTCCACGAAGTGCGTAGTTTACTTGGTTTGGTGGGATACTATCGTAGGTTTATGGATGGGTTTTTTAGGAATCGTTGCATCTTTGACAAATTTGTTGCAAAAGGGTGTTAAGTTCGAATGGACAGAGGCTAGGCAAAAAGCTTTCGAGAAGTTAAAGGAAGCATTGATGCAAGCTCCTATCCTGATTCAACCCAAATCGGGTAAACAGTTTGTAGTTTATAGTGATGCGTCCTATGTAGGGTTGGGATGTGTGTTGATGCAAGAAGGTAGGGTGGTAGCTTATGCATCTCGGCAGTTGAAGGTGCATTAACGTTATTATCCTACGCACGATATCGAGTTAGTTGCGGTAGTGTTTGCCTTGAAAATTTGGAGGCATTACCTTTATGGTGAAAAGTGTAACGCCCTAGTTTCGGGCTTAGAAGTTTTGGTAAAGGTTTTGAGGTTCGCTGAACCGATTTCGGAGTTTCGGGTAAGTTTGGTGAAGTTCAGGGAAAACCCTTTTCGAATGTTTTTAAAAATGTGGAAAATTATTTAAAATCCTTATTTATTATATATAAGGTGTGTGTGGAATCAATTTTGGAAAATGAGTTTCGGTAGTATGACATTTTTGTTTAGTGACTAAAATGTAAAGTTTCAAAACTGTTTTAGTGATTGTTTTGTAAGAGAATCAAAATGTTGAATCTTTAAGGAGTTATTTAGCTAAGTCTAATTCAGACATTTCCCCTAAATATTTTGACTTTTAAAAGGTGTTTAAAAAATAGTTTTAATTAAATAAAAGGTATTTTAAAGGATTTTCCATCTTATCACAAATTTGACGTTAAAAACTCTCTCAAAGCTTTCTCTTCATTTTCCTTTCAACCAAACAACTTTCTAACTTCAAGACTGCAAAGGTAAAATCCTTTTTATATTAGTTTTATATCATCAAACTTATTTCAAATGATTCATCTCTAAAGCCCAATGGTTTTCTTTAGATTCTCTCAAGCTTTTCATTGAAAAACAAGGGGAAATTCTACCATTGGAGGTGAGTTGCGTTTTTCTCCTCTAATGTAAGGTTCTTCATTGAAATTCCCACATTCTTGATTCTTTTATGGTTTTAGATTCAAGGTTTTATAAAGAGATCTATGAAAATGTGTTTAATCAAGCTAAAAAAGGTATTTTTGTAAGATTTTTGTATGGGTCTTATTTTGTTGGGTTTTGAATGTTGTTGGAAATGTTTTTGGTGTTAGATAATGTTAACGTAATGGGTTGATCATATAAATCCCGAAATTGGATGAGTTGGTGAAGGGTTGATATTATTGAGTTTTTGGCTTAGATTTGTGAGAATCAGTAGTTGATGGTTATATGATGATGGGTTGGTGTTTTTGAATGTTATTAGATGTGTTTTTGATGATAATCTTGCTGGGTTTAAGCTGGAGATTGTTTGGGTTGATTTATTTGATGTTTGTGGTTAATTTCGGATACGAATCGATGAGCAAATGTTGCTAGATGTTGCATTTCTGAGTTTCTACAGGTTTAAGGGCTAGTATAAGCTCTAATGCTCTGTTTTGAATTGTTTAGAAGCAGGGATTTGGGTTTAGAAACTTTGGACGCGGTTTTGGGTGATCTGGAGGCTTGATTCGGTGTTCTGGCTAGCGCTTATGTGTTGCTGGTGAGTGGAACTGTTTTAAAAGCCTTAACGTGGTTAAGGACATGCTTTTGGGGGTTTAGATTGTGCTTGTAATCCCAATCTATGCTCAAGAGTAAGTTTGGTTGTTTTCGCCCTTGTTTTCGCTTTGTTTTCAGCTATTCTCGATTGATGTAATGATTATGCTTATGCATGGCTATTTATGTTAAATCCTACTGTTTTCATGCATATTGAGCTATATAAATGTTGTTTCATGTGATCCCATGAGGTAAGGTTATGATTTTAAAGAGTTGATATCATTTTGAGAAAATGTTATGCATTGTTCATGTTTTGAAAAGGGGTGAAGTTGATCAATTTTTTATGCATTGAAAACAGTAGGTAAGCATAGTTGTGATGTGTATATTGGCAAGTGATGAGATTCTATTTATCGGATATGTTGGTCGACCAATAGGATGTGAAGTGCACTATAATATTAAAAATTCACGCGTGAGATAAATTCTTTGGTTTCACAATAGGGGTAGTGCTATTGTCATCTGAGTGATAGGGGTAGTGCTATCACCGACGGGAAATGCGGGTAGTGGCATCCCAGCTGAAGTGAGATAATGGTGAGGGTTGTTTCACAATGTGACTTGATGGGGATTGTGCCATCAAGGTGTCTGTATATCCGAAATGTGAGTGATAAGGGTAGTTCTATCACCAACGTGCAATGCGGGTAGTGGTATCTCGAATCACTTGTAGCCAGTATACGAATTTGTTTATACCATGTTATTTGAGTTGGTATGATGTTTTACACATGTTTTGGTTGTTGTTTAATGCTTATAAGAACAAGCATGGTAAGCTAATGTTTGTTATGCATCGATAATGCATATGTTGCGAAATTGTAGTTTTGAATTGAGATAAGCATGTTTTGATGAAACACTTCCATTGAAATGATTTAAAGAAAGTTTTTGATTTTATGATCGAATTATATGGTTTTAAAACTGCATTGTTGTAGCTTTGGTTTTTGAGCCACTTACTAAGCTTTCTAGCTTACGCTCTCTTTTCCAACAATGCAAATCTGTAGACCTTTCGAGAAAGTAAGCGAGCAAGGGAGGTGTCCAAGAGGTTTCTCTAAGCTCAAGTATGGTTTTGGAGTTTAATAATAGTATGAATTGCAATGAGATAGGACCTTTATGCTTTGGGAGGTTTTGTTTTGAGGCTGCCTGCGTTGAGACATATTTGTGATGCCTTTTTAGACTTGTAAAGTACCTTCACATGTTGAAGCATGGTTTGGTCTGGAGTTTGACCATTTTGTGGATTTTTTACGCTTAAGTTACTTTCATCTAGAATCTTGACATGTTGTTCTTGCTATGTGGATGTTGTTGCCATGGTTTTTAAGGTTTTGTGGTATGTCTAAGTATTATGCATGTTTATGTCTTGATTAAGGGTCTTATGTGGGTTAAGATTGCAATAAACCAGCAAAATGTGTCATTGCAGGTCAAGCGTATCGATACGGTTGAGCATGTATCGATACGGGGTCCCTGAAATGGCCTTATGGTATCGAAACGCTATGGTTCGTTCCGGTACATTTTGCTACTGGAAACCTTGGTTCCGAAACGCCCCCGAGGGTGTTTCGATACAAGTTGGTGTTCCGAGCCCTTTGAACCTGTTTCGATACGTCCGTATCGATACAGGTTGCCCTGTATCGATACAGGGCAACCTGTATCGATACGGCTGGCTGTTTTGTTAATTATTGGAATCTTTGAAGTTTTGTTTTCTTATGTTTTAGTCCCTGTTTGATGTGCTATCATTTGTTTGAGTTCGGATTGTTGTTTTAAGCTGCATTTTTTGCATGCAGGCATGAAACCTGATTAATTGAACATTTGTAAGCCCAATTTCATGCTAGGTCCCTATTGTATTCTAGATTTGCAATTTGGTCCTTCGTTGTTTGATCTCCTTGTTAATGCTTGTTTTTGCTACGAGTCCTTTCACATCGGATTTAAATGTGCATCTAGAAAATATAAGTTTTGAAAAAAAATTAGGGTTGCTAATCGGAGGGAATCCTTTCAGGTTTTCTTCGGTTTTCCCCGTATAGCTCCTTAGGTTCGGTCTGGCGGCTAGACCGGACCAAGGGGGTTATATTTGTTGGTATCAGAGCCCATGTTATCGAGCAATCGGGAAGGTAAGTGAGGTAAGTTTGATATGTTTGATTGTTGCTTGCGATGCACGGTGTTTGTGAGCATGACCGTTGGTTTTGTCGTTGGTTGTTTTGTAGATAAAGGCACCAATTGCTATATACTATTGTGAAAAAAGCGGTGTTAACTTAAAAGACTTAAGTGTCTTGGACCCTTTCTTTTTGCTGACCCAAATCATTTCTGTTTATGTTTGTTGTTGTTAAATAGCATCTCTTGTAAGGATGAGTCTGAGGCGAGAACCTAGAGTGGGTAATCAGGGAGCCGAGAATGTCGAGAATGTGAATGAAGAGATAGTTTATAGTCTTGGTTCAGGGCAGCATGATAGTATCCGAGTACGAGGTACAGTTTGTACGTCTAAGTCAGTATGCTTCTGAGTTAGCTCCCACTGAGAGGGAATGATGTGAACGCTTCCGATATGGCTTGGTTCAGGAGGTGAAGACATTTATGTTGGCTTCAGATTATGTGGACTTTGATGTTTTGGTTACTAGAGCCAAGGATATAGAACAGAGTTTGGGATTGGCTGCTCATCGTGAAGGAATGACACAGATGTGATTGTAGGTAACTTCTCATTACAGTCTTTGACTTTGCTTTCTTTGATTGATTCTGGCTCTACACATTTGTAGATTTTGCGTGATCATGCGAAGTTGTTGGATATACCGTGTGAGATATTAGATGTGGGGATGAATGTTACAAGTTCTTTTGGTGAAACTGTTATGGTTAGGAAAGTATATAGAAGATGTCCTTTAATGGTTCAGGGTCATGTGTTTCCAGTAGATATGATGCAATTGTCGTTTTATGGATTTGATGTGATTTTTGGAATGGATTGGCTTGTAGAGCATAAGGATAAAGTGGATTTTGAGACAAATAGAGTATCTTTGAGACTTTCAGACGATTATGAGGTAATAGTTGTGGGTGAGAACGTTAAGTTCTTGTCCAATGTTGTTTCAGCGTTAGACGCAGAGGTTGATGGATGTTGGTTGTCAGGCATATTTAGCTTACATTATGAATCCGAACATGAATGAGGCACGACCGCAAGACATTAGAACTGTTTGTGATTTTCCAGAGGTATTTCCGGAAGAGTTGCCTAGTTTGCCGCCTGATAGGGAGGTTGGGTTTGCTATAGAGACTTATATTGATTTTGCTTCAGTATCCATAGCTCCATATTGTATGGCCCCTAAGGAATTGAAAGAGTTGAAGACACAGCTTCAGGAACTGCTGCATCAAGGATTCATTCGTCCTAGTATCTCACCTTGGGGTGCACCAATGTTTTTTTGTGAAAAAGAAAGACGGTAGCTTGAGAATGTGTATAGATTACCGACAGTTGAATAAGTTGACAGTGAAGAATAAGTATCCTTTACCATAGATTGACGATCTATTTGATCAGCAAAGGGGTGCTTCCGTGTTTTCCAAGATAGATTTGAGATTCAGTTACTATCAGTTGAAGGTAAAAGATCAAGATGTACCGAAGATATATTTTCGCACTCGCTATGGACATTATGAATTCTTGGTGATGCCCTTTGGATTGACTAATGCACCAACTGCTTTTATAGATACGATGAATAGGGTATTTCATGAGTATTTAGATCAGTTCGTAGTGGTGTTCATTGATGATATTCTGATATACTCTTGTACCGAGGAAGACCATGATAAGCATTTGTGGTTGGTGTTACAAACTTTGCTAGACAATCAGTTGTATGCTAAGTTGAGCAAGTGTGAGTTTTGGATTGGGGAAGTGGTATCTTGGGACATATATTATCAGTCGAAGAAATCAGAGTTGATCCTAAAAAGGTCGAGGCAATTATGAGTTGGAAGCAACCGAAGTCGGTAACAGAGATTCGTAGTTTCTTGGGCTTGGCTGGCTATTATTGACGTTTTGTAGAAGGGTTTTCTAAAGTTGCTGCTCCTTTGACAAAATCGCTACAAAAGGATGTTCGTTTTGAGTGGACAGAAGCGAGACAACAAGCTTTTGATAAATTGAAAAAAGCCTTGACAAAAGCTCCCATTTTGGTTCAGCCTGAGACCGGGAAAGAATGTGTAATCTTTAGTGATGCGTCTTATGCTGGCTTAGGTTGTGTGCTAATGCAAGAAGGAAGGGTAGTATTATACGCATCGAGACAATTGAAGACTCACGAACGGAATTATCCTACTCATAACATAGAGTTGGTCGTCGTTGTGTTTGCTTTGAAAGTGTGGAGACATTACCTTTACGGTGAGAAATGTACAGTCTATACGAATCATAAGAGTTTGAAATATTTGATGTCGCAAAAGGAGTTGAACCTTAGGCAGCGTAGATGGGTAGAATTGCTTAAGGATTATGATCTTTCGATTGAGTACCATCTGGGTAAAGCCAATGTTGTGGCTGATGCTTTGAGTAAGAAAGTGGAAATTGAGTTGCGAGCAATGTTTGCTAGGCTAAGTTTGTCACATGATGGTGGTCTAGTGGCGAAATTACAAGTTAAACCTTCGTTGATTCAGTTGATTAGAGAAAAACAGTTGCAAGATGGAACGTTGGCACCTAATGTGCAAGACATAGCGGAAGGTAAACCGTCAGATTTCTGTTATAGCGATGGTGGTGTTCTATGCTTCAAATGTAAGGTTGTTGTACCAAATGATGTTGATTTGAGGCGTACCATTTTGACCGAAAAAAATTATAGTCCGTTTGCTATGCATCCGGGTAGTACGAAGATGTACCGTGGTTTGAAAGATGAGTATTATTTGGTTGGATTGAAGAAGGATGTTGCCAAATTTGTGAGCAAGTGTATGGTTTGCCAGCGTGTTAAGGCCGAACATCAGTTTCCTTCTGGTTGTTACAACCGTTGAGAATTCCCGAGCGAAAGTGGGAGAGGATTACTATGGATTTCGTATCAGGTTTGCCTTTAACACCTTCTAAGAAGAATTATGTTTGGGCAATAGTTGATCGCTTTACAAAAAATGCACATTTCTTGGTTGTTAATACTACTTATACCTTAGATAAGTTGGTTGATTTGTACATCACTGAGATTGTGAGATTGCACGGTGTACCTAAGTCGATTGTGTTAGATAGAGATCTGAGGTTCACATCTAGATTTTGGGAGAGTTTGCATAGTGCCTTGGGTACTCGGTTGAGTTTCAGCACTTCTTATCATCCGCAGACTGATGGTCAGTCAGAAAGAGTAATAAAAGTTTTAGAAGACATGTTGAGATGTTGCATTATTGATTATCAGGGTTCATAGGAGAAGCATCTACCGTTAGTAGAGTTTGCCTATAATAATAGCTATCAAGCAAGTATTCAGATGGCACCTTACGAAGCTTTGTATGGCAGAAAATGTAGAACACCTAATTGTTGGGCCGAAGTAGGACATAAGTTGTTGTCGTTGCCGGACATGCTTAAAGGTACTACCGAGAAAGTAAAGTTGATATGTGACCGTCTAAAAGCAGTTATAAATCGACAAAAGTCGTATGCAGATTTGAAACGTAGAGAAATAGAGTATACAGTGGGCGAGAAAGTGTTTTTGAAAGTTTCACCTTGGAAGAAGGTGATGAGATTTGGTAGAAAAGGTAAACTGAGTCCGAGGTTCATTGGTCCTTATGAGATAGTTGAGCGAGTTGGTCTCGTTGGTTATAGATTGATTTTTCCACCCGAGTTGGAAAAGATCCATGATGTGTTCCATGTTTCGATGCTTCAGAAGTATAAATCAGATCCGTCTCATGTTATGCCTGTTGAAGAGACTGAATTGAATTCGAATTTGTTGTATGATGAAGAACCAGTTGAGATCTTAGCTTTGGACAGCAAAGTTTTGTGTGGTAGAACCATCGAGTTGGTCAAAGTTAAATGGCGACATCGAGGTGTAGAAGAGGCCACTTGGGAAAGAAAAGATGACATGAAGAAGCAGTTTCCGTATCTCTTTCCACCAGGTAAATTTCGAGGATGAAATTTCTTAAGTGGGGGAGAGATGTAACTCCGTAGTTTCGTGCTTAGAAGTTTTGGTAAAGGTTTTGAGGTTCGCTAAACCGGTTTCGGAGTTTCAGATACGTTTGGGGAAGTTCGAGGAAACCCTTTTCGAATGCTTTTAAAAATGTGGAAAAATTATTTAAAATCCTTATTTATTATATATAAGGTGTGTGTGGAATCAATTTTGGAAAATGAGTTTCGGTAGTATGACATTTTAGTCTAGTGACTAAAATGTAAAGTTTCAAAACTGTTTTCGTGACTGTTTTGTAAGAGAATCAAAACGTTAAATCTTTAAGGAGCTATTTAGCTAAGTCTAATTTAGACATCCTAAATATTTTGACTTTTAAAAAAGATTTTTAATTAAATAAAAGGTATTCTAAAGGATTTTCCATCTTATCACAAATTTGACGTTAAAAACTCTCTCAAAGCTTTCTCTTCATTTTCCTTTCAACCAAACAACTTTCTACCTTCAAGATTGCAAAGGTAAAATCCTTTTTATATTAGTTTTATATCATCAAACTTATTTCCAATGATTTATATCTAAAGCCCAATGGTTTTCTTTAGATTCTCTCAAGCTTCTCATTGAAAAACAAGGGAAAATTCTACCATTGGAGATGAGTTGCGTTTTTCTCCTCTAATATAAGGTACTTCATTGAAGTTCTCACGTTCTTGATTCTTTTATGGTTTTAGATTAAAGGTTTTATAAAGAGATTTATGAATATGTGTTTAATCAAGCTAAAAATGGTATTTTGTAAGATTTTCGTGTGGATCTTATTTTTCTAGGTTTTGGAATGTTGTTGGCAATGTTTTTGGTGTTAGATAATGTTGAGGTAATGGGTTGATCATATAAATCCCGAAGTTGGATGAGTTGGTTAAGTTTTGGGTTGATATTATTGAGTTTTTGGCTTAGATTTGTGAGAATCAGTAGTTGATGGTTATATGATGATGGGTTGATGTTTTTTAATGTTATTAGATGTGTTTTTTATGATAATCTTGATGGGTTTAAGCTGGAGATTGTTTGGGTTGATTTATTTTATGTTTTCGGTTAATTTCGGATACGAATCGATGAGCGAATGTTGCTAGATGTTGCATATCTGAGTTGTTGCAGGTTTAAGGGCTAGTATAAGCTCTAATACTCTATTTTGAATTGTTTAGAAGCGAGTGATTTGGGTTTGGAAACTTCGGACGCGATTTTGGGTGATCCGGAGGCTTGATTCAGTGTTCCGGTTAGCGTTTGTGTGTTGCTGGTGAGTGGAACTATTTTAAAAGTCTTAACGTGGTTAAGGACATGCTTTTGGGGGTTTAGATTGTGCTTGGAAGGCCAATCTATGCTCAAGAGTAAGCTTGGTTCTTTTCGTCCTTATTTTCGCTTTGTTTTCAGCTATTCTCGATTGATGTGATGATTATGCTTACGCATGGCTATTTATGTTAAATCCTACTATTTTGATGGATGTTGAGCTATATAAATGTTGTTTCATGTGATCCCATGAGGTAAGGTTATGATTTCAAAGGGTTGATATTATGTTGAGAAAATGCTATGCATTGTTCATGTTTTGAAATGGGATGAAGTTGATCATTTTTTATGCATTGAAAACAGTAGGTAAGCATGGTTTGATGTGTATATTGGCAAGTGATGAGATTCTATTTATCGGATATGTTGGTCGACCAATAGGATAAAAAGTGCACTATAATATACAAAATTTGCACGTGAGATAAATTCTTCGGTTTCACAATAGGGAAGTTGACCTTGGACCATGACATCATCTTTGACCAGTTTGACTAGTTACCTTTGACCAGTTTGACCAATTGGCTTTGACCAGAGTTGACTTTTTCAGACATCCTTCCTCTTGAACTTTTTCGATGTCCTGAGTCCGTATCCGCTGCCTGTTTTGTCTAATTCTAACCGAAAGCTCTGTTTTTCTAATTTCAATTAATTAGTAATTAAAATATAATAAGTTGTGGATTTCATAATCTGATTTGAAATATTCTCATGTTCAGGTATCGACACTGAGGCTGACGAGTTACATGCTCCTCCAGTTTTACAGACCGACCGTGCACGTTCTTTGAGATCTTCACGTGAATATATCTTCAGTTAGTTCTTAGTGTTTTAGTCGGTGGCTTAGTGTTAGTAATGTAACCCCCTTAACCCGGCCTAGACGGTTCACCCGAATTAAGAAAGTCACACGGGGAAAACCAAAGTCAACCCGAAAGTCAACCTTGATTAACGACCCTTTTTTTTTCTTTTTAAAACTTGTCTAGATGCACATTAAGCCTAATGGTGATCACACAAACATCATACCAAAAGATCACAACCATCAGAGATCAAACAGTGACTCAATTGATCAAAATACAACTTTAAGGACCAAATTGTAAATTCTGACAAATTAAAGGACTTAATCCAAATTGAAGTTACCAACTTGAAATTAATCAGGTTTCATGCTTCCCTGTGAAATTTCAGCTCAAAAGGACTTCCCAAACTCATACAATTGCACAAACAAGTTTCAGGACCAAAACGCAAACTTTTCAAAACACATAACTGCCAATGTCAGCCCCCAACGGTCAACCGTTCCGAAACGGAAGACAGCCCGTTCCGAAACGCGGGGCCGTTCCAAAACAGGCATAGCCCGTTTCGAAACGGGGGTCTGGCAGAGGCTAAACCGTTTCGAAACGGTTCATACCGTTTCGGACGCCTGGGTTCATGCAGGGCACCCGTTCCGAAACGGTGCACACTGTTCCGAAACGCCTGCACAAAATGCAGCAAAAAGGCTTACAAAAACATGCAATTGATCATTCAAACATGCTCCAAACGCTACCAAACTTTGCCAACATGCAATTCAACATATAAACAACATATTAGCATCAACAATTCATCCAATCATCATCATATGCAAAAAGCCCCAATTCTATAGGCATGCTTCCTACACAAGCTAGGCATTCAAACACCAAACTTACAAAGCAAGCATATAAGGTTCCAATTCAAAAACCAACAAACACATCAACATTTAACATACTTAGGGAGTCTCCAACACCTCCCAAAACATACACATTGGTCCCCCATTGCCAAATCATACAAAAGCTAAAATGTACTTATAAAACCTCATACATTGAGCTTCACTTGAACTTGATTGCTTGCCCCTTTCTTGCTGCCCTCAAGGTACTCTAATGCTCTGCATTATTGAATTCAGAAAACGAAGAGAGCGTAAGCAAAAGCTTAGTGAGGAAAGCTCTTAAAAACCATTCAATAATGCAATTCAAAACATTTACAAAACATGCTTTAAATCAACCTTTTCACATGCTCAAAAGCATTCTTAACAAGCAATCTCATGCTTCAACATAAACATTAAAACAAGCATCTCATGCTTCTCAATATTCTTAACATGTCATATTGGCTCAAGTGAACATTCCATTTATCAAAACAAGTTCAACAACTTTCCCAAGGACTTTTAAACACCTTGGCCCCAAGGACTTTTAAACACCTTGGCCTATGGACTTTTAACCACCATAGAAAGTATCTCATCAAGGACTTTTAAACACCTTGATCCCAAGGACTTTTAAACACCTTGGCCATGGACTTTTAAACACCATGAATGAATCACATCAAGGACTTTTAAACACCTTGATCCCAAGGACTTTTAAACACCTTGGCCTATGGACTTTTAAACACCATAGAAAGGATCACCTAAGGACTTTTAACCACCTTAGTGTCCGCAACATGAACCATCCAAGGACTTTTAACCACCTTGATGTTCATAAGTAACAAGGCTCACTCAAGGACTTTTAACCACCTTAGTGACCTTAACATTTTAAAAACATCACTTGCCAATATACATCATTTTCATCACTTACATCACTGTTTTTAAGCATCAAACCAAGCCATATTCATCATGCATTTAAAAGCATCAAACCCCATCATTTCAATGTACAAAAGCAAGGAACTCCTACCTAGAGTTACCTTCATCATATGGCTTACATCAACAGCAAAAACCATGCTAAAACATGCTTTCAAAACAGTATGTAAAACATGCAAATTATCATTTCGCATCACAACAAAGTCATGGCCACCACTAGAGAGAAAATTCCGAAAACTTACACTCGAGCTTAGCAAAGTTGTTTAGACTTAAACTAAGCTCCCAAGACATTGGTTTCAAAGCCGAAAACCCATTTTCACTCACCGATTCCACTTCGCCACTTGCCGAAGCACGAATTCAAGCCTCCGGATCAACAACTCTTGGATCCAAAGATGCCTCCCCTGATCAAACACATTAAAGCAGAGGTTTAATGCATCATCAAGCATCAAAAGCTTCAATGAAAGCACTCAAACTCGCTGCTCTCATTCTAACACCAATTTCGGCCACCAAACACCACCGAAATTGCATCCAAACCACTTCTAAACAAAGCCCAGCCATAAACCAGCAAAACCTAACATCCATCAACACCAAACAACATCTAAAAACAACCTATTAACATCCTTATACCTCCAGCAACAACAGATCCACAAGATCACCTCAAAAACTACCTTAAAACACAAGCTAAACTTAGGAAACTCAACCTATCCGGGATTGCATTGATCAAAACTCATTTCCTTATCAATTTAGAGATCATTTAACACCAAAAACATCTCTTAAATCACAGATTACTCAGATCTAACGAAAATCATCAAAAATCATCAAAATCTTGCATAATAAGCCAAGATTCATTTCAACACTTTAAAACCTTTAATTAAACATCAATTAAGAGTTGAGAACTTGGGAATTTCAGTAAAGAACTAATAGTTTAGAGGAGAAGGGCGTTCTTACCTCCAAACTTGTGTTTCTCCACTTTTTGGAATGAAAAACCTTGATGAAACTTGTAGCAATGGAAGAGATTTTGAAGACACAATGATTTGCTATCAATTGAGAGTTGAAAGGGGGAATTTAGGTGAAGAAATCAGATCAAATTCTCTGGAAAAGGTAATGTTTGGTTGGAGAGAAAATGAGAGAAAGAAAATTGGAAAAGTTGGTTATAAAATCTAAAATAGCCAAAATGGCTTCCCTCCAATTTTAATAACCTTTAAAATCAGAATTTAGACTTAAAATATCTTGGAAAAATCTGGAGAAATCACTTTTGGATTAATAGCTCCTTAAAGATTCAAAGTTTCAACTCTTTATAAAACAGCCACCAAACTTGCGAAAATTACATTTTGGTCACTAGCCAAAATATCAACCTTCCAAAACTCATTTTCCAAAATTGATTTCACAGTTCACTTAATTATATTAAAAGATGATTTTAGAACATTTTTCCATATTTTTAATGCAACCCGAACTAGGCTTTCCTAATTTAACCTCTTAAGATTCGAACAGGACTTTGACCGAACCGGTCAACGCCCAAAACTTCTAAGCCCAAAACCGGGGCGTTACAACTCTCCCCCCCTTAAGAAATTTCGTCCTCGAAATTTACCTGAAGGAAAGAGATAAGGAAACTGCTTCAGCATGTCTTCCTTCCGCTCCCACGTGGCTTCCTCAACACCGCGATGCTTCCACAGCACCTTCACCAACTCAATGGTCTTGCCACGAAGAACCTTGCTATCCGAATCCAGAACCTTCACCGGTTCCTCATCATAGGTCAAATCTGGATTCAAAACCACTTCCTCCACAGGCATCACATGCGAAGGATCAGATCTATACTTCCGGAGCATAGAAACATGGAACACATCATGAATCTTCTCCAACTCCTGAGGTAACATCAACCGATACGCAACAGGACCCACACGCTCAACCACCTCATATGGTCCAACGTATCTAGGGCTCAACTTGCCCTTCCGACCAAACCGCATCACCTTCTTCCAAGGCGAAACCTTCAAGAACACACGGTCACCCACCGCATATTCTATCTCCTTACGCTTCAAATCCGCGTAAGACTTCTGCCGATCAGAAGCAGCCTTTAACCGCTCACAAATGAGCTTCACCTTCTCTGTGGTCCCTTTCAACAAAGCCGGCATCGAAACCAACTTTTGACCAGTTTCAGCCCAACAAAGAGGAGTCCTACACTTCCTCCCGTACAAAGCCTCATAAGGTGCCATCTGTATGCTCGCCTGATAACTGTTGTTATAAGCAAACTCAACCAAAGACAGATGCTTCTCCCAAGAACCTTGGAACTCGATCACGCAGCACCTCAACATATCCTCCAAAATCTGAATAACTCGCTCAGACTGACCATCCGACTGAGGATGATAGGAGGTACTGAAATGCAACCTTGTACCCAGAGCTTGATGCAAACACTGCCAAAACCGCGATGTAAACCTCGGATCCCTATCCGACACAATCGACTTAGGCACACCATGCAGCCGCACAATCTCAGCAATGTACAGCTCTGCTAGCTTATCCAAAGAGAACGTAGTATGCACAGGCAAGAAATGTGCACACTTCGTCAGGCGATCCACAATCACCCAGACCGAATTCTTCTTCGAAGGAGACAAAGGTAACCCAGATACAAAATCCATGGTAACCCTCTCCCACTTCCACTCAGGGATTTTCAACGGTTGCAACAACCCAGAAGGAAACTGATGCTCAGCCTTAACTCGCTGACACACCAAACACTTGCTCACGAACTCTGCAACATCCTTCTTCAAACCAACCCAATAGTACTCATCACGAAGATCACGATACATCTTAGTACTACCAGGGTGCATAGCAAAAGGACTACTATGACCTTCAGTCAGAATAGCACGCCTCAACTCAGCATCATTGGGCACAACTATCCGACTACCAAAACACAGCACACCATCATCATTGAAACAGAAATCCGAAGGTCTACCCTCCGCGATATCCTGAACATGAGACACCAAGGAATCATCCAACAACTGCTTATCCTTGATCATCTGAACCAAAGATGGCTTCACTTGTAACTCAGCTACAAGACCACCATCACGCGATATGCTCAAGCTAGCAAACATGGCTCTCAACTCAACAGCTACCTTCCTACTCAAGGCATCAGCAACAACATTAGCTTTTCCAGGATGATACTCAATCGTCAGATCATAATCCTTGAGCAACTCCAACCAACGCCGCTGCCTAAGATTCAACTCCTTCTGAGACATCAGATACCTCAAACTCTTGTGATCCGTGTACACAGTACACTTCTCACCATACAGATAATGCCTCCAGATCTTCAGAGCAAAAACCACTGCAGCCAGCTCAATATCGTGCGTAGGGTAATTGCGCTCATGCACTTTCAACTGCCGCGATGCATAAGCCACCACCTTACCCTCCTGCATCTGCACACACCCCAAACCAACATAGGATGCATCACTGTAAACCACAAACTCTCTCCCTGATTCAGGCTGAATCAAGATAGGAGCTTGCGTCAAAGCCGCCTTCAGCTTCTCAAAAGCCTGCTGTCTCGCTTCTGTCCACTCAAACTTAACATCCTTCTGCAACAGCTTCGTCAAAGGAGCAGCAATCTTGGAAAAACCATCCACAAACCTCCGGTAGTATCCCGCCAAACCAAGGAAACTACGGACCTCATGAACAGACTTAGGAACCTTCCAGCTCATCACCGCCTCAATCTTCTGAGGATCAACACGAATCCCCTCAGCTGAGACCACATGCCCAAGGAAAACCACCTCTCTTAACCAGAACTCACACTTGCTCAACTTAGCATAAAGCTGATTCTCCAACAAAGCTTGCAAAACAATCCTCAAATGCTCTTCATGCTCCTCCTCAGTACGCGAGTACACAAGGATATCATCAATGAACACCACAACAAACTTGTCCAGGTATTCATGAAACACACGATTCATCATGTCCATGAAAGCAGCAGGAGCATTTGTCAACCCAAACGGCATCACAAGGAACTCATAATGCCCATACCTCGTCCTGAAAGCTGTCTTAGGCACATCCACATCTTTCACCTTCAACTGATAATACCCTGACCTCAAGTCAATCTTAGAGAACACAGCAGCTCCCCGAAATTGATCAAAGAGATCATCAATCCTCGGCAAAGGATACCGATTCTTGATTGTCAACTTATTCAGCTGACGGTAATCAATGCACATTCTCATAGTGCCATCCTTCTTCTTCACAAACAAGACAGGAGCACCCCAAGGCGACACACTCGGCCGGATGAAACCACGATCAAGCAACTCTTGCAACTGCGTCTTCAGCTCCTTCAGCTCCTTAGGTGCCATTCTATATGGAGTAATGGACACGGGAGTTGTATTCTCATACAGCTCAATCCCAAACTCCACCTCGCGGTTAGGAGGTAAACCAGGCAACTCCTCAGGAAAAACACCAGGAAACTCCTTTACAACCCTGATATCTTGCACCCTCAACTCCTTAGAGCTCGGATTCATCACAAAAGCTAGATAAGCTTCGCAACCTTGCCTCAGCATCCTGCTCGCCTCCAAAGAAGATACCACATTGGCAAGAAACTTCACATTCTCACCAACCACCACAACTTCATAATCATCCGCAAGCTTAAGCGAAACACGCTTATTCTCACAATCCACAACAGCACGATGCTCAGCAAGCCAATCCATACCAAGGATCACATCAAAACCATAGAAGGGCAACTCCATAAGATCAACATGAAAGACATGCTCTTGAACAACCAAAGGACACCTTCTATACAACTTTCGAGTCACAACAGTCTCACCAAAAGAACTAGTGACCCGAACACCAACATCCAAAGACTCAACAGGCAAACCAAGCAATTCAGCATGCTCACGAAGAATATATGAATGCGTAGATCCAGAATCAATCAAAGAAAGCAATGACAAGGACTGCAAAGTAAAGGTACCTGCAATCACATCTGCATCATTCCTGCCCTCTCTCTGAGCATACACCCTCGCTTGGCCTCCACCTTCAGGCTGAATAGCTACAACATGAGCTACCCCTCGGCCACCTTCCTCTCTCCTCTGGAAATTACCACGGCCGCGCCCACGACCTCTCTGCGGTGCAGCAACAACAGGAGCACGCACCTGCTCACCAGCCAACCTCGGACAATCTCGCCTGATGTGGTCCGCAGAGCCACAATTCCAGCACCCATTTCCACCAGCATTACCAGCTGTCACAACAGGAGCTTGTGCCACTCTCTCAGCACGAGGACAATCACGCTTCAAGTGACCACGGGAACCACAGATCCAACAAGCACTAGGATCAGCTCTAGCACCGCCACCCCTAGCAGGCACACCACCACCTCTCCTGGCTGAGGACTGATACTTCTGATCCCGTCCCCTCTTGTTCCGTCCACCTCCGGAACTATACTCAGCAGCTCGCTTGCCAGCACCCTTAGCAGGCAAACTCAGGTTCATCTCAACATCCTTTGCTCGGCCCACCAACACATCAAAATCAATATACTCGGTGGCCAGCAAATACATCTTAACATCCGTCACAAGACCGTAACGAAACCTCTCGCACCTAGCCCTCTCATCAGGTATCAGCTCCGGTGCATACTGACTGAGCCGTACAAACTGTACCTCGTACTCAGATACACTCATGCTCCCTTGGGTAAGAGACATGAATTCCCGCTTTTTCTCATCCAGATATCTCACTCCCAGATATCTCCTTTTAAACACATTCTGAAAGAATGTCCAGGTAACATCAGCTTCAGCCATACCAGAAATGGTAGTCGTCCACCATGTATAAGCATCGTCCTGCAGCAAGGACACAACACAGCCCAGCTTTTGCACAACCGTGCAACTCATCTGACCCAAGATACGCTTGGTACTTTCCAGCCAAGCCTCAGAACTCTCAGCTGATAAACCTCTAAACTCAGTCCCTCCAAGACTGCGCAGACGCTCCAAAGGCAATCTGACTCCAGCATCTCCCTGATGCCCAGCTCCCTGAGCTCCAGCTATTGCTGCTCGAAAAGCACCCGCAATAGCTTGTACCAAAGCAGACATATCAGGCACAACTTGCCCCTGACCAACCTCTGGTCCAGCAGCTCCAGCACCAGCATCAGCTGCAGCTTCAGCTCTCGCACCTCCATCACCACCACCAGGCGGAGGAGGGGGTAACACAGCACTATCAGCGTGCTCTTCATTCTCATTCTCATTAGGAGCCGTAGCTCTCGCATTACCTCTTAACTCTCTACGTGGTGCCATACTTTTACCATGCAACAACAATGCAAAAATAAAACAAGATCAGGCCCAGCAAGGTAAGCAATCCAAGTATTCAAGCTCAATTTCATTCCAAAACAACATCTTTCCTTTAGCTTTTGTTTGGCAATGGGTACCCTCAGCATGCAACATCACAACATACAACTCAATTGCATCAACACCTCAAGCCACTAAACATGCTTTCAAACAACAAGCATACAAGGCAAACATGCTTCAATCATGCATACAAACATTCCCAATTACTCGAGAACTCAGCTCTTATACCACCAAATGTAACCCCCTTAACCCGGCCTAGACGGTTGACCCGAATTAAGAAAGTCACACGGGGAAAACCAAAGTCAACCCGAAAGTCAACCTTGATTAACGACCCTTTTTTTTCTTTTTAAAACTTGTCTAGATGCACATTAAGCCTAATGGTGATCACACAAACATCATACCAAAAGATCACAACCATCAGAGATCAAACAGGGACTCAATTGATCAAAATACAACTTTAAGGACCAAATTGTAAATTCTGACAAATTAAAGGACTTAATCCAAATTGAAGTTACCAACTTGAAATTAATCAGGTTTCATGCTTCCCTGTGAAATTTCAGCTCAAAAGGACTTCCCAAACTCATACAATTGCACAAACAAGTTTCAGGACCAAAACGCAAACTTTTCAAAACACATAACTGCCAATGTCAGCCCCCAACGGTCAACCGTTCCGAAACGGAAGACAGCCCGTTCCGAAACGCGGGGCCGTTCCGAAACAGGCATAGCCCGTTTCGAAACGGGGGTCTGGCAGAGGCTAAACCGTTTCGAAACGGTTCATACCGTTTCGGACGCCTGGGTTCATGCAGGGCACCCGTTCCGAAACGGTGCACACTGTTCCGAAACGCCTGCACAAAATGCAGCAAAAAGGCTTACAAAAACATGCAATTGATCATTCAAACATGCTCCAAACGCTACCAAACTTTGCCAACATGCAATTCAACATATAAACAACATATTAGCATCAACAATTCATCCAATCATCATCATATGCAAAAAGCCCCAATTCTATAGGCATGCTTCCTACACAAGCTAGGCATTCAAACACCAAACTTACAAAGCAAGCATATAAGGTTCCAATTCAAAAGCCAACAAACACATCAACATTTAACATACTTAGGGAGTCTCCAACACCTCCCAAAACATACACATTGGTCCCCCATTGCCAAATCATACAAAAGCTAAAATGTACTTATAAAACCTCATACATTGAGCTTCACTTGAACTTGATTGCTTGCCCCTTTCTTGCTGCCCTCAAGGTACTCTAATGCTCTGCATTATTGAATTCAGAAAACGAAGAGAGCGTAAGCAAAAGCTTAGTGAGGAAAGCTCTTAAAAACCATTCAATAATGCAATTCAAAACATTTACAAAACATGCTTTAAATCAACCTTTTCACATGCTCAAAAGCATTCTTAACAAGCAATCTCATGCTTCAACATAAACATTAAAACAAGCATCTCATGCTTCTCAATATTCTTAACATGTCATATTGGCTCAAGTGAACATTCCATTTATCAAAACAAGTTCAACAACTTTCCCAAGGACTTTTAAACACCTTGGCCCCAAGGACTTTTAAACACCTTGGCCTATGGACTTTTAACCACCATAGAAAGTATCTCATCAAGGACTTTTAAACACCTTGATCCCAAGGACTTTTAAACACCTTGGCCATGGACTTTTAAACACCATGAATGAATCACATCAAGGACTTTTAAACACCTTGATCCCAAGGACTTTTAAACACCTTGGCCTATGGACTTTTAAACACCATAGAAAGGATCACCTAAGGACTTTTAACCACCTTAGTGTCCGCAACATGAACCATCCAAGGACTTTTAACCACCTTGATGTTCATAAGTAACAAGGCTCACTCAAGGACTTTTAACCACCTTAGTGACCTTAACATTTTAAAAACATCACTTGCCAATATACATCATTTTCATCACTTACATCACTGTTTTTAAGCATCAAACCAAGCCATATTCATCATGCATTTAAAAGCATCAAACCCCATCATTTCAATGTACAAAAGCAAGGAACTCCTACCTAGAGTTACCTTCATCATATGGCTTACATCAACAGCAAAAACCATGCTAAAACATGCTTTCAAAACAGTATGTAAAACATGCAAATTATCATTTCGCATCACAACAAAGTCATGGCCACCACTAGAGAGAAAATTCCGAAAACTTACACTCGAGCTTAGCAAAGTTGTTTAGACTTAAACTAAGCTCCCAAGACATTGGTTTCAAAGCCGAAAACCCATTTTCACTCACCGATTCCACTTCGCCACTTGCCGAAGCACGAATTCAAGCCTCCGGATCAACAACTCTTGGATCCAAAGATGCCTCCCCTGATCAAACACATTAAAGCAGAGGTTTAATGCATCATCAAGCATCAAAAGCTTCAATGAAAGCACTCAAACTCGCTGCTCTCATTCTAACACCAATTTCGGCCACCAAACACCACCGAAATTGCATCCAAACCACTTCTAAACAAAGCCCAGCCATAAACCAGCAAAACCTAACATCCATCAACACCAAACAACATCTAAAAACAACCTATTAACATCCTTATACCTCCAGCAACAACAGATCCACAAGATCACCTCAAAAACTACCTTAAAACACAAGCTAAACTTAGGAAACTCAACCTATCCGGGATTGCATTGATCAAAACTCATTTCCTTATCAATTTAGAGATCATTTAACACCAAAAACATCTCTTAAATCACAGATTACTCAGATCTAACGAAAATCATCAAAAATCATCAAAATCTTGCATAATAAGCCAAGATTCATTTCAACACTTTAAAACCTTTAATTAAACATCAATTAAGAGTTGAGAACTTGGGAATTTCAGTAAAGAACTGATAGTTTAGAGGAGAAGGGCGTTCTTACCTCCAAACTTGTGTTTCTCCACTTTTTGGAATGAAAAACCTTGATGAAACTTGTAGCAATGGAAGAGATTTTGAAGACACAATGATTTGCTATCAATTGAGAGTTGAAAGGAGGAATTTAGGTGAAGAAATCAGATCAAATTCTCTGGAAAAGGTAATGTTTGGTTGGAGAGAAAATGAGAGAAAGAAAATTGGAAAAGTTGGTTATAAAATCTAAAATAGCCAAAATGGCTTCCCTCCAATTTTAATAACCTTTAAAATCAGAATTTAGACTTAAAATATCTTGGAAAAATCTGGAGAAATCACTTTTGGATTAATAGCTCCTTAAAGATTCAAAGTTTCAACTCTTTATAAAACAGCCACCAAACTTGCGAAAATTACATTTTGGTCACTAGCCAAAATATCAACCTTCCAAAACTCATTTTCCAAAATTGATTTCACAGTTCACTTAATTATATTAAAAGATGATTTTAGAACATTTTTCCATATTTTTAATGCAACCCGAACTAGGCTTTCCTAATTTAACCTCTTAAGATTCGAACAGGACTTTGACCGAACCGGTCAACGCCCAAAACTTCTAAGCCCAAAACCGGGGCGTTACAAGTAATAAATACTAATATAGTATTCATACCTCGTAGGTCCTAGTTCAGCTAGATCTGAGCGTGAGACGCGCTTTTCTCGGCATTAGAGCTACTGTTGCTAAGGTGTGTTTCTTCATGTGCTATAAATAAATATTTTTTCCTTGCTTGATTTAATTATCTGAATTTTGTTTTAAGATTATTTGAAACTTCATGCATGGCATAATGAACTGTGTTTTAAAATCAAGCATCAAATTTTCGGAAATGTATCATTTGTAAAAGTTTAGATTTATGATTTTTAAATCATATCATGAGTCATGGGATCGAAATAGTGTTCAGAAAATGTGAGGGCAACCTACACTCTGGCGAGCGAAAGCTCCACTCTGTATGATATCGGATAGTCAGGTATAGAGTCATGCATCGGACATCATAACACTTATGATTTTTGTAACATCCTAAAAATTAGCCTAGAAGATTAGAGGTCTAATTAAATGATTAAGTGAATTATTAGATTAATTTCCCAAATTTTCGAATTGAAATTAGGTTCATTATGGACCAAATTGAAATGTGAGTAAATGTATAAGAGGAATTCGGTCAATATGTCTAGTGACCAGTTCGAACAAGGAAGAAAATAAAAGGCTTGCATGCTAAAGTTAAAGAACATGGATTAATTCATGAAATTCCATGAAATGATAGGATTAACAAGATTTTATATGGCTAAAGTGGTATAATTAAGATTGGTAATAAGGGAGATTAGTTGAGATATGACATGAAAGTCATATCCCATTTAATTTGTCCCCTCCCTTTCTCATTTCCTTAACCGGCTACCCCAACCAAACCACCTATTCCATTTGCTCTTTCACACTAAAAACACAAACATAGAAAGCTAGAGAGAGTTGAGAGCTCGGTGAAGAAGAAGGAGAGCTTGCATGGTGGTGAAATCTCTTTAAAAAATTCAAAAGAAAATCGGAAGTAAGTAGCTTACTCCTTTCTTAGTTCGGTTATGGTAAAAACTGCACTAGATTATGTGTTATAAAGTGTCTAGAAAATCATGAAGATGGTGTCTTTAAAGTTAGTTGCTGGAAAATGTAAAGATTCATAAGAATCCTTAAGGATTAAGAGACATAAAAGATTAAGAGCATGCATGTTGATAGGTTGACAGATTTGTTAAGTTACTTGACATGCATCTTTGAAAATTCATAGAAAATTCACTAATGAGAGTCTAATGCTGAATTTTGGATATGTTTTACCTTGACATGTTTAAAATAGTAGAAAAATGATAAAACAGAGTTTTAAGGGCTGTATTGAAATCTGGAAGCATAAAATTGAGCAACATGCAAAACTGTCCAGCAATGATTCAAGCTGGACAGTGAACTTTGGAAAATCGTAGAAAATAATCTACTAGGAGTTTCGATCTGAATTTTTGATATGTTGAAATTGGATATGTAAACTGAATTTAGGAACAAACGGTGTCTGATTTGGAGCTGTATACAGGAAATACGAAATGAATCAATCTAGGTGGTCAGAAATGAGTATAAATGAAAAGAAGAGAAATTAGAACTTGAGATTTATGAAACTGGTAAAATTGGATTATATGAAGTATTGCTAAATTGAATTATAAACTGTAGGATGTGAAATCCATAAATTTTGATGGTCAATTTGAAGGATTAAGTGGTTAATTAAAGAAAATAGAAATTGGAAGCTAGTCGAATTGAACCGAAAAGTTTAGGGACTATTTTAAATAAAAATGCAAAATTCAGTCTCTAATTGCATAAATTGAATTCTGAAAAATTGCTATTTGCTTGGCTTGAATGCCTTAGATCTTAGAAGCAAAAGGGTCGAAGAAGAAATTGCACCGGGATCGGCTTCAGATCGAGCGAAGGGCATTCGGATACAAAATTAGCTCGGTGAACAGTGAGTGAAACGATTTTTAGAGTTGGGATTAGAGTCCTAACTGCCTTAATTTGATTTTTAAGTTTGATAAGCATGCAATTTGGACTAATTAATTATTCGATTTAGTAAGGGAAGAAGGAATTAAAAGGAAAATGGCCATATGCATGTGATATGTGATTTTGGCATTCTAAGTATTGGATTTAAATGTGATGCTTATCATGTTAGTTTGAATCTGAACTTTATGTATATTTGATTGATTTTTTGGATGTGTTGAACTGCTGATTGTTAGCATAATTGATAAGATGATAAAGTGATTAATGTGTGATTTAAATTGGTTAATACTATGAGAATGCTTGATAAGCTTGTCTTGAAATTGAGTTATGCTATGTGAATTTTGAAGAATTACATGCGTGAATGGAGCATGATGTTGCTATGCTGATTCGATTAATGTCTATTGGACTGATTATGACTAGTGAAATTCTTATTATAAGCTTGTTATATGTTGGCCGAATGGTTAGTGTTAATCGAATTGATTAATGCCATGTTTATACATGTTTGATAAGCTCAATTGGAATGTGAGTTGTGAAATGTGGCTTGACTATGTGACTTGAAATTGGATTATAGATAGGCCGATTTGATAATGTTAGATTGAATTGGAAATTCATGATTCCAATCGAAAGGATTGAGACTTAATTCTGATAATTTCCGAATAATAAAATGATTAAATTAATTGTTAATAAGCAAAGCCCTTGGTGTGTATAGTTTGTCCAGGTAGTATGGCTAGCCTAGAGTCTGAGCTCAATAAAAAAATCGGTACGTTAGTGTACTCGATATTGTGGTACGTAAGTGTACCTTCTTGCTTAATGTCTGCGGACATTATGATATGTTATATGTGATACGATTTGGTACGTGGTACCTATTACATGGTGAATTTTGATTCACGACTTCTGTTACACGTGATTTGATTACCTAGCATACTCTACTATCCAAGGCATTGCTAATTGAATAAAATGTACCATTAAAGTAATGAAATCTGAAAATTGAAAGTAACTTCATGAAATTGGTTATTGGAACATTCGAATGAAATATTGAAATTTCATGAATTGCTATTCTTGATATGCTATGAAACGTTAATTTGTGATAAGTTGATAATTGGAAGTTAAATTAAGTTTCATGGCTTGTATGTGTATTCATGATATGAATGATATGAAATTTATTGTTGTATTCGAATGGAAATTATATGTCTCACTTTGCATATAATCGATTGTTAGCTATTGTGTAGCAATTAATTGTGATTTGATTGCCTTACTTGAACCATTCGAATGAACTAATGTGCAAAGTGAAATTATATTGTATGTTCATAAGAATTTAATTGGAAACCGAATAGAATAGGGTTTCCTCACTAAGTACGAGAAGTACTTACCACTCGAACCTTTCCTTCCTTCCCCTAAATTTCAGGTTCTAGCATCGTTGACCTCTACCCGTATTCTACTCGTACGAAGCTTAAGTATGATTTTCCCTGTCTTTTTCGTGCTTATGATGGGTGGCCTAGCGTTCAGCATGTTAGTTCAGTTTGGTCTGATGGTTATGTTTATGAATTATTACTTTGGTTCGATAGGAACTTTCTAGTATGTTTCCCTCTATTTTGATATGTATGTAAGGGGTAAATATTTGGGGTATAGATTGCCCAAGTATATGTTTGGGGCTTAAATTCTTTTTGTTGAAATCACTTTTTGTATAGGCAACCTATAGGTTTAGCCGATGTAGTACCCCGGGTTTATTTCGTAAAAAGAGAAACTAGGAACGGTATGGATGTATGAATCGGATATGATAAATTATATATATATATATATGATGAATGTTTCGACTATGTATTGATTGGAATTACTTTATCATGATATCATGAAAAGTAGATTTAATTACTTGAATTGGATTATGTGTATAATATTCGAATGGTTAAATTGGAGAATTAGGAAATTGAAATTGTGTAATCCGAATGGAATGAATTATATGTCATTCGAATGAATATAGAAATCTGTAAATGTACAATCAATTTGGATTGATTAAAAGATGTTCGAATGGATTAGGAATTTGTATTGATTCTTTCGAATGTAGTATAGTTAATAAACTTAGAAATTAAATGTATAGTTCACAAGTACATGTTAATTTTTATGCAATTTGTAATCCAATTAGTTTGGTATAAGAATAAAAGTTGGAAACCGAATTGTATGAATTCACCTTAGTAACAATAGAATTATGATATGAAATTCGTATGATACATGTATAATGTTTGTATTTAATATGATTGATTATACATGGGTAATGATTAGTTATAAGATAGCTAGGTTATGTATGTTTGTATTCGAAAAGAAAAAAAAATATTATACGAATTTGATAAACCATCTTTCCGCTGCCTAATCTGAATTCTGTTTAAGTTAATATAACGCTCATTGCCCCTAATCCGGGTGAGGGGTGTTATAATTTTGATTTATCGGATACTTTGTGTTTTCAGAAATGACTTTATTGAAAAATAAAATATTATTTTGTTTGCACTTTAGAGACACACTAAGCTCTTTAGCTTACACACCCATAGTTTCTTCTTCCAGATTATTAGACTCTTTAGGCGACTCAGTACTTGGAGCTTCTCGCACTTTACTCAGATATTTTTATAAATCAGTAAAAACACTCTTTTGATTATATCAGACTATGATTTAGCATGTTTTGAGATTTTATGTAATTCAGATATTGAGATTGCTTATAATTTGAGTTTTATCCGATGCATGTATTATAAGGTTATTTCCGGTTATTTAACCAAGTTATCAAAATAATATTATACGACTTCATTTTATGATAAATGAAATATTTTTAAGTTTATCTAATTTTGATATTTTGTATTTTTAAAATATTTTAACATAATATTTATAACTTGAGGGGAAAGTTTTCAAACATAACTTTCTAGATTTGGCCTATTTCTTCTGGGTCGGGTGTAGGGGTTTACATTCTTATCATGGGATAATATTCTATTCTCAACAGTAATGTTTCTTTTGGGGTTTATATCGAGAGTCATATTATGTTTCTTTTCTTAGGTATTTGACAATTACTTGCATTTAGGAAAAAATATTCTTGATAAAATAAAAACATTTCAATCACGTCCTTTTTTCTAGGTTAATTTGCTACTTTGAATTATTAAATAAGACATAATTACATACAAATAAATAAATATTAAAAAATATGACACGAAGTTAAAATATAAGATAAAAATAAATATATAAATATTGCAAAAAATATATAAATATACAGATTTTTTATAAAATAAATTATATATTCTGAACAATTACAGTATCAAAACATATAATTATGTTTACATAAAATCATAAAAACACTTTAAACATCCTTTGTTGATTTTACTTTTTAAGGATTATTATCACAAATTAATAGTAAAAAATTCAATTTCAACAACATCAAAATATATTTTTACCGCATGTTCTAATAATATAAAAGATATTGAATAATATCATTAATCTAATATCACAATGAAATATAAATTTAAATCTTACATTGAATAATTTTTAAATAATTGTCATAAATATATATTTTTTACTATATTAAAATCTTACTTTAAACCTATATTTTTTATATTATATTATATTTCATATATAAATAAAGTTAAGCCTTATAATAATTATTTAAAAATATAGATTTAATGTACTACTTATATTAAGATTTTGTTACATTTTTTAATTTCTATAGTTGTTATATGTAGTTTCATGTAAATATTTTCAATTATATATGAAAATTTTAGTTTGTTTAATGACAAATAAATTATAAAGACAGTTAGGTCAAATATAGTATCAAACAAACTTAGATTCGCTTGGTTTTAAAAAATATTTTCTAATTTTATTATTTTCATTTTAATTTTTTAAAAATTAAAAAACCTGTTTAGTTAATGAGATGGATTCAAAAAATAATGAAAATGTGTTTAATATATACTTCTCAAAATAGAAATGAATAAAATAATTATTAATAATTAAAATAAAAGACAGTTAAGAATATAATTATAATAATAATAATAAATAAAATATGAGTAAATAAACTAAACTTACAAAAAATATTAAAAAGATTCAACCCAAATTAAAATAAGATTAAATTTTAAAAACTAATATTTTCTTATTTTCTCAACATCTTTTTATGTTTTTAAATTTTCATTTATTTTTGTTTTTATTTTTCTAAAAATTATTTTTTATTTTTACAACCAAATATTTTTTTTTCATCAATTTTTATTTTCTAAGAAAATAAAAATAAAAACAAACTTTCATTCTCTAGAACAAAACGCACTCTTATATTCTCAACCATACATTGTTATCTCATATTCCTGCCAATTAAACCAAACAAGATAATATAACATTCCCAGTAATATGTCAATTGTCAGGTAATGTTACATTTTAAGAATCCTATTCCCACAGAAAATTTTACATTCCATGATCCAAACGCAACCATGCACCCATATATTACAGACAGTTGAGGCAAATAACACAACTTAAACTACAAAAATGAAGATGCTTCTTACCTGAAGCAGAAAGAACATGCACCCTCCAAACCTTGAAAATAAAGAATGAAAGCTTTCACATCTTGAAGATCAAACGTGTGGATCATCAGTCTATTTCTTCTGTTTCTTCTTTTTCCGTTTTTCTGTTTTAGTCTCTGTTCTTGCTTCTAAACGCTTCGATTGCTGGGAACGTATCTCTAACAACTTCGACTTTGCATCTCGGAATAGGGCATCCGATCTTGAATCCATCAATTGCTGAAATCAAATGACATGTAACAGTTGAAAAAATATATGCATGTTTTTACCGTTGTATTAGAAATTTGATTGATAATGTTGGAAAGGCTATTTCACAAACCTTTAGATGATCCATGGCAGCAAGGTTGAAACCAAGAGTATCTTTGCATTCCTGGGAAATTCAAAGGTTATGTCATTGAAATAGATACTTAAGTTTTCCCAAATCTAAAATTTATATATGGATTATGTGATTATTTAATCCAAAAAAAAAGATCATTAAGAACTGAATGTTTTTTCCTCAATGGAACGCACGGGCTTAAAAAATCATAATCTGAAATACAAACTTACCTTTACCCGTGAATAAATAATATCCTTTAGAACGGCTAACACTGGTCTGGAAGATGGGGTACTAATTAACTGACTATGATGTGTCTGCAACAAAATTGTAACAATCCTGCACACCAGCTCAACCTGTGCAAACAGAATATATTGTAATAACAACAATAAGTATGACAAGTCCAGCGCAATGCATAAAACATATGCTTACTTAACATCAATCGCCTTCGTGTGCAAACATATGCATGCTGTGCATACAACACATCTATCTAAAAAAGCATCCAACCATAAGCACATTTATAAGAGCATAGAGGCCAACCTTGTCAGGATTTGAAGTCCAGTCCTTCGTGTAAGAGAGCAGCTTGAGAGCATCTGAGAATGGTAATGTCTGGGCATAAAACAACTTTGACTCAGATATTGAGATGAACAATAAGATGAGTAAAAAATGATAAGATCTTATCATGGCATCATCCGGTAGAATCCATATAACAAGTTCAATTTAACTACTAGACAAACATAGATAGTCCAGCCTCCATATAAGATTTTTCTTTTTATTAATTGTGACAAGCGGAATTACTAGCTTGGCTATTATTATTAACAAGGCTGGAATATGAAAAAGAAACTCTGGTTAAAGTGACTAGAATTCCAGTTGACGAGTGGTCTTTGGTCACATTATTAGGAAAATAATTAACTAAACAATAGAAGGTCGTGGACTACAATATGAAGAAAGCAGTCACAATAAGGTAGATCCCAAAAAGATAAGCGACAAAAGATGCTTATCCAGAAGTTTCAATTATGAGCTTAATCCTCATAGGCCTGATTTCAGGTTGAACCGTCTCCATGAATGCACTTGAAAACATGGATGAAATACCATATCATCTTTTCCAGAATTCTGTACTAGAACTGGAGAAAACCCAAGCACAATGCTCAATTACCAATAAAGTCTGCTCCAGATCATTGGTGCTAATATTTGAGAGAGCACGAAGGACATAATCCGATGGGGACAAACCAAGCATAATCATATTTGGTTGGAATTCAGCGACTTTTCCTCTGGCTTGCTCCTCCTGAAATATAGCATAGTAAACATATTAATTGCAACAAAACTATTGAAAAATCTAGGCTCTTAAGTTTTCTTCTTGCATTTTTCTGTTGCTCTACAACCTTTGCAAATAACCCTAACAAGCATTTCTGAGCAAAATGAATATTCATCTCTGCAAGACAGATTTATCATATTGGCAGTTGCATCTTTCTATATGTAAAAAAAATTAATCAATGTTCTCAGACTAAAAATAGTGGACAGGGAGAGTAACAAACACATCACCATTCACGGCCATATATATAGTCAACAACTTTTTTTGATGATTATTTAAAAGTGACAACCATTGAGGATCAAAATACAAATTCAGTGTCAATGACAAGGTTAAGGCCCTAGAAACCTCAATGTTGCAGGTTCGAGTCCAAGCATGCATAAATACCATGTGTGGGGTCTCAGTCCAAATAATATCCTAGTCCGGATGTATTCTGGTTATAGGTACGATTGTGCTTTATAATGGTTAATTATTGTTATAGTTATTCAGATACGTATTATTTGTATTTGTGGTTGTACTTGTCACTTCAAAAAAAATACAAATTTGGTATTCAAATATAGATCCCAGTTTTTCCCAAATTTAAACAAGCTAGTTAAAGCCATTGACACATCAGTATAGAACAAACAGATCAAAGCAAGAGAAGAATACCTCGTGTTCAGCTATACGTTTTAACTCCACTTCCGCCACATCTAGTGCATCAATAATTGAATCGGTGGCTGACAGGGTTTCCTGAGTTCTCTTCCCTGCTAATGCAACAGCTCCCTCTTCGGGAAGTTCTTCCTTCAGTATATGTCTGTCTTCAAATGTATTGTCAAGGTCAGCCTCGAAGATTTCTTCCAATCTTTTCTCTTTTTCTTCCTGCACATTCACACAAGGTTAAATACATAAAGAAGAAAATCCATCTTAAGATAATCACAAATGCAGTGAGAAGAACTTGCTTAGCAATGGCATATGCTCAATCCTGAACCAAAAACTTCACTTTCGGTACATAGACAAACATTTGAAAATACCTCAATAAAAAATGGCTCCTCAGTACGATCCCAACGGCGAATGGACCGGTCATGAGATCCTGTAACAACAAAGTCACCACGGTTACTGATTGCAAGGCACCAAACATCTGCATGATGTCCCTCAAGCGTTAAAAGCAACTCAAACTTATCAGCATCCCAGTACTTCAAAAGACGATCTTTCCCAGCACTGAACATGTAATGCGTGTTGCGGACAAATTGAACTGTCATAACACTGGAAAAATACCTCATCAGAAATGGTGATTAAAAGGTTCATCAAAACTACATAAACAATTGGGATTAAGAAAAACTTTTGCATTCCATACTAATTAAAATCATACAAAACCTGTCAGCATGTGCAAAGATGGATTTGTGGCAATCGCCAAAATCCAAACCCCAAATCCTCAAATTCTTATCTGCAGATCCAGTTACAATTAAATCCCCATCTGATGACATATCCATACATAGGACAGGAAGTTTGTGGCCGTATAAGGAAAGGAAAAATTTGAGTGAGTCCATAAAAAGAATCTGCATTAAAAGGGAACAGAAAATCATTATTATCATAATAGCCCATGGTAATGCAAAACAAGTTCACTTGCACATCCTGACTGAAAATAGGGTAACACTATACTGAATGCTATTATGAAGTCGAATTGGGGAGTTATTTAGTCGATTAAACTCTATTCTTCCATCAGAAGCTTCTACCAGAACATGTTTATAGTGAAGGAATCTGGAAACAAACAGTTTTGAAATCAACAGATTTAATTAGCACATGCAATTATGCAAATCAATCTTTGTAAGACGTGATTAGTGCAATGGCGTACGGATGCAAGGTCACATCAAACTATCACATATAAATCATGGGATATAGAAGGGTTTATACAGAGGCTGAAGCCGTAGACCAAAATTGAGAAGGAAGGAAAGGGCAATTATATAAATCAACTTTGTGTTTTACAAGTTAAGCAGGAAACTGCATGATGCTTCCATTTGCAAATTATAGGAAAAGATAGCAGAATAAATTCACCAAGCCAACCAACAGAGGACAAAGTAAAATTCAAAACAGAAGGATAAGCCAATCATTCCTTACCTTTACAGTGCAATCCAACAATGCAACAGCAACGTATTTAGCATCTGGGCTAACAGCAACCACTAAAACATCATCATTCATTTTCATAGTCCTTATATTTGATATAGTAAGGCTTTTGGAATCCTGAAAATCAACAAGACCAATCTAGCATCACTCATCCATTAACTCAGCAAGAAAACTACATTTGTAATAAAAGATGTGTTATACATTCCACTGCATATTGTATCAAGGCAAAGCTAAACAAGATGAGAGTTGGAGAAAATAAATAAATAAATAGAGTTAGATACTTCAAAAATTTTAAGTAGGTGATGAAGGTATGAGGAACAAACTTGGCCAGGTTTTTGCTTGATTTGGTATTCCCAGAACTTTACATCATGGTCTGCACTGCCAGTAACAAAACCATTTCCATTTGGAATGGTAGCAATTGAACGTACAGAGCCGCCATGAGCTTCAACAACTTCACTCCGAGTACCACTACCAACGTCAATGATTTCAATTTTGCCATCTTTAGTGCCAACCATTGCATATTTGTTATGGGGTACAATTAGACCACAGAGTCCATAGCCAGAATCAATTGTTCGAAGGCAAGAACCAGTACTTGGATTCCAAATCTTCACGGCATTGTGACTGGTTGACATCAAAAGACTATTGTCTGAACTAAGTGTGACACTTCTAACATCGGAACGGTGTCCTTGAAGCTCAATAGCAAGTGTTTTTGTACTTGCACTACTTTCAATTGAATAAAACTCCAGTAAGTTATTATTCAAAGACAATGCTAAACTAGCTAGTGAACTCTTTGGAGTGACTGGACAAAAAGAGACGGAACAGATCTTTTTGCTAGCTCGAATTGTTTGAAGAAGCTTAAAAACATCAGGAACTGTAACAACCAAGATATTCTCAGCTTCTTCAGTATCACGATTTGCCTCAACATTGTCAGTAGCTTCAACTTCCATTTTTGCAGACTTCTTCTCTTTCTTCCTACTAAGTCTTCGTTTTGCTTTGCGCTTGGATTCAACTTCATCCAGTACACGGAATATTTCAACCGTTTTTCCTGCTACCTGACATGCAAGCAGATTTCCAGACTTGCTAAATCTCACTGTGGCAACCCTATCCTTATTTTGTCGCTTAATTTCACCAAAGGGCTTTAGAACTTCCCACTTATTTTGAGTAGATGACTCACCATCATTCCCAGTTATATTCGCCATAGACTCTCCACCCATCAACTCATGCTTTACAATGTAAAATCTGAGTTCAAGATCTGCTGAACCAGTAACCAAGTATCTTTCATCCGGGTCTGCATCAATAGACCAGATTTCACTATGATGGCCACTAACTATTTGCATACAATGCTGAGTTTCAAGATCCCACACTCGCAAAAATTTATCCTTGGAAGAACTAACAAGTTTTTTACCAGAATCAAGAAAAACAAGGTCTGTGATCTGCAAGTTGCAAGATGCAAAGAAATTAAAATATATAGAGATAACAAATACTGTGATAAGTTCCTAACTTTAATGGAAAATTTTACAAATGAAAAACCTGATCACGATGACCACGAAGGCGAAAAAGACCCATCTCGCCAACCACATCCCACAATATAATATCATTGTCTTTACTTCCAGAAGCAAGTGAAGATCCAACCTTATTGTACCTTAAAGCGGTCACAGCCCCTTTATGTCCATTCAATGTAGTCTCACAACTTCCTTTATCACAATCCCAAATCCTTATACTACCATCCGCATAACCACTTGCCACCTGAAATTTAAACCTTTTTTTATTCGCTCATACTTATTTTCATGAAAATCACTAAAAATGCATGAAGAACATTAAGACTCCGTTTGGTTGTTACAATTACAGTTCACAATTTTGAAAAGTTTCGAATTTATCAATGCATGAAAACAACATGAGGCATGTTTATTATTCATAAAAAATATTTATTTTATATCCAAACGAATCTTCCAGGTTTTTCTGCAATCAAAGCTATAAAATAAAACGGAGCAGACATTACAGTAAATGATAAAGGGAGAGAGGAAAAAAATATTTTACCAGTGAAGAAGGGGAGGAGGCGACACAGTTAACGGCGAGAGAGGGGCCGCGAGAGGAAACAGAAGGAGATAGTGTTTTGGTGCAGACGCCTTGACGGACGTGCCAAACACCGAGCTTCTCGAGGGCAGGAGCGAGAAGGTGCTTACCTGTGCTGTCGTAAGTAATATTCGATTCAACAGATACAATTACACCGAAGGCAGCCGCCGGCTCGTACCTTAGGTAGGATTTCACCATGGTCGCCGCCGCCGCTGCTGTTGCTTCTTTTTGCTCTGGCGGTTTGGGTTTGTTTTCAGTTCTTGAGGTTTCAAGGGTTTAAGCAAAGGTGTTTCTTTCAAATTTTGCGTGTGTTTTGATTAATAAATGGGTTCATTTAAAGCTCGAAAAAATAACCCATTGAATTGTGGGCCTAAACCGAACCCAATTGTTTTCCCATATTACATGAATTTCTACCTTGCATAAAAAAAATAGGGTAAACTACTGCGGTGATCACTTATGTTTCCCTTTAGTACAGAGTTGATCACCAATTTTGAAAAATGACCAGTAAAGTCACATACATTTTCGGGGCGTAAACTTTTGGTCACCAACCGTTTAATGCCGTTAAAATTTAACGATTTTCTGATCTGGGAATTGAAAAAATAAGGGTAATCTACTGCAATGGCCCCAAAATTCCTAAAATTTCAGAAAACCCCCAAATTCATAAATTCCTAAATCCTTAAATACCTAAATCCCTCAATCTAGTCACTCTTGTCGTCGTTAGCCACGATTCCGGCGACGGAATGGAGCGTCCTCCCTTCTCCCAAACACCCATGCACCAATCGTCGTCGTTCAATCGCCACTTGTTGCAAATCGATCGAATGAATTTTTCAAATATTTCAACCTTTGTCTGACATTTTGCACGACTCCGGTCAATTTTTGGCAGCGGCGTGGTAGGGTAAACGATCATGATGGTCCGGCGACGGATGTGGTGGGCGGCGGCGTTACAATCGGCGACGAAATCGACTTAAATCGCGATTTAAGTTTTGGTGAGTTGGGGATTTCGAATATGGGGGTTATTTTGTAAATTTTGAAAATTTAGAGATTTTTTTAACTGCCAGATCAAAAATTCGTCAAAATTTAACGGCATCAAATGGTTGGGTGACCAAAAGTTTACGTCCCGAAAACATAAGTGACATTACTGGTCGTTTTTCAAAATCGGTGACCAACTCTGTACTGGGGGAAAACATAAGTGACCACCGGAGTAGTTTACCCAAAAAAATAACTACTAGATGTTCACTTATATTTCTCCCAGTACAGAATTGGTCACCAATTCTAAAAAATGATCAGTAAGGTCACTTATATTTTTGAGGCTTAAACTTTTGGTCACTTAGTCGTTTGTTTGTTGTTAACCTTTGACGGGAGGTTGATCTGAAATAATAAAAAAAGATAAATTACCTAGATAGTCCTTAAACTATTACTTCACTCCTATTTTGACAAAATTCTAAAATTCTAGAAATTTTATAAAATAGTCCTCAAATCCCTAAAATTACCCAAACTCTCATATCGTCGTCGCTTACGCAGTCGACCGTTGTCCCTAACCACACCCCTTTGGTCGCCGGAGCATAGTAGTCATTTCTCCCAACACGGCGTCATCGGAAATGGCGAACGACGTGCAACCAAATGTCGAACACGAAATTGGTGTTCAGCTGGTACGCCGTTCATCGTTTCTGGTGACGTTGTGTTGGGGGAAATGATCGTCATGCTCCGGCGACCAAAGGGGTGTGGCCAGGGGCGATGATTGGTGGCGGAAGTGGTAGCGATTTGGGGGTTTAGGTTTGGGTAATTTTAGGAATTTGAGGATTGTTTTGTAAAATTTCCAAAACTTTTGAATTAAAGATTAAAAATTCTATTTTTTTCATTAAGTTGATTTTAAAAAATAAAAATAGTGCTACATGTCGAGCATTGATTGGTTGATAATTTTTTAACACCCATTTAACGGTATAGCACCTAAAATTATAACGGTTGAAATTTTAGGCACCTATTTTTACAAAAAAAAAATACTTAAGGCACCTAAAGTTCAAAAAGGTATACTTTAAGCACCTATTTTCATTTAAGCCTTTCGAATATGCTATGTAAACATTGTTGCACGTATATTGGGCATTGTTTTGTACTGAACCATATTAAGAATTACAAACATTATTTGAAACATGGATATATACAGTGATGGATTATAATATACAGTGTGAATTGAGAATTAATATAATAGAAAATTAGAGATTAAGCTAGATAAAGAAGAATAAGTAACTCTGGGCATACCTACTCAGCTCAAGGAACTTTTGCTCATACTCAAAAACAGGTTGATTCTCTTGAACCAGATGTGTGAATCGTTCTCTCAAGCTATCTATATGGTGTGTGTTTTAAGAGTTTTGTTCATTATATTAACAACGAGTGATTAAGTAATCAATAGGGATTACTCAAGGAAAAGAATAAGTAGAATAAAATTGTACGAGAAAGCGTGCGCAACTAACATGTGTAGTTATGTTGTGGATTCTTGTCTTTTGTATTAAAGAATATTATAGTAGACTTGTCACTAAATAAGGTTCTACAGACGTATGATTGTTGTTTGATCTGAAAAATGTAAACACATTTTTTTCTATTGTAGTGTTTACACTTTTATTTTTCAAATGGTTTCCCTAGTTGCAGCTGACAATATTGCCCAAACACAACTTGTAACACCCTAAATTCGACGTCACATTTGAGCCTCAACCCTAACCCATTTATAAAATATTGTAACTAGATTTAGCCCAAAACATAAATGATTAAAAATAGTTAAATCGTTTGCATGAGAGCTCCAATTTAAAACAAAGTGATTAAAAGCATTCGACATGATTAATAAATTCAAATAGAGTTATAGACAGAAATCAAGGGTCCTATGAATACATTTCCCGAGAAATTTAAGTATTGTACTCTTGAATCGCATCGATATAATGAAGTCCTACTCCGATGCGATTTGAGGTTTTGATTGAAAGAAATGAAAACTTTAAGTTTTTTAAGAAGTTCATACTATTAAAGTAATTCAGAAATTAAATAAAAAATAAAACAGGCTACGTGCCATGTTATAATTGGTTAACGAAAAATTTTTAACGGACGTTGACGGAAAAACCAATTTGAATTACGAAATGAAACGTTATGCACCAAAGTTGCCCTAAAAAATGTTAGGCACCAAACTGAAAAAAAAAAGTATAGGCGGGCACCTTTTTTACTATTAAGCCAATATAAAAGTATAAAACATCAAAGAATTTAGAGCTAATCAAATCGAGTTATTTGATTTTTTGAATCGAGTTATATGATTTTTTTAACAGAGTTATTTGAGTTTTAAGTTCTAATTATGTTGAACTTTATAACTTGAATAAATCTAAATACAAAAATAGTAAATATCCCTTAGGTTCCTACTAATTTAAAATTGTACAAATTGGTCCTTTTTGAACAATAAATAAATAAAAATCTTCAAAAATTAGAAGGTAAAAAAATAAAAATTTCCAAAATTTTGTAAAATATTATAAAAAATCACAAAAGATTAAAATTTATATAAGATTTTTTTTATAAAAGCAACTATTTTTATTAAAAAGATAAAATATCTAAAATTATAATGAATATTTACAACATAAAACTAAATTAAACACATAACTTAGACATTTTTCTATAACCATCCAAACAAGAAACTAGCCACTTTAAGATCATAAAAGAATCATAGGTCTTTAACTGAATCTGTTGAAATATAAGGGTATATAGGTCTTTGTTAGGTTAGTTAGGGTTTATCCAGTTAGGTAGTTAAGTTTATAAATAAGGAAACTTTCCTTATTGTATGTAACAGTTTTAAGAATAATAAGATTTCTTCAGTTTTCCTTTCACTTACGTTCATCTTATCGTGATTCTTCACCATCACCGTTATCACTTCGTCGGCGATCAACAGCAGCTCAACATGGTATCAGAGTCACCGGCGGAGGCTTTTTCGGTGTTCAACTAGTTCTTATGTTCTTAGAAAAAGCTCTCGATCAACAGTTATAGTTGACAGATTTTTTTGAGTTTCTTTGATGTCTTTTTGATATCGTTTGCTTCTAGTCTTTTACTTTCTTATTTTCTGGTTTTTCTTGGTTGAATCTTGATGGAAACCTTCGTAGACTCGAATCACCCTTTTTTTTCTACATGCGTCGGACATGCCAAGGACACTTCTAGTCTCGCATCAGTTAACAGGGATCGAGAACTATAACCTTTGGACCAAGCTAATGGGGCGAAAATCATCTAACGATGTTGGATTCAGGACCTTCGGAATTAAAGTCAAGAACGAATGGTTACTCCCTCCTTCCATCTTGCCTTCTTCGAAGAATTCATCAAAAAAAAGATAGAATCTCGCTTTTTAGAGATAGCCAAAATTTCTTGAAAAATTCAAATTGAACCCATCAGGCCCCGGGGCCTTGTTGCCGTCCGAGCTTGCCAGTGCCTCCCAAATCTCATTCTCCGAAAATTTGCTTTTCAAGAACGCCGCCTGGTCTTCATCGAGTTTTTGGAAATCCAAATTAATCTCTTCTACCACTAACGCGTGCGACACATTATACTGCTTTGAAAAGAAAGAACAAGCAGCCCTTTTTATTTCTTCCCTATCCGAAACCAACCTGACGTCCACTTCGAGTTGATGAATGGCATTGGTTCTTCTCCTCCCCGACGCAGTAAGATGAAAGAAGTGTGTATTCCTATCGCCTTGGAGGTGCCACTTCAACCGGGATTTTTGCAACCACTGAGCTTCCTCCTTTCTATATTGCTCCCACAACCTAGCCTTCAAACCAAAAAGTCTCTGGCAATCACCCAAATTACCTTCCCCTATCTGCAGCCTTGACTCAATATCAGCGATTTGATTTTCCAGCGAAGGGATTAAAGCTTCGAACAATCACCCCTTCTTTTTACTCCAGCTTCTTACTTTTTCTTTAGTTCCTTTTAACAACCACCCAATCTTGCCGTCTTTTTTCTTCCTCCTGAGTTTGTTAACTGTATTTACAACCAAATCCTCAAAACCCTCCTCGTTGAACCATGAATTGAAGCACTTGAACGGCAACGGACCCCAGTTCATCTTTTCTGAACACAGCAAGACCGCATTGTGGTCTGAAATGGATTTTTTGCACAGCTTCTGACTCACTGTCTTGAATTCAGAAACGAAACTAGCATTCACGAGAAATCTATCTAGTCGGATGAACGTATGTGGATCTCTATTATTGCTCCATGTATATTTTCCTCCAACCAATGGCAAGTCGATTAACTCTGTGTTGCTCACAAACTGATTGAAAACCGCCATCCCTGCTCTATTAACCGAAAATCCCTTTTTCTCCTCTTCACACAAAAACGCATTGTAATCTCCCTCCACACACCAGGGGATTTGCCAATTATTTATAACGCTCGCCAATTCCACAAAAAAAGCTTTCTTTTTCTCCATCACAGCAGGGACCAGATAAATTAAGAAATCCGCACCTGAATTTCAACCTTACACATACCCCTATTATCGCAATAAACCGTTGCCTTACCACAATATCAGTTGCTTCAAAAACATTGTTGTCCCACACACTCACCACACCCCCAGCCGACCCCAACGCAGGAGAAGCCGCGAACTCGAAGTTGTCATTTCCCCAGAAATTTTTCACATCCGTACGCTCCAACTTATCAACTTTCGTTTCCTGTAACAATACCAGCATGCCATTAACCCGTCTTTTCAAATCTCTCACCGCTTTCTTTTTCTCCCTCCTTCTAATGCCCCTAATATTCCACGAAATAACAGATAAATCTATTAAAAATTTATTAATGACCCCCATGGAAACCCTCAACCTACATAACCTCATTCAACTCCTTCTCCATATCACAAATTATGTTAATGACCTCTCTTTTTCCCCCTTTGAATGAAATTTCCAGTATATTACTGATTTCCCACACCGATTCTGCCTCTAGACCAATTGTCGATACCTCCTCCCCCAGCAATGAACGGCTATTGAACTTATCCGAATGCCCGATTCTACTCTCGAGAACCTCCCTTACCACTTGCCGAAATCTTCTCCTACCCCCCGCTCGAAATAAACCATTTGAGAAAGCAATAGGGGAATTATTCTGATTAGAGCGATAAATACCTAGAGAAGGAGGAGAGTAACAATTTCTTTACTCTCCCCCTTCTAGGCTGTCTGGAACCCATTCAGATGAGTCTCTTCTTATGTTACGCCTTTCAGCAGACAATTCATTGTTTTGGGTAAATCTATTAACTGGATCAGAAACGGGCCTAACCCCCTCTAGCCCGTTACAAGACAATTCAATATCGTTGGCATTAGGTCCAAACTCCTCCCCTATCTTATCATTAATCGGACGGCCCAAACCACTTTCCTCTACTTGGGCTTGCTCACCCGACCCGGCTTTCTCACCAGCACCCGAATCTGACGATAATATTCCTTCCAGGTCATAAGCTTTTTGAATTTCCTCCATATTTAACACATGCGAATTCCCAAGGGTTTTTTGGGAAGCCTGCGCCGTTTCACCATTTCCTAGAACCGACACTTCGGTTCTCACTGGCCATTGTTGATCCGGTCTGACATTCCCCCCTCTGTCTCTTGGCCTTCCTCCTCCCTTCTACCATCGTCGAAGCCCCCATGAGGCGCCGGTTCCTCCGTCTCCGATTCCAACCATACATCCGCGAACCTAACACTGTCCCCTTCATCCTCCGGATCTGAGGCATCCGACTTTTCTCTTCCTTTTTTAATTTTGATGACAAACGGGAAGCCCAAGGATGAAATTTTGATACTCGCTGGTATCGTCTCCAAGCTAGCTGTTCTGATCATGAAACTTGCCATATCCAACCTTTCCTTTGCAACAGTGCCCTCATTTGTGCCAACATAAACACCCCATCTATTTCCTAGAGCTTCAAAGAATCTCTCATGCCAACACACCAGCGGAATCTCGTACAGTCTCACATTACAGAAATAATGAGGCACTCCATCGATCATCAGCTTGTCGATAAAATCGAACCAATAACAAAGTGCTTCTCTTTTAAGGTTCCAGGTCTCCACTAGCTCATCATGAGAATTAAAAATAACAATGCATCACTCACAATCAATCCCCCACTTAACCACTTTCACGTTGATGTCGTCATTCAAAAGGGCTCTATGCACAAAGTCAGCATCGAACTGCTCCTTGATCACCCCTGCCATGTATTGGTTTAGCCATAATGTGTCTTTCGCAGGGACTTTGAAATCAAGAATCGCCGGCTCCTCTTTCCCGTCCACCTCTTCTCCGTTATTCAACAAGACATCTTTGTAAGATTTCTTTCGAAACGATCCCCATGTAACGTCTGGTCTATGAGTATGCTGTCTGAAAGTGTCCTCCTTTTTCTTCCAAACCTCTTTCCTTCTTCCAATATCCCCCTTCCAAAACTGAGGCTCACTCTTCCTTTTAGGAAATCTAGCCTTTGAAACATTAATCCCCACCCCTTCAATCAACGTTTTATCAAGCCTCGAGATCACCCTCTCCATGTCAAACCTTGACGCCATTGATACAAAGGCAAAAGTGACGTTCCTATACCTAGCTTTATTGTTTGAAACATGGATGAATAGTCTTGTGGCTTTTCCATGGTAATTGAAGATCTCTGTTGAGTGGATCGAAAGATCGATATTTACCAAGAGGGGGGTGAATTGGAAATTTAAAGGATTGTAGTGGAAATTGGCAAATTAAAAATGATGAACAAGGAATTTAGAGTGGTTTAAGTTCCAAATGAACTCTACATCCACTACCTTAGTCTCACTAAGGATTTGCAACAATTTCACTAAATTGATCTTCCCCTTTTCTAGGACAAGGAGGCAACCCTTTACAATATCGGTTGATTTTTCTACCCAAAAATCAACCCAACCCTCACACAAGAGAACAAAGAAATTTGTAGGCTAATTAGGTATCTCTCAATACAAATGATAGCCCCAATACAAGCACTCAACCCAATTTTACAAAATATGAATGAAGAACACAAATTGGGATTTTACACAAATTTAGGATTTTTGCTCAAATGCTTGAATTTGATGTTTGGATGTTTGCTTTAGGATCAATAGTTGTTGCTGATGCTTTTGGATGTCTCTTTTATACCTTCTCATTGATTTCTAGCCGTTTGGGTGGTTGGGAACATAAATGGAGCCGTTGGAACCCTCTCTTGCCACCATAAATGCAGTCTGCACCAACCCGTTTCGGAACACGGGGAACCTGTTTCGGAACGGACTAAAATAGAAAGAGCCGTTGGGGTGCATTTAAGAGCCCGTTTCGAAACGCCTTAGGGCCGTTTCGGAACGTTTTTGCCACTGTCAAGGGTCGTTTCGGAACGGTCCTAGCCCGTTTCGAAATGCCTTAACGGTTTTTAGAAAATCAGTTAAAACATACAACGGTCATATTTTTTCAAAATAAAACCTAGCCCTTGTTTCGGAACGGGAGTGAACCGTTTCGAAACGAAATGGCTACTGTCAAAGGGTCGTTTCGGAACGGGCTTGATCCGTTTCGAAGCACCCCTTTTATATTTAAAAATCTGAAATATTTGAAATAAAACAACCCTTTTTAAATCCTATATGAAGAACAGTTTCGAAACGAGTTGTGCCGTTTCGAAACGGTTTTAAGTGTTTCGATACGCGTTTCGGAACGGTGGTCGACAGTGGTGAAAATGTTTCAAAACGCCTTATGCCGTTTCGAAACAGGTACTTGAAAAACACTGTTTTGGCTTGAAACACTTAGAAAAATATTTGAAATAGTATGTTTTTAACTTGGGCATAATACTAAAATTATATGGGGATATTTTGAGGACTTAAAATTCGTTTTGACTTTTTCGATTTAGTCCTTAGGTTTTTAGTTATATCAAAATTAAAATATTTGTTTCACAATCTCCCCCTTTTTGATATAACAAAACCAAAGTTAGAATTTCTGGAATTTTGAAAGTTTTGAAAATTATTCTAACTCCCCCTTAATTTAAGATAGGTTTTTTTTTAAAGTCTAAAAAAATTTGATTTGAAATCCAAGTAAACTTTTAAAAACCTTTTAACATTTTAAAACGAATTTTAGTTTAAAGTGTGGCTCTTAAATTTCTTCTCCCCCTTTTTGTTAGATCAAAAAGAACAATAAAAGCTCATAGAGAAGATAAAGTGTTGGGCTTGTAGGCACGCTCGAATTGATCACCGAAACCGTCAAGGAGGGTTGTAATTGCTTGGTGGTTGAATTGGCTAAAACCGAAAATAGTAGACAATATTTGCACGATGATTTTAGAGTGGTTCGACTTTCTAACCAAAGTCTACATCCACTACCTTAGCACACCACTAAGGATTTCCCAATTCACTCAACAATGAATTCTTCCTTTTGAGGACAAAGGGTAACCTTACAACCCTATCTTTTCAATGGCTAAGATAGAACCACTCTAGTTTTTCTCTCAAGGCTAAACTAGAACCTCTCCTTTTACAAGGGTAGAAAGATGTAAACAACTATACCTCACAAGGTGGGTGTTTACGAGAGTTGAGCTCACAAGAGTGTAAAGAATAAGAACAATGAAAAACACTCTCTATACAATATTTACAAGAGAAATAAGGAAGATAAAGACTTAAACGCTATTTCTCTTGATCATGAATCTTGGATCTTGTCTCTTGATGTTTCTTGATGCTAGGAGGCCTTATTTATAGTCCCAATTGAGTTTGTAGCCGTTTATGGCCGTTGGGATCAAAATATAGCCGTTTGAAGACTTTAATTCCATCCAAAATGCAATTCAGCTGCTACCCGTTTCGGAACGCCTCAAGCCCGTTTCGGAACGCCTCTTTATAGAGATAGCCGTTGCAGCCTGTCGGGGTACCCGTTTCGGAACACCCTGTATCCGTTTCGGAACGCGTTTCGGAACGCCTTAGACCTGTTTCGAAACGCCTGCATTTTGAATATTAGATTGGAAAGAGCCGTTGGGGTTTATAGCCGTTAGGGTCGTTGCCACGTAGGCGTATCGAAACGGCCTATACCGTTTCGGAACGCTTGGCCCGTTTCGATACGTGTATCGAAACGTTTTGCCACTGGAATCACCCTGTTTCGAAACGCCCTATGGTGTTTCGAAACGGCCTATGGTTTTTGTGAAATTTGGTCTTTTAAACACATTTTAAAAACCTTTTAAAACCATTTTAAAGCCATTCTAAATTTGGCTACTGCCCTGACAAGTTTCTAGACCTTTGTTTAAGGTTTCGAAACTTTACTATAATAAACATGTATTTTGGGCATTTTTCGACTTTTAAAAGAGTAGTTCGATATAGGTATTCAATCGAACTCTTTTAAAACATTTTGTCAAGTTTTAAGGACTTTGAATTATTTTTGAAGTCTTTAAACAAGTCCTAAAACATTTTTCACATAATTGTTATATCAAAATATTTCTCAACAATCTCCCCCTTTTTGATATAACAAAACTTTTTGAAAAATTGTTTTTGACAAAAAGCTCCCCCTTCACGCAGGGACATCTCCCCCGTGCGGCAACCCAGGGCTCCCATAAGCCCGGGGCTAAGCCTTTTCCACTCGATGCTTACTGGTTTCGCCCTCCCGTGGGCTCATCAGGGAAGCGGGGACAGCTCCCGACCAGTGTGGTGCCTACCAGCACGCCAGGCCCGAAGGACTGAACGGCTGTACGGCACGTACTACACCCTTATTGCTATCCCGCATCCCGCATTAAGCACAGCCAGCAAGCATCTGTCACGGTCTCGAGCATTACGCGAATAGACACGTGACAAACTCCCCCACTTGAATCATGCACGCCCTCGTGCATGGGGAGTAAGCTCTTCACCCTCTTCTTTAATTCGCCAGGATCGAGTGTGCAATTCCCTGCCTGCTCGCCCTCATTACCGAGGTTCTGCGAGTGCTTGGTGAACTTTCGCTGTAGCTTCCTGCCTACCCTACCTCGTCTCAATCTCTTTCTAGAGGTCCCACTCGCGGACACCACTTCACTCGGGTGTGAGGCAACGCTCGTCCACTTGACCCGCTACGCGCAGCACATGGAGCGCTTGGTAAGCTCACAACTAGCACACCGACTGTCTCTGATACCATCTGTTGGGCTTGTAGGCACGCTCGAATTGATCACCGAAACCGTCAAGGAGGGTTGTAATTGCTTGGTGGTTGAATTGGCTAAAACCGAAAATAGTAGACAATATTTGCACGATGATTTTAGAGTGGTTCGACTTTCTAACCAAAGTCTACATCCACTACCTTAGCACACCACTAAGGATTTCCCAATTCACTCAACAATGAATTCTTCCTTTTGAGGACAAAGGGTAACCTTACAACCCTATCTTTTCAATGGCTAAGATAGAACCACTCTAGTTTTTCTCTCAAGGCTAAACTAGAACCTCTCCTTTTACAAGGGTAGAAAGATGTAAACAACTATACCTCACAAGGTGGGTGTTTACGAGAGTTGAGCTCACAAGAGTGTAAAGAATAAGAACAATGAAAAACACTCTCTATACAATATTTACAAGAGAAATAAGGAAGATAAAGACTTAAACGCTATTTCTCTTGATCATGAATCTTGGATCTTGTCTCTTGATGTTTCTTGATGCTAGGAGGCCTTATTTATAGTCCCAATTGAGTTTGTAGCCGTTTATGGCCGTTGGGATCAAAATATAGCCGTTTGAAGACTTTAATTCCATCCAAAATGCAATTCAGCTGCTACCCGTTTCGGAACGCCTCAAGCCCGTTTCGGAACGCCTCTTTATAGAGATAGCCGTTGCAGCCTGTCGGGGTACCCGTTTCGGAACACCCTGTATCCGTTTCGGAACGCGTTTCGGAACGCCTTAGACCTGTTTCGAAACGCCTGCATTTTGAATATTAGATTGGAAAGAGCCGTTGGGGTTTATAGCCGTTAGGGTCGTTGCCACGTAGGCGTATCGAAACGGCCTATACCGTTTCGGAACGCTTGGCCCGTTTCGATACGTGTATCGAAACGTTTTGCCACTGGAATCACCCTGTTTCGAAACGCCCTATGGTGTTTCGAAACGGCCTATGGTTTTTGTGAAATTTGGTCTTTTAAACACATTTTAAAAACCTTTTAAAACCATTTTAAAGCCATTCTAAATTTGGCTACTGCCCTGACAAGTTTCTAGACCTTTGTTTAAGGTTTCGAAACTTTACTATAATAAACATGTATTTTGGGCATTTTTCGACTTTTAAAAGAGTAGTTCGATATAGGTATTCAATCGAACTCTTTTAAAACATTTTGTCAAGTTTTAAGGACTTTGAATTATTTTTGAAGTCTTTAAACAAGTCCTAAAACATTTTTCACATAATTGTTATATCAAAATATTTCTCAACATAAAGGATTAGTACCAATAAGCAATAATAAGCAACCATATTATAAATTCATAATCAAAATATCCAAAACATAATTCAAACATTTAGTTCAAACATAAAATCCCAAATAAAATAGCCATAAACATAGGTCCTAAAAACATGAGAAAACATAAAGATGCAATCTTAATCCTAAAAGCATAAATAATATGATATGATATGAAGTTCCTAGGCCTCGTCATCATCATCATCGCTCTTGGCTTGAGAGCGGTGAAACTTCGTCCATTGCCCATAAAGAGTGGAGAAGGAAAGGTCCAAGTTGGAATGAGAAGTCTCAAGAGAAAGAAGGCGATCCTCGACATTCTTCAAACGATTGCCCATTGTTTCAAAGCCCGAAGCAATGCTAGTGTCCAAAGCATTCATCCGAGTGTCCAAAGCATTGAACCGCTCGGTGAGGAAAGTCGTGAGGGCTTCATTGTTTGCAACTGGAACTTGCGGTGGAGGAGCAACGGGAGCAGGATTCGCTTCTCTATCAACTCTTTCCCAAAAACCATTCACATATTGGAACCCGGACTTTCGAAGGGATGACTCACCAATCTTGGTCTTGCGAGGGATCGGAGAGTCGTAGATACAATCAATGCCAAGATTATCAAATAGGGCGCTCAAGACAATGCCATATGTGAAAGACTTCAACTCATTCGTGTCAATAAGCTTGATATTATTGACTATCTCGGCAAAAATAATCTTAGGCACATTTGGGCGCTCACCCCTACGGAAACACTCTAGCCAAAAGTGATCAGTGTGACGGATATGAGAGTATTTGCCTCCGGAAGGACGAATAAACCAAGACACCATCAAGTGAAGAACTCGATCGTGCACATCCAAATAAAGTGCCTTACCGGTGAAAGAGCCAAAGTGGCGTTCATCCTCAAGACCCTCATTCTTAAGCTTAAGAGCAGACTCTAAAAGTGCAACATTAACAACAAACTTTCTGCCTAATAAGGATGATTCAATTCCTATGATCTCGGTTTTGGTCTCATCATAAAGAAAACGAGCATTTGAGTAAAAGAGGAGTACCATGTTTTTGTAGCAAACATCCGGAAGGCTCAAGAAATCCATGAGATTCCACTCATCCAAACGAGGGAGATAACGAAAAAGGAATCGCTCGGAATTGAGGAACTCAAGATCAATGACACGTTCCTTACGAACCGCGAAATCCTTGACATAAGCAAAGCGAGCACGCGCGTTTGGATTTTTAAGAGATTTCTGAAAAAGCATAGTGATATTCGGACGAATGCTCGAATCACCGGATTGAACGGCCTTGCGCTTTTTGTTCGATTGATCCGCCATCTAAAAACATTAAGCAAGTGTTTTAAAATTGAGTGTATGCATTGATATTTATAATCAATCCAATAATAAATCCCACTTAGGTTTTTGAAAACAAAATTAAAATAAAAAACAGTTTTTTAAAAAAATACGATTGAAAAAATTTATATTCGAATCAAAAATTTTGAGATTTGAAATTTTTTTACAATATTTTGAAAACCCACAACAAAAAACATATAATTTATACAAAAATAAAATTTTCTAACCTAAGATTCGAACAAAAATTGAAAGAAAAAGAAAAAAATAGAAAAATTACCTTAGTTTGGGATTTGGATGATTTTGAAGAACTCCTTGCACAAGATTGATGAAACTTGCTTAGACTTAAGTTGAAGAGTGAAACCCCTCACAATTTTGTGAAAATCAAAGAGTTTTAGAGGGTATTTATAGAGAGGGAGGCGGTTTAGGGTTTTAGAGATTGATATAAAGTGAGTTTGTATCATTAAAAGCCCTAATTTAAAGCAGTCCGCGATGCCGTTTCGGAACGGTCAAGACCGTTTCGGAACGGGGCGGCTAGGGTTTTGACCGTTTTAAGACCGTTGACTGGCCGTTTCGATACGGTGTTGACTGTTTCGAAACCCCTTTGACCCGTATCGGAACACGTTCCGATACACCCTTTGGCAGTAGCAAAAACGTTTCGGAACGCCTTGGGGGCGTTTCGAAATGCCCTTCTCTCAGAGCTGGATTTAAGGTATCCGTATCGAAACAGGTTCACCCGTTTCGATACACCTGGGCCTGGAAGTGCAGATGAGGCTCTAAAAGTGCAGAAAAATGAAGTTTTAAGAGGCCTAACATGCATAAATGTCATGAATGAGCAGGCAAAACATATTTAAGCATAAACATACTCCCCCTAACTATAAGCATGGATGAAATTAGGAGTTTAAACACATCAACATGGCATTTCACAAAATCAAGCATATTTAAGCACAAAAGAGGTCCTAAAAGGTCAAGATAGGCTAGCTAGACCTAACTCTTTCCTAAGGGACCAAAAACGCTCTTTGTCTAAGGGTTTTGTAAAAATGTCCGCTAATTGATTTAAGGTGTCTACATACTCTATAACCACATCTTCCTTAAGGACATGATCTCTAATGAAATGATGCCTTATTTCTATATGTTTGGTTCTAGAGTGTTGGATGGGATTTTTAGTTAAGCATATTGCACTAGTGTTGTCACATTTTAGGGGTATGGTTCCAACTTTAATTCCATAATCTAAGAGTTGTTGTTTCATCCAAAGGACTTGAGCACAACAACTCCCTAAGGATATGTACTCGGCTTCGGTGGTAGATAAGGCTACACTATTTTGTTTCTTAGAGAACCAAGATATGAGCATACTACCTAAGAATTGGCAAGTTCCCGAAGTACTTTTCCTATCAATTTTGCAACCCCCATAATCCGCATCCGAGTAAGCATGAAGGTTAAAGGTAGAGTCTCTAGGGTACCAAAGACCTAAACAAGGAGTGTCTCTAAGATACCTAAAGATTCTTTTAACGGCTATAAGGTGAGACTCTCTAGGACTAGCTTGAAACCTAGCACACAAGCAAACACTAAACAAGATATCTGGTCTACTTGCGGTAAGGTAAAGCAAAGATCCAATCATAGAACGATAAAGCTTAGAGTCAACACACTTACCTCCTTCATCTTTGTCAAGCTTTGTAGATGAGCTCATAGGAGTGGCTTGAGGTTTTGCATTCTCCAAGCCAAACTTCTTGAGCATATCCTTTATGTATTTTACTTGGTTGATGAAGGTGCCATCCTTCTTTTGCTTGATTTGGAGTCCCAAAAAGAACGAGAGCTCCCCCATCATGCTCATCTCAAATTCACCTTGCATTAAATTAGCAAACTCTTGACAATGACATTCATTAGTAGAACCAAAAATTATATCATCAACATAAATTTGAACTACTAAGATGTCATTGTTATATCTTTTTATGAAGAGTGTTGTATCCACCTTTCCTTTTTCAAAACCTTTTTCAATTAAGAAATTTGAAAGTCTCTCATACCAAGCTCTAGGAGCTTGTTTTAAACCATATAGAGCTTTTGTAAGTTTAAACACATGGTTTGGATATTTTGAATCCTCAAAACCCGGTGGTTGTTCAACATACACCTCTTCATTTATAAAACCATTTAGAAAGGCACTTTTTACATTCATTTGAAAAAGCTTGAAATTATGATAACATGCATATGCAAGCAACATCCTAATAGCTTCCATCCTAGCTACAGGTGCATAGGTTTCATCGAAATCTATTCCCACTTCTTGAGTGTAACCTTGAGCAACTAGTCTAGCTTTATTTCTCACAATGTTACCACTCTCATCTAGTTTGTTCCTAAAGACCCATTTAGTTCCTATTGTAGATTGATTACTAGGCCTATCAACTAATGTCCATACATTACTTCTCTCAAATTGATTTAATTCTTCTTGCATAGCCAAAATCCAAAAATCATCTTTCAATGCTTCTTTTATGTTTTTAGGCTCTATGCATGAGATAAATGCAACATGGTTCATTAATCTAAGAGAAGAACGAGTGGTTACCCCCTTGGATGGATCACCCAAGATTTCACCATCTTTGACATAGTTCAACTCCCTTGGGTAGCTCACTTCCTTTTCCTCAATAGCCAAGTCCTTTAAGGCTTCAAGAGGTGGATCTTGTGAGTCCTCTTCTTTTGTTGAAATCTCATCCTCCTTTGAAGTTTGACCTCCATCAAAGGCATTTATGATTCCTACATCATCATCATCACAAGAATCCTTCCTAGGAAGGAGGTTATCATCGAATACAACATGAATAGATTCTTCTACTACTAAAGTTCTTTTGTTAAATACTCGATAGGCTTTAGAGGTTAAAGAGTAACCTATAAAAATGGCTTCATCACTTTTTGCATCAAATTTACCTAAGTTATCTTTTCCATTATTTAAAACAAAACACTTGCACCCAAAAGGGTGAAAATAGCTAATGTTAGGCTTTTTAGATTTTAAAATCTCATAAGGTGTTTTCTTTAAAATTGGCCTAATCATTACTCGATTTATAATATAACAAGCGGTGTTTGTGGCTTCCGCCCAAAAATATTTAGGTAAATTGTTTTCACAAAGCATAGTCCTAGCCATTTCTTGCAAAGTTCTATTTTCCCTCTCAACTACCCCATTTTGTTGAGGAGTTTGAGGAGCCGAAAAATTATGGCTAATACCATTTTCGTTTAAAAAGTCTTCAAACCCTAAATTTTGAAACTCGGTTCCATGATCACTTCTAATGTGTGAAATTCTAAGTTCAAGATCATTTTGGGTTGTTTTTGAAAATGTGATGAATTTATCTAAAGCCTCATCTTTAGTACTTAAAAATAAAACCCAAGTATATCTAGAAAAATCATCAACAAGCACAAAAGCATAAGATTTACCACCCAAGCTCATAGTCCTAATTGGCCCAAATAAATCCATGTGAATTAATTGTAAGCATCTACTAGTAGAAACATCATTAATGGATTTAAAGGAAGACTTATGTTGTTTACCCTTTGAGCATGCATCACAAATTTTATTATTTGAAAATTTTATTTTGGGCAAACCTCTAACTAGATTTAGAGAGACTAGTTTTTCCAAAACACTAATGCTAGCATGTCCTAGCTTCCTATGCCACAACCATGCATCATTTTCATTTTGAGCAACTAAACATGCATGAGATGTATGAATGTCATCTAAATGCACCATGTATATGTTTCCTATGCGATGACCTATGAGCATAATACTATTAGATTTAATGTCTACAATTTTGCATCCATTTTTATAAAAAAGAACATTAAATCCCTTATCACATAATTGACTTATGCTCAATAAATTGTGTTTAAGACCATCAACATATAAGACATTTTCAATGAGAATGGTAGAGTGATTACCTATGGAGCCAATACCTTTAATGTGGCCTTTGGAGTTGTCACCAAATGTTACTACTCCTCCACTTTTTGGCTTTAAATCCACGAATCGACTCTTGTCTCCGGTCATGTGTCTCGAGCATCCACTATCAAGGTACCATGAGTTTTGACTTTGTGCTTTGGCCTTGAAGCAATGCTCCCCCTACAAACAAAGATATTAAACCTTGGTTTTTGGTACCCAAATCATTTTGGGTCCATGAGTGTTAGCTCCCAAAACCTTGGTTCCCTTAGGAATCCAAGATGACATAGCAATAATATTATTAGATTTTACAAGTTCCTTAGGAACCCATACACTTCTAATTCTTTTAGCTCTACTATGTCTAGGGTAGCTACTTTGTTTGTAGTAATTAGTCCTTTTCTTAGGTTGGTGTGTTCTAGATGATTCTCCTACTTCATGCTTGACACTTCCAACATTTTTTAAGGACTTTTTGAGCTCATTTAGCTCACCTAACACCTTTTGGTGTCCACTATTGCATTGAGACAAAAGATTGTTAAGATCAACATTTTCATCTTGAAAGAATTTAAGTTCATCTTTTAATCCTAAAATCTTTTTCTCAAATTTAGAATTAGCTTGAGTGAGTGAGTCATTTTTCTCATTTAGCTCTAAAATGATTTTCTTGTTTTTAATGACCGACTCCTTAAACTTCTCAACTAATTCATCATATACCTCTTGTAACTCATCATATGCATCATTTAATTCTTCATATGAAAAATCTAAAGTAGATGAGTTAGAGGTTACCATGGAGGAATCTTCCTCAAGTGCCATGAGACAAAGGTTAGCCACTTCTTGTTCGTCATCCTCCGATGACTCCTCATCACTCCAAGTAGCAAGTTTGGCTTTGAGTTTCTTCTTCTTCTCAAAACCCTTCTTCTTGAGTTGAGGGCACTCCGAACGGATGTGGCCGGGTTGTTTGCACTCATAGCAAATGATGGGATCCTTTCCATCTTCTTTGTTCTTCCCTTTGAAGTCCATCTTTCTTTGGATTTTTCTTCCTCGGTTGGACCTCATGAATCGTGAGAACCGTTTGGCTATCATAGCCAATCCTTCAAGTTCGTCCTCATCACTAGATGAGCTCTCATCAAGTTGTGAAGCTTTAGCCTTGAGAGCTATTCCCATCTTCTTCTTCTTTTCAACCTCAAGCTTCTATACTCTTTTCTCTTCCTTCTTTTTCTCATCTTCCCTTCCTTGCTTCATGATCTCATGAGTAAGGAGAGAACCCACAAGCTCATCAAGCTTTAATGTCTTCAAGTTCTTTGCTTCGATGATAGCGGTTCTCTTCCCATCCCAAGCTTCGGGAAGTGAATAGAGTAGCTTCCGGACAAGCTTGTCTTCCGGTATGATTTCTCCATATCCCTTTAGACCATTGACGATTGTGGAGAATCGATCAAACATCTTTGACACCGTCTCATCGGGCTCCATCTTGAAGTTTTCATAACTAAGATTGAGAAGTCCAATCTTAGTTTCTTTGACATCATTGGTGCCTTCATAGGTGGTCTCAAGAGTGTCCCACACTTCCTTGGCACTTTCTATTGATGAGACCTTCGAGTAGATGTCCGGACCGAAAGCACAAAATAGCATGTGGAGAGCTTTATCGTTGACTTGAATCTTCTTCCTCTCCTCTTCACTCATTTCGGCTTTCTTCTTCAACACCATCTTACCTTCACCATCTTGCTTCAATGGAATGTATGGCCCATCCTCAATGACATCCCATACAAGATAGTCACTTGACTTGATGAATAGCCTCATTTTGTTCTTCCAAAAGGAATAGTTGTCACCATTAAAGAAAGGAGGCTTGGTGGTTGATTGTGACTCGTACATGCCGGAACCGGAGGTTGAAGCCATCTCTTGATAATTTGATGATCACACTCTTCCAAGGATCTCCTCTTGTGGTTGTTAATCCTCAAAGAGTTAAGCTCTGATACCAATTGTTGAGTGGATCGAAAGATCGATATTTACCAAGAGGGGGGTGAATTGGAAATTTAAAGGATTGTAGTGGAAATTGGCAAATTAAAAATGATGAACAAGGAATTTAGAGTGGTTCAAGTTCCAAATGAACTCTACATCCACTACCTTAGTCTCACTAAGGATTTGCAACAATTTCACTAAATTGATCTTCCCCTTTTCTAGGACAAGGAGGCAACCCTTTACAATATCGGTTGATTTTTCTACCCAAAAATCAACCCAACCCTCACACAAGAGAACAAAGAAATTTGTAGGCTAATTAGGTATCTCTCAATACAAATGATAGCCCCAATACAAGCACTCAACCCAATTTTACAAAATATGAATGAAGAACACAAATTGGGATTTTACACAAATTTAGGATTTTTGCTCAAATGCTTGAATTTGATGTTTGGATGTTTGCTTTAGGATCAATAGTTGTTGCTGATGCTTTTGGATGTCTCTTTTATACCTTCTCATTGATTTCTAGCCGTTTGGGTGGTTGGGAACATAAATGGAGCCGTTGGAACCCTCTCTTGCCACCATAAATGCAGTCTGCACCAACCCGTTTCGGAACACGGGGAACCTGTTTCGGAACGGACTAAAATAGAAAGAGCCGTTGGGGTGCATTTAAGAGCCCGTTTCGAAACGCCTTAGGGCCGTTTCGGAACGTTTTTGCCACTGTCAAGGGTCGTTTCGGAACGGTCCTAGCCCGTTTCGAAACGCCTTAACGGTTTTCAGAAAATCAGTTAAAACATACAACAGTCATATTTTTTCAAAATAAAACCTAGCCCTTGTTTCGGAACGGGAGTGAACCGTTTCGAAACGAAATGGCTACTGTCAAAGGGTCGTTTCGGAACGGGCTTGATCCGTTTCGAAACACCCCTTTTATATTTAAAAATCTGAAATATTTGAAATAAAACAACCCTTTTTAAATCCTATATGAAGAACAGTTTCGAAACGAGTTGTGCCGTTTCGAAACGGTTTTAAGTGTTTCGATACGCGTTTCGGAACGGTGGTCGACAGTGGTGAAAATGTTTCGAAACGCCTTATGCCGTTTCGAAACGGGTACTTGAAAAACACTGTTTTGGCTTGAAACACTTAGAAAAATATTTGAAATAGTATGTTTTTAACTTGGGCATACTACTAAAATTATATGGGGATATTTTGAGGACTTAAAATTCGTTTTGACTTTTTCGATTTAGTCCTTAGGTTTTTAGTTATATCAAAATTAAAATATTTGTTTCACAATCTCCTTCAAAGCAACCCTTGATACCTTTTTACCCAAGTTGTCCACAAAGACTGTCCGCTCTGAATTCCTTCTACCGTCTTCATTCCAATCCCTCACTCTGACCGCCGACCGATGCACTCTTCTGGACTCTTCGCCTCCTCCCTCCATTGCCGACATTCTAATTTTACACTTTTATTTTTCAAATGGTTTCCCTAGTTGCAGCTGACAATATTGCCCAAACACAACTTGTAACACCCTAAATTCGACGTCACATTTGAGCCTCAACCCCAACCCATTTATAAAATATTGTAACTAGATTTAGCCCAAAACATAAATGATTAAAAATAGTTAAATCGTTTGCATGAGAGCTCCAATTTAAAACAAAGTGATTAAAAGCATTCGACATGATTAATAAATTCAAATAGAGTTATAGACAGAAATCAAGGGTCCTATGAATACATTTCCCGAGAAATTTAAGTATTGTACTCTTGAATCGCATCGATGTAATGAAGTCCTACTCCGATGCGATTTGAGGTTTTGATTGAAAGAAATGAAAACTTTAAGTTTTTTAAGAAGTTCATATTATTAAAGTAATTCAGAAATTAAATAAAAAATAAAACAGGCTACGTGCCATGTTATAATTGGTTAACGAAAATTTTTTAACGGACGTTGACGGAAAAACCAATTTGAATTACGAAATGAAACGTTATGCACCAAAGTTGCCCCAAAAAACGTTAGGCACCAAACTGAAAAAAAGGGTATAGGCGGGCACCTTTTTTACTATTAAGCCAATATAAAAGTATAAAACATCAAAGAATTTAGAGCTAATCAAATCGAGTTATTTGATTTTTTGAATCGAGTTATATGATTTTTTTTAACAGAGTTATTTGAGTTTTAAGTTCGAATTATGTTGAACTTTATAACTTGAATATATCTAAATACAAAAATAGTAAATATCCCTTAGGTTCCTACTAATTTAAAATTGTACAAATTGGTCCTTCTTGAACAATAAATAAATAAAAATCTTCAAAAATTAGAAGGCAAAAAAATAAAAATTTCCAAAATTTTGTAAAATATTATAAAAAATCACAAAAGATTAAAATTTATATAAGATTTTTTTTATAAAAGCAACTATTTTTATTAAAAAGATAAAATATCTAAAATTATAATGAGTATTTACAACATAAAACTAAATTAAACACATAACTTAGACATTTTTCTATAACCATCCAAACAAGAAACTAGTCACTTTAAGATCATAAAAGAACCATAGGTCTTTAACTGAATCTGTTGAAATATAAGGGTATATAGGTCTTTGTTAGGTTAGTTAGGGTTTATCCAGTTAGGTAGTTAAGTTTATAAATAAGGAAACTTTCCTTATTGTATGTAACAGTTTTAAGAATAATAAGATTTCTTCAGTTTTCCTTTCACTTACGTTCATCTTATCGTGATTCTTCACCATAACCGTTATCACTTCGTCGGCGATCAACAACAGCTCAACATGGTATCAGTCACCGGCGGAGGCTTTTTCGGTGTTCAGCTAGTTCTTCTGTTCTTAGAAAAAGCTCTCGATCAACATTTATAGTTGACAGATTTTTTTGAGTTTCTTTGATGTCTTTTTGATATCGTTTGCTTCTAGTATTTTACTTTCTTATTTTCTGGTTTTTCTTGGTTGAATCTTGATGGAAACCTTCGTAGACTCGAATCACCCTTTTTTTCTACATGCGTCGGACATGCCAGGGACACTTCTAATCTCGCATCAGTTAACAGGGATCGAGAACTATAACCTTTGGAGTAGGTCAATGAAAATCGCCTTGTTAGCAAAGAACAAAGTGGGTCTTGTTGATGGAACCTGCAAAAGAGAATCAGTAGCAAAGAGTTTACGAGCTCAATGGGACATGTGCAATGTTTTAGTGTTGTCATGGATTCTTAACACTGTGAGTCAGGATCTTTCTGCAGGGATAGTTTTTGCTTCTAATGCGTCTGTAGTTTGAGCAGATCTCAAAGAACGTTTTAATAAGGTTGACAGTTCGAGATTTTATTTCTTGCATCGTGAAATTGTAACTCATGTGCAAAATCTTTCTTCGATTTCGGTTTACTTTTCACGACTGAAGTTGTTGTGGGATGAATTTGATGTGTTAGCACCTTTTGCTTCTTGTGAATGTGAAATAGCACGTGAAAATAGTACTCTTCTTAGTCAGCAGAGGTTATTTCAGATGCTTATGGGTCTGAATGATTCATACTCCATGGTTAGAAGTCAAATCCTATTGATGAAGTCCTTGCCTACAGTTAATCAGGCATACAATATGTTGGTACAAGAAAAAGGTCAACGTCGGCATTCTATAGGCTCAACATAAGTTCTTGCAGAGCCAACTGCTTTGTATATTTCTTCTTATGCACAAGGTCACAGTCAGATCAAAAAGAAGTTCAATGGTGTGTGTGATTACTGTCACGTTAAGGGCCATAAAAGGGACAGTTGTTATAGGTTAATTGGATATCCTCTGGATTTTAAATTTACTAAAAGGCATAGGATATGATTTAAACAAGCTGCAAATTCAGCTACTGTTGAAAATGGATCAGATGGTGTAATCCAGCATGCTTCAACACAGGTTCCATTCTTCACAGTGGAACAATATCAGCAGATTCTGAATTTTTTAGGGAAAGATCCAGTAGTCAAGGGTACAGCTCACATGACATGTATGTTATCTAATTTCTTAACTGAAGAATGATTCTTAGATACAGGGGCCACTAATCACATGACTTATAATTTGAATTATTTAAATTCACCTGTTATTTGTGATCCATCTTTTGTTGTTCAATTACCAAATGGTAATTTGACTAGTGTCACACATATTGGATCGTGTAGGTTATCTTCTGCAAGGGTCTTAAGGAATGTTTTATGTGTACCAAGTTTTCAGTTTAATATTATATTAATATCTCAATTTACTAAAGATTGAAACTGTGCTATTACATTTCTTCCTGACATATGTGTATCTCAGGATCCTTGCAATGGAGAGATGAAAAAGATTGGTAGAATGCGAGATGGTTTTTATGTTCTTCACACTTTTCTAGATAAACATTTTTGCTTTAATGCTTGTATTCCTAATGACTCATGTTTACATGCTAGTATTAAGAGTTGTATGAATCCCATATGGCATGGTAGGTTAGGCCACAGTTCTGCCAAAACTTTGTCTCATATCTTATTGTTGATGATTTCTCACGCATGACATGGATTCGATTATTGAAACTTAAGAGTGATGCTTTTGTTGCTTTAAAACACTTCATTAGTTATGTTAAAACTCAATTCTCTGTCACTATCAAAAAGGTACGTAGTGACAATGGTCATGAATTTTTCACAAATGGAAGCAGTTCTTTTTTTCAAGAGAATGGCATTGAACACCAAAGCTCTTGTGTTTACACACCACAACAGAATGGTGTTGTTGAACGCAAACACTGTCATCTCCTTGAAGTAGCTAGAGCTTTAAAATTTCATTCTAACTTGTCTACTAAGTTTTGGGGATATTGTGTGAATACAACATGCTACATAATAAACAATTTGCCTAGTGCAATTTTAAAGTGGAAATCTCCTTTTTGAAGTTTTGTATAAAAAAACCACCAGACCTTTCTAATTTGTGTGTGTTTGGGTGTTTAGCTTATGCTACAATTACAAATTATTCTGATAAATTCACTCCTAAAGCTATTGCATCAGTTTTCATGGGGTATTCACTTGTTCAGAAAGGTTATGTTTTGTTCAACCTTGAAAGTAAAACCTTCTTTGTTAACATGGATGTAGTGTTTCATGAAAGCGTATTTCCTTTTGTCTTTCCTATTAAATCTTCTTGTTTATTTCCTCCTTCCTCTTACACTAATCTTAATTTCTTGGACATTGAATATGTGCCACCTTTGGTTCCTAACGATGGTCATTCTGATAATAATGGAGTCATGCCTTTACCTATTTCACAAGATAATATACAACCAGTTCCTACCAATGTTCCTACCAATGTTACCAATGCTGTTATTAATGATGTTGGGATGTCACGTGATCGAGCTGGATCTCAAATACTTGATCAGCCTCTTGATAATGATAATCAAATTTCTCAGGTTGAGAACATTGAAATTCCTCAAGTTGAGAACTTTGCTAGAAGGTCTACACGTGTACAACATCAGCCTACTTGGCTGAATGATTTCATATGTGCCAAGCCTGGTTCACACAACAAAAATTCTATGGCAAATTTTGTTTCTTATTCACATCTGCCTTCACAGACTCATGCTTTTGATGTTTCTATTTCTTCTACCTGTGAGCCACAAACCTACAAACAAGCTATGCATGATGGTAATTGGGTTCAAGCGATGAAATAAGAAATAGCTACTTTAGAATCCAATGGCACTTGGGAGTTGGTTGATTTACCAGCTGGGCACAAACCTATTGGGTGCAAGTGGGTATATAAGATCAAATATAATGCAGATGGCTCCATTGAGCGTTACAAAGCATGCTTGGTTGTGAAAGGCTACAACCAGTAGGAAGGTATTGATTACCAGGACACTTTCTCACCAGTCACCAAACAAGTCACGGTTCGAACTGTTATTTCCTTGGCAGCTTTGAACAATTGGCCATTATTTCAAATGTATGTTTTTAATGCTTTTTTACAAGGTGGTCTTTATGAAGAAGTGTATATGACACTTCCTGAAGAATTTTGTAATCAATGGGAGAATCGTGTATGTTGATTGCGAAAATAGTTATATGGGTTGAAGCAAGCATCACGACAATAAAATTTGAAGCTCACTGAAGCTCTAGTGATGAGTGGTTACGTTCAAAGCTTGCATGATTATTCTATGTTTACAAAAAAAAGAAGGGGAGAAGCTGGTTATACTATTAGTTTATGTTGACGACCTCTTTATTACAGGGAACATCAATAAGGTGATGGACGAGTTAAAGAAAATCTTGAACCAAAGTTTTAAGATGAAGAACTTGGAACAATTGAGGTATTTCTTAGGGATTGAGGTGCTTCGATCAAAAGAAGGAATCATTCTTAACCAAAGAAAATATGCACTCGAGTTGATAGCTGATTCAGGTCTTGGAAATGCAAAAATAGTCTCAACTCCTTTAGAGTAAAACATAAAGCTCACCTCGATCGAGTTAGCATGTCAAAGTACAATAGAAGAAGAAGAGTTTCTGGATGATGTGGGATCTTACCAACGGCTAATTAGAAGGTTGCTTTATTTGACAAATACAAGACCAGAAATAGCTTTTGCGATTCAACACTTAATCCAGTTCATGCATAAACCAAAGAAGGCACATTATGATGCACCATTACGGGTTGTGAGATATATCAAGAAAAATTCAGGATTAGGGATTTTTCTTTCAGCAGTTGGAACACCTCAATTAACAACATATTGTGATGCTGATTGGGCAGCATGTTCCATGACACAAAAGTCTGTCACAGGGTATTGTGTTAAGTTGGGGAATTTGTTGGTCTGTTGGAAGTCAAAAAAGCAAAACACAGTCTTCAGGTCTTCAGCAGAAGAAGAGTATAGAGGTATGGCATCAGCAACAACTGAAATAATCTGGTTAAGAGGATTGTTGCAGAAGCTTGGATTCGAACAACAAGAGCCAACAATCCTACACAGTGACAGCCAGGCAGCATTGCAAATTGCAGCCAATCCAGTGTTTCACGAACGAACGAAACACATAGAGATTGACTGCCACTTCATCCGTGAAAAAATTCAAAAGAAAGTGATTAGAACTCAGCATGTATCTACCACATACCAACAAGCTGATATTTTAACCAAAGGTCTTGCAGTAAATCAACACTAGTATTTTGTGTCCAAGTTGGGTGTGAAAGACGTCTTTCACCCTCCAACTTGAGGGGGTGTTGAAATATAAGGGTATATAGGTCTTTGTTAGGTTAGTTAGGGTTTATCCAGTTAGGTAGTTAAGTTTATAAATAAGGAATTTTTCCTTATTGTATGTAACAGTTTTAAGAATAATAAGATTTCTTCAGTTTTCCTTTCACTTACGTTCATCTTATCGTGATTCTTCACCATCATTGTTATCACTTCGACGGCGATCAACGACAGCTCAACAGAATCGAACGAAAACGAATGTGGTTATTTTCATGTTCGTTCGTTTAATTTTAACCGAACAAATAAACAAATATGAACAATTAAACGAATATAATTTCTTGTTCATGTTCGTTCGTTAAAATAATAAACGAACGTAAGCGAACACAAATAAATGAGCATAAAAGGAACATATCTGAATAAATTTAAACGAACATAAACGAACGAATATAAAAGAAGTTATTCTTATTAAAACTATAAAAAAAAGCAAAATATAATATATAAAGCAAAAGAAAAGAAAGGGCTGCCACGGTTAACGATCAATATTAATACCATTGTCAATCAAACAAAGAAAAAAAAATTACGATACTTAGGTTAGAGAAAAAGAAACCCGAGGGCTTTTCAATATATAACACTCCTAATTTATAAAGATGGCATAGGAGTAAGATGCCACATTAAATTATCTTTCATAATTTTTATTTTTTTAAACATGCTGATGTGTTGCAAGAGTATTATCTGTTCAATTTTCTTACTCATTTTAAAGACGGCACATACTCTTGAAAGCTACAATTTTCGAACCCGGATTTCAAGGGATGATGAACATCTATTTTTATATCCAAAACACAAGGGGGATGAACCATAATTTTCATTCTTGAATTTACCATTGGGGATTGTTCATTGAATTTATATTTTATTCCTATTTCGTAATATATCAACGTAATTTCTTTACAATACCACCCTCTAGATTATTATTTCTGCCATCTTAAAAAATGTAACATACCCAAATATATAGACAAGGCCCTTTTCGTCATTTAACGTTTTGGTTATTAAAAAAACCTAGCTATAAAACAGTAGCAGCCATCAATCCTCTCACCCTCTAAAGCCTAGAGTCGTCGGCGGCGGCCAGAGTCATCTGATAAAGCTCTAACAAAACCCTACTCTCCCATCACTTCTTCATTCTGCGTAAGCCATGGTAAGTCTGTATTTGCATCTATTCAGCCGATTTCTCGTTTGGAACTGTTTGCTTTGCACTAGTTCTTCTTATGTTTCTGTGCTTGAAAAACTGAATCAAAATATATTTACAAATGTGCAGTTCTTTGTTGTAGTCTTGGAATGGGAAATTTCGAATTGGAATCATTTACTAATTAGATTAGATTTAACAATGAATTAACGCCTTGGAGGCTTCCTTTTTTAGGTTTTATTGCCCATGCAGATTTGTTAATTGATTTTGTGGTATTTTCTAGTCAAGGAGAAAGGTTAGGGAGCCTAAGGAAGAGAATACTAACCTTGGACCTGCTGTTCGAGAGGGCGAGTATGTTTTCGGAGTGGCTCACATTTTTGCTTCATTTAATGACACATTCATTGTAAGTGATAACCTAATTATGTACATTGTTGTTGTTTTTTCCTGATACTTTATCCTGTATAACATGCTATTATGTGATTTCCAGCATGTGACTGATTTGTCTGGAAGGGAAACAATGGTTCGCATCACCGGTATGGTTTACCATTATCTCTAGAGAATGGTTTCTTTTGCTATCTCGGGTGTTCGGTGTCAATTAATGTTAAAACATCAACATTTGTTGATATTCAATTATTCATGTTCGAAGTTGGAATTATTTCCATGAATGCTATTTTTCAAATGTAGGTGGTATGAAGGTGAAAGCTGATAGAGACGAGTCTTCCCCTTATGCTGCCATGCTTGCAGCCCAAGATGTTTCTCAACGCTGCAAGGTCTTATTGCTTGCCCTTTGTCTTTTGGTGCAATACATGTTCTATGCATGATGAACTTATGCCTATTTGTATTTGTTTTCTTGCAGGAGTTGGGTATTACTGCCCTTCATATAAAGCTAAGAGCAACCGGAGGGAACAAGACCAAGACACCAGGTCCTGGTGCACAGTCTGCACTTAGAGCCCTTGCTCGTTCAGGCATGAAAATTGGGCGCATAGGTACGGTTGTTTTGTTCTATTGTTTCTTGAGTTTTCATTCGGTCTATTCATTTCAACTCTTGTAAACTAACTTGAAACCCTTTGACCTCAGAGGATGTTACCCCCATTCCCACCGACAGTACTCGTAGAAAGGGTGGTAGACGTGGACGAAGGCTGTGATTTGTTGCTCTGTATCCATCACTCACTGCTGCTGCTGCCATGATATGCATGCGGGGTTTCTGTTATAAACAATTCTGGTTAGAATTAAGCTTGTTTTGCCCTTTTTCTATTGTTGCACAATAGTTCTGTAGTGCTTTTTTGTGGTAATTTACACAGACAAGTTGTGGAACTCTTTTAAGTTAAGCTTATATTTATTTTTATTTTCCTTGCCTTTTATATTAATGGATTTCATGACTTCCCAAGTCTATATAATTAAAGGATAATGGCACTCTCTTATACTGTCACATGTCCTTTTTTTTCAGAAAAAGCACCGAAATTATTTTACCTTTTTTTCATAATAAATTAAAAAAAATGAAATAAACGAAGGGCATATGAACAATTTAACCTTTTCATTTTATTTTTTCAAGAACTCTAAACACCTTTCTTCTGCCACCGTCACCGCCAACTATCGACACATTCAAATAAACAACCATGTTATCTAACAAGAAATAAACACCCCAAAACCGGTCTTGATGATGACAACTACCATTATGCAATAAAATCTCCTTCCACAAAAGCTCCAGCATCTATCGTTGCCTAGAGCCTCCTACACCAAAAATCTTCAGAATTGATTTGATGTCGAAGATTGAAATAGCAGAATCCAAAAACGAAAACCCCATTTCTTCGACAAATTTATTCAATGAAAACCAAAATTACCAAATAGTGCATCTTCTGAATAAGATTCATTGACGTACGAACGACATCAATTCCAATTTTGGAAGAATGAGGGAAAAGCAACCATAAACAAAGGGTGGAATTTGATAATCTAGGGTTTCTAATACTTATTCCCTCTTTATTAAAAAAAATAAAATCAAATAAAGGAATAACAATCGCCTCATTCAATATTGGGTAAACTACATAAATAGTCCCCCGACTATGCTCTAATTATCTTTTGTATCCTCTGACTATCAGAAGTTACAAATTGGTCCCCTAACTTAAAAAAGGTAACGAATTGGTCCAACACCGTTAAAAATCTAACGCCTGATGACGTGGCAGTTAATATAAAATGATATAATTACATAACTAGCCCTCAAGTTCTACAATTATTTTAATTTGACCCTAATTAGGACACTCAATTCTTTCGTCCCACAATTCATACACCACCGGCCGCCAGAGACGCCACCTTCCTCGGCGGGAGTTGCTAACATGAGCCGCTTTTTAATTTCCCTGGCTATAACTTACAGAGACACTCCGTTTAATCTACAACATTTCTCTGAAGGTATCTTCATTTCCATGTTGCACCTCAAACTCCCTCCATTTACCCCAAAAATCTACATTATAGCGTGGATCAGCAAACTGGGAGGCAAATACATATATTTCACGGGCACGATCGATTTCTTCTAAGTTCTTTTTTAACTCTGCATATTTCAAACACATTGTCTTCACATCTTTATCTGGAAGACCAGACTCTATAGCTTGCTCATAAATTTCTTTCATTTTTGGAACGCTAAATATCTCAGCTGCACGGGCAATGTAAATCTCATACATTCCAAGTTTCTCCTGATTTGAACGGCCTTAGTTGCTTGATCATAGACCTTCATAGTTCGCTTTGCTAGCCCATAATCCTCCTCCAGCTTAGCATATTGAAGATAAACTGGTTTTACAGCATCAGCAGGTGCTTGAAAAAATCGAGGAAAATTTAGTCAAAATAATTATCAAAGACCATTGGTAATTCAGCATCATTTAAGTTGAATAAAAAGTTTAGGTAAAAAAAATAGAGGAGTGGGAAGAAATAAAGCAGATCATAATCTTCGTAAAGGAGGTCTCCAAACAGCCAAATTCATGTTTCCATGTAATTGTATTACTGCACAACTTCAAAACCTATGTTACTATAAGCATAGCAATCATCTAACAATTATTATTTCTTGTAGTCTAGTGCAGACCAAGTAATGCCATAAAACTAGTATAAAAGTTCTTTTTGTGCATTTTGACAAAATCTCTCTCTGTCTAGTGACCAAGCAAAATTTTTAAATTAACTATGAACCATAGAAAATTTCAGCATATAATTTTGACTACAAGTTCTTTAAATGACTACAACTTAATACGTGACCCTAATCCTACTTTGGTTTCAGAAAATGTAAATCAAGTCATGCTCAATACTTTAGCAAAAATGATGTATGCCTTAAAGGTCAGAAAGGATAATAAGGTGCATACCGTTTCAACAGCATGCTCAAACAGTTCCCTTGCTCGTTCCACTTTCGACTTCCCATATCTCTTTACAAACTTTGACCCATATATCCTTCACATGCGGATACTTGAATATCTTGACGCCTCTTTCATACACTTTAAAAGCATCTTCAAAATATTTGTTCTCCTGAAATAATTTAGAATTCTTGTTAGTCTACAGAACATTTTGGGGATGGTTATCCCAAAATCCAAGGTGATCGATTTGAATATCTTGTACACAGTGCTCTTTTACCTCCAATAAAAATGCATAGTTTATAAAAATTTGTGGAGTAGCAATTCTTAAATCCAATATTCTCTCATAGACTGCTTGAGTTGACTCCAAAGTACCCAAACTTTCTTCTAAGTTTACATATAACGTTCACAGCCTCAAGGATTTTTGTATCTTCATCTGAACATATTCATTACCGTAAGCAGCCACTGTAAAAATAAAACAGACAAGCAAATATATAAAGTATTCTAGATAATATTGTTCTCATTTTCTAAAAGAGAAAGAAAAAAAAAGGGAAAGGATATGAAGCAAAGCAAATGAATGCAATAAAGTAACAAGTAAATGAAGATACCTTCAGAGAAATGTTGCGGATAAAATGGAGTGTGTCTGCAAGTTATAGCCAGGGAAGTTAAGAAGCGGCACATGTTAGCAACTCACTTCGAGGAAGGTGGCGTCTCTAGCGGCCGATGGTATAGAAATTGTGAGACGAAGGAATCAAGTGTCCTAATTAGGGTCAAATTAAGATAATTGTAGAACTTGAAGGCTAGTTATGTAATTATATCATTTTATATTAACTGCCACGTCACCAGGCGTTAGATTTTTAACTGTGTTGGATCAATTTGTTACTTTTTTTAACTCAGGAGACCAATTTGTAACTTTTGATAGTTGGGGGATGCAAAAAATAATTAAAGCATAGTCGGGGAATATTTATGTAGTTTACCCTTCAATATTTACCAAGGTTTTCAAATCAAGAAAATCATCATCACCAACAACAACAAAATATATATGGATAAATATTCTTTACACAGGCGGTGGAAACTGAAAGTTTCCACAAGCGCCTTAGTTTTAGGGTATAGGGAGTTAGTTTAAGGTATATGGTTTAGGGGTTTAGGTGTAAGGGGTTAGAATTTAGGGATAGTTGTTTCAATTTAAGGTTTAGGGTTATAATTTAGGTTTTATAGGTTAAAATCTAAATCCTCACCATATTACCCTAAAAACTAAACCCTAACCTATAAACCCTAAATTATAACCCTAAACCTTAAATTTAAACAACTATACCTAAATTCTAAACCCCTACACCTAAACCCCTAAACCCTATACCCTAACTAACTCTCTATACCCTAAAACTAAGGCGCTTGTGGAAACTTTCAGTTTCCACCGCCAGTGTATAGGATATTAATCCAATATATATATATATATATATATATATATTCACCCTTCAAAGTCGATTTTTTTTTTCAAAAATCTAAACCGATTAAACACTAGAAAGCAAAAAACACTTTAGTTTGATGCTGGTTCGTGACTGAATAATGACAGAAAACAGTGGCAACGGTGGCAGTGTCGATGGTAAAATTGATAGCAGAGAAGAGAAGGTAAAATTGATAAAATCTGAAAAGAAAAGGTAAAATTGTTGACATATCCTTTATTTTCTCATTTTTTTATGAAAAAGAAAAAGGTACAATTATTTCGACGTCCTTGATTTAAATTTTTTTTCTAAAAAAAATGTCATGTGGCAGCATAAAAGAGTGTCACGTGTCCGTGCTACATCATCAATTAACGGTGTTAGCATCGATGGGCATTTTAAAAAACGGAAGTAAAGTACAAAGGGCACATTGAACACTGTTAAACTTTAAACCCCACATTAAAAAATTTGACAAAGTACAAAGCGCATTTGTGTCATTATCCCTATAATTAATTAAATAATTGATAACTGTTTTTCTATCTCAAATAAATATATAAAAAATATTTATTATCTTTATATCCCATAAGTTATGTTTTTTTTTTTACTTTTAGCCTTTAAACTATGTTTTGGTCAAAGTAAGTCCTAAACTATTATTTTTAGTCACTTTAAGCCCTTAAATTATTTTTTTTGTTAAAATAAGTACCTAAACTATGTCATTTTTTCTTTTAATCCCTAAATTAACTATTGGTCAAATTTTTTTGTGACGTGTCAACATCTTATTAGTCAAAATAAATTTTTTGACTTATATAACTACCAAACTTAAATTGATCAGAAATAATGATATAGAGACTTATTTTGACAACAAAAAGTTAAGAGCTAAAATCAAATAAAAAATATATTTTAGAGGTTAATTTTTTATTTAAGCCTAAAATTAAAGTCTCTTAACTACGTCACGACAAGTGTGTATTTTGTGATTCGTGTTGGAACCACATTGCACGAGAGAAATGCAACTAATTGCAAATTAACAGGAATTGGTTAGAAACATTTTGTGCATGGCCGTTTTACTTTGTCTGATACTGGGAAATTTGTAACTGAGTGTTTTTGATGACAATAAACGGATTGAGTTTAGTTTTGTTAGTATTGTATTCAAACGAAGGCATTAGATTAAATATGTTTAAATATTTAATTTATTTTGATTTATTAAAATTGAGATTTTAAATTTTGGTAATTATATTATGTTTTAACGAGCCATTAGGCCAAAAACACTGTAATGGAATATTCCGGCATAATGCTGTGGACTATGCGAAAAAAAATCAGAGATTTAAACTTATTAGTACGCGAGTAATTAAGGTAAAACTTTTTGAGTAGTGTTGTTACTTTTAGATAATGCGAATTTGAGTATCATAATAGTTTGTATGTGTGCGCAAGTTTAATCAATTTTAAATTTAGACTAAAATATTATTTAATTGAATTAGAAGTTAAAGAATTTCTCTTTTGAACTTTTTTAAGCTTTTCCCTTGATCCATTAGCAAATGGTTTTGACAAACGGTTCTATAAACTATTAGAAAGCTTTTAGTTTGCCGAAAAAATTATTACCAAGAGAATAATCTTTTTTAAAATCATATACCTTTAGTTTGGGAAAATTTTATTTAATGGGTAATATTATATTCTAAACAGTAGCTCTTTTTTCATTAAGTGATGGAGATGTAATTCTCTTGTATTTCTTATGTATTTGTCAATTCTCATCCGTTTGGACCATATTGCCCTTAAGTTAATGAATATTGTTCATATAGATCATTTGTTGAATTTTTAATTAGATAATTAATTTTGTGTAAATTAATTAAATATTTTTATTTAATATTAATTTAACATTTAAATAGTGTTATACATATTTAAATATTGTTTTAACAGTATTGCATATTGCTTGGGAATTAATAAATTAGGAGTTGATGATTTTAATTTTATTCTTTGATTTGTAAGATGTTTACTATTTTATAAAATATATTACTAGGTTAAATTTATGATCTAAAATTCTTATCACTATTTTACAACTTTTAAATTTATTTTATTATTTACTTTAATTTAGTTGGAAATCTGTCTAATAAAAAATCAATAATTTGAACATATTAAACACCTAGCATTTGAAAATTCACAAAAATATTTTAATAGAGAGTAACGAGGGTATGCAAATATAATTTTTTTAAAGAAATATTTAATATAATAATTATATTAATAAAATGATAAATATATAGTTTTGCAAATTTTAGATAGTGTAACAAAAACAATTCTAAGACTTTTGTGCATATATTTTTAATTTAATATTGAAAGTTTAACCCGTTAAAAAGAAAATGGACAATTTGATAATTTTTACTTTCAGATAATGTAACACCCGGGTTTGGGGGTCGAGTGAAAATAATATTTAAATAATATTTTGAGTTTCGGTTTTCTAATTAAAATAATAATATATATATATTTTGGACCCTGTGATTTCAAAACAAACATTGTGAATGTTGGACTCAAATTGATTTGGAAATCAAATTCCATGGATTTTAAGGTTAATGAGATTGCCATCTCATTAATGGCAAAATCGTAAATAAATGAACTTTCATTTAAAACCCCTTTTAATTAAAAGTGAGCCTTGTGTCACGGGGTTAGAGTCTTGGCGCAGGGACATCGCCCCCGTGCGGCAACCCAGGGCTCTCACCAGCCCGGGGCTCAGCCTTTTCTACTCGATGCTTACTGGTTTCGCCCTCCCATGGGCTCATCAGGGAAGCAGGGACAGCTCCCGACCAGTGTGGTGCCTAACCAGCACGCCCGTCCTCAGGACTGAACGGCTGTACGACACGTACTACACCCTTATTGCTATCCAGCATCCCGACTTAAGCACGACCAACAAGCATCTCGTCACGGTCTTGCCTATCACGCAAACGGACCGTGACAATCTCCCCCACTCAATTCATGCACGCCCTCGTGGATGGGGAGAAAACTCGTTCCCTCTTCTATGAGGAACTAGCCCAGATCTAGTGTGCAATTCCCTGCCTGCTCGCCCTTTTCACCGAGGTTCTGCGAGTGCTTGGCGAACTTTCGCTGCGGCTTCCTGCCTACCCGACCTCGTCTCAATCTCTTTATAGAGGACCCACTCGTGAACACCCCTTCACTCGGGTGCGAGACACACGCTCGTCCACTTTGACTCGCTACGCAGCACATGGAGCGCTTGGTAAGCTCACAGCTAGCACACAGTCCTGCTCTGATACCATCTCTCACGGGGTTAGAGTCTTGGCGCAGGGACATCGCCCCCGTGCAGCAACCCAGGGCTCTCACCAGCCCGGGGCTCAGCCTTTTCCACTCGATGCTTACTGGTTTCGCCCTCCCATGGGCTCATCAGAGAAGTGGGGACAGCTCCCGACCAGTGTGGTGCGTAACCAGCACGCCCGTCCCCAAGACTGAACGGCTGTACGGCACGTACTACACCCTTATTGCTATCCCGCATCCCGACTTAAGCACGACCAACAAGCATCTCGTCACGGTCTTGCCTATCACGCAAACGGACCGTGACACTTGTCTTCCTCCTTCTCCATATTTTCTTTCCAACGACAAAGGAATAACTTTCTTTCCATTTCACTATTCCATCTCCTTCCTTCTTCATTTTTGGTCGGTTTTGAAAGGTAATTACATCCCCATTTTGCTCTCATCTTCCTCTCTGTGAAAGTACCATTAGATTTCATTTTCATCAATGTTTTAGAAATTTGGTTTTCCATGGAAAAATGTCAAAGGTTGAAGCTTTATGAGATTTTATCAAAGCTATTGATATATTAATGTTAGATAAGTTGTTTTCAACCTAAGAGGTCCAACATATATGAACTTTAGAGTGTTTTATCATGATTTTCGGATTTGGGTTTTAATGAGGTTTTTGAAGGGTTTTAAGATAATTTTTGGGTGTGTTTAATGTTGGAAATTGAGAGCTGATGTTAGTATGATAGTTGAGGGTTGTTTTGGAATCCTTGAGGTGTGTAAAAAGGGTGGAAATCATAAGTTTTGGATTGGGTTTGAGGGCTGCTCGAGTTTGATGTTTTGGGGGTTGTTCATGGCTTGAATTCATGTGTTTTATGCTTGAGTAGCGTTCCGGGTTTGCTACATTGATGTATGGACTGATTCGAGGTTGTTTTGTTTGTGTTGAGTTGATTAGAAGCAAGAGTTTGTGTTGGTGAAGCATCAGGAGTGAATCCGAAAGCTTAAAGGTCTTGGTTGCTTGGTTGTTGAGCTTGGAAGTGAAGGTGAGTGGTTAAATGTTTTAAATGGTCTTTGAATATTTGGTTCAAGCATGTGGACTAGGTTGGGCTTGGTAGACCCACCTAGAGTTGGGATTAGATTGGTAGCCTAATCCCAAGCTATAATTAGAGACTATGGTTGATCTTTGTATGTGTTTATGCCTCATGTTTAATTGTAATTGTGTTGGGTATATGGTGTTATGTATGTTGAAGCATGGTTTGATGCATTGTTATATGCATGTGGAATGTGCATGATGTTAATCATGGTGAGTACGTGCTAAGCACGAAATTGGATATGAAATGATGTTGTGATGTTGTGGATTGTGTTCAATATTGGCACTAGTATGCTTGGGTACAAATGATCGATCATTAGGATGTTAGTGTGCACACGTGAGTCAAATGCACGCGTGGTCTTGGTGATGGTAGTCATCAAGATAGAGTACGACTTCGCCCGGAAAATCTTCTTATATTTATGATAGTCGGTGATGAGTGTAATCCCATCGACGGGGCGTGAGGATGAGTGGAATCCCCTCCGCGTGAACGGTGATGAGTGTAATCCCACCATGAGGTAAAGTTTGTTGTTGGATGTGAGTTCCAACGTGTTATCCGTGTATTCGAGTCATAGCTAGGTGCCAATATGATATGAAATGTGATTCTTATATGGATGGATATATGTGCTTGCATATGATGTGGTTATGGACTCGATGAGCATGGCATAATATTGATTATATGTTCATGCATCATGCGTTTTTGGGTCACGTGGATCAAATGTAAGATCATGCATTCTACCTTGGTTGTGCTCGTGCTTGAACCCTGCATTGTCGAGGTTTGTTTTTAATGAGATTACCCTCACTAAGCTTTACGCTTACGCTCTCTTTTGTTCGACAATGCAGATCCGTAGTTCGTGGGTTGCTAGTGCAAGAAGGGGCCTCCAAGTGTGCTTTGTGGTGCTATCTTAGCTTTCAAGTATGAACATTTTAGCTATATGATGTAATGGTCAAGCAATGGGACATATATCAGTTGCTTTGAACTTTTGAAGTATGTTGGTGTTGGTTGTTTAGGAGCATGCTGGACTCCTTTTATGTGTTATGATAGTTTGACTTTTGGATGCCATGTTTGGTTTGTAAACCATGTTGAATTGCCTATCTTGAATGCTTAAGTGTAAGTCTTGTGAAGTATGAATCTTGAATGCCATGTATGATCTTTTATATGGATGCCCTATCTTATATCCTTATGTAATTTGAGTATGTTTGCAATAGGGTGCATGCCTCTAGAGTGTGTTCGTATGTTGTGTATGCTTCTTGGGGTCGTTAAGGGCGATTGGGATCATTTGGAGATGTTTAAAACTGATTTTGGGAATTCACAGACTGCAGGTGTTTCGAAACGGGTTGTGCTGTTTCGGAACGGGTGTGGTTTCAGAGCCCCCCGTATCGGAACGCGTTTCGGTACGGTTTGGCTACTGTGAGCCCCTGTTTCGAAACACTTTGGCTACTGTGATTGCCTGTTCCGAAACGAGTATCGGAACGCCTAGGCGAAATGGGACCCTATTCCGAAACGGAGTGGATGCATTTCGGTACGGGTGTCTGGCTTTTTAAACTGGAGCTCGTGTTTCGAAACGGGCGATGTCTGTTTCGAAACACAGACCTGAAAATGGGCTTTTTGACATCTCTAAAGGGTCTCAAGGTTTGGGCTTAGGCCCTGTTTGCTGTTAGGCTTCTCGTGAGCCTTGTTTCCGCTGTCGCTTCACACATAGGTTAAATTAACGCATCTAGACAAGATAATAAATGAAAAACTTTTCTTGGGTCGATAACCGAAGTGAAGCCTTAACGGGTTTCGCCTCAGTTATCCCCGTGTAGCTCACTCGGATCGGTCAAGCGTCCGGACCAGGACGAGGGGGTTACACTTGTTGGTATCAGAGCCTAAGGTTTCCGAGACCTTGGGCAGGTAAGTGAGGTAAGTTAAGTTTTTGTATTGAAATGCACGGTGTTTGCTTGCCATGTAAGCATGTTTGCTTATTTATCAAGTATGCCTTGTTGAATGCTTGTTTGAGCATGTATGTGTGTTGTTTTGTTTGAAGCATGTTGTGTGGAGTCCCATTGCTACTATTACATCGGAAAAGGATTTTTAAAGTGAGGGAACATACTTGAGCCACTTGGAACCCTTGCCTTGCTAACCCTATCTTTTGTGCTTTGTTGTTGTGGTTGTAGTTGTTGTTTGTGAGCACGTATGTCGAGGTCGAGAGGTAGGCCGAGGGTGGTTCGTCAGGAACCTCGGGTCGTGGCTCCCGTTAATGAGCCGATAGCTGGTGTAGAGGCTCATGTGGAAGAGCCTGCTGCTGCTGGAGTTGGAGCTCCTCCACCACCACCTCCTCATCCTGAAGCGGGATGCGAGGCTGAAGTTGATGGGGCGGGACCGCAGGTTGGTCAGGGTGGCCAAGGTCTTGCCGGAATAGATATGGCTCCGCTTGTACAAGCCATAGCAGGAGTGTTTCAGGCCGTAGTTGCCGGAGCTCAGGCTGCAGCTCAGCATAGGGGTGATGATACTAGTTTATCGTTGGAGAGGCTCTGTAGCCTAGGGGCAGAAGAGTTCAGAGGGTCTACACTTGAGAGATCCGAGTTGTGGTTGGAGAAGACCGTCCGCATCTTAGCTCAGATGGGTTGCGTTGGTGCCCGTAAGTTGGGCTGTATGATTTCTTTGCTACAGGGTGATGCCTACACTTGGTGGGTCACCATTACTACTGGGGTTCCAAAGGCTGAGATTGGATGGGATTTCTTTGAGTCTGCTTTCCGGAAAAGGTACTTGGGGCCGAGATATCTTGATGAGAAGAAACAAGTGTTTATTGATCTAGTTCAGGGAGATGCTTCTATGACTGACTATGAGATTCGTTTTGTTCGTTTGAGTCAGTATGCTCCAGAGTTGGTTCCTACTGAGAGGGACTGTTGTAACCGTTTCAGATATGGGCTCCATGAAGAAGTTAAGAGGTATACTTTAGCTTCCGATTATACAGATTTTGATGTCTTGGTTGCTAGAGCCAAGGACATTGAGCACAGCTTGGGGCTGACCAAGCGTTCTAGAGGATCTAGTTCTGGTAAGAGGAATAATAACTTTGACCGTGGGGATGCCAAGAGGCATAGAGGCGGCGGACAGCAGTTTGACCATAGACGTGGCGGTGGCCACTAGGGCCATAGAGGAGGAGGGCGTTTGCCCGAGTGTACACGTTGTGGGAGGCAGCATTCTGGTGAGCGTTGGGGTAACTTCCATGCTTGTTGGAACTGTGGTTCGAGGGACCACTTTAGGAGGGAGTGTCCGCATCAGGCGGTACAAGCACCGAACATAGCACAGGCTCCTGCGAGAGCGATAGATTATCAGAGAGGCCATGGGCGCGGTCGTGGCTACTTCCAGCCTAAGGCTGATGCACCTAGAGTAGATGCTCAGAGGAACCTTGCTCATGTTGTGGCAGTGCATCCAGAGGTAGGTGGGCCAGCGAGAGTCTATGCTCAGAGAGAGGCCGGGAACGACACTGATGTGATAGCAGGTAATTTTAAGTTACAGTCTATGTCTTTGCTTTCTTTGGTTGATTCGGGTTCTACACATTCCTACATTTTGAGTGAGCATGCACAGAAGTTAGATATACCCGTTGAGATCTTAGATGTAGGTATGCATGTGACTAGTTCTTTCGGTGAGACAGTGGTAGTTAGACGTATGTATAGGAGGTGTCCGCTGAAGATTCAGGGTAATGTGTTTCACGTTGATATGATGGAACTTCCGTTTTATGGCTTTGATATTATTTTGGGTATGGACTGATTAGTTGAGCACCGAGCTAGTGTGGACTTCGAGACGAAGAGAATTTCTTTGAAGCTTTCTGATGACTACGAGGTAGTAGTAGTAGGCGAGAACATTAAGTTTTTGTCTAATGTTGTGTCAGCTTTAGAGGCTCATAGGTTGTTGAATTCTGGTTGTGGGGCTTACTTAGCTTATGTGATGAATCCGAATATGAGTGAGGCTAGACCGAAGGACATTAGAACAACTTGTGATTTTCCGGATGTGTTCCCTGAAGAGTTACCAGGTTTGCCTCCTAACAGAGATGTTGAGTTTGTAATTGAGACTGTTTCAGGGTCTACACCAGTATCTATAGCTCCGTATCGTATGGCTCCGAAAGAGTTAAAAGAATTGAAGAGTCAGCTTTAAGAGTTGTTAGACCGTGGTTTCATTAGGCCTAGTAGTTCACCCTGGGGTGCTCATGTGTTGTTTGTAAAGAAGAAAGATGGCAGCATGCGAATGTGTATTGACTACAGGCAGTTGAATCAGTTGACCGTAAAGAACAAGTATCCGTTGCCTCGTATAGATGATTTGTTTGATCAGTTGAGGGGTGCTTCAGTGTTCTCGAAGATAGATATGAGATCAGGGTACTATCAGTTGAAAGTGAAAGAGTGTGATGTTCCGAAGACCGCTTTTAGGACTAGATATGGTCACTATGAGTTCCTTGTGATGCCGTTTGGGCTCACGAATGCACCAACAACATTCATGGATATGATGAACAGAATTTTTAGAGATTATCTAGACCGTTTTGTAGTTGTTTTCATAAATGATATTCTTGTATACTTGAGATCAGAAGAAGAGCATGATGAGCACTTGAGACTTGTTCTACAGAGGTTGTTGAGCAATCAGTTGTATGCCAAGCTTAGTAAATGTGAGTTCTGGATTCAAGAGGTTGTATTTCTTGGCCATGTTGTTTCAGCCGAAGGTATCCGTGTTGATCCGACGAAGATTGAGGCTATTGTCGAGTGGAAACAACTTAAGTCCGTTACAGAGATTAGGAGTTTCCTAGGATTAGCCGGTTACTATAGGAGATTTGTTGATGGTTTCTCTAGAGTAGCTGCTCCTTTGACTAAATTGTTGCAAAAAGGAGTTAAGTTTGAGTGGTCAGATGCAAGACAGAAGGCCTTTGAGAAATTGAAAGAAGCTTTGACAAATGCTCCAGTGTTAGTACAATCAGTTTCAGGTAAAGAATTTGTAATATATAGTGATGCTTCCTATATAGGTTTAGGGTGTGTCCTAATGCAAGAAAGAAGAGTTGTTGCCTATGCTTCGAGACAATTGAAAGTGCATGAGAAGAACTATCCTACTCACGATATAGAGTTAGCCGCAGTTGTGTTTGCATTGAAGATTTGGCGTCACTACTTGTATGGTGAGAAGTGTATAGTCTACACCGATCATAAGAGCTTGAAGTATTTGATGACTCAGAGAGAGTTGAACTTGAGACAAAGAAGGTGGCTTGAGCTGTTGAAATATTATAACTTGACTATCGAGTACCATCCGGGTAAGGCGAATGTGGTAGCCGATGCTTTGAGTAGAAAAGTTGCAGTTGAGTTGCGAGCTATGTTTGCTAGATTGAGTGTATCCGATGATGGTGGTTTGATCACTGAGTTGCAAGTGAAGCCTGCTTTGATTTAGTTGATTAGAGAGAAGCAGTTGCAAGATGTGTCTTTAGTTCCTCATGTTCAGGACATAGCCGAAGGTAGACCGACAGAGTATAGTTTCAGTAGTGAGAGTGTGTTATGTTTCAGAGACAGAGTTGTAGTACCTGAAGATGTTAAGTTGAGACGTTTGATTCTGAGTGAAGCGCATTCGATTCCTTTCTCTATGCATCCGAGTAGTACCAAGATGTACCGTGACTTGAAGAATGATTACTTCTGGGTTGGTTTGAAGAAGGATCTAGCCGAGTATGTGAGCCGTTGTATGGTTTGTCAGAGAGTGAAGGCAGAACATCAAGTTCCTTCAGGTTTGTTACAGCCTTTGAAGATTCCAGAATGGAAATGGGAGAGAATCACCATGGACTTTGTGTCGGGGTTACCGTTGTCTTCTTCTTCGAAGAATTCTGTTTGGGTAATAGTTGATAGATTTACTAAGTGTGCTCACTTCTTAGCAGTGAACAATATAGATTCTTTGGACAAGTTGACGAACTTGTACATTCGTGAGATTGTGAGACTTCATGGAGTTCCGAAGTCTATTGTTTCAGACAGGATCCGAGATTCACAACTAGGTTCTGGGGTTGTTTGCATAGTGCTCTAGGTAGCCGTTTGCATTTCAGTACTTCTTATCATCCGCAGTCCGATGGACAGTCAGAGCGAGTGATACAAATTTTAGAGGATATGCTTCGTTGTTGTGTGATTGACTTCCAGGGTTCTTGGGAGAAGCACTTGCCTTTAGTTGAATTTGCTTACAACAACAGTTACCGGGCTAGTATACAGATGGCTCCTTATGAGGCTTTGTATGGTATACGATGCAGGACTCCGATCTGTTGGGCTGAAACGGGTCAAAAATTGTTACCTATGCCAGATTTGCTCAAGGGAACTACAGAAAAAGTGAAGTTGATTTGTGACCGTTTGAAAACAGCTTCTGATCGTCAAAAGTCTTACGCAGATTTGAAGAGAAAGGAGATTGAGTTCTCAGTGGGTGAGAAAGTGTTTCTGAAAGTATCTCCGTGGAAGATGGTAATGAGATTTGGCCGGAAAGGCAAGTTGAGTCCGAGGTTCATTGGTCCGTATGAGATAGTTGAGCGGATTGGGCTAGTAGCTTACCGTTTGAGATTGCCTTCTGAGTTAGAGAAGATCCATGATGTTTTTCATGTGTCGATGCTTAGGAGATATAGATCAGATCCGTCTCATGTTATACCTGTTGAGGAGATAGAATTGAATCCGGATTTGTCTTATAATGAGGAACCAATTGAGATACTTGCTTCTGATAGCAAGGTGTTGCGTGGCAAGACCATAGAGTTGGTCAAGGTGTTGTGGAGACATAGAGGTGTGGAAGAGGCCACGTGGGAGATGAAATCTGACATGCTTGAGCAGTTTCCGTATTTGTTTCCTTCAGGTAATTTCGGGGATGAAATTCTTTAAGTGGGGGAGAGTTGTAACACCCGGGTTTGGGGGTCGGGTGAAAATAATATTTTGAGTTTCGGTTTTTTAATTAAAATAATAATATATATATTTTGGACCTTGTGATTTCAAAACAAACATTTGAATGTTGGACTCAAATTGATTTGGAAATCAAATTCCATGGATTTTAAGGTTAATGAGATTCCCATCTCATTAATGGAAAAACCGTAAATAAATGAACTTTCATTTAAAACCCCTTTTAATTAAAAGTGAGCCTTGTCTTCCCCATTCTCCATATTTTCTTTCCAACGACAAAGGAAGAGCTTTCTTTCCATTTCACTATTCCATCTCCTTCATTCTTCATTTTTGGTCGGTTTTGAAAGGTAATTACATCCCCATTTTGCTTTCATCTTCCTCTCTTTGAAAGTACCATTAGATTTCATTTTCATCAATGTTTTAGAAATTTGGTTTTTCATGGAAAAATGTCAAAGGTTGAAGCTTTATGAGATTTTATCAAAGCTATTGATATATTAATGTTAGATAAGTTGTTTTTAACCTAAGAGGTCCAACATATATGAATTTTAGAGTGTTCTATCATGATTTTCGGATTTGGGTTTTATTGGAGTTTTTGAAGGGTTTTAAGATGAGTTTTGGGTGTGTTTAATGTTGGAAATTAAGGGCTGATGTTAGTATGATAATTGGGGTTGTTTTGGAATCCTTGAGGTGTGTAAAAAGGGTGGAAATCATAAGTTTTGGATTGGGTTTGAGGGCTGCTCGAGTTTGATGTTTTGGGGGTTGTTCATGACTTGAATTCATGTGTTTTATGCTTGAGTAGTGTTTCAGGTTTGCTACATTGATGTATGGACTGATTCGAGGTTGTTTTGTTTGTGTTGAGTTGATTAGAAGCAAGAGTTTGTGTTGGTAAAGCATCGGGAGTGAATCCGGAAGCTTGAAGGTCTTGGTTGCTTGGTTGTTGAGCTTGGAAGTGAAGGCGAGTGGTTAAATGTTTTAAATGGTCTTTGAATATTTGGTTCAAGCATGTGGACTAGGTTGAGCTTGGTAGACCCACCTAGAGTTGGGATTAGAGTGGTAGCCTAATCCCAAGCTATAGTTAGAGACTATGGTTGATCTTTGTATGTGTTTATGCCTCATGTTTAATTGTAATTGTGTTGGCTATGTATATGGTGTTATACATGTATGTTGAGGCATGGTTTGATGCACTGTTATATGCATGTGGAATGTGCATGATGTTAATCATGGTGAGTACGTGCTAAGCACGGAATTGGATATAAAATGATGTTGTGATGTTGTGGATTGTGTTCAATATTGACACTAGTATGCTTGGGTACAAATGATGGATCATTAGGATGTTAGTGTGCACACGTGAGTCAAATGCGCGCGTGGTCTTGGTGATGGTAGTCATCAAGATGGAGTACGGGTTCGCCCAGAAAACTTTCTTATATTTATGATAGTCGGTGATGAGTGTAATCCCATCGATGGGGCGTGAGGATGAGTGGAATCCCCTCCGCATGAACGGTGATGAGTGTAATCCCACCGTGAGGTAAAGTTTGTTGTTGGATGTGAGTTCCAACGTGTTATCCGTGTATTCGAGTCATAGCTAGGTGCCAATATGATATGAAATGTGTTTCTTATATGGATGGATATATGTGCTTGCATATGATGAGGTTATGGACTTGATGAGCATGGCATAATATTGATTATATGTTCATGCATCATGTGTTTTTGGCTCATGTGGATCGAAGGTAAGATCATGCATTCTACCTTGGTTGTGCTCGTGCTTGGACCCTGCATTGTCGAGGTTTGTTTTTAATGAGCTTACCCTCACTAAGCTTTACGCTTACGCTCTCTTTTGTTCGACAATGCAGATCCGTAGTTCGTGGGTTGCTAGTGCAAGAAGGGGCCTCCAAGTGTGCTTTGTGGTGCTATCTTAGCTTTCAAGTATGAACATTTTAGCTATATGATGTAATGGTCAAGCAATGGGACATATATTAGTTGCTTTGAGCTTTTGTAGTATATTGGTGTTGGTTGTTTAGGAGCATGCTATACTCCTTTTATGTGTTATGATGGTTTGGATTTTGGATGCCATGTTTGGTTTGTAAACCATGTTGAATTGCCTATCTTGAATGCTTAAGTGTAAGTCTTGTGAAGTATGAATCTTGAATGCCATGTATGATCTTTTATATGGATGCCCTATCTTATATCCTTATGTAATTTGAGTATGTTTGCAATAGGGTGCATGCCTCTAGAGTGTGTTCGTATGTTGTGTATGCTTCTTGGGGTCGTTAAGGGCGATTGGGATCATTTGGAGATGTTTAAAACTGATTTTGAGAATTCAAAGACTGCAGGTGTTTCGAAACGGATTGTGCTGTTTCGAAACGGGTGTGGTTCCAGGCCCCTCCGTATCGGAACGCATTTCGGTACGGTTTGGCTACTGTGAGTCCATGTTTCGAAACTTGTTTCGAAACACTTTGGCTACTATGATTGCCTGTTCCGAAACGGGTATCGGAAGGCCTAGGCGAAATGGGACCCTGTTCCGAAACGGGGTGGATGCGTTTTGGTACGGGTGTCTGGCTTTTTAAACTGGAGCCCGTGTTTCGAAACTGGCGATGTGTTTCGAAACACAGGCCTGAAAATGGGCTTTTTGACATCTCTAAAGGGTCTCAAGGTTTGGGCTTAGGCCCTGTTTGCTGTTAGGCTTCTCGTGAGCCTTGTTTCCGCTGTCGCTTCACACATATGTTAAATTAACGCATCTAGACAAGATAATAAATGAAAAAGTTTTCTTGGGTCGGCAACCGAAGTGAAGCCTTAACGGGTTTCGCCTCGGTTATCCCCGTGTAGCCCACTCGGATCGGTCAAGCGTCCGGACCGGGACGAGGGGGTTACAGATAATCTTATATTCCTCCAACTAAACACAATAATCTTACATTTCTACTAAATAAACCAAATATAGTAGACTACATATCTACCAAATAAACCAAACAGATTAATGTATCATTCTCAGTAATGTGTCAGGTAATGTTACATTCTGAGTATCTTATTCCTAAAGACGGTCTTACATTCCGATAACCAAACACACCCTCAAGGTCATAGTTTCGTTGGTTTTAGGGGTTTGTTTGGTGAAATTAGTGCGTAATGGGAGCTGATGGTGATTATACGTTGTATATTTCTTTCATCAAAGTGATTATGGTTTGTATGAAGTTGAGGGAGTGAAGGAAGCTGATGACACTGTGTTTTCAGCGGTCAACAGTGAGGGTTGACGTAAATGTTGGAGGTAAATGTCGGTAGGTTTTATATTTTTGGATCACTACAGTAAAACAGGTCTATAGCGGTGTTTTTAGCCCTATAATGACGTTTTTAAGCGCCGCTAAAAACTCTCCCAACGCTAAGAAAAACGCCGCAAGATGTGCCGCTGAAAGCGGCACCGCAAGAGATCGCGGCGTTTGTGTGCAGAAAATGCCGCAACATGTCAAGATATATAGCGACATTTGCTTATCAAAACGCCGCTAAAAGTTATGGACTATAGCGGCGCGCGTGAAAAAACGTCGCAAAAAACACCGCGAAAAACTGCACTTTAGTGTCGTTTGTTATTACAAACACCGACAAAAACTGTTCTTTAGTAGCGTTTGTCTTTTCAAACGCTGCGAATAACTGTTCTTTAGTGGTGTTTGTATTTACAAACGCCGCGAATAACACCATTTCTTCAAAAAAAAACTCAAATATAATAGTTTAAAATGTATTTACCAATTTCTACAATTCCAATCCACATTTGTAAAACCTATGTTTGATTTTGATATAACTAGATCTTTAAGGATCAATTTGAAAAACTTAAAATTTTTTTTACAAGTCCCTTAACAAGTTTTGAAACACCAACACTTTAAAACTGATTTGTAAAACTCAAACTCAAAATATTTTCTAAGTGTTCCAAGCCAAATCTATTGAAAATCATCAGAGAGTATCGATACCCATCGAGGCGTATCGATACCTTTTTGCCAAAATTGGCTACTGTCGGAACACGTATCGATACGGCAAACCCTCGTATCGATACGCCCCTGTGTTAAACTTCAAAGAGTTTGAAGAGTGTATCGATACGGTAACCCCAATATCGATACTAATTTAAAGATTTTTAAAGCATTTAAGTCGGTTTAAAAATATGACCGTTGGTGTCAGTTGGTTGGTAACCAAATTTTAAAAGGTCGTTGACCGGTATCGATACGCCTAACCCCAGTATCGATACGCGTTTTGGCAGTGAGCTATGTTGAGCAAAAGGTATCGATACGGCCTTTGCCGTTTCGATACCCGGTACCGATACGCTTACGTGCGTATCGATACGCCCCATTAATTACACACAACGGCTATTTTCTTTGTGAGATAGGTATCGATACCCATTCCCGAGTACCGATACTCACAGCTGCAGATGTGCATTTATGGTGGTAAGAGAGGGTTCCAACGGCTCCATTTACATCTCCAACCACCCAAACGGCTAGAAATCAATGAAGAGGTATAAAAGAGACACTCTAAAGCATCAGCAACAACTATTGAACCTTCAAGCATCATCAAAGCAAAAATCCAAACCCTTGAGCTATTCAAAGTCAAATCTTTGTACCCAACTCAAGTGTATTTCAATTTGTCAATTTGTATTGTGAGTTTGGGATTGTTTAAATTGTATTTGGGTAGACAATCATCCTTTGAGAGGAAACATTTAAGTTTACCAAAATATCTCTTGTATTTGAGTGGATTAAGCCTTGGGTAGAAAGCTTAATCGGAATTGTAAGGTTTCCTCCTCATCCAAGAAAAGGGGACGAATTCAATAGTGAATTGGTTGAAAATCCTTAGTGGTAGCTAAGGTAGTGGATGTAGAGTTCAATTGGAGAACTTGAACCACTATAACCCCTTGTGTCACTTTTATTTTCTATCTTTCCCTTCACAAAATTTTTAATTGCCAATTCACCCCCCTCTTGGCCATTTGCAAGTGTTCGATCAACTCAACAATTGGTATCAGAGCTACACTCATTGGAAGGATTACAACCCTCTTGAGTCGAATCTAGGCAAGTTTTATCAACAACAAGTCAAGCAATGACATCCACCTCAAACTATGAGTCCCAATCCACCACCAAGCCACCATTCTTCAATGGGGATAACTATCCTTATTGGAAGAATAGGATGAGGCTTTTCATCAAGTCTACCGACTACATGGTGTGGGATGTGGTTGAAGAAGGTCCATTCATTCCCATGAAGAGAGATGGTGTAACGCCCCGGTTTTGGGCTTAGAAGTTTTGGGCGTTGACCGGTTTGGTCAAAGTGCTGTTCGAATCTAAAGAGGTGAACTTAGGAAAACCTAGTTCGGGTTGCATTAAAAATATGGAAAAATGTTCTAAAATCATCTTTTAATATAATTAAGTGAACTGTGAAATCAATTTTGAAAAATGGGTTTTGGAAGAGTGACATTTTGGCTAGTGACCAAAATGTAATTTTTGAAAGTTTTGCGACTGTTTTATAAAGAGTTGAAACTTTGAATCTTTAAGGAGCTATTATTCCAAAAGTAGTTTCTCCAGATTTTTCTAAGATAATTTGAGATTTATTCTGATTTTAAAACATGTCAAAAGTGGAGGGAAAGGCCATTTGGCTATTTTCTTAACTAACTTTTCTATCTTCTTTCTCTCATTTTCTCTCAATCCAAACACTTGTTTTCCAGAGAATTGTTTCTGATTTTCTCACCCAAAATCCTCCTTTCAACACTCTTTTGATTCCTAAACATCATATCTTCAAAACCTCATCATTTGCTAGTTGATTCAACAAGGTTTTGATTCCAAAAAGTGGAGAAACACAAGTTTGGAGGTAAGAACGTCCTTCTCCTCTAAACTATCAGTTCTTTACTGAAATTCCCAAGTTCTCAACTCTTAATTGAAGTTTTATTAAAGGATTTTAAGTGGTGAAATGGATCTTGGCTTATAATGCAAGATTTGGTGATTTTTGATGATTTTCGTTAGATCTGATTAATCTGTGATTTGAGATGTGTTTTTGATGTTAAATGAACTCTAAATTGATAAGGAAATGAGTTTTGATTAATGCAATCCCGGATAGGTTGAGTTTCCTAAGTTTAGCTTGTGATTCTTGGATGTTTTTGTGGTGATCTTGTGGATCTGATGTTGCTGGAGGTATAAGGATGTTTATAGGTTGTTTTTAGATGTTAAGTGGTGTTAATGGATGTTAGGTTTTGCTGGTTTATGGCTGGGCTTTGTTGAGAAGTGGTTTTGATGCAATTTCGGTTGTGTTTGGTGGCCGAAATTGGAGTGTGAATGAGAGCAGCGAGTTTGAGTGCTTTCATTGAAGCTTTTGATGCATGATGATGCATTAAATCTCTGCTTTAATGTGTTTAATCAGGGGAGGCATCTTTGGATCCAAGAGTTGTTGATCCGGAAGCTTGAATTGGTGCTTCGGCAAGAGGCGAAGTGGAATCGGTGAGTGAAATTGGGTTTCGGCTTTGAAACCATTGTCTTGGGAGCTTAGTTTAAGTCTAAACAACTTTGCTAAGCTCAAGTGTAAGTTTTCGGAAATACTCTCTAGTGGTGGCCATGATTTGATTGTTGTTGCAATGCGGTTTATTGCATGATTTTAACACTGTTTTGAAAGCATGATTTAGCATGGTTAATGCTGTTTTTGTAAGCCATATGTTGAAGGTAACTCAAGGTAGGAGTTCCTTGTTGTTGAACATTGATTAAATGTGATTTGATGCTTTTAAATGCATGATGAATATGGCTTGGTTTTATGCTTTAAAACAGTGGATAAATTGATGATAATGATGTATATTGGCAAGTGATGATTTGAAAAGGGTTAAGGTCACTAAGGTGGTTAAAAGTCCTTGAGTGAGCCTTGTTTACTTAAGAACATCAAGGTGGTTAAAAGTCCTTGGATGGTTCTTGCTACGGACACAAAGGTGTTTAAAAGTCCTTGTGTGGTCCTTCCATGGTGGTTAAAAGTCCATGGGCCAAGGTGTTTAAAAGTCCTTGGGATCAAGGTGTTTAAAAGTCCTTGATGTGATACATTTCATGGTGTTTAAAAGTCCATGGCCAAGGTGTTTAAAAGTCCTTGGGATCAAGGTGTTTAAAAGTCCTTGATGTGATACATTTCATGGTGTTTAAAAGTCCATGGCCAAGGTGTTTAAAAGTCCTTGGGGTGAAAGTTGATGAACTTGTTTTTAAAGTAATGGATCTTATCACTTGAGGCCAATATGACATGTTGTGATGTGATGCATGAGATGCATGTTTAAGTATGCTTTTAAGCATGTACAATTGATGTTTTGAAGAATGATTTATAAATGTTTTTTTAATGCATTATTGAATGGTTTTACGAGCATTCCTCACTAAGCTTTTGCTTACGCTCCCTTCCGTTTTCTTAATTCAATAATGCAGAGCATTAGAGTACTTGAGGGCAGCAAGGAGGGCAAGCATCCAAGTGGAAACAAAGCTCTAAGTATGGAAGGTTTTCTAAGTACATTTTAGCTTTTGGTAATTTGGCAATGGGGGACCAATGTATATGTTTTGGGAGATGTTTAGTACTCCCTAAGTATGTTGTTTGATGTTGAGAATGTTGGTTTTGGTGTTGGATCTTTTCATGCTTGTTTTGGAAGTTTATGCTTGAATGGTTAGCTTGTGTAGGAAGCATGCCTATTGATTTGGGGCTTTTCTCATATGATGTTAATATGTTGAATTGATGATGCTTATATGTCCCTTCTATGTTTAATTGCATGCTGGTAAAGTTTGGTGACTTTTGGAGCATGATTGGTTGGTCAATTGCATGTTTAAGTATGCATTTTGGGGCAATCTGTGCAGGGTGTTTCGGAACAGCACCTACCGTTTCGGAACAGGTGCCTTAAATGAACCCAGGCGTCCGAAACGGGAGGGACCGTTCCGAAACGGAAAGGGCTACTGCCAGACCCCCGTTTCGGTACGCGTTGCGGAACGACCCCGAGTTTCGAAACGGGCTATGCCTGTTTCGGAACGGGTGACCGTTGGGGGCTGACATTGGCAGTTATATGTTTTAGAATGTTTGCGTTTTGGTCCTGAAACTTGTTTGTGCAATTGTATGAGTTTGGGAAGTCCTTTCGAGCTGAAATTTCACAGAGAAGCATGAAACCTGATTAATTTCAAGTTGGTAACTTTAATTTGGATTAAGTCCTCATATTTATCAGAATTTACAATTTGGTCCCTAAAGTTGTAATTTGTTCAATTGAGTCCCTGTTTGATCTCTGATGTTTGTGATCTTTTGGTATGATGTTTGTGTGATCACAATTAGGTTTTAAGTGCATCTAGACAAGGTTAAAAAAAAGGGTCGTTAATCAAGGTTGACTTTCGGGTTGACTTTGGTTTTCCCCGTGTGACTTTCTTAATTCGGGTCAACCGTCTAGGCCGGGTTAAGGGGGTTACATTTGGTGGTATCAGAGCTGAGTTCTCGAGTAATTGGGAATGTATGTATGCATGATTGAAGTATGTATGCCTAGTATTCTTGTTGAGTGAAAGCATGTTTAATGGCTTGTGTTTTTAGATGCAATTGAAGTATGTGCTGTGATGTAGCATGTAGTGGGTACCCATTGCCAAATCAAAGCTAAAGGAAAGACGTTGTTTTGAAATGAAATTGAGCTTGAATACTTGGATTGCTTACCTTGCTGGGCCTGACTTGTTTTATTTGCATTGTTGTTGCATGGTAAAAGTATGGCACCACCACGTAGAGAGTTAAGGAGTAACGTGAGAGCTACGGCTCCTAACGAGAACGAGAATGAGGGAAGTGCGGTTTTACCTCCTCCACCTGGTGGTGGTGGAGCTGAGGGAGATGGAGCTGATGCAGCAGCTGATGCTGGAGCTGCAGGACCTGAGGCTGGTCAGGGGCAAGCTATGCCTGACATGACGATGTTGGTACAAGCTATTGCGGGTGCTTTTCGAGCAACAGTAGCTGGAGCTCAAGAAGCTGGGCATCAGGGTGGTGCTGGTGTTAGACTACCTTTGGAGCGTCTGCGCAGTCTGGGTGGGACTGAGTTCAGGAGTATGTCTGCTGAGAGTTCGGAAGCTTGGTTGGAGAGTACCAAGCGTATCTTGGGTCAGATGAGCTGCACGGATGTGCAAAAGCTGGGTTGTGTTGTGTCCTTGCTGTAGAAGAATGCGTATACGTGGTGGACGACCACCATAGCTGGGATGGCAGAAGCTGATGTGACCTGGACATTCTTTCAGAGTATGTTCAAAAGGAGATATCTGGGTGTAAGATATCTAGATGAGAAGAAGCGTGAATTCATGTCTCTTACCCAAGGGAGCATGAGTGTGGCTGAGTATGAAGTGCAGTTTGTGCGACTCAGTCAGTATGCACCTGAGCTGGTACCTGATGAGAGGGCAAGGTGCGAGAGGTTCCGTTATGGCTTAGAGACGGATGTGAAAATGTATTTGCTGGCCGCCGAGTATGATGATTTTGATGTGTTGGTGGGCCGAGCTAAGGACGTTGAGATGAACCTGAGTTTGTCTGCTAAGGGTGCTGGCAAGCGAGCTGCTGAGTATAGTTCCGGAGGTGGACGGAACAAGAGGGGACGTGATCAGAAGTATCAGTCTTCAGCTAAGAGAGGTAGTGGTGCACCTGCTAGAGGAGGCAATGCTAGAGCTGATCCGAGTACTTGTTGGATCTGTGGTTCCCGTGGTCACTTGAAGCGTGACTGTCCTCGTGCTGAGAGAGTGGTGCAAGCTCCTGTTGCGGCTGCTGGTAACGGGTGCTGGAGTTGTGGTTCTGCAGACCACTTGAGGCGAGATTGTCCGAGGTTGGCTGGTGATCAGGTGCGTGCTCCTGTTGTTGCTGCACCGCAGAGAGGTCGTGGGCGCGGCCGTGGTAATTTCCAGAGGAGGGAGGAAGGTGGTCGTGGAGTGGCCCATGTTGTGGCTATTCAGCCTGAGGGTGGAGGCCAAGCGAGGGTGTATGCTCAGCGAGAGGGAAGGAATGATGCGGATGTGATTGTAGGTACCTTTACTTTGCAGTCCTTGTCATTGCTTTCTTTGATTGATTCTGGATCTACGCATTCATACATATTGCGTGAGCATGCTGAACTGCTTGGTTTGCCTGTTGAGTCTTTGGATGTTGGTGTTCGAGTCACTAGTTCTTTTGGTGAGACTGTTGTGACTAGGAAGCTTTATAGAAGGTGTCCCTTGGTTGTTCAAGAGCATGTTTTCCATGTTGATCTTATGGAGTTGCCCTTCTATGGTTTCGATGTGATCCTTGGTATGGATTGGCTTGCTGAGCATCGTGCTGTTGTGGATTGTGAGAACAAGCGGGTTTCGCTTAAGCTTGCGGATGATTACGAAGTTGTTGTGGTGGGCGAGAATGTGAAGTTTCTTGCCAATGTGGTGTCTACCTTGGAGGCGAGTAGGATGCTGAGGCAAGGTTGTGAAGCTTATCTAGCTTTTGTGATGAATCCTAGCTCCAAGGAGTTGAGGGTGCAAGATATCAGGGTTGTGAATGAGTTTCCTGGTGTTTTTCCTGAGGAGTTGCCTGGTTTACCTCCTAACCGCGAGGTGGAGTTTGGAATTGAGCTGTATGAGAATACAACTCCTGTGTCCATTACTCCCTATAGAATGGCACCTAAGGAGCTGAAGGAGCTGAAGACGCAATTGCAAGAGTTGCTTGATCGTGGTTTCATCCGGCCGAGTGTGTCACCTTGGGGAGCACCGGTCTTGTTCGTGAAGAAGAAGGATGGCACTATGAGAATGTGCATTGATTACCGTCAGCTGAACAAGTTGACCATCAAGAATCGGTATCCTTTGCCGAGAATTGATGATCTCTTTGATCAATTTCGGGGAGCAGCTGTGTTTTCTAAGATTGACTTGAGGTCAGGGTATTATCAGCTGAAGGTGAAAGATGTGGATGTGCCTAAGACAGCTTTCAGGACAAGGTACGGGCATTATGAGTTCCTTGTGATGCCGTTTGGTTTGACAAATGCTCCTGCTGCTTTCATGGATATGATGAATCGTGTGTTTCATGAATACCTGGACAAGTTCGTGGTGGTGTTCATTGATGATATCCTCGTGTACTCGCGTACTGAGGAGGAGCACGCAGAGCATTTGAGGATTGTGCTGCAAGCTTTGTTGGAGAATCAGCTTTATGCTAAGCTGAGCAAGTGCGAGTTTTGGCTTAAGGAGGTGGTGTTTCTTGGACACGTGGTTTCAGCTGAGGGGATTCGTGTTGATCCTCAGAAGATTGAGGCGGTGATGAGCTGGAAGGTTCCTAAGTCTGTTCATGAGGTCCGTAGTTTCCTTGGTTTGGCGGGGTACTACCGAAGGTTTGTGGATGGGTTTTCCAAGATTGCTGCTCCTTTGACAAAGCTGTTGCAGAAGGATGTTAAGTATGAGTGGACAGAAGCGAGACAGCAGGCTTTTGAGAAGCTTAAGGCGGCTTTGACGCAAGCTCCTATCTTGGTTCAGCCTGAATCAGGGAAAGAGTTTGTGGTTTACAGTGATGCATCCTATGTTGGTTTGGGGTGTGTGCTGATGCAGGAGGGTAAGGTGGTGGCTTATGCATCGCGGCAGTTGAAAGTGCATGAGCGCAATTACCCTACGCATGATATTGAGCTGGCTGCAGTGGTTTTTGCTCTGAAGATCTGGAGGCATTATCTGTATGGTGAGAAGTGTACTGTGTACACGGATCACAAGAGTTTGAGGTATCTGATGTCTCAGAAGGAGTTGAATCTTAGGCAGCGGCGTTGGTTGGAGTTGCTCAAGGATTATGATCTGACGATTGAGTACCATCCTGGGAAGGCTAATGTTGTAGCGGATGCCTTGAGTAGGAAGGTAGCTGTTGAGCTGAGGGCTATGTTTGCTAGCTTGAGCATATCGCGTGATGGTGGTCTTGTTGCTGAGTTGCAAGTGAAACCATCATTGGTTCAGTTGATCAAGGATAAGCAGTTGCTGGATGATTCCTTGGTACCGCATGTTCAGGATATCGCGGAGGGTAGACCTTCAGATTTCTGTTTCAATGATGATGGTGTGCTGTGTTTTGGGAGTCGAATAGTAGTGCCCAATGATGCTGAGTTGAGGCGTGCTATTCTGACTGAAGGCCATAATAGTCCTTTTGCTATGCATCCTAGTAGTACTAAGATGTATCGTGATCTTCGTGATGAGTACTATTGGGTGGGTTTGAAGAAGGATGTTGCGGAGTTTGTTAGCAAGTGTTTGGTGTGTCAGCGAGTTAAGGCTGAACATCAGGTTCCTTCAGGGTTGTTGCAACCGTTGAAAATCCCTGAGTGGAAGTGGGAAAGGATTACCATGGATTTTGTATCTGGTTTACCTTTGTCTCCATCGAAGAAGAATTCGGTCTGGGTGATTGTGGATCGCCTGACGAAGTGTGCGCATTTCTTGCCTGTGCATACTACGTTTTCTTTGGGTAAGCTGGCAGAGCTGTACATTGCTGAGATTGTGCGGCTGCATGGTGTGCCTAAGTCGATTGTGTCAGATAGGGATCCGAGGTTCACATCGCGTTTCTGGCAGTGTTTGCATCAAGCTCTGGGTACAAGGTTGCATTTCAGTACATCCTATCATCCTCAGTCGGATGGTCAGTCAGAACGAGTTATCCAGATTTTGGAGGATATGTTGAGGTGCTGCGTGATTGAGTTCCAAGGTTCTTGGGAGAAGCATTTGCCTTTGGTTGAGTTTGCTTATAACAATAGTTATCAGGCAAGTATACAGATGGCACCTTATGAGGCTTTGTACGGGAGGAAGTGTAGGACTCCTCTTTGTTGGGCTGAAACTGGTCAAAAGTTGGTTTCGATGCCTGCTTTGCTGAAAGGGAACACTGAGAAGGTGAAGCTCATTTGTGAGCGGTTGAAGGCGGCCTCAGATCGGCAGAAGTCTTACGCGGATTTGAAGCGTAAGGAGATAGAGTATGCGGTGGGTGACCGTGTGTTCTTGAAGGTTTTGCCTTGGAAGAAGGTGATGCGGTTTGGTCGGAAGGGTAAGTTGAGCCCTAGGTACATTGGACCATATGAGGTGGTTGAGCGTGTGGGTCCTGTTGCGTATCGGTTGAGGTTACCTCAAGAGTTGGAGAAGATCCATGATGTGTTTCATGTTTCTATGCTCCGGAAGTATAGATCTGATCCTTCGCATGTGATGCCTGTGGAGGAAGTGGAACTGAATCCGGATTTGACCTATGATGAGGAACCGGTGAAGGTTCTGGATTCGGATAGCAAGGTTCTTCGTGGCAAGACCATTGAGTTGGTGAAGGTGCTGTGGAAGCATCACGGTGTTGAGGAAGCCACGTGGGAGCGGAAGGAAGACATGCTGAAGCAGTTTCCTTATCTCTTTCCTTCAGGTAAATTTCGGGGACGAAATTTCTTAAGGGGGGGAGAGTTGTAATGCCCCGGTTTTGGGCTTAGAAGTTTTGGGCGTTGACCGGTTTGGTCAAAGTGCTGTTCGAATCTAAAGAGGTGAAATTAGGAAAACCTAGTTCGGGTTGCATTAAAAATATGGAAAAATGTTCTAAAATCATCTTTTAATATAATTAAGTGAACTGTGAAATCAATTTTGAAAAATGGGTTTTGGAAGAGTGACATTTTGGCTAGTGACCAAAATGTAATTTTTGAAAGTTTTGCGACTGTTTTATAAAGAGTTGAAACTTTGAATCTTTAAGGAGCTATTATTCCAAAAGTAGTTTCTCCAGATTTTTCTAAGATAATTTGAGATTTATTCTGATTTTAAAACATGTCAAAAGTGGAGGGAAAGGCCATTTGGCTATTTTCTTAACTAACTTTTCTATCTTCTTTCTCTCATTTTCTCTCAATCCAAACACTTGTTTTCCAGAGAATTGTTTCTGATTTTCTCACCCAAAATCCTCCTTTCAACACTCTTTTGATTCCTAAACATCATATCTTCAAAACCTCATCATTTGCTAGTTGATTCAACAAGGTTTTTGATTCCAAAAAGTGGAGAAACACAAGTTTGGAGGTAAGAACGTCCTTCTCCTCTAAACTATCAGTTCTTTACTGAAATTCCCAAGTTCTCAACTCTTAATTGAAGTTTTATTAAAGGATTTTAAGTGGTGAAATGGATCTTGGCTTATAATGCAAGATTTGGTGATTTTTGATGATTTTCGTTAGATCTGATTAATCTGTGATTTGAGATGTGTTTTTGATGTTAAATGAACTCTAAATTGATAAGGAAATGAGTTTTGATTAATGCAATCCCGGATAGGTTGAGTTTCCTAAGTTTAGCTTGTGATTCTTGGATGTTTTTGTGGTGATCTTGTGGATCTGATGTTGCTGGAGGTATAAGGATGTTTATAGGTTGTTTTTAGATGTTAAGTGGTGTTAATGGATGTTAGGTTTTGCTGGTTTATGGCTGGGCTTTGTTGAGAAGTGGTTTTGATGCAATTTCGGTTGTGTTTGGTGGCCGAAATTTGAGTGTGAATGAGAGCAGCGAGTTTGAGTGCTTTCATTGAAGCTTTTGATGCATGATGATGCATTAAATCTCTGCTTTAATGTGTTTAATCAGGGGAGGCATCTTTGGATCCAAGAGTTGTTGATCCGGAAGCTTGAATTGGTGCTTCGGCAAGAGGCGAAGTGGAATCGGTGAGTGAAATTGGGTTTCGGCTTTGAAACCATTATCTTGGGAGCTTAGTTTAAGTCTAAACAACTTTGCTAAGCTCAAGTGTAAGTTTTCGGAAATACTCTCTAGTGGTGGCCATGATTTGATTGTTGTTGCAATGTGGTTTATTGCATGATTTTAACACTGTTTTGAAAGCATGATTTAGCATGGTTAATGCTGTTTTTGTAAGCCATATGTTGAAGGTAACTCAAGGTAGGAGTTCCTTGTTGTTGAACATTGATTAAATGTGATTTGATGCTTTTAAATGCATGATGAATATGGCTTGGTTTTATGCTTTAAAACAGTGGATAAATTGATGATAATGATGTATATTGGCAAGTGATGATTTGAAAAGGGTTAAGGTCACTAAGGTGGTTAAAAGTCCTTGAGTGAGCCTTGTTTACTTAAGAACATCAAGGTGGTTAAAAGTCCTTGGATGGTTCTTGCTACGGACACAAAGGTGTTTAAAAGTCCTTGTGTGGTCCTTCCATGGTGGTTAAAAGTCCATGGGCCAAGGTGTTTAAAAGTCCTTGGGATCAAGGTGTTTAAAAGTCCTTGATGTGATACATTTCATGGTGTTTAAAAGTCCATGGCCAAGGTGTTTAAAAGTCCTTGGGATCAAGGTGTTTAAAAGTCCTTGATGTGATACATTTCATGGTGTTTAAAAGTCCATGGCCAAGGTGTTTAAAAGTCATTGGGGTGAAAGTTGATGAACTTGTTTTTAAAGTAATGGATCTTATCACTTGAGGCCAATATGACATGTTGTGATGTGATGCATGAGATGCATGTTTAAGTATGCTTTTAAGCATGTACAATTGATGTTTTGAAGCATGATTTATAAATGTTTTGTTAATGCATTATTGAATGGTTTTACGAGCATTCCTCACTAAGCTTTTGCTTACGCTCCCTTCCGTTTTCTTAATTCAATAATGCAGAGCATTAGAGTACTTGAGGGCAGCAAGGAGGGCAAGCATCCAAGTGGAAACAAAGCTCTAAGTATGGAAGGTTTTCTAAGTACATTTTAGCTTTTGGTAATTTGGCAATGGGGACCAATGTATATGTTTTGGGAGATGTTTAGTACTCCCTAAGTATGTTGTTTGATGTTGAGAATGTTGGTTTTGGTGTTGGATCTTTTCATGCTTGTTTTGGAAGTTTATGCTTGAATGGTTAGCTTGTGTAGGAAGCATGCCTATTGATTTGGGGCTTTTCTCATATGATGTTAATATGTTGAATTGATGATGCTTATATGTCCCTTCTATGTTTAATTGCATGCTGGTAAAGTTTGGTGACTTTTGGAGCATGATTGGTTGGTCAATTGCATGTTTAAGTATGCATTTTGGGGCAATCTGTGCAGGGTGTTTCGGAACAGCACCTACCGTTTCAGAACGGGTGCCTTAAATGAACCCAAGCGTCCAAAACGGGAGGGACCGTTCCGAAACGGAAAGGGCTACTGCCAGACCCCCGTTTCGGTACGCGTTGCGGAACGGCCCCGAGTTTCGAAACGGGCTATGCCTGTTTCGGAAGGGGTGACCGTTGGGGGCTGACATTGGCAGTTATATGTTTTAGAATGTTTGCGTTTTGGTCCTGAAACTTGTTTGTGCAATTGTATGAGTTTGGGAAGTCCTTTCGAGCTGAAATTTCACAGAGAAGCATGAAACCTGATTAATTTCAAGTTGGTAACTTTAATTTGGATTAAGTCCTCATATTTATCAGAATTTACAATTTGGTCCCTAAAGTTGTAATTTGTTCAATTGAGTCCCTGTTTGATCTCTGATGTTTGTGATCTTTTGGTATGATGTTTGTGTGATCACAATTAGGTTTTAAGTGCATCTAGACAAGGTTAAAAAGAAAAAAAAGGGTCGTTAATCAAGGTTGACTTTCGGGTTGACTTTAGTTTTCCCCGTGTGACTTTCTTAATTCGGGTCAACCGTCTAGGCCGGGTTAAGGGGGTTACAGATGGAGAAAGACTTGTCCCTAAAGTCAAAGTCGAGATGACGGATGATGATAGAAGAAGGATGCAAGTGAATGACAAAGCTCTACATGTGATATTTTGTGCACTTGGTCCGGATATCTACTCCAAGGTGTCTTCAATCGAAAGTGCCAAGGAGGTTTGGGACACCCTCGAGACAACTTATGAGGGAACTAGTGATGTCAAGGAGACAAAGATTGGGCTACTCAATCTAAGCTATGAGAACTTCAAGATGGATCCCGAAGAAAGCGTCTCCAAGATGTTTGATCGTTTCTCGGTCATTGTCAACGGTTTGAAAGGTTTCGGCGAAATCATTCCCGAAGACAAACTAGTGAGAAAGTTGTTATACTCTCTTCCGGAGTCATGGGATGGCAAGAGAACGGCCATTATTGAAGCTAGAGATTTGAAGACTCTCAAGCTTGATGCTCTTGTTGGATCTCTACTCACCCATGAGATCATGAAGAAGGGAAGAGAAGAAGATAGTGGAGAAGAAGGAAGTTGAGAAGAAGAAAGTGGGAATCGCACTAAAAGCTTCATATCAAGATAGCGATTCTAGTGAGGATGAAGATGAGGAGATGGCTATGTTGGCCAAACGCTTTACTCGGTTCATGAAGTCAAATCGTGGAAGAAAGTTCATTAGAAAGGGAGACTTCAAGAGTAAAAGCAAGGAAGAGGAGAATGATCCAATTACTTGCTATGAATGCAAGAAACCAGGTCACATCCGTTCCGAGTGTCCTCAATTGAAGAGGAAAAGCTTTGGGAAGAAAAAGAACCTCAAAGCTCAAGTAGCCACTTGGAGTGACGATGAGTCTTCCGAGGAAGAAGAGGAAGTGGCCAACCTATGTCTCATGGCCATCGATGATGAACCTAAGGTAAACTCTAATTCATCCAATTTCGATTTTTCTATAGAGGAACTTCAAGATGCTTATGATGAATTGCAAGAAGTGTATGATGAGTTAGTAGGAAAATATAAAGAGTCCATTTTGAAAAATAAGAAAACAATTTCCGATTTAAAAATTCAAAATGAGACGTTTTCAAAATCTAACTCCGAATTGGAAAAGAAGGTTTTGTTTTTAGTTAATCTTTCAAATGATCTTAAAACTAAAAACCTTGAGCTTGAAAAACTTCTTTCCGAATTTCAAGATTATCACACAAAGGAAGTGGATAATCTTAAAACATCTATTGCTATTGGGAAAAACAAGTTTGAAAAACGAAATCACTCTAAATCCCAATATGTAAAAAGAAAACCTTTTGTACCTAAACAAAGAAATTTTAATAAGCAAACTAGAGGTCATAGAGTTAGGAGTGTTTGGGTTCCTAAGGAACTCATTATTTCTAATGATATATATGCTATTGCTTATTGGATTCCTAAGGGAACCAAAATGTTGAAGGCTAACACTCATGGACCTAAAATGATTTGGGTACCAAAAATCAAAGCCTAATTTCTTTGTTTGTAGGGGGAGCATTGCTACAAGGCCAAAGCACAAAGTCAAAACTCATGGTACCTTGATAGTGGATGCTCGAGGCACATGACCGGAGACAAGAGTCGATTCATGGATCTAAAGCCAAAAGGTGGAGGAGTAGTAACATTTGGTGACAACTCCAAAGGCCACATTAAAGGTATTGGCTCCATAGGTAATCACTCTACTATTCTCATTGAAAATGTGTTATATGTCGATGGTCTTAAACACAATCTATTGAGCATAAGTCAATTATGTGATAAAGGATTTAATGTTTTATTTGATAAAAATGGATGCAAAATTGTAGACATTAAATCTAATAACATTATGCTCATTGGTCATCGCATAGGGAATATATACATGGTGCATCTAGATGACATACATACATCTCATGCATGCTTAGTTGCTCATAATGAAAATGATGCATGGTTGTGGCATAGGAAACTAGGACATGCTAGCATAAGTGTTTTGGAAAAACTAGTCTCTCTTAACCTAGTTAGAGGTTTACCCAAGATAAAATTTTCAAATGATAAAATTTGTGATGCATGCTCAAAGGGTAAACAACATAGGTATTCTTTTAAGTCCATTAATGATGTTTCTACTAGTAGATGCTTACAACTTATCCACATGGTTTTATTTGGGCCAATTAGGACTATGCGCTTGGGTGGTAAATCTTATGCATTTGTGCTTGTTGATGATTTTTCTAGATATACTTGGGTTTTATTTTTAAGTACTAAAGATGAGGCTTTGGAAAAATTCATCACATTTTCAAAAACAACCCAAAATGATCTTGAACTTAGAATTTCACACATTAGAAGTGATCATGGAACCGAGTTTCAAAATTTAGGGTTTGAAGATTTTTTAAATGAAAACGGTATTAGCCATAATTTTTCGGCTCCTCGAACTCCTCAACAAAATGGGGTAGTTGAGAGGAAAAATAGAACTTTACAAGAAATGGCTAGAACTATGCTTTGTGAAAACAATTTACCTAAATATTTTTGGGCGGAAGCCACAAACACCGCTTGCTACATCATAAATCGAGTAATGATTAGGCCAATTTTAAAGAAAACACCTTATGAACTCTTAAAATCTAAAAAGCCTAACATTAGCTATTTTCACCCTTTTGGTTGCAAGTGTTTTGTTTTAAACAATGGAAAAGACAACTTAGATAAATTTGATGCAAAAAGTGATGAAGCCATTTTTATAGGTTACTCTTTAACCTCTAAAGCCTATCGAGTATTTAACAAAAGAACTTTAGTAGTAGAAGAATCTATTCATGTTGTATTCGATGATAACCTCCTTCCTAGGAAGGATTCTTGTGATGATGATGATGTAGGAATCGTAAATGCCTTTGATGGAGGTCAAACTTCAAAGGAGGATGAGATTTCAACAAAAGAAGAGGACTCACAAGATCCACCTCTTGAAGCCTTGAAGGACTTGGCTATTGAGGAAAAGGAAGTGAGCTACCCAAGGGAGTTGAACTATGTCAAAGATGGTGAAATCTTGGGTGATCCATCCAAGGGGGTAACCACTCGTTCTTCTCTTAGATTAATGAACCATGTTGCATTTATCTCATGCATAGAGCCTAAAAATATAAAAGAAGCATTGAAAGATGACTTTTGGATTATGGCTATGCAAGAAGAGTTAAATCAATTTGAGAGAAGTAATGTATGGACATTAGTTGATAGGCCTAGTAATCAATCTACAATAGGAACTAAATGGGTCTTTAGGAACAAACTAGATGAGAGTGGTAACATTGTGAGAAATAAAGCTAGACTAGTTGCTCAAGGTTACACTCAAGAAGAGGGAATAGATTTTGATGAAACATATGCACCCGTAGCTAGAATGGAAGCTATTAGGATGTTGCTTGCATATGCATGTTATCATGATTTCAAGCTTTTTCAAATGGATGTAAAAAGTGCCTTTCTAAATGGTTTTATAAATGAAGAGGTGTATGTTGAACAACCACCGAGTTTTGAGGATTCAAATTTTCCAAACCATGTGTTTAAACTTACAAAAGCTCTCTATGGTTTAAAACAAGCTCCTAGAGCTTGGTATGAGAGACTTTCAAATTTCTTAATTGAAAAAGGTTTTGAAAAAGGAAAGGTGGATACAACATTCTTCATAAAAAGATATAACAATGACATCTTAGTAGTTCAAATTTATGTTGATGATATAATTTTTGGTTCTACTAATGAGTGTTATTGTAAGGAGTTTTCTAAGCTAATGCAAGGTGAGTTCGAGATGAGCATGATGGGGGAGCTCTCATTCTTTTTGGGACTCCAAATCAAACAAAGGAAGGATGGCACATTCATAAATCAAGCCAAGTACGTGAATGATATGCTCAAGAAGTTCGGCTTGGAGAATGCAAAACCTCAAGCCACTCCTATGAGCTCATCCATAAAGCTTGACAAAGATGAAGGAGGTAAGTGTGTTGATTCTAAGCTTTATAGATCCATGATAGGTTCTTTGCTTTACCTTACCGCAAGTAGACCGGATATTATGTTTAGTGTTTGCTTGTGTGCTAGGTTTCAAGCTAGTCCTAGAGAATCACACTTAGTTGCCATTAAGAGAATTTTTAGATACCTTAGAGACACACCTACTTTAGGCCTTTGGTATCCTAAGGATTCTTCCTTTAGCCTTCATGCTTATTCGGATGCGGATTATGGGGGATGTAAGATAGATAGGAAAAGTACTTCCGGGACATGCCAATTCTTAGGTAGTATGTTAGTATCTTGGTTCTCTAAGAAACAAAATAGCGTAGCCTTATCTACCACCGAAGCGGAGTACATATCCTTAGGGAGTTGTTGTGCTCAAGTCCTTTGGATGAAGCAACAACTCTTAGACTATGGTGTTAAAGTAGAAACCATACCCCTTAAGTGTGACAACACAAGTGCCATTTGTCTTACTAAGAATCCCATCCAACACTCTAGAACTAAACACATAGAAATTTGACATCACTTTATTAGAGATCATGTTTTGAAAAATGATGTTGTTATTGAATATGTTGATACCTTGAACCAATTAGCGGATATATTTACAAAAACTTTAGATAAAGAGCGTTTTTGGTCCCTTAGGAGAGAGTTAGGTCTAGCTAGCCTATCTTGACCTTTTAGGACCTCTTTTGTGCTTAAAATGCTTGATTTTGTGAAATTGCCATGTTTATGTGTTTAGACTCCTAATTTTATCCATGCCTATAGTTAGGGGGAGTATGCTTCAGTTAAAATATGCTTAAAACTGCTCATTCATCATTTGCATACTTTTAGGAGGTGTTAAGTTCAAGCCTTTGGTTGTTCTTAGAACCAAATAGGTCATTCTGGGCATACGGTATCGATACGGCTATACGCGTATCGATACGTGTTCTTCATTTCGTTTCCCAGAATTTTCCTCGCTTCACGGGTATCGATACGCTTAATATCGTATCGATACTGGTCGTTTCGATACGGGCCCCACCGTTTCGATACGACTTTCCAACGGGCATTTTCGAGAAAAGACAATTCTATCCCCGTATCGATACCCCCTCAGGAGTATCGATACCCTATCGCGCAGATGACATTTAAATCAGTCTTAAATGAGATCTAATTTTACCAAAATTAAAACTCTTTAACCCTAACAAACCCTAGCCGTTTTTGCCTATAAAAAGGCCCTTCCTCCTTCATATTTTTCACACTACAACTCAATTCTAAAAGAATTTTTGCATCAAGCAAAGAATTGTGCTCTCTCTCAAGTTTTTCTTCAATCTTCAAAGTTTCCTTCAAGGTAATCTCTTCTTTTTACTCTTTTTTTGTTCTGTTTTTTTTAAACCCTTTGTTTTCTTAAATCTCTTTGGTTTTCAAATTTTTTTCTCTTAAAAATCCTTTTTACCTTGCTTTTTACTCAAATTGAAGAAACCCTTTTTTTCTTCTTGCTTAATTTTCTTTTAGATTATGGCACCTAAAGAACATTCGAGGAAGCGACCAAGGGTTACTCATGCCGGTGAATCTTCAACTCCCAGAACGGTTGCCCGCCCGAATTATGCTACAATTTATAACAGATCCTTTGAAACTTCCGCGGGTCTTCCCTATTTTCGCCAATTTGAGAACTACAAAATTCGTGCGGAAAGGGTCGTCTCCATTCCTTTTCTCGACTCCGAGCACTTCAAGTTTGAATATCTTCCGTTGCTTCGCAATTGGGAATTCATGGAGTTTCTATCTATCCCCGGTATTTACTATCGTCTTTTGGTTTTAATTTTCTATTCTAATGCCAAAGTTATTACTCGCAATGGGGAAGTTGTTGCCATCCGCTCTTATCTTATGGGGAAGCAAATCATTCTCGATGTCAAAGGGATTTGTGATGTTTTTAAGTTAGAGGATGAAGGCTTAGATGATGAGAATGCCTTGGGCCATGTTCTCGGTGGTTCCGTAACCGTCCTCAATGCTCACGATCGAATCCTACATTTGATGGTGTCTTGGTGGTTACATCCCTCCGGTGGCAAATACTCTACCATCCGTCAAGTGGATGATTTTTGGATCCGTTGTTTCCGTCAACAACAGCGCCCAAACCTAGCTCGAATCATGTTCAATGAGATCGTCTATCATGTTCAAAATCGCCACACCTCTCTCATCACATCTTTTATCTACGGTACGACTTTAAGTTACTATTTTGTGAAAAAGGATATTGATTGCTCATTTGATCTTGCATCTCCTCTTACCGATCCTATTGATGAGCGATCCCTTGCTCGGGGTAAGTTCCATTACTTTAATGGAAGTTGGTTACGTCTTTCCGAGCTTCCACCCGAGGCCGCAGCCGTATTGGAACAACCACAAGCTACTCAAGCTCCTCAGGCTCCTCAAGTCCCACAGCCCAATTTGGATGCTCTCATGACCTATCTCAATGAGCAATTTACCGGGCTACGCACGGACATGAACACTCGTCTAACCTCCATGGAAACCACCTTCGATACAAGGATGATGGGTATGGAGAATCGCCTTACATCCCTTGAAAGCGGGCAAAATTCCTTGAATATTTCCGTTGCCGCTTTCCATGATGAATGGCGTAATAGCATGAGGACTAATGAGCCTATGATAGATGATGATGAAGATGATGAAGATGACGAAGACAATGCCTAGACATCTCTTCTTGCATATCATTCATAATCATCTAGGATTTTCTATTTTTATGCACCTATGTTTCTGTTTTTAGGATTAAGTTTGTTTTAGGATTAAAAACCTATGCTTTGATTTCTCGTATGTTTTTGTTTGGATTTCCCTTTTTATGCTATGATGAATAAAATTATGTTGCTTATTATTATTATACATTTGATTTCATTATGCACTTTATTGTCTCAATGCATTTTTGATCTAACAAAAAGGGGGAGAAGAAATTTGCTCACAACTTTAAAATATTTTGATTTTAACTCAAAGGTTACCAAGCTTATATTAAGGGGGAGTTACTTTGTAAAGGTTATTCAAAAGTGTCAAAATTTTAAGTTTTGGTTTTGTTATATCAAAAAGGGGGAGATTGTAAAACCTATGTTTGATTTTGATATAACTAGATCTTTAAGGATCAATTTGAAAAACTTAAAATTTTTTTTACAAGTCCCTTAACAAGTTTTGAAACACCAACACTTTAAAACTAATTTGTAAAACTCAAACTCAAAATATTTTCTAAGTGTTCCAAGCCAAATCTATTGAAAATCGTCAGAGAGTATCGATACCCATCGAGGCGTATCGATACCTTTTCGCCAAAATTGGCTACTGTCGGAACACGTATCGATACGGCAAACCCTCGTATCGATACGCCCCTGTGTTAAACTTCAAAGAGTTTGAAGAGTGTATCGATACTGATTTAAAGATTTTTAAAGCATTTAAGTCGGTTTAAAAATATGACCGTTGGTGTCAGTTGGTTGGTAACCAAATTTTAAAAGGTCGTTGACCGGTATCGATACGCCTAACCCCAGTATCGATACGCGTTTTGGCAGTGAGCTATGTTGAGAAAAAGGTATCGATACGGCCTTTGCCGTTTCGGTACCCGGTACCGATACGCTTACGTGCGTATCGATACGCCCCATTAATTACACACAACGGCTATTTTCTTTGTGAGACAGGTATCGATACCCATTCCCGAGTACCGATACTCACAGCTGCAGAGGTGCATTTATGGTGGTAAGAGAGGGTTCCAACGGCTCCATTTACATCTCCAACCACCCAAACGGCTAGAAATCAATGAAGAGGTATAAAAGAGACACTCTAAAGCACCAGCAACAACTATTGAACCTTCAAGCATCATCAAAGCAAAAATCCAAACCCTTAAGCTATTCAAAGTCAAATCTTTGTACCCAACTCTAGTGTATTTCAATTTGTCAATTTGTATTGTGAGTTTGGGATTGTTTAAATTGTATTTGGGTAGACAATCATCCTTTGAGAGGAAACATTTAAGTTTACCAAAATATCTCTTGTATTTGAGTGGATTAAGCCTTGGGTAGAAAGCTTAATCGGAATTGTAAGGTTTCCTCCTCATCCAAGAAAAGGGGACGAATTCAATAGTGAATTGGTTGAAAATCCTTAGTGGTAGCTAAGGTAGTGGATGTAGAGTTCAATTGGAGAACTTGAACCACTATAACCCCTTGTGTCACTTTTATTTTCTATCTTTCCCTTCACAAAATTTTTAATTGCCAATTCACCCCCTCTTGGCCATTTGCAAGTGTTCGATCAACTCAACAACATTCATTTTCTCAAATAAACAATTAAT